>CM057452.1:781467500-782717500 GCA_016271365.2 Neoceratodus forsteri
GTACCACTAGACCACCAGGATATTGGAATTATTTTTTTACAAATGTATTTATTTATTTATTTGATTTTGGTAACCGGGTAAGTGCACTAGGCATAGGGTTGCCTATTTTTTAGGCACAACCTGGGATTGGGCAGATTGCGGTCGACTGGTCCACCAGGGATATTGGACAGAATAGCTTTTTACACATTCCCGCAATCGGGCAGATAGCCGTCCACTGGATCACCAGGGATATTGGACTTTCTTATTTCTTTTTACAGATGCCCATGATCAGGCATGGAGGGGTGCCAACAGATGCAACCAGAACTTGGGTGGCCACCAGCAGGGTGGCAGCTACCATGTTGCACCTTGCAATGCAGCTAGCTGTGGGTGGCCATCAGTTGTTCCTATTTTTGGATCAACTTTGTGCTGGCGCAGGTAGGGGTTGTGCATGCATGGCTCTGCACATCCCTGGCTGAATATCGGGCTGTGCAGAGTATGCATGGCACGCCCACCTACCTGTTCCTGCATACATTACTGATGCACTCCGTTGCATCTGGTTTGTGCCACACACTTTCCTTTGAATATCTCACCGGGGCACATCAGTGGGTTGCATGGTGCAACACTATTGTGCCATCGTAACCCTTTTGAATATCTGGGCCCTGGTCTATTGTACTGAGATGCTGCTGTTTTGCACTAACCTATAGTTATGAGCACCAATCATATAAGCGTGGGTGCTAGGAATGTGCTTTGCTGCTAAGATATGCTAATATTGTCATGCATGATATATTATACCTCACTATAATACATTTATCTAGATCAGTTTGTCTTTATAGATATTCCATATATTATCCACCTAATCACTGATAAGATGACTCAGAGGGATCATCAGTGATTATTGTATCTCATATTCTCATATAATTATATGTGGTGTATTTTACACTCAGATATGCCATGTAATAGGCCTGTCAGCAGTTCTTTGATCTAAGCAAGCTGACAGAGACAGAAAACTTTTGTTATGTCTTTATGTTTTATAACTGGTGTAAGCAAAAATGCTGCATGTCATTTGAACTTGTCAGCATTTCTTTTGTCCAAGCTATAATGCTAATGGAAGCATATTCTGTCTCATATGATACTCATTAGTAACTCTGTCTCTAAGTCATTATCCAATAGAGACTGACTTAGGACCAACATACTGTTTCTCATATCTGCAACTATGTTGTAATCTCTGTTGCTATGCTGTTATCTGTAGTATTTAGCTGTCTGCAACCCATTGTAGTGCTCTCGAGACACTACTATAACTTCTCTAGAACGGCAGAGAGCTGAAGTGTGGAAGAGATAGAACAAGATCTTAGAGAACCTAAGATCTACAATTCTGGAGATTATGTACATTCTTCAGGAATGGTGAGAAACCCATCTCCTTGGGATTTTCTCTGTCACATGCTTGGTGTAAGTAGCATAATAAACTTTATTAGTACTCCTTGCTTGTTTATGAATGTTTCTTGGCAGACTCCAAGGCACAAGAATCTGTATTATTGCTATCATTTGTATTGTTTCCCTACACACCAAGAGTGTTTAGACAACATAATGGCGACCACGAAATGGAGTCTTGATGTTTTTGCCAAGTTTCATTTTAATTTCCTTTGTAAATTAAAACACTGGGGAAGATCCCCAGTAAAACAAGCTGAAAGTGTCTAATGTTTAAAATTTTTCAGTCAGTTGTGTCTTCTGCAGTGCAGACAAAACAATCTCTTGGCAGATATTAAATTTCTGTGTAATGAGTTGTTTTATTTTGATTTTTCCTATTCTTTCTCTGTGGAACGCAGCTATAAAGGATCCAAAACAAACAATTAGACAGCTTTCTCATGCATTCAGATCCTGATGGGTATTTATTTATCTAGGTGTCCACATAAGCCAAAGGCTGTTGGTGTGCTTTCTTGAATTTTGGTTGCAAAGTTTTTAGATCCACAGACAGCTAAGGGTTTCTTATCTTAAGACATGTCTAAATATATCAGTACTGAGTTGAGGCTGGATGCCTTAAACATAGAAACATAGAATTTGATGGCAGATAAGGACCGCTTGGCCCACCTAGTCTGCCCATTTTCCTACCTAACAGATAAGCTGCAGATCCTAGTTAACCAACAGCTTACTTCCTCTTACCCACCACTAGGACTGCCTTATGCCTGTCCCATGCATTCTTGAAGTCCCCCCTGTTCTTGACTCCACGACCTCCTCAGGAGGCTGTTCCATCATCCACAACCCTCTCAGTGAAAAAATACTTCCTCACATTACCCTGAGCTGTCCCCCTCTATAGAAACATATAATTTGATGGCAGATAAGGACAGCTTAACAAGCCAAACTGCTAACGTAGTTGGCTTGGTTTTGCTAAAAGTAGCAGAATCCAATGGTACTCTCTTAACAGACATCATTGCCCATTATGGGGAATTGAAAATGGTACCAATGATCCTGAAGGATTATTAATTGCAATGTTGTTTAATTGTTTTGATGATGTTCTAAATAATATATCTGTTTTGGAAAGTGAATATGATACTTGCAAAATGGAGAATTCTGCCTACAAGCAGGAGATTAGTCTGAAAAGGGCTTCATACAGAAAAAATAGCTGAACTATTGTCTAAGCTACAATCTGTCCATCTAGAAAATGAGTCTCTATTTAATGAGAGAGACAGCCATGACCTGCATGCCTTAAGAAATAAAGCTCAAAAGGCAAAACTTAGAAAAATGTTTTCAAACTAATGGTGTTCTGGCTGGAAGCACTGATTCTTTATGTTTTGAAAACAAGGAACTTAGAGATAAGTCTGAAGTAATTACTGAAAAAAGTTAACGAGCTGGTATTTCAACACCAGACCTTGATGGTACAGCATGATTCAGTATGTTTTAATTACAGCAGACTTGAAATGAAGGTTTTGAATCTAAATCATGACGCAGTTTCTGTTGCTAAAAAGCAAGTTTTACAAGATGTGATTGTCTTGAAATCTGAAAACAAGGTACTTAATAGTGTGCTAACTCCTGTATCTGAGTTACAATGTAGGAGTAAAAGTCAGATATGGTGAACTTGTGCCATCAACCAGTGGAATTGGCAGGGCATACTAACTTAATGTCAAAAACCTTGTCTCTTCTGATGTTGAAGAGTTTGATTTTGAACACTCACAGTATGCTGTGGGGTGGACTAGAGCAAAGGCTAACCGCTTGTTTTCTGTGATTCACAAAATGGAGAATTGTTAGAGTCTCAAAATGGTGGACACACATGTCATCAGGTTGCATCCCCATACCATCCCCAAGATGGTCGCATCATGGTTATGTGATGATGGTCATGACACAGTAACCCATGATGCCCATGAGGTAATCCAAAATGGCACCACCATCTCACAAGAGGTTCGATCTTGCAGTCACAGGGACCTGTGATTGCTGCCATAACCAAACAAAACATACCGGAGTTTTTGGCTTGAATGATAATGTTATCAGTAACACTAGAGTGTCTGAGGGACAGAAGATTCTCATTAAAAATTATGTTGACATACTTTGAATAAGACTGATATGCAATCTGTCATGAAGTCAGTGACTGATGATGCAGAAACAGCTGATGCTGTTAATGTTTGTTTATTAGCCATGTTTTGCGTTACACAGTGTCCTTGGATAAAGAACACATTGAAGTTAATTACATGAAAAGTTGTTTTCACTTCCTGTGCAATGACTACATCAGCTTTCCCGAGAAGACTAAACGTACTGCTTTTCCTATGCAGTGCATTAATACCTTAAGCTGCAACATTAAAACAATGTTGCTACCATACAGCAACATTCTGGTGGGGAACTCACTTTACATTTGATGGGGAGGGGACAACCCTGATTCTGAAAGCCCCGTGGCTATGATATTTTCAGCATCACAGGCCATGTTGGGGGGTTACAAGTTTGATTTCTGAACCTGAGTTGACAACTGTTTCAGCACTACTTTCTCCACCCCTGATGGCTACTGAACCACAGTCTATAGCTGGAGAACCACATGCAGCTTGCACACCACTTTCTCTACTGTACAGGCACCCTTGATAGTGCCAGCACTGCCTGCATGTGATGCAGAACCACCTCCATCAGTGACACCTGGATCATCCCATACTATGGTTGCAATGGCAGGCACTACAGGTAGGAAGGTACAAGGTATCTTAATACTGATATCATTGTCTTTTCTTTTGGGATTACTGACCATGGCCCCAGCAATGGTTAATCCTAAAACAGCTTTAGGGCATTATTTTGAAATTGCCACATCAGATAAAGCAATCTCAGCAGTTTTAGCCCAAACATACAATGGACACATCAGACCATTGCTTATGCATCCCAAATGCTTGCCCCAGTGGAGCTAAAATGCAACCTTTGTGAAAGGAATCTTTGGCTACATACTGAGCAGTGAAATACTTTATATACATCATTGGATATGCATCCATTGTGCTGCATTCCAATCATTTGCCACCTAACGTTCTGTTGTCAGAGTAAAAGATGACTCTGTATCCGATGCCAGACTTATGCACTGGTCTCTCATTTTACAGGATTATGACATCACTGTCCTGCCTATCAAAATCTCATCCTTGTTGGCCCATGGCCTACAATTTGCAGTGAGAGACCCATGATTGTTCACTCCAACCCACTGACCTACTCTGTCCCAGTGCCCTTTCTGACAGAACCTCAGAAAGTGTTAAAGACACCACTGTGTGTCATGTTTTGACTGATGACTCAGCCACACATACCAATGAGGGTCAGATAGCAAGGTTTGGAATTCTTATTGTACATCCTAGTGATGACAGAGTGTGCATGGCTAGTAATTGCATCATCATATATGATGGATTCACAGGCAATGTTAAAACATGCCTGGCAAATAAAATGGAAAAGCAAGGAGGCAAGGAGTCTCCTAATTACCACAAATATTTGTGAATGGTTTAGAGAGCAGAAACATCCTTGAAAAGATACAGCTTGTGTTAAGAAAGGAATAAAAATGGTTTTCCTTACGTAAAATGATACCAGCAATCCATGAGAGGGTAAAGTTCTGTCCGCTTCAGGAAATGTCCTGAGATAATTACAGAAAGCTCTGCAGATACAATGTTTTTATTATAGTTTCTAATTGGGACTGTTTCTCTGTAAACTGAATTTCTTGACAGAAGACAAACTGCTGTTTCAGTACTCTGTAGTATCGCTGTGAATACAGTGACTTGTTTGTGTACTACACAAACCTAACCAGTTTAGTACTGTACATATATACCCCAACTGGTGGACACCAGTGATTCAGTAAAAACACTAGACAGACTAAAATCCTCTGTCTTGTGGCCAACATGAGAAATGTGGAACACTACATTGGTAACTGTTTGATCTGTGCACAGAGCAATCCTATACCAACTAGGACAAATGCATTGTTATCCCAGAGGCAAAAGGACCCTGGAACAATATCCAGTTTGACTACATTGGCCTTATGCCAACCACTAAGAGTAACTAGTTTGCACTAGTGATCACTGACCTATTTTCCAAACAGTTTAAAGCTATACCAAAACAGAACAACACAGTCAAAGTGACTGCAAATGTTTTAGTAAACTAGCTATTATTACCAGGTAGGGTTTTACCCCTAAAGGTAATTCTGATTACAGGGATATGGCTTTATAGCCAAAGTAATGCAGGAAATTCTGGATTTGTTATGGGTAAAATAAAAGTTTCATATCCTTACAACCCACAGTCATCAGGACAGGTGGAATGTACTAACAGGCAGATCAAAGTTATGTTATCCAAACTTGTTCAGAAAACCCTAAAAGGACTGAAATTCATTATTGCCTTTACTCCTTATGACATTAAGAGGACATCCTCTGCAGGTACACAGCGTACCCATTTTTGAAATCATGACAGGATGGTTCATGAGACTCCCAGAACATTTTCTTCTGGTCCTGTGTACTGCCACTGCTGATGGAGCATCAATAGATAAATATGTTAAATATTTCAAATAAGACATCCAAAAGGTACACTTATTTGCTTCACGATGTATGGCAAGGCTTAACAACAGGCCTAACCCATTGTAAACTAACTCAATCCAGCAGTCTACCAAGTTAGACTGCCACTCATAACAGTCATTGATAAATGGCTATATGCCAATCAAATTAACCAGTTAAAAGGAGATTACATTACTTTTCCATACCCCAATGGGTGGAATAGTGCTAAACTAACTATGTTTTTCTTTTTCTCTTTTCTTTTAGGTTCCAGAGAGAGAGAGAGAGAGGTACTTGCTTTTATTCTTATTATTCTTTTTAAAAGTATGGGTCTTCTTACAAGCCCAAACTGCACATTTTATTGCAGATAAGCACTAGTGACCTAATCCTAAACAGATTGTTGAGGCAAAATACCTCACAAGCCCACATGTTATAATTTGCATCCTGTGGAATTACACTAAAGTCCTAAAAGACATGTTCATTGTCCAGAAGGGTAGTGAGGCCCTACGGAACATTATGATCATTGCTTTGGATCAATTCTAGCAGTCAGATCTGTATTATTACTATGGTTTTTATTGTTTTACCCTACACACCAAGATTGTTTAGACAATAGGAGTAGTGGAATACTCATATGTGTCACAGACATCAGACATATTCCAGAATAGATTGATTAATTGGGTCCTTATGTTTCATATCAAAATTAATAAAATAAACTATGAAGGAATAAGCCTTTCTGATCATTCTGCTTTAATCTGCTTAGTATAATTAAATCTGAACAAGCCCTCTAGTAACTGAAAATGGATCCACATCTATATAAAGATATCCAGTTTATTAACTTTATTAGAGAACAGCTGGACATTTTTCTTGAATTTAATTGCAACAAAGATACTCCTGTTAATATTGCATGGGAAATTTTAACACCACTTTAAGAGGGCAAATAATTAACAAAGCAGAGGTTAACAAAAAAGAAAGAAAGAGGTAGAATTCTAGAAAATACATCAAAAGAGCTGACATGAAACATATTTATACAAATTTAGACTATTAAATCAAAGAACTTGAAATTTAAAAACAGAGATATAATAGTATAATGAACAGTAGAATGGAAAAGCAATATTACACTCAAGAGCCAAATTATACGCACAAATGGAAAAATCAGGGGACATTCTAGTGTACCAAACTCAAAAGAAAGATCAGACAAGCAAGTTAAAGAGATTTATGTGGGGAATTCAGTATATATGGATCCAATGATCATTAGCAAAGAATTCAAAACATACTATAAAATGTATATATTCTGAATGTTAGGACCCAATTCTTAATACATCTTTTCATATCTGAATCCTGGAAAATCAAAAAGATTTGCTTACTGCACTTATTACAATAGAAGAAGTGGAAAACACTATTAAGAACTTACATAATTTAAAAACCTCGCCCAGATGGGTTTCTGCTGAATTTTATAAAATTTTGGGAAATATAATTCACCAGATTCTTGCTGAACTATTTAATTTATTCATACATTATTAACAAATCCCTCCTCATTCCATGAAGCAATCATAACGGTAATCCCAAAGAAGGAAAGACCCAAAATGTTGCTCTTCATTTCACCTATATCCTTATTTAAGCTTGATTACAAAATATTTACCAAAATCCTAGCTTCTAGGCTGGAGAAAATAATCCCAAAATTATACAAGAAAAACAATCAGGATTTGTCAAAACAGAAAGGGCTCAAATAACTTCAAAATGCACTGCATATTATTGAAAGCCAAAAGACTCAGATGTAATACTATTATCTTTAGATGCTGAAAAGGCATTTGGCAGAGTTGAGTTGGAATACATGTTCCTGTGTTAAAAGAAATGGAAGTTGGAAAACTTTTTGAGTTGAATTAAAATGATATGCTATAATCCACAAGCCAAGGTAGTAACAAATTGTAACTCCTTGCCTTTTTTGAATGACCCGAGGAACTGGGCAAGGATGCCCACTTCACCATTACTTTTATAATACTTATTAAACAACTGGCAAATATTATTAGGACCACAAATGACATTAGAGGTACACGCAGTGAACAGAATGCTGAAATTGTTCTATATGCAGATGACATCCTGATGTACATTAGCCACCCATTACTTGCTGTTCCTAAGATTAAGGAGTTAATACAAAAAAATGGAGAAATCACAGAATTCAAAATTAATTGGAAGAAATAAGAAATACTGAAACTGAAATTGAAAAAACACTCCACAAGAACATAATTATTTTGCAATAAGATCAGACCAAATTGAATATTTAGGAATCTACCTTACAAGAAATATAAATTGAATTTTCAAATTAAATTTGCATAAAGTCTTACAACTATTAAACAAGATTTAGACAAATGGGTTTACCTACCCTTAACTTTGATTGGGAGAACCTAAATTATCAAAATGAAGGTGTTCCCCAAAATATTATATACCTGATAGGCAATATCAATTATAATGGCTACATCTCAGATTAAAACTCTGGAGAAAATAATACAGAAGTTTCTATGAAAAGTAAAAGGCCAGGATGACCATGGCAAAATTAATGGCAGAACAAAACAATGGGAGGCCATAACATTCTCGCTTTAAAAATTGCCAAATGCTGCCATTCTTTCCATACTTTGGAATATTATAAACAAAATACTCCTTGTTGGGTTGAATTTGAAGAAAACATTCCTTAAAGAAAAAGAAATGTCACCATTTCCATCAAAAATCTGGCTCCCTTGAACTAATGAAAATACAAAGTATTTGTTAAAATCTACTGTACTCTTAAATCCTGGGAAATATGCCATAAAGAAATGAAAGAAAATATTAGAATTAATATGCATAGCCCCATTGATATTAGAGAAGATGTACTGAGTAGAGGCGAGAGGAGAGTTTAACCCTTGGACTAAATTTAGGCTTTATGATGAGGGAGACCTTTGTCAGGATAATAAATTTCTCACTTGACACCCTTAAACAAAATGTTACTTCCAGAAATGGAAAGGTTTAACTATCTTAAAATAAGGACAAAATTGTTGATCAAGTGGTGAGAATTTACTAATACAAGAAGAATCTACACTTCAAATGTGGATCTCTTCCAAAGATCAAAATAGTAAATTAATATAAAAATTACTAAAATTTACAATTTTATTTTCAAGTCCCACTAGATAAATTAAAGAAAAGCTGGAAAAAGAAATACACTATACATTTCCCAAATTAAATGGAGGAAATGATAAAATCTATTAAACTGACAAAGAATAAGAGACTTAACCAAATCCAACTTAACACTATTCATAGGATTTATTATACACCACATCTCCTTAATAAAATGAACAACAATAATGTTTCATCATGGTGCAATAGATGTAAAACAAGAGAGGAACTTAAAAACATGTTATATCAACATGTAGTAATAGATCAATTTGGAACAGAATTTTCAATACTTTAAATAAGATAATGATCACTAATATCAAATTTGAACCTGGGCGGATTTTCAAATCCCTTTGAATGGTGTAAGGTGCTTGCATCCAACATGTTCAACACAACAAGCACCTTGCACCAAGGTAGTGCCCTGAACAATTTTGAAAGCAGCCTGTGACAATCAGCAGGCTGCTTGCACTAAAGTGTGCTGGAGCCAGCTAAGTGCCACAAAAGTGGCTGCAGGATGGCATTAGGGGCTTGCGCCATACCCCGGCTTCTACAACCCTGACATCTGGATTTTCAAACACTCACAGGGTCAAAGAGCTAAGTACTGTTAGACCAACAAAGGGCTGGTCTATGGGTACTTAGACATCTCCTGTGAGGGTGTCAACTGCATCTTGCCACTGTGTCACTCCCCCAAGCAATATCCTGGTACACATAGCCCCATTCCCCAGCTCCAATGTACCCATACCAGTGGAATCCCTGGGATCCAGTGCCCTGCCACTAAGATCTGATCTGCCCATAAATGACAGTTAACAGCAATTTCCATGGTCTCTTTCCCTCCTCTCCCCAGTCCAATTCCCAGTACACCATAATATTGATAGTCATCCCTGGTGATCTAGTGGTCACCCACCCTGGCAGGTAGTGCCCACTACCCTGCTCCCCATCCATCAGTATCCCATATCTGGTGACCGGCACTGTCCTCTGCTCACTGCCATGGCTGGCTGCTGAATGAACTGTCACAGTGTGTACTGTATAGTATGTGCTGTGACAGTTGTTCAGTGGCCAGCTGTGTGTGTGCAAAGTGCCGGTCTGATTTGGGGTAATGAAATTGGGGAGTGAGGTGGCGGGCACTGCCTGTTGGTGGTGGGCCACTAGATCATACTAGTGTACTGGTTCTGCATGCTATCACATTCTTGGCAGATTGGTGGAGGTGGAGGTGCAAGCTGCTACTGCACCCTTTCTATTGAGGCAGCAGCCACCTTCTGCCCTGCAGCTGTTATGGCAAAGTTTGTGGGTGCACCTCTGTTTGGTGCACTGGTACTGTCAAGCTGGGGACTTAATTGCCAGCACCCTTACACTTGGAAAATCTATCATAGAGTTCTGGACACAGATGCACTCGTCACAAGCTGCCAATGTCACAGCTTGTGACCGAGCTTTGAAAATCAGGCCCCTGAACTTTGTTTAATAGGTGCTTCATGAGATCAACATTTACCTGCTGGAAATAAAGGAAAATTTTAAACATGGGCCTCCTAAATGCCAGTCATTGTATAGCTAGTCTCTGGAAAGAAGAAACCCTCCTGAATATAATTTGTGGAAAAGTCTTTTCTAGATTGCACTGAATTATAGAGACTTCACTGTACATATATTAATTTTCTTCATAAATTTCAGCATATCTAGGCTTCAGTACTACACTTAAGAAATACCTTACAAATTTAAACATTGCAACACACATGGGTACATTAGGTTTAGGTAGTGTAGTTAGGCTTTAGTAGGGTAGGTTAGTAGGTGGGGTAGTCACATAACCCACTGGTAAGGATTTAATGGATACCTCATCAAGGGATGGGTATACCATATTACCATTTATTATGGATAATATGTTTTCTGAAGCCAGTGGGGAAAAAAGATTTGGTCTCCATTCTTCTGAGTCAAATTGCCAAGTTAGCATATGGTCTTCCTCTCCATTCCCTTCCTTCTCCCAAATGTATCCCTCTCACGATCAAGTCCCCAACTAACAGCTGCTTCCTCTTCTGCTGATGGGCTTTTCACCCACCTAGGGACCATCATGTAGTAAAGAACTGTATCCCTCAGCCCTTTCTTTGGGATCCTCAGAACTGATCACTTCAGTGTTACCCCAACCCACATACCAACTGGGATATCAGTGTTCTCTTTGCCTACTGCTACCCAACACTGTCCTAGTTAATGGCCTTCTTCATCACTCTATGATGATACATCTATCTTGTGTGCTTGTTTTCCTACCACTTATGGGCTCAGGTAAAGCCCATCCACTGTGTGTAGGCTTCTTCAGTTCCTGATTGCCTTCCATAATATGACTGCTCAAACTGCCTGATCTTTCATGTTTTCTTTGCATCTTTACCAGCCCTCCTAACTTATGTTTGGGTCTGCTGATGCTGAGAGTCATTCTCTTAACCTGGAACACTGCCTTGTCAGATTGCATTTGTGCTAGACTAACAGTAAACAGCATCGTTATCAAGGCCCCTAGAATTCTGTGGCTGCAGAATTTGTGCAGAACTTGCAACCTACCATAGAAGTTCTGTAGTGCTGCAGAATTTACTGTTCTTGGTGATTCTTTATTAATATTTCCAGTTATCGATAGAACCTGGTTCCCTCCCTCTTTTATATCAAAAACCCTCAATGCTAAGAATGTGACGTTATCAATGCTATAACATCATACATTAGCTAATGAAATGGCTGCATGCTGCCACAAAATTAATAACACTTATATACTATAGCCCCACTGCCAGAGGCGGTGGCACAGTACATCAGGCACAGCGATATTTGCTCAACCTGCACTACAGCCTAATACAATTTTCAGTCTTACTTTATTAGACAAAGGCCAACTTAAACAAAATCTTGACATTAGCATAGACCTGTTAAGTCCATTCCTTACTTAGTACAAACTTATTTTTGCCTTTAAGGTATAGAAGCCATCTGAAATTAATAACTGGTATATGAAAGAAAAAGCCACTATGGTTCTCAAAAGAGGTGGCTGTGAAAGTCAGAAACTGGTATCTGAAGGAAAAAGCTACTATGGTTAGTATGGCTAGTTAGGACCGACAACCCCAATGCGCACCCTGATGCTGTTTGGGGTGTGGGCATGGGGTCAAGGGGGCTTTCAACCCCAACACCGAATTTCCTCACTTTTGTCGCTAGGAACAACCATAAATAATGCATTAAACAGAGTTTTTGCCTCTACTTTCCTTCCTTTTGAGAAGGATATTGAGAAATAGTGAATGTAATGTGTGGTGGGAGCACGGGCCCAGTGACTCAAAGCGAAACAGAAAGATAAACAGTACTGTAGTCACAAATGGTTAAAATAACATAAACACAAGCGCAAATGAAAATGCAAAGGGTAACGCACATGGTACCGTAGCGGGAACAGTAAGTGAAATGGGTACAGAACCACAAGCAGAAGCAGAAAGGGCAACAGTAATGTAAGCGGACAGGCTGGTTTTCCCAAAAGCTGCATAGAGAAAGACAGTAAGAACAAAGAATGTATGCATAATAATGGGTCTCGAGCAGAAAATGAGAAGTTGGAATACTAAATTGCTTATATCTAAGGACACGTCGACTTAGAAAAAAAATGTAAAAGTCATATGATTTATGACTTTCCCTGGCTGGTTGGGGCTAAGCAATTTTCAATGAAAGGTCCGTATCTCGCACCGCTCCGAGATGTGGGCCCTGAAAGGCACTATAACGCCATCATGTTATCCTATGGGAAAAAGATCAGTTCAGAGTGCCATAACTTTGGCTCCCTGTAATATTTTTTCACCAAACAACTGAAAGGCACATCTATGGGATGTTGGCTTTCTACCCTCAAATTTCAGCCCAAAAGACCAAACCGTTATTTTGCAGCAGGGCGCAAAGGATCTTGTAATGCGGTGGACGCCGTAATGTTATCCTATGGAAAAAGCGTCAACTTTGTAGAGTCGTAACATTGCCGCCTCTGTAATATTTTTCACCAAAATAGTAAAAGGCACATCTGTGAGATGTTGGCTGCGTTCCTCCAAATTTAATCCCAAAACCAAACCAAACTTTTGCAGCAGGGTGGCAAAGAATTGCTGTAATTTTCCCACAGCGTGAAAAGTACTGTTGAACTTTACGAAAGTTTCAGAAATACATTTGACAGTGTCACAAATGCGAAAGTACTTATGAAAGTACTTTTTCCAGAAATTTGAAAACATGTTTCTGGGGTGTTTTACCCTAAAATAAAGACATGCCTAGCATCCTCAGGGTCCGACTAGGTGAATACAAAAAGAATTAGGTTGCTAGATGGTCCCAAATTTAAATGCCAAGCATTTTTCTGATGACCAACTGAAAACAAAATGGCAGATTTGCGATAGTAAAAGGCCATTTGTGAAAGTAAAAACTGCATTTGCGACACTGTCGAACTTTTTGTTAACTTTTCCATTGACTTATAATGGGCAATTGTTCTTTGAATAACTTTTGAACAGTTTAATATTTTTCACTAAATCTTCAAAGGCATATCGGGACCCGGCTGCATGTTCCCTGAAGATTTTGGACGGTCAGCGTGAACCGTGTGACCTGTAGAGACGAGCAAAGAATTCCAAAAGCATAAGCGTGCAGATCATGCTTAATAACCTGCAGCCCTATATCTGAACAGTAATGAAGGTTGGCAGATCCCAAGATATATAGCCCTTGATTGTGTATTCCAAATTTCAGACAAATCCGTTGAATGGTTGCAAAGTTATTAAGGTGCAAAATTTTAGGTTTAACATGTAAATGGCTCCTAACCTAACTATGGTAGCACTACTGTACTATATTATATATATATATATATATATATATATATATATATATATATATACACACACACACACACACACACACACACAGTATCTCTCTCGTCTTACTATATATAGATATGTATCTATCTATGTCTATTTATATCTATCTATTTATACACACACACACTTGTATGTATGTTACAGATGGCATATAAATATAGAGGTGATTCACTGTGGGGACATCATGAGTGGTATAGATATCTTGAGTACAGAATATTTATTTATCACATAAGGTACCCTCTGCATATTTCATTTATGCAATAGACTAGGACCTTAAGTGATAAATATTTTGTTTTTGCTTTTTAGGCATAAAATTATTTCTGTAAGTCTGTTATTTTTGAACTAGCATTACGACTTTCCCCATCAAGTTTGCTATAACCATTGCCATGGAGTGAAGTTAGGATGTCAAGCTGACACTGCAATACGGTAGTTCATTAGTGCTGCAGAACTTCCGCAGAAATTACAAACCAACACTGCAGAAGTTCTGTAGCAAATGGTAATCTTGCCGCAGAACTTGGTCCCATTGTGCCGCAGAAAAGTAGGGCCTTGATCATTATGATTACAGAATTGGAAGGTTTGACCTGTAGTTCAATGGACAAGCAGCCAGCCACTTCTATGTGCCTGAGCTATGGAAGCAGTTCATCTCAGCTTCCTTCTGGAAGCACATTTTTCTTTGCTGGCAGGCTCTGTGTATCCATCCTCTGCAGCTGGGGCCTATGACCCCCACCTTGCTGCTTCTGTTTGTCTCTGCTGGACTTCTGCTTTCGTTTTCCTGCTTCTGGTTTGTATTTTGCCTCCAGTTGTGTGATTCTTTCTGTCATTACTCCTTGTTTTCTGTCTTTGTATGTCTTTGTTTTTGGCCTTTATTTCCTGTTCTCAGTGTTTGTGTGTTTTGGTTTTGTCTGTTGGGGCTTTTTTTAAGTTCTAGCATATTGCTACTCCAGGGCTCATATTACTTGCTCTCAGTTACTCACAACTCTCAAATTACTTGCAATGCAACTGCAACAATTATCTGTGTGTTTCAGCTCAACCATAGCTGCTCTCCATGCTACACTTAATGGTTTCACTTGATTCAGGCTCACTCTGAACCCTAGCTATGCAGCTTAATCATACTCTCTCAACTCATTCTACTTATCCCATTGCAGCAGTTTTATTGCACTGCCAGGTAATAGCTGCTTCAGAGCATGGTGTCTTTCTTTCTATGTTAATTGAGTTTACAACTCAGTATACTCAATATAGATGCTGTTTCTATGTTTGTACATTCTGTTATACTCTGAGGTCAGCTAAGCTACTGCCGATGCTGTCAAGTAGTTTCAATACCTGCCATGGGTCTCGGCCCTTTCATTGCTTTCTTGTTTTCCTACAGCAGAGACTTGGAGGTGTTTGAGGAGTCGTGGCCTGTGTGGCTAATTACTTATGTTCTAAATCCTGTCTCCACCGATGACAAATCCTCACAGTATGTGTCACCTTTATTGGCTTTTGAATGCCTGGCTGGCTTGCCTCACTATTCAAAGTGCTGTTTCATTGCCACTATGTTTTGCAGACCTAAGTGCAGGTCTGACTATTGCTGCACTGTTTACTAACCTAACCACAGTGAATAGGTATAATTGATTTGTCATATTAACTGCTTTCCGTCCCCTTCTACTCCTGGCTTTATCTATGCTTACGCTCCACTGCTACTCTATCCAATCACCCCCCATATCAGTTGTAGTCTGTTTGTTCTAGCTGCAAAATATATGTATTGCACACACCAGTCATCATGTTTCATTTATCAGTATGCAACCTGTAAGTCGCCTCCTGTTTCATATCAATGTTTACCACCTCGGTCACCCTATATGGTACCCTTGTATGTATATCCAGCCTGTATCATGTAACGTGCATTTCATTGTATATACTGTTATTACCTATCTGTGTTTGTACTTTAAGTGTTTATGTCACAGGACCTCCTTGTGAATGAGCTTGCTCAATGGAGTTTTCTGCAATAACCTTGAACTTGAACTAACCTCCATGCTGGTCCACTCTTGCTTATGCAATCTTTGCTTCTTGCCTACCACCATCCCCTTGGCTTCAGCCTCTGAGATGCCTGCTGCACTCACTACTGCATCTGACCTTTGCAAGGTCTCAGCACTCAATGCTCATTCAGCTCCTTATCAGTTCTGGGTCATGCCAGCCATACCATTCTGGAGCAGGGTTTCCCTGCAGCTGATGGTCTCATTCTGCATTTTAGTCCGCATCTTGGCGTGCCTGACTTAGGGCAGGGTCCTTTCTCACCTGACCCATAGCTGGAATGGCATCACTCCTGGCTAGGCTTTAACTGTTTGCTGATGCAATAGCATCTAATGGTGTAGAATTTAAGACTAGCTGTGAAGGGTGGTTACCCAATCTCCTTTGGATCTAGTGATTCCACTACAACTGCAATCCATTGGCTTTAGGGTTTCTAGCAAGGCACCTTCACCACATACTACCTGCAACTGCCTGTGGTTCACCTAGTTTGTGTTTAGGGTAAGTTGGCCAGGTGAGTGCCTCCAGCAGTTGTTGCTCTCCTCCTCCTGCCTTGGTTGCCCCAATATTGCAGAGCACTCTCGCAACCTTCCACGGCATTCCCACTAGAGGGATTGAGCAAGAGCTTTCCACCAAATTGGAATATTTTCACCTCCCTTTAATTGGGTTTCCGAATTGCAGCTGCAAAGCCATCACTAAATAAAATATCCCAGCCTGGAAGGAAGATGACCCAGGCCTTGGATCCCTAGAGATTTCTCCTCAAAGGGTTTTTTTTCTCCTCTGTGCCACGGGTCTTAAAAGTTAATTAGCTGTAGTTAGTTTTCTTATTTCTATTAGGTAGGTTCCACTGTTGGATGGAGGTGCATGGTGTCCCTTCTTGCTGTTCCTCTCTCCTTAGGAGGTCCCTCATTCTCTAGTGCTATCCACCAAACTCATGCTATTGCTAATATGTGCTTCTCATTACGTTATCAAGGCATCTCATTCGTTATCAAGCTGCCCGATGCTTTATCTACTACTACATCACAGCTACTGCTTGCTTTTATGCTTTGTACTACTTCATTCTTTTTGGGATCCTTCCTAAGATACCTTTAGCCACAGGAATCATCCTGTGGCACCTCTAAAGGTGGATCCCTCTTTGAGGGTTCCTTGCCTTTGGTACTCCTACAGGGTGGTAATTCCTATGGAATAGACAGTGTGAATGCATAAAAAAAAAATAACACAGTTGCAAAAGCATAACACTATACTGGCTGTGTAGGCCATTGAATTGGAATCTTGCCTGTATTTCAATGGGCAAGCAGCCAGCCACTCCCATTTTCTAAACTATATAAGCAGTTCCTCTCAGCCTGCTTCTGAAGCACTTTTCTTGCCCCACCATCCTCTCCTCCTCCTCCAGCAGGAGCACATCTCTCCTTGGAATCCTTCCCTAAGGGACCTTTAGCCATGGGAACCATCCCATGCCATCTCTAAAGTGGAACCCTCTTTGAGGTTCCTCACCTTATTACCCTACAGGGTGGTAATTCCTCTGGAATAGAGAGTGTGAATGGCCAAAAGCCAAACTAGCACAGTTACACAAGCATAACACTATACTGGCTGCATGGGCCATTGAAAACCTGTTTTCTGATTTCCTCTTCCTTTCACTTCCCAGTACTATCCTATTTGGCCAGGATTTTAAGTGTATATCCCATAGATGTTAGTCATTTGCCTCAGACACCTCAATAGGGAAGTTTATGGACAGGGACAATGGTTTTCCATTTTACAGTAACACGGTAAAAATCACAGAATCCTACTTGGTTTGTGGATTTTGAATTCTTGTACCGGTGTCTCATGGAAATTGCATTTCACTGCACAGAATCCCTAAGATTTCAGCATATTTTTAAATGTTTTATTTTCTCTTTCTCTTCCCCTTCTCACAGCATCAGTCTCCACTTTTCAGAGTACTCTAGGCTGGGTATCCCTAGCTTCACCCCAGCTAATGCTCAGGAGCTCCTGTGAGCCTGCACCCATCCTGCCTAGGTTGTACCCCCAGGTGGGAAGGGAGGGGACCCCAGGTCACCCTCACAGTCCTTTAATGTGTCGGGCAGCCCAGTGGGTCCCTCATGAAAACTGGTTATGAGGTCTGGGGTAGCTGGGTCCCTTCTACCAGCAGCCGATGTGGGTGATTGTTACTGGTTTTCTGGTCTCTGTTCCTGAGGGCACCAACACTGAGGGATCCAAGGAAGTAGGGCACATAGAGACATGCCCTACTCAAGATCCTGGCTAGCTTCTCTCTTTCCAAATGCTCTGCAGCCTCATTGCACCACCACCTGTGGTCACCCAGGTGGCAGTAAAGCAGCAGGACCTGCAAGCCACTGTTCCCAGAGGAAGAGAGCAGCCCCCAGGTATTCAATCCTACTCCCTGGCCAGGCCTCTAGCAACCCAAATTCACTTCTGATCCGAGTCCCTGGCATTGCAAGCAGTAGTGCTACCTCAGGTTATTTACAGTGCTCTGTTAACTATACACCCACTTTGGTGTAAGAAAACATAAGCAGATGGAGAGGAAATAATTCAGTTTTAGTAAAATGTTGCAAAGTGTTCAATGTTCATAATTTGTACTGTAGGTACTGTGCACTATTATTGAAATCATATATTAAAACATTATATATGGCTGTTATGGCTGGCAGTGTAGCCTAGTGGTTATAGTAACAAACAGTGATCAAACTGAGTACATTTAGAAGACTTGGGTTTGATTCTCCACAACCTCCACTTGCATACTGTGTGACTCTGAGCAAGGCACTTAACCTCCACAGTGCTCCTGGGTCGCCTCTGAAAACAGACAGTTTTGCCTAGTGGGTTTACCCAGTTTACAAAAATATAAAAAAAATACCAATATATGTTTACTACATCATACAGTAGTCAGGGTACCATGTACTTTTTCTGAGTTGTACTTGGCTGCAATGATGTTGTATAGGTAAATATAAATGTTCAGATACATTTTGTGTTTTATAAGCTTGTTTTAGACTTTAGTCAGTTTTTTATTGTATTTTTGCATATGAACATTTAGGATATAGATTGCTATGCAGGATCACTGTTACAACTAGTTTATTCAAGTTTATAATCAGTAGGGACCATCCAAAATCCTCAGTTGTTTGATTGAAAGTGAGTCTGAATGAAAGTATGTTCACAAGGCACAAGCTGTCTTACTACTTATTTAGGTGAATGGGATAGAAACATAGAAACATAGACTTTGACGGCCCACTAGTCTGCCCATTTCATCATTTGCACCTTCTTTCCCACCTGTTGTGTCAGTCTCTGTGACAACAAAAGGTATTCTGACAGACTGCTTTAATAAAAAGCAAATGTTACATGTTTAAGTATACTTATGCTTGGCCAGTGGATTTGAAAGCACATTCAGTGACGACGGAAGGTAAGACCCCAGGGTTGTATTATGCTGGTGGGTGGAGTGGTGCTCAATTCACATCTGAGCTCAGACATGAAAACTGAGAGACACCCTTTTCATGGAGACCAAGGGAAAAAAGGAATCCACATGTTTGTGAGATGCATTAGAAGGTCCTCCACTAATCACTTGTGAATTTTTTAGGTGAAGACACTTTCAAAGAAGCAAATTCAGGCAGGTTTTTTGTTCCTCCTACTCCTGGCCATCCACCTTCAGGCCTGCCAAGTCGCCCTTCCACTACTGCTGAGTCCCCCACCATCCACTGCCCCTTATGGCCATGCTACCAGGTAACCCGATTAACCTTCATCAGTGGGCCTCTAACCCTGTGGGAGGCTAACAAGGAAGACAATCACCCTGAAGAGCTTCCTGTATATCCCAGGCATGGCAGGGTCAGAACAGACACATGTGTCTGGGACTTCATACTTATGAAGGGCCAGCCATCCTCCAGGTAGCCAGCAGGTGTTTTTCCATTTTTGTGGAACGTGACAGGCCACGTGATGACAAGACACAAGCTGACGTCCATCACGATCTCTTCCACAATGAGGGCCAATATGTTGCCATGCCTTCAGCCTCCACCTGGGGCCAGCAAATGCTGAGCTATGAATATACCCTCCCTCCCAAGAGAAGGTGAGTGGTTGTTGGACACTCAAGCCTTCACCCCCAAGCCGGTCTTCCAGCACTCAAACCTGTTCCCAAACCCTGGTCAGTGGTGTCACTGGCAGAAATCCAATTCAGGCAGTTAAATGATAGGAAAAACAAAGGTGGTCCACCTTAGTAGTGGTGGTGGTTCAGATTAATTCACTTCTGAGTTCTAACAAGCAAAGAGACTAAGTAATTTGTAACTTGTGCATGTAGGTGTGTGGGTGTTGAAGAAAGGGGATCATAGTGCTGTCACTACTGTCATCATCCCTGAGGGATGTGGACTGCATTGTTGCTACTGCCATCACACCTGAGAGGCGGGGGTGAGTGCTTCTCCATAACCACTGGTGGATGGGGAATGTTGAACTGCTGCTGTCCCACCTGAGGGATGGGAGCCATAGTGCTGATACTGCCATCACACCTGAGGAATGCGGAACATTGTACTGCTGCCATCACACCTAATGGATAGGGACCACAGTGCTGCTGCTTCCAACACACCTGAGGGAGGGAGACACAGTGCTGTTGCTGCTGCCATCTCACCAAAGGGATGGGTCTGTAGTGTTGTTGGTGCTGCCATTGCACCAGAGGGATGGGGGCCTTACTGCTGCTTCCATCACAGCTCAGGGATGGTGCTGTAGTGCTGTTCTGCCATCATATTTTGTACCTAAAATAACTTTAAATTGGTACAAGGATGGAAGGATGTGCAGTAGTGGAGGACAAAACTGCTAAAATGCATGTTAGCAGAGTTAAAATTGTTAAATAAAGTGCACAAAACCAAACACCAGTAAAACCGGATTTTGGCTTAGCAGACACCGGTGACAGTACCATTTTACAATGTGCAAAATGGTTTTGTCCTTTCTCAATCCCGTAAACCAGTGTCCCTGTTTATGGACTAAGAATGTAAGTTTAATGCTTGTAAAGAATCCTCCCTTATGTGATCACTAATGTCCTAATTATTGCTGATTTGTAGGAAGGTCTTTCAGGAGTGAACAGGGTACTTGCAGTTGGAGCATCTCCACATTTGGAGAATATAGGACCCTTATTTATGAATCCTATGGAATGCTTCCTATCACAGGATAAAATAATAGTTTCAATAAATGGCTTAAGGAGTTTATGCTGTGAGCAGGAAAACATAGAAAAAAATAACACAGATCACCCCACAGTAGCACACCAGACTACTGTGCAGGTAACCTTGAGCTCAGAAGGACCTCTGGTTGCCATGTTGGAAGACAGGTTTACAGAGACAGCTGCCATGCAGCAGTGTACCTCTGAAGGTAAAGGTCAGTGGGATTTCTGACACCACAGAGACCCTTATGGTGGAGCCAGGGATCTTGCTCCTGCTGCAGAGATAGCTATATTCCATCAAGGTCTAGGAGCTAGGTTCACATCAGGGAGGAGGAATGGGACCAAGGTAAAGGAGAAAATCCCCAGTTCCATCTAAATGATGGTCTGGGCCTTAGCAACTCCTCTGGGTCATAGTGCCTTCCTACACTGACTGTGGACAGCCTCAGAGGTGAGAAAGGCACTGCCCCTGGAGTCCCTGGACAGAGGCCAAGCCATAGGGGTTAACCAGTGTGTTACCAGTATCTGGAGCAGAAAAGGTTCTGGACCTGAGGTTCCAGGGGAAAAACCTCTATGGAAATAAAAAAAGAAAAGACAATACATATAGAAAGTGTGCTATAATTAAGAGGACAAGATCAGGCAAAAGGTGATGTTACTAATTCCACTCCAAGAGAATAAGTAGCAGGTAGCATGAAGGAGCCTGTATGTTGCAGTGCAAAAGTTAAACTCTGAATGAACTGTAATACAGTATATGGCATCACCATCAGGTATATCTCTTAAGCACCTAAAGCCCTATTTGAATGGGAAGAGATTGGCTCAGCTATATTTTCAATATATGTGAAACAGATGATCCATTCTAGGCTATACTCTGTTCAGGACAGACAAGGTGGGTAAAAAAGTGGAGGTGGATCTTTATGTAAGGATAGCATAAAGCAACAGAGATACAGGGAAGACAGGGTAGGGTGGAGGTACTGTGGGTCATACTAAAGACAGGGAATGGGTTGCAATTCACACTGGTGTGATCTACAGGCCTCCAGCATGGGGGCGGGGGTCTGGATAAGGTTCTGATGGAAGCTATCCAAAGATGGAAAAAAGGTGAGGTGCTGCTGGTGGAGTACTCGAACTGCCTGATAAAGATTGGAGCATCCCAGCTGCAGTTTCAACTAGGAGTAGGGACATCCTGGATTTACTGTGGGAGCATTCCTCAGAAAACTTGTGGGGAAACCTAATCAAGAAGGAGCTATTTTGACCTTGTACTCACCAACAGGGACAGAGCTACTGAAGTCACCATGGGTGGCAGCCTGGGGACCATACAGAAGAGTAGGCTATCATCAGCAAACCTAATGAAAACGCAAGAGAAGCAATTTTGCAATAGTGCCTCCATCCAAACTCATAATCAATTCATGTTGCTTGGCCAAGAAGAAAAATAGGTGTTTATTGAAAGTTCTGTGAACTCTCAAAACCCAAATAAAACAGCAGATACATCAATTACAGAACTCTGTAAAGATACAGCTCCAAAAACACAAATGAAAGCCATCCCTTTTAAAAAGGGATATGAAAACCACAAATATATAAAAGAAAAATCTGGAGGAAGACCTTAGAATGGATTTAAAACAACAAGTTCAATCAAAAGATAGCATCAAGGAAATCATAGTATTAGGAGACTGTACCATAAGAGGATAGATGGAATAATTTGTAAAGATGACAAAATAAATACCATGGTGAACACATTTCCAGGAATTAAAATACAGGAACTAGATAAGTTAATGGATGGATGTCTCTGTAAAGAGAAAGACCCTGTAGTAGTATTACAAGTAGGGGTAAATGATGTGCATACTAAAGACCCAGAGAACATCTTTGACAGCTACTTGGAAATAATATAAAAGTTAAAATTGTATAGCAAAGACATTATCATTTCAGGCATTCTGCCACGTCACGGAAGACATCGCTACAAAATAAAGACATGTCCCTATTAAAATCCTTGCTAAGATGATTATGCTTGGAAGAAGGGACTGGATTTATAGATACTAGTAGTATATTTGAAAATGATCTATTGTTCAAAAATGATGGGCTGCATTTAAATATAATGGGTGCAGAATATTGGCCAAGATCTTTAAAAAATGATTGAAAACATTTAAATTGGGCACAGGGGTGGAAAATACAGAAAATAAACCAGGTGATAGCAAAAATCATAATACAGAGCAAGATATAAATAAGACAAATACTGCTGTATGTTTACTAGCAAATGTTTATCAGCCGACCAAGGGAACCAGGAGGCCGAGGAGTAGTGAGAAAGACGGCACACCTCCAGCTCCAGCCACAGAAGGGCTCGAGCTGCCAGCAGGCGGCGGCAACCACCAGCTGACCAAGGAACCAGGAGGCAGGAGAAGCCTTGGCGGAAAGGCGGCACAGCCCTCCAGCTCCAGCCACAGAAGGGGCTCCGAGCCGCAAAAGCGGGCAGCGGCAACCACCAACCCGACCAAGGGAACCAGGAGGCCCGGGAGGAAGCAGCGAGAAAAGAGCGGCACAGCCTCAGCTCCAGCCACAGAAGGGCTCCAGGCGCCAGCGGGCAGCGGCAACCACCAGCCGACCAAGGAACCAGGAGGCTGGGAGGAGAAGCAGCAGGCACGGTGAAAGCCACAACAATCGAAAAGCTACCGCTGACTCTGCCTTGCTCCGATTGGTGCGCTTCCATTGACTTTAGCTGGACTCTGCAACACTGTTCTGGATGGGATTTTTCTGTTAGCTGTATTTTGTTAATTAATCCTAAAAGAGCTGTTTTACTTGAATTTGTGGCCAATTTAAACATTGTATAGTTGTGATGTTTGCTAGTGATTCAGCCTTTTTGGTAATCTGTGGGGCTAGACGCTTAGGGCCTAACCCCCAAACCCTCACAGTCTTGTTGTGCAGATTCTGATCTTTGCACCTAACTGCAGTATTGCCTGCAATAAGTAGCTTCCTCACTGCCTTCTCCTCTGTCCCCTGCCTTGCAGGCGGCACAGCCCTCAGCTCCAGCCACAGAAGGGCTGCAAGCCGCCAGCAGGCGGTGGCAACCACCAGCAGACCAAGGGAACCAGGAGGCCGGAGGAGAGCGAAAGGTACGGGCAAAGCCGCAAAATTTTTGCCCGCCCTCCCCTTTTGGTTGATTCTATTTATACACTCTTTCCCACCATTTCTCTAATCCACGCCCACATCTATTTCCCATCTCTATTAACCCATACCTACCCTGCACAATGCTAATTTGCTTCCTTTGCTCCTTAGCCTCTCATCTACCCCAATCCATCATGATAATCATAATATACCCCTGTCATGATGAATAAGTTAATGATTATGATCTACTTCCACTGCCATCCACATTGTACAACCATCTATTCCTTACTCACTTTGAACCACTCTTACACTGCAACCCCTGGGGTATCCCACATAAAGCCTCTCAACAATCCAACACTCCCTAGCCCCTTACATGTATCCTGGCTTTATAATAACCCACTATGCCTGTCCATCAGACTCTTATGTTATGATAAAATTCACACCTATATAACAGGACCATCTCCCATTACACAGTGGGCACCCAGGACTAAGAGAAACTCTGATCACTCTCTTTCCCTATCCCTTGGTGCCCTACTCAAATTAATCTTCTACCTCCTGTTCTGCATTGGTACTATTGAGATTAATCCTGGCCCCATTGTAGTTTATCTTCCTCTGCTGATCTGTCTTCCATAAAAGGCCTAAGCTTACATACACTTCAATGCTTGCAGCCTCCTAAAAAGTTCACCTTAATACAGGCTTGGTGGACATACTCTTCCAGATTTCCTGGTCATCTCTGAATCTTGGCTCAGGACTACAACAAAAGACAGTGTTGTAAACCTTCCCAACTATCAGCTCTTCAGAGCAGATCGCCCTTCCAGGGGTGGTGGGGTGGCCATATACATTAAGGACACCATCTCTGCAACCTGCCTCATCAACACATCTGAACCAAATGAATTTGAATGTTTATCAATCAAAATATCACTTCCTAGCTCGTCTTCATTTAAACTGATTGGATGCTATAGGCCCCCTCTGCAGGCCTTAAACTGCTATCTCACCTAGGGTCAATACTCAACATAGGCCCTGAAGATACCATCATCCTGGTGATTTGAATTTAAACTGGCAATCTAATGTATCTGCACCTTTGATAACCTTTTGTGACACCTATGGATTCACACAGCTAATTAAAGACCCAACTAGGATCAACCTAAAAATTCCAGCAACAACTCACTCCTGGATATTATGTTGGTAAACAAGCCTCACTTATATTCGCATGCAGGAGTACTGCGAGTGATATGAGTGATCACTACCCTATAGCTGGCATAGGATCACACTCAAACCACCCAATCCTGCAGAATTTGTCCTCAAAGGTCAAAAAGAATTTTAATATCTCAGGTTACCTCTATGACCTGAGTAATACAATATATTGGCAAGATTTCTACTTTACAACCTCTGTTGAAACAGCTCTTCAGACTTTAAAGGATATTATCACTAATGCTCTCAATATTCATGCACCTATCACCAGTATCAGAACTAAAGTAAAATCCTGCCTTGGTTCACCTCTGAGCTTAAAGCAGCCTTGATAACCAGAGACAAACTGTGGAAAAAGGCAAGAAAAACAAAGGACTCCAGAGACTGGCTAAATTTCAGAAAAGCAAGGAATTCATGTACAAAACAAATAAGAACTGCTAAAACTGCCTATTATAGATCTGAATTGGATGCCTCCTACAATAACCCATCCAGACTCTGGGGTACTATAAAAGGAATTCTGGGCCCAAATTCTACTCCTGCCTTAACCTCCAAACTACTACTAAATGATACAGAAATTACAGGTAAACAAGAAATCTTAAATACCTTCAATGTTCACTTCACCACAGCTGGCCTAGCATTTGACTCATCACCTGCAAATCTCCTGAGATCTTCCTTGAACCTGCAAACTACTGTGGGACAAATGGCCACTACAACTTTTCCTTCATCCCAATATCCGTGAAAGAAGTGGAAGATATCCTCTTAATTTAGACACTACTAAGAGTGCAGGTGCAGACTCTGGATCCCTATTTCCTGAAAATTGCTTCACATGTCTTATCTGCCGCCTCACTCATCTCTTCAATCTTCCCTAACTACTGGATCCATTCCCTCTACTTGGAAAACAGCTCAAGTAGTTCCATTACTCAAATCTGGTGATACTAGGGATCTCAACAATTACAGACCTATCTCCATCCTACCAGTACTATCCAAGATGCTCGAAAAACTAGTAAACTCTCAATTAAGGGACTATCTGGATAACAACAACCTCCTAAATTCAGCACAATCTGGATTTAGATCAAGGCATAGCACCATTACTGCCTTAGCCAAAGTAACCAATGATTGGCAGACTGCCTTGGATAAGAAAAACTGTACATGCTGTGTTCCTGGATTTGAGTAAAGCGTTTGACACAGTGGATCATGACTTATTAATCACCTCCTTAGCTCATTAGGCCTGGATTCCCTATCACTCAATTGGTCTAAGGACTACCTTTCAAATAGGTCACAACTGGTAAAGATGGAAATTACCTATCAACTCAAAACCACTGCTAAGGGTGTACCACAAGGCTCTATTCTTGGCTCATCCTCTTTGCCATTTATATTAATAATATTGATGCCAACCTCACTAATCTAACATTCATCTGTTTGCTGATGATACTGTATTATATGTCAGCAATCCTCACCTTCTAAAGCCTGTGAACTGTTACAATCGAATTCTCCATCCTGCAGCACAATCTACTTGATAAAACTACTTCTAAATGCCAAAAAACAAAAGCTATGTTCTTTGCCACAAAGAGTTGCTCCCCACTACCCCATCACCCACCACCCTACAATTATCCACCTTACTTGGAGAGAAACTGGAATTTGTTGATAACTTCAAATACCTTGGAGTCTGGATTGATAACAGGCTTGTCTATTCTGTCCTTATTGAAGAGCTACTAAAAAGCTGAGACAAAGGCTTGGTCTATTTTTAGAATAAAACATTACCTAAACACTGATTCCAAAAAAGTTAATCAAGCTTCATTCCTATCCCTCATTGATTATGCTGACTTTCTCTATGGCCATTGTTCACGCCACCTCTTACATAAACTGGACACCTGTATCACAGGTCCATCAGATTTATTACTGACCTTCCTCCAGTACCCATCATTGCTCCCTTTATATGGCAGTCAACTGGACATCACTACAACACAGAAGAAATAGGAATGCTGCTATCTGGATATTCAAAGCGTTAACAGGCAAATTACCCACCTATATCACTGATTGCTTTACCCAAATTACTACTAGGCCATACACTTTAGGATCAGTAATCTCATCATATTAAGGTCCCCAATGCCTGCACCCGGTTTGGGAGGGCTGCTATCAGCTACACCTTAGCAGTTGCATGGAACTCTCTCCAAAGTCCATGAAGCTAGATAGTCTATTACCTCTGGCATCTTTCAAAAGATTGTTCTCCGCCCTTTTTCCAGAGCTCTGCAATTGCTTTTGTAAAGCCTAATCCCTACCCTACCTGACCCACCTTCCATTTTCCGTCCATTATATTAAATCAATTTCTATTTTCAAATCACCTATTATATTCTTATAAAAGCTAGTTAGGCCCTATAATTTATATCTTATGCCTGCTATACCCTTTGTCCCCTTTTCTTACAGGTTAAATGGTTTTACTGTACATTGTATATATGTAAATTGTTGTATATTATCATTTCATGTCATTGTATTGCTGTTTGTGCTATTTCTTGTCTATGTAATAATACTTGTATTCTCATTTTATGACCACTCAGGTCCATCTTGTAAATGAGCTTTGCTCAATGATGTCGCCTGAATAAATAAAGATTTTGATTGATTGATTGACTGATTGATTGATTCAAATGTTAGAAGTCTTGATAAAAAATGATGCATTTAAATACCTAGTACAGGAAAAACATATCCAAATAGCTATTCTTACAGAAACTTGGTGGGAGGAGGAACACATGGGATAAAACAATCATAAGGTTTAACCTGTACAATAAGCCTAGAAAGTATAGAAAAGGAGGAGGAGTGGCAGTCTATATCCATGAGTCATTACAGAGTATGGAAGTATATGAAGAGGCTTAAATGTAGAACAACTAAGTATTAAAATAATTTCCCTAATACCCCAAAATCATGCTGAGATCTCTATGCCATCCCCTCAATCAGCAGGGATGACTTAGGAATACTAAATTATTTAGAACATTTAAACCCAACAGATTTTGGTAGGAGACTTCAACCTACAGGAATAAATTGCGAAAAACAAACTGCTAAACATAGAATTGAGACAGACTATCTTGAAAAATTTAGTCAGTTAGGACTGGAACAAAAGTTATGGATAAGACAAGGGAGAACATACTGGATATTGTTCTAACAAACATGGGGGTTCTGTATCAGATGTCAGTGTGAAAGAACTAGTAGCAGACAGTGATCACGAAACAGTATATTTTAACTTAAGAGAAGTATCTATAAAACAGAATGGAAACATAATTCCCAACTTCAGAAAAGCCAACTTCACAGCTATGAGACACAGTCTGCAGACATGAGACTGGAAATCTGAATTTACAAACCATTCAGTTGACATAATGTGGGAGATATTACTGGACAAAATCAAGATGGTAACAGAAAAAAATATACATACCTTGCTAAGAATTCTAAAAAGGAAACAGCCCTAATGGCTCAATCAGAAAATAAAGAAACAAGGAAAGCTCAAACATAAAATGTTTAAACTCATGAGACAGAATAAGATCAGCCTCGTGAATACAGGGGACAGGCAAGAAAAGTAAAGAAATCTATTAAAAATGTAAAGCAGTTTTTGAGGAGAACCTAGCATCTGACACAAAAGATAATTACACAATGTTTTACTTCTACATCAATAATAAAAAAAGAAACACACAGAGTTTAGGACCCTTTAAAGATACAAATAGGGAAATACTTAATGACACAGATAGGGCTAAGGTATAAAACAATTACTTTGGAACAGTGTTTAATCCCAACAACAATAATCCAGGCACTCAAGCCCAGAAAACTTCAAAAAGGGTCACATAACAATAGATAGTAAAGATATTACTACCAGATTAATCACATTAAATAAAAATAAATCTCCTGGATAGAGATAACATACACCCAAAGGGTCATTTCAGAAGTGGCTTCAAAAATAGCCCTTCTGGTAACCTTTATATTTCAGTTAACCCTTGACAAAGGAATAGTCAAAAATGGAAAGACACTCATGTGGTCCTAATATTCAAAAAGAAAAAGGACTCTCAGAGAGACTATAGACCTGTGAGCCTAACATCTGTCCGGGGTAAAGTATTAGAAGGAGTAATTAAGATCAAATATTTTCCCACCTGGAACAACAATTAGATTTACAACAGGATGGGTTTACAAGAGCTACATCATGTCAAACAAATCTACTCCACGTCTATGAGAAAGTGAGTAAGGCATTGAACCAGGGAGCTCAGTGGATATGATTCAGCTGGACTTCTCTAAGCTTTCAATAAACTTCCACATTGGGAAGTAATAGCTTTATTAGGCACATTAAAAATACATAATAATATTATTAACTGGATCTCATCCTGGCTAGACAACAGAAGGCAGAGGGTGATGGTTGATGGGGTTCTTTCAATTGGCTTTCAGTAACAAGTGGTATTCCTCAGGGATCCTTATTGGAATCATGTCTTTTATATTTATAAATGTACTCTGCAATTCAATACAGACACTATATGGATAACAAAATTTGCTGATGATTGCCAAGTGGGGCAGTTGTAAATACTGTAGAGGAACAACTAAAACTTCAAGATACTTTTGAATTTATTTATTGAGAGGTGGACTAATATGTACAAATTAAAATTAAACAGAAATAAATGCTGATTATGCATATGGTAAAGAAACATCCACAGGCAAAATATTTCCTCACAAAATGAAATACTTAAATCATAGGTTGAGAAAAAAGACTTGGGGTAGTAGTCAAAATGACTTAACTTTTAGCCCACACTGTAACCATATTGTAAAAGGCAAATGCAATACTAAATTGTATATTAATACATACTTTCAGTAGAAGGAGGGAGGACTTGGTGCATCTGTATGTATCATTGGTGAGAACACAGTTGCTCACAGATCTGAGCTCCATATAAAAAAGGTAATGTGGCAAGGGTAGAGAGGGTCCAATGGTGAGCAACAAGATCTGTTGAGAGTTTAAGAGGTATGACTTATGAGGCCAGGTTGTGTGATCTGGAGTTGTACTTACTGCCATACGGGAGATGGAGAGGGATATGATACTGGTATACAGAACATTTTGGGATAATAATTTATTCATAAATCTAGGTTTTAAATATAAACAGAAAATTATAATACAAGGACTCATGAGTTACAGCTAAATTTAAATAAATGGAGACTACAAAGAAGGAGATTTTCGTTTAGTCAAAGGGTGGTCACTTCATTGAACTTCCTACCAATGGAGGTGGTAAAAGTTCCATCATTGAAACCTTCAAAAGAGGTTGGATGACTTCAGTGGAACTAAAATAAGGGTTGTTTAGATGTATTAGTTAGAAATATTACCAAGAATGAGCAAGCAAAATGGACAAAAGTCTAAAAAATGCTTTGTTTTACTATGAGACTGTATGGTGTGTTTGATACAAGAAATGTGGCAGAAGTAAATCACACAAAGGCAAGGGTCCTGGGCTTCAGGAGGGCTGATTTTCAAAGACTGAGAATGCCCCAGGGATGACATGAGTGAGGAATGACTTGGTAGAGTTCAGGAATAGTGGGCAAAACCAAAGCAGGGATAATGAGGTCAACAAACCTCTGTGTCAGGCAAGTAAGTAAGCAAGGAGAAAAAGAGACCACTATGGTTCTCTAAAAGAAGTGGCTGGGAAGATATAAGGAGACACAGAGGAAGGAGGATAGGGCAGAGTATCAGGATAAACAGAGGGAGACAGGAAATCATTGAGGAGTGCAAAGTGCAAACAGAGAGAAAATAGCACAGGCAGTAAAAAATGGGGACAAAGAATTTTTCAGGTACAGTAAGTAACCGAAAAGAAAAGACCAAAGGAGAATCATAAGGCTAAGGAGGAAGGGGATAAGTGAAGGGGCCAGGAAAAAGCAGACATGAACAAATACTTCTGTTCAGTATTTACAGAGGATGGGGAAGGTAAGGGTACAAAAATAATTGCCAGGGATATTGATGGTAGGCAGGTGGACACTTGTCCATTTACAGTGGAAAGGTCCTAAAAGAACTCTGAAATTTGAAAGTGGACAAGGCAATGGTGCAGTATGGGATACATCCAAAGATATTGATGGAGCTCAGGAGGTGCTAGTTGCACTCTGTTAGTCCTGTTCAATCACTTACTGGAGACAGGAGTGGTACCAAAGGGCTGGAGGAGGGCAGATACAGTCCCACTTCACAATAGTTGTAGTAAAGGGAGGCTGGCAATTACAAACCAGTCAGCTTGACTTAGTTAATGAGAATTAATGGAATCCCTACTGAAGGAAAGGATTGTGGAATACCTTGAATCCAGTGGCTTACAAGATCCGAAGGAGCATGGATTCTAAGTGGAGGTCATGTCAAACAAATCTGATAGATTTCTTTGACTGGGTGACCAGAGAAGTGGATCAGGTGGAGTAGTGGATGTGGTCTACCTAGAATTCAGTAAGGCCTTTGACACGTTCCACATAAATAAGCTGGGTAGCCTAGAAGTGGATCTAAAGATAGTAAATTGGATAAGAAATGGGTTGTGGGACTGGAGACAGAGGGTGGTGGTAAGCAGAGTTCAGAGTAAGAAGGAAGCATTTTCAGAGTAAAGCTGCTCAAGAAGAAGGGTCATATAAAGAATTTCGCTCAAAGGTATTAATCCAAGAGTTCACTCTGATGAAGGGAGGATGAACATCGCAGTGCCTCAAGGATAGGTACAAGGACTGTGAGGACTGGTCCTCTTTAATATCTTTATTAGCAACATTGCAGAGGACTAGAACAGAAGGTATGCCTTTTGCTGATGACACTAAGATCTACAAAAGGTTGACACTCCGGTGGGGGTATGAAGAGGATCTAAGAAAAGTTTAGGAGTGGTCAAGAGTGTGGCAACTAAATTTCAACATGAAGAAGTGCAAAATCATGCCCTGGGGTGCAAAACTCAGGGTGAAGTATAAAATCATTTATCAGTGTCAGTGGCTCAGTAGATAGAACATTAGCCTCTGAGGCCGGGAGATCAGAGGGCTGTGGGTTCAGTTCCCACATCTGGCACTTGTGTTAATATCCCAGTACTGACACTGTAGTGCAGCATGAGAGAGGTGCTGCACTCTGAGGTGCTCTTCGGATGAGACGTTAAACCGAGGTCCCATCTGCCTGGATTGGTGGTAGTTCAGGTGGATGTTAAAGATTCCATGGTACTTCTCGAAAAGAGTAGGGGAATGTTTTATTGAGACAAAATTGTACAATAGTACACAAAGCATAATACAAAAAAAGGAAAAACAGGATAAGTATTATACAATCATTCAGGTAACTGCAAAATCAGAGTCAGTGATCCAAGGAACAGCTTTCCAAAGTTCGAAAGTGTCATATCTGAGTATAGAGTACGTTCATGCTCATAAATTTCTTTTAAATCTTGTACAATCTTTTTGAGCTCCAAATAGGAGCAGTCATTCTGCTGTAAAGAAAACATGCAATGCACCATCCAAATATTCAATTTAATGCAGACAAAAACAAGGTTCAAAGTGTTCTGGTGCCATTTTGACCACTGGGAGAAAAACCCGTATACAAGATTCAAATAAGTAACCGACTGAAGCAAGGAGGTATCCCATGCTCAAAGCAAAAGGACCACCAATTTTTAAAAGGAACAGTCAAAAAATAAATGAGGGATAGCTTCAAGTTCTGTAATACATAATAAGCGAGAACATTCTATCTTGGGACTGCTTATGTTTATGATTTGATTTACATTAATCTTTTCATGGCATAAAGCCAATGAAAATCCCACATTTTGCTGGAACCTCTTACATCTCCACAATAAAAGGGAGGGAGGTGTTGACCAGGACACTTATCAAAGGGTACTGATACAGCACAAACCGTCAGGAGTAATTTCTCATATAAAACTTTATGTGAATGTTTAATAACATCTGAACAGACACCCTCCATTGTTTGAGACGTAAAACATATGTTTTACATAAGTTGGTATACCAACAGTTTGTCTTAACACAGTTAAGGAATTAGTTTCCCATTGATGAAACCAAATCCTGCAAGAGTCATAAAACCAAGGTTCCCACCCCTTTGTGCATGAATCAACAAAGGCCTAAGGTTTGCAGTGAAAAAATACAAGAAAAAAATAACAAAGGGTTAACCATACAAACGCCACCCCTCAGGGACAGGTAAATAAGTGATATTCTGCTTTATCGGATTTAACCTACTACCCCAAAGAGCCTGAAGAAACAGGCTAAAGACAGCAGTTTCTAGCTGTCGTGGAATAGGGAATACATAACTCAGAAAAAGGAAAGTAGAGATCAAATAGTTTTTAATTAAGAAAAACTCGCTTCTTTTTCCCTATCTGCACCCAGTTCCAGGAGGCCACCTGAACTTTACCTTGTTGCAGTTTAACATTCCAGTTAAAAATCTGAGTCCTGTGTCCACCAACAAATTCCCAAAATGCGAATAGGGCCCTCAACTAAATGTAGGGCAATACGGTCCGAGGGTGGTTACTGTACTGACCGAATAACCAGACTTTTAGTGTAATTTAAAACAGCACCAGAGAAGTTTCCAAAATAGAGCAGTCATGGAGAGAATGAACCACTGAGGCTGCATCAGCCACAAGACAACAAACATCATCTGCATATGCGATTGCCTTATAAGGCAAGCATAAGTACAACTAGAAATAGCCGAATCTGAGAATTAGTATTCAACCGACGGAGCAAAAACATCAAGAAAAATTACATATAACAACGGGCTTAAAGGACAGCCCTGATGAACCCCTTTTATGGGGATCATGGGTCGTATCCAACCATTCACTACAGGCACAACAGTAGCCGTCCTATAGAAAGCAGATCCAGCGTACTCATAACATCAGGTACATGCAGAAAATGAAGTGCTTCCCATAAAAATCATGCCTAACTGAATCAAAAGCAGCCTTCTGATTTAAGAAGACAACAAGTCCCGAAGCCAGACCTGCATAGCCATGAGAAAATAATTCTCGTAGAAATTCAAATGATCAGAAATTCTCCTTTGAGGCACAGAACAGGATTAGGCGGATGCAAAATCACCTCCGCTTATCCTCACCAAACGCTTCACAATAATTTTCTAAGAGCTTAAAGTCGGTGTTCAACATACATAAAAGTCACCAATTATCTAGAGAATGGATATCACCTTTCTGTTTATAAATGTAAATCAAAGTACCCTTAGTAAATTCCAAAGGAGAGATTCACATGTTAACAGAGAATTAAACACAGATGTAAGTTCTGGGGCCAAATGCTCACCCAGAACCTTATATAAGCTAGCAGGAGTCCATCCAGACCAGGAGTTCTCTGTACAGGTAATGAAGAAATAGCCAATGTCAAATCCTGCTCCATGATAGGAGAACAAGCCTGGTCCTGACATAGCTGTGAGGGAGCTGGGATATCAAGGCCACTATACAAAGTCGCACTGTTACCAGCCACAGCAGGGAGGGAAAAAAAGGGCTGTAGTATACTTTGTTACAATATGACAAATCTCAGTTTGTGAGGAACATAAGGTCCCTTCTGAATTTAGAAGACACGTCATATTTTTTTCAGGCGGTCTGACAGGAATTAGATTCAAAAGGACAAATAACATCAGGTGTTCCAACAGTACAGAATTTATGTTGGTAAAAAGTTGTGATTGCTGAATTGGAAAGTCAACATATCATTCTGTAGGAATTTTATTTGTTGAGTAAGGTCTTGCCCCGTCAGGTATGCGCTATGGTTAATAATGATTGAAAATGTGCCCTCTTCTGCAAATAGTCTAGGTATTACCTCCTACATTTTAAACGACTGTAAGTTTTTACAAAAGTGACCAGATCATGTTTCATGTCCAACCACCATTGAGCAGGATCTTCATAACAAATAAAACAGATTTACAGGCTTGTATGAAGGACAGAAGGGACTGCATAAACATCGGAATCTGCAACAAAGATGTGTTGAATTTCCAAATACCTGGACCTTTATGGGAAGAGACAACAGAGCCAAAACCAGAAAGCAGCTTATGATCAGAAAACTCAACCGCTTGAACTTTCTGAGAAATAATTGGTACTGTGGATAGGAAAACACATAATCAATACGTGTAGCTAGTTTTACCCTTATGGAAGGTAGGGTGTGTTGTATAGTAAAGGAGAATAGGAGTCCATTAAGTGGCGACTCAGACAATTACCCAATTCATGGGAAAGCATAAAACAGTTTCTTTGTAGCAGCAAAGGAGCTCTTATTCTTGAAGACTCAGGCCACAATTAAAGTCACCAGCAAACAATACCTGAAAGGAAGTGTAAGTAAGGACGAAGCAAAGTAAATAAAGCCATGCGTTCAGTTTTGATTTGAGGGGCATAAATGTTTAGTACCGGTAGGACAGGACCCAATAACAAAATCTATAATAGCGCCCTACCAGGGGCTACATCAAACAATTTTAGCAAGCGGAAGTCTGGATATTAATTAAAATTCCCAGTCCGAACAGAGTCCTGACCAATCGACCAAAAGAAGGACAGTAACCAGTCCTGTTGTGCTTGTCAGATCTCATGTGTAGTATGAATTCTTGTATCCTGTAATAAAATTAAACCCAAAGGCAATAGCCATAGAAAGGAAAAAATCAATCTCCTTTTAGCCATACACTTCATACTATTTACATTAATAGTATGGCAAACAAAGTGAAACATAGCACCAAAAAGGAAAACAGACAAAAATACATTTACAATTTCCTTTTCCCAACCACCTTCTTCCCTTTAAGTTTTACTCTGGCCTTTTGCTCCTGAGACAGGCCAGTACCTGGTCAACTCAGAGCCAGTGGTACTGTCAGAGAGAAGAAGCTATGGAGGTAGAGTCCGACTCACCTCCAGCGTCATCAGAAAGGGGTTGGAGAAGTTCAAAAGAATTAGATAAGGGCACTGGGGGTCTGGACCACTCACAGGAGATGGTACAACTCGATGGTTATTTCTCAGTGACCTTCTCATATGACACATGTAAGCACTCGGGGCATAGTACTTGGACCTGGCACAGGGTCCTGAACAGGAAAATTAGACTGGGCAGGATCAAGGACAGGAGAAATCTCAAGCAAAGGGTCATCCATGAAGGAAGCTATCTGAGGTATGACCTCAGAGGATACAACAGGCACTGAAGCCTGCAGTAAGGGCTGGGCTGCCTTGGGGAGGTACAGCCAAGGTGGTCCGGGAGGCAGGCCTTCTAGCCTGTGTAATAATAAAGCGCTGGTCCACTCCACACATTGTGAAATTCCTGGTTGTCACTTGACCCATTTACAATTCTGAAAGGTGTGCCCTGTTCTCACATATATTACATCTACATTCATTCAAACAGTTTGCCCCTACATGGCCCATTTCCCCACAGACGTTGCATTTCATTTTATCACATACATTACTAATATGGCAGGGTCACCACACTGATAGCAAGCCTTCGGCTGACCCAGGTAGAACAAGACCCCCCTATCTCGGCCTATGAAAAAGAGTTAGGTAGATGTACAACCCCAGAATCATTAGGATCGTGAATAAGACTTTAAACTTCCAGCCCCCAGTCCAAATGTTCTTGGTATCCAAAACGGCTTCAGGCTGTCCCTGGACATCACAACACTGTTTCAGCCAATACATAACATCCTCCACCTCAGCTCCCTCATTTTGAAACAGAACAGTGATCATCTTAAAAGTAGGTTTAGAAGAGGAATAGCCTGAAATGGGGTCCATAATGCAGTAGTCAGAAAATTATACTTAGACTAAAAACGCTCCAATTCCTAGATGTTTGGAAACTAACATCTAACGTGGTTTCACCAGAGATATGAATTAATGCATGTATTTCATGGGAAAGAATTTTAAAGAATCCTTTAGAAGTGTACATGCCACATAGACCTGATCAGGTGGCTCAAGTAACCCCAGGTATGCCAGGGGAACAGCATTGTCTCTCTTAGCAGCCTGGACTGGAAATTTAAAAATGAAGAATATGAAGGGCTTGGTCCCGATATTTTTGGGGGCTGCAGTGGTAGGGAGCCTGAGCCTCTATAGAAATAGTAGAAAAAGGAGCCTGGGGTGGAGAACCCTTCAGATAATCCAACACAGGGTTCTGTGTAAGCTCAGTACATGAGGGAGACACAAGGGGTCAGTAGTGACTTTGAAGTGCCTAAAGTGCTCTGTAGCTCTGGAAAATCTTCAGGCGGGGAACCATACTGGAGCAGGGCCCGACTTCAACTTCCTGGGACAGTCCCTGAACCCAGCCAGCACCTCTCAGCGCCTATTCTACAGTCCAGGTAGGCACTTTATTAATATTGACAGTAGATGATTCTTGTACATGCAGGGAGCTCTGTAATTTAATGGAAGCAGGTAGTGAAAAGGAAACTGAATCCGTTTGAACTGCAGGCAGCAGGGAGCATTTACTGTAGAGAAGTCTTGTCCATGTGGGAACTCTGCGATGTAATGGAAGCAGGTTCTGAGAAAGAAACCAAATCCGTTCGTACTGCAGGCTGCAGGAAGCAGGCAGTAGGGTTTCAGCTACCGACGCACAGGTCGGTCAGAGCCTGTCACAGCAACAGGCAGGAAAGGAGACAAGTCAAGTAAATCTTCAAGAGCTTTCACCCGAGTGGAAGATGCATCTGTGCTGTCGGTTCTCAGGTGTTGCATATATCTATGCATTTTCAGTTTTGCACTAGCAAAGCGGTGCTCCCGTTAGCAAAACACTCCCGGATCTTTTGTGCTATCAAACAGTGATTTTCAGAATCAGATGAAGTAAAATCCTCCAGCAAGTCGATTGTAGGCACGCAAGTCAGCAAGTCAGTTCCATAAAGCAAGCAGAGGGCTAGGTATAGCAGCCTTAGTATGAGCAGCAGAACTTAAAGTTGTAGTAGGAACATCAACAGGCAAAACATCAGTTGTTGGCATCGTGGTCTCCATTCGGTCAGAGGTAGGAGCAGAGACCAAATCTCCCACCTCCATAGCTCCCTCCTCAGAAGGCAAGGGTACATCCGCCATCTTGGACAGAGGTTCCCCTCTGACGAGTAGGGAATTTCCTGGTGTCCTGGCCAAATTTCCCTCATTCACTAAAAATACCATCAACAGCTTAATCTGGTTCAAGGTCAGTTGGCATTCATCTGTATCACCCTCCTGGTCATGCTTGAAAATAGGCAGGATTTGTCTAGTACACTTACCCGGTCAACAAAACACAAAATAAATAAATAAATAAAAATAAAATGGGTGGAGTGACACTGACAACCACTAAACATGAAAGAGACCTGGGGCAATCATATCTGATGACCTAAATGTGGCTAAACAGTGTGACAAGGCAGTTGGGAGAATCAATGGGATGCTAGGGTGCATAGGGAGGGTATCACTAGCAAAAGAGGGAGGTGGTGCTACGCTGTATAAATCACTGGTAAGGCCTCACCTAGAGTACTGTGTCCAGTTCTGGAGACCACATCTCAGGAAGGACATAGATAAAGTTGAGACAGCCCTAAGCAGAGCAACTAAAATGTTTCAGGGTCTGCATGTAAAGCCCTATGACAAGAGATTGAAGGATCTTAATATTTACAACCTAGAGGAAAAGAGAGAGAGGATATGATAGACTTTCAAATACCTCAAGGGTATAAATAAGGTTCAAGAAGGAAGCATTTTTCAGAATAAAATTTGCTCAAGAACAAGGGTCATGCTATGAAGCTGGTGGGGGTAGATACAGGGAGATGTAAGGAAGTGTTTCTTCACAGAAAGAGTGGTGGATGCCTAAATCAGTCTCCCAGGTGGCTGGGGCAAAATTGTAATGGGATTCAAGACAGCAGTGGGAGAGGCAAAAGGAAACTTAGTGGTAGGGAAAGGGAGGTAAAGTCAAAGATCAAGTAGGGTCTGTGGTGTTACAGTAGGTAGGGGAAAAGTGATACTAGGTGGGCCAAACAGTCCTTATCTGCCATCAGACTCTATGTTTCTCTGTTTCTATCACATGGAAGACCTGAGCAAGGACAACTAGAGAAGGGCAGTCCTAGAAAGAGTGAGATTGTCTGCAGAGGTGCAATGGCATCAACAAGCAACGATGACTATAGTACTGTACACTTTTCCACCACTGCTCAGCTTGAAGCCTGGCTGTACTAGCAGTCAAGCATGCAATAAAGACAAGGTTAGATGTGTTTATTAAGTAAGAATCACATAGGGTGCTGAATTTGGAAGAAATGCTAGGTAAAGAAAGCTGCAGAAAATGCTAGAAAAAAGCTAGTCAAAATGTAACTCCTAAGCTTCACCAGGCAGCCTAATCTGTAAAAGGATAGATCTACTTAGCAATTTATGGATTACAAAAGCTGAACTGCATAATGGTGACTGATGTAGCTCCTACCAGCACAGTTAAGGGATCGTAAAGGAAGCTCAGTGCATACCAACTTTTTCCCTCACTAAGAAATATTAAGCTTGGGTAGTCTGTTGGTTAAACCACCAGTTTGGGAACCAGATTATCACAGGTTAAACCCTGCTACAGCCAAGTATACATGCAGTACCTGGCCCGGGCACATTACTTAACCTCCCAGTGCTCCAGTATATCCAGCTAAGGACATGGGTTGAAACAGGACCCTACTGAAGTGAGTGTTACATCCAGCTGTTCTGAAGGGTCCGCTTTATTGTTCCTTTGATCATTTTGTTTTCTGTATAATATTATATGGTATTGAAAATATCCCTGCTGTATTTCAGCAGTTGGCAAAGTATGAGTTAAGGTTGACATGTGCCCAGTCACCATCTTAGATAACACTGCTGTAAACAGCAAGATGTGATGTAGGAAGAGCACTTATTGTAACATGCTTTGCAGATGTACTTGACAGATATACTGTACAGTGCCTGCAGAAAGTAAGACTTACACATAAAGCAGAAAAGTCACAAGTGATGTAACTTAAGTGTCCTATGTAGGATATAATGGACCAACAAGAACATAAAACCAATAAAATATATTGGAACAAACTTCAGGTATTTATCACTGCAGAAATGATCAGACTATTGTTTTAAATGTTCAACACACCAGTTAGCAATTATATGATGGCAGTTAATTATGCCAGTCCATAAATACTGTGTATACTTCTGTACACATGTGCTATGTTGTGTGCATAACCTTCCATGAGTATAAGTATGTAGTTAATCCGAGGAATAATGAGATTGCTAGCAAAGGCTTGCCATTTTGAACTAAAATCTGAATTTGACAATATGCTCTGGTGTATAAAACATGTTGCTAGCCACTGCCCTAGCTATAATTAGGTATAACACTTTTCAGGAAGAAGACTCTGTGAGTGTCACTTTCTTCCTCTAAAAAGGGATCATGCATATTAAAACCAATGCTTATCACATACATCCAGCCACCCCGCAACACACCGAGGCATTTGGCATATGCATAATTACTTTTAACTTTTGCTGCTGACTCAGTAGTTGGAGGTTTCATAAAGGCTTTTTTGAGTGCTCTGAATTTCCAAGACCAATCTCTTTGAAAGAAATAGATGACTAATCCATATTTTAGAGGAACATGACCTTTACTTGATTTAACTGGAATCTTGCTTTCAATATCTGAATGAGAAAGTGATTAAACCTTTGGTTGATAGGCATGATTTATTTTGGACTAGACAGGCTTAAAGGTTAGACTCTGCCACAAAACTCTTCCACTTTTAGTTTGGGAATCAGAGTTCACACACATGACCCATCTCATGCATCTTGCTCAAATAATTAAAATTAATTTTAAAGGTTTTGCTACATTTTCTTGTCCAGGCTTGAGATCCTAATGTACTGTTGAGGCCTTTGAAACTAAATGACCTCCAGTCCTTCTGGAACCAAGTCTTGAAATTATGACCCATCAGAATGAATGGAAACAGGCAGCTATCCTTTATACTCCATCTTAGTCTATGTACATAAATTTTATGTATTACTCTCCGGTCTATAAGTCACATATCTAGTCATTTATAATATTTCAATCAGAATTAGATATGTCAAACTACCTTACAAAATCTTGTAGAGTTGCCAAACCAGGGTATAAAACAGTTCATGAATTGCAGATGCTCTGGTATTTGGAAAAGTGTGCCAGATTTAAACAAGCATTTGTCAATGCTGAATGTTTGCTTGCATGCTGTTTTGCTGAATTCTTCTTGTACACATGTACCCTCCCTCCCCAGGGCTGGAATTACTAGTTTCTACCGCCTGGTGTCACTGGTCCTTGCCAGCTTTGCCAATAGCAGGTTTTCGGTTGCCCAAATAAAAGCCCTTCCAGCTTGCTAAGCCTGCTTGTTCTGTGGTGGAGGAGCAATGCAAATAGTTAACTTTGTGCCTTTAGTGGCATAGCACCTGTTTGCACTGGGGTTTCTGCCTAGCTCCTACTATTTGAGGCATGTCCCTCATGTGTTCTGACTCCTGGGATCCCTAAAACATATGTAGGGGCACAGACACACTCTAAGCAAATTAATTGGTATACGTGTAATGTTGCTTTACATTTTAAAGACTGCTCTGTGTATGTTTTGCCTGTCACAATGGGACTTAGCACTACGTCACTGTGACAGGCAAACAAAAGTGTTATCAGCACCCATTCCACAACTGTACAACAGTACATGGCTGCAGATATCAAATGAGAGGACTTTTGTGTGGTTGAGACATTTTCTATGCTTGCTGCAGGATGACAAAGTTGCATTTATTATAAACTGTTTACAAGGACGCCATCTTGCAACCTCTCACCCTCTTTCATCCAATTAGTGACTGAGTAGTGGGATGATCTGCAGCTGTGGCTCCTGGATAAGAGGTGTGAACATTGTTCTTGGTGCCTTTATCATCATCCAATTGGTTAACAAGAAAAGCTAATAGTTAATGCATATTAAATTCTCTGATGGACAGTGGTATTGCTCAATAGTGAGTGACAGTTTCCTTGAATCAGTTGGGGAGAAAGCTGCTCACTGGCTGTTGGTGGCTGTAGCTCTCTGAGAAAAGAAGGAGCTGTGAGTTGAGAGAGACACTTTGTGAAGTTGGCCCATGGCTTGGTGGACTTGGACTAGACTTGCTGAAGTCTCCTGCCATCTGGGAGAACAAGAATCCCAGGTCTAGTTAAGAGGGCAAATTGGCACTCTGCAGACTAGCCCTTGTCACGGGGCTGGGACTATGTTTCCAGAGCTTGAAGTGAGTTTCCAGTATACAGTGACAGCATTCATATTGGGAGGAGCCTGATGTGTTTCTGTAGCCCTGAGAGCCAGCAAGCAGTGCTGGTTACCACAAAAGAGTGTGGAGTCCTGCCACGAAATTGTGGATTTACCTGCAAGGAGAGTATCAGCTACCACCAAACTGTGCTTGTTGTCAGCAGAGAGCAAACAACTGCTCAGACCCCAGTGTGAGAAGAGACTGCATGTAGTCAGGTTGGTCGGAGAGTCCACCAAGTATTGTCAGTGAAAGCCAGTGTTGAACATTTGTCCCTGAAAGTCAGAAGCCTTGAAATATGGGACGAGTGTGGGGCCCTGGTCCCTGAGTCTGGCCTAATCCAACATCTACAGAAGGACATCCCGAAGCTGACAAGCTGCAACAGCCAGCATTCACCTGAAGGGGACAAGCTGCCAGATATCACTGCCAACCGAGACAACCAAGTCTTCCCATAACAGAATGAGCATTATGAAAACCATTGCCAGCAACTGGTACTGCTCAGACCCTGTGCAGTGCTTGCCCTGAGCCGGGGAACTCAGTACAGTTTAAAATCAACAGGTATTTGTTCACAATTAAGTGCACCAATGCTGGCCAAAGAACAGCAATGATCAGGCCTGAACCTCAATCTGTGTACCCAGATTACCTTAAGGGATATGAGTATCAGTAGGGAGGGTATTTCATATGGTGCTGCTGTGCAAAGGTGGGTACAGTGTTTAAAATTTGTTGTGTTGCTAATCATCAAATCATTAGTCACTGCTTCTATTTCTGCATCTCCCATTCCCTTTCCTAAAATAATGCAGACATTATTATTACTGTTTTAACCTGGCTATGAACATATTATTAGTGATAGCTATTAATTGCAAGCAATATCGATTCTTAAGTTGGTTTATGGTATTTTGTGTGGGAGTAACTGGAAGGGAGGTGGGTAGATACAGCATCCTGAGGGCTGTACCCTACAAATATCTGGCCCACTATAATTGCTCTGGGTGGATGCACCATACATTACTTATTTCTATTTGGGAAAGAACCCTAGTCACTACCAAAAGGGGCCAGGTCTCTCAACTTGTGTTGTAGTCATCAGGCAGGGTAGTAACCCATGAGTAGATGGCACCAGGGTTTTACTCATTTTTTGCTAAATATTTACACAAGTTAGACCAAATGATATTGAATTTGCCCAGAAAGGCATTTAGTGCTACATATCAGTGCCCCAAGAGCTGATCACATTAATCCTTCCAACCTTACTCTTCCCCTTACCACCCTCACCTCCCAACTGTACACATCCCTCCATTAACGTCCTGCTTCCAAGTCTGTTTATCATTTAACCCCATCCCACCTGTATATTCCTCAATCAGCCATCCACGCCTCTGCTGTTCTACCCCATCCACCCTTAACCCATCCTACAATTGCAACCGGCTATAGCAACCCAGGCTAGTTGCTGATCAGGTGTCCTCATTCTGCTTGAATCCCCTCATGCCATGGGCCTGTGTGTGATATGTCATTGTCCTCAACAAGCATTATGGGCCTGTGTGAAACACCACTGCCCTCACTATGTAAAGTGGCCACGATTCAGTATTCATTCCCAGTCCACATTCAATCAACAGGGCCATATGTCATCACCTTGTACCAAGAGGACATACCTGTGCCTTGCATTACAGTATGTGACATGTCTCCTGCACTAGCACTTATAACTTCAGCACTAACCCTCAATGTGTTCTACCACATCTCCCATTCCTTGAATGTGTCATCCTTATGTGTGCTATATGTCATACAGTATCAAGTATTATGTCATGTAAATCTGCTGGACTGCCTTTTATCCTTGATGATACTGCACTATTGCATTGCTGCCAGTAACCACCGCTGTCATAATTTTGTAATTATGTATATCTCTATTTTGTCTTACAATACTTGTATAGCTTGGCTATGTCTTACAATACTTGCATGTATCAGGACCTCCTTGTGAGTGAGTCTCCTCAATGGAGTTTTTTCCTTCAATAAACTTGAAACTTGATAAGTTATTTGCAATGGGGTCCTGATTTTACACATTTTATATTGCATTTACCTAGGATAGTAGAGGTGAGATGAGATGTCTTGTTTTTAGCGTGGTTCTGCCTTTATCATGTCTTTTCAAGACAAGAATTCTTAGATGGAACATTTCATTATCAGTGGAGTTCAGCTGTAGGGTCCTGTTTATACAGTGTTGCAATATATTTAACCAGGATAACCCAGCTGAGATGGAATATCTCATTTTTAATGAGGTCCTGCTTTGAACATTTTTGTACTGTATTTGCCCAGGATAGCACAGATCACATGCTATCTTTTTAAGTGGGAGTCTGATTTTCCCAATTTTTACACCGTATTTATCCAGGATAGCACAGCTGAGATGTGATATCTTGTTTTTGATGGGGTCCTGCTTTATCCATTTTGTATTGATAGCCCAGCTGAAAGTCAAGTTACATTTTCAGTGGGGTCCAGCTGTACACAATTCATTGAGGTTTCTGTCGTACTGGGGTCCTGCTTATACACAATTTCACTAAATATTTAAACAGGATAGACAAAGATGACATGCAATATCTCATTTTCAGTGATGCCCTGCTTTTACTAAATTTTGACATTGTGTCTACCCAGGATAGGGCCATCTGAGAGGCAATATCTAATTTTCAGTGGGTGTTGTGATGTCAGAATGTCTGTTTGGTGTGGGTGAGTGGTACCAGTGTATCTGGATATCTTACTGCTAGCTTTGGGAGCAGACCTGAATACATGCTGAACCACTGAAGAGGAGCTGTTGCAGCAGGAGTTGTAAAGGCTTTTGTATTCTCTAGAACAGGTATTCCACCATTGCCTGACTAGAAAAGGATTAATTGCCAACCTTTCTAGTACAACATGGGTGTCTGGTTGTATTTCTAGAGAGAAAGAGAAAGAGAAATCATCTTTAATAGCTGGGAGTTCTACTCAGTGTATGGTGTACGGCATATGGCATCTAACCAGACAGGCTCTCTGAGCACCTCCGTGAAGAGGAAGGAGTTACTGTGGTAGGCTGAGCCCTTTGTGGGCACCAGTCTTAGTAAAGCCCACAGGAGTATATCGACCTGTGTCTGAGTGTGCAAAGATGCTAGATGCACCATGAGAGAAGAAAAGAGTTTTCTCCTAAATTCTCAAACTGTTTTATTTTTTTTGCATCTTTACTTCATATTTTTATATTTCTGTATTTTATTCTACCTTTTAGAACATTTTAGAGTACACTGGTTATTTTACATATCTTGTATATTTCAGGTTCCTGTAAATTTTAGTAATCATCAATAAAATAGTAAAAGTAAGTGCAAAGGCTTTCTATGTGTCCCTTGTTTGTCCTCTCTGCCTAACTGGTAGGTTCTTACTGTATTATGGATTTTCTTTGTTTGTATTCACTGTTCTGTAACAGAAACTGCCGCGTTGCCATATAAACAGTGAGTTGAATCTCACCTACATCATGGGGATGTAGATTCTTAAAACTTAATAGAGATTGGAGAAAAAATTAAATTTAAGCTCTCAGCCAAAGGTAGGCTCAATATTGTAAAATGTGTGCTTTGAGCCTACTTTGTTATTCACATACCTGGCCATGGCCTCTGTTTTTTTTTGTTGCAGTGCTGACGATCACAGACTGGGTCAAGTCAGACCTTTCATTTAGATGGGCGAAGTTCGATTTTGTTGATTTTGTTTTTGGTTGAGCTTGATTTGGAGTTTGTACCAAAGTCTTTTTTTAGAGGGAAAGGATTATCATTTTCCAGGAAGTGTTTCTGTAGCCAGATTGGTTGCTGACTGCATGTGATGGAACAATTCAAATTGCATATGTCAATCACTGCAGGCTTAGAACTGTGCAGACTGACCAAGCTGCAGAGCTATAGAGCCACGCCTATGCTTTGGTTCAGGAGAAGCCAATAGAAAGTGCTCAAGGTAGAAAGAAAGAGCTGCTAACTCTGAAATTTATTGCGCTTTAGCTGTTTCAGAACAGATTGAGTGGGATTTTGCCTGACCACACACGGTAGTTGTTCTTTTATGAGGTGAAGTTCCAACACCTATTGTACTGGGGTATATTGACATACAATGAAAGCATAAGGCTTTGTGTGATACCCTTTTAGTCAGAAATGGTGCTTGCCTCTTTGATTTAATGACTCCTTAAATGAATGCTGACACAAGTGTAAGCACTGGTGCTATTAGAACACTTTCTGAAATATTTTCTCCTAATCCTAGGATTTATTGTTTTTGTCACTATTGCATTGTGTACCATTTGAGGCTTTGCATTTTTTCAGTCTTTATATCTTAAAGTGCATGGTTTACTAAATGTTTACAGTTTTATACATTAGCAAAAGATAGATGTTAGCAGTTGTACTTATAGTAATTGTTGTCATTTTTCCAGCATTTACTAAACTAATTTGAGGTAAAAGAATCATTTTAGATTGTTTCAACAAAGTGTTAAATAGGAAATATGCACCCTGTGCTCCATATTAATTGTACACTACTTAGTAGTTCCACCATTTTTTGATACTGATTGATATTGTTCTTAACACTATAAAACAGATCCTATCAGGATATTGGTCTTGAAAGGGTCCTGATAAGAAGCTCAGTTTACTGTTTAGATTTTTTATCTTCTTTTTAGTGTGGAACAAGTGGAGATTAAGGTCAAAGGGAAACCTTGGGGTAAGAGAAAGAACCTTGCAGAGTCATTAGGACAGAGCATTGAAGCCATTACTGTCTACTACAATTTGAATGACTACAATTAAGAAGAAATGGAAAATAATTGAAACTGAATCATCTGTGGTTTCTGACCTTGTAGCTGAAACTGAGAGAAAGAGGAAAGGAAGAAGGAAAGAACTATCTGAAGTAAAAATTGAACTCCGCATTGTTTATTCTTCTTCACAAGAACTGTGGTTGATCATTCACTGGTATGACAACAGGAATCAGGAAGTAGTTGTTCAGAGAAAGGCCTGAATTATGAGGATACCACAGGAACATAAGTGAAAGAAAAGTAAAACATTAATCAATACAGTAGTTGAGGAATAAAAGACTTAAAAACAAAAGGATAGTGGTGCATTATTCTGTTAAAGCTCTGTGATAAGTTTTATAAACTGTTCTGGCACTGTGGCATTTAAATCTTGACTATTAAATAAGGCATTGTTGGAATCTTGATAATAGACTAAACATGCCTGTTATGACTAGAAAGGGAAAACACTACTAAAACAGAAGTGTCTAACCAGAAAAAATGAAAGGTGAGAAATATAGACACAATTGTGATACACTTGACAAAAGCAGATCCAGCTCTGATTGGATAAAAAATAGGGACATATTAGACCATTCATAAAAGGAAAGAAAAATAATTCTGAAGGAGGAAGGTGGGGAATATGAGGGAAGGGAGGGAGGAGGGGTAACAGGAGGAGTGTTGGAAATACATAAAAAATATTAATGAAAATTTTGAAGATAAAGAATCTATTCCTTTAATTTTTAGGGAAAATAAATCTGGTCATGTGACTAATACAAACTGAAACAGGCATCCATTCAGGATCTTTGAAAAGGAAGGAACAATCAGTGACACTTAGTGATGCAATGCATAGCATGTTAACTGATATAAATAAAAAAAAAAATAATTGCAGTCCAATTGGGATAAATAGTCAAGATTCTATGTTACTAGATTTAGTGAATGATGAGGTGAGTAGGACAGTGGAGAAGATTAAAGAGACAATACAAACCAATTACAGAATTGAAAGGGAACTTAGAGATTTTAATAAATTGAAGGTGGATTGGCTGGGTGACTGTAATTCACCTATATGCCAATTAACTGGTCAAAATGAACCAATTAGATTGAGGAAGTTAACTAATAACTCATTAGTGGTTTCAGGGTATCAGATGAAGTTACTAGTTGTATGAGCCCTATAGAATTTAGTACACTGACCTAGAGACCATCACAATGTAGGTATCGAACAGGAGGGGCCCAAGGACCAATCCCTGAAGGACCCCACTAATCACCCTCCTTGAGGATGAGACTATCCCACCAACCATGACCCACTGGGTCCAGTCCTGGAGGTAATTTCCTATCCATCTGATCATCTGGTTCCTCCTCTATTTCTCCCAGCTTATCCAACAGGCCCCATGAGGAACAGAGACAAACACCGTGCTGAAGTCCAGAAAAGGACATCCACCTGTCTACCCAGGTCCAAGGCACTAGTCACCCAGTCATAGAACTCCACAAGTTTTGTCTGACACGATTTCCTTGGGATGAATCCATGCTGCATATCGTCCAGGCACCTCGACTTTTCCAGGTCCCTCAGTCTCTGCTTGACAATGCCCTTCATCACCTTGCCCACCACCGATGTCAGGCTGACTGGACCTGTAGTTCCCTGCCACCTCCCTTGATCCCTTGTGATAGGCACTATATGCACTTTCGCCTTACAGTCCTGGGGCACCCACCCTGTCCACAAAGAGATGCTGAAAAGCTCCACCAGGGGTTTCACTAGGACATCCGCCAGTTCCTTCAGCACTCTGGGATGTAATTTATCTGGCCCCAGTGCTTTCTCTGTCTTAAGGGACCTGAGGGCTTCCTCACTTTCTCTGCCATGATTTCCACCTCCTCTACCTCATCTCCCTGCTTTGCCTCCCTCCTGCCAGTGATGGCCCCTCTCCCCAGACCTGACAATCGGTAGGGTCCCTCTTCTCAGAGTCCTCAGATGTTTTCTGCATGCCCAAAATGCATCTGTCTTGTGTGCATAAAATTGACAAGTGGTAATGAAGTCAAATGTGAGCATTACACCACATGCAAAGTCCCCCAGAATTAATAGCACACTCAGTCATGCACTCAGTACTGACACAGAGTCCCCATATTCTTTTCTGCATGTACAAAATGCATCTGTCTTGTGTGCATAAAATTGACAAGTGGTAAAAAGTCAAATGTGGCGATTACACAACATGCAAAGTCCCCAGAATTAATGGCGCACTATGTCATGCATGCAGTACTGACACAGAGTCCCCAGATTTTTTTTTGTATGCCCAAAATGCACCTGTCTTGTGTGCATAACATTGACAAGTGGTAACGAAGTCATATGTGAGCATTACACCACATGCAAAATCCCCTAGAATTAATGAAGTACTCAAACATGCACATAGTACTCACACAGAGTCTCTAGATTTTTCAGCATGCCCAAAATGCAGCTGTCTTGTGTACATAAAATTAACAAGTGGTAACAAAGTCAAATGGACATTACACCACATGCAAAGTCCCCAGAAATGATGACCATGAGTGAACTGTTGCAGGTCCAATGTGTGCTGCAATTCCAACAAATGCAATGTGATAATCTCAACCAATCTGGATAGAAGGGTGCCTTTTATCTGTACACTAATAGTAGCCTTGGTGAGTTGATATATATATATTGTGTATTTTGTGGGTGGGGGTGACATATATAGACGTACTCATTGTATTGTTTTGTATCACAGGTCACAGATACTGTTGGTGTGCACATTCCAGTGCTCGATGAGAACCTTTGTGTAGAAATTTGAAATGGATAACTCTAAGCCAATGAAGGAAAGTATTTTTGGGGTGGGGGAGCATATTTGCAGGTTTGTCTCCATTAATGGTTTCTTATTTAGTTACTTCTGCACAGATTTAATCTGCATTCTTCTCAAGTCTGGTTGTTAATGGCGGTCATGGTCATCGATTGAAATGACTTCTGTGTTGTATGTCGGCTCCAGCCCGAGGGGAGCCTGTTGTTGAAGAACTTCTTTGGATAAACCACTATGACACAACAAAGAATCTGGAAGTTTCCTAAAAAAGAAATGAATGACTTCTTACAACTTGATTGTCCCTGGATCTCAGTCTCAAGTCAAGTTACATTTCAAAACCACATCTTATCAAGTAACACAACCTGTGTGCAACTTTTCAACACTGCCATGGATGCACAGCTGCAAGTTCAGAATACAGTGCATGATATCTTGCAGAAATAGTTTTGGTGACATACAAGTCACCTAGTTTATGACTCGTACTCAGTCGCATTTGCTGCAGTCTTTACAAAAAATTGAGCGGATGAAATAAAATCTTGATACTTACCAGTATGGATTTGAAATGGATATTCCATAGGTTCCTGTGTACGGTACAGCTGCAGTACCATTCATACTGACTTTCAGTGAAAGAGATTTTTGTTAACCTATAAAAACAAAATAAGTTTACCATATGTGTTTGACCACTGCAGCTCAGAAAGCTACAGAAAACAAAACATACTGCTAAAGGAAGTTAAATAGTGCAAAAACATTAGTACACATACTCACTTTATAGTTTTAGTATTAAGAAGCTTTATGTCTGTGGCTGATGGATGTGGTCTTCAGTTCGACTCCCTCTGCCTTGGCATGGTCAATGTAATAGGGAAAAATTGTCTGAATTACACTGGTGGTGGGTGCTGGTGGTGATAGCTACTATACATGATGAGATTCCTGTGACATCTTCCTGCATCTGGTGGTGGTGGTGGCAGTGGCTAACATCAGTCCAGGTGGTGGTGGTCCGAGGGGTGGACAAACTCATACTCTGTGGTGGCATTGGCTAACATCAGTCCTGGTGGTGGTGGTCTGAGGGGTGGACAAATTCATGCTCTGTGGTGGCAGGGCTAACATCAGTCCCAGTGGTGGTGGTCTAAGGTGGCAGGCAAACTCATGCTCTGTGGATGCAGTGGCTAACATCAGTCCTGGTGTTAGTGGTGGTTTGGGGGCAGACAAACACATGCTCTGTGGTGGCAGTGGTTAACATCAGTCCCAGTGGTGGTGGTGGTCTGAGGTGGAAAAACTCACGCTGTGTGGTGGCAGTGGATAACATCAGTCCTGGTAATGGCGGTGGTCCAGAGGGGCAGACAAACTCATGCTCTGAGGTGGCAGCGCTAACATCAGTCCTGTTGGTGGTGGTCTGACTCAGGGGCACACTGCCTTTAACAACTTCAGTTAAAACCTGCCAACATTAACCAAATCATCATCCTCATAAAGAAAGCTGCCCTCACAGTCATCTATGTCTGCAGTCTGACCACTGGGAAATTCTTTCTCCATTGTGTTGTCATCTACGTCAGTGGTGGGCCATTTCATGCTGCCACTGCTAGTGCCACTAGGATGGTCCATTCCCACAACACCAAAACCACCATGACTAGGCTGGGTACGAATAATGAGGTTGCAGTCTGTGCTGGTATGTGCCTCTCATTCATTTTATGAATGTTAGCAAACTAACATTTGCAGGAGAGAGGTTTGTCCAATGATCCCTGACTATTGCACCTGCTGAGCTGAATACCCTCTCCACACTTACACTGGAGGGTGGGCATGTGAGGTACTTCTGTGCCACTGTCAGCTCTGGCCATTCACTGGCCTTTTCACTCCAGTACAAGAGATGATCATCAGTTATTGACAGATGCATGTTTTCAGACAAATATGACTCAACCATTCTCTATGCTGCACTAAATCCAGTGGTTGATGCATCATCCTGTTCTCCGGAATCATTTATTTCATAAGTCCCCACTTGGGACAAAGCCTCCCAAAGTGGGTTGATGCCAACTGCTTTGGATGACAGACCACCCGGGACTGCAGTCCCTTCCCTTGCAGGATATGCTTGATGTTCCTCCAGTTACACCTTCAGCAGGAGTATGCTGCTGAGGTTTGCTGACCTTGGCATGTGACTTCTGTGTCCCATGAACCAAGCGCACCAGTTGCCCACTGACATTTTTACCTCTTCAGACCCTCCTCCAGTACTGATGCAATTCCACGCTTATATCGTGGGTCTAGCATTGTTGCTATGGCAAAGTTGTCACTACGCTGAATGCACAAATGTGATGATTCTGGTCGAATACTGTCAGCATGTGTTTCAGCAACATACTGCGCACTGCCTCCAGCAACATCAAGGCCATGCTGTACGTTCACCAATTTCTGCCTCAGCACCCACAGCAGTGGAATTGATTGGCTAATGGAGGCAGACTCACCACTCACAGCCTGTGACATGTTCAAAAGGCCATACAATTGTTATTACAGAGTCCATGAGGTGTCACTGTTCAATCGTCATAGACATAGAGGCCCAGGAACTGTCACAGCTAGTGTGCATCACAGGATATTCTGAGATGGCTTTGAATTGTTCATACAACATCTCTGCCATGTATAAAGTTGAGTTGCACCAGGTGACAACTTCCAGCTTCAAGTGGTGCTGAGGAAGCTGTTTTGTATCTGCAACTGCCACAGTTGGTCACGGTCTTTGCAGATAGTGAAAAGTGAGAGCAGATATGGCGTGCAACTGTCAGCATTTCCTTTACATCTGGTTGCTACAAAACTTCTGCACCACAATATTTAAACAATGGGCTATGTATGGAATCCACTTCTCAGGGATAGGGGTTCAGCCACTTGTCAATTTCAGTTAGTACCACGTCCAACATGTTTTCACCAGTGTGTGAACAGGTCACATTGTGCATAGCAATCATTGCATGCTGTTGAAATCCTGTAAGATTGCTACCACGACAATCCACCTTACTGCACTGATTATTCACATGACCAACATCACGAACAACCCGGCACCTGTGCCCAGTGTGCAGTTATACACAAATATGAACTCCCCACTGTTTGCCACTTGTCACATATCCATACTTAAATGGATGAATGTAGAGGAGGAATGTTGAAGAGCATGTCTTACTGAGTTGGACACAGTACAGAACAACTCTGAGACAGCACTGGTCGAAAACTATGTCCTGGATGGGACAGGCATGTGCAGCAAATTGCCAGAACCCAGAATTCTCCACAAAGGAGAAGGGCAAAAGATCAATTGGCAGCATTTCAGCTACAGCAGCATTAAGTGCACTTGACACTGTATGATTGGGTGGGTACTTCAGCTTATGTACAAATGCACTCTGTAATGTGGGCTGACTTAAACGTTTTACAGGGTGTGATGACAAATGGTTCTGTTCTGCAAATGGCAGAGGTGGAGTAGAAGCGTTTGATGAAGACAGTTGCACAGGTGATGATGACAAACCCAAAATGCTCTTATTTTGCCAGATTTGCCAACGGGGCTGATGTACCACTTGCACTAGACATACTGCATTCGCCACTACCACCAACAAAACTGTGACTCTCACCAGCACTGGACAACATTTAAAATCATTATGCTCCTCCATCTCACCATGCCTGTAGTAATCCTCTGCTCTTATTTTCTCACTACTGCCCATATTTAATTTACTACTGGACTTAACACTCATGGAAGTGGATAACATGCTCATTATGGATGATAATGATGGTGAGCGCACACTGTGGTATTAGATGCCATCTTGTGCTGGGTCTACAGTGTCATGTGCCTAGTCTTAAGATGTATGCTGTCCTCCTGTGCTCAGGTGGCTCCACTTTTACCTCAACTCACACACATCACGGCAAACCTGGCAGATAGCAACTGACTCATCATTTGCACCTTGAACAAAAATCCCAAACAAGGGATTGTGATGCTCTACTTTAACATGTCCATAATGCTGCATATTGAACTCCGTTCTTTTAAGCACTGAAGTGGGGTATGTGCTACGTGATGTTTCAGGCAGTGCACACCTGGACTGCAACTGACCACCATGACTACCTTTCATTATTACTGGGTCATCATCATCATCATCATCATCATTATCATCATCATCATCTGAAACTTTTAAATCACAAGTTTTTACGGGGGATTAATGCAAACAGACCCAGACACATCCACTTTGAATGCCTTTTTCTCCAGTTCTCAACTGGGGTCAATTACATCATTATCATATTCATCAACATCACCCATCCACATCTTCTCCTTGGATACTGGCATGTGGACTGCATGTTGCAACCACAACAACATCATCATCATCACATTCATTGTCATCATCAACACCTGATATTTTTCACCACACTGTGAATCACTGCATGGAAAATGTGTGACCTGAACCAGGTGGAAGAAATGTCAATTGTATGCTATCGTTGACATGATTATCAGAATCCTCATGTTCTCTTACTGGGATGTTACTGGTAAGTATGACATCATCTACACTGCCACTCATTTGCACTGCTTCACATTCCACTATATTTTTAAGCATGGTACATTGGTCAGAAGTCAAACTTGAGGCAGCAATACTCATACTACCACCACCAGCAACTTCACTAACACCACCGGCTGGGACATTATCTCCTCCAAGTATGAGTGAAGCTACTGATTGCTCTGTAAAAACATTGCAGGAGAAATACCTTTCCTCACATCAGCAATGCACTTCTGCATCTGCGTACTACCAAGCCCACAGACTATCTTACTGGCAGCAGTGCCATGGTGAGAACCAGCTTTGCTCGCATGTCTCTTTGCGGGCATTTTGGGGATCAACAACAATATTCTAAACAAATTTAGATTTTGGCATGTTCACTCTGATTGGGGACGTTGGATGTGAAGCAAAAAATAACTGGCTTCAGCAACAGATAGAGATGCAAATTCAAGTGAAAACAACCTTAACTAACCAGTGGTACTGAGGTCACAAACAATCCAATCTGGAAAACAATTCCTTTTGCCGGTGGAGGTGGGGAGCACTGACTACAGATTTTTAAGACAGTATAAGCAGCAAAGCAAAGAACAGATACCACAATGGCAGTATAAAATCATGCAGCTGCAGCGGATAGCAGGTTGACACTGCTGCACCTGCAGTTACTGTGCAATGTGGCACAATAAAAGGTGTATTATTTAATGTCACGTAGCACCACACACACACACACACACACACACACACACAGCTTGTCTACAACAGTCAACAAGTAATGCATAGCAAATTGAAAAGTTCAATAATATGCCACGTTGTTAATAACTTGAAATTATGAACTGCTACATCAGATCACCACAACACACAATCAGCAAGAACATTTCAGCAATTACTAACAATATTACTGAGTGTACATTAACACCGTCAGATATATAACAAAAATATAACCAAAAACAAAGAACTCCTATTTCTCCAACTTAAATCTACCTACACCACAGATACACCCTTCCTCCAAAGCACACTTTCACTGTCTTTACTACACACTCAATGTTGTACATTAGCATTCAAAATCTACACACAAACAAAACACTCGATGATATGAGCACAGGAGGATTTCCTAGAATCGATGAACTAAAGTTTAAGCAAAAAAAACTCTAAATCACTTTTAACTGCTTTTAGAAGATTTGAATCACAGACAGCTCTCAGAGCACACTGTTTACTACAGCTTCCAACACACTACCCCGAACTGAGGTTGTGCAGATCAATATAAGGCCCATGTGACCTGAAATCCCATGAATCACTGCAAAATGTGCATTCAGAGCTTAAAAACAAGGTGAAGTGAGGTGAAGTACATTGTTTCTAATGCACTTCACTTTTAAAATTGGTGGATAGTGGTCTGAAAAGCAGAGTAACACAAAGGAGGCAGTATATGCAGTGGTTTAAGGCTCTGAGCTACAAATCTGGTGACATCCAGCAGATCAGATCTGGGTTTGAATCCCACAGCTTCCCACTTGCATACTGTGTGACCCTAAGCAAGTCTTAACTTCCCTGTGCTCCCAGGTTGCTCCTGTAAAAAAAAAAAAAAAAAAAACATTCAGCTTAGTGTGCTACTCCTGGTTAAACAACTAAAAAAAAAAAAAAAAGTCATTGTTTTTAATGGACTTAGCGTACCCATCATAATGCGAATTACTCACTTATATTGCAGAGTACTCCACAAATTCACCTTTACTCCACGAATCACTTCATGGAATGGATTGAGCCCACTTCACCCACCACTAATGTTGAACCCACATTTTCAACACACTCATTTTTTACCCATCTCATAAACATTGTAAGTGTCATTTTCAATTCCTTCCAAAAACCTGTTTTTATTGTACTTGTTCACAAATCACATTTCAGGTGGCATTGAATGAATGACACCTGTCAGGTTTCTTATCTTGGGGTATTAAAATACTATCTTGAAAATAAAGATCACAGTCTAAGAAGACAACAGCATACAGTATGTGTGAACCTCTTCATTTCCTAATTATGACAATTTCACTAAAATGACTTGTGTGATTGATTTTTTAATTTTAACTGCTGTGCTATCTGTGCCTAGCAACCACACAGCAAATATAAGGAAGTACACAGTTGACAGTGGCCATTGGCTGATTAAAATATGAAGCTGTAATAGCAATCCATATTGTTTTATTTATTTTTGCAATAAACTATGTTTCATTAAGTTACAGGAACACACATAACAATGACAGAACAAACAACCATGTAATCATGACACTATAAGTACATGACAAACAAAAAATAAACCAAAACTTTTAACAGACATAACTAAGATATATACAGAACAAAAAGGATGAAGTCCACTTCAAGAATAAGACAAAATATAAATCTCTCCCTCCCTAAATAATCCTATCCTCCTCCTCCCTGTAACTCCACTCCACACAATAAAGGTCATTATTTTGAAGAAAGATGAACCAAGGTATATAGGGTTTCCCATCTAGACCAGTAGGCATGAAGAGATTTAAAGAAACACTCTATAGATTTCTCAGTATCTAAGGATAACAGTATTTCAGAAAGCCATTCAGGCAAAGTGGGGAGCAGAGTCAATCTGATGCCACAGAATCAATAACTTAGTAACCAAAGAGATCAGAGTCATATGTGCCTTTTGAGGACTTCTTAAGAGTGAACTATAATCCCTAAAATACAAACCAAGGTAAATGTTCCTGAAGGCCTAATAATGGGTCTAATTTTGATTGTATGAGACTCAAAAATGAGGCAATTTGAGGGCAGAATCACAACATATGGAATAAAGAACTTTCAGCTTGATTACATGGGGCAAACAAGAGAATCAGCTCTTCTGATTCTATACAGCTAATAGGCGTAAGGTATAATCCATGAAGAATATTAACTTGTTGCAACCTAAATCTATCTTACTTCATATATATATATATATATATTGGTCAAGATGCGAAACCAATAGTCATTATTAAATTCAATATGGAGTGTGTTCACACAACAGAAGGCAACTGGGAATATAGCATCACATAACATCTGGCATATCGCATTGTATAATTGAAAGATTGGGTGGTCTTGTTGTACTAAGGCCGAACAAAGTTAAAAATAGTTGGCCAGCAATGCTAAACCATGGGGTGACCCAAAATTGGTAAGATAGTGATGGAGCTGACAGCACTGAAATAAAAAAAAAACTTGGATACTGGGCTAAAAAGTCAGTGTAAAATTGCTCAGGGAGATGAAGGCCCCATCCTTCAAAAAGTCATTAAGAGTCAAGGCAGCCAAATGTGACCATTGTTTCTGTAGCAAATGCTTCTTATCAATGTTGAAATTTCAGTTAATAAGGGGTAGGGTGGAATAGTTAATGTAAGGAGCTTAAAGTGCTTACAAAGTTGTAGAATGTCTTGGAGAAATCACAATAGCAGAGTAGATTTAAGATTTTTAGGCAGGTTGTGTAGGGTTAAATAAAATAAACATTAAGGTTAATTTGGTATTGAAGACATAGGTCTCTTTCTATGGCAAGCCAGGAAGGAGATAACTTGGTGAAACAGAGTGTCTGTTAGTCTCCAGTAAAAATATGTGGATCCATGCAAGACAAAACAATATCATAAAAAATTAGGTAGCTGGAGCCCACAAGACACCCTATGATGCATCAATTTGTCATAAGAGCGGTGAGGTGTTTTTTTTTATTTTTATTTTTTATTTATTTATAAATTCTCTGCATTAGAATAACATTGATCCAGGGACTCATTTACAAAGGATCCATGTCAAAAGTGAGCAATACAGACACTAATACAACAGCAAGTGGTACACAGAGACATACAGTATGTTACAAGGCAGTTCAGACAGTTGCTTCAAATAGGTAAGGGGGAATAGCTGATACAGCCAGGGTAAGCAGGAGGTGCTTCCAGTAAGATGACATTGTCATTGCAGATTTCCTGCTATGCATGTGCTGCAGGAGCAGACCAGGGTTGGAAGTAAACTAGATTGGACAGTTCCAGCTACATGCTACCAGTTTAAGGAAGGAGCCAATGTAGATGGAGGATATCATTGTCACAGAGTTGGCCAAATGAGGGGGCTAAGGAGGAGGAAAATGAAAGGGGTGTGGGTAAGGGATATAGTAGGGAGTAGGTGAGGTGGGGGAGAGGACAGCAGGTGGAGTTAAAGACTGGCAGAGGAGGAGAGGAGAAAGTGGGGAGGAATAGATGAGGGTGAGTAGGGGAGGGAGTAGAGAGGATCACAGGCAATGGGTGGATGAGGCAGATATGGCAGGAATGACTATGAGCAGTCACAGCAGCTGAGTGCAAGGATGTGCTATCGGAGATTGAGTTTCAATGGACCTAGCTTGGGGTCAGATAGAATACCAGGGGTAAGCTGTTTAGCCAGACAGGAGCCCTGTACCTAAATGCCCTTTATTCTGTGCCATGCAGCAGAAAGTGACTTGATAGGAGACCATAGAGGCACTCCTAGTGCCACAAGGGTGGTGGGCTCATACAAGGAGTTGTTGTGCAGAAGGAGGGGAGAGCCCAATACTAATCTTTTTTGCCATCAGGCAGGATTGATACATGATCCTGTCCTCTAGGTTCTGCCAGCCAGTGAGGTCACACAGCTCAGCAGGTATGGGTAAGACTATGCACATCAGTGACCAGCTGGCAGGCTTGTTTAGGCTATTTTAATTGTGTTAAGGGCAGTGTCAGTGGTGGAGCCATGATAACAATCCCATAATCTATTTTAAGAGGATCGAGCTAGTCACGACAAGGCAGAGGGCATCGGGGGTTAAACAACACCTATGCCTATATAGGAGTCCTATTCTGAAGTTCACTGCCTTACAGAACAGATTGATGTACTCATGGTAGGACAGGAGCTGTTCAGAGTTATGCCTAGGTATTTAAAGTTATTAATGTATTCCAGTGGAATGCAATGACTATTGAGAATGGATAATTGAGACATTTTGTTTTGTTGTAGGGACTGGCAAATAACATCACCTTGTTTTTTATAATTGATAACAAGTTTGCAGATCCCAAACCAAGATTCCAGTTCAGTGAATTGATGTTGAAGGTTATGTTCAAGAAGAGAGAATCTGGATGACTAGAAAAATAACTTCGTCATCCGCATGAGGAGGAGATTGCAGGAACAGGCATGGGGAGGCATTGAGGAAGAGACTGAACAGTAGGTGGCAGAGAAATGATCCTTGGGGACTCCTGATTGAATGAGTAGACTGTCAGAGAGTTTATCATGAATTTTACTCACTGGGATCTACCTTCAAGATAGTCAGAGAACCAGGATGTAGTTCCTGCGAAAAGCCGATAGCAGGAGTGCAGTGATTAGAGTCATGAATGACTGTATCAAATGCCTTTGTTAGATCTAAGTAAATTGATCCAGCTAGGTGACCATGGTCTAGGGATTTGTGGGTGAAACCAGTGAATTCAAGGACAGTAGAGGAGGTACTGTGCCCTTCCTGAAACAATGTTGCTGATGGCATTGTAGGTTGTATTTGGAGAGATACTCTGATAATTGATCCAATACAATCTTCTCCAGAGGCTCAGACAGAGGATGAAGGATGGTTATAGGTGGTAATTACCATAGTAGGCCCTGTTCCCACTCGTATGGACAGGGGTCACTATAGCTGCTTTTCATAGAGTAGGAATTGTCCAAGACAGAGGGACAAGCTTAGTAACTTGGTGAGGGGTGATATGACAGTGTAGAGAGCAAGATGGAGTAGCTTCAAGTCCAGTGAGTCACTACTGAAATTAGTTTTCCTCAGCATACACTGTAAATATTTTTAGCTTCTCTGGTAGTGACAATCCTGAATTAGAAGGGGGAGTATTGGAAGCCAGTGGCCAAGAGAGAGCCTGATGGGTTGAGAGGGCTGGAGAAAAGTCAGGGGATGGAACCCCACTCAGGTCAGTAAAGGCAGAGTAGAAAGTATCTGAAATAACCTGAGGGTCTTAGGTGGTTACAACATTGACATTTAACATGGATGGCGGAGATTTGTTGGGTTTGCCAGTAAGCTCTTTAATATTATCCAAAACGTCCTACCATTTTCCCAGAAGGATGAAAGCAATTCTCTAACATGGGCTGTTTTGGCAAGATGAATTTAGCTAGTGCAGGTGTTTCTTGCAGTCTTGTAGCACTGCCAGTCAGTTGGGGAACCCATGATGTGAGATTTATGCTACAGGTGGTCACCTGAGGACATAAGTTTAAGGAGAGCGGGGTGATCCAGGGGTTACTGGTACTTTGACTTTCCATTTGCAGAGGTGTTCAAAGATTTCACAGGCCTTATTGAAGGTGGCAATAAAGTGGGCTAAGGCTTGATCAATACTACTGGCAGAATCGATTGGAGACCAGCTACTTTGGAGAAGGTAGGCTTGGAACTGTTTTAGTAGACCTCTTTAAGTATACATTGATATGATGGTTTAGTGGGAGTTTAGTGGATGGGTTAGACCAGTAACAGAGTACAGGAGGTGGTCACTGAGTGAGTCAGGTAGGACCACTATGTCCGACTGTCTCTCTGGATGGTTGAGGATCAGGTCAATTAGAGTGCTATTCCTGGTCCTGTAGTTGAACCTTGTAGGTATGGCTACCAATTTGGATAGGTCTATGGCTGCAACTTCTTCCTTAAAGGGGTCAGCATCTGGCACCAACCAGTTGATATTGAAGCACGAGTACAATTACTTTGGACTAGTTTGACAGATTTGTGATATATTCTATTACTTTATTGAAACCTTTGGAGTGTCCCTGAGAGGGATATATATGGAGAGGACTGTGAGTGCTTCCCTTGTTCTCTATGGCCACTTTGACTGCCTGTGCCTTGGAGCTATTCCCAGATATTATTTTTGGGAGGGCAAGACCCTGCAGTGAGTCTAATATGTAGACGCACACCTGCCCCACCCCTTTTTCCCAGTCTGTCTTCACAGAAGAGCATGTATCCATGCTGGGCGACAGCAGTGTGAGGTATTTTGGAGGAAAGCCAGGTTTCAGCAATGGCAATTACATTTAGTTTGTGTTAGCATGACCCAAACTTGAAGGAGGTCAAGTTTAGGCATGAGTCTATGAATGTTAACCAAAGTGATCTTGAGACCACCAAGGTTGCTAGTGGTGATATTAGGCAAAGATCCAGGCCCTGGTTGGGGTGCATATTGCTTGATAGCAACAATATAGTATGCCATTCCATGTAAGGATTTACCTTAGCAGTTTTATTGTAGTTTTTGTCTTCCAGACAGAGGGCCTGTGTGTGTTAATTGGTAGTGGAAGGAAGAGAGGTGGGGCATGAGGAGCAGTGAAAAGTAAATTGGGTGGTGTACAAAGGGACTGAGAGGTGTAAGGGGTGGATGGGAGTATAGTTGTTTCACTTAAGGTTTCAGGGGCTGAAAGCCTACATCTGAAGGCAGGAAAGGTGGTGGGTGGAGGCATGTAGCTGGTATGAAGTGAGGAGTAGGCAGCATTAACAGAAACAGAGATGACTAGATTGGTATGTAACATCATTGTGGTGTAAGTGTCTAGAGAGACTTGAAATGCTTTGGGGGTTGGGAGAGCAGGGACTTTTGTGGGTTAAGCAGAATAAGTGCGACAATTGGACATACTGTAATGTACCAGGTCCTATAGCTAAGTGGTTAGTGACCGACTTGGAGTGAGAGGTCGGGGTTCAAGACTGGGGTGAGGAGATGGAGAGATAGAGGAAAAAGGCAGTAGTTGAGGATGGTGGTAGGATGTGTACACTGGGAGAAAGGCTGGAGCGAGACTAGAGGAAGGAGACAGTAGCAGTTTGTTAGAGAGGAGGGCTCAGACTGATCCCTAGTGGTCAGAGAGTATAACCTGCAGGTGGAGAAATGGGAGTTAGAAAATCAGGGCAGAGGTCACATGATCATGTGACCTGTAAAGCTAGGGATGGACCAGGGAGTGGGGAAGGGCAGGACAGTCAACGCATAGCATTGATGGGCAAGCACAGTCCTGAAATATGCTCACACAAGGTGAGGCTATCATTTTCAGCCTCAGTCTACCCTGAGATTGCCGTCAGGGCTCCTGGGGCCATTGCATCTCGCCCGGGCGTTGTAGTGAACTGAGAAGTATGGAGCCTACAAACAGGTAAAAGAAAGGGACATAGACAAGAAACAAAGAGGATTGATTGCCCCATAGGAAATTCAAGCAATGGGGTGAGCTGCACATGTGCAGATCAGTCAGAGGAAGATGGAGGAGAGACAGGGAACAGGGATGACAATCTTGTAATTCAGAGTAACTTGCAGTCCAAACAGTAAGCAATTAAATCTTGAATATCAATATGATCTCTGTAACACTGCACTCTTGAAGTACAGGGTACTTTACCCAAAGAAAACTAGAAATCATTTTATGTAGGCCCTTAAACCAGCTGATTGGTAGTACAATGTTTAGGTATCTAAGGGTATAAAAGTCTGTGTAGGACATTCATTTATGATGCTAGATCTACCTCATAAAGTGAGAGGAAGGATTCCCATTTGTCTAGATCCAGAGCAATTTGCTTTACTAAGGGACTAGGTTTAACGACTTTAATAGGATTTATCAGGAGAGACATTAGTGTCCAAATACGTTAGGCATTTAGTCTCCCACTGCAAAAATAGCAAAGGCTGATTTGAAAACATGGAGAGAGAGAGAGAGGAAAACAAAAGTTTTAGTAAATTCAGTCTATAACCAGACAACCAACCAAACTGTTGAATTGCAGTTAGTGCTGCTTAGAGAGAGGTAATTGGGTTCACCAAATGTAATAAAATGTCATTTGCATAAGCTGAGATTTTTAACTCTTGAGTGCCCACGGTAATATCTGTTATTTCAAGAGGGAATATATTTTATGGGTAAGAGTTCGAGGTACAGGTTAAAAGGGGAAGCAGAAGGGCAAACCCTGATGAATACTTGAGAGACTGTGAATGGTCAGAAGCACCCTGTGGGGTGAGAATATAGAATTTGTACCAACTGAAGAAAGGACTCTAGAAAACATACCTTTGTAGGATCCAAAACAGGTAGGGCCAGCAACCCTGTCAAAGGCCTTTCTGTGTCCAGGGATATTAAAACTGATCTTAGTTCTGTCTTTCTGGATGCAGAAATTAAGTGGAATAATTTGCTAAAGTGGTCCTTGAAAGCATACCCTTCATGAAGCCCACCTGTTCACGGCCCATCAAGTCACTCCAAACCTGGCTAAGACAGAAGGCTAAAGTTTTACCACTATCTTGGCATCTACATTAGTAAGAGAGATAGGTCTATAATTTTCAGAGTGCGTCTCATCTTTGATGAGTTTGCAACACAACAATACAGGCCTCTAAAAAGGTTGTCCAGTAAATCAGCAGAATGTAAATAACTGTAAGGATGCCAAAAGTGGGGCAAGTTCATCAATAAAAAGCTTATAAAATTAGTAGCAAACCCATCAGACCAGGCTGCCTTGTGTGAGGGAGGAAATGGCTTCTCTGACCTCTGCCTCTGAGATATGGCATTCCAAACTCAAAGGCCAGTGTCAACATTTTGTAAGGAGATACCATCCAGAAAACTAGTCATGTCACTAGATTTATCTCCAGCATTCGAGTCTTCAGAATATAAATTCAAGTAGTATTACTTAAAATTCAGGCCATTTTCCTCGAATTAACAGTGGGAGAAAGTGTGACATGGTCATGGAGAACTTTAATCCAGTGGGCTGCACTCTTTGATGCAATCTAATGGTAAATAGTTTGCTGTCCTTTTCTCCTTGTCTTACAAATGTTGCTTTTAAAGTCCTCAGGGACTACTGTGCTTTCTCCATTATAATTGCTGAGTATCAGGGTTTTAGTTGGAGAGATGAACCTAACATCTTCAGAGTAGTCAGTGAGAGATGCTTCTCAGCGTCTCTGATAGAGCTAAACAGTGTACTACATAATAAGGAGTTTTCTTTTTGCACTTAGTGGCTAGGTAAATCATTTCCCACACCACTGACATTTTAGGCTCCCAGGCCAGATCCCGGCCTTGATGGAATTCAGTTAATTTGAATGAAATTCTGAATATACAGTATTCCTTCAGGCATTTAACTATTTGAGGATCAGACAATAATTGGGTGTTCAGTGACCAGGTATGATCTCGATCTGATTGAACTAAAATATCTACAGTAATGTCAGCATGATCTGAGAGGACCAGGGATTCAATCTGGCACCCATAAACCATGGAGAATAAGGATGCAGTAATTAAAAATAATCTAACCTAGAATAGGAATTGTGGGTGTGAGAATAAAAAGTGTACTCCCAGGCAGTGGGATATAAAACCCACAGGGATTTGCAAGGCTGGAGCTGTAAGGAACTAAAATTACAGACAATTTAACAAAAAGGAGGAGTTGTCAATAGTGGGGCCATAAATTTATAACAGTATTTCTGTAGGCCCTAAATGCCAATGCCCAAAGACATATCTGCCCTCTTTGTTCTTAACCCTATTAATGGCAATGGAATAATGATAAATGTCAGGTATTTTCCTGTAATTGGGTCTATTAAGATTTGAGCAAGTATTCCATGTATTTCTTTGAGTCAAAACCTCAACAAACTATATATTTTGAATTCCTAATGTATTATTCTTTTAATTTAGCCATACATTGATAGTATGGAAACAATGTAATTGTCACATGATCAAATCTAAGATGGCCACCATGATACCCTCTAATACCACTAGATCACTGACCATGACCCCTAGTGAATACTGGGGTATAACATCTAAATTTCAAACTACAGGTTTAGTGGCAAAATAGGTGTTTATAAAAAATATGCAAGTATGACAATAAATTATGCCTTTTATGGATTGTTGCTTTTATTCAAATATGTGTAGGACCCAGTTCAGGCATGTGGAGAACCGCCTATATCACTGTGTTCTGTATGTCACTAAATCCATGAAGTAATGTTAAGAAATAGAAATACTTGTCAGAGTGTTTGAGGAGTAAAACAAGACATAGAATTGGGCCAATGACTTGATGCCTATGGTCACATGTCCCAAAACAAGATGGCGGCCACATCCTTGTCATTTACAGTAACAAAACACACCTTCGCTTATTACATGGATAAATACATATGAAATATTGAATAGGTGTGATTTTCAGCTATTTCTAAAGATACAGGTGCATGTATATACTTTCTGATCTGGAATGTTACACTGCACCCCAGTTAATCTTAAACAGGGTACCATACCTCACTACAGGGCTGTGACCAGGTCAGGCCTGGGTGTGCCACCTATGGCACTATGTGCTATAAGCCACCAAATCAATGAAGAAATGGCAGAAAATAGGCAGAAATACTTGTCAGGGTAGCTGAGGAGTAGAACAAGACATAAAATGGGCTAATGACTTGATGCCTGGGTTCACATGACCCAAAACAAAATGGCAGCCATATTCTTGTCATTTACAGAAAAAACCCTTTTGTTTATTTACATGGACAAATAAATGTGAAATATTGAATAGATGTGATGTTCAGCTGTTTGTTATAGATACAGGTGCCTGGATATAATTACTGACCTGGAATATTACACTTTACCCCCATTTTATCTCAACTAGGTATCATACCTCACTACAAGGGCTGTGACCAGTTCAGACCTAGGGTGTACCACCTATGTCTCTATGTGCTATATGTCACCAAATCATTGAAGTAATGGCAGTAAATAGGCAGAAATATGTGTCAGGGTAGTTGAGGAGAACAATAAGCCACAGAATTGGCAAATGACTTGCAAAACAAGATGGAGGCCACTTTATAGTCATTTACAAAACAAAACACACCATTTGCTTATTTACATGAATAAATACAAGTGAAATGTTGAATAGGACTGATGTTTAGCTATTTGTTATAGATACAGGGCCTGCATATAATTTCCGATCTGGAATATTACACTGTACTCCCACTTTGTCTCAATTAGGGTACCATACCTCACTACCAGGGCTGTGACCAGCTAAGGCCTGGGGTGTACCACCTATGGAACTATGTTCTATATATCACTAAATCAATGAAGAAATGGTAGGAAATAGGCAGAAATACTTGTCAGGGTAGTGGAGGAATAGAACAAGACATAGAATGTGCCAGTGACTTAATGTCTAGGGTCACATGACTCAAAACAAAATTGCAGCCTCATTCTTGTCATTTACAGTAACAAAACACACCTCTTGCTTATTTACATGGATAAACTCATGTGAAATATTGAATAGGTGTGACGTTCAACTATTTGTAAAGATACAGGTGCCCGGATATTAATTTCTGAGCTGGAATGTTACCTGTACCCCAGTTTATCTCAAAAGGGTACCATACCTCACTACCAGGGCTGTGACCAATTCAGGCCTGGGTGTACCACCTATGGCACTATGTGCTTAATGTCACTAAGTCAATGATGTAATGACAGGAAATAGGCAGAAATACTTGTCAGGGTAGTTGTAGAGTAAAATAAGCCACAGAATGTGCAAATGACTTGATGCCCCAGGTCACATGATCCAAAATAAGATGGCATCCACTTTATAGTCATTTACAGTAACAAAACACACATTTGCTTATTTACATGGATAAATACAAGTGAAATGTTGAATAGGTGTGATGTTTAGCTGTTTGTTATAGATAAAGGTGCCTTCATATAATTTTCAATCTGGAATGTTACACTGCACCCTCATTTTATCTGAAATAAGGTACCATACCTCACTAGAGCTGTGACCACTTCAGGTCTTTGATGTACCATCTATTGCACTATGTAATATATGTCACTAAATCAATGAACTAATGGCAGGAAATAGAAATATTTGTCAGGGTAGTTGAGGGTAGGACAAGACATAGAATTGGCCAATGACTTGATACCTAGGGTCACATGACCTAAAACAAGATGGCAGCCACATTCTTGTCATTTACAGTAACAAAACCGCATTTGCTTTTTATATTGATACATTCATGTGAAATATTGAATAGGTGTGATGTTCAGCTTTGTTATAGATACAGGTGCCTGGATATAATTAATCACCTGGAATATTACCCTGCACCCCATGTTATCTCAACTGGGGTACCATACCTCACTACCAGGGCTGTGACCAGTTCAGGACTGGGTGTACCACCTATGGCACTATGTGCTATATGTCAGTAAATCAATGATGTAAAAGCAGTAAATAGGCAGAAATACTTGTCAGAGTTACTGAGGAGTAAAATAAGCAATAGAATGTGCAAATGTGCTGTACTGTGTGCAGTTTTGGAGATCTCATCTACGCAGGACATAGACAGGATGGAAGCAGTCCAGAGGAGGGCAACTAAAATGGTGCAGGGTCTACATCAGAAACCATATGAGGAGAGAGTGAGAGAGCTTAATATGTATACCCTTGATGAAAGGAGGGACGGGGACATGACTGAAATGTTCAAGTACCTCAAGGGAATCAACAAATTCCAGGAGGGTAGCATCTTTCAGAAAAAGATGTGTAAGAACAAGGGGCACAGTTTAAAGATAGAGAGGATGGCTCAGGGGTAATGTGAAATTTTTCACAGAGAGTGGTGGATACATGGAACAGCCTTACTGAGAGGTCATTGGGTCTAAAACAGTGGAGAATTCAAACATGCATGGGACAGACACAAAGCAATTATAGTGGGGTTGCAGGAAACAGGCTGTTGGTTAACTAGAATCTGCAGCTTATCCAGTAGGTAGGAAATGGGCAGACTGGGTGGACCAAGTGGTCCTTATCTGCCATCAAAGTCTATGTTTCTATGTTTCTAAATGACAGGATGCCTTGAGTCACATGACCCAATACAAGATGGTGGCCACTTTACAGTGATTTACAGTGACAAAACACACCTTTGCTGATTTACATGGAAAAATCTATGTGAAATATTGAATAGGTGTGATGTTCAGCTGTTTGTTATAGATACAGGTGCCTGGATATAATTACTGACCTGGAATATTACACTGCACCCCATTTTATCTCAACTAGTGTACCATACCTCACTACCAGGGCTGTGACCAATTCAGGCCTGGGGTGTACCACCTATGGCACTATGTGCTATATGTCACTATATCAATGAAGTAATGACAGTAAATAGGCAGAAATACTTGTCAGGGTATTTGAGGAGTACAATAAGCCATAGAATAGGTAAATGACTTGATGCCTTAGGTCACATGACCCAAAACAAGATGGCGCCACTGTATAGTCATTTATAGAAACAAAACACACCATTTGCTTATTTACATGGATAAATACAAGTGAAATGTTGAATAGGACCGATGTTTAGCTGTTTGTTATAGATACAGGGGCCTGGATATAATTTCTGATCTGGAATATTACACTGCACCCCACTTTGCTCAACTAGAATTACCATACCTCACTACCAATGCTGTGACCAGTTAAGGCCTGGGGTGTACCACCAATGGCACCATGTGCTAAATATCACTAAATCAATGAAGTAATTGCAGAAAATAGGCAGAAATACTTGTCAGGGGTGGTTGAGGAGTAGAACAAGACATATAGTGGGCCAATGACTTAATGCCCAAGGTCACATGACCCACATTCTTGTCATTTATAGTAACAAAACACACCTTTGCTTATTTACATGGATAAACATGTGAAATATTGAATAGGTGTGATTTTCAACTATTGCTAAAAATACAGGTGCCTGGATATAATTACTGACCTGGAATATTACACTGTATTACATTTTATCTCAACTAGGGTATCATACATCTCACTACCAGGGCCGTGACCAATTCAGGCCTGGGGCCTGTAAATCCCATATGTCACTAAATCAATGAAGTAATGGCAGTAAACAGTGTGTCAGGGGGAGTCCAGGGTACAATAAGCCACAGAATTGGAAATGACATAAAATAAGATGAGCCTTTACAGTCTTAAAAACAAAACACTGGCACTTACAGATAATACAAGTGAAATGTTGACTAGACTGATGTTTAGCTGACAGTTATAGATACAGGGCCTGATATAATTTCTGATCTGAATATTACACTCTACCCCACTTTTCTCAACCTGGGTACCATACTTCACTACCAGGGCTGTGACCAGTTGAGGCCTGGGGTGTACCACCTATGGCACTATGTGCTATATATCCACCCCTAAATCAATGAAGAAAATGGCAGGAAATTGGCAGGAATTACTTGTCAGGGTAGTGGAGGAATAGAACAAGACATAGAATGTGCCAATGACATAATACCGAGTGTCACATGACTCAAAAACAAATTGCAGCCTCATTCTTGTCATTTACAGTAACAAAACACACCTTTTGCTAATTGCATTGGATAAACCACGTGAAATAATGAATAGGTGTGATGTTCCAGCTACTTGTAAAGATGCAGGTGCCTGGATATTAATTTCTGATCCAGAATGTTAGACTGTGACCCCAGTTTATCTCAAAGAGGTACCATACCACCACTACCAGGAGCTGTGACCAATTCAGGCCTGAGAATGTACCACCTATAGCACTATGTGCTTCATGTCACTAAATCAATGATGTAATGACAGAAATGAGGCAGAAATACTTTTCAGGGTGAGTTGTCAAAGTATAATAAACCACCAGAATGTGCAAATGACTTGATGCCTCAGGTCACATGATCCAAAAATAAGATGGCATCCACTTTTTAGTCATTTACAATAACAAAACACATTTGCTTATTTGCATGGATAAATACAGAGTGAAATGTTGAATAAGGTGTGATGTTTAGCTGTTTGTTATAGATACAGGTGCCTTCATATAATTTTCAATCTAGAATGTTACACTGCCCCATTTTATCTGAAATAGGTTACCATACCTCTACCAGAGCTCTTGACCAATTCAGGCCTTTGATGAACCCTATTGCACTTTTATGTAATATATGTCACTAAATCAATGAACTAATGGCAGGAAATAGACAGAATATTTGTCAGGAGTAGTTGAGGGGTAGGACAAGACATAGAAGTGGCGAATGAATGACTGATACCTAAGGTCACATAACACAAAAACAAGATGGCAGCCACATTCTTGTCATTTACAGTAACAAAACACACATTTGCTTTTACATTGAGTATTCATGTGAAATATTGAATAGGTGTGATGTTCAGCTTTATTACAGATACAGGGCCTGATATAATTAATGACGGAATATTACTCACCACCATGTTATCTCAGCTAGGGTACCACCTCACTACCAGGGCTGTGACCAGTTCAGGACTGGGGTGTACCACCTTTGGCATCTGTGCTATATGTCAATAAATCAATGATGTAAAAGCAGTAAATAAGCAGAAATACTTGTCAGAGTTACTGAGGAGTAAAATAAACCATAGAATGTGCAAATGACTTGATGCCTTGGGTCACATGACTCAATACAAGATAGTGGCCACTTTACAGTCATTTACAGTGACAAAACACACCTTTGCTCATTTACATGGATAAATTCATGTGAAATATTGAATAGGTGTGATGTTCAGCTCTCTGTTATAGATACAGGTGCCTGGATAATTACCTGACCTGGAATATTACACTGCACCCCATTTTATCTCAACTAGTGACATACCTCACTACAGGGCTGTGACCAATTCAGGCCTGGGGTGTACCACCTATGGCACTATGTGCTATGTCACTATATCAATGAAGTAATGACAGTAAATAGGCATAAATACTTGTCAGGGTAGTTGAGGAGTACAATAAGACTAAAATGGGTAAATGACTTGATGCCTTGGGTCACATGACCCAAAACAAGATAAGCTGACCACTTATAGTCATTTGTAGAAACAAAAGACACCATTGCTTATTTATATGGATAAATACAAGTGAAATGTTGAATAGGATTGATGTTTAGCTGTTTGTTATAGATACAGGGACCTGGATATAATTTCTGATTTGGAATATTACACTGCACCCCACTTTGCTCAACTAAGGTACCATACCTCACTACCAAGGCTGTGACCGGTTAAGGCCTGGGGTGTACCACCTATAACACTATATTGCTATATATCACTAAATCAATTAAGTAATTGCAAAATAGGCGAAATACTTGTCAGGGGTAGTTGAGGAGTAGAACAAGACATATAGTGAGCCAATGACTTAATGCCCAAGGTCACATGACCCACATTCTTGTCATTTATAGTAACAAAACACACCTTTGCTTATTTACATGGATAAATACATGTGAAATATTGAATAGGTGTGATTTTCAACTATTTGTAAAGATACAGGTGCCTGGATATACTTTCCGATCAGAATGTTACCTGCTCCCCAGTTTATCTCAAACAGGGTACCATACCTCACTACTAGGGCTGTGACAGGTCAGAAATGGCGTGGCGCCACCTGGCAATATGTGATATATGCCACTAAATCAATGAAATAATGGCAGGGAAATAGGCAGAAATACTTGTCAGGGTAGCTGAGGGGTAGAACAAGACATAATAGGGCAGGACAATGACTTAATGCCTGGGTTCACATGACCAAAAACAAAATGGCAACCATATTCTTGTCATTTACTGTAACAAACACACCTTTTGCTTATTTACATGGATAAATACATGTGAAATATTGAATACAGGTGTGATGTTCAACTGTTTATTATGAACATAAGGTGCCTGGATGATAATTACTGACCTGAATACCACACTTTACCCCATTTTATCTCAACTGGGTATCATACCTCACTACCAGGGCTTGTGACTAGTTCAGGCCTGAGATTGTACCACCTATGTCTCTATGTGCTATCGTCACCAAATCATTGAAGTAATGGCAGTAAATAGGCAGAAATATGTGTCACGGTAGTTGAGGGAGAACAATAAGCCACAGAATGGCAAATGACTTGCAAAACAAGATGGAGGCGCACTATAGTCATTTACAAAACAAAACACACCATTTGCTTATTTACATGAATAAATACAAGTGAAATGTTGAATAGTACTGATGTTAGCTGTTTGTTATAGATACAGGGACCTGGATATAATTTCTGATCTGGAATATTACATTATAACACACTTTGTCTCAACTAGGGTGCCATACCTCACAACCTGGGCAGTGACGCATAGGCCAGGGTGTACCACCTATAATACTACGTGCTATATATCACTAAATCATTGAAGAAATGGCAAAGAAATAGGCAGAAATACTTGTCAGGGTAGTGGAGGAATAGAACAAGACATAGAATATGCCAATGAATTAATGCCTAGGGCCACATGACCCAAAACAAGATTGCAGCCTCATTCTTGTCATTTACAGTAACAAACACACCTTTGCTTATTCACATGGATAAACACATGTAAAAATATTGAATGAGTGTGATGTTCAGCTATTTGTAAAGATACAGGTGCCGGATATTAATTTCTTATCCAGAATGTTACACTGTACCCCCAGTTTATCTCAAAGAGGTACCATACCTCACTACCAGGGCTGTGACCAATTCAGGCCTGGGTGTACCACCTATGGCACTATGTGCTTAATGTCACTAAATCAATGATGTAATGACAGGAAATAAGCAGAAATACTTGTCAGGGTAGTTGTGGAGTAAAATAAGCCACAGAATGTGCAAATGATTTGATACCCCAGTTCACATGATCCAAAATAAGATGGCATCCACTTTATAGTCATTTACAGTAACAAAACACACATTTTGCTTATTTATATGGATAAATACAAGTGAAATGTTGAATAGGTGTGATGTTTAGCTGTTTGTTATAGATACAGGTGCCTTCATATAATTTTCAATCTGGAATGTTACATTGCACCCCATTTTATCTGAAATAAGTGCCATATCTCACTACCAGAGCTGTGACCAATTCAAGCCTTTGATGTACCACCTATTGCACTATGTAATGTATGTCACTAATCAATGAACTAATGGCAGGAAATAGAAATATTTGTCAGGGTAGTTGAGGGTAGGACAAGACATAGAATTGGCCAATGACTTGATACCTAGGGTCACATGACCTAAAACAAGAGCGGCAGCCACATTCTTGTCATTTACTGTAACAAAACAAGCATTTTGCTTTTTTATATTGATACATTCATGTGAAATATTGAATAGGTGTGATGTTCAGCTTTGTTGTAGATACAGGTGCCTGGATATAATTAATGACCTGGAATATTACCCTGCACCCCATGTTATCTCAACTGGGTATCATACACTCACTACCATGGCTGTGATCAGTTCAGGGCAGTGGTGTACCACCTATGGCACTATGTGCTGTAAGTCAGTAAATCAATGATGTAAAAGCAGTAAATAGGCAGAAATACTTGTCAGGGTTACTGAGGAGTAAAATAAGCCATAGAATGTGCAAATGACTTGATGCCTTGAGTCACATGACCCAATACAAGATGGTGGCCACTTTACAGTCATTCCTTATTTACATCGATCAAATTCATGAAATATTGAATAGGTGTGATGTTCAGCTGTTTGTTATAGATAGAGGTACCTGGATATAATTACTGACCTGGAATATTACACTGCACCCCATTTATCTCAACTAGGTATCATACCTCACTACAAGGGCTGTGACCAGTTCAGACCTGGGGTGTACCACCTATGTCTCTATGTGCTATATGTCACCAAATCATTGAAGTAATGGCAGTAAATAGGCAGAAATATGTGTCAGGGTAGTTGAGGAGAACAATAAGCCACAGAATTGGCAAATGACTTGCAAAACAAGATGGAGGCCACTTTATAGTCATTTACAAAAACAAAACACACCATTTGCTTATTTACATGAATAAATACAAGTGAAATGTTGAATAGGACTGATGTTTAGCTGTTTGTTATAGATACAGGGGCCTGCATATAATTTCCGATCTGGAATATTACACTGTACTCCCACTTTGTCTCAATTAGTGTACCATACCACCACTACCAGGGCTGTGACCAGCTAAGGCCTGGGGATGTACCACCTATGGAACTATGTTCTATATATCACTAAATCAATGAAGAAATGGTAGGAAATAGGCAGAAATACTTGTCAGGGTAGTGGAGAATAGAACAAGACATAGAATGTGCCAGTGACTTAATGTCTAGGGTCACATGACTCAAAACAAATTGCAGCCTCATTCTTGTCATTTACAGTAACAAAACACACCTCTTGCTTATTTACATGGATAAACTCATGTGAAATATTGAATAGGTGTGACGTTCAACTATTTGTAAAGATACAGGTGCCGGATATTAATTTCTGAGCTGGAATGTTACACTGTACCCCAGTTTATCTCAAAAGGGTACCATACCTCACTACCAGGGCTGTGACCAATTCAGGCCTGGGTGTACACCTATGGCACTATGTGCTTAATGTCACTAAGTCAATGATGTAATGACAGGAAATAGGCAGAAATACTTGTCAGGGTAGTTGTAGAGTAAAATAAGCCACAGAATGTGCAAATGACTTGATGCCCCAGGTCACATGATCTAAAATAAGATGGCATCCACTTTATAGTCATTTACAGTAACAAAACACACATTTTGCTTATTTACATGGATAAATACAAGTGAAATGTTGAATAGGTGTGATGTTTAGCTGTTTGTTATAAGATAAAGGTGCCTATATAATTTTCAATCTGGAATGTTACACTGCACCTCATTTTATCTGAAATAAGGTACCATACCTCACTACCAGAGCTGTGACCACTTCAGGTCTTTGATGTACCATCTATTGCACTATGTAATATATGTCACTAAATCAATGAACTAATGGCAGGAAATAGAAATATTTGTCAGGGTAGTTGAGGGGTAGGACAAGACATAGAATTGAGCCAATGACTTGATACCTAGGGTCACATGACCTAAAACAAGATGGCAGCCACATTCTTGTCATTTACAGTAACAAAACACGATTTTGCTTTTTATATTGATACATTCATGTGAAATATTGAATAGGTGTGATGTTCAGCTTTGTTATAGATACAGGTGCCTGGATATAATTAATCACCTGGAATATTACCCTGCACCCCCATGTTATCTCAACTGGGGTACCATACCTCACTACCAGGGCTGTGACCAGTTCAGGACTGGGGTGTACCACCTATGGCACTATGTGCTATATGTCAGTAAATCAATGATGTAAAAGCAGTAAATAGGCAGAAATACTTGTCAGAGTTACTGAGGAGTAAAATAAGCAATAGAATGTGCAAATGTGCTGTACTGTGTGCAGTTTGGAGATCTCATCTACGCAAGGACATAGACAGGATGGAAGCAGTCCAGAGGAGGGCAACTAAAATGGTGCAGGGTCTACATCAGAAACCATATGAGGAGAGGTAGAGAGCTTAATATGTATACCCTTGATGAAAGGAGGACGGGGGACATGACTGAAATGTTCAAGTACCTCAAGGGAATCAACAAATTCCAGGAGGTAGCATCTTTCAGAAAAGAGATGTGTAAGAACAAGGGGCACAGTTTAAAGATAAGAGGGGATGGCTCAGGGGTAATGTAAGGAAATTTTTTTCACAGAGAGAGTGGTGGATACATGGAACAGCCTTACTGAGGAGGTCATTGGGTCTAAAACAGTGGGAGAATTCAAACATGCATGGGACAGACACAAAGCAATTATAGTGGGGTTGCAGGAAACAGGCTGTTGGTTAACTAGAATCTGCAGCTTATCCAGTAGGTAGGGAAATGGGCAGACTGGGTGGACCAAGTGGTCCTATCTGCCATCAAAGTCTATGTTTCTATGTTTCTAAATGACAGGATGCCTTGGGTCACATGACCCAATACAAGATGGTGGCCACTTTACAGTGATTTACAGTGACAAAACACACCTTTTGCTGATTTACATGGAAAATTCATGTGAAATATTGAATAGGTGTGATGTTCAGCTGTTTGTTATAGATACAGGTGCCTGGATATAATTACTGACCTGGAATATTACACCCCATTTTATCTCAACTAGTGTACCATACCTCACTACCAGGGCTGTGACCAATTCAGGCCTGGGGTGTACCACCTATGGCACTATGTGCTATATGTCACTATATCAATGAAGTAATGACAGTAAATAGGCAGAAATACTTGTCAGGGTATTTGAGAGTACAATAAGCCATAGAATAGGTAAATGACTTGATGCCTTAGGTCACATGACCCAAAACAAGATGCGAGCCACTGTATAGTCATTTATAGAAACAAACACACCATTTGCTTATTTACATGGATAAATACAAGTGAAATATTGAATAGGACCGATGTTTAGCTGTTTGTTATAGATACAGGGCCTGGATATAATTTCTGATCTGGAATATTACACTGCACCCCACTTTGCTCAACTAAGGTACCATACCTCACTACCAATGCTGTGACCAGTTAAGGCCTGGGGTGTACCACCAATGGCACCATGTGCTAAATATCACTAAATCAATGAAGTAATTGCAGAAAATAGGCAGAAATACTTGTCAGGGTAGTTGAGGAGTAGAACAAGACATATAGTGGGCCAATGACTTAATGCCCAAGGTCACATGACCCACATTCTTGTCATTTATAGTAACAAAACACACCTTTGCTTATTTACATGGATAAATACATGTGAAATATTGAATAGTGTGATTTTCAACTATTTGTAAAAATACAGGTGCCTGGATATAATTACTGACCTGGAATATTACACTGTATTCCCATTTTATCTCAACTAGGGTATCATACCTCACTACCAGGGCCGTGACCAATTCAGGCCTGGGGTGCACCACCCTATGGCTCTATGTGCTATATGTCACTAAATCAATGAAGTAATGGCAGTAAATAGGCAGAAATATGTGTCAGGGTAGTTGAGGAGTACAATAAGCCACAGAATTGGCAAATGACTTGCAAAATAAGATGGAGGCCACTTTATAGTCATTTACAAAAAAAAACACACCATTTGCTTATTTACATGAATAAATACAAGTGAAATGTTGACTAGGACTGATGTTTAGCTGTCAGTTATAGATACAGGGGCCTGGATATAATTTCTGATCTGGAATATTACACTCTACCCCACTTTTTCTCAACCTGGGTACCATACTTCACTACCAGGGCTGTGACCAGTTGAGGCCTGGGGTGTACACCTATGGCACTATGTGCTATATATCACTAAATCAATGAAGAAATGGCAGGAAATTGGCAGAATTACTTGTCAGGGTAGTGGAGGAATAGAACAAGACATAGAATGTGCCAATGACATAATGCCTAGTGTCACATGACTCAAAAACAAAATTGCAGCCTCATTCTTGTCATTTACAGTAACAAAACACACCTTTTGCTAATTTACATGGATAAACACGTGAAATAATGAATAGGTGTGATGTTCAGCTACTTGTAAAGATGCAGGTGCCTGGATGTTAATTTCTGATCCAGAATGTTAGACTGTACCCTCAGTTTATCTCAAAGAGGGTACCATACCTCACTACCAGGGCTGTGACCAATTCAGGCCTGGGGTACCACCTATGGCACTATGTGCTTCATGTCACTAAATCAATGATGTAATGACAGGAAATAGGCAGAAATACTTTTCAGGGTAGTTGTCAAAGTATAATAAACCACAGAATGTGCAAATGACTTGATGCCTCAGGTCACATGATCCAAAATAAGATGGCATCCACTTTTAGTCATTTACAATAACAAAACACACATTTTGCTTATTTACATGGATAAATACAAGTGAAATGTTGAATAGGTGTGATGTTTAGCTGTTTGTTATAGATACAGGTGCCTTCATATAATTTTCAATCTGAATGTTACACTGCAACCCATTTTATCTGAAATAGGTTACCATACCTCACTACCAGAGCTGTGACCAATTCAGGCCTTTGATGAACCACCTATTGCACTATGTAATATATGTCACTAAATCAATGAACTAATGGCAGGAAATAGACAGAAATATTTGTCAGGGTAGTTGAGGGGTAGGACAAGACATAGAATTGGCGAATGACTTGATACCTAGGGTCACATAACACAAAACAAGATGGCAGCCACATTCTTGTCATTTACAGTAACAAAACACACATTTGCTTTTTACATTGATACATTCATGTGAAATATTGAATAGGTGTGATGTTCAGCTTTATTACAGATACAGGAGCCTGGATATAATTAATGACCTGAATATTACCCTGCACCCCATGTTATCTCAGCTAGGGTACCATACCTCACTACCAGGGCTGTGACCAGTTCAGGACTGGGGTGTACCACCTTGGCACTATGTGCTATATGTCAGTAAATCAATGATGTAAAAGCAGTAAATAGGCAGAAATACTTGTCAGAGTTACTGAGGAGTAAAATAAGCCATAGAATGTGCAAATGACTTGATGCCTTGAGTCACATGACTCAATACAAGATGGTGGCCACTTTACAGTCATTTACAGTGACAAAACACACCTTTGCTCATTTACATGGATAAATTCATGTGAAATATTGAATAGGTGTGATGTTCAGCTCTCTGTTATAGATACAGGTGCCTGGATATAATTACTGACCTGGAATATTACACTGCACCCCATTTTATCTCAACTAGTGTACCATACCTCACTACCAGGGCTGTGACCAATTCAGGCCTGGGTGTACCACCTATGGCACTATGTGCTATATGTCACTATATCAATGAAGTAATGACAGTAAATAGGCAGAAATACTTGTCAGGGTAGTTGAGGAGTACAATAAGCCACAAAATGGGTAAATGACTTGATGCCTTAGGTCACATGACCCAAAACAAGATAGCAGCCACTTTATAGTCATTTGCAGAAACAAAATACACCATTTGCTTATTTATATGGATAAATACAAGTGAAATGTTGAATAGGAGTGATGTTTAGCTGTTTGTTATAGATACAGGGCCTGGATATAATTTCTGATTTGGAATATTACACTGCACCCCACTTTGCTCAACTAAGGTACCATACCTCACTACCAAGGCTGTGACCAGTTAAGGCCTGGGGTGTACCACCTATGGCACTATGTGCTATATATCACTAAATCAATTAAGTAATTGCAGAAAATAGGCAGAAATACTTGTCAGGGTAGTTGAGGAGTAGAACAAGACATATAGTGGGCCAATGACTTAATGCCCAAGGTCACATGACCCACATTCTTGTCATTTATAGTAACAAAACACACCTTTTGCTTATTTACATGGATAAATACATGTGAAATATTGAATAGGTGTGATTTTCAACTATTGTAAAGATACAGGTGCCTGGATATACTTTCCGATCAGGAATGTTACACTGCTCCCCCAGTTTATCTCAAACAGGGTACCATACCTCACTACTAGGGCTGTGACAGGTCAGATGTGGCGTGAGCCACCTATGGCAATATGTGCTATATGCCACTAAATCAATGAAATAATGGCAGGAAATAGGCAGAAATACTTGTCAGGGTAGCTGAGGAGTAGAACAAGACATAGAATGGGACAATGACTTAATGCCTGGGTTCACATGACCAAAAACAAAATGGCAGCCATATTCTTGTCATTTACTGTAACTAAAACACACTTTTGCTTATTTACATGGATAAATACATGTGAAATATTGAATAGGTGTGATGTTCAGCTGTTTGTTATAGACACAGGTGCCTGGATATAATTACTGACCTGAATATTACTTTACCCCATTTTATCTCAACTAGGGTATCATACCTCACTACCAGGGCTGTGACTAGTTCAGGCCTGGGTGTACCACCTATGTCTCTATGTGCTATACGTCACCAAATCATTGAAGTAATGGCAGTAAATAGGCAGAAATATGTGTCACGGTAGTTGAGGAGAACAATAAGCCACAGAATTGGCAAATGACTTGCAAAACAAGATGGAGGCCACTTTATAGTCATTTACAAAAACAAAACACACCATTTGCTTATTTACATGAATAAATACAAGTGAAATGTTGAATAGTACTGATGTTTAGCTGTTTGTTATAGATACAGGGGCCTGGATATAATTTCTGATCTGGAATATTACATTATAACACACTTTGTCTCAACTAGGGTACCATACCTCACTACCTGGGCAGTGACCGCATGGGCCAGGGTGTACCACCTATATGGTACTACGTGCTATATATCACTAAATCATTGAAGAAATGGCAAGAAATAGGCAGAAATACTTGTCAGGGTAGTGGAGGAATAGAACAAGACATAGAATATGCCAATGAATTAATGCCTAGGGCCACATGACCCAAAACAAGATTGCAGCCTCATTCTTGTCATTTACAGTAACAAAACACACCTTTTGCTTATTCACATGGATAAACACATGTAAAATATTGAATAGGTGTGATGTTCAGCTATTTGTAAAGATACAGGTGCCGGATATTAATTTCTTATCCAGAATGTTACACTGTACCCCAGTTTATCTCAAAGAGGGTACCATACCTCACTACCAGGGCTGTGACCAATTCAGGCCTGGGTGTACCACCTATGGCACTATGTGCTTAATGTCACTAAATCAATGATGTAATGACAGGAAATAGGCAGAAATACTTGTCAGGGTAGTTGTGGAGTAAAATAAGCCACAGAATGTGCAAAATGATTTGATGCCCCAGTTCACATGATCCAAAATAAGATGGCATCCACTTTATAGTCATTTACAGTAACAAAACACACATTTTGCTTATTTATATGGATAAATACAAGTGAAATGTTGAATAGTGTGATGTTTAGCTGTTTGTTATAGATACAGGTGCCTTCATATAATTTTCAATCTGGAATGTTACATTGCACCCCATTTTATCTGAAATAAGGTACCATATCTCACTACCAGAGCTGTGACCAATTCAAGCCTTTGATGTACCACCTATTGCACTATGTAATGTATGTCACTAAATCAATGAACTAATGGCAGGAAATAGAAATATTTGTCAGGGTAGTTGAGGGTAGGACAAGACATAGAATTGGCCAATGACTTGATACCTAGGGTCACATGACCTAAAACAAGACAGCAAGCCACATTCTTGTCATTTACTGTAACAAAACACGATTTTGCTTTTTATATTGATACATTCATGTGAAATATTGAATAGGTGTGATGTTCAGCTTTGTTGTAGATACAGGTGCCGGATATAATTAATGACCTGGAATATTACCCTGCACCCCCATGTTATCTCAACTGGGGTATCATACCTCACTACCATGGCTGTGATCAGTTCAGGACTGGATTGTTACACCTATGAGCACTATGTGCTGTATGTCAGTAAATCAATGATGTAAAGCAGTAAATAGGCAGAAATACTTGTCAGGGTTACTGGGAGTAAAATAAGCCATAGAATGTGCAAATGACTTGATGCCTTGAGTCACATGACCCAATACAAGATGGTGGCCACTTTACAGTCATTCCTTATTTACATCGATAAAATTCATGTGAAATATTGAATAGGTGTGATGTTCAGCTGTTTGTTATAGATAGAGGTACCTGGATATAATTACTGACCTGGAATATTACACTGCACCCCATTTTATCTCAACTAGTGTACCATATTTCACTACCAGGGCTGTGACCAATTCAGGCCTGGGTGTACCACCTATGTCACTATGTGCTATATGTCACAAAATCAATAAAGTAATAGCAGTAAATAGGCTGAAATACTTGTCAGGGCAGTTGAGGAGAAAAATAAGCCATGAATGGACAAATGACTTGTGCCCCGGTCACATGACCCAAAACAAGATGGTGGCCACTTTATAGCCATTTATAGTAACAAAACACTCCATTTGCTTATTTACATATATAAATACAAGTGAAATGTTGAATAGGAGTGATGTTTAGCTGTTATTTATAGATACCGGTGCCAGGATATAATTTCTGATCTGGAATATTACACTGCAACCCTACTTTGTCTCAACTAGGGTACCATACCTCACTACCAGGGCTATGACCAGTTCAGGTTTTGGTATACCACCTATGGCACTATGTGCTATATGTCACTAAATCAATGAAGTAATGGCAGGAAATAGGCAGAAATACTTGTCAGGGTAATTGAGGAGTAGACAAGACATAGAATGGGCCAATGACTTGATGCCTAGGGTCACATGACCCAAAACAAAATGGCAGCCATATTCTTGTCATTTACTGTAACAAAACACACCTCTTGCTTATTTACGTGGATAAATTCATGTGAAATATTGAATAGTTGTGATGTTTAGCTGTTAGTTATAGATACAGGTGCCTGGATATAATATCTGAACTGGAATATTATACTGCACCCCAGTTAATCACAAATAGTGTACCATACCTCACTACAAGTGCTGTGACCACTTCAAGCTTGGGGTGTACTACCTATGGCACTGTGTGCTATATGTCACTAAATCAATGAAGTAATAGCAGTAAATAGGCAGAAATACTTGTCAGAGTAGTGAAGAGAAAACAAGTCATAGTATGGGAAAATAACTTGATGCCTCTCGATCACATGACCCAGAACAAGATGGTGCCAAGTTCATTAGTCATTTACAGTAACAAAACACACCTTTTGCTTATTGACATGGATAAATACATGTGAAAAGTTGAACAGATGTGATGTTTAGCTATTTTTTTATAGGTACAGATGCCTGGATGTGATTTTGATCTGGAACATTACACTGCACTCCCAGTTTATCTCAAATAAGGTACAATACCTCACTACCAGGACTGTGACCAATTCAAGTCTGATATTTACTACCTATGGCACTATGTGCTGTAAGTGACTAAATCCATAACATAATGGCAGTAAATAGACAGAATAGATAGTTGAGGAGTAATATAAGCCATAACATGTTGAAATGACTTGATGTCTCAGGTCACATGACCTAAAAACAAGATGGAGGCCACTTTTAGTCATTTACAGTATCAAAACACACCTTTTGCTTATTTATATGGATAAATACATGTGAAATGTTGAAAAGGTGCGATAGTTCAATGTTTTCTTTATAGATACTGGTGCCTGGATATAATTTCTGATCTGAATATTGCACTGCACTCCCATTTTATCTCAAACAGGGTACCACACCTCACTACCAGGGCTGTGACCAATTCAGACCTTTGTTGTACCACCTATGGCACTAAGTGCTATATGTCACTTAAGCAATGAAGTAATGGCAGAAAATAGGCAGAAATACTTGTCAGGGTAGTTGAGGAGTAAATAACCCACAGAATTAGCAAATAACGTGATGCCTTGGGTCACATGACCCACAACAAGATAGCGACCACTTTACAGTCATTGACAGTAACAAAGCACACCTTTGCTTATTTACATGGATAAATACATGTGAAATGTTGAACAGGTGTGATGCTTAGTTATTTGTTATAGATATAGGTACCTGGATATGATTTCTGATCTGGAACATTACACTGCACACACAGTTTATCTCAAATATGGTACTATACCTCATTTCCAGGGCTGTGACCAATTCAGGCCTGAGGCGCACAAACATATGACACTATGAGCTGTAAGTAACTCAATCCATGAAGTAATGGCAGTAAATAGAAATACCTGTGAGGGTAATTGAGGAGTAAAACCAGCCATAGAATGGTTAAATGATTTGATGCCTCAGGTCACATGACCTAAAACAAGATGGCGGCAACTTTATAGTCATTTACAGTTACAAAACACACCTTTGGCTTATTTACATGGATAAATACCTGACAAATGTAGAATAGGTGTGATGTTTAGCTGTTTGTTATAGCTACAGGTGACTGGATATAATTTCTGATCTGAAATATTACACTGCACCCCCATTTTATCTTAAATAGGGTACCATACCTCACTACCAGGGCTGTGACCAATTCAGGCCTTTGGTGTACCACTTATGGCACTATGTGCTACATGTCACTAAATCAATGAAGTAATGTCAGAAAAAAGGCAGAAATACTTGCCAGAGCAGTTGAGGAATAAAATAAGCCATAGAATGGGCAAATGACTTGATCCCATGGGTCCATGACCCACAACAAGTTGGTAGCCACTTTGCTGTCATTGATAGTAACAAAACACACCTTTGGCTTATTTACATGGATAAATGCATGTGAAATGTTGAACAGGTGTGATGTTTAGCTGTTTTGTATAGATACCGGTGCCTGGATATAATTTCTGATCCAGAATGTTACACTGTACCCCCAGTTTATCTCAAATAGCATACCATACCTCACTACCAGGGCTGTGACCTGTTCAGGCCTGGGATGTACCACCTATGGCACTATATGCAATATGTCACTAAATCAATGAAGTAAAGCAGTAAATAGGCTAAAATACGTGTCCGGGTTGTCAAGGAGTAAAACAAGCAATAAAATGGGCAAAGACGTCATGCCTTGGGTCACATGACCCAAAACAAGGTGTGCCACTTTTAGTCACTTACAGTAACAAAACACCTTTTGCTTATTTACATGGATAAATATATGTGAAATGGTGAAAAAGTGTGATGTTTCAATGTTTGTAATAGATATAGGTGCCTGGATGTGATTTCTGATCTGAAACATTGCACTGCAGCCCCAGTTTATGTCAAATAGGCTACCATACCTCACTACAATGGCTGCGACCATTTCAGGCCTGGGTTGTACCATCTATGTCAGTATGTGCTATATCTCACTAAATCCATGAAGTAATGGCAGGGAATAGACAGAAATACTTATCAGTGTTGCTAAAGTGTACAGCAAGCCAAAAAAGGCAAATGACATGATGTCTTGGGACACATGACCAAAAACAAGATGGCGGACACTTTCTGAGTAATTTATAATAACAAAACACACCTTTTGCTTATTTACTTGGATAAATACATGCACAATGTTGAATAGGTGTGATGTTTAGCTGTTTGTTATAGATACAGATGCCAGGAAGAACAGAATCTGAGTAGAGTGCATGCCTGGCATAACAGCAAGTAGGGTACAGCACCACATCGGTGGGTGTGGACAGAAGGTGGAAACACACATCATTTTTCTTCTGTGAACAAATGAACTGGAAGGAAAACAGATAGAGGAGGGTCAGGATGGCATCAGAGAAGTGTGGAAGCTATACAGAGAGGAGGGAAGCACAGTGGCATTTCAGAAGTTCTGCCGGTGCCAAGGGCAAGTACGGGCAGAAAAAGCAGAATCATGGGCTTCAACAAGTGGCTGAGAGAATGATGTGAGTCCACGGGTACAGCTGGGTGGTAGAGTGGGCAACACATGGGGAAACCCAGATCTATATGCAGGGGACAGGCTACAGCTAAGTAAGGAGGGTTCAGAGGTGTTAAAGCAAAGATTGAGGGAATTTATCTCCATAAAGTATAATTTAAATCTGCTGTGGGTGGGGCTTGGGAGCTGGAGTGAATCAGGATAGGAGGTCCAGAGGACCTGCCCCAGTACCAATGATAGGGCCTACACTGTCAAGGATGGGGGAGGGAGAGTAAGGGGTCAGTTGGGAGAGAGTCAGGGTGGAGGGTAGTATCACTTAATGCTAGGAGCCTGGGGAATAAGATGGCAAAGCTGCAGGCACTGTGGCAGAAGGGGCCATCACTGAGACATGGGCAACCCAAAACCATGACTGGGACTTGGCCATTCCAGGATTTAAATTATTCAGGAGGTACAGAGAAAAGGTAAGGGGAAGGGGAGTCACCATTTACATAAGGCAATGGATTGGATGCATCAGGGATAAGGGGAAGAAGGTAGGTCAGAAGTCATTTGGATACAACTGCATGCCCCAAAGGGGCTACAGTCTGAGTGGGAGTTGTTTATAAGCTCCCAACCCAGAGGTTTGCATGATGTCCATCTTCTGTTCCAATAGGTGGGCCTTCATGGCCTTCAGGCATCTGAAGTGAGTCCTGCTGGTGAAGCCTCTGCAGATCTTGCAGGCAGTACTGTCATGGTCAGGCCCCAGACAGAAAACACAACTCTGATGGCCGGTCCTTGGATGAATTTGGCAGCCACAGGCACACTTCATCTTCTTGGATACTGGAGGAGGAGGAGACCGATGGACGGTGAAGACATGCGCCAGAAAGGAGATCAGAAGAAAGGAGAAAAGACATAAAACAGTTCAAAAGAGAAGAAAATGGAAAAATCTGAAAAATTTACTGCAACTGCAGTAGCACGCACTAAGGCTTTCCCAACAAGAGTGGATCTGTGGTGTGAAAAGAACTGAGGTGGAGTAGGGTCTGCCCCTTTATAGTGTGACCAACATCAGGGCGGAGCCGACATCGGGGAGCAGTCCCCACTGGGTACTGCTAGCTAAGTTTTTTATGTGGGTCCTAGGGCCCAAGGCATTATTCCTAATGGTTATAGCCTGCCACAAGAGCTACCCCTCAAGTAAGATCTGTAAAGTCACAGAAGTGTCAGCTAAACAAGCTAGCTTACCACGATCACTATGGGAATCCAGTCTATTGACTCTGGCAACAATGATGTCTGTGACAAGGCAAGCTGCTAGTGGAAATCCCTCTTCTGACCACACTAGACGGTCCACTCTTGACCCTGCACAAAGGATGTCTGAGATGGGCAAACTGCTATGGCGGAGGCCCTCTTCTGACCACCCTAGATGGTCCACTCTTGCCAAAGATGTCTGTCACCCCAATCCCAGTCCTGAGTAGTAGTCACCTGCCCGCCCTCCTGATCTGCTAAAACATTCACCAGCTCCCCCGACCCAGGTACAACCAATATCAGTTCTCCTTCCTAGCCTGAGTACAGCAGTCACCAGCCCCTGCCTCAGTTACAAACGCCACCTGCCCTTCCATTCTAGGCCCAAGTACAGCTGTTTATTACCCTCCTTTCCTCCCGGCCTGAGTACAACTGTCACCAGCAACTCACCCACAGCCCAGGTATAACAGTCACTAGCCCTTCCTCTCTGGCCTGAGTACAGAAGTCACCTGCCTTCCATCCCTCAGACCAGGTACAACAGTCAGGTAAGTCCCCTTCCATTTTAACTGACCCCGCTGGCCTAGCACTCCCTCTCACACTTGCTGCTGCCTCTTCTGCTCCTACTTTACTGGCCAAACACTGAACAGCTCTTGCCATTCAAAAGGGCTGAGGATTCTGTCTCAGAATCCTCATTAGCCCATTCCTGGCTGCACTCTTTTATGACTGGGCCCAAGAGGCAGGTGCCTGGCACAAGGTAACTGGAGCGGGGACTGCAGGCAGGAAAATGAGCAGGGAAAACATTATTTATTTAAATGGACCTGCTGGGGCTTCCACATTTGGGGGGATACCTGGCTAGGGGCCCTCTCACACCCTGGGTGCCTTCCTGTCACCCCAGCCACAAAGCACCTGGCTGTCCCTATCTGAGGGCACGAGGACCTGGGACACTACACAGTCACCAGCTCTTCCTCCCTAGCCTGGGTACAGCACTCACCTGACTTCCTCCCGGCTACAGCAGTCACCTGCCATCCACCTCAGACCTAGGTTCAACAGTCACCAGCCCCCCAGCCAGAGTACAAACATCATCAGCCTCCCTTCCTTGTCCGGATATAACAGTTAGCAGTACTCCTTCCTGTTCATTTGTTGAACTTTACTTTAGTGTGGGTGCCACATTTGCATAACCTGATTGGAGTGTTTATCAGTGAAGGTAACAACTGTCTTATTGGACCTTAGGAGGTGGTCCAGTCCAGTGTAGGAAGGTGGGTAGATATTGCATTCAAGTAGGTGGCCCACTTAATTTCTCTGGCAGAAGCCACTTCACCATTTCTTATTTGATCTGGGCTAACTCCCTACTACAGAGAAAGAATGAAACCTACACCCTCATCCAGGTGGTCCCTGTACAGTCACCAGGTAGTGATATGCAAGGCCCCTGGAATTCTCAGTTCTACGGTTATGGAATTTGACTTAGAATTAGCATCATGCTGCAGAATATATATAGTGCCGCAGAATTCATTGTTTTGGTGAATTTTCATATAAATATACTGTTTTTCATAGTATCAGGCTTTCTTTTCCCACCTCATTTATCTTGATGCCCCTCCTCTATGCTCAGCATATGATGTCATTGATTACATCACATCATATTTAGCCAATGACAGGACTGCATTCTGCCAGAGAAATGAATAAATTATGCCGCAGAAATCAGAAAATGCTGCTGCAGAAGTCAAGGAGCCCTTCCATGAAATCAGAAAATTCTGCCGCAGAACACCAGGGGCCCTGGTGATATGAAACCAGACATGGTGACGGGGTCGCACAAATTTGTTGGAAATGAAGTTGTGCTGTTTGGCAGACAGTTGGAATCTTACAGAAAGATTTGATTATGTCAGTGTTTTCTTTTTGTTTCATTTGTATGCATAATCAAACTTAGATCACATAACTAACTGTGCATAAAAATGCTGCACCACTCATGATTTTCTTTTGATAAATTGAAATCAGTAAGTCTGTTAGCTTTATCTGAGAACACAAAAGTATAACACTGATTTAAAAGTTCCTAGCAGAAATGTTTTCAGCTCAGCAGGACACTTGAAGAGTAACACTTAGATCAGACGATGAGAAAGAGGCTAAAAAAGTTCACACTGGCAGTTAGAAGCATATGCCAGCTAGCCTCATATGGATACAACGTTTAGCATAACATTCTTAACCTGGAATTTTGAGAGCAGGGTTACCATAGCAATTAAAGAAAAGGTTACAAAATGTATGCAAAATAGGAATACTGAGCCCATACAACAGCATGTCTAAGTTCAAGCTTATTTGTAAAACACAATTCTTTTTCTGGCCTAAAAGACATACTAGACTGAGGCTTGGTTTCCAGTATTTGGTTAGTAACTAAATGTGATTGGCCAAAACTCACATTAGTTGAAATGCTACTCATACAATAAATACTATTGCACTTGTATACCAATAATTTTTATTGTGTGGTGCTCCTGCTCTCTTGATGGCTCTCTTCTGGATGGGCCCTCCCAACTTAGTCACCTATCATCTCGGAAATAACCTCTAGATACCACCAGGGTTGGAGGGGCTAGAAAGTTTCCAAAGCAGGATCAAGCCTGGCCTTCTAAAACAGTGGTGCCAAGCCTGTGAAGGGTCATGCATCATCCTACCTAGCAAGTTGTTTTTCTTACAATTTTCTCTCCCTGGGGCATCTGAGTAAAATGGTGCATTTGCTGGTGTCATATTATTGTGTCAGTTCTCAGCTGGGGAGACAGGCATACTGCAAATGATCCACATAGAAACATATAATTTGTTGGCAGAAAAGAATACTATTCTGCCCTTCTTTTCTATGCTTATTTGGTCTACTTATTACCTACCTGGTCTAGCACCTCCAACACACACTTTGATACCAGTTCTCCTTTATACCTATCACATGCATCCTTTTAGCCAACCACTATTTTAATTCTGATCAATCTGTTGGAAGATTGTTCCATGCATCCACCACCCTCTCAGTGAGAAAATTGTTTCCTCATGTAACCCCTAGGGGCACTATCCCAAGGGATACTACCCCTGCCTGCTAGCTAGTTGCAGGTTAAGGGCCTGGGTACTGAAACGGGTGCCTCCACCCAGAGGACACGGTTGTTAGTAGCAAGCTAACCTGAGTACAGCCCTCTGGGACACGTAACTTCCCTCTTTCCTCTAGTGGACAAGACAATATGCAACAAACACTTTCACAGTAGCCACTATTCAGCATACAATCCTACACTGTTTGCACTTACCACCAGGGCTGATTCCACCAGTTCGGACCCTGAAGACCCCCTGTAAAGCAAGGTTAGGCACAGAAAATAAGAACAGTACAGTGCTTTTGGTACAAACTGGAACCACAGTCAGATTAAATGCAAAAGAGTTAGATCTGATTTATTCAAGGGAATTGAACAACGGAGGGGCATAATCAGGTGGATTGATTCTAAATCTGATCTAGTCAGGCAATTATGCATGAACTTTTAGTCCCTGCACATTCACACACTCTGGGTACCCAGTTGGAAGTAAGGTGGGCTAGCCTGGATGGTTGCCCAGGGTAGGCCAGCACTGCAGCTAGTCGGGGCCCTGTGAAGAAAAGAAAAGGCATGCACAACCACACACAATTTGTAACCGGAGCCAGGAGGCTCAGTTCGTGAAAAGGAAAAAACAGCAATGCAATCTGATGACAACACTTGTGATTTAGCTGATGTTGTAGGAGCTACCTGATTGTTACCATGCTACCCACACAAGACACAGTAGGGAAGAAATGGAGACTGCAGGTTGACAACTGGTATGCCTGGAGAAGCAGGGCCACACGATTCACCAAGGTGTTGCTCCTGTTGAGATGTTGAGCATGGGTCTGATCCCTGAGGCGATTCTCTCATCGATGGTATTCTCTGCACGAAATAGCTGGCTGGGCCAGTGTGGCAAGGCCCAGCCAGGTAGAACAGTTTGAATATCAGTCCTTGAAGGCTAGATGCAGCTTCCAGCAAGCGTGGCACAATTAAATAGTGGGGCACCAAATTGTACCCACTAACAGCATACAGCACATTTATAGTAAAGCAATCACCATACCCCAAAGTGGATAGCAGTCCAGCAGCAATATCAATGTCTCTCTGAGCAAAACTGGGAGTTCTGTGTTGAATGAATGTCCTGACAGTCCAATCGCATAGAGCAAATCTTCGGTCTTCTTCAGGTTGAAGTCTGGTCACAATTCAGTGGCTTTGTCACACTCAGTTTCGGATATAATCCAGTTTCTTCAAATGCTCCTCTCTGAGGGACAGCAAGCAAACAGGCTAAACTCAGCCTTTTCACCAATCTCCACAACAACTACACAGGAGCTCTGCTTAATCACTTGAGCTGTTCACTATCCAGTCTGACTTTTGCTGACCCTGGTGACAGACACCATTTTAGTTCCCAAAGGTACTGATTGGTCCCAATAGGCAGTCCAGAACCAAGATGGTGGTGCAATACTGAAATGTCAGGCTGCAAAAGTAAGGCAGGTTAGACAAATTACAATATTATTACTATCAAAACAGATAAACTGTAAACAGTCACAGTTTCTACCAGGGCTCTCTGTGCAAATAGTGATGGCAGAATGAGCGATAACGCTGCAGCCCAGGCAGGACTCGAGCCTGACATTACTCGGCCCCTATCCAAATTAATTTTTAATAGGCAACTCTAAAGAGTCAGGCATGAAGGTTAACAGGGCACTCACATGCAAACACTTTTAAATCGCTAGGACACAGAACACCAGCCTGGCAGTGGGCATTTAGGCAAGCCCAAGGAAGACTTTTGGAACCCCATTTGTGGGGGGTGCACCCATATCCCTCCTAAACATTCCCTCCAGTGTCGTTACATGCCATGAAGTACCTGTATTCCTTTTCTTAAAATACTCTCTTCATGTACTTTATACACCCCCATGAGATATTTGAAGTTCTTCATAATAACACCCTCCTCTTCTCTTACAAGGAGTATAGCACACAGTTCTTTAAAATTGGGGCCCGTAGGCAAACTGTCAGCTTTTCCACACTGAAGATGCTCTCTCCTGTATCTTGTTTATACTTGGGTGGTATCTGAATCTTTCAATCATATCCCTCTTCCCTCCTTCTTTCTAGAAGTACATATTTGGCTACCTAAGGCTTTCTTCATAGGGCTTCAGGTGCAGGCCCTTCACCATTTTGGTTGCCCACCCTGTACCATTTCCACCCTGTCAATGTCCTTTTAGAGTTGGGATCTCCAGAACTGTACACGGAACTCGGTGGGGTCTCACCACCAATGATCTAAATATGGGTATTGTCACCTCCTCTTTCCACTGGTATTTCCCATACCTATGCATCCAAGCATCCCACTAGACTTTCCTACTACCTTGTCACACTGTTTAGCTGTGTTTAGGTCATCAGCAATGATTATCACCAGGTCAGATTCTTATTTTATGACTGCTATTACTTTGCCTCCCCATTTGGAATGTTGCATTGGGTTTCTGAGCCCCAAGTGCATAATTTTGTACCTTATTGCTTTGAAACCCAGCTGCCAAGCTCGACCATTCTTTCAGCTTTTTTCATTATCCATTGTTCTTTACACACATCCCCAATGTGTTAACCCTGTTGTTGATTTTGTGTTATCTATGGGCAGGCATTCCTAGCCTTCCAGTCCTTCTGCAATATAGGTAATTAGGGCATTGAATAGGACTGAGCCTAGTACTGACCTTTTGCACCCACTAGTCACTTCATTTTCTCCAGCGTGGGCTATTTACCATCACCCTCTGATTCCTATTGCTAGCAAGATCCCTACCAGTCTTATTATTTTAAGGCCTACTGCTAGATTCTCAGCTTGCTCACCAGCCTTCAGTGTGGAATGGCATCAAAGGTCTTTCTGAAATCCAGGTGGGCCACATCGAGTGCTCCTCTTATCCACTTACTTGGTTACTCAATCAAAGAATTTAGGTCATGTTTGTCTGGCAAACCCCCTCCCCAGTGAAACCGAATTTCCTTGGATCATTGCCTTGGTAAGCCCTGTGTCAGCTTTCTTGATGTGCCACATATTGGGTTTGATAGCAGTAACTGCTCTACCACCTATCATGGGTAAAGGTGGCAGTATCCATTCCCCTTCGGGTGTGATGGCAGCAGCACTACAACACCTTCCCTCTGATGTATTGGCACATGCATTGCAATCCCTAGCTCCTCTCATGGGTGAGGTAGCATCATCACAGCTCCTCTTCCACCTCCATTGGATGTGATGGCAGCAGCACTACAGTATCTGCCCTCTGGTGTATTGGCAGCAGCATTGCAATCCCACATATTGGGTTTGATGGCAGCAACACCACTTCCCCCACCTCTCAGGCTGAAGGTAGCAGCTTTACAGCCCCCAGGTGTGATGGCAGTAGCACTACAGCACCTTCCCTCTGGTGTATTGGCACATGCATTGCAATTCCCAGCATCTCTCATGGATGAAGTGCAGCATCATCACAGCCCCTCCCAATTGGCTGTGATGGCAGCAGCACTATAGCACCTTCCACTCTAGTGTATTGGCAGCATCAGCACTACTATCCCACATATATTTGGTCTGATGGCAGCACCACTCCCAGCACTTTCCATGGGTGAATGTAGCAGTATCACATCCCCTTCCGTGTGATGGCAGCAGCACTACAGCACCTTACCCTCTGGTGTATTGGCAGTGGCACTTCAACCCCATTTATTGGCTTATATTTGAGCAGCACCACTTCCAACACATCTCAGGGATGAACCATACCCCATGCATGCTGTCACAAAACCTGACCCCATACATCATGCATGCTATCACACCACTGAATAGCATACCATCATGCACTCAGACACACAAACTAACACCATATTCCCATGCACTCTGTCACATCTCTTGACTCAATACGTGCTGCCACACCACCCAACAACATAACACCATGCACTCTGGCACACAAACCAAAATCATAACCCCATTCACTATGACATTACAGTGACACTACACAATAATGTACGTTGATACACCTAATTACCCCATACACTATGCATGCTGGTACTCCACCCAATAACATACTCCCATGCACTCTGACACACCTCACAGCCCCACAGCCTATGCAGTGTGACCAAGCATCCAAACCTATACCACCATGCATGCTGTCACACAAGCCAACATCATACTACCATGCAAGCTGGACTCAAACCTAAATTTCTCCACCCCGTTGACGCCATCTGCACCAAACTCCGCCCAAACTTGCCATCCTCTACCGCCACAAAGTCTGCCTCCCTCCCAACTCGGAGTGAACTCATCGTGAAACCATCCTACCAGTACTAGACTACATGGGCGTCATTTATGGCAGCCCCTTCCTCCTCCTTGCTAAGCTTGATGTCCTGCTAAACTCCTTCATCCGTTTTAGCCACGGCCTCCCCTGACTCACTCATCACTGCCAACTTCTCTCAACTCTATCGCTGATGCCACTCTCACATAGGCGGAAAACCCATAGCGCCTCTCTCATAGCGAAATAATATGGCAAGCTCCTTCCCCCACCTCTCCTCCCGCCTCTCAAGCCACCCTTCTCTACTTACTGCACAGACATGTTTCGTATCTTCCACCTCTCACGCCCCTCTCAGCCTCCGGCAAGCTGCTGCTTTTTCCTACCAGCTCGCACCCTATGGAACAACCTCCTCCCAACCTCCACCTGGCCCCTCCCTAACTGTCTTCAAACAGCTTCTCAGGCTCCTCCTCCACCCCTTGCCTCAGCTGTGCACCAAATCCCCCTACCGGACCTAGTGCAACCCTAGTTTTGAGAAGTCCACTGCAGGAATCAAACAATTGCATGCTCTTATCTGAAAGTCCAGGGAATTTTAAATGGTCTAGAGAAATATATATTGTTTTCTCACTCTGATGCCCTTCATAAGTGTAACTGTACCACCAATTTCTCCATGTAATTTACAAATACTGTACCTTTTTATCTTCTTTTAAGTGTCATCATTTCTGTATATCTATAGTATATCTATATCTATGCTCCCTGTTTTGTATTATGCACCGGGTGCACCTGAAGCGAGCCTCGCTCAGCGTGCCTTTCCGGTCAACAATTTTAAATAAATAAAAAGCTGACATACCTCTCCACCCATTCCACCATGCACCTGTGCCACAACACCTGACACCATACCTATGACGCATGGCACACAACCCAACTCACTATACCTCATTCACACTGTCACACCAGCTGGACACCATACACCCATGCACTCTGACACACAGAAAGACACCATACTGCATGCACGCTGTTACACCAACCAATACCATAAACACACATCCTCTGATGCACATCATGACCCCATACCACATGCAATCTGACACACACCTGACACCATACACCTTTCACCATGCACACGCTTGTCAGAGCAATGAGCATCATTCCATCATGCATGCTGATATTCTCATGACCCTTACCCCATGCACGCTGGCATGCCAACTAACAGAATACTGAAGTGCACTATCACACCACTCAATATAATACCCTTTGCACTCTAAGACATAATCTGACACCATACCCCTATGCACTCTGTCACACCACTGTACACCATACACGCTATCATATCTCCTGACACCATACCACCATGAACATTGTAACACAAACCAACATTATACCTCCATGCATACTGATACACCCCACAACACCATACCCATATTCACGATGCCACAACACTCAACTCCATACCCCAAGCATGCTGTCATACCACCCAACACCATACCTCATGCATGCTGTCACAACATCCCACACTATGCCACCATGCATTTTGACACATCTCACAACCCCACACCACTATGCAATCTGACACAGCTCCTGACATCACACTCCATACACATTGCCACACAAACAAACATGATACTAGTCAAGCATGCTGACACACCTAAAGACCCAATACCCCATGCACTTTGTCACATCAACCGACACCATACTCATGCATTCTGACAATGCTTGCTGTCACCCCACCCAGGTTCATACCACGTGCACTCTACACACAAACCAACATAATACCTTCATGCATGTGAGCACACACTGCAACACCACATTTATGCACACTGAGAGACAACACAAACCCACAGCCCGATGTACACTGTCACTACACTTGACACTATGCACCATACATACCACATAGCACCACCACTGTGCAGTCTGATACACTAGCCAACATTATACCCCAGTGCACTATGACATACACAGCATTACCAAACTCCCAAGCACATTGGACACCTCACAACCCCATACCCCATGCATGCTGTCACTTCACCAAAACCATACTCCATGCACTGCCACACAGCCCTGCACTACACCTCTATGTATGCTGACACACAGTGACACTATACCACATGCACACTGTCAAGCCGACTGACACCATATCCACATGCTCTCTGTTAGAGATGCAGTGAAATTTTATTTCTCTGGGTGAAATTATGCTGAAATCGCCAATTTCACCTAGCTAAACATTTTGTGAAATTATGGCCTTTGGCAAAATGCAGCCGCAAAATTTCACCGCCAATTTCACCTTCACATCTGAGGCAAGATTAGGCTAAACTGGGCATTTCTCTTTGCTGGTGGCACAGGTTGAGTCTCAACAGGCAGTAAGTGAGTGGTTCATTTCCTGTACTAAGTATATTGAGGAAGCAGGAAGCATTTATACCCCTGTGACTGTCGAGTGCACTTTTACACCTAAGTTGCTTATTTTGTGCTATTTTTTCTAACTCTTTTATTTGTCTTTGTCATAGTTCTTATTTTAGTACCTGTAATTGTGTTTATGTGTGTGATTCTATGTGTGAGACCCCCGGCTGTCTCTGGAGTCTCTGTTTCTATTTTCATTTGTTTATTTGAATTGGTGGTGTTTGTGGATTGTGGACATATCGAAGATGGTGAAGACAGTGGGGCAACCGTACACATGTTTCAGTTAACCATCACAAATGAAATGCCACAGCAGGGATTTTTGCTCCAGCACCAGCACCCAGCAGCAAACTGTGCCCTCACCAGCAGCATTTGGAGACAGTGCCCTTCCCCAGTACCAGGAGGATACTGTTCCTCCACCCAGGTAGCAGGAGGCCGTGCCTCTCCCAAGCAGCCAGAGGAGTCAGTGCTTGACACATGATTTGTGGCACCCCCCATGGCTCAGTCATCCCCAAAATTCTCCTGTCTGGGATTTTATCTGCTTAATATTGGTTGGTGACCCAGTGGTCACCTGCATCTATGTGGGCAGGAAGTGCATCAAGGAAAGTGTGGATCCCACTTTAGAACAACCGACCAGCATTGCCATGGTCCACCACCACCCGCCGCAATGGTACCTCAAATTGCGTGGAGGTGGCAGCATCATCATGTAGCTGTGGGAGCAGTGTGGGTGTAAGCACTGAAGGGGAGAGCATGAGGAGGCATGGCTGGACCAGTTAAACCTCCGCCAGTTCGCCATAGCAGAAACAGCAGCAGTCAATAACATCAAGACCCCTCCAGGGCCCTTCCTGTCCAAAGCCAGAAGCACAGGCAGCCCCTGCCTTGCCAGCAATGCTAGTGACACATGAGGACTTATCTGATGTCCTGTCTGAAGTCCAGCGTGTCCTACAAGAGTTAAACGATTTCAAATAGGAATTTAGTGATGCCTGGGGAGATTTCCAAACTATAGTGTGATGTTGACAAAATCATGCATCCTGTCAGAATTCCATGGTGGCCCTATTGGCACTTAATGGCAGCACTAATTAATTTGTCTTTTTGTTTTTGTTTTTCTATCTTCATTATGTTGTTTGTATGTCCTCCCATAAAAAATAAAACAAAAACACTACTCTGTCCTGTTTAATCTACATTCATTCCTTAAGTCCTCTTGTTTCTTTATTTTGTAAGTAAAATAATTTTATTGACCATTGATGCTGTTGTTTGTTACTGTCTTATGCTCACTGGAGAATTCAGTCCCTTTTCTTGTTCTCTCTCTCTCTCTTAGTTCTCCCCACTCATTGTTTTACTACCCTTGTCCTCCTGATCCTGCCTGTCATTTGTTATACTTATTCTGTACCGTGTCTGTGTACTTCTCCCAAATAAACACCACATTTCCTTATTATTTGTGGTGTGTATTACTTTAGAGCTGGTTTCACGTGACAAGATTCCTTTTAACAGCATGATGTGTAGTGCAGTTGCATCCCCTATATACTGAGTTTGCAAATGAAATGCCGTCTCCTGCAGAAGGCTGTTGGCCATCTGGGCCTTGTGCATAGAATAGTGTGTCATTTTTGGAATTCAAATACCCTTGATGTGGTATCAACTCATAGTTATATGTGAAAGGAAACTGAGTGAAATTTCAGATTACACAAAAAAGCTTAAATCAGAGGTAAAATTACGCTTCCCTAGGCAAAGAGTTCGTAATGCAGGAATTAAGTTAGCAAAATATTTCGCTAGGTGAAATTTTTACAGTTTCAGAAATCTCTACTCTTTGATGCACCTCACAACCCCATACTCCCATGTAGTCTGGATGCAGCACCCAACACCAGAGCCAACGCTTGCTGTCACGCCAAGCAACATCATACCACCATGCACGCTTAACAAGCCTCACAACCACAAACCTTCATGCACTGCAACTCAACCTGGCACCATACCGAAATGCACACTGACATATGTCATGAACCCACATCCCTTGCAGTCTCACACCACTCGACACCTTACATGCTGTCACACCACCCATCAACACACCACCATGAACTCTGACACACAGACATACAAACCCATGTATTGTGACACACAGCAACACCTCATACACCCATACACATTGTCACACCACTCTATACCGCATGCATGCTGACATATCTCATGACCCTATACTCCCATGCACTTTGTCACACCACTCCACACCATACATACTGTCACCACCAGGCACAATAACACCATGACATAATGTAGAATCCAACATTTCATGTTTTTGTGTGCCACATTTCTAGAAATCTTCTTGGCATGACATTCTGGTCACGTTCTTGTTTACACCATAACCAATGTTTTATATTTCTTCAAAATTCTTTATTTGTGTAAGCCCCTATAAATGGAGGTTCCTGAAGTCTTCCATGGGTTTGCCAAATGCCCACTGCCAGGCTGATATCCGGTTTCTTAGCATTCTAAAAGTGATTGTGTGAGTGCTTTAATGCCTGTGTGCTCTGTCCCTTTAAGAGCTGCCATAACATGGTGCCTATTTACTCTGGGGGGCTGAGTGTTTCTATGCTCGAGTCCCGCCGGGCTGCTAGATAATCTTTCTGTTCTGCCATCGCTATTTGTACAGAGGAGCTCTGACAGAGGCTGTACTTATTTGCTGATTGTCTAGTAGAACAGTGATGGTATTGTAGTTGTCTAACCTGCCTTCTTTGCAGCATGGACAGTTGTTTATCACCACCATCTTGGTCCAGGACTGTCAGAATGGGCCAATCAGAATCTTTTGGACCGAAGGAAATTCCCAACTGCTGCAGTCAATCAGTCTAAGTGGGGAAGTGAAAGGTGAACAGCTTGAGATTGTCAAGCAGCAGTTTCTGTGTAGTTTGCGCGGAGAACTGTGGGAGGATTGATTTTGGCCTGCTGTCCCTGAGAGGGAATTTGTGGTTATTTTGGACTGAATCCGAATTGAGAGAGAGAGAGAGTTTAAAGCCACTGAACTGTGACCAGGCTTGAAACCTGTAGAAGACCAAGATTTGCTGAACACGATCGGCCTGTCAGGACCTCAATTACTGCTGGAATCCTGGGTTGGCAGAGACTTTGAAATTGTGACCAGACTGCCATCCGCCTGGTAAAGTGGTATTTCCTTACTATAAATGCACTGTGTGTTGCAAGTGAGTTGCGATTTGGTTCCCACTGTGTGCTGAACTGTATTCTGCTTGCTGGAGGCTCCTTCCAGCACCACCGACTAAAACCGCATTCATCTCCACTTGGTCTGGACCTTGCCACACTGGTCCCACTAGATTACCCACTGCACAGAGAAAGCCATCAACGAGAGACCTGCCTGGGATCAGCCTCTGCTCAATGCCTTGAACAGGAATGACCCTCAGTGATTTGTGTGGGCCTGCTTCTTCTGGCACTCCAGTTCATCCACCTGCAGTCTCAATTTCGTCCTGCCTGTGTCCTGAATTGGGTATCGTGAGGAGACATCAGGTAGCTCCCTGCAACAACAGCTAAATCTAAAGTGTTGTCATCTGATTGCCTTATTGTCTTTTCCTTCTTGAACTGCCCTCCAGCTCTGGATTACAAATAGTGTGTGTTGTGCATGTTCTTTCTTTCATCACAGGGCCCCAACCAGCTGTGACACTGGCCTACCCAGGGCAACGTTCCCGGCTTGCCCACCTTACTCCCACATGGGTACCCAGAGTGTGTGACTATGTAGGATTCTGAAGTGCATGCATGACTGTCTGATCAATCTAGCCCTTAAGCCAATAAACCTGATTACGCTCCTTCCTTGTTCAAGCCCCTTAATAAATCATATCTCATTCTGTTTGCATTTAACCTGACTGTGGTTCCAGTTTGTACCAAAAGCACTGCACTGTTACTGTTTGCTGTGTCTAACCTTGTTTTACAAGGGTCTCCAGGGTCGAACTGTTGGAACCAGCCCTGGTGGTAAGTGCAAACTGTGTGATAATTGCATAGTGAATAAGGGCCATTGCAAAACTGATTACTGTATATTGTTCAGGCCACTAGAAGTGAAAGGGGATTACAGTGTCCCGGAGGCTGTACCCAGGTTAGCTTGAACACTAACAACCCCGACCTCTGGTGGAGGCATCCATTTCAGTACCCATGCTCTTTAACCTGCACCAGCCAAGCAGGCAGGGGTAGTAGCCCTTGGGTAGCGCCACATAGGGGTTACATTTGTATGATTTTACTGTACATGTTTACGCCTTCCTGCTGTCACCTTCTTATTACTGTTTCACTCCCTGTTGTACCCTTGAAGACTTCAGTGCCACCCCCACTTGGATGTACCTGTAAACCAGCCTTGACTCACTGTACCTATCACAGATCCATAGAATCATAGAAGCAAGGAAGGTTGATGGCAGAAAAGGACCATTCCAGCCCATCAAGTCATCCCATCCCTCCACTTTCATATACCCCCATCCCACCTGCCCCTGCCCTCTACCACAATACTCAGCCTCATGTCTGTCCCACGCCTCTTAAATTCCACCACTGTTTTAGCTCCACCACTCCATCTGACAGTCTGTTCTCAGGCATCACCATCCTCTCTGTGAAGCTGCCCCTCACATTGCCCCTGAATCTATTTCCTTGCAATCTGAGGCTATGTCCTCTAGTTTTGTCTCCCTCCTTCCTCTTTAGCAGATCCTTCTCCTCTTTATTTAGCCACTTCACATATCTAAAGGTATTACTCATGTCACCCCTTTCCCTCCTTGTTTCCAGCATGTACAGATTCAGCCCTTATACCTCTGCTTGTATGTCTTCCCCTGCATACCCTGCACCATTTTGTTGCCCTTCTTTGAACACTCTCCAATGCATCTACATCCTTGTGAGATGTTTCCAGAACTGAGCCCTGTACTCTAGTTGTGGCCTCACCATAGCTTTGTAGAGGTGCATTATTACCTCCTCCTTCTGCTAGTAATGTCCTTGTCTATGCATGCCAACATTCCATTGGCTCTTCCCTCTGCCGTGCTGCATTGGAACCATACCTTAAGGTTTCAGGGGACTATGTTCCCCATATTCCTTTCCTGTTCGATTTTTATTTCTTCCTCACCAGCGTGTGCCCTGCATGCATGTTTTACTCCCTAGGTACATCACAGCGCATTTCTTGGCATTAAATTCCAGCTGACACTCCCACTCCTCGAGCATCTAAAGGTCCTTCCTCATGTCCTCCATCCATCCTGGGTATCCACCCTCTTGCAGATTTTGTATCACCAGTAAATAGGCACACCCTCCCTCTTAAACCTTCTGCAATATAACTGATGTAGGCGTTGAAGAAAGTGGCTAAAATTGAGCCCTGTGGAACCCACTCCTTGCCCTTGCCATCTCTGAGTTCACCCATTAAGTAACACCTCTGAGTCCTCCCTAGTAGCCATGCCTCCACCCAGGTTGCTATTTTCCTCCCAGCCCCATGCTTTCCATCTTGCTCACCAACCTCCTGTGGGGGATGGTGTCAGAGGCCTTTCTGAAGTCCAAGTAGGCCATGTCCTCTGCCTCCCTGTCGATTACCTGAGTCACCCAATCAAAGAATTCAGTTAGGCTGGTCTTGCTTGATTTCCCTTGGTGAAGCCATCCTGTCTACTGTCTTGCTCACCACACCTCCCAGGTAATCCACTACCCTCCTAGATTAATGCCTCCATTACCTTCCCCACCACAGACATGAGACTGACTGGGCAGTGGTTCTCCTTCAGCTCCTGCTATCTCCCTTGTGCAAGGCACCACGTCCACCCTCCTCCAGTCCTCCAGCACCCTCCCTGTATCCAGGGACAGGTTGAAGAGCCTTGTGACTGGTGCAGTGAGTTTGTGCCTCAATTCCCTGATCACTCTGGGGTGCAACCTGTCTGGCCCCATCGCCTTGTCCACCCTTACTCTATCTAACTCTGCTCTGACCCTGTCCACAATGAACGGGTTCTGATCCACTCATTTGTCCTCCCTCCCTCTCCTTAGACTTTAGCTTCTGGCTCCTGCCTTCTTCTTCCTCCATGAATACTGAGATAAAGTACTTATTTAATGCATCTTCTTTACGTAGTCCTGCTCCAAGCTATTCCCTCCCCTCAGTCTGGCAATACCTACAAGCCCTTCTATTCTCCCTTATGTATCTGAAAAATGTTGTATCCTCTCGTAGCATTTTTAGCTATTTTCTCCTCAGTGGCTGCTTTTGCCTTCTGATCTCCCTACCTGCCAAACTCCTCTTCTTCATGTACTCCTCCTAGCTTCCTCTCAGAGTGTCCTCTTAAATTTTCTGAGCCCTCCTCCTTTCTTTGACTGCCCCCACCACCTCCCTAGTGAACCAGAGTGGTCTCCTCCCCTCTTGCTCATCCTGACCTTTTTATGCACATTTCACTGCTTCCTGAACCCCTCCACTGATAGCTTTCCATAATCCCTCCATTGTGTCTATATTCACCTTACCTTCCATTTTTCTCTAGCTTACTTATCTTATCAATGTTTGTGTGTCTGAGTTCATGACTAACATTCTGGTTTTACTCATCTCCATTCCCTCCTTCCTGACCCTGAACCATGCCGTGCTGGTGCCCAAGACTTCTCCCACCTGTACCTCCTCCACACTCTCCCCATTAGTCAGGACTACACCCTAACAAGTTGCTTCCATCATTGGCTCCTGACCAGCTGTTGAAGAATACCCCTGCAGCTCGTCTAATACATCTCTGCTCCTTGACAATGCTGCATATGGGATTTCCCAGTTAACATCTGGGAGGGTCAGGTCACCACCAGTAGCAGTTCTCCTTTCTGGGCCAGCCTAATGATTGCCTTAACTAGCCATTTATCTCTCCTCCCTTGTCGGGAGGCCTGTATACCACCCAGCCACAGGAATTAATTCCTCTTCCTAACTAGTGTTACCACAGCAGCTTAGTCTCCTTCTCCTCCTGCCCTTTGGTTACACTAATGATTTCCTGAAGTATAAAGGCAAACCTACTCGCCCCCCTGTCCCTTCTGTGCAGTCTGTATCCTGGAATGGCTGTTTACCAGGTGTGATGCTATGTTCACCAAGTCTTACTCATTGCAACTAGCTCTAGTCCTCATCCTCATGATGGCCTTCAGGTTCACACTTCTTTCCCAAACTTCTGGCGTTGCTGTTAATCCTTCCTCCAGCCTTTCCCATTGTTCCCCTTCACCCATCTCCTCTTGCCCAACAATGCAGTGCTATCCTGGGGGCTTGTAGCACCAGACTTTCTTCCTTGTGGTGCAGATTCCCCAACCTAGTTTAAATTGTAGGTATCCGCTATCAATTCTTCTGGTTTGCTTTTTAGTACTGCCACGCCTCCATATTCAGGTGCAGTCTGTCTGGTGAAACAAGTTCTTGTTCCCCACATAGAGCCCCAGTCCCCTATAAACCTTACCACATTTTCTCAGCCCACAGCCACTCATTGAACTCCCATATCCTCATCTGCCTATCAGTGCTTGTACTTGGTAATGATAGTACTCTGAAAAAAGTCACTAATTTGATCCTACAGTATCTAGCAAGAGCCCTGAGTCTGCCTGTACCTCCATCAGGCAACTTCCTGGCATGCCATTCATTCCCAGGTGGAACAGCAAGTGTGTTTTTCATCCTGCTGCTTCCCCTTTGAGGGATATAGTGAATGACCTTAGCTGCCATCATGCCGAGCAGACAATCCACTCACAATGTACTTTGTCCCCTGCCCACCCAATTAATTTATTATAGAGTTCCCCAACCTGTAGAACCCTGCTCTCCATCTCCTTCTGGTTACATCTCCTTCCATCCTACCTCAACCCCCTGTATCCCATTTTCTACCCTATTTTCAATACCCCTTTGCTCATGTCACCTCCCAAAGTACTGTCTTCACTTTGCTCTCCCCAGCTTTATGACCCCATAGGAGCTTTCTGACAGCCTTCCCGCCTCCGCCTCTATATCTGTGAACTTTTCTCCTCAGTGTCTTTCTGCCCCTGCCTGTGTTCTGACTGATTTTTCCTGGGGCCCCCACCCTTCCCTGTCCCATCTAGCTTTTGAACCTCTGGACCCAAGCACACTGCCCCACCTCCTTTGGGTTTGCCCATTGTTCTTACCTGATTGGGCATCCCCGTTTTCCAATTTTTCTGAGCCTTCATTTGTGCCTGTCTCTCCTATTTACCCTGTGTGCTCTTTCAACTCCATGTTCCTGCTCTTCCTCACATGTTGTGCCCTAATGGGGCAAATCTATTCTTTGTTCTAGGCCCACTGTCTGTATCTCCTGGGAGATGTTCCTCCCATTGCTCTCATCTCCCATGTCCTCTCATGAGGCTTTGGATTCTTATACTTTATCACCTGCCATTCCCCTGGTTACTCTTGTTCCTCTTTTCTGCCACTATCTCGATTCCTGTATCCCTTCTGGAGCCTTCCACCACATCCCCTCCTAAATTTTGTTCTCCTCTATTTTCCTCCATACCCCATCCCATCTTTTCCTTCCTGTGCTCATGTTTGCTCCTTGTCCCCATGCAACCCACCTTTTAACAGCACCTATCCCCCAGCTGCGATAGCTCCTTCTGCAGGACCCCTCCTGTCCTTTCTGCTACTCTTTCCTTTCCCATCTTAGTGTCCACCTCAGCAATCCCACCTCCTCCCTTAGCTGTGCAATTTGCCTACATACCATGCATCCCCATTTTTCAGACTACTGTATATCCAGTACCATGGATTACCCACAACCAGTACACCCTCTCAGCCTCCCAAAGATGACCCCAGCCCTTGTAGCCTGGGGGACCCTGCTCTGGATCCACCTCACCCTACTCTATTGGCACCTCTAATGTGGTTGCCCCTCCCCCATTTTCCCTCTGACCTATGGTAAGCATTTGCATTTAGACCCAAGGGTAATGTGTGCCACATTTTTAGAAATGTTCTTGGCATGACATTCCTGATCACATGCTTATTTATACCATAACCATTGTTTTTGTACTTCTTTGAAATTCCTTACTTGTATGATTTTACAGTACAAGTTTACTTTACTACTTCTATCACTTTGTTATTACTGGTTCACTCCCCTGTTGTACCCCTTGAAGGATTCCCTGACACACCCCATCCACTCACCCACTCACAGATGCACCTGTAAACCAGTCCAGGCTTACTGTGCCTATACTGGTGACCACATTTTAAGACATAAAATTAATATACAGTTTGCATTTAAACCCCTTCAAACCATTTTTGTAGTGGAGGTGCTTTTGGTACTAAATATTAAAATGTTCCAAGTTCTAGGGACTTCTGTTTTAGGCCCAGTTCTGTTGGTCCCAGTGTTCTGAGTAGAAAAATCCAAGGAAAAACAGACTTACACTTTAAAATCAGTAAAAGACCTCGGCAGAGTCACAAAGCACAAACTGCAGCACAAAGGTTTATGTTGAGCCTTTCAATTGTGCATGGTCCAAAAGCTGCAATCAGGCAACAGTCAAGCACAAACAGGGAAAAAAAATATTTATGTATACTGTACCACCACAATCAAAAGGCAGGTTCTATGCAAATAGCCATGATACTGTAGCTGCCTGGACATGACATCCGCAGTTGTTTTGTCAGCCTTTCAAAACAGTACCCTAAAGAAAACCATCATAATGAAGAAAAATACAACTTGATATCCTCAATAAAGCATTCATGTTTACATGAAATGAAGCAAGATTGGTAGCCTAGTCTTCACTCCTTCCTTCACCTCTCATTTACTCACACTACAGTCAGCATCAAGAAATGCAAACAGGAAGTGGGGGTAGCAAATACAACAGCTTTGCTAAATAATAGAACAAATAGATAACATAAACAAAATAAAACTCAGTCCCTCTTCTTACCATTCAGAACAAAAAACAATATCAGATCAATTTCTTGCTAGAAGATGATGATCATTAGCTAAACAAAATGACAAACCATGCCTAGACACTGAATTTCAACCCTTCATAAAGAATGAATAACCAAAACAGCAAATAAATAAATAAATAAATAATGGGAAATGAAATATGATGTATCAGTCATGACAAGAACCTTGCTTTGAAGTTCTAATACAGCCACACACAAAACACCACCTTAGTTTTAGTGAACTTGCTTTTAAAAAGTTCCTCGTTGCCAAGTACTGTAAATCCTTTGGTCCACTTATCAACAGCACAGTAAAAAATATGTGCTTCAAACTGGTGCCGGACTGATCTTAAAGTTGTTATTTTGTATCAAAATTCAAATGTGAAAGAGGCTGAGCTGCTTCGGTGCTGAGCAGATTTGAAATTGTAATTTTGTAGCAAAACTCAAGTGAGAAACTGGCAGAGCTTTAGGTCCCACACGCTAGAAAGAACTGCAGTGTTTAGCACAGAGAAAGCTGAGGTATGAAATGATACATCAATTGGAAAGCAAAATGGTGTGTTTTGTTTTATATCAAATTAAAATAAACTGTACCCAAGCAATTTTTATTCAAGATACCTCACTGTACACATAAAAGGTAAAGTATAATGTCTCTCCTTATTAGAGAGAATGCATGTCTCTTAGCTCAGAGTGGATTTCTCTGCTCTGAGCTGAGAATCATTCAAGCAGCACAAAGGTGCTGTTTCTGGTGCTCTGAGTGAGCATTCTGCAGAGCAAAAAAAAAAAATGTTTGCTCATTTTTAAATTGTCACTTTACCATGCATTAAGTCACATAGTTAAAATTTTAACAGCAGACAGGGGAGGGTCTAGTTACTAGTAAGCAATAAGACACGACAGGGTGTGTGTTGAACAGATATTACCGCCGCATGCAGGGGGTGTAGTAAGGCCTAAGGCCCTGCGGTGCTGCTTCAGCCTGGAGGTCGTGGTAATATCTGTTCAACACACACCCTGAGTGTTTTATTGCACTTATAAAATGGTAAACTTTTTTTTATTATTTTGCCCCCCACAAAATAGCACACCTGTAAGCAGTAAAGGCATTTTTATCAGAACTTCTGTAAAATAGTCCTTCCGCCAGCAACACAATTACATCATGATTTTGGCAGGGCTAGGCTGGAACCCACCCCACGCATGTGCACACATACTCACACTCTCCAGTTTCCAGGACCAACACCGCTAAAATGTCCTTTCCTCAGAGAGGGCGGCAGTTATAGTTCCTCCAGACACACCTAAGGACCCCACAAGAAGAATACTGACCTTTTCTTTGCTCTTCCAATCCAACGGCTCACCGACTTGTAAAACTTTAAACCCACTGCACAGGGTTCGCCTGTCGCGCTTGTCCTGGGTGGTGACGACTGAGGCTGGAGAAAACAATACAATCACCTCCGTCCTTCTGTCTCCTCCGTGGCAGCGGCTAGAGACAGCAGCGATCTTGCTCTTCAGAGTTTCAAATGCCCTGCTGCACCCGCCCGCTGCACATGCTTAACTAGATTACTTGTATGGTTCTCGCTAAGCCTGAAAACAAGATGGCTAACTTTACATTTATCAACGCTCCATTTTTGTCAACATTCTATTTAGGGCATTGATTTGTTTGTTCGTCCTTTTTTTTTCTATGTTTAATACATATATGGCACTTATTTTCTAGCCAATCAATATTCTTCTTTTGCTATGCCCATTTTATAATAAACCATTATTTGTTTATCAAGATTAATAGGCTCTAAAATAATCAGTTAAAAAGTAAACAGTGTACACTTGGGCTGCTTAGAGTAGCGCCATTTAAGAAAATACCCTGGGCGCTTAAAGCGCCTATGCCACTGACAGGGTTAACCCTGCATCACATATCAAGCAGACTCGAGTAGACCAAGAGGTCTTCTTCTGATGGCTGTTTTCATATGTTCATATGTTTGTATGTTATCCTTAGGCAAAAGAGATAAGGGACTGATCTTTGCAACAGAATAATTACCCTCTCTATCTAGAACTATTACTGCCACCAAATGATTGACGTATTCAAGCCTTCCCAAACAAAAGACTTGTTTGGTCATAATATGAGTCTCCTGCAAAAAGCAATATGAGTTTGTAATGCTTTTAATTGTTTTAAAATGGTTTGGTGTTCAGTCAGAGACTGACCTCCTTTAATGTTCCAAGTAATAATATTCCATGGTGTTGCCTATTATATAAAATAAATGAATTGTCAGAGATAAAACAGCTCCAAGAAAAAGAGTCAAACCAGAATGGAATATAGGAACATTCCTCCTTCCCCAAGAGACCAAAAACCCTACATATCATAGATTCCAAAAATCCACAACATACAGTTAGCAAAAACAGCAAAAACATTCAAAGACAAAAAAATATGACCCATCCTAACATATGCTACACTATTTAACGCACAAAACCTCCCTAAAAGAACTATATCATGAATGCCAATGGCTAAATGGCTTCCTCATGCCTCTAGAAAACAAAAACCCAAAGTAGCACTTCTCCAGAGGGTTTCAACCTAGTCAGAAAGATAAAATCTCGCCTCTCTTACTCCATTTCCCTGGGAGAGGGTGAAAAAGAGTAGAACAGGGAGTAAAGCTAACAATTTAGATGTGTCTATAGTTTGAACAAAATACAGTCAACCCCAAACTCTATTATAACAAAGCACTCTTAAATGCTGACAAAGAGCAAAATAGTATTCAACTGGTACAGTAGATAGTCTAGCAATCAGTAGTGAAATAACAGAAAAATGATGACTGACTGCCAACCCTAGTGAACCATTTGTAATCTATAAAGAAGTTGGATTAATAGTAACAAAATTGATGTGGGAACTGTCTAATTTACAAAAACCTTGGAAAAAGAATTCAGGTCCTTCCTCTCAATTACCATAATGGAAATTTTCCTTTTAGAATAAAAGTAAGGTTTAGACCAATGGTCAGATAATCTAAAAATATTAAATACAAGGGATGCACTCAGAAAGTCCAAATCAATAATTACTGCACCAATGGAAAGGATCCACTATACTTTCAATGACTTCACAACAGTATGAAAATAAGCTGAAAAGGCTCCACAAAAAGAAATCAGCCTTAACCAGGCACACCTTGCCTGTAATAGTATTAGGTGCCATATTAATTATGCAGGTAAAATTAATAATCGGTGGCAGGGGGACAATAAGGAAATGTTACAAGAAAATAAACTATTGGTAGTACAAATATGCAGAAATAAAGGGTATTGATGAAAAGAAAAGAGAAATTGCAGGAATCTGGGAACAATGAAAGTAATAATAATAAAAAAAAAAGAGTAGAGGCACATACCACTGCAAAACAAAAGAAGCGTAGTACAAATGAAGAGCCAGCTGTGGTACAGTTTGGAATCAGAGTGAGAACTATTGATCACAATCACTATGCAGGTGGCAATTATCTAGAAAACGCAGGATGTACCAGAGCCATTAGCCAGCAAATATACTTCTATTATAACCAATGCAATTGTCATTCTGAATAAGTACCTATAGATATCTCCTGAGAACTAATGGTAAAGTTTAGATGCAGTGAGGTTATTAAACCAATCGGTAGTAAACACTCTTGTGTAGCATTGAGCGATCAAAGATTAAACAGATGAAATCCAATAGCAGTCCTCCAGATATGTATCAGCCTGAAGCCTTGGTGCCCTAATGGATTGAGGAATAATTTCTGAATTCTTGGGTCACATGAGCTACAGATTCGAAATGCCAGACACAATTTCCATGGTCACCAATAAGCAAGCAGGGTATAATATTTTATGTCTTATATGGCTGCCCATAACTTTGATTTAATAGCTTTGTATTTAGCCCCTTCTGTCAGACCTGGAGAGTGAAATCTGCACCAGCCATACAAGTCGTGACCTCCCATTGAGTGACTGCATAGCTCTGACTTGCCAGAGAATATGCACTGGTCCAAGTAATTCAGCAGATGGAAAATCAGTGGCATTGGGCAGTCACAGAGCAGGCTTTGAGTGACATGCATGGTGGGCATGCTCATTAATGTATCCCTGTCCATAAGGAGATGGGCCAGCCACTTTAGTGCAGAATCTGTGGACAAAATCAATAGCATTGGGCCTTCTTCATTTCTGGAGCCCCAGAATGACCAAATTGTTCCCTGAGAGGTTGGCCTCTGAATCCTCCACTTTTTCTTCTAAATGAGCCACAGTGTGCTGAAGTTGCACTATTTCATGATCTATCTTGCTCTGGCAATCCTCTACAGAGCATATCACAGGCCTCCGCATCCAACACCCAAATAGCAAGCTGTTGCAGGCCGGTTTAAAAGTTTTGAAGTCAGCAATCAGTTCAAAATTGCCTCCTTCATTGAAGAGTGCTCCAAAAGAATTGTTCAAGCCAGTCCGGTGACACTGAAGATGAGGTGCTAGATGCCTTACCTCATAGTATGCCAGTGACTCTGGTTCAGGAACAGACTTGGGTTGTCAGGGTGCCAGCATGGGTGAAGGGTAGGAACAAGACTGATCAGCCGGAGGCAGTTCTCCTCTACTGGGGGAGTCACTGCCCCCGTAGTCCTGCTGCCACCAGGTGGAGGTCCAGTGGTTAGTGTAGGTAGAGGGGTGACACGTGGGAGGAGCGTCTCGAGGCACGCATGCCCATGCCTCACAGGCGCATGTCCAAAGCAGGGATTGGGATGAGGGAGAAAATGGAAAAAGTAATAAAATGCCTAATGAAAAAATAATAAAATAATTTTCAGTATTAACCTCCTCTGGGAATGCGATCGGGCATCAGTGGTAATGTACTATGTCTTGGACATTTAGGCTCCAAGGCCAACAGGAGCATAGGCTGCTCACCTCTGCATCAGAACCAGAAGATTCTGCCACCATCACCACTGGTTCCCCAGGATTATCTGAACCAGCCATGGCTCCAACATGGTAAGGATCTCCAAATCCACCAATTGAGAAAGAAGAGGGTCAAAATGACAAAAAATAATAGGTTTAATAAATGGACCCGGCAGAGCTTGCCCAAAATGTGTCTACTCCTGAGCTAGCATCACATGATCACCTGGGTTTCTTTTAACCATTCACCAGCTCAGGAGCAACTTTTATCAAAAGGTTTTGCAATTCTGCTGGAATGCCTCCTGAAGTTCCTCATAAGCAATTCAAAACTGGAGTTACTATACAACTCTTAGGCAACAGTGTTTGCAAGGCTATGTGTTGGATCAACAACAAGTATGCAAGTCACTGAGAAGTGCTACAGCTGATAGTTAATTAAGTAATGAGATACAACAGAGTGTGTTATATATACGCGTAGTGCTCGGGCGGGTAGAAGTCATGACCAAAAACAAAGTGCTTCCACCATGCAAGAGGTGTCATTATTATGCACACACACCCTGAGTCCTGTATTGCTATTATACAGTGGTTCCTTGTTAAAAAAGGTGTAGAATAACAGATGGAGTCAGGCTTGCAGGTCTGAAATATTATTACTAAATAAAATGCTAATATAGCATATATGAAAGAAAGCAGTCCTATAAGCTATTGTATGTAACTGGTTTTAAGTAGAGTAAAGAACATACATTTAGTAATACATTGCATAATTATGTGAAAACATTAATCACCAGTTAAATTAGGAAATGGTAAGAGGTTAACTGGTTTAAACATTTGTAACAGTTTTAAATAGGGGTGAGTGGATCTCTATAATTGGCCAGATATCAGAGTTAGATAAAGCGTAGCACAGTATCCAACCAGAGCAGGGTACTTCTCAAATCAGGCATAGCAACCAAAGAGCAACCGTGGCTCTGTATTAGTTTTGGACAAGTTTCTATGGACATATCCAGTATCAAAGAAATAGTAACACACTACAAAGATATGCACCAACTTATTCTCATATAGATTAGAGTAATTGACTTTTATTAACATTTTGCACAAAATTAGAAAAAGTCTCAGTTTAAATTGGAAAAGGGTCAAAAAAAATAAGGTGTCCACTAATCATCAAAAAAAACTTCATGACTGTCTTTTATACCAAATAGTATAAATGAACTATTAGTGTACATCACAGATGAAAAATTAAAACAACCAAAACAAACAAGAAAATACCAGTACACATCATTCTAAAAGTTATAAAAGTTTTGTTTTAGGATCAACATGTTTGCATTTTCTAGCAAGAGACGAGACTGCCGATCCGTTATTATGTCACCGCTACACTGAACAGCCAGTCTCTGGATACGCTGGTTGGTGGGGTGCAAAATATCTTTCAGCAATTTTTTCCTGCATAGGAAATTGGATACATGTGACTTCTGGAAGAGGAGTGCATCAGGTGTCATCTTTTAGGAACAATGCTCTCAGCAAGATATGTTTCAGCTCAGTAGTCCATTGAGGAATTCCATCAATTGCAGTTGCTGGAAAATCAAATAAGAGGTTGTGAGTTTATTATAAAATCAAATGGTACTCAGGTAAAAATTGTGAATAAACTTAAAGTCTTGTGATAGCAAGTTAGTCTGAGAGAACACATCCCATGGATACTCAGCTTCAAATTCTGACTCAGTACCAGTGTTCTGTGGTAATTTTCATTGTTTGTTGGACCTCAGATTGTTCTTTAACCAGCTGCTTTACAGCAGCCCTTTTCAAAGATTTTGCAGCTTCTGCTGCAAAAAAATTTAATTGGATCTTGTATCTAGTACTGTGGCTACCATCACCTCATTGGATGACTCATAGTGTAGGAATCATTTGTCCATGGAAGCAAGCATAACATTTTTCATTGCTAGGAGCCAGGAACTTTTATGTTTTAATTGCATGATACAGTACAGTAGAAGTGGGAATTATATCAGAAATACAGGCACTGTCGCGCCGCGGAGTCATCTTGTTTTATTTTCAAGCGGTCAGAATAGTGCACATTCTCGACTAATGACCACTGTGAGCAGCTGAATGTATGGGTTCAGTCTCTGCAGTGTATACTGTCAAGACCCTGCACTGCTGTAACAACCATTCTAACATATGAAAAGAACTGTTCCACTTGCAGGCACATCTTGTATTAAACAGTGCAATGGCACCTGCACTTTTTGAAGTTTTGTCAGCTGTTCCACGGCAGATGCAGAGTGTTTAAAATGAGCTACCATGGACTGCCCTGTGGCTAATAATTCTTCAATGGATCATTTGTTACAAATTGCATCGTGTATAATGAGCTGCAGTGTATAAGCAACACATCCTGCACTAGGCACATCACTAAGTTTCATTGTTTTTTCCATAATAGGTCCATTGTCTCTAATTACAAGTTGCCTTGAGGTTGCTCTAATTCCCCAAGTGTCAAGGACTTGCAGGAAATCCTTTGATTTTCCACCATGTATCTGTCTGCCTGCCAGGTGCTTTAAATAAAGCAGGGCTGCATGTCTGTTAGAATCATCAATCCAGTGTGCAGTTATAGGTAAATAAGATATGGTTGAACACTCTGTGGTCCAGGTATCACTTGCAAACCAAAAGAATTAAACTGAGATAGTTCTACCTGCATCTTGGACCTCAGTTTATCGATACATTTAGGGATAATGATTTTAGAAATGGGAACCCATGATGGTATAAACATCTGTGTTCCAACACTGCAAGCAGACTTTAAATCTACATTCTCTACTATAAAGTATGGCTGTTTGTCCAGTGCAATCATCTCAGCCACTGAATTAGTAATTAAACTGCTCACTGGTGGTCACTGGGGAATGAATGGGTGCGAGCGATACATGATTCAATGGTCTGAAGTCCCTTCTTAGGTTTTCTTTGCTGGTAGTTCAAATAAAGACACTGCTTGCCGTGACATTCAATTTTTGATTTTTCTGTTTGCAGCTCTGCATATTCAGATCGATGCTTGTTTCACAAATGATTTAGCAAACCTGATGTACCAAAACTTTTGACAGAAGACCCTCTACTAATGAAAGTGGGTGTGTGGCACAGACTACATTTAGCCTTCGAGTCTGTATCAGTGTCCATAGTAACATAAGTCCACACAAGACTTTTTGAGACATTAATGCTTCAGATGCAACACTGTTCTCTCTCACTGATTTGCACCGCTGGTCTCGACTCTCCATTTTCACAGTTAATGAATGCAGCTCTCTCTCACAGTTTTGTACCACTGGTCTCTCTCTCCATTTTCACAGTTAATGAACCCAGGTCTCTATCACTGCTTATGAAACTACTTCTCAGGTGCTCAATCAATTAGCATTTATAAACAATTACCAAGGTGTGTGAAGCATGTACTAATCCATCCATTTTATAGACAAATATCCAAACACACTGGATTTGTTCAGAAAGGTAGCTATCCTACCAGAACGTAGTATCGGATCAGATATCTGTCTATCTCTAGTTTTAACTGGTATGCACATAAATGTTTGCATGTCACTTTAAGTTTTACTTGTAAGCGTGGAGCACACACTTGCTGTTGCCTTGGATAATTGTTGAATTTTGGACTGAGTCCTTTGCATGCATGGTTCGGCAGCTCGTTGGTGGACAAACTGAACTGCAGGCCAGGAGCTTGCTGGGTTGGTTGCAGCCTGAGGCAGAGGCTGGGATTCCTGTGCAGCATGGTTCAGAGCAGTACTGCATTCTGTGATGGGTGTGTTGAGATGTGTAGACAATATGTTGCTCCAAGCCTGCCTGCTGGTTAAGATTTGATCTCCAGTGATTTTTGTGACATCTCTGATTTATGGCAATTACCACCAAAATGTGTGTAGCCTGGAGACTGGCATATCTGAAAACAGCTGCCCTGCTATGGCTGGCAGACTGTGATTTGTATAGATTGTGGTCAGGCCTGTAAACTTTGACATCTGAGGTACCATCCAGCATGGTAGATCCACCCATTGAGCATGAGCCAAATGGATCTGTTTTGTAACATAGCTTGTGGTTTTCTTCTCAGAAAGGAACAGGCGGTGGCATTTGGAGGATTTTGTTTAGGTATGTTTCAAGGTAGTTCAATTAACAGAGTGGGCACCCAGGAATTTCAAGCATGACACCTCAAAGGATTTCCATTCGCACTCCACCACATAGCCATGATTTTTAGCTTTTTTAAACTTAACAAATTTCATTCCCTGTTTTCCAGTTTGATTGTAAGGGAGTTTGGCTTTAGAGATCATTGTCTCTGGTAGCTGTGGTGGGCAAGTGAATTTGAAGTTCCAGTCTCACACAGCATTGAGATCAGCCATAGTGGTTGGATTCAGCTCTTTGGACTCCCTTATCTTCTGTAGATCTGAGCAAGTGGTCAGTAGATGGTGGGAGGTTGTGTCCCTTGTCACCTTAAGGTTTTTGGATGGCCTATAAATATATTATTAGCACTTTGGAATTCACTGTCTGCCAGAAAGTTAAATGATCTGCTGAATGGGGAGCCAGATTAAGAGCGATTAGGGCTAGACACTGAGCCCTGTGTAACCTGAGATGCTGTAGGTCTCCTATCTGACATTCTTACGGTGCTGTAGAAATCATTTAAAATTTTGTTTAAATCATTAGGTGTTATTGCACTGAGTTCACACTGATATCTATTTCAGCAATCCAGTCATTTAATACATGGACAGCCTGGTCTGTTTGTCAAAGCTGTTGATGGTATGAGGTTTAAATGTCTGGTTTGCTGTTTCTTTCATTTTATGGCTGCATGGGCAGAGCCCTGCAGACATTTACATCTGAAAAGGGCCGACATCATGTTTTCCATCCGTGGAACTGTTTTCCTCCTCTGACCCTCCCCAGAAGCAATCTGCCCATGTTGTCCCAATGGACTGCAGTACTGCACTATATCACAGTAGGCATTTTTTTTTGATGGGCATTTGAGTCCCCTCCTTAGAATAGCCGTGGGGCTACATTGTGTTCAGGTGCCTCAAATGGGCGGCTCATCTTTGTGTAGGAGCCGCATCAAGCAAATGGTGACTGAAAGGGTTTTGGCGAAACAGCAACATCTTATAGCTCTGCAGTAGCTGGACTGGAGGATCTGCAGAATGTGGCTCTACTTATTTTATTGGATCTCGGTACAGTAACTGGAACGGAGGATCTGCTGCCCCCAACCTAAATAGATGCATGCCCTGTATACCTCCATGCAGAAAAGGCCAAAACCTAGCTTACTTTGTCCTACACAGAAAACATGTTGAAAGGGATGGCCAGCTGCCATATGTTGATAGCTGTACTGAGCATGTGGGGTTTTCCTTATCTCAGCAATGAATGCAAAAATCTGTTCCGGGAGTTCCAGGTTCAACATCTTGCAGATTCATGCTCAATCTGTATTTAGGTTTAGTCTTATTTGCCTACCCTTTGAATGACATTTGTAGATACCTGTGCCTTGCAGATTTTCCCTTTGCATGCATAGTTTACAGTCATTTACTTTACTGTTGTGTCAGAAAAACAACACATGCACATACATGGAAGTACATAATTCTTTTGGTCAGAAAAAGGCTGAAATACAGTCTGCTTTGTTCCTACACAACAGAAAGCATATCGAAAGCGATGACCAGCTGCCACGTGTTGGTAGGTTTATTAACTATGTGTGTTTTTCCTGAACTCGGCAATACTTCAATTGTCAGTTCCGGTTTGACATGTTGTACCACCATGCCATCCATGCTCAGTCTGCTACATGCAAAAATCTATTTTGACTACAGAAATCCATTCCTATAATCAGTCAGCTATCCAAAATAAATATAGATGGCACAGACATAACAAAATACAATGAAATGAATGTTTTTTTTTTTTTGTAAAACTGAGGTTACCGCTTCATACATTGACTGTCAGACTACAGTACAAATGATTTTTATTGTATTTTTGTGTTCCTGCCATCGCCACTAGAAGGTGCCAATGCTCCACAGATAGAATAACCTCCATAATCAAGTTCTAAGGAGAGCCTGGCATCTGAAGGAAAGGAGAGCAAAGAAAGAAATACTGGGATGCTAGATGGAGAAACACATTTCAAATTTTTCAACCTGTTGATACCAGTAACAACAGGGGGAAATGTAACATTATATCAAACGTTTTGTTTAGAGGGTTTACAGTGGCACTGACAAATCCAATACAATGTCACCAAATAATTAACAGTTGGGAAGTCCCTCCTCACCCATTAAAATACTTCCTAGCTTATATGACCCACCCCACACTAGACATCTGCGTTTTGCCTTGGGTAGCTATACACTTGAGCAACAGCTTCAGTTCAGGCTGGAGTGAGCGATACTATTTCACAAACTCGATCGTTAACATTTACTATTTTATTTGTTGATGGCCTTCAAGGATGGCGGTTATGGAGGATAGGGGGTCACACATTGCTGGGGTGGAGTAGTCCCATTATGCTGGTGCCATAAAGTCACCTTTGAAACAGTAAGTACCAGCATCTGGTTCAAAACCAGATAACTGTATCTGTGAGACAGCCACAAGTGACATCGATCAGCTGCTTCTTCCTGGGTAGGAGGCTGGATTTATAAACTCATTTGTAATTATTCAGCATCCTGCAATGGTTGGAAATTACCCTTCTATGCCGCACCCATACCCATACCCACTATTAACTCTTGGAATTACACTTTTGTGGAGGGGCATGAGGACACCAACTTTTAATCGAGTACACCCCTTTACTATTATAAATTAAAGATAGGGATGTGTGAGCTGGGGAGGGGTGAGGCCTGGCAAGCGTCCCCCCATAATTTCAACAGTACCACTATTGCCTTGAACTAGAAGAACAGGTGAATCGTGATGATGTTCTATGACTTTTTATTGGGCTTTTACAGGTGCTGACCTGTCATTACCAGCAACGGCAGCTTGATTAATTGAGCCCAGGAGGGGCATTCTTCTATGACACCCATGGATTTAGGTGCAAACGGCTGCTGAGGGGAGGTAATTAACCAATCCATAGGGGTAGAGAACATTTAGTTATCCCTAGAAATAAAATTAAATGAAGGAATGGGGGCATAACTGACGTACAGACCCTTCCGACTTTAAACTGTTGTTGGGTATGAGGCTCTGGTGGTTCCAGCGGTGGAGCTAAAAGAAACTGAAACCTGGTACAAAGCAATATACTGCATTCGCATCCTATGTAAAATACTGTAGTTTGGATTGGGGAAAAAAATCAGCTTAATAGCACTTTCGGCAAATGGTCAATTCCACGTTACTAAACTACTGCAACCGAAACCAACATTTTGTATATTCAAGCAATATGTACTTCCCCATTATAAACAGTTGTACCAAGCATACATACGTAATACATAAGACTGCTGTCCCAGTAAAAGCTCAACAAGTCAGCCAATATACACAGAACTTAAATAAACAGGCAGCTCAGACCAATCTGGTAATAGGACCAAGCCTTATACATAACTGCAGGTACCAGGGCATATGCAGATACAGTTTATTGATTCATTTTTTCACACCAGGGTAGAAGAACCTCTGCAAGTTGCAACATGGGTTGGTAAGATGGAAAACAGGGACAGCCCCTTTTTGCAAATTGCCAGGGCTTACACAAAATTATGGCCAACCAGACAAGGGACACATACATCTACTGAACTTGAGGTCTAGCATCTGAAAACCTCCACCCATCAGGCCATGCAAATATGGTGGGATCACTCTGAGCCTCATCAAGACATTCAGCCAGCTCCAGCTATAATAATGGGACCCAGTCCGATTACTATGAAGAAAAAGAACCAATGCTTCAAACAGCCCCCATATCCGACTCCTCCAAAAATAAATTGAAAAAGATCCTCCAATGTTCATTATAAACTTCAGAATGGCTTATAAGCGATTACTTACCATGGAGTCGCGAGTGCAGATATCTGATCTCATCAATGGCCTTGATGCTGATAATACTTACACCTTCTCTTCAGAAGTGAACTGACAGTGCTTCTCGCTCCCTTTCTTAGCATCCTCCTCAGTGGGTGTGCCAGAAAACTCCCCTCATGGACTGCACCCAAGAGTCTGTAAAACACAGAGACTCCAGATTAATCAAGCAAATACTGACAGGTCTTATACTGAAGCTCCAGTACTGAAACTGCTGCTAGAACTGAATGCACTTTACAACTTATGCACAAACACGAGGGCACATTAGTTTCACATTTTTCTTACATGCATTAAGATAAATAAACCAATTCTTCCAGTGCCGCAGGTATCTGTTTCAACTATTGTGTTAAGATTGCACCTCAAGGCTTGTTTACAGTAGTTTCAACCCACTGGAGATTCACAATACAGTTCAACAGAAAACACTGCAGCTCTGAAGGTAAATACATACTTCTTATGTGTGCTTTGAAGTCCTACAGAAATGCTTTCCACTACATGGGTAGGAATAAGACTTTTGCTGAGGAAAATGTGTGTCCGTTAAATGGTCCTATTAATACTTTAGCAATATCTTGTTTAATACATTTTGGAGTGCTAAATGAGTGCCATTTACCCAGTCTGACACTTAGGGAGGCTTGTGGGTGTTTTGCATCACACGGTGGCTAGTACAGCAACACTACAATTCTAGAGTCTGCATTACTGGAAACTGAAGGTGCACAATCATCACTGAGGCCCAGAGGCCCTTCTTCTGTTGGTTGTGTTCTGACCACTTTGAAAGGATGTTTGGAATAGAAATACCTTACTTCACAAAGAGATGTGCTCATTTATTATGGCTTCATGGGCAGAGCCCTGCAGACGTTTGCATGTAGAAAAGGGCTGATGTCATGTTTTCCATCCGTGGAACTGTTTTTCCTCCGCCTCACCCTCCTCAGAAGAAATCCACCCATGTTGTCCCTATGGACTGCAGCACTGCACTATATCACAGTGGGCTTTTTTATGGGCTTTTTTGTACATTTCTGCATCCCTGCCATTTCTGTCCCCTCCTTAACAGCAAGGGTGTAGCTACCAATACATCTGGCATGTCCATGGCATGCAGCACACCAGTGCATGGGGAGGGTAGCAGCCCATAGCTCAACCCAGTTTAAAATTAAAAAACTAGTCTACCCATTTTCTTCACAAATTTCATTATGCAGCTGTGGTGGATCTGATAAGAATTTGTTTTTGCTAGAGAACTCACTGTGCAAGGCTCTGAGGGATAAATGTTGCGGTACCAGTTTCAGCATTTGACAGTAAAGAGATAACGTCTTGAAAATCAGCTGTGGTGTGAAGAGGTATAATCTGTCATCCGGTTCATGGCAGGTCAGTGTGAAAAATGGGCAGTAGGCAATGATTCATATGTTCAGACTGTCATGCGATGAAGTCATTTTCTGCCTAAGCTAGTGATGTTTTGGTCAGATAACATCACTATCTCTAGAACAATCTAACCAATCACAGTACTAGGATTATACATGTCATTGTATAATGGCAGTTTAATGTGAATTGTACTGTACTATGCTGCTGCTGTCAAATTGCAAACATTGGTCATATTTGTGAGAGGATGGAACCCCAGGAAGGCTTTCTAGGAATCAAGCTGCTCTCTGGAGCTGATTCTAAAAGATAAACCCTAGTTTCTTTTTGTGTGTAAACTATAGTTATTGACACAGCGATACACAGTACAATTTCATGAGCTTATCATTAACAGTGGGAAATTAAGGCAGACAGAGAGAAAAGACCCTGCATATACTACTTGTTAGCATTTAGACAGTAATATATACATTTTCATTCATGGAATGATGCAGGGTATAGAGACTATAAAGTTATAACTGGGGTTTAATATCTGTGCAGAAAGTAGCCCATCATCCCCTCCCCTTAGTGTTTAGGGAACCATGCTTCCTACAGGGCTCTTTCCACGGGGGCCCCAAATGTTTTCATACTTCTGTAGTTGCTGCAATGTAGAATACTGAGTATTTATGTTCTAATACAATCCAGCAAAATATTAACCCAGTGTGGAATAGTTGGCGTAATACAGTGAGACCAGTACTGAACAATAAGTGTTTTTTCTACCACTGTTCCCAACCTCTTCAGTGGATGTCTGAAAAGTTTACCTTCTAACCCCCCAGATCAGAGCCCCTGCAATATGCCCTCAGGAGAGAGTGTGTAAGGGACACACAAGTTTCTGGACAAAATTGTTGTTACTGTCCCCTGTGTGCTTGAATTTAGGGACATGCCAATACCATATGGTAGCAGGTTCCTATCTCCTCTGTACATTTAGGGCAGTCACTTGTTCTGGAAGGATCAATTTTATGCACTAAACATGGAGTGTAATAGGCTCTGTGGTGAAAGTTAAAGTTAATCTGCCATACCCTATTACTGACTGAACTGGACTCTGCCTATTTCAGTATCTCTGACATGTCACCTTCTGTCAGTAGTGAGCCTCTTGTATCTCTTTCCCACCTCTAGCGTGTCTGCATAAAAGCATCCTGTAAGCTCCCCAGAAATAGAGTGTAGGTCTGTTGCATGGGTCTTACTAAAGGGTCTGGTCCAGTACTATCTCCTTACCTGTTGATTGTGAGGGGCTTTGTATAGGATGCCAGAAGTCTGGTATGCGCCTGCTGGAAAACAAAAATGTCTGAGGAGGAATGGGATTAGTGGTCTATGAAGTCTTTATACAGCTTCAGGTCCCCCACCTTGGAAAAGGGAAGGTGGTAAGTGCCTTGCCCTGCCAGGACTGGAGGACCCTATTAGTTTGGGGCAGTGGCCCAGTGTGGTGCCATAAGGCTTTACCTTTGCCACCCTCTGGGGAAAGTAATTTATGGTGGCATATTAAAGTATGCGTTGTAAGACAGATTCTAACCAAAGCCCCAAGTGAAAGGATTAAGTATTAGGTGAATGATACTATCACCCAGGGCAGGGGCTAAAAGACTGCTAGGAAGGGAGCCCCCATGTGGTTTCTCCTGGCTGGTATAGTTGGTCCCTGCAGTGGCGCTGGAGCAGGGGGCCACCACGTGCCATGGCCCCACCACTTTAAATCAGATAGGGCATGGCCTGGGCACTTTTATTGTAAAACAATCACTGTAAAAATACATACTTGCATCTTCTTATGCCCGATTTTGTTCCGGTCCCAAATCTCACCACCAATTTCCATTTAGATGGCCACACAAGTAAAAAAACCCACAAACTCTCTCTCCATTCCGAAGGCTTTATTTTAATTGTAAACCATCCACAACTGTGACCAGACAGTAGCTGAGCATCCACAACATTTATACTAGACATACTCTGTGTGTGCATGGATGGCGTCTGTCCTTCAACGTCATCACCTCCCTTGGCCAACTGGATGCGTGGCTGAGCAGTCCATCTTTGTTTTTGTCCCTATGCCCTACAGTGTGTGGTACTAACTGGTCCCCATCAATCATGTCAGGTCGCAGGTCTGGACTCCGCATGCTAAGGATAGTAGACCGTAGTAGTCCCTCCCTCATCCGGTGCGGGTGCGACGCTCAGTGTTGGTGGTGTGACCACATGACATTCCTCCTGTCTAGCTGCCTCGAGAGATTAATTTCCAGGGTGGGAGAAGCAGTGCTGCGGCGAGCACCATGAGGAGGCGGATGGAGTGAGTGATGCCTGAGTAGATGGCGACGACGAGGGAGGAGAGTGGAGAGAAGCGACCTTCAGGGCGGCGGCGATCAGAATGGATCCTAGTGGTCCACGAGCCAGTCATCAATTCAGGTATGCTGCGAGCTCATCTGAGGGAGAAAAGACTAAATGAGAGAGGACAGGAAGAACAAGAAGTCCAGTCGTAGTCCAGAGAGTTGACCCCCCAAAAAGTTAATCTATGTGAATATTTCACTTTCACTTCACACTTGTGGTGTGTTGTCTCCTTTCTTAGACTTCACTCATTCACTACAGTTTCAAAAAGAGCAATCACTTGTAGTTGTCTTGACTGAGCTGGCCTGTTATAGTGCTGCTGTCTGGGCATCTGCCCAGCCCTCACCGTTTCATTAGTCTGTGACTCTGACTGTGTAGGTAATAAACTATAGAATTGATTGGAACAGAACAACAAAGAACTGAAAGAAGAGTCCTTTTGAAGCAGAACGTGGGAGGACTGTCTGAATGCCTTTAGAGGTTCAAGTGCCTGACTGTAAATCTACAATTTCAAGGTTAGTACATGGGCACCACTTGAGTGGCTTCTCTGCTCTGGCTTGCTTAACTTATTTTGGTTGCCCTCCTGTCCCTCTTGGCAAAAGAACAATAAATAATATTAATATTACTATTTATAAAACAAAATTAATATACAATACATACTGTAGTGTACAGTCATACGATGTGTATGTACACTACAGTATGCTGCATTGCATATTCATTTATTTAATTAAGGAGTACTTGAGAGTCTATGAGACGGACACACAACTCAGGTAGAGAGATCATCTCAACCTGCTGCTGCTGCATCTGTGTCTGTTGTTTCATGCATCAGTGCTCCTCAGCTTGCACAATAAAAACTGTTTTGCACTGAGTTGGTATTTTGGCAAACTTTGCGCTCCTGACTTGTCTGTAGCAGGCTTTATCACAAGTAAAATGTTTTTCCACAATAGTGTTCTCTTTTAAGTTAACCATTAAAACCATTACAATTCCTTTTTTTATTCTGTTTGTATGATGAGTTGAGCTGGAGTGGGATGTGCAAATTCCTGCTGTGTGTCCCCATCCAACAGCAAATAAAGCAGACTTGTTTTTCTTGTGAGAGGCTGATGGCTGAGTGCATCTGCACAGCCACAGATGGAGACAGTAGCCAATAGGAGCTGTTGTTGGCAGCAGGAAGCAGTTTCACTGGCATCATGGCTGTGTCAGTAGAAGCGGCATGAGTGAGCCAAGCCCAAGTCACAGATGGGAGGGAGAATTTTTATTATAAAAGCTATGGTGGTTGTCGCAGTTTGTGTTTATGTGGCATTGCATGTTTGTGGAATTTGAATATGTTGTCTTGGCGCTGACCGCTGACTGTGGTGCGACCTTAATGACTCAGTTTGTATGCTTCAGTTCCATTAGTTGATTTATCCAGGACTGTTATCTTACATGTAGGATACATCCTGAAGTTGGCTTACTATATGTGATGGAAGATTGTGAAATTGCAAAGGGACTGCAGCGGTTGGGGGTGCTGGTTGTTTGTTCTCCTGCTCCTGGTCTGGTGCTGAGCCATGGGCCCTGCCCTACCTTCTCCTCAGTAAATACTGAGCAGAAGTATCTATTTAGGATAGATGCTTTTCCTAGGTCCTCCTCCACACACCCCCTTATCCCTGTGATCTTAGCAATCCCCCTCTGGACTTTCTCCTTTCACTAATGTATCTATAGAAAGTCTTGCCCTTCTTTAACTGTTCATGCTAGGCTTTCCTTGGTATGGGTTTTGCCTGGCTTACTGCTTTCCCTGCTTCCTTAGGGAAGTCTGGCATGCCTCCTACCTTCGTCCCTCTGCATTCCCTTATATTTCCTGAAGGACAACTTTTGGCTCTGAGCTTTTCTACTACTCTTTCTGAGAACCAAAGTGGTTTCCTCCTTCTTTTCTCTTGCTTTTCTCCCTAACACGATGCAATGTTGCTTCAATATTGCATCACTAATGCTGCCACTTTTCCTGTACCCCCTCACCTGTATTTTTTCTTGCCAGGGCTAGTAACTCTTTTGGTCATTTTATCAAAGTCAGCTCCTCTGAAGTCCCATATTTTTGCCTTGGAATGGGATGATTTCGTTCTAGTGGCCAAATTGAATCATACCATGTGATGGTCACTGGCCCCTACATAGGTGACCTTCTACCTGGAGATCTGTGATCCTTTCCTGTTAGTCAGTACTAGATCCACGATAGTCCTGTCTCTTGTGTTTTGTTGTACCAATTGTTTGAGGCCCTCCTTGCAGGGAATCCACTATGTTTCTAGTTCTGGTGGATGTTCCAGCTGGTATTGACCAATCTGTATCTGTCATGTTGAAGTCTCCCATTATCAGAACCTCCCTTTAGTGGTCATGTTTTGTATATCTTCTAAGAGTAATGTGTCTATGTCCTCCCCTTGGTCTGGAGGCCTGTAGACAATCCCAGTTCATATAGCTGTCCCATTTCCTGTTTCCAGGGTGACCCACAGTTCCTATGGCTCCTTATGTGTATTCTGAATTTCTGTAGCTTTGATATTCTACTACAATCTTAAATCAACTTGTCCTGATGGCTAGTGCAAAAAAAAAAAAAGGTTATGGTTGACCTACTTCCACCTCTTTTGCCTATTGTAGACGGACAATTGTTTGTGAGTTGTGACTGTGCCATAAAGAGTTTACATTTGCTTCTGTTTTTATCTTCTCTGCATTGCTGCCTAGTTGGTAATAAATACATTTTAATATTGTTACATTTGCTGCTGTGCATTTAGTGCTTATATTACTGTATTTATTTCTGTATGACTGACAAATCTGGATGAAGAAATCTGGCAGGGATGGGGCAGATGATGGGGAGGGGACACAGGGGCAGAGCCAACTGGGTGGAGTGGGTGGAGTCAATGAGGAGGGGCAGGGCCAGACCATACATCCCATTGGCCCTACCACTTTTCAGAACCTTCTGGCACCACTGGGTCCCTAGGACAGAGAGTAGAACTGTGTGGAATATAAAATTATGCTTGTGAAATGCCTGTAAAATTAACATTCTGATTCTATAGAATTTCATGGAATTTGTGTGGTAATTCAGCAGAATTTTGCCAAATTTAAAATCTAAGTTATTTTGGTCTAATTTTCAAAGTCTGCATCCAAAAGATACCAAGTTCGGCACATGTACAGGAATTACTGACTTTCATAAGTGTAGCAAATTTCAGAGTCCTAGATTGAAAGTGGGTGAGTTGTGGGTGGACGAACATTTATTCGAATATAATTTTCAGTTATTTCCATCTAATTTTAAAATGTTTATCAAATTTTTCCACAGTTTAAAGATTTAAATAAATGTGCAGCATGGGTATGTGCACCAAGTTTCAAGAATCAAGCTTTAAAGGGACTGTGCTATAGGTAGCCAAATATTTTCCCAAAATTTCAATTTTAGAAATTCTGTTCTCCTGAATTCTCCTGATTTATACTTTCATTGTAAGGACCCCAAAGTCATATTGATTTGATTTTGGTTTGAATCTTCTATAAGTTATTGTAGTGTTTTGTACTCCTCATCTGACATGGAACCTTCTAAAGTCTATTGGACTCAAAGGTGTTATCCAATTATTTCAATAAATATTGTAATTTTAAAGCCTTCATCTAAATGTTATAACATTTTGCAGGTATAAGAGTTAGTACTACAGTTACAGTATACATGTACTGTACAAAGTTTCAGATTTCTAGTTCCAAAGTTACCTGCCATCTGTTCAGATAAAAATGTTCATGGGCTTTCCCAGTAAAATAACACAACAGATTTTGAGCACCCATAAACGATGTATCCTAATGTCATGTTATTTGGCTCACCAATAGATCACAAGCATCAAATAATCATGCCAAGTTTCAGATCCTTAGCTCACTTGACAGATGAGTTATGACCAATTAATACATTTCAAAATTCACAAAATTCTAATGAAATTCCTCAGAAGTTTGCAGAATTCCATCAAAATTCAGAAAAGTCAAAATTCTCACATTCCACTAGCTCTGACAGAGTGCCTTTAATAAAGGACAGTTGCACATCAATTATCAGAATCACAGGTTAATGAGTCCTGGCCTCCTCCATGCAATGAGAGCCATAGGGTATACTGTCCAATTCTCACTGCCATAACATGTTTGCAAGATAACCCTTCAGAGATTACCTTTAGTGGAAGGTGTACAGGTAGGGCCTAGAACAGTTAGATGCAATGGGGAGAATGGACATCTTGATAATATTCTTCCTCCCAATGAGAGATGGGGGCGAGGCTAGCCTCTCAAAATCTGCCTTTAGTTTCTGCAACAGTGGCATGTAATTCAGGTTGCTTACCATAAAATCTTTTGAAAATGTGTATTCTGAGACATTCTAAACTTTGGACTGGCCTGAGGGCAGTCCCAAGCTACTTCATAGTCCCCTGCCCTTACCCCACTGGCAGCCACTCACATTTTAACCAGTTAATTGTATGACCTAAAAGTGGGCTATACAGTTTGAAGATATCTGTCAGTGAAGTCAGGGCCTTCCAGGGTCTGCCAGAAAGAGCAAGGTGTCATTTGCAAATAATGAGATTTTATGCCTGTAACAGCAAGCCTTCGATGTCTGGATTTGCTTATATGGCTGTGGCCTTGATGGTCACACACAGAACAGTGGGAATGGTACACCCCTGCCATGTTCCTGTAGATAGAGGGAAGGACGTTAACAGGTAACAACTGGTTAGAAGCTGAGCTTTTGGGCTGCTGCACAAGACAGCTGTCCAGGAGTGTATGTTCAAACCAAAACCAAACTTCCACTGTGGCAAACATTAAAGGCCAGTTGACCTGGTCAATGGCCATATCACATTAGAACAGCAATGGGAATACATTACAGCAACAAAATCGGCAGTTCACTGCAATGGTCACTGGTATTCCCGACACTGCTGTCTCTGGGGATATCGCCCCTCCTCGAATCAACTCTGACTCAGAGTTTGTTATCTATAGTGCAGGGTTTGTGAGGAGCAAAGCTCCCTGCATGGGTGGTGCAATGGGCAATGTCCACCCGCAAAAACACGTGCTTTCCCAGAAGGCACAATGCCGACTATCGGCATTGTGCCATTGCTGTAATGCCCTTCAACACACTTTATGTTGCTGTGGCTTGGTGGAACCATCAAAGGCCTTCTGTGTGTCTAGTAACCAGGGCATCAGGTTGGTCATCCCCATAGACCACCACCTCATGATGCTCAGGGTGTTGCGTATGTTGTGTTTCACCTGCAATCTCATAATCAACCCTCCTGGTCATGATGTAAACTGATTGTTAGTACCCCTGTCAGCATTTTAACAACAATTTTAGTTTGCATTACGAGGAAATAGGCCACTATAATCCACACAGTATGGTGTCCTTGCAAGATTTGGTGATGACCATTTTGTTGCCATAATTTGTGAGGGAGGGCACTCAATATAAGGCCTCTCTGATGATTTCACTCACTGGGTCATTGAAGGTTCCCCAAAACTCTTTATAGAAATCCAGGATGATCACATCAGGGCCCGGGACCTTCACCAGTGTGAATGATCTAATTACCAAGTGGCTCTTTACCTCAGATACAGGTTGATCCAGCACCTCTCTGCCATGACCTTCAAGGGATGGGTGAGAAAATGTGTCTAGGAAAGATTTGGGAGAAGACCCAGGGTCAGTTCTGAGGTGTACAGATTGGATTAGAAGAATTTGAATGCTTCCTATATCTTGCTGCTTGGGGACTGAGTGCCATTGAGTATTGTGATGCTGAGGATGATTCTATTGGTTTCTTAGAAATGTCACTTTTTCAGCAGAAAAGGACATTTTGGCCCATCCACCTGCATCTTGTCCCTGCCTATTCTATCACCACTGATGCTAACTGGTCATAGGTGTCACTTCCTCCCACTGTTCCTCTACCTAATATGCTGTTGTGCCTCTCATATGTATACTTGAAGCTCCTCACAGTCTTTGCTCCCCATACTTCCTCTGGCAGGCTGTTCCAATCATCCATCACCATTTCCATGAAGAAGTATTTGTATATATCTCCTAACTTCCCCATCCAAGCTTCATTGCATGCCTCCTTGTTCTAGAGCCTTTCTTTCTCTGAAATAGACCCTCCACTTGCACCTGACGCATTGTACTGGGTGCCCTTCAGGGCTGTCAGTACAGCCACATCCCAATATTCCAGTCTGGTAGTATAGTGATTCCCCCCCTCCTGCCTGCAGCCCCAAACCCATGAATTTATCCATTGTTACAATCTCTGGGGTATAGTGGACCCACCCTTCCTGCTCTGACCGCATTGTGAATCCGAATGTGCTACAAAATATTGGTGGCACTCCCCACCCACTCAGGCACCCCACCCCAGTCTCCTTTCCCATCCCAACAAAGCTGTGAATCACAGCATACAGTTCATGTTGCAAGCCCATTGGTCAACAAGGTCTACCAATGCACTTATAGTTGTACAGGATGCTGTCATTCACAGACAGCACAGTCAGCAGGCAGCCATGGCAGTGTGAGGTGGGTTCTGCTGCCGGCCAGCCATCTACACATGCTGGAAGGGGCATGCTGGGATGGGGTGCCTGGATGAATGGGGACCACTAGCCACCAGGATTTTGAACACATTCGGATTCACAATGTGGTCAGGGCAGGAATGGGGGGTCCAGTATACCCCAGGGATCATAACAATGGATAAATACATGGATTTGGGGCTGCAGGCAGGAAGGGGTTCCACTATGCCACCAGGGTACATAACTGTGGCTGAATACATGGGTTCAGGGCTATGGGCATGGAGGAACCACTATGCCAACAGTGAACCCTACAGGGCTGTCTCCAACTGGATCACCAATACAGGCAGGGTGGGGGCTGGACTGCCTAGGTGGGTAGACTGCTGTGCTGCTGTTTGCAGCACGGCAGCCTGCCTGTGGGGTGGCCACCACTTAAAATGTACTTGAAGCAGACTTATCTTTGGGAGGCATCTCCAGACTTGCCCCAGAGATGCACTCAAGTTAGGCTGTGAATGGGGCTGTGCATCATATGCATTGGCACAGCCCTTTACAGCCCTCCAGATGCACCACATATCATTATGGGCAGTATGCACCGCACCTGCAATGCATTGGCACATCAGCCTCCTGCCAGAATCATGCTACGATTTAAGTCGGGATGTACTGACGATTCAAATATGCTGGGTGCATCCCTTTGAGAATTCTGCCCCCCAGTGTTTACAACATTGGTTTACTAGTACAAGTTTTTAAACATGAAGCTTCAAGATTTATCTGGTTCTCTTTTATTTCTAATGCTTACTTCTGTGCTGCACTAGGAATAATGATGTCATCAACATTGTGAAAATTGTTCTTTGATTGATTCAGTAATCTTTGTGAAGTTACTTAACTTAAAATATCCACTGTGACAACAGTAACAGCAACATATTTTGATATTGTGCTATTATTTCTGTCATCAGCAAGAGTGTCACTTTTGTCTTGTTATTTTATGTATCTCACAGTTTGCACCTCACAGTTCTTATTTTCTATAGGAACTGAGACAACACAACTATGTACCAACCAACAGTTTTATCAGCAAGGAAGGGTTCAAAGGACAGAGTGGAATAGAAAGAAAAATGGAAAGAGAACTTATCACACTGTGCAACTTTATTTACAAGTCACAACCCATGGGTCACTTCTGGTAGTCTGTGTTCTCTCCAGTTCAGGAGACCTGACTTCAACACCCTAAGGCCCTACCAGGATGGCTCACCTCCTACTGGATACCTAGTTTTGAAGAATGGTGGCTAGCAGATACTTGGGGTCCATTGGCATGTGTACATTTATCATTGCAATTATTTAATCAAAGGTGACCGAAGGGGCTTCCTAATGTCCCTCTCTAGCAAGCAAAATAAACACTGAGAGCTTGAACTCCAAGTTATTGAAATTCCATCAACTGGTAGGCACAAGGGAACAATGTATGTCTCTGAAATGCAGCAGGGATGAACAAGGCTAGTAGGTTGAGTCGTGATGGTTGATGGAAATCAAATGTTTGGCTGGGACCTCAGTAAGGATGAGCCAATGCTGAATTTGCTTTCTGTGACAATGCAAAGTTATCACTGTAGGCACTGGCAAAGGATTTCCAAAGGAACTTAATTTCCTACAGCACTTTGGAACTTTTAAGTCATGACACAGCACTTTATAAGGGGACTACACATTAAGCATGTAAAGCTGCTGGCTAGCCTCATGACTTGCAGTAGTCATATCCAGCTCTGTTTTACAGGGAAAGTACCTGGATAGTGAAAGGATCTCATTTGTTGTGAAAAAGAGTAACTTTTTATCAGAAACCTTTTGAAATCACTAGACAACTATGCATCAGCTTTCCAGTTACAGTAGCTAATTGTTATTACATTTAACTGTAGTTTTAGGCAGGACATTGGTGAAATCATGATGCAGAGGAGAGAGAGTATACAGGGTGAGCATGCATTGGCAGCTTTACTGCAGTGACTTTAGCAGACTGTGAAAGGTGCAGGAGGGATGTTTGAAGGCTTTAATTTACTTTTTGTTTAAAGAGTGAATGCTGCCATGCCAGTGGTGTAAAAGCCGCAGAAATCTGTATTATTTATAATCAGTCAATCAATCTAATTTTATTTATTTATTTGCTTTTGTTAACCAGGTAAGCACACTAGACAGCAATGTGCCTATTTTCAGGAGCGACCTGGGAGAGTTACAGGGTATCCATAAGACAACAATTACATACAGGAACCACATGCTCCAACAGTTTGGTTACATAAAGGAACCACATGCTCCAACAGTTGGTAATACAACAGAGTTTACATACAGAAGCAATGAGCTCTGCGTAGGGTGACAGAGGAAACAACAAATAACAGTTTAGGAATTTACAGCAAGAACAACAAGGCAGGAGTCGACGATAACGCTGCTCCACCTGGAGCAGTAAGTGCCTGAGGAGGGTAGTCAGCAGCAGAGATATACGATGGGAGGACTGCAGCTGAGGGGGGCAGGTGGGAGCTTAACACAGGCAGGTGGATGTGGTTTTAGGTAATTCCATATGGAGGATTTGAAGCAGGGGTGGGAGGGAGGCACGGATGTGAGCAGGAGGAAGTTCCACAGTTTTGGTGTATGGACGGTGAAAGCCCGATCGCCTGTGAGGGTGCTGGTCTTGGGAACCTGACAGGCCTTAGCTGCATACGACCTATGGTTGTAGACAGTGGAGGTGTGTTTTAGTGGAAGGGCGCGGCGAGACAGGAGTGGCGTTCCAACTACAGTATGTTGTCCATGAAGTTGCTAAGGGTGTAGGTCTGGAACTTCTCTATCGACTCAATGCGCTTTACACAGTTTCACACTATAAAACAAATATAATACAAACCAAAACAAATATGCATATACATATAAATTTTAATCCACAGTGAAACATATTGACTGGTTACAGAAGCTTGGTTAAATAAAAAGGTCTTGAGCCCCACCTGAAGATGTCTGCAATTTCACTCTCTTGAATATGATGAGGAAGGGAGTTCCACAGGATTGGGGCAGCATACTCAAAGGCATGAGCCCCAGATGTCCGTAAATAAATCCTGGAAACTCCCAAAAGACCTTCATCTGCAGAGTGCAGGAGGCAGGTGGGCTGATACAGACACAGGAGATCTTGCTGGTAGCCAGGCCCTGATGATATAGAGCCTTACAGGTCAGCAAACTGACCTTGAAGGAGATCTTCCACCTAACTGGCAGCCAGTGCAGAAAGCACAGCATAGTGTATAGTGGAATGTTATTCTACCCTGATTTCCATCTCCGCTGAAATGCTGTTGAAGTTCTACCACAGTTGAAAGGTCATGGAATGCGATTCTACCCTTCTGTGGTGAACAGCATTCAAGTAAATTTGAAAGCACATGAGCACACATTCAAAAACATCCAAGGTAACAAAATCCACAGGATCAACCAAATAAACAAAGCGACACAATCAGACAGACGCAGGATCAACCAGATATGGAAAAAAAGGCAGGATCAACCAGGTATGTTAACTTTTATATTAATATTATGCAGGATCAACCATATATTTTAAATTACACATGAAACAAACTCCACAGTCCTCACACTGAATGTCCTCTCGCTAAGCGAGATGAACAGCCATCATTTGTTTTCTTCATAATCCTGCTTAAACCCAGTTATCATCCAATGGAAGTGCACAATTCAAACATAGGATGTCTTGTCTCTAACAACCATACAACTACCTGAAAGAGCTCCTGATTCCCTATTGCCTGGGCGATCGCTCCACTCAGCCGGCGAGGGGTTGTTAGAATTCCTAAGGTACAATTGAATTTTCGGGGCCAGATCTTTATGTTCATTGCCCCCACATTAAGGAATTCTCTACCTCATCGGTTACGGAGTTCATGACTGTGGAGGGCTTTAAATCAGCCTTAAAACTCATTTGTGGCACCAGGCTTATGGTGAATGATCATCTTGTCATTTTATTTATGGTATTGTCTGATTTTAATGACTGTTTGTTTATTTGAACTGTTTGATTTTATCTTGTACGCGCCTTGGCTTTTGAAACTCACCTTAAAAATAAAAATATTATTATTATTATTCTTAACTCACCTAGCAACTTTACTAACCCTAAGCATAAAACGATTACTTTTTCTTTAGAAAAACACAAAGTGAGCAAACTATATATAAATTGTTTTGGGGATACCATACACCATAACAGATAGTGGATTGGCAACTATATGCAGAACCAGCGAGTTATGCCACCTCAGTGTTCTGATTCCCATGGACCTCTCAAGCTTCACTCTCAAGGTCACTGGGAATCAGAACCCTTCCATGGTGAAACACACCAGTTCTGCATAGTTCCACATCCACAATTCTTTAGTTTCCACCTGAGCTGGAGCTGGGTAAAATGAATTTTAGCAGACCAGGACAGATGCAGGGCAACATTTGAAGGATTTAGCAGACCAGGGCAGATACAGAGGAAACATTGAAGGCTTTATTTGAATTTTTTATGAACTAGCTGCTAGTGGCATGAGTCACAGAAGTTTTACTTTTTAATTGTTTGCCAGTGTGTGTGTGTGTGTGCACATGCGTGTGTGTGTAAGTGTGTGTGTGTGTGTGTGTGTGTGTGTGTGTGTATTTGTGAGCTAGCATCCAGCTTGTGATTGAACAGTAAGGTAGGCTGCTATGTGAGACACAAGGGATGGGATTTTCAAATGTCTGGACACGGATGCAAATTCATGCTGCATTTGCATCCATTTTCTTGCATCCAGCAGCCCTGCTGCTATTTTCAGAAGTTGCATCTATATATAACACAAAGTCACAATTTGCAGCAAAATTAATGCAAGTACAATTGCATCTGTTTTTGGATGCAATTGCATCCATGTTTGACACAACTTGGAATTATGTTAAACCATCTAATATGTGGTCTAACAGGTTTGGTTGCATTCCTGCTTTGAAAATAGCAACAGATGCATCTTGGGTGCATCACTTTGGGAAAATCTCTCTAAGATTTTTCACTGGGGTGGTGTGTGCAGTCTTTCAGTGCTGGGAGTGACCTGGTGGTTTGCACTTTCCTGTCACCTCATGAGTCATACAGCACTGTGGCTTGTCGTGCACCAGGCATACGCGTTGCTCGGAATCTAAAATGTAACTACTGTATAATGCATACATGTAATGTAATATCTGATTGACTGACAAGCTACAAAACCATGGGCCCAATACACAAAGCCCCCTTGAATGGGGCATGGGTGTGCACCACAAAGAATGACACAAGGTGCATCTTGCAACAAAAGATGCACTCTGAGCAGTTCAAAAATGCAGCCTGTGGCAAATTCAGGCTGCAAGCACCAAAGGGACTTGCACTGTCCTTGTGGCACAAAATGTACTGCAGCATGGCACTAGGGGCTTGGCAGATGCAAGCTGCCATATCCCTAAATCGGATTCACAAAAACCTCCCAGAGGGCAAAATTCTAAGTGAGTCCTCTGGGAGGGTTTTAGCCCTCTGCCAATGTGCCATGGTCCCCTGTCCCCATCCTCGATCCCCTGTTACTAACATAAGTATATCCCTGGGGTCTAGCAGACACCCCACCCCGATCCCCTGTTCGGTACATAATTAGATCCATGGTGGTTTAGCAGACCCTCCTGATCTCCTGTTCTGTAAATAATTATATCCTTGGTGGTTTAATGACCCCCCACCCCAATCCCTTTTAATATCATACATGCATTCCTGGTGCTCTAGCGAATTCTACTTCCTATCCCTGAGCAGCCAATGTAATAGAAATATAAGTTTTCCTTGAAGACAAAGAACCACAGCACGCAAGCACCGAGGCAGGGGTTACCCCAAAGGGCATTGGCCAGGAAGCCAAGTTTCAAAGAAATACAAAATTACACATATCCCCATAATGCAAATCATCATGGGCAGTATATGTAAATCACCACAAAATATTATGCTGGTTCAACTTTAAGCAGAAATGCATGGTGACAAAGACCTCTCCACACAGTCTGTAATGGGTTTCCAACAGAATGTATTTCCTTGGTTGTCTAGTGTACCCCACCTTGGCAGGCAGTGCCCCACCACCCACTTCCTCAGTTCCATTCCTAGCTGGCGATCGCACAGTGCTCCACACCCTACCATGGCTAGCCACTCACTGAACTGTCAAGGTGCACACACACTGTATACACTACCTTATCATTGATTGACAGAACTGTTAATCAATGAGCACGTACTGCATACAATACACAGTCTTGACAGTTCAGTCAGTTGCTAGCTGTTGTGGAGTGCAGAAGGTTGTGCTATTCACTGGCTTGGAGATGGGATGGGGTAACAGGATGGTGGGGCAATGCCTGCCAAGGTGTGGGACTGGAAGTCCACTATACAACCAAGGAAATATATATAGTTCTTTACATGGGCTGTTCAGGGATAGAAAGGAGGGTTCGCTAGACCGCCAGGGATATAATTGCTTACAGAACAGGGCATTGGGTGGGGCTGCTAAACCACCAAGGATATAATAATTTACAGAGTAGGGGATCAGAGCAGGGCAGGGGGTCCACTAGACCACCAGGAATGTATATATTTACAGTATCTGGGCCGATCAGAGATTGGGGCTGGGGTGGCCTGCTAGACATCCAGGGATGTGTTTTTTACCTGGGGCTGGGGTGGTCCGCTAGACATCCACGGATATGTTTTTCCTGACAAGAGAACTGGAGCAATGGGTAGGTGCTAGCCAGCAGGGACTGCAGTCCATGGTGCTATTGCCACAGGGCCACCCCACAGATTGTGGCACACCTTCCAGATGCACCATTTGTTTGGCAGAGTACAACAGTTGCTGCAAACCATGGGACTTTGCTGCCAGGACCCTTCCAGTATGAATCGGTGCAGGGTAACTGGCCCACCAGCAATCAGTTGATGATGCTTTGGTGCAGCTTGTGCTGACCTTTGTGAATCGGCCCCAGGTGATACTATGGGTGAGGAGAATATCATCATTCATTCCTTTTAAAGCAGGACACTGAAGAGTAAGTACATTTCATACCAATGTTAGATATTTTCTTATTTTTACCGGATCTGTGATGTGACCTTTATATATTCCTTTGGGGTTTGAGGAGAAGGAGGTTGGATACTACAGAATGGTAGGATGGGGTTATGTTATTTCTATGACTGGGGGACAGGCACAGGGTGGGAGATTTAGATGGCGTGTTACTGGCATGGCACAGGTGTGGAGAATGGATATATATATTAGTATGAAGAAAATTATGCCAAGACTAGGGAGGGCATGGTACAAGTGGATAGAGATGTGGGAGTATAAACCATTAAAGGTTCTGGATAGTGGGAGGGAGTGGGGACAGTATGTTACATTGGGGAATTCAGCATTTAGAAACCATTTTTTATTTTAAACAAGAAACACTTTGTGTATCTTTCATTGGCAAAGTGCTATTTAACTTATGAAAACTATGCATAGCAGTACTTACTAACACTTTTATCAGTGAAGTGCCATTATGCATAGTCTTTGTTGAGTGAAGGTGAAAACTTTGCTAGGGCAAAGCTATGTGAAGTGCAGCTGGGGAAATGCCAAGTCAGGAAAATTCATGAAATTCTTTACAAAGCAAATTTCCTGACTTCACCAGTCTCTGTTACCATGTCCTACACCTGTGAAATTGTTATTTATTTATTTAAATATTTGATAACAGCCTGGGTAAAGAATTGGCTGGAGAATAGGACACAGAGAGTTATAGTAAATGGAGTCCACTCAGAAGAAAGGAGGGTTACTAGTGGGTACCGCAGGGTTCAGTATTAGGACTGGTCCTCTTCAATGTCTTTATAAGCGACATTGCAGAAGGACTGGAAGGAAAAGTGTCTCTTTGCAGATGACACTAAGATCTGCAACAGAGTTGATGCACAGGGTGGGGTGGAAAGGATGAGAAGGGACTTGGCAAGGTTAGAGGAATGGTCAAATGTATGGCAGCTTAGAGTCAATGCTAAGAAGTGCAGGTAATGCACCTGGGAAACAAAAACCCAGGGAAGAGTACACAATGGGGGTGAGATACTAACAACAACAAGAATGGAAAGGGACCTGGGGGTAGTCATATCAGATGACCTAAAGATGGGCAAGCAATGTGAGAGGGCAGCAAGGAGGGTTGGGGATACTGGGATGCCTAGGGAGGCATCACCAGTAGAAAACAGGAAGTTATTATCCTCTGTACAGACAGCTGGTGAGACCCCATCTGGAGTACTGTGTGCAGTTCTGGAGACCCAATCTACGCAAAGACATAGACAGGATGGAAGCTGTCCAGAGGAGGGCAACTAAAATGGTGCAGGGTCTGCACCGGAAGTCATATGAAGAGAGACTTAAGGAGCTTAATATGTAAAGCCTCGAGGAAAGGAGGAGAGGGGGGACATGATAGAAACTTTCAAGTACCTCAAGGAATCAACAAAGTCCAAGAGGGTAGCATCTTTCAAAAAGAGGTGTGCAAGAACAAGATGGCACAATTTGAAGATAGAGGGGCGGCTCAGAGGTAATTTAAGTAAGTATTTCTTCACAGAGGAGTTGTGGATGCATGGAACAGCCTTCCGGAGGAGGTTGTGGAGTCAAAATCAGTGGGGAATTCAAGCATGCATGGGAAAGTCATAAGGCAATTCTGGGGTGGGGGTAGGAAGAAGTAGGCTGCTGGTTAACTAGGCTCTGCAGCTTATCCAGTAGGTAGGAAATGGGCAGACTGGTGAGCCAAGCGGTCCTTATCTGCTGTCAAATTCTATGTTTCTATGTTTCTGTTTCTATGATAACAGGGTAAAGCACAGTGAACAGAGGCTTGTTTGCAGGTGTGACCGGGGTGAGGGTGAGGAGTTACAACAGAGAATAGATACATGAGAATATTACAAACAATCAAATATTCCATACAATCACATAGTTTTGTACAAAGGAGTTATTTACATTCAGTTGCATATATACAGTTATTTACAATCAGTTACATGAATACAATAATGTACAGTAGAGAGGTTTTGAAGTTTAAATTATGTTTATTTGGCTAAAGGCAGACTAGTTGCAGTTACAGGTGGGGAAGTTAGTTGAAGAAGTTGAGATTTAATGGAGTTGTGCTAGGGTGAGTTTCTGAGGGCTGGGCAAGCTAGTTCCATGGGTAGTTGAGACGGTAGGGGAAAGCAGATTTGTCAGCTGATGAGGATGGTTTGGGGAGGGAGAAGGAGCTGGAGTCCCTAAAGTGCAGTGAGTAAGGAGAAAAGGCTGCAGGGGTTAGTTTCTTGGATAGGGAGGGCAGTAGGTTGAACCAAAATTTGGAAATAAAAGAAACAGAGTGGCAAAATAGCAATAGGAGAGGGGTGCTAACTGGAGGGAGGGAGGAAGGTAAAAACAGCAAAAGCATGGAATGAGGAGTTCAGCAAGGAAAGTGAGGTGGAGGGGTGGTGTTGTACACAATGTTCGCATAATCAAAGATGGGAGTGATCATTTTGTTAGCAGTGTGCATCTAACAGGTAGTGGGAAGGTTACGATTTCTGTAAAGAAGACCAAGCTTTGGGTGGAGCTTCAAAGTGATGGCATCAATGTGGATTGAGTAATTTAGCAACGGGTCTAGCCATACTCCTAGGTATTTATAAGAAGAGATGATGTTTAGTATGTTTCCATCCAGGTGGTGATTACAGGGGACTGGGTGTTTTGCCAGTTTTAAGGCTGACCAGAAGGACATGGAAACAGTTTTGAGGTATTTATTTTGAGATCATTTGCACAAAACCAAGATTGCATGTTGTTGTAGTCATGTTGTAGTAGAGAGTGGGTGTCACTTAGAACAGGGCCGGATGTGAAAAATATAGTGTTGTCTACACATATATGTATATGGAACCATGTGCAGACTGTGTGGAGATCATTGCTGAAAAGGGAGAATAAAATTGGGCCTAGGAACGACCCTTGGGGAACACCAGCTTGAATGGGAGGGGTGATGTGAGTTCCAATCTTGACTGTCTGTTGTCTATTTTTGAGGTAGGATTCAAACTATTGTACTACATGAGGGTGAGTCCAGCTCCCATGATTTTGTCAAGAAACAGGGGTGGGAGACAGAGTTGAAGCCCTTAGCCAAGTCAACAAAATAGTAGCAGTTAGTTAGCCTTGCTCAGAGGCAGATAGGATATGTCCAATGATGCAGAAGAGGGAAGATATTGTTAAGTGGTACTTTCTGAATCCAGACTGGTATAGGGAGGTAATTCATGAATCTGAGAAAGTCAGTTAGTCTAGTATGGACAAGAAACTCTTGCAGCTTGAGAGGTAGGGGAGGAGGGAGATGAGACAGTAGTTTCTGGGGACTGAGGGGTCACCGCCCTTGTTGAAAGTGATGACACAGGCTGATTTCCATGTCAGGGGACCTTACCAGATTTCAAGGACAAATTTAGTAGGTAAGTGAGAGGAACTGCTATAGCTGGTGCTTGAATGTGTAGAAACTTGGGGTGATACTATCTGGGCTGGATTTGGCAATGTTTAAAGAGTAGAGGTGTTAAATACTTCTGGCAATGTGGGAGTAAGGATGACAGTGTTTTGGGCAGGGCATTGGGGGAGCAAGTAGGATGGGCTAAGTGGTCAAATTCACTCCACGGAGTGATTCGTGGAGTAACGAGAATCTGTGAAGTGCTCCACAATGTGAAGTGGAGTACTTCACTTCATAATGGGGAACATGAAGTCCATTGAAACCAATTACTTCATATTATTCCGCCTTCCCAAACCACTTCTCCCAATTTTAAGGTGAAGTACATTGAAATCAATGTACTTCACATCACTTCATCTTGTTATTGAGCTCCAAGGTGAATTTGCAGTTTTTCATGGGATTGCAGGTCACATGGGCTCTAGATTGTTCTGCACAGCCTCAGTTCTGTGTAGTGTGTAGTGTAAGATGGAGACAGTTTCCACCAGAGCTATGCAATTCAAATCTTCTAAAAGCTGTTTAAAAAGCCTTTTGAGCAATTTAGTTTACTCAAAATTTAGTGCCTCGATTGTAGGAAACCTTCGTGTGCTTATATCATCGTAATGTTTATTGACTGTGTGTGTATTCTGAATGTTAATTTAGAGCAGTCAGTCTATGTACTGTGCAGTGTGCTTTGGGGAGGGGTGTATCTGTGGTGTAGGTAGATTACCTGGGAGAAAAAGAGTCTTTCTGTTTTGGTTATATTTTTCTTGTATGACTGTGTTAATGTACACACAGTAATATTTTCAGTAATTCTTGAAATTTTTCTGCTGATTGTAGTGCTGCAGTGTATAATTTCAGTTTGTTTAAAATGTGGTTATATTGCTAAAGGTTTTCAATTTGCTATGCATTACTTGTAGTGTGTGTGTGAGTGTGTGTGTGTGTTGCATACCAAAATCAGACAACTTTCATTGTGCCACAGTAATTGCAGCAGTGTGAACCTGCTATCCACCGCACCTGAATTATTTTTTATACTGCTTTGTGGTATCTTTACTTGCAGTGGACTGTTACTGCTGTGCACTGTGCTACCCAACTGGCAAAATATATTCTTTTCCAGATTTGGATTTGTGTCTTGTGAGTACTGGTTAGGTGTTGCTGTACCTTCGTGTCTGACTCTGCATTTCTTGAGTGTGCAGCGCAACCTTAATCTGTCTGTGCATTTGCACTACATCATTAATTCTGGGAGACTTTGCATTTCTTGTTACGCTCTCATTCCACTGTGTCAGCACTGGGAATGTTCTGGACTCAAGACAGTAGCATTTTGGGATGCACATTAATTCTAGTGACTGTGTGGCCACTGCTCACATGACAGAGTGCACCATTAATTCTGGAGACTTTGCATTTTTGTTACCCTCTAATTTCACTTCTCCAGCACTGGGGAATTTTCTGGACACAAGACAGTAGCATTTTGGGGATGCACATTAATTCTAGTGACTGTGTGTGGTCACTGTGTGCATGACTGAGTGCACCATTAAATCTGGGAGACTTTGCATTTTGTTACCCTCTCATTTCACTTTGCCAGCACTGAGAATTTTCTGGACACAAGACAGTAGCATTTTGGGGATGCAAATGAATTCTGGTGACTGTGTATGACCACTCGCACATAACTCTGTGTGCCATTAATTCTTGGAGATTTTGCATTTCTTGTTATGCTTTCATTTGACTTTGCCAGCACTGGGATTTTCTGGACACAAGACAGTAGCATTATGGGGATGCAAATTAATTCTGGTTACTGTGTGTGGCCACTGCTCGCATGACGGAGTGCACCATTAATTGTGGGAGACTTTGCATTCCTTGTTACTCTCTCATTTCACTTTGCCAGCACTGGGGAATTTTCTGTACACAAGACAGTAGCATTTTGGGGATGCAGATTCATTCGGTGACTGTGTGTGACCACTGTGCACATAACTGTGTGTGCCATTAATTCTGGAAGACTTCACATTATGCTCTCATTTCACTTCATCAACACTGGGGAATTTTCTGGACACAAGATAATAGCATTTTGGTATGCACATTAATTCTGGTGTCTGTGTGTGATGTGACCACATCCACTGCATGCATGCCTGAGTGTGCCATTAATTCTGGGAGACTTTGTTTTTCTTGTTGTGCTCATTTCACTTTGTCAGCACTGGGGAGTTTGCTGGACACAAGACAGTAGCATTTGGGGATACACATTAATTCTGGTGACTTTGTGTGTGTGGGGGAGGCACTGTGGGTTGCCAATATTGTTACCACTCACGTTACTTTGTGTTAAGATGGAATGACAATGCAAAGTGATAATTACATGGTGAAGTGAGCCTTTGCAATTTGTCACTCCACATAGTGAAGTGAAAGGTGAAGTGCCTACAGCATTCACTAGACCAATGGAATTTAATTTCACTGCATCTCTAGGAGTGAGTAGTGACCTGCAGGTGGGAAGAGGACTGGTCTGGAAGGGCACATGTGGCAAAAAGTTGTTTATGGTTTCCTTTACTTTGATGGGTTCAGAGATGCTTTGGTCATTTAGCTTGAAAATAGGGGCAGAGGTCTGAGAGGTGGTGTCTATAAGGAAGTGGAGCACCTTCCAGAAGGAGGATGGTAGGCTGGTATTTAGTTGGGAATTAAAGTAATCTGCATTGGCTCATCTTATTGCGTTGGTGCAGCATTTCTTGCCATATGCTAAGCCTTGTAAAAGAAAAAGAAGAAGAAGAAGCAGAAGAAGAAGATGCAAAAGAAGAAGATGTATTAGTGCACCATTTTTCGTACACATTTTATCTCAAAGTTACAAGCAATGAGGGACTAGCAGTGAAGTGACTGTGAATGAGTAGTGGCATCCTGCTCACACATCAACTCCATGCACAGCCTTTGATGATTGTAGGAAATGTTTTTGTTGGAAGGGGATGCATACCTCTCAACTGTACCACATTACAAGGAACGTTCCTCATTTTACTTCACAAAAGCGCCCTGTTCCACATTGTGAGGACTTGCTCCACATTCAGTATTAACTTTTAAAGCAAAATCTATAGTAAATGATGCAAAAATATATTATTCAATTAATAACAGACTTTCTGAACATAAATGCAAACATTTTAACAGTGTTCTGAGCTTCCTAGGTAGAGATTTGATTAAGTGTTCCACATTTTGCTCATTTGTTCCACATTTTGAGAGGCAGTGTTCCACATCTGGGGACAAAAGGTTGAGAGGTATGGGGAATGTTTGTCAGGACAGCAGGGAACATACTCTACTCTTGCAAAATAGTGCATTGGGTTATTTTACTTCAACCTTGACATCCACCAGGATTGCAGCAGAGATGGGCAGAGGAGACCTCAGTTTAATGTCTCATCTAAAGGATAGCACACCCTAACAGTACAGCCTCCCTAATACAGCACATGGGTACCAGCATTTATGCTATGAACCAAATCCTGTTGTAGGACTAGAACTCATGAACTTCTCATCCAAAGACAGGGTGCTCTGGGAAACTGTAAATCGATACAGACTTGCAGAGTTTTCCTGGAACATTCAAAGAAAGCAACAGTAACAAGACACATGGCAACAGCTGACTTTCAGAGTTCATAAAGAGGTGCAGCTCCAAGCATCATTAGTGTGAATCTGCTGCCCAAAACCAATCCCCAAATGGCAGACCAAACAAGACAACTGATGGTGCAAGAGAGTTACTTAACACCCATTGCTAGTGAAGGGGTTACACAAATATTTTCAAAAACTGGAGGAATTATAACCTTGCTAATATTGCAGAAAAGTACAACAATAGCTTAACAATTACCTTTGTAAATATTCTTGAATTAGGTAGGGAGTATCTTTCAGAAGCCATCTGGAAGGGCTGCTTTGTGTGAATGGCAGTTATACTAGAGTTGACATTTATTACATTGTACCAGTGATCTAATGGTCAATAATAGTGTTATGGATATTTACTGTTTTAAAGTATAATTACTGATAATTTTATGAAATTGGTACACTAAAATATTAATTGTTTGTTTACACCAGTGATAGTATGTGTGTTATTTTAAAATGCCAATCGTAAGTTAAAATGGGTAGCTTTCTAAACATATTAGACATTAAATGGTTTAAGGTTTCCTCAAGAACAGTCAGGATTCTTAAATCTTAAATAGTGTTCCCAATTTGTTCTTTGTTTACCCCAGGTGGTCTGGTACCATTATTAGAACTGTGCTGTTACTGCTCTAGGAAAGCCTTGATATATCGCGTCCCCTCTGTATTAATTAATTTTACTTAACAAAATGACTTTTAAAACTAAAAAAAATACAAAAGCCAAAAATACATTAAAAACCTTGTTTACAACAAACTTTGGGATGCCATTGTAGATGAACTAAGTGCAAAGAAATGTACATGGATTTTCAGACTTGACTCATAATTTTGTTTTCACTTTATGATTTGTACTTTGTTACTAACAAGTGATCTCAACAGCTAGATTTTTAACATTTTCTCCATTTTTCAATGCAAGCTAAAAAGAGTACTGTCCTTAATATGGGCCTTGAAATGCCTTGACTCCACTGTCCCTTCAATTTCCAGATCCAATCCATGAGCTTTGAACTGCAGAAAATCTCTTTCTTAAAGGTAATTTTCATTCCTCCAGCCTCTGCTAACAAATCAAGCAGTGGAGTGACAAGTACAAAATATACTCTTTACCACTTGTGTAGAGTGCAGTTCACACAATATAACTGGAATTAGGCCTATAATTTTATATTTTCAGCCTTTCAGTATTAAACATTGTGCAAGTCTTTCTTTTTAACATTTGTGAATGTAAAATGGACAGTGTTAGATGGCCTGACACCATCTAGTTACCTGTAATTGTAGAGATGCTTACTTGTTCATCATTCCAGAAGTGTACACAGAGATTGATAATTGCCTTGACTTCTTTTAAGAGGAGTGAGCTCCTTTTCCACTATAAAGCTGAGAGTAAACAAAGATCTTAAGAACAAATATTTCATTGCAGTTTAATGCTCTCTGGCTGCATTTCTCTTTCTGACATCAGTCACAACATATTGCATTCTTTGCAGCCTCCAGAACAAATAGTATCTGACTATTCAGTATGCTAAAAGCTGATTTTGAACTGAAGATAAACTGTTTAATACTAGACAATTCTGCTCATGTAGAACATTTGTTATTTAAAGCATTATCACATGTTATGATGATAATTTTGTAAATGTTATGTCCCCCTGTTTTGAAATTACTTTAGCATTTATTATATTTGACATTAAGGAGAACTCTTTCAGATATTGAAGGGTTCATCAAAAATGAAACTCTATTCTGCAGTAGGTCAATAGGAAATAGGTAGGAAATCGAAACAGATTGGATGGGCCTTTGGTCTTTTCTGACATAATTTTCTGTGTTTATATTTCTTTTTTTTATTTAAACTTTATTGAAAGTTTCAATACTGAGAACAAATCATAACATAAATGTCATTGGTACAAGAATACAAAGTGAAAATGTACAAATGATTCATTCACACCCTACTACATCCCCTCCCTCTACCCCCACACCCCACATCCACTTCAAACAAATCCCAAGATCTCAACACAGCACCATACAACCCCATCTAAAACTCCTGGCATGGTAACATAAGGTCTATACATTTAAAGAGTATAGGGATTGTATAGGGCCCCATATCTTATTAAATTTCTTTATTATTGAAGCTTGCTATAATCCTCTCCATTCTAATGTTGGCAAGAAATTCCTGGAGCCATTCAACATACGTTAACTCTTCAGAATCTTTTCAATGCCTGAGGACTATTTTTTAACAGATAATGATATTAATGCCATATGATATGTTCTGCACACTACAAAAATGATAGAAAATCCCCAAAAAGACATATTTCGGTGTGAACAGATCAGCCAGGCCTAGAAGCGGGTCTGCTTTATATTTAATAGCAGTCCAAAGAGGAGCAACTTTAGGACAGTGCCAAAAGATATGGAGAAGGTCCCCATGAAGCTGCTGGCACCTGATACAAAGTTGGGATGACACAATACCTAACCTGGCCAGCTTTTGGGGGTAAAATAAATGTTGTGCAAAATCTTGAATTGCGTTAACCTCAGTCTATCCTGTAGCGAAAATCTATGGCAATTTTGCCATAGAAGGACAATCAGGTCCTTGTCAGGAAAGAGCGAGGACCAAAAGGCAGTTGGGGCAAAATTATCAGGGTAAGCCCAGTTAAATAGAACTTGATATATCTTGGATACCGCATGTGCTGAACCAGCCATATCCATTAAAGTAGTTTGAAAAGAAATATGGGCAACCGTTGGAGAACCGGTCCCATAGCCTTCAGTAAAGATGATGCAGCTGGAAAATTTTAAAGATGTCAGTGTGAGGTATTGAGAACTTACACATGATCTCCACTGCTGTACACCACTGCCTAACCTCTGAAATAAAATCTGTAAGCTGTCAATTACCTAATTGGGGAGCCAACTAGGTGATAAGGTCTTGCCTTCTATTTGAAAATTGGGATTTCCTTTTATAGGTTGGGCTGAGTCTTTGATATTATCGTATTTTAAAAATGCACACAATTGGGAGTGGGCCTTAATTGAGGCTGTTATAGGGAATTGCGAATAGACTCAGGAAAGGATCCTAATTTAGAGTATAGCATAGCATATGAGGAATAACCATGTCTTTTAATACTGGCTAGCTCCACCTTCAGCCAAGTAGGGTATACAAGGTCTGATCCCAACTTTGGTTAGGACCAGCCACCTAAGATATTTATTAGCCTGACTGGCTCAGTAGTACAACCCAATGTGCAGGAGCCTCAAACCACTTTTTCCCTTGGAGGCAGCCAACCTGTGAAAAGCCATTCTGGATTTTTATTCCCTAAATGAAGGCAGAGATCACACCATGCACCTTTTTGAACCAGGACAGAGGGAGCACCACTTTAACATGTTAAGGGGTAGAAGAGGCGGGAAAATATTCATTTTAATTAGATTAATCCTACCACAAAGGGAAAGGGAAGCAAGGACCACCGATGAAGATCTTGATCTATACTATGAACCAGGAAGTCTAGATTTAAGTGCTTAATGTGAGTAGCACTCCGTGTTAGGGCAAGTCCTAGGTATGTGATGGAATTGGTTTCCAGGAGCCCAAAGCAGGAAATATCCTGTTTATGGACTCTATAATTGAGGAAAACCACTGTTTTATTTATATTGAGTTTATAATTAGAGACTTTGCTAAAACTACCTATTATCCTGAGAATAGCAGGAATAGATAAAACTGGATGGGTCATTTGCAGCAGGAGGTCATCAGCATACGCCACCACTTTAGCAATATGTCCATTCAAAAGAATACCAAAACATCCTGAGCTCTGACTAACCTCCTGATAAGAGGGTCTACATATATATTAAAAGCAAGGAGACAGGGGACATCCTTGCCTAGTTCCCAATGTAATTTGAAGGTATTTGAAATTACACCATTAAAGGAAATTCTCGCTGAGGGAGACGGTATAATGAACTGATCCAATTCAAATTTTAAGGAAAACCAAATGCCTCCAATGTTGCAAATAAATACCTCAAATAAACCCTATTGAAAGCCTCTCGGCATCCAGGAGACCAAAGCCATAGGGTGGTTGGCCTCCCTGGAGGCTGAGAAGACATGGGCCAAGGTCCAGAGGTGATCCACAGAGGATCTTCCTTTCATGAAACCTACCTGATCGGTCCAATTAAGAAAGGGAGAGCACGCTCATGCGATCAGCTAACTATTTAGCTAAGATTTTAATATCTTGATTGAGAAGAGAAATTGGTCTGCAATTAGCAACCAAATCATGCAACTTACCAGGCTTAGGCAACAAAACAATCAAAGCCTCGAAAAGGATGGATCTGAGCTTTGCCCAGTGAGAAGAAATTGAAAAGTGAAGAGAGTATGGGAACCAGTTGCCTGGAAGAAGTTTTGTAAATATTTGTGGAAAACCCATCAGGGCCGGGGTTTTGTCAGATGGGAGAGATTTAATTACCCTTCTATCTCAGTATCAGAAATGGCAGATATAAGTATATTTTGTTGAGATTTAATAAGGAGGAACTGCAAATCTCTCAGATACTCCTGCAAATGATCCACAGAAGGAGGATTTACCATGTGACCATATAATCCCAAAAATAATTGGTAAATACCTCTGCAATCTCTGCAGGTGAGGTTCTGAGAGAATTATCAACAGGAGAGCGAACGCTGCAATAAACCTGGTAGATTCCTGCTGTTTAACACGCTCGCCAACATTCGACTCGCCTTTTCCCCTGATCAGTATACAAAACCTTTGTTTTTAGAATTGCCAATTCCACTTGTTCCCTAACAAGGTGAGATAAGCATCTCTGTGTCTAATAAGATCTTGTCTAAAATCGTCCAAGGAGACTGGAGACAGATTAGACTCCATTTCCGAACCTTAGCTAGAGGAGGAAATTCGGTTTCTCTTTCCTTTTCCTTTTCGACGTTAAACCAATAATAATCCCCTCAAATATGCCTTAACTACCCCCATTCCAAGTCTAGCCAGTCAATAGAATTCTTGTCTATGGCCATAAATTGTTCTATTTGGGATGATATGTATTGGACCGTTTCTCATCTTTCAATATTTGATTATTGAACTTCCATCTACCTCCTTTCTTCAGTAAAGATGACACTGTTAACAGACAGGTGACCGCTGAGTGATCCGAGGTGATCCAGTCACAATGCTAGAATCCAAGACCCGGGTAACAGCGTTTGAGAATTAAAATATAATCAATTCGTGAGGAGGTTCTATGCACCTGAGAGATGAAAGTGTATTCCTTCTCACGGGGTGGAGCACTCGCCGTACATCACAAAGACCTGCAGAATCAAGCAACTCTCTAAGAGCTCTTTGAGCGGGGGAAGACCTTTTCGGGATTGACACGACCTGTCAATCGAGTGATCAAAGACAAGGTTGAGGTCGCCCCGAGAACTATCGGGATACCTAAAAACGGGTTCAGGCTTCAATACCTGCACAAAAATTTGGGCGTGTCTGTATTGGGACCGTAAACACTGCCAGGACAATGTCAAGAGTATGCAGTCTACCATACACTAATAAAAACCTGCCCGAGGGATCACGGACAACCTGAAGAGATTTGAAGGGAACCAATCTATGCAACAGGATCATGACTCCTCTAATCTGGTTTGAGCCTTCCACAACAAAAACTTGTCCCACTTGCTGGCGCCTCATTTTGTCAGCCTCATCATTAAGCAAATCGTTTCCTGCAAAAACATGATTTCTGCTTTCAGATGACTTAGGTATTTCAATATCTTATATTGCTTGGTCTTATGCCTTGCTCCTTTCACATTCCATGTAACAAACCGAATTGCTTTAGCCATCTACCTTATCACCAATCAAAACCTTATTATTTTACTTTTACCCTTTATTTTCCCCAGTTGCCTTTGAACCAGGTGCCATCTATCCCTGCATATAGCCTTAGTACCATACCTTCTACCAAATGAGCTGTGTCCTTTAACTCACCCTCCCCAGCACCCTTCTAAGCCCAGTAACATCCCACCATAAGATCCCCTTACTAACCTCCCATACACCCTCACTCCCTCCACCCAATCTCACCCCTACTATTATGGTACATGATGACCAGCAAATCTGAATATTCTCCTCCACCCGACCTCCCCATAAACAAAGGATCCAATTCACCATTAATCTTTTACTCATAAGCATTAACTTCCTTTAACGATAATTGTTATGCATCTACTTAGGTCTACTCTGAAGACCCACTATACATTATACTCCTTTGATGCCTCCAAAAAATACCCAAAATAACACTGGAATTAAATAAAACTACTCCTATTCAATACTTGTAGAAGGGTAGTACAAGCCTAAGTGCTAACACTATGCCAGAAAGAGAACTTCTAACACTCCTGATAGCACTACTAAAACCTATAACCCAACGAGAGGATGAAGGATTTAAACAAGCCTCCCTTACAATGATGCAAAGTAATATTAAGTCCCTCCACACTAGTCCAGGCAAAGAGCAAATACCAACTAGGATGAGGGGACAAAGAGAAGGAAAGGAAAAGGAGAACCCCCACAACAACTATGCAGCAATCATATTCCACGGCCATATTATGGCATCGAAAGCTGTTCCTGCCCGGCTGCCTCTGAAACAAAATTGATCGTTATGCAAAGGAGCAACTTCACAGAGCTTTAAAAGATATACAGAACAGTATAACCAGCCCTTGCATAACCCTGGAGCAGCCCATAACACTCTCATTCCCTTATTTGGTCCACTAAGAACCCAAGATTTAGGAACAAATACACCCCCCTACACCTTCTTAATAGAAACTTCGGAAAATACTGACCCAGTAATTAACAAAAGGCTACTGGCTTCCAAACTATAACTGACATATCATTAAAGGTGACAGCTTGCCCACTGAATATAAGCGTTCACATTTGAGTGTGGTACAACAATTCACCCCAAAAATTATAAAAGAATCAGGAGCTAGTTAAATAACTGAAAAGCTTGTGACTTAATACATGAAACAGGGATCTAAATCAAAGGTGGCAGTCACACAAATGCCAAGTGTTCTGGCCGTTCATATACAAAAGATAACATTCCTTGAAATTCCAGATGCAATCAGCTAGCAACAAAACCAGTCACAAGTCGCTCCAGACCTAAATAGGTTATGGAGGTCTAATACCACAAACTCGATAAGTTGTCCATTGGGATGACCAGTTCAGTATTTTAAACAACGCAGACCCAGCTTTCAAGTGATTCTGAACAGTTCAGGAATGCTTCCTTAAGCCCTTTAGCAGCCATCTCAGCATCTCGTAACTTGTCCAGGTACTGTTAAGAAGAACTTGAAGTCTGGCAGGAAGCCCATTCTAAATTTAATACCAGTGGTGATCAGCTTGGTTACTAATTTATGATACGTGGCATGTTTCTGGTGTACCGAGCGAGTAAATCTTGCGCCACCGGAGTTTCCTATTTTCCACTGCACTTCATGAGCATCTCTGGCTTTGTACAAAAAGTATTGGTGTTCCTGAAAGTTCAAAATCTCAATATGAAGGGCCTGGGTGCAGCTCCTCAGGCGGAGAGTCGCAGTGCAGGTGGGCTCTCTCGATGGTATACCTTGCCCCATAGGGAGAGGGCCTGCCACCTTCTCAATAAACCTTTGGGCAAATTTGACCGGGTCAGAACCCTCTTCTTTTCTGGTAAACCAATTATGGCGGTGTTATTGCGCGACCACGCGACCCTCCAGATCCTCAGCCTTGCTTTCCATCTTTGCCAGCCGTTGCTTAATCACCACCTGGTCTAATTCCAATTTGCCCTGTTTCTTTTCCACTGAGGGTAAATGTGCTTCATTATCAGTCATCCTCTGAGACAGATCTTCTAATGCACTTGATATACTCTTAATCTCCCTGCCATGCTTTGCATATCAGCCTTAAAAGGCTGAAATTCTTCAAGAAAACTGGAGAGAGTCAAAGGTCTGAAGCTGCATTGGCAGCGATTGTAGACTGCGACTGCTGCAAGGAGGAGGCCTTGGCTTTTTTAGAGGCCTTCTCCGGCATTGTCGGAGGGTGTGCTGGACCAGAGCTTTTTCATTTCTGCATCCATCCACACAGTAATAGCAGAACACCTGTTACCCGAGAGTTTTCTGTTAACAATTCAGTGGTGAATCACGCACCAAAACAGAGTTTTATTCACATTTAGAATGGCGAGAGGTCAGAGCACACAGAGAGACAACTCACCGCATGCTGCATCACGTGACTCTTTCTGTGTTTATATTTCTAAATATGGCTATCCTTGTTTTCATTTATTTTCAGCTGTTTTAGCATTCATTATTTCACACTATTTATAAAATAAATTGGATTTTTCTCTCCTGGTGTCTGAAACAGATCCTGGGCTATATAGCTATGTTAGCATATCACATGGCAAAGAGAGTTACTGGGGTGACCTTACTATTTCACCATGAATATCATTGTGCTGCTCTACCTTGGTACCTCATTTTTATGTTTTCTTCTGCTGCGTGCAACAAACATGTTGGCAGTGTGCCAGGACATTAGAGCTTTTGCAGGTGTGACTGTGCTAGGGCCAATACAGTTGAGCACTGTAGAGGGTTGGCTGTGAGCTGCATATTAGCAGCAGGCTGGTCATTATGCTGGTCAGCTTTCCAATGGGTAGAAGCTTCTTACATGTGAAAGGACAATGCAACTCCTATTGAAAGGCTAGCAAAAATGAAAATAAAAAACAGCACCATTGCCAGGTATTATGATTGTGATATATTTAGTGGTAGTACAGTACACCAAAACCTCCTCATGGCTGGGTGTGCATAATGAGAGCACTGAGAAAACAAACCAAGACACCAGCATTACCCACTGCTAAAAAAGCACTATGAAACATCAATTTAGATGTGAAAATATGAAGTTTAATACATGAAAAGTGCTGACTCTCACCATGTTGAACATGAAACCAGGAAGCACTAGAAGGACCTCACCAACTCCTACCAGTTTCACAGCAGCATCTTTAGGGAGTATGATATATTTAGTGGTGCAAGGAACCAACAAACAGATACCCTACATATTGACTCTGATGAGTCTTTTCAGAGGTAATAATGGACTTTGATCAAGACCATAATATAGTGCATACAATTAAAAGTGTTAACAGGGTACTAGAATTTATATAATAACAATGCCCAAGTTTAGACTTAACAATTCTTAAAAGCATCCGCATCACCGACACCTGGATTGGCATGAAAAGATGATGGATTAAAAATAATAATCGTAATTCTGTAAGAGAATAAATTAATTTTCACTGATTAGTCAGATAAAATGCAAACCAATGTAAAAGATGGTGGCCAGTGTGCTGGTGCATTTAAGTCAGGTAATGACAATAGGTGCCAGTTCATAATAAGCACAATGACCAACATACATATTCAATGAACAGAACTCTAGCACTACTAGTCACCACCTTCTAATTAAAAGTTGTTATCTCTGTTCATCTGTATTAGTGAAGATAAATTATGTATATGCAATATGAGTGAGGGCTAAGAGAGCTGGAGCTCAAACCAGTTATGAAGGGTAAAAGAAAACGAAACTTGACTGAAAATCCTTTGCACAATTTAAAAGATCCCTATAATGATTAACCATAATTACTTTTGCAATTTGGTAAATAAAAAAATTTAAATTAAGCAAACCTGTGACCCACACCCCAGTATTTGCCAACCCTAATGTCACTTATAATAAGAAACAGCAGAAAAACAGAGAACTAGTCTATTCATTGTGGTAGTGCTTATAACTAAGTCAGAAAGTCACAAAATGTGCCAGTTCATAGTAGGCACAAATGCCAACATAAATACCAAAAGATCAGCAGTCTAACACAACTGGTCAGTATCTACTGGGTGAAGTTTATTGTTATTGGTGTTCATCTGCATATGTAGGGAAGAAATACATATGTGCTAAAAAAGCTGGTGATCAAATCAAATTGTAAATAGAAAAGAGAGAAATAAACAAACTTGTAGTGCCCCTAAATTTGCCAGCCTTGTAAAACTTACAAAATAGCAATGCAGAAGAACAGAGAAGCTGTCAATGAAAACTTGTCTTATTACACATATTTAATTATGATTATTAGTATTCAAAACAGAAATAATCTAATATCCATAAATATGTAATTACAGTAAAAATCCAACAAGTATAATAATGTGTAATCTATATACATTAAGATACAGTATAAAATACAGTCAGTGGATCAAGTGAAGAAGAATGTTAAAAGAGTACAGAAGAGAAGAAAAAGAGTAAGAGATATACAGAGGAGAAAAATGAACAGAGAGAAAAATTAACATAGTCAAATACTAACAATTTGTTTATGATATTTTAAATATTAAAACTTAAATATTAATCATACCAAAGCTATTGCTAACATACAGGAGCAAGCAAGAACAAAAATCCATTTACATTATCATTCAAGCCTGGGCAGAGGTAGATACAGGATATAATCAAACACAATCGAGTGGACAAACCTATTTATAAAAGGGCTTACAGTCCAATTGATCATTGAGATCATTGGAAATACATAATTAAGGGTGACGGCCCATGTAGGAGAAAACTCCATGTACGACCTCCTCCCCTTAAACCAATGGTAGGATGAATTCTTATGCTCAAAATTTAAAGCCTGATGTATTCAAACTGTGTGCCTCTGTATACCATTTGTACACTTGTGGTTAATAATGGCACATATATACTCTTGTAGCCTGCAGTTTTGTGAGAAACATAGAAACATAGAATTTGACAGCAGATAAGGACCGCTTGGCCCACTAGTCTGCTCATTTCCCTCTAATGGATAAGCTGCAGATGTTAGTTAACCAACAACCTGTTTCTTCCTACCCCCACTAGAATTGCCTCCTGTCTGTCCCATGCATTCTGAATTCCCCACTGATTTTGACTCCACTACCTTCTCAGGAAGGCTGTTCCATGGATCCACAACCATCTCCATGAACAAAATACTTCCTCACATTACCTCTGAGCCATCCCCCATTATCTTCCAATTGCACCCCTTGTTCTTGCATATTTCATTTTCTTAAACATGCTACCCTCTTGGACTTTGTTGATTCCCTTGAGGTACTTGAAAGATTCTGTCATGTCCCCCTCTCCTCGAGGGTATACATATTAATCTCCTTTAATGTCTCTCCATATGTCTTCTGGTGTAGACCCTGCACCATTTAGTTGCTCTCCTGTGGACAGCCTCCATTCTGTCTATGGCCTTGTGGAGATGGGGTCTCCAGAACTGCACGCAGTACTCCAGATGGGGTCTCACCAACTGTCTGTACGAGAATAGCAACTGCCTATTTTGTACTGATGATGCTCTTCTTATGCATCCCAGTATCCTGCCATCCTCTTTACTGCCTTCTCACATTGCTTGCCCACATTAATATCATCTAATATGACTACCCCAGTTCCATTTCCATTTTATTGTTGGTAGTATCTCACCCCCTGTACTTTTCCCTGGTTTTTGTTTTCAGGTGCATTGCTTTGCACTTCTTTGTATTGATTCTAAGCTGCCATACATTTTACCATCCTCCAACCTTACCAAGTCCTTTGCATTCTTTCCACCCCCTTGTGTATCGCCCTGTTGCAGATCTTTGTGTCATCTGCAAAGAGACATACTTTTCCTTCCAGTTCCTCTGCAATTTCACTTATAAAGACATTAAAGAGGACCAGTCCCAGTACTGAACCCGCGCACCCTGCCAGTAACCCCTTTCTTCAGAGTGTACTCTGTTTACTATTACCCACTGTATCCTTTTGTCCAGCCAATGTATACCCAGGCTACCACCCTGGGGCCCACCCAAGGCTGGCTAATTTGTTTACTAATTTTTATCTGGTGCCATCCTGACTGAGTCGGAACCTGAGAAATACTATAAACTGTGGTCATTGTAATGAAAAGAGTGCTAATACCATGAACTAGCGTGGCTGCTATGCAGTGATCTGTTTCTGTGTGCCAACATCTTATTTCAACTTGGAAAAAATAAACATAACATTTCCACCCTCTAAGACCAAGTCCCATAATCTCACAAAAAGGCATTGTTTCCTAATGCCATGGACTTGGGTCCTAAGAACAGAGATCTTATCTAAATAGATCTATGCGTGTGTATATATATCTATATATATATATATATATATATATATATGTAATTAAAGTTTCTGCCTGTCCTAGGAGATCAGTTACCTTCTCTGAAAATGTGTTTCATCCAGTAGTTCTTTTTTTTTTGTTTTTTCATTCCTTGGTAATCAGCTAATGCCAGTTTTGGACAAATCACTCATTTTTATATTATAATATGGTGAGTGTACGATTCTGCCTACATAAACAGAATTGCATGAACACCAATATACATAAACCCAGGATGGACTTTGGCAGTCTACATAAGTGACTAATGTACAATGTTCTTTTGAAATTGGATCTACAAAAGATAGCCCAGTGCTGGCAAACAACAAGCACTGCATCAGCATTTATTGAAGCCACATCTATTACTGGTAATCTGTCATGTGAGTGAAAATGACTACTAGTGAAATGGTTCCCTATACTTTTATTATTATGAAAGCACATTCTGGGTTCTAGTTCTGCCAAATGTTTGAGTGTATCCTCATCTGTGAGAAACAACCACCTGTTTTTAATAATCCATTTCAATTCTGTGGCCCTCAAGTGGTAGTCGGTAACAAAGGTAATCAATTCTGGAGATGTACCCATCTTGTTAAAATCCTCTGATATTTTGAGCAGGCTGCCTCTCTCTACCTAGCTAACACTATTAAATGTTTCCTCACAAATCTCATAGCTGTATCCTCTATCCTTGAAATGAGACATCATCTGTCAGGCTTACTGTTCAAACTTTATGTTACAAGTACAATGTCATCTAAGAAGGAACAATTTTCTGTAGGGATGCTGGAAATGAGAGGTTAAGGATGTGAGCTATTGTCTTGTAAAATGCTGTTTCCAGCTATTGGTTTCTGATAGGGGACACGTTCCACTATATGTTGCAGTTAGTTTGTAAGGTAATGTCCAAAATATCTACTGACTCAGCATCTGCTCTATGTGTACATTTTAAATTCCACTCATGTATAGTGAGCCATTTAACAAAGTTATCTTATCAACTCCAAACCCACACACCAGATAACAGATGATATCATCAATATAACATTACCATCTGACAATGTGTCTGAGGAGGAGGTTCAAGTCAGAAAAGACTGCTTGCTATTCCCAGTGGAAATAAACAGTTAAGCATAGGGCAGAGCTAGAGCTGCTCCTTCACTGTTCCCTGACATTGAAGGTAAGATTTACCTGAAAAAGGTTAAATATGCTTATGCTGGTTATTATGCTTGAGAACATAATCAAAAGACTAATTATAAGCTGTTTGGGGATGTCTCAAAATGTTGTTCTTTCTCCAAGTAATAACAGGCTGCACATATACCCTTTTATGATCGGTATAGGTATAGAGAGAAGCTATATCAATGGCTAACCATCAGTAGTTTTGTAACAAAGTCATTTCTTGAACTTCTGCAAAGCATCTGTAGTATCTCTCAAATAGGTACATTCTTTGACCACCAATTGTTTGAGGAAAGAGTCCACAAATCCATAGATACTCTCACTGTGTATTCAGATGGCAGAGAGTCAGTTGTCCAGGAGGGTCCATCATGGACTTGTGGACCTTGGGAAGGATATAAAAGGTGGTATAAACTGGATAATTCTGCTTTAATAATGAAATTCTGTCTCACTAATCCAACCGTTGTAGAAATGCATAGCCCAATAATTCTAACAAGATACTTTTAAAAGGAACTCTTGGATCAAAGTGGGCCTTCTATAACATTGTTGGTCTGAAGCTGATGTTCTACCTCTTTTATATATTTAGAGGTATCTTGTATCTCTGTGGTGCCATCCTTGTCCATTGTCTTAATTATGATCTGGTCCATTTGTTTAAATTTATGTAATGCCTGCCAATCAGACCTGGACATGTGGTACTGTGGCCATTCTCTGGTGTTTCTTAATTTAACAATACACTAAATTTAGCAGCCACATTGTCTACATCATTAGTTAGAAAACCTATTGTTGGAAAATCCAGTCCCTGTTCTCCTTTCACAGCAAAATGTACATTGAGGTCAAGCTTATGTGAAAGTTCAAACACATCAACATTTTATTAAAAAAAAATCAGATTTAAAGGTTAAATCCTTAGCCAGAACATCTACTTGGTTTTGGGAGAGTGTGGAGGAAATGTTCAGTACCTGTAAATGTATTGTTAATTGCAGGCTGATCTTGTGAGAATAGTTCCTTCCCCATCTGCTTCTTTAGCCACTCCTTGCCATCCTTTTCTGTTTTTCAGAGAGCTTGGTACTCAGAAATCAGAGACAATTATATATTCATGCATGATGGGGCGCAGGGGCCCATAGGGCCCTGCTCCATAACCACATATTAGTAACATAATACTTTCTCAAAAACAAGGAAATTAATTGTAAAAACGTAATTAATACATCCAGTAGGGCTTCTATTACATAGAGGTAGTAAGTGCAAGTGAGTAACTGCCCACTGGACATTACAATAAAAAAATGAGACAGGTATTATTTCTACAGAGATCTACAGAAAGGAACTAGAACATAATTCTATTTTGCATTTTGAAAGTTGTCACCCTCCACATCAGAAATAATATCCTTATTGGACAGTTCCTTAGATACATGAGAATTTTACACTGATTCAGACTTTCAAAACCAAGTCTGTGAACTAACAAACTGATTCTAAGCTAGTGACTATAGCACTAATATCCTGGAAAAGGCTAAAGATAGAGTGGACAGTACCAGTAGAAAGCCTTTTAACACCAAAACAGGATCTAAAAATATCTTTGGTAACTCAAAAACACCTCTTTTCATTACTACCTTCTCTCCTCAAGTTCACTTGATAAGAGACATTATTACCAAAAATTGGCACATACTAGAAACTGCGAAAAAACTGGAACCAATGACTAACTCCACACCACAAATTGTTTTCAAAAGAGGCAAGAACATTAGAGACAAGTTAGTGCACAGTATTTATTAAGCGAGACCAAGGATAATGGACTCGCTGAATTCAGGCACACATAGATGTGGAAACTAATTTTGCCAATATGTAAACTCTGGCCCTACCTTTGAACATCCAATCACAAAACAGTTATCTCAGACTCAAGATTTTATTACCTGTACAACTCCTAATGTGATTTATTTTTCCACTTGTGATTCTCAACTCCTCTTATGTTGTCAAAACAAAAAGAAATTCAAAGAGATAATAGGCCAACACATCTAGGTATACAAACAATTGAGGGACAAGTGTGTTGGCACAACATTGCAAAATGAGAGGAAAAATCTAGCTTTCACCTCCGAGGAATAGAAGTTATATGTGAAAACATCAGAGGAGGAGATCTGGACAACATTTTACAGAGAGAGACCTTTTGCAATTTAAACTAAAAGCAAAGATGACCAGATCCAAATGAGCATTTTCAGTTGGCTCCATATTTATAATGTTTCATGTTCTTTTGGACTATGCCATGTTTTCCCTGCATGTGAAACCCTGACTTTGCACTTTTTTTAATTTTAGTGGCAACAACTTAATTATTTGAAACATACTCAATTTATCCTGTGTAATTTATATGATTTATATAACTTAAAATGATTCCCATAACTTAAAATGTTTAATAATGTGGATTTCATTTTTAAAGTTTCTACATCAGTCTCTATCTAGCTCCTTAAGTGCATTTTTAGTCTATTCTAGAATATTTAGGGCCAGATATTCAAAGCATAGTGCGGTGCTCAAACCAATAGCGGCAATAGCGCGGGAATAGGGCAGGACTGCCATATTCAAAGGACCAGTTGACACGCTAACAGCATTAGCGCAGGACAAACCACTAATGTATGCAAGGGCAAAAGGAAGGGGGCCAAGAGAGATGCACAGATATTCAAGGCCCAGTGCCACGCTTAGGATACATAGCGCGACATGTGCGTGAGCACTAGTTACCGCCTATAAAAGGCTGGTCTTAACCCAGGGCAAAACACAGAGGAGGAGGACCACCACAGGAAGTGGGAATCTGTGCAGTGCCAGTAGCAGTGATGCTGCCATTGATGGCAGCTGTAATGGAGGAGAAGAAGGGAGGAGCAGGCACAACATGGGCCACAACACAGGCCAAGAGGCGATATGCTGCAAACAGGTGGTACCAGCCCAGGGCCTCCTTCGAGACCCTGCCTGATGACCACATCATTGGCCGGTACAGGATGAACAGGGGAATGTTGAGGCAGCTCTGTGAACTCCTGCATGAGCAGCTGCACTTAAATATCAGATGCAGCCATGCCATGACAGTGGAAGAGAAGGTGACAGCAGCGATGTGCTTCCTTGCCACAGGGACGGTCCAATGACCAATGGGGACACCATTGGGGTAGCATGATCTGCCACCTCACACCTCCTGACCAAGTTCCTAGAGGCTTTCCTGCCACATGCTAGGGAGTTCATAGTATTCCCCAGCATGGCAGCAGAGCACAGAAAAACAATGCAGCAGTTCCATCGAGTTGCGCACCTACCATCTGTACTGGGTGCCATTGACTGCACCCATGTCCCCATCTGTGCACCACCTGACGATGGCAGTGATGTGTATGTTAACAGGAAGGGGTACTACCCATCAACTGCCAGGTGGTGTGCGGCGCGGCTGGGCACATCAGCAATGTCTATGCACAGTACCCGGCAGTGCCCATGATGCCTTCATCTGGCACCAGTCCCAGCTGTGCCAGGCTTTTGAGGAGGGCAGGATACCCAGTGGGCAACTAGTCAGTGAGTAGTAGCATACAAGGCATACATCAACAGCATGGATGGGGCAGGCATTGCAGGCCAGGAAGGGGTGTGGGAGGGCTACAAGAGGTGCAGGACAGCATCTGACAGACTGCAGTACAGCACTAACAGGTATACATCTCTCATCAGGGGACAGTGCCTATCCCTGTGACCCTGGCTGCTGACACCAGTACTCCGACTGGCCACAGTGGCTGAGGAGATGTACAACGAGGCACATGCCAGCACAAGGAACATCATAGAGAGGGTGTTTGGCATCCTGAAGATGCGATTCAGATGCCTAGACACATCAGGCAGTGCCTCACGGTATACACCTCCAGAAGGTATGCTGTATCTTCCTAGCCTGTTGTATGCTGCACAACATGGCAATGAACCATGAGATACAGGCACCTGAACCTGATGGACAGTCTGACAGTGAGCCAGAGCCAGCAGTCAGGGATAGTGGAGCAACTCGAGAGGAGGGACCCTTGCATGGCACGCAGGGCCATACAGCACAGGGACAACATCATCAGGACACTGCTACAGACAAGAGGGTAAGTACAGACTGCACAACAACTTGAAAGAGTACAATTAATCATCTATTTAATGTGCACAAAGAAACAGAACAGTGACACCAACAATCACACCAGTAAACCAACACAGTGGATCAGACATGTGTGCATGTGGTGTGAGGTCGGGATTGTGCAGGACACACGTGGTGGGGACAGACAGAAGCGGTGTAGTGTTGGTGGGGAAGTGTGATGTGTGCTGTGTGGGTAGGGTGCAACTGTGGCAGTGAAGTGTGTGTGTGCATGTCTGCCGTGCATGTGGGTGATGACTGCACAGTGCGCAGACTGACTGGGGCATCACCGACGCCTACCTCCATGCATGCGCCGTGCACCTGTACCATGGGACACAGACCCTGGGGTGCTCTGGGCAGAGGACAACGCCGAAGAGAAAGGTGAGGCAGGCAGAGTCGGCCTCCTGTGCCCCAGGGATGGTGGAGCCTGACAGGGTGGGTGGACGGCCACGGCAGCACTGGGTTTCAGATGAGTGTGGCGCTGTGGAGCTGGAACCACTGGCAGCCCTGTGGCCACGGTTTGCCGCCTGTGTGCCCCTGTGCTGTCTGCACCACGACCAAGCATCCCATGCTGGTGATCACCATGCACACCACGCAGAACATTCCCTATGTCGACCACAGCAGCTGTCAGACCAGAAAAGCCATGGTCGATGGCACCCACCAGGTGGCCCAACCTGTCCTCCGCCCACTGTTCAGCATGGGCAAAGCCCACTGAGATGGCCTCTCTGATCTGTGCCAGCTCATGTCGCAGCTCCCTCCGTATGCCATGCAGGTCCATACGGGCCTCCTGCTGGGAGGTGACAGCAGCCTGCAGGAGTGGGCGGGCACCATGGCCATCCTGCCCCAGGGACACAGAACCCTCAACTGCAGCTGGCAGAGGTGCCTGTGGCACAGGAGCAACTGGATGCTGTTGCTTGGCAGGCACGTCCTGCTGCTGGCGACTACTCGTGGTGTCTGTGACACGGTATGGACATGGACCAATACGTGTTGGACACTGCATGTCCTGCGGTTCTGCGATGTTCCCCACTGCCCACCACCATGTGCCCAGGTACAGCCACACTGATGATGCTGAATGCACCACTGGCACCTTTCCCACGACCTGCAAGCAGCCCCACCCTGCATCCCCTTGCACAGGAACGGCCAGGTGTTGTGAAAACTCTGACACATCAGTGTCATCGCCACTGATGACAGTGACCAGTAGGACCTCCCTACACCAACATCCTCTGTCTGTGCAGCATCCAGGTGGCCAGTGTATCCCAAGCCCCTAGTGAGGTGTGACCCCTCCCCAGGCAGTTGCTCCCCTGTCCATGTGATTGCCACACATGCATAGTGTCTGTGCGGCCATGAGCTTCACAGAGCCCGGATGTTGATGTGGCTTCCATCCTCCTCCTTCACAACTTCTGGAACCTGGCTGTACATCCTTGGCACCTCCTGTTGTGCTGCAGGCCTGGCAAACATCACTGTGGAGACAATAGGGACAGAGTCAGTCACCCGGACATGGACACTGTGCCCAAACACCACCACCACTACCACCACTACACCATGCAGACCTCAGGACACGTACCCCCTTCACACAAGCCCGTGACCACATGCACCCACCCAACCCACAGTGACCTTGGCCATGCCAGGCAGCTGTTCGGCAGCACACAGTGCACCCTGTGCAGGACACCAACAGCATGACCATGCACCCATGCCATCACAACATACAGGATTTACACATGCGAATACAGACCTGTCCTTGGCAGTGCGAGAGACGCTCACATCCACCACCTGGCACACCTGTGACTGCCACTGTCCTCAGAGTCGATGCCAACACAGCCATGTGTGGCTCCTTCACCCACTGCTGGTGTTCAGATGGTCTACCACCAGTCCTCATTCTGTCCCTCAGTCGCTGTGCCTCATCCTCCCTTGCACATCACAGAAGGTCGTTCCATCACTTGCACACAGTCTCTGTTGTTCTGCCACATCCTCCCACAGCATTTACAGCCACAGTCACCTCCTCCCAAGCTTGGTGCACCACTGCATCAGTGGCCCTGTGTGTGTGTAGCACCTGCTCCCTCTCCTTAACGGCGTATGCGAGGGTGTTCAACTCCTCTTGTGAGAACTGTAGGGCACAGATGCGCTCCTGGCATGCTACCAAACTTATGGGATAGTCGAAGGGGACATGTGTCATGGCCATGTCAGTGCTGCATTGCATTACACATAGACATCATGATGCCACCCCTACAGTGCCACAAAATACATGGACATATCAGATTGCTGCATGTGCATGTATGGTGCACACGGCCACATAGTCACTGTCTGTCCCGTGTCTGGACAGCGAGCCCTGTACACAGATGTGCACTGCTGTCACCTGTGGCTGCCATGTGCTCCATGACTGGGCCCACCCCTACACTAACCACCTTGTACTGTACTGTGCCCTATTGAGCACTACAGTGGTTGCATGGACAAGTGTACTAGCAATGTTAGGACACCATGTTGCATGGGATGGCACATCGCCGGGACACTGTGTATGTCCTGCAGGGGGCCACAGCCTACCACGCCACACATCCAGGGAGTCATGTCAGTGGGCCAGTGTCACAGGACACACCACGGTAGGCACTAGTGCCCTGCCTGGCAGACACAGTGTGCAGGCAGTGCCACGGAACAGTTCCTGCAGGGGAACGTGCACAGTGCACTGGACGGTGGGATTCCCAGGCAGCCGTCTAGGGCTGTGCACCATCACACAGCACAGTGCATTCAAGAGTGTCCTGACAGTCATACATACCTACCTCTCGCTGCTCATCTCTCTGTTGCATTTCTCCACCAGTCTCTTGTTGACGCCACTTTTGTTATTATGCTGCATTACCACAACACAACACTGGTGGTGCACTGCTTTGCCCTTTTATAGCCCACCCAGGCAATCAAGCCTGTTAGTTACGTAATGAGTGCATAATGATATGCTAATCACACAGTTTGCCCCATGCATACACAAGTAACCCATTTGCATACACCTGTTAAATATGGCCCGATTAGCACCTTACTAGCACAGCGCTGTGCAAAAACCAACGAGGGCTAATGGAGGGCAGTGTTGTGCTATCAAATAGCGCGGCACTATGTGCTTTAGTCACTGACCTACACACATGCTCGTGAGGCCCCATGTCCATTATATCACCCTGTCATAGCGCGATGTGGCGCTGCGCTAGCCAGCATAGTGCAGCGCTGCTCATACATGGTACATGACCTCAGGGGCATGGTGAGGGGTCGCTCATGCGCGTGTCGAACATTTCTGGTTAGCGCGGTGCTATGGCATACTTCTGCGCGTGCTAGACTGAAGTGCTTGGGAGTGTCAGGGTCTGTGGCCAGTCAGTTACCAGTGGAGCAGTATCTTCCCTCTCATATTAGCCATGTCTGGGAGACGTAGGCAAGGGCAGTGGTGGGCCGTGACAGGTGTTGGGATGAGGTGGAGATGGCCAACCTAGTTCAGCTAACTGAAAAGCGCCATCAGCGCCTATTTGGACTGGTCTGGGAGGGTGACCGTCCCGTAGCCAGGTCTGGCTTCAACTGTCTGCCCCTCACAGTAATCACAGGTATACCCCGTGATGGTGAGAAGTGCTGCCACCGATATGTGGATCTCAGGCACAGGCAGCCACTGCTGGAACGATGCAGGCGATGGTTCAGGATGGGACTGTGCCTGTGCCAGGTAAGTGATGACTCTCACCATGGTGATGTAATGGGTGGTGGGATGTGTGTTGGGTGGTGCTTGTGTGAGTGTGTTGTGTGTGTGTCATGCCCCATTAGCATACCATCGAGGGACTGTGTTGCTGTGTTGGTAGGGTCCAGCTAGAATCTACCATGCATTTACTGTTGTGCACCTTGTGTAATGATATGTGACTCGGTCACTTTTGGACATGGGTTCAAATCCCACTGCCATTTTACCATTCGCTACCTGTTCAAAAGTACACTTTAAATACTACTCCGATATGTTGGTCTTATGCCATGGGGACCTCCAATCAGTTGTGTGTGTGGTCCAGGCGGACAAAGCATCTTGGGAGTGTTGTCTGCAATGTCCTGCACTGTTGTGCTTACCACCTATTGTGGTGGCATGGCACACACGACACCTGGACCCCTGCCACATCCACTGTGTTCTGCCATGCTGCCAGGGGGCAGTGTGCAGCTGTGCCTACTCTGTACATCCACAATGTGTGGTTGGGTGTGTCTGAGCCAACATCCCAACCATATCACACCCACTGTGATACATTGGCTCTCACTATGCGGCATGAGTGGGATAACTGTGGATCACTGACACATAGCTACACCTATGTTGCTCCAAACATTGTCACAATGTTTGCACTTATGTTCCAGGGGTCTGTTAATCCATTGTATGGTATATGGTTTGCACCATTTACTATGGCTCTGTGCTTTCAGATGTGTCCACTGCATATGTGGTACAGGGTGCTTCTGTGACGACACTGAGGAGCGTTCATCAGAATGTGGTACTGTTGAGAGGTATGTGTCTGGGTGTGTTCACTCCACCATCACTACTGTGTCTGTGCCATGACACTGGCCAGTGGCTCGGTGACAGGTCCTTGGCATCGGTGCTCTGCTGTGCTGCAGACTCACACATACCATACCGGTTGTGTATAGTAATGCTGTGTGCATGTCACATCCCATATGCCTTCCTGTCATCACTGTCATTCTATCTGTAGCCTTGGGATGTTGTATGCCACTGAGGTTGTGTCTGTGTTCCACATCTATTGTTGAGGGTTCGATACTTGTGTTCCTCATTACGGGTTGCGGACTCCTCTGCTTACAGTCTGCCTTGTGTGTGAGGGTACCATCCAGAGGGGCTGTGTACATGTGATGGAGGGGAGCTGTTGCAGCTTGTGTGTACAGGATGGCATTGTCAGGCACACATTGGCATGCACTGTGCAGTCTGCACTGACCCATGTCATGCTTGGCATGGCTTTGTGCACTGGGCCTGTGTGCCAGTTATGCATGTGTTGTGCTACGCCACCAGGTTCCAGGGAGGTCTTTAGCGCACGTGGTGGCTGACATTGTTGTAATGCTGCTGTACCATCTTCCCACTGCAGAGCACAGAGACCACACCAGAGACAGGAGGGGCAGCCGCAGACCGACCAGAGGCCATCCACAGACAGGCGCAGGTGCCTTCAATGGTGCAGCGCACAGCGAGAGCCGTGACAGGGACAGGAGTGTGTTGCGTGAGTACTGTGTGCCATTGTGCTTTTTCTACTATGTGTCTCTGAGTTGTCACTGCAGGCATTGGAGTGCTGTGTCTGGTGTCATGGCACAGTTGGCTAGGTAATCCAGGCCTGATGTGATTTAGCTGTGTTGCATTTGGATTCCAGGGTGCTCACTGGAGGGACCTCTTAGCCATTGTGGCTACATATGGACATCCACCTGGGGCTACAGTGTTCACACTTAACTTTGTGCTGGGGGGCACTGGATGCTTGATACCAGTGGCACCATGCAGTGCACTCATGACCATTTTATTTATTTATTTATTTGCTTTTTGTTAACCGGTAAGCACACTAGACAGCAAGTGCCTATTTTCAGGTGCAACCCGGGAGATTACAAGGTACATTGCAAGGTACATACATGAACATCAGGCAAATACAAGTGGAGGATTACATGACATAGAATTAGCAAACAGGGACTTTACAAGCATCAGATTTCATCAGGCAAATAGTAGTGAAGAGTTAATATAAAGTGACCAGAACACAGGGACATTGTAAGACAACAATACCAAAAACAGGTATTACAATACAGTATTAAACATTGCAGTCAGTAGGAAGAAGTGCAGTGTGAATTCATCGGTCCAGGCAGCAAGTTGTAAGGCTAGCAGTTGGAATAAGGTGGAGTCACAGTTGGGATAGAGTGGGCCCAGTGCGAGAGAAAGGAGTGCACAGTTATAGTGCTCACCCTGTTTTGCCGGGTGGGCCTAAATGGTCCATTTTATATACCGTTACATCAGTGGGGCCTGCTATGTGGGCTGAGTGCATGTGTGTTGTCTTCCGTGCCTCCAGTGCCTTGCCTTCTGCTGTAGAAGCCTGTGACATGGCTGGCTCTATGTCTGACCTATTGTTGCCATTACTGCCATGTGCACTGCTATCTGCCTTGTACTTGTCATGTGCAACATGTTGCTGTTATGTCCACCACTATGGCAGGATACAGCAGGTCTGTGCATGGCATGGGCCAGTCATTATGCCTGGAGGTGGGGATTACTGGGGTCAGCCTGTTGTGCTGGCCATTTCTGCTGCTGCTGTTGTCCTGTGCCATGGCAACACTGTTCTCCACTTCTCATGGCATGTCTCATTCGCAGTACCATGTAAGTGTGTCAGTATCTATGCAGGATATGTTGTTAGTGACTGCCAGGGCTATTCACACAAGGCGAATAGGGGGCCACAGTGTCATGTGGTGCCTGTATCCCTACAGTGTAATGCCATTGTAGTGTGGACACTGGTATGTTGTTGTGTGCCTTGTCTGACCTCCGTGGCGTACATGCACAGGGGCTGTTGGGAGGGAGCCTCTGGGCCTATGGTGCCACACAGGCCTGTGTGGCTGTGCATGTCATGCGTGCCTGTTGCTGGCATGGGCGTAGGCAGGCATCCTCCAAGCACTCCATGGTGTGCATTTATTTCTGGGGGTAGCAAATAGGCTCTGAACTGCTTCCTTTTCCATGAAGCCTAACAAAGACAATGTTGTACCTTTCTGTGATTTCATTCATTGGGGTCTACGCTTAGAGGAACTGGTCACTATGACTGTCTTTGTCTCCCATGGACAATACAACTGTACAGGTTGTGGGCTGGTCTGAGTGTCTTGAGGTGCTATGCACGACACTTGTTATTACCCATGCAGGGCAGCACCCATTGTCATGTGTTTCATAAGTTGTATTTCTTGTGCCACTGGTGGCAACATACACAGTCCTGCTGTATGTTTGTATAGTATCTGGCTACACTCCAGGGTGGGGTAGCTCACCCTAACGATGGGGGAGAGAGATAGCAGTGTGTCCACATAGTGTGCAACTGTGACCACCGGGCTACACCCCTGCCTGTTGACTCCAGCTCTGTTGTGGGTGCCATTGTCCCCTACAGGGTGCTGTCCCTCAGTCCTGCAGTGCATGGTATTTGTGTATAGGTTATGCAGGTGTGCTGCAGGGGTTGTTCTGTGGTAGCATGGTGTGCTGGGTGTCAGACCCTATGGCAGAAGCTCCTCCCACAAGTGTGGGTGTGTGCCTTGCCATGCTTTGCCACCAGGGTGACACTGTCCTGTGCATATCATTGGCCTACCACTGCCCTGCCACTGGTGGACCATGGCCTGTGTCCCTGTTTCACATGTGTGTGTCTTCTTGCTTGTGCACCTTCAAGGTGCTACCACTTTAAGTAGTGGCACAGCCTCGTGCCATGCTCTTCACCAGTGTGGGCTCATCATCCTTCTGTTGTGGCCATGGGTGTGGGTGGCATTGGCACTTTCCTGTCTGTGTACTGCTTGGTTACCTGTCCTGCAGTCCCTACTGTACTGTTGCCAGTGTCATTGTCCTCTGTGGTCATTTGCACTCTGTGGTCCATGTCGAGTCTCTATTTGTGTCACTTGCCACTATTCACTTATGTCAGTCACCCACCTGTTCAGGGCTTCCTGACATCATTTGTATGGCTGCTGTGTTATAGCATTGTGGGTGGCAGTTTGGCTGGGTCTCTACAGTTGGGGGCACAAGTGAGGTGGCCACTGTTGGGGGTATTGGACAGACATGTCTGGTTACACACCTGGGTGGGGCTGTGGCACCTTTCCAGGGGTGTAATCTGTGTTGAGTATCATAGCTGTCATGACTGTGGGCAGCATGTCCACCATGTGTCATCCCATGTGCATGTCATTGGTGTCCACTTGTCATTCGCATCTCAGGGGTGGCTGTCTGTTTGCACTGTTACAGTCCACTGCTGTGCTGGCTGGATTCCACTGTGTTAGGCTTCTCAACATCCATCTATGCATATCCATGTACATTGGGGTGTTGCATGCTGCCTGTTACATACTGTCTTGTCCTGCCGACACATGTTAGTCTGCATTGTGGTTTGTTCTGTACTGGCACATGGGCATGGTTGTTGGGGCATGCTGTCCACCATGTGGTGTTACATGGTGCCTTTGTGTTATCGTCATGTGTCATGTCCTGATATTGTCCCTCTGTCTCCTGTAGGTCCACGTCAGGTGTCACTGTGGGCCACCTGTCCAGAGGAGGATGAGGCGGGATGAGCTGCTGAGGAGGGTGGTGCGCCAACAGCGAACACTAATTGAACAGCAGGCTGTATTGATAGCGGAAATGAGACAGGTGGCAGCCATCCTAGATGAACGCCTGCCAGCACCTGCCCACTCCTAAATCCTACCTCCTATTGTTATCCTGCTTCCTGTCCCAGGCCCACTGTCCTATCCCTATGTCTGCCATCCTGTTTCCCTCCATTCCTTCCTATGTCCACATCCTCTCCCTTCCACATTCTTTCCCCATTGCACTGTACATAGTTTTCATATTAGCCTTTTTCTACTGTTACTATTTTCCCCATTGTTTTCAGTCCCTTTGTTAGGCCTGCCCTTTTCCTTTCATTGTGTTTTTCTTGTACCCCATTTCTGCATGCTGTATTCTGCTGTGTTTTGCTTTGTTTTTCTGTTTATTTGTTCTTGTTGCCTTTGTGCCTTACCTGTTTACTTTTGAATTATACTATGTTATGCTTGACATTCCTGTGTCCTGTCTTTTTTGGGGAGTCGGGATTTGACAGTGTTCTGTGGTATTCTGGTTTCACTTGTGGGTCCAGGTTATTCCATGCCTTCACTAGTACTGGAGTTATGTCTGGCAGGGCTGATTTGCTTTCCTGTGTTCCTAGAAGCTGCTTACACCTCTAACACTTTGTTTCTGTGGGTGTTGCACTGCCTCTGTCTGATTGCTATTTTCAGTGCTGTCTTATCTGCTATATTCAGTGCTGTCTTAATCCCAGGCAATTTTTGCCCTGCACTCCTCGACCTATTTGACCAGCTTCCTTAGCCTATATTCAGCTGGTTTTGCACAGGGCTATTTCCTTTGAATATAGCTATGGTTTTGCTCCCGGCAAATTTACCCGCCGGTAGTGCTAATTTAGCCCCGGGCACAGTTTTGAATATCTGGCCCTTAGTTTTCAGAGTTTAGCCCCTTCTTTCTAAAATCATTATTACTTCTTACTTTTCATCTTTGTTTTGAATTTATCTTCCTTTTAATTTATAATATTGTGTGGCAGGCACAGCTACTTTTCTACTTGACCACATAGCGTATTCACAATAAAATGCCATCCAATATAGGATTTCTCTTTTAACATGAGTTAACATGATTTTTTCAACTTCTCCATTAGCTCCTTATATTGTTTTGCCACTAGAGGGAGCCTGATTAAGTTGAACAATTTGCTCCCAATACCTCACTTGTCACATTTTACTGCTCTCTAGTAGCTGTTTTCACTGGTAATCATCCCTCATCACCCCTCTCCAATCGTTAAAGCTATCCCGCCATTGTGCACTCCCCAGATCAGCCCTCCTCCTCCTGCTCCTGTCAGGCAATGTCCACCCCAATCCCAGGCCTGGCAGCACTGGTCCTCCCCTGAAATCTCCTGGGCTGCGCATTGCTTCTATGAACATCTGTAGCCTCCTGAAAAACTGGACTCTCTACACTGCTGGGTGACGCTTCATAAACCTGATGTTGTTGTCCTGGTTGAAACCTGGCTGTCTCCCTCCACTCTGACTCTCATGTCTCTCTCCCGGCTACACTCTCCACTGGTTGGACCGTGTCGGCAGGAGGAGGGGGGCTGTGTCTTCTATTTGAAGGATTCTCTCATGGGGCTTCCACTCCCCCGCCTGACCTCGACCCATGAGGCCCAGGCACTTACTCTAAAGCTGTCCCCTGACCCAGCTAGAGGCCCATTATTCCTAACCGTAGCCTACATACCCCCAAGAACCAATCCCAGGCCCTGGGCCCACTAATTGACTACTTCACCTCCCTACCCAACTCATCGGACCAAATCTTGGTGGGTGACTTGAATATAAACTGGCTCTGCCCTCGTCCTCCTCCCACCTTGAGGCTTTCAATTCATTTGACCTAACTCAACTGGTCACACAGCCTACTAGAAAAACCTAGGGGGGACAAGCACCCTCCTGGATGTGGTCCTCACCAACAGGCCAATCCGCATCCACAACATCCAAATCCTCCTGACTGCCTCAGTGACCACTCCCTGTGCTTTTCAACTGGGAAACCCTCGGCCCTCATCCCGGTCAAACCACCTCTCGGCGGCTTAGGCCTGGGAGACTCATAGGCCTTAAGCGCTTCCTTGCCCACACTGATTGGTCCCTCTGACGAGGGCAACCAACATTGACTTGGCCCTGGCCTTCTTTGTAAGCACTTTCAACTTTGCCTGTGATATCTTTGCTCCAAACTGCTAGGAGGTCCAAAGTGAAACATGCCCTTGGATCACCCCTGCCCTCACTGCAGCAAAGCAAGCAGCGACAATCTTTAGCACCTTGCTGTTGCTGCTGGCGTTCAGCTGACATGCAGTCCTATGCTGCTGCCCGCAACCAGTGCACCTGGACCATCCATAAAGCAAAGGCGGAATACTACCAAGCATCTCTTACCTCCTCCTGGAACCCCAGATGCTTCTGGGACAACATCAAGCAACTGAATGGTCACTCCCAGTCCCCTCTCCTTCTCTTCTCAACATCAATGGTACCGTCTCCTCTGACCCTGCCCTCATTGCCACCCACCTCAATAACTCCTTTCCGACCTTAGCTCAGTACTTCCTGGTAACTTTTCAGTCCACCTCCTCCATCTGTACCACCACCCATTGCCCGCCCTCTTTCCACCTGTGTTGTGTCACCATGCAAGAAGCTAGGCCTTACTTGCTAAAAGCCCTAAAGGTAACACCATCGATAATGACTCACTTGATCCCTGTCTTTTATGTCAGGTCCTGGATCAGGTCCTCTTACCTATTACGTGCATTTTCAACAAATCACTCTGTCTCGGACAATTCCCTCTGCCTGGAAGATTGCCACAGTTACCCCTGTCCATAAAGGTGGTGACAGGACTCTTCTGGGTAACTTCAGACCCATCTCAATCCTCTCCCCTCTCTAAGGCGTTAGAGAAAATTGTGGCCTCCCAAGTCTCTGACTACCTCTGTAAGTACAATGTTCTCTGCCCTGAACAACACGGGTTCAGAGCAGGTCATAGTACCAATACAGCACTCCTGGAATTTTCCAACTCTCCATGCCTCCTTGGACTCTGGTGCCCTGGCTGGTGCTATATTCACTGACCTGTTTAAAGCATTCAATACCGTTTAGCATCCTCTTTTGATCTTCACCCTCGACCCTAATAGGCTTTGCCTCAGGACCCTGTTTCCTGGTGCACCTGCTATCTCTCCGCCCACTCCCAATGTGTGAAAGTCAACGGTACTTTCTCTGAAACATGCCCCATTCACTCTGGGGTGCCGAGGGCTCAATTCTTGGACCTCTACTATTCTCTACTCTTTCTTAACTCCCTACCCAGCAGTTGTACGGGTAAGATGCTTCTCTATGCTGATGATGCTGTTCTCGTTGCCTCCCACAATGACCCCATGCTGCTACAGAACTCCTCCAACTAGTCTTTGACTCTGCAGCTACCTGGTTCACTGAGCACTGACTTGTTATCAACCTTAAGAAAACAAAAACGATGCTCTTCTCCCACCCCAAAATAAGTACACAACTTTCCATAGCTGTCCACTCCACACCAATCTAGTCATTGACCAGGTGCAGTCCTATAAATATCTTGGTATAACCTTTGACCTGCACTTTCATTCCATGGACATATATCTGCCTAAATTCTGTCACCAACTCACTTTCAGGCATTCTTTACCGGCAAGAAATGCCTCCTCCTGATGCCCTCCGCCTGGCTGTCACCTCCTCTGTCATGTCTCTATTGACTATGGCCTCCAGTCTATGGCTCAGCAGATCAGACTGCCCTCAACAAGGTTCACCTCACAGTTAATAAGGCCTGCAGACTTATCACTGGTGCTCCCAGACTCACTCACACATGTGAGCTGTACACCCTGGCTACCCTACTCAGCCTGGAAGAGCGACTCATGTATCAGACATGCCAGCTCACCTTTAAAACCCTGTGGGCCATCCCCCGACAGGCCTATCCAACTCCATTCGCCGCACTGCACCGACCTTGATCGCGCAGCTCGTCAATAGCTACCCTAGTTATTCCGAGAGCCAGGACCTCTCAAGGTCAGAGGGCATTCTCACGTGTGCCCACTGGTATAACTCCTCCCTGCCAGTGTCTCAAACTCACTAACCTTAGCTTGCTTTAAGCCCAGGCTCAGAAACTTCCTGCTTAGCTCTCAAAATGCAACTGCCGCAGCCTAGTGTAAAAAAAAAATATATATATATATATACTCTGTTTGACAATGCTCACTGAGCTCTCCCCTTCCTTTCCCTACTAATTCCTCCTCCCTATCTCCCTCCCTTCTACTCCCCAGCTCTCCCCAACCATAAGTTTTGCACCTTTTGTTATCTTTTGCTTCGTTGGAGTTGTATTCTATTGAAACAAAATTGTAATTGAACTGTAACTTTTTGTTGTAAGTACTGTGTCCCTTGTACTACTGTTCTGATGTCCTCTTTGTGATGAGGTACCTTTTGTAAATGAGCCTCTGGCTCAAAGGTTTCTAAACCGATGTTTAACTAAATAAATAAATAAATAAATAAATAAATAATATAAAACATAGAGCTTTTTGTAATGTTCACATACAGTATAAAACATTGCATTACACATTTATTCTCACCAATATTTATTCATAGAATCACAAAATTATTTTATTGTAATATTTATTAACATTACTTTTCTTTAAATGTTTTTAATCATTGGATGAGTTTCTAAGAGTTTTTATTTCACAGTCACAGACACTTTCTTGCCTTGTCTTATACATATTTATTTATGCATCCTTTGCACATGGTACATCACTATTTTGACACTTACTGTCTCTTTAAACTGTGCACTTTTAAAACATGCTGCTGTTTCAATTCTCAACAGTCTTGAAAAGCGCATGAGCACAACAACCTTGGACGTGAGATTTGCTTCTTGGGGAGGAGCCAACATTGTGGGGCAGTTACTAGCTTGCACTTTCCTACCTCTTTGGAATCATTTTAACCCAGGATAAAGCTATCTGGATTGTATCTGCCTGCATCCAGCTTCTTTTCTTTATTTTTTCCAGCAAGTGTTATCCTGGATGGATGGGGTTCATGTGCCGACTCCTGCATGTGAGTATATACTTTACCTAATTGTTGGCATGCACCTTACTGCATGCTAGCTGCTACTGATTTGTGCTTAGTTTCTATTACACCAATAAAGATTAGAAATTTGATGATAGGGTCACTATTCCTACCTCACCCCCCACTCTCCAGACACCAACAGGCATTGGTGTGCCTTAGGGTATTGGATCTAACTCTCATCCCATTCTCCTATACTGTACCCTGTCAGCTTCTGTATAAATGGAATGGGGTGAGGTGAGGACCAATGACCCCAATGAACACCCAGACACCTGTTGGTGTGTGGAGAGTGGGGGGGTGAGGTGGGGGAGTGAGTTTAGTAGCCTAACATCAAGTTCCAATCTTTGTGACTGTTATAGAAACCCTAATTGATGCACTAACACAGTTTTTGCAATATATATATATATATATATATATATATATTATAGATATGGTATATAAATATATATGTATATTACATGAATAGATATGTGTGTGTGTGTGTGTGTGTGTGTGTATATATATATATATATATATAGGTATATAGTGTATATATGTGTATATATATATATAATATATATATATATATATATATATATATATATATATATGTATTCTGGGTCCAAAATTTACATGTTTGTCCAACACTTCTAATTACCAGAATTATTAACTTCATCAGGAATTTTTCGGGTAAGGATAATATCTTGAATCCTTATTTGTTGTATTTACCAACAACTGTGGCAAGAAGACATAAGCTCCTGGGAATAATCTGAAAGTTCTTTTGTCTAGCCATCTAAGTGCTAATTATTTTTCATTGGCAATATAGTAAAAGTGTAGAAGCAGACTTGGTCTGGCAGAGGTAGTTTGAACTTCTGTTGTTGAGAAGTTTGTGGAGGGGCAGCGGGAAGGATTTAGTTGCTGGTGAGCTTTAAACTCTTTTGAGTCTATTGCCTTTAGGAGGCTTTATTGCAAAAGTTTATTACATAGTGGGGAAAGGGTGCTAATGGTCCAACCAGGGACCTCAGATACCTGATAGTTTCTGGAAGGCTCAGGCTGGTCCCACCTCCTCTCCTCACCCCCTCCAGGTGTGATTTCCCTTATACCAAGAAGTACTGACATCACTTCTCCAGAAGGGCAAAGACAGGCTTCTGTCATAGCAGAAGCAGACTTTCAGGAAAGGAACAGCAGCGATTGAAGAGGTGACTGCTATCTCAGTGGAAGGGAAGTAACTACAATACAAGGAGTTTCATTGTTACCTATTTGCATTGTGGAAAGGAGGTAGGAGTTTGAAGAAGGCTGTGTAATAATTGCTTAAAGTCTCTTTTGGGTGTGGACAGGAGGGATAGGAATATAAAATCAGTTGCTCAATCAATCTAGAAGTGTACGACAAAGGGGTAAGGAAATTCAGAAAAGGAGAAGAATGTTTTGCACTGGTATGGGGAGAGGGAGACTAGGGGGTGTTTGGTATCCTTCATCTGGAAGGGTGGGGTGCTGGTGGGCAATGAGGGCAATGGGTAGGTGGTAGGCTGCACAACTGCAGGCGCCAATCTTTCTAAAAATTGCCTGGAAGGTGGGGGATGTTGGTGTGCAATCAAATAGGGAAACTTAGAAAGGAGATCAAGGGTCTACAGGAGAAACTAAGACAGGCAAGGCAGACTGGAGGAGGTTATAGTCCAATACTGGAGGGAGGGAGGGAGGAGGGAGATAGGAAGGGCAATTTTAGTCAACAGTGGTGAGGAGAGGGTCAGAAGAAGGGAAGCAGAGAAAGAGGGCCCAGACCAAGAAGAAGTGTCGAGAAAACTAGGTGGGGACAAAAGACAAATGTAAGGAGGAGACAGGGACAGCTGAGGGAAGGAGGAGAAGTGGCAACAGTCATGGAGTGGAAAGGAGGGAATAGGTTACTTTGAGGAGACAGGAAGTGGTCACTGGTGAAGGGTCATCAAAAATAGTTTTGCAGTACTAGAGGAAGGAGGAGGAGGGTGGTGATGAAATTGGAGGAGTAACTGGTAAATGCCTGACCAAACTGGAGCAGGGAAGTTGTTCTGGGGAATTACAACAGGGGCAGAAGGGGGAAAGACTGTGTAGGGAGGAGCCAGGACTGAGAGATGGAGAGGAATGGAAGCAAGCAGGGAGTAGGAGGTGGAATCTTAGTGCTGGGGCTTGATACTAAGAGGAGTCAGGTGGGGTGGCAAGGAGAGAGACACAGTTGCATTTGGGTGGAGCCCATGCCAGGAATGGCAGCAGAAAGGTGGGACAATTTGCTCTTAAATATGCTAGAAGGGGTAGGGACAAGACTCATTTGATTACACATCTGGAGACAAATGACCTGGCTAACATGATGGTATATATAGTCCAGTGGAGGTTTGAGGAACTAGGAAAATTATGTGAGGGGCAGGGAAAACAGTAACTCTTTCAGAGATACTTCAAGTGCCAAAGGCAAGCTCAACAAGAAAACTGAGAACAGAGGAATTTAATGAATGGCTAAGAACCTGGTGTCATGCTAAGGGATATGGGCTGGTGGGGGTGGGAAGGGACCTGGGAGGACAGTAGTAGCTATGCAAGGACAGGCTACACTTGAGTGAGGAGGAAAGAAAGTGTTGAAAGAGAGGATGGCAGAGTACAAGAGTAAGTTGTGAATGTAAACTAGGAGCAGGGGGTGCAAGTGGGCAAGAAACATGTAGAGACCACAGGTTGGGAAGCCACATGAGCTACACCCTATAACAGTGACAAAAGACAAAAGGCAAGTACTATTGGTGATGCTAGTAAAGGAGGGCATGACAGAAGAGTGGGGAAGGGATGGAAGGTGGTTACCCTTAATGCTAGAAGCCTTGGGAGGAAAACTGCAGACCTACAGGCGCTCATGGCAGAGGAGAAGTGGACATTGCAGCCATCACAGAAACATGAGCCACCAATATAATGACTAGGACCTGTCTGTACCATGGTGTAGGTTATTTCTCAGGGATAGGAGATTGGGAAAGGGTGGTAGAACTATATGTGAAGGAAGGACTGAAGTGTGTAGGGAGGAAGGGAGGAGGGTAGCATGGAGTCACTTTGGATGCAATTCCAGGATTCCAAGGATAGGACTCTCAGAATGGGAGTGGTGCACAGGCTGCCCTCTCAGATGGAGTAGTTAAACATGGAACTAGCCGGACAGGTCAGAAGGACCTGTGAGAGGGGTAGTGGTGATTGTCCGGGACTTTAACATGCCAGGAGTGGACTGGAGTACCCCAACAACTAGAAATAGAATGGAGCAGTTATTGTTGAATGCCTTCCAGGACAGCTTCCTGTAGCAAATGGTCAGTGAACCAACCAGGTTAGGGAATACTGTTGACTTTGTGCTGGCAAATGGGAAGTTTGTGAGGGAACTTAGGTGGAAGAACCACTGTCAGGGGTGAACACCATTCAGTATGGCTCACATTGATATGGGCAAGGAAGGAGTGGAATCTGGCACAAGGGTACTGGACTTCAGAAGTACCAGCTTTGGGAGGATGGAGGAAATGGTAAAAGGGTACCTGGCCAAAATTCAACCTAGCATGGGCACTAACCAGAGGTGGGAGCTCATAAAGCTGGGGACAGCGAGGCAACCAGAACCTGCAGCAAGGCCCAAAGCAAGAAGGATGGGGCTATGAAACTGAGCTGGGTGATCAAGGAGGTCATGGAAAGGTAAAGAGGAAAAGAGCTGCATTTAGGAGGCACAAGGAAACATGGAGGGGAGGACAGGAGGAGTACCTGAAGAAATCTAAGGTGATGACACAGGCAGTAAGGAGAGCTAAGAAATCTACAGAGCTCAGGCTGGCACAAGGCATTAAGAAGGGTGAGAAGGACTTCTTTAGATACATCAGGGAAAAAGAGAACTGTAAGGACCACATAGTAAGGATTATGAAGGAGGGGTGTTGGGTGGAAGCAAGACGGCAGAAGTGCTAAATGATTACTTCTGCTCGGTATTTACTAAGGAGAAGAGGGGTGATACCCAAGGGGGAGGAATGGCAGAAACAGGAGGGAGGGGTTGACAGATGGGAAATCATAGAGGGCAGTGTTTTGGAGGGTTTGAGGGCACTGAGGGTGGACAAGGCACCAGGCCCAGATGGCATCCACCCAGGGTACTGAAGGAGCTGGCAGAGGTCCTTGCTGGACCTTAGGATGACCTGTTTAATGCTTCACTACACTCAGGGTGTGTACCTCAGGATTGGAGGATGGCTCATTATTCCAAGAACATGACTCTCAGAATGGGAGTGGTGTACAGGCTGCCCTCTCAGATGGAGGAGTTAGACATGGAACTAGCCAGACAGATCAGAAGGACCTGCAAGAGGGGTAGTGTGGTGATTGTCCGGGACTTCAACATGCCAGGAGTGGACTGGAGTACCCCAACAACTAGAAATAGAATGGAGCAGTTATTGTTGAATGCCTTCCAGGACAGCTTCCTGTTGCAATGGTCAGTGAACCAACCAGGTTCAGGAATACCTTGACTTTGTGCTGGAAAATTTGAAGTTTGTGAGGGAACTTAGGGTGAAAGAACCACTGTCGGGAGTGAACACCACTCAGCATGGCTCACATTGGATATGGGCAAGGAAGGAGTGGAATCAAGCACCAGGGTACTGGACTTCAGGAGGCCAACTTTGGAGGATGGAGGAAATGGTAAAAGGGTACCTGGCCAAAATTCAACCTAGCATGGGCACTAACCAGAGTGAGAGCTCATAAAGCTGGGGATAGCGGAGGCAGCACCAGAACCTGCAGCAAGGCCCAAAGCAAGAAGACTGGGGCTATGAAACTGAGCTGGGTGAGCAAGGAGGTCATGGAAAAGGTAAGGAGGAAAGAGCTGCCTTTAGGAGGTACAAGGAAACAGAGAGGGGACAGTGAGGAGTACGAAGGAATTAAAGGAGGTGACACAGGCAGTAAGGGAGCCAAGGCATCTACAGAGCTCAGGCTGGCACAAGACATTAAGAAGGGTGAAAAGGACTTCTTAGATACATCAGGGAGAAAAGGAACTGTAAGGACCACATAGTAAGGATTATGAAGGAGAGGGTTGGGTGGAAGCAAGGGACGATAAGGCAGAAGTGCTTAATGATTACTTCGGCTCGGTATTTACTAAGGAGAAGAGGGGTGATACCCAAGGGGAGGAATGGCAGAAATAGGAGGAGAGGGGTTGACAGATGGGGAAATCATGGAGGGCAGTGTTTTGGAGGGTTTGAGGGCACTGAGGGTGGACAAGGCACCAGGCCCAGATGGCATCCACCCCAGGGTACTGAAAGAGCTGGCAGAGGTCCTTATGGAACCTTAGGATGACCTGTTCAATGCTTCACTACACTCAGGTGTGTACTTCAGGATTGAGGATGGCTCATGTGGGCCCCTCCACAAGAGTGGCCCAAGGATGAACCGGTAACTACAGACTGGTGAGTCTCACATCCATCATAGGTAAGCTGATGGAGACTATCCTGAAGGAGAGGCTGGTGGTCCTCCTGGAGGCCAAATGACTACAGGACAGCAGACAGCATGGTTTCATATGTGGCAGATCCTGCCAAACTAACCTTGTGGATTTCTATGACTGGATAACTAGGCAACTGGACAGGGCCATGCAGTGGATGTCCTGTATTGGACTTCAGTAAGGCATTCGACTCGGTGCCAAATGGGAGGCTGAAGTAAGTTAGAAGGCACAGGGGCAGGTGCAAAGTTGGTGAAATGGGTAGGAACTGGCTTCAGGGAAGGCAACAGAGGGTGATGGTGGGTGGGGCACTCTCATCCCCAAGGGCAGTGATGAGCTGTGTTCCACAGGGCTCAGTGTTGGGACCAGTGTTGTTTGGGATATTCATTGCAGACATATCAAATCAAATCTAATCAATTTTATTTTTAAAGTATTTTCATAACCAAAGCGCTGTACAGACAATAAACAAATATCAAATAAGAAACAAAGTTAAAACAGATTACTACAATAAAATGACAGTAAAATTAGCGAAATTAGGAAAGGCAAAGTCAAATAAATATGTTTGTAATTCAGTTTAAAACTGTCAATGGTCAGGCACTCTCTCAACCGATGAGGTAGAGAATTCCACAGGGTTGGTGCAGAGAAAGAAAAGGGCAGTGCCAGATGTCTTCAGGCCAACCCTAAGAATCTCCAGCAATCTCTCATTGGTGGATCAGAGGACAGATGGGGTAGTAGGATACAAGGAGGTCTTGCAAATAACTGGGTCCCTGTTTGTGTAGGGCTTTAAAGGTCAGTAAACCAACCTTAAAGGTGATCATTGGACATCGAGAGCAAGATCAATCTGTTTGCTGACAACACCAAGATGGGAGCAGTGGTGGATGACCTAGGGGATGGCAGGGGTTGCAGGATGATCTGGAAAAGATGGAAACCTGGTCAGACACTTGGCAACTGGGGTTTAATGACAAAAGTGCAAGGTGCTGCATTTTGGGGTGAAGAACCCAAGAGGAGTTACCAGCTGGGGGAGTGCAGCTAGCCAAAACAGAGGAGGAGAAGGATCTGGGGCTGCTCATTACAGGGTCAATGAACAACTCAGCACAATGTAGGAAGGCAGCAGGAAAGGCCAACAAAATGCTGGGTTGCATTGCAAGGAGTATCTTCTCAAGGAGGGAGGTGATTCTGCCACTGTATAGGTCATTAGTTAGACCACACCTGGAGTATTGTGTGCAGTACTGGTGACCTTATCTGAAGAAGGACATTAAGTTACTGGAGGGTGCAGTGCAGGGTGACAAAGATGATCAAGGGGCCAGGGAACTTACCATATGATAGGAGTCAGAGGAGCTAAACATGTACTCACTGGAGGAGAGGAGAGACAGGGGACATGGTTGAAACCTTTAAGTACATGAAAGGAATAAACAAGACAGATACAGAGGGGCTGTTCAAAGTAAGAGAGGGAGGGACACTGGGGCTATGATATGAGACTGGAGGAGGAAGGTTCAGGAGGGAGATAAGAAACACTTTTTACAGAGGGTGGTAACTGGGTGGAATGCATTACTGACAAAGTGGTATCCAGTAGAATAGTGGACTGCTTCAAAAGGACCTGGGGCAGGGCAAGGGAGAGTCAATGGAAGGAAGGGTGAGAGGAGAGGGGCAGATGCAGAATAGAAGTGCTAGCTGCACATTTGAGCAGACTTGATAGACCTCTAGGCCTTTATCTGCTGGCAAATTTCATATGTTCGTATGTTTGTAAAAAGGATTTGGGGCACTCGATGCTACCCTGTTTCCTAGGTATAATTATTTTACAGCAGTCTATGCAAGGGGACCCACACCACAGGCATTTTACAAATGGAGCCTGATTTTAAATACATTACTATACAGTACTTTTTCTGTTCTGATGTGCTAACTGGTAAGCCTATCACAGCACTGGTACAGTGATAGTGGTAGCATCACTTACATGATCACACGCATGACATGCTGAAATAGAAAACTATAGAAAACACATAACTATGATTGTATGTTCTGTTAACAAGAATGAGAAAACTGTTAGGCTTTGCTATTTTAATACATGTTTGACTGTGTAGAGAAAATAATGTTAGTGTTTTGTTGTACCTTTGTGCTCTGCACAATGAAGAAAATGGATTGTTACAAGTCTGTGACAGCCCTTGAAAATCTGCAAGTGAAGGCCATTATTGTATTTTTATGCTAGATGACAGTATCTGCTGGTTTCTTTATCTGTCATAATAATGATTTATGTGAAGGAAAGGTACAGTAGTATGGATTTACACCTGCAATTAAGAATATTTTATTAGTTACATATGCAGATATATGACTCCTCTGTGGTTGTAAAGAGAAATAGCACTGCTAAAACATGGCTTAATATTGTGCACTTAAAGTTGGTAAGGATAGTCTGTGGACACCTGTAATGTATTCTTAAAATAAGGATTTCAGTACATTGTGTCATATATCACAGATATTGGTTTTGCACATAATCACTCGTCACAAACCCACTCAGCAGGTCAGCCGTCTATTCCCAAGTGCCAACCTCCAAGCACAGTCTTGTGAACAGTTAACAGAAACAGGGTAACCCTCCTGGTCTGTTTGTGGGTTCGGATCAACCTTTGGTCTCAAGTCTTGGAGTGATTCAAACTGTGAACCTCTTTGTTAGTGTACCCAATGTACAGGCTCAGATAATTCTGTCTTTGGGAGGCCAGATATATTTGCCTATGGGCACCTAACCAGGTGTACAGAAATGAACCCTTAAAACTGTAATAAAAGACCTCAGATTTAAAACGCTACCTTTTCCAGTTTGATATCACCATTCAAGCTTAGGTACAGTGTCTGCTTTAACCATATGTACTTCACTTGTAAATGAAAGAAAATAAAAGACAAAGCAAGTAGGCTGTAAAAACAGAGTTTTACTAAAATAGATAAAAATATGTAACATGTAAATACAGAACCATATATCACAAAACATACAAATCACTTAAACAAAACAGATTTTAAAAGTGCCATTCCAACTACAGTACTTAGATGTCTCTCTCTCTAATTACCTGCTTAAAAGTGCTCACAGATGTTTCTTTGTCAGAGTCTAGATAGAAGTGTCTCTGAAGGAAACAGAATAATGTTTAAAAGCTGGTTTTCCCACCCTATTCGCATGAGGTCACCTAGCTCCTCCCTGTTAGAATATATAAAAAGTATGTCTATATAAAAACAGGATGTCTTTTTCCAAGTATTAAATTCTGCAACCTCAGCATAACTCATATTTTTCAAATGACTCTCTTTGATCTTATAATAAGCTCCCCCTTCCAGGACATGAAAGCATCTTTTATGACTTAGCACTAAAATGTCACAACCTGCTCTTCTTCCTCTAAGCTTTATCAAAGTTTATGATTTTCCCTCTTAGCAACTACAGCTATAATTAACTTAGTTAAAGTCTATAATTAGCTTTGAGCCTTCCAGGTAACACCTTGTATCTAAAACCTATCTGTTGTGTGTGTGTTATACTCACATGCTGTTTCAGCATTCTCAAGAGAGACAGTCCATAACCCATTTTTATTTCAAATAATTATTCAGTGATCAGAAACAGCAATTCATGTGTCACAATTACAATTAAAGACAGTTATACATTTCACCATATACAGTAACCATATTGATATCATGTCAGAATAACTACTATTGCTGTGTGTTTTTATCAACTATGAATGTGAAGATCATTAATATTGCTACTGTATTTTAATGTTACTGTTAGCAGTGATTTTCAATGCACTGTATTATGTTGCTTACAAGGAGACCATGCAGATAATGGAGGTTGTAGCACTGTAAGATAATAGTAGCAAGCACAGCACTGTTACTACGATGTATTTAGCATATATAACAGCATAAAAAACATGTAGACTTCAGCTGAGGCACAAATCTTCAGTTTTCGAAATGAGACCTGTTTCTCTTAAGAAATAATCAAATCAGAAGAAAACAGTTATAAGCCACACTTGAAATAGCATTATTATGTTGTAATGGGGCATCTGAAAATGTTCTTATTGACTCTGAGACTGTGCTGAGTGCAGTGTTATACATATCAGAAGAAACCTTAGCACAGGATTATTGTTTGCCAAATTGGTGCCTGAAAGCCTGATACTGTACCTGTGCATACAATGAATTTAGTAGTACACAGGGCACCATGAACTCTCAGGATTGCTTTGTCAATGTTATGTGATATACACTTCTTAACTTCTAAAATTAATTTGTCTGTTTTGGACCATGCGAGTAAGTAGTAAGTCACTTCAGGTTTATACTACACAGTTCTGACATGCAGCTAGAGGCCTTATGCCTCACTATGTCCCTTTCACCGTGTGGCACAACTGTCTAATGTACACCCATCATGTCTTATTGCTTATCTGTGCATAGTCCAAAACTTAGAACTGCTCACATTTTGTTGTGCAACCTGTCAGTTCATGCTGTTCACCACACCTGCTTTGCCAGCATGAGCCTTCTGGTCAGCTCACACATGCACTGGTTCAACAGGCCGTTGAGCATAAACAGTGCTGATGGGTACTCTTGCATCGTGACTTGGTTACTAATGCAGAATGCAAAACCAGCGTGGTTTAATCTCCACGTGTAGTACAAAACTTGCACTTATCAGTGAAGGCGTCCACATTCAAGTGCTTATAAACAGATAACATTTATTAAATAAATTATAAGCAGCATTACTCCCCCTGCCATCACCAAAGTTTTGTGCGGAGAAACAGAGCAACTGTTGATGGCCGCTAGTGTTTCTTGCTGTTTGGTAAAACTTAGGTGTGTATGTGTTTCTTGGTTAGGATAGTTTTGGCTAAATGTGGTACTTGTGAAGATGTTGGAGCTTCTGACATCTGTCTATAGTAATGTTTGGAGGGTTTTCATCCCCATGTCACCAAAATTGAAGATCAATGTAAGGGAATGGATCATAACACACATTGGTCTATCATGATGTACAATGTATTTCTCCATGCTAGTTTTTAAAGAAGTGCGATGATTTACCTGTTTCAACAGCAGATGTGTTGACTGTGGGAAGGATGATCTATGACATTGAAAATGTAAGTATACTGTTAACAACACATTCTGTATGTATATACTGACACATATCTTGCTTGCGTTACAATTACCACTATAACTGTATTTAACATATACTTTCTTTTTTTGTAATATTTTTCTCCCACCCCGGGTTCAGAGTACAATTATTCAGAATAAATTAGTTAACAATGGACAGCTCTCACTGACCAGTGAGTCATTAATTAACTGTAATTCATCCTTACCCAGGGTTATTTATGCCTACCCCACCCTCTAAATCTATGATCTATCTCTCTATCCTAACTTCTCTACCTCTTTCCTACCCCTTCCCTATTTATATTTGTGAATTAATTATCTCTAAAACCAGAGCCCTGGTTTTGTTACATTTTCCATTTCTTGGATGCCTAAACTATACTGTCTCTCAAGGTCAATGCAATCTATAAATAGGGTTTCTCCATAGGCGTTTTCTGGTGGATCCTCATTCTTTCATAGTCTCACAATACACTCCTCACATTTATTAATCCCATGTTTATTATTTTCTGTAATTGGCCTGATGGTAGAGTTTGGGATTGAGTGGTTCCAAGTAAACACAATTCAGGTTCTAATTGTATGTTTACCTTCAGAATTCTGCTTAGTGTGTTAAATACTGTATCTCAAAATGGTTTGATATTTTTGGCATGTGATTATCATATGTTTCAATGTCCTCTTCTGAGTTTTACACCTATTACACATTGATGAGATGCTAGGGTTCATCTTGATGAGCAGATGGGGTGTGTAGTAAAGTTTGTGCACTACATTAAATGGAATACTGTTAATTCTATTATAAATAGTAAGCTTTATCATTCTAATGGATTCTGACCATCTATGTATAGGTATGCTGTACTGAATTTTTTTCTCAGCTCTACTTTAATTTTAGTTCTTGTGTGTGCTGCAGAGACCCTCAACTTTTATAGAGTTTAGAAATAAGTTAATAGTTTGGTCTTTATTAGAAATCCAAGTTTGTAAGGTTGTAAGTTTGGGTTTATATAGCCCTTTCCCCATCCACTCTACAAGACTAAACCTAATTCTAATATAATTAAATCTTTCTGTTTCTGGAAGACTATATGTGTGTTTTAGTTCTGCAAAAGTTAAAAGTTTTCTCTTCCATAGAGATCTCCTAAATCCATATATTGTATCTACTCAATGATTAATTTCATTCCTAAATCCTTGCATCCTTCAAATTTTTACTATTAATAGGGCTGTGTATATTTATCCTAATTTTTAGCTCTCAATTCCCTATGATATGTGTTCCAAGTAATTAGGATAGAGCTTATACAGCTGTTGGTCATGTTTTTATTTCTGATTTACTATATTCTTTATATAAATAATGATATTTTCTCCCACCACTGAAAAAAGCTTCTCATATTCTACCCACCAAGGGGAGCAACATAATATTCTATAGTATGGGATAATACTGCAGCTTGTGTATAATCTGAAATTTGGTAGATTTAAACCACTTGCTTTCCTTTCTCTTCTCTCTTGACTAGGTAAGCCTTGGTCTCTTATTCTTCCACATGATTTTTTCCAGGTTTATAACTTGATTATATGAAATCATTATCGAGATTTCTTGTAAGATATTACAAGATCCTTGGTAGGACAGTCATTTTAATCACTTGAGCTGTTCCCATCATGGTTATTGGCAGATATGCCTATTTTTCTAATTCCTGTTTATTTTTACCAATATTAGTTTCATATTATATTTCATAGCTAAACTAATATTACTTGTTAACAAATGCCCAAGTATTTAATTTTATCTGTAGAAATTGAAATTTTATTAAATTCTTGAGGGGTTTTCTTTTAGGGTTCATTCTTAATAGTTCACATTTTTCCATTTTATTTTGTACCCAGTTGCTTCCCAAAAGGATTATATAGTTGTCATAATCTTGCATATAGAAACAACAGGATTTGTCGAATGCATCATTATGCCATCTGTATAAAGAGATAGTTAAGTTTACCCCCTCACCTGCACCCTTCAATTTCTTCCATTGCTCTAATTTAATTTGTAAGAGGCTATATTGCCAAAACAAAAGAACAGTGGGGACAAAGGACATCCCGTCTGGTTCCTCTTGAGAGACTGACGTTCTGTGAACTATTTTGACTTGTTGTAACTTTAGCCACTGGATTCTTATACAACATTTTAATCCATCCCCAAAATGTTCACCCATCCTGCCAAGTTTATCCTTTAAATAGGTATTTCCACCCGACACTGTTGAACACCTTTTCTGCATCCAGGAAAAGCAACATAGTTTCTGTTTCTTTGTATCCTTCAATAACATACAGAGGATTTCTGATGTTATTAAAGCTCCTTCTATGTTTAACAAAACCTGCTAGTTCTTCATTAACTAGGGATGCAAGATCTTTTCCAATCTTGTCATCAACATTTTAATTAATATTTTATAATCAGTGTTTTAGAAAGATATCAGGTGGTATGATGCATGCAATCTTGGATCCTTACCCTCTTTGTGTATCAAAATTAATAGTGCTTCCATGAATCTGTCAGGCACCTGTCTTTGTTGGTAGAGTAGTTAAATAAAGCTGTTAGATTTGGAAATATCTTTCTCCTGGAATCTTACATATTTTTAAAGGCAGTCTGTCAGGACCAGGGGATTTGCCAGTCTTCAATGCTTTAATGGCTTTCTCTACCTATTCTTTGGTTATAGATTTATTTAAGAATTCTCTTTAAGCCTCCAAGATTTTAAATCTCTATTTGGAAAAAGTTATTATTACATTCCATATTTATTTCTGATGTATATAGAGTTGAACATAATTGTTCAAGCTTTTTAGTAATGATTTGTGGGTCAGTCACTATTTTGTCTTCCATTAGGATATCCTTTATCTGTCTCTCTGTTCTCTCATTTTGAAGTTGGTATGCCAGTATTTTACCAGATTTATCAGCCTGGGCATAATATTTAGCCTAGTTTTGAGAATTATTCTTTCCACCTCCCATTCATCAGTATGTTGTTCTGTTGTGTTAAGCCATTTAAGGTTACTAAATCTCTTTCCTGACCTGTGTTTATATGTTTCATTTCTGCCTTTTCTTTCTTCAAGTTCACTGCTTTCTTTTCCTTTCTTGGTTTGTATGGCTTTATATTTAACAGTATATCCCTCATATTAGCTTTCATGGAATCTCAGATGTTATTTAAAGATGTATCATGGTTCCAATTAAATGCCAAAAATGTTTTCAACTGTTCTTTTATCTAGTTTACAAAGCCTTTATCTTTATATAGTAAAGAGTTAATTATCCTCCTAGTGTTTTTGGAGCAGTATATTCAATTCCATCAAGCATCTTAAAGCTGGTGATCAGACAGATTAATATCTTCATAAGAGATCTTATTTATTTTGAAAATTATACTGAGCAATCTGATTAGCCAGGCTATCTTTGAATATGTTTTAAACCTATGAAGAAGAAAGAAAATTCAGTGCTGTGTGCTTTGTTATATTGCTAGATATCATATAATCCATAGCTTCCATGCAGACTTCAACAGGGTCAAGTGGAGACAGATCTAAGCCAAATTAGGGTTCATCACAGTGTTGAAATCTCCACCAGTAATCATTGGGTGGGAGACTGAGCTAACGTGAAAAGAATTCCACAAAAAATCCTGGTGTATCTTCAGTCAGGCAATATACCCAACAACTGTCATACATTCATTATTAATTTTTATGTGTGATATTATGTACCTATTATTTTTATTATCTACTACCTTATTCAGAATCTCTGTTTTATGCTTTTAGCAAAATAATTGCCACACCTCTAGATTTCCCATTTGAAACATAGAAACATTGAAGCTGAAGGCAGATAAGGACCACAAGGCCCATCAGTCAGCCCATTTCTTTTTCTACCTTATGAATATGCCATAGGCCTTTGCTCTGTCAATGGCCTATCTATTCATACTCATCTGTATTGCTCCCTTATGCCTATCCCATGCCTGTTTGAATCCCTGCACTGTATTCATATCCACCACTTCCTTAGGTAGGCCATTCCATGCATCCACCACCCTTTCTGTGAAAAGAACTTCTCCACATTACCCCTTAATCGGCCTCCCTCTAATCTCATGCTGTGTCCTCTTGTCATTATACTGAAACATGTTAGACTCTTTCACTTTGTTAATGCCCTTAAGGTGTTTGAATGCTTCAATCATATCACCTCTCTCCTCGTTTGCTCTAGGGTATACATATTGAGTTCGGTTAATCTATCCACATATGTTTTCTGATTCAGTCCCTGCACCATTTTGGTTGCCCTTCTCTTGACTGCCTTAATTTGGTTAATGTCCTTGTGAAGGTGTGGCCTCCAGTACTCACACAATACTCCAGATGAGGTCTAACCAGTGTCTTGTAAGAGGATCATTATCTCCCTCTTCTGACTTGTGAAACCCTACTAATACACCCAACATCCATCTAGCCTTACCTACTGCTTTAGAGGTGTGCTTGGATGATTTCAGGTCATTTCTGATGATGATGCCCAAGTCTCTTTCTTCCTTGTGACTGCCAGCATCTCCCCTCCCAGCCTATAGGTGACTTCAGGGTTTCTCTTCCTTATGTGCATGATCTTGCACTTCTTTGCATTAAACCCTAGTTGTCACACTTCACAGCCATTTGCTAGTTTATCCAGATCTCTTCTCATTCTGCCCACCATCTGGATCATCTACTCTGTTGTAGATCTTGGTGTCATCTGCAAACAGACAAACCTTACCCTCAGTCCATCTGCAATGTCACTGATGAAGATATTGAAGAGGACTGGCCCCAAGACTGATCCTGAAGTACCCCACTTGTGACTTGCATCTCTTCTGACTGTATACTGTTTACCATCACTCTCTGTTTTCTGCCCATCAACCAGTTTGCCACCCAGTTGACCAATGTCTGACCCACCCTGAGCCTACCCAGCTTATTAATCAATCTTCTATGTGGAACAGTATTGAAAGCTTTGCTGAAGTCAAGGTAGGCAACATCAACTCTCCCCTTGTTCCACCACTCTGGTTACCCAGTCAAGAAATCTATGAGATTAGTTTAACAGGACCTTCCTTTTGTAAACCCATGCTTTCTTAGATCCTGTGCTCCTATGGATTCCAGGTGTTGCACTATCCTTTTCTTAGGGTGTCTCCATAATCTTGCCCACTACTGAGGTAAAACTGACTTGTCTGTAGTTCCCTGCATCCTCCCTGCTACCACTCTTGTGGAGCAGGATCAAATGAAGCCTTTCTCAGTCTTCTGGGACCTCTCCTGTGCTCAGAGACTCACCAAACAGTTCTGATAATGGCTCTGCTAGTTCCATCCTTAGCTCCTTTAGTACCCTGTGATGTATGCCATCAGGTCCCATTGCCTTTGAGCCATTGTGGAATGCATTTCCTCCCAAAATTCACCAAAATTATTAAATTCAGTCCTGTGCAGGATAAGGCAGTCAGTTCTGATAATTTTTATATACAGTATGAGATAACTCTTTTCCTTTTAATAGGATTTTTAATACCATTTATGTTCCATGATACTATATTAAATCTACCCATTCTTAGGTAACTGAGTAAGGTCCTCTAGGCACAAATGCCTGTTTTTCAGGGCTATCTGGGAGCACTGGGTGGTAAAGTGACTTGCTCAGAGTCACACATTATGCAAATGGAGGTTATGAGAATCAAACCCAGGTCTGGTCTGCTGGATGTACCAAGCTTAGGTTAATCAGTCCCATTAATTGAATTTGCTCAGTGAATTCAGGAAATAAATTAATCATTTTGCCTGAATTTGCTTACTGGAGTTTAAAGGTTCCTGCTCTGGTTTTCCCCTTATATTTCTTTTGCTTTTCTGTCCCTCTATTCTTACTATAAACTGCTTCCCTATTCCCCTACTCCCCATCTCGCCTTAGTCTATGTTTCTTGGACATGATGGAGTGTGCTGTGTCCCTCATGACTGCCAACAGAGCAAAACATAGTGCAGTGTGACTGCCAAAAGAAACAGTGAGAGGAGTGCTTCCACGATCATGGAGGCAACTGTGTGGAAACTCCAACATGTTGTTCAGCAGCAAGGAATGTGCTGCCTGCATTTTCTGTAGCAAGTGGTCTGCAGGGCTATGCCCTCTATCCCTATCAAGTATTGGGAATTCACAACACAATGCTGTTTACAAAGGTGAGCAAGTACATTTCAAATGCAAGTTATTAGATAAGAATAAATAAGGCAGCAGTTGGGTTGCAGTAGACAATCTGTCTGTCCACGAGCTGGGCGTGAGGTACATTTATTATGAACAATAATACAATAGGATTGTTTCAAGGTGATCAAGTATATATCAATTTCAGGTCATTTAGCCAGTTATGAATAAGACAGGAACAAGATTTCAATAATACATGCAAACAAAGGGTAAAAGGGCGTAAGATGTTATGACATGTACAAAAAACTAGTACAATATAATAGGGAAATCAATGGTAGCAGGAATGTAGGCAGCTTTTAAGTTGATATGTTTTAGCCCTTTCTGAAGCAAGAGAGAGAGTTAGAGTTTTACAGGTCCTCTGGGAGGACATTCTAGATAGATGAAGCCAAGAAGATGAAGGACCTATTCCCCATAGCTATTTGAACCTCAGGAACCTTAAGCAATTGTTTTGTTGGAGGTGCAGAGCAATCTACTTAAGTGCTTGGAGGCTAGAGGCCAGCCAGACCAGGTCTTGCATAGACAAACATTAGTTTGAACACCATACATAATATGGAGTAATGAACTCTACTGTCTAACTAGGGCCAGTTTAAGAAGGCAAAACATCTCAATAAAGCTTCTTGGGGAGGGGCACCATTGTGAAGCATTCTATTTTATTGTAAAGTGTCTCAAACCTATTTGACTCAGATCTCCTATGTGATTGCATGACAGGGGCAGTATGCAGTTGTATAGTGAGCAGGATACAGTTTACTATAGCTAGCCTTGAGACAAAAATGCATGGTGAGGTGGCCATTCACTCAATATAAAAGACATAACTTTTAGTGGATGGTTATATGATCCATCCATGCTTTAGAACGAAAAGTATTGGTCAATAAAGAGCCCAAGATACTGGATCATATCCGTTTCTCCAATCTGAGTTCCTGAGCAGGCTGCAAGGAAAGCAGATGCTGTCTGTCAGGTCTTAGATGTTTGGGCCTGAAAAGGACTGCCTTGGGTTTCTTTTATGTTCAGGACCAGCCTGTTTGCTGTGATCCACTCGCTAGGGATTCAAAGTTAATTAACAGTTGGGCATTGAGTGTCATGACATCTTGGGAGCTCCTATAAAGGACAGCATCATCAGCATAAAATATGAGATGCCTATTACCACAATTGTTGTCCATGTCATTAATGAATAAGGAGAGCAGAAGAGGACTGAGTATTTAACCCTGGGTACCCCATCTGAAATTGGCAGGTGACTTGATAAGGTGCCTCTACATTTGACCATTTGAGTGCTATGTGTAAGATAGTGAGTAAGTCAGGCTAGTGAGTGTGAATCAAGACCAAGGTGTTTTAGCTTAGTAAGGAGCAATCGGACTTACCAGATTAAAGGCCTTTGTTAGGTCTGTAAAGATAGCCCTTGTAGGATCCCTGTTGCCAGGGCCTGGAGGATACCTGTAGTGAACCTAACCAGAGCAGTATCCATGCCATGATTCCATCTAAAACCATTCTGCTTGTTGGAAAGGAAGTGATGAAGGCAAGATAATCCCAAAGCTGATTATATACCAGCCTGTCCTGTATCTTGGCAAGTGTGCAAAGCAGGAGATAGGCCTGTAGTTTTCTACCATTTCCTGAGTCCACCTGTGAACAGGAACTACTAATGCTTCTTTCCATGTTCCAGGGATTTTGTCTTCAAAAATTGATCTGTTAAATGACATGGCAATTGTGGAAGCTATGGCTGAGGCAGCAGTCTTCAGTAGCCTGGGTCCCAGATTGCCAGGACCAGCTGAGCTGCTGATTTTTATTCTCTTTGCAGAGCTAGCACATCGTTTCTTGTAACTAATCGAAAGTGAAATTTGGGGTCAGGAGATCAATTCCTACAGGGCTAGGGAAGAGGAGGTGGATTGGATGTCCCAGTTTTGTATTTATTCAGGTCAGTAAAGAATTGATTGAAGACATTGGCAGCAGTCTGTGGATTCACAGATAATCTGACCATTAGCTGTGAAACGATGCTATTCGACGCTAGCACCTCCATTTAACAAAGTATTAATCTGAGATCAAATTGTCTAGGATCAGAAAGGTTATTGTCTTGCAGTCCTCTAACACAGTCCCTCTTGTCTATCTTTGCCTTTTTTATATAGGTTCTTTAGCTCCCTGTATTTGACCCCTGAATCCCATCAGCTCCCACTTGCATACTGTGTGACCCTGAGCAAGTCACTTAACTACTTGTGCTACCAGGATGCACCTGGACACATGCTCTGGCTAAGTATGCCTTTCCTGGTTAAACAATTTCCCCTTTCACCTTTGACTCAGTCAGCCTGAAGCCCAGATTTCTTGTAATGTCCCCAGGCCCTATCCAACTGGATCATCTTTTTTTTTTTTTTATAATGAGGGTAAGCCATTTATGGCACTTTGATTTGATCCTAAGTTTCTTAAATAGGGCATGCTTGTTCGTGGCTGTAAAAACAATAAAAATAAAAGTGATTTGCAATGTACTCAAAGGCATCATCTACACTAGGAAGCTCAAAACTGGACTACAGTCAAGCTCAGAAAGAAAGGTTAAGAAAGATTCAGCTGAGATGTTAGAAAAATCCCTTTTATGCTTCTCATAAAAAATAGTTAACTTTTTAAAATGTAATATTTAATTTGAGGCAGAGCACAAGCTTTTGTATGGATTCCATACTCTTCTTATAGCCTTTTCCCTCCATAGAAACATAGAAATTGATGTCAGAAAAGGACCCTTGGCCCACCTAGTCTGCCCTAAAGTAACCTGCCTAATGTGTCACAGCAGACCCTATTTGATCTGTAGCCTTTCCCCTCCTTCTTCTGTTTCTAAGGTTCCCTGTGCCTATCCATGCATGCTTGACTTCTGTTAATATTTTGGTATCTACCACCTCTTCTGGTAGTCTGTTCAGGTGTTCACCACCCTCTTCATGAAGACGTACTTCCTCACATCCCTCTGAGCTTCCCACCTTCCAGTTTCATATTGTGCCCTTGCTCTTGAGCATCTCTTCCTAATTAAAATGCCACGATCTTGGACATTATTGATACCCTTGAGTATTTGAATGTTTCTATCATGTCTTCCCTCTCCTTCTATCCTTTAGAGTACATATTTAATTCCTTGAATCTTTCCTTGTAGTGCTTCTTTTGCAGTCCATGCACCTTCTTGGATGCCCTCCTCTGTACCTCCTCTACCCAATCTATTTCCTTCCTGAGATGGGGCCTTCAGAGACTGGACACACAGTACTCTGGTGAGCCTCACCATCAATCTGTCTGGGTAACACCACCTCCCTCTTTCTGCTGGTAATACCCTTCCCTATGAACCCCAGCATTCTATTAGCCTTTCCTATTGCCTTATCACACTGCTTGCCACCTTCATGTCATCTGATATGATGACCCTAGATACTATTTCTGTTGTGTTGTTTCCACCTCATCTCCCCCCAATTGGTATGTTGCCCTTGGGTTCCTGTGCCTATGTGCATACATTTGCATTTTTAGCATTGAAACCTAGCTGCCATACCCATGATCATTCCTCCAGTTTACTTACATCTTTCCTCATTTTGTCTACCACTCTGGGTATGTCCAGTCTGTTGCAGATTTTTGTCATCTGTGAACAGGCATACTTTCCTTACAGCCCTTCTGTAATGTCGCTGATGAAGACATTGAAGAGTTCTGGTCCCAGCACTGACTCCTGTGGTACCCCACTTGTTACCTGTCTTTTCTCTGAGTGTATCCCATTTACCACCACACTCTGGCTCCATTTACTTACCAATTTTGTGCCCAGTTTACAACCTTTGTCCCCATCCCCATGCTGCCCAGCTTGTTTACCAGTCTTCAGTGCAGAACGGTGTTGAAAGCCTTGCTGAGTCTAGGTAGGCCACATCTGCCACGCTCCTGATCCACCCTGGTCACTCAGTCAGAAGAATCAATCAGGTTACCCCCATGAACCCATACATGAAGTTTACCGACCACCGACATCAGGCTTATCAGTCCGTAGTTCTCTGCCTGCTCCTTATTCCCACTCTTGTGAAGCAGAATCATTCATCCTCCTTCAGTCCTTTGGTACCACCCCAACCAGTGATCGGTTCAACTGCACTGTCAGGGTATGGTGAGTTCCTTCCTAAGTTCCTTCAGTATCCTGGGATGCACTCCATCCAGTCCATTGCCTTATCCACCTTTAGTTTCTCTAGTTCCTTGAGTACTGTCACCTCCATAAATGGGCTAGTATCTATCTCCCTTCCATTAATACCTTTTACTTCTAACTGCAGTCTGTCACCCACTCCCTGTTTTGTAAATACCAAACAAAAGTACTTGTCAATATATCATCCTTCTTCTGGTTCTCCACACACTCTCCCTTTTTCCTGCTAATAATTTTTATTAGTTTCTGCATAACATACAAAGCATGAAAACTACTTGTCAGCATTGACAGAGCATATATTTATTTATTTATTTATTAGCATAGACAAATGCTGAGGTACAGATAATGCATATATCATATTATTACATTTGTCAAGGCTGGTAAAGGGTAGCACCTACCAGGGATAGGAGACCAGCTACCAGATGAGTGTAATGTAAGCTTCATATATAACCAGTCACATGTCCTGTGGTGACATCTCTGTCCTAAACATTGTAAAATATACAAAACAGACAAAGAAAATGCATAGAAACCAGAAACCAGAAAATGTTACTTAATGTAATCAGTTAGTCTCTACAGGATCATTCATCTTAGGTAACTTGAAACATGACTTTGCAGTTAGCAGCCAAGGAATAAACATATAGTGATAGCAGGTAGTAACAGGGAGTATAAGTCAGCCTATGCCATTCTGGATTTTAAAAAAGTGATGAAGGGATTCCAGCATAAGTAGAACTTTGGTAATGTGTTAGCTATGACATGTGATAAATGGTCCAGAAAAGCCATATATGTAAGGGAATGATAAAGCTCTGAAAGAGGGCACTTCAGTGGTCCTCCAAGGGCATAGAATAAGGTTTTAGCTTGTACACCAATCAAAAGCTTGCCAGCACTGTTGATGGGCAGGTAATCTAATTTCCTGAGGTGGGAGACCAAGCATCCAAATTAATGGGTCCTGGTACCAACAACGTGTTTGGGCAGCTGGCAAACAGCTGCTCAGAAGGAGTGAGTAGATGACAATGCCATAAAATATGGCTCAGGTCTACCACTTGGAGTCTGATACCTCCAGCGTGAGATTGTTATTCAATAGTTAAATTTATAGAGCATAGCAGGTGTCCTGTACTAGTGGTGAAGGATTTTGTTTTGCATGAGTTTGCTCCTCATATCTGGGTAACAGATATGTGCCAGCTTCAACATAGTTTCCACTGGGCATCATCAATAGTAGTTTTCAGAGTTTTTCCCCATTAATGTTTGGATTCCAGGGACCAGAGGGAATGCTCTTTCTTAGGGCAGCATAGATCTTGCTAGCCTGTCCTTTCAGGGCAGGCGACTCTGCCAGCTTCTGGGATCCAGACACACTGAACAATTGAATTTGAGATATGCAGCTATAGAGCTATGAAGATGCAGATATCTCCAGGAATCAGACTTCTCCAGATGTTTTGCACTTAATTCCTGAAAAGGCAGTGGTCCCTGCCCTGTCTTATCCAGAACATCTGCCAGTGTGGTGATACCTTTGTGCTCTCAATAACTCCAGGAGATAGGCTGTTTATCTACAAAACACGCTTGTTATAAAATATAGGAGTGTAGGGAGAGGTCTGGGGTTCAGTTTAAGCTATGAATGCAGTTTGTTCCATATTTTAACTGACGGGCAATCGTTGGTGGTACATAAGGGTTTTGGGAATGAGTTATAAATCAAGAGATTAGGGCTATATACCTGAGCCACAAATTGTTCCATTTGTAACCATTGAGGAGAGTCAAGAGATGCCCTGGTAATCCATTTCAATGTTTGAGCTGCAGAATAGACCCATTGGTATCCATCTTGCCATGGAAGGCCCCATCCTCCATCAGTGGGATCTTAATTTGTTCCCACTGTAATGGGTTTCTTCTGTTCCACAGGAAGTTTTCAACAGGCTTGTCTTTGACCTGGAGCCATTTGGTGGGTGTCTCTAAAGGGATATGAGACAAGGGTTATAATATCTTGGAGGTTGTAATCATTTTAAGGGCCAAAATTTTGCGTGCAAAAGTGAGATTTACAGCTCTCCATCTGTCCAATTCAGTTTTAAGCTCTAGTAGAAGTGGCCTCAGGTTAAGGTTCCACATTTTGGTGAAGTATGGGAGATACACACCCCAAGGTAGACCAAACATTCTGAGGCCCATTATAAACCAAAAGGCGATTAAGTCCTGGGTACAGAAGGGTTTAGAAGTAATTTGGTATTGGATCTGTTCATCTTTAGCCCTGAATATCCTTCAAATTCAGTCCATAGGGTAAGGAGGGGTGACAAGGATGTACAGGTGTCTATCATAGATACCAGGAGGTCATCTGCGTACATAAGGGTAGAATAGGATGGTTCCCAATTGGGACACCTTTAATGCTGGGATGTTGTCATATAGCAGCCACTAGTGGCTCCACTGCTAAAACAACAAGCATTTGTCAATGCTGAATGTTGTCTTGCTGTCATTAGGGTGCCCTTTGGGTGTTTGTTAGTGCAGTGCGGGAAAACATACTGGGCAGGATGTGAAAAATGACAGCTGCACAGTTCATAAGGAGGTGTAATAAAATGCAGTGCTGAAAATGTGGCATACAAACATATGGAATTTACGGAGTTACAAGGGTGCATGGAAATATGCAATACGCTAGCCTTGCTCCAGTTTATGGGCGTTGCCCAAATTTTCAGCTTAGGCATTTTTAGCACCTCTGTTTATGTACAGTGTCACGGTCACTTTCAAAGTGTCCCAAGAAGGACTTCGCGACAGTGACCATGCTATTCTGTGCCGGAAGTGCGGAAACACATTTTGGGCAGGATATGTGAAGGACGGCTATACTGTTCATTAAGAGTGTGGAAAATGGCAGTGGTGAAAGTCCAGAGTGAAAATATCACAAATGCACGACGGTATGAGCGTGCATGCAATCTGCCAAGACGCTGGTAACACAGTCATTTTATGAAGTATCAGCTCCAAATTTTCAACATAGGCATTCTAGGACCTCTGTTCATGAACTGTGTCACTGTCATTTTCATAATCTGGCCCAAACACTGATTTCCCACAGCGACTGCGCTATTGTGCGTCGGAAGTGCGGAAACACATTCGGGCAGGATGTGAAATAACAGCTGTACTATTCCAAGGAGGTGCACAAAAATGCCAATGCTGAAAATCCGACATTGAAATATACGAATCTGCGATTCGCGAGCCTGCGTGAGAACCTGCACAATGCACATCAGTAAAACAGGCATTTGTTGGATTTTTTCCACCAAATTTGGAACATAGGCTTTTTGAGAGGCCACCATGAACACTGGCACTGTCATTTTGTTAATGGGTCCCAAAAGGTGATTTTGGCGCAGTGACTGAGAAATCACCTTTTGAGGCCGATTAACGCCATGACAGTGATAGAATTCTTGAGGAGGGCCCCAAAACCCATGTTGAAAATTCAGTGCCAAAATTCCAAGAAATGCCTGAGATATGCAGCAAAGTTGAAAAACCCTATTCATTTCATTATACAGCTTACCGGCCTTTCCTCAGTTCGCGGTCGGCTTTGAAGAGTGCAGGCGTGTTCCGGTCCATGGAAGATCATCGCACCGGACTCCAGAGGTAAGTATGGAGTGAGGGGGCTGAGGAGGCAGGGTGCACAGTGGGTGGGTGCGGGAGGGGGCATCGAGACTACGAGGGACGGCTTTCGTTTGCAGGGGAAAAAAAGGGAAACCGTCGTGGGACAATTTTCGTGTTGCAGGGCATTTGTACGCTGGGTGGGCTACCAACATGCCACCTAAGTGGGTTTTAGGGGTGTCAGTTGCCAATGGGGAATGGGCACCTCGTGAGTACACAACACAGGGGAGTAATGTCGGACGGGGATTGGGCACCCGTTGGCAAACAAAGAAAGCGTGGGGGAGCATGAGCTGAGGGGATTGGGCCCCTAGGCATTCAACAGTTGGGGAGTGATGCCGATGAGAATGATCCCGTCAACACACAAACATAGGTGGGTTGCTGACAGAGGTTGGCACCCCGATGTCGGCATGCGCGTGAGGTGGCTGCCCGCCACCCCATCCATGGTCATAATGGCGTGAGCATGGCAAGCAAAGGACTGCTGCGTATGACGAGCTTTCTCAGATTGCAGTGGACCTTTTGCTTAGATGTGTCGCCCATTATGTATGGCATGGTGTGGCGCTGGCATGCAGGCTGATTGGGGAATGAGGACGCACCTACTGGATGCATGCCCTGCATTTGCCCAACAGCAACCATGCCCCCAAACCAGACAATCTAGAGATGTTGCTCATGCTAAGCATGCAAGCCAACATAAAAAGTAAAGGGATGGGGCAGCCTGCCTGATACCCTTTCCCAATCCAAAGTGGTCTGACAGAACAGTATTAATCAGGATTCTGGTCCTAGATTGTTGGTATATCACCATTACCCAATGTCTAAAGTGCCCCCATAATCCAAGTGTTGTAGGACCAGGTTTAGATAGTCCTACTCCAGGGAGTCAATGGCTTTTCAAAGTCAATGGCCACCGTGGCCACTGGGGTGGAAGAGATTTGGCACTGTGCATGAGATTAATCTTAGAACGGATATGGTCTCTACTGTATCTGCTGGGACAAATCCCATCTGTGAGGGATGCACAAGGGTCGAAGTAGGGAATTTACTCATTAGCTATGACCTTATAAAAAAGCTACTGTCAGTATTAATCAGGGAAATGGGACACTAGCTTGAGGGCAATGTAGGATCTTTCCCTTTTTAAAGAACTGCATCGTAATTGCTTCACAAAGAGTAGGGGAAAATATAATCTGCAAGTGCATCATTAAATACCGAGCTAAGGAGAGGGAGATTTGAGGGAGAAAATTGCCAAAATTCAACAGAAAATCCATGCCCCTGGGCTTAACCAGAGTTCATAGCTTTTGAAAGCAGTGGCCTCCTCAGCTGGGGTTATAGGCAAGTCCAATGCAGCTGCCTGCAAGGGAGGAGCTAAGTTGGTGGAGGGCAGATAGAAGGTCTGAACTTTGTCTGAGTCCATGACCCTAGTAGAAGAATAGAGATTAATATAGAACTGCTTCATGATGGAGCTGATTTGCAGTGACTCCATTCTGGTCTTCTCATTCTGCTCCCTTAACCCAGATATGTGGTGTTCAGCCTGTTGTTTCAATAACCTATATGCCAGGACCTTACTGCCCTTTCTCCTCCCTCCCAGTATTTATAGTATAATCTTAAAATAGCCACTTCTGATTTGCGAGCCAACATGTCATTGATCTCCAACCAAAGTTTGACAATTTCTTTACCCAGGACAGAGTCTGTATAGAATTTAGGGAGTTGCTTGGCTTGGGATTCCAGTGATTGTAGTTGGGTCTCTAAGGAAAGCAGGAGGTGCTCCTTCATTTCTGACACTTGACCACATATCCCATTATGGATCCCTGAAGGGTGGCTTTCAAGGCCTTCCATGTGGTCCCTGATGATGTGACTGTTACAGTGCAATTGAAATTGTTTGCTCTCAGCTGGAGTTGAAACTCAGCATAGGGAAGCAGGCAGCAGGAGCTAGAAGATAAGTACTTTCTCTGTGCTGTTTGTTTTCTTTTAGGATAGAGGTAGCATTTAATGAGATGGCAATATAAGCTGAGTGATTTAAACAGTGTAACTGCAAAACAAATGATTTTGTCTTGGCTGGGAGGAGGGGCATTTAACTGAGGGAGGAGAGGTTGGGAAATACACAGGAGAGGGAGGGTGATCACGTGACTTGGACCAGCTAATTGTGGGGCTGTGATTCAATTATATTTCAAAGGGACCAAGTGACCCTGAAGCTTGAGTGCCATGAAAGCAACAGTGTAGCATCTTGAGTAGCATCTGCAAGGCATCAGCAGGGAGGACAGCAGGCAGGACAGCAGGCAGTGGGCCCTCACTGGTAGACAGGAAGAGCCTAACTGGGAGGATACATATATCCTATACAGACATGGGGAGTCCAAGGTGTGGGAAGGGTTCCATGGAGTGGGTGAGGACCAAATTAAGGGAGGAGAGGATGTGCAGGGCAGTCAAATAGGGTGGGAGATGGAAATGGTTGTATGTTGCCAAGGATGTGGAGCAGCCATATTCTCATAGTGGTTTGGAGGTCAAGGGGTTGTAGGGTGTGTTGACAGGTGGGCCAGCTCAGGCAGGAAATAGGGTGGTTGAGGAGGGACCTGGAGGCATGGAGGAGACAGAATAGTGGGGAATATAGCCAGAAGGGAAGCTAATGAGACATCCAAAAGAGCTCAAAATGGCAAAAAAGGGGGAACTAGGTGGGACAGCAGGAGGGCCACACAAGCAGTTGAAGCCAAGGAAGAAGTGATGACTGGAGAAGGGTCAGGCACAGGGCATGTTAAGACTGGGTCAGAGCAAAGATATCAGACTGTGGGAAGGGGTACTGGACTTATTCAAGCAAAGGAGATTAGCACTGCAAACAGATTATCAGTGTCGGCTAGTCCAGAAGGCCAGATAGCAGAGAGAAGGGAAGTTACAGTGAAGGAACAGGGAGAGGATGCTAAGGGAAAAGGTACACAGTGGGAGAGCAGTAGGCAGTACACCAAGAAGACACAGTGGTGGAGGGGCAGTGAAATAATAGTGATACAGTCTCTCCAGAGTGAAGGAAGGAGCAAGGAGACAGGTGGACGGGGAAGCAGCAGGCAGCCTGGGAAGGCTAAGGATAGTGAGAGGAGGGGAGCCAGAGTGGGGAGGGGCCACATTTCAGGGAAGACACGGGAAGTAATAGCAGTGGAGGTGGTAGTGTGTGGGTGGATGGAGCAACAAGTGAGTGCCAAGGGAGGTTCCACAGATGGAAAATAGTTTGGAGGTGGAGGTCAGTAGCCAATCATATTTGTGGGGAAGGAGGACAGGGCGAAGGTTCAGGGAGATGAGACAGGGGAATGAGAGGGCCTGCAGGTTGGGGGCAGGGGTGGGGACAACAAGAGGGTGAGCAGGATAAGTGTCAGAGAGTCATAATTCTAGGGCATTCATACTCAAGGGTATAAGATGGAGGGGAAAAGGGTGCCAGAAAACAACATCTGGGTAGAATGCATGCCAGATATGACAGCAAGTACATTAGAGCAGCATATGGACAGATGTGTGGGAAAGGTGGGGGGAAGCCACATTGTGGTGCACCTGGGAACTAATGATCTGGAAGGGAGAAGGATAGAGGAGGTACAAGACAGCTTCAGGAAGTGGGAAAACTGTGCAGTAAAGAGGTAACAACGGTAGCCTTCTCCGGGTTGTGCAGTGCCAAGGGCTGGTACAGACAGGAAGAGAAGAATCAGTGACTTAACAAGTGGCTGAGGGAATGGTGTGGGACCAAGCGGTATGGATTGGTGAGGGACTGGGGTAGCACATGGGATAACACAGGTCTTTATGCAGGGATAGTTTACAACTTAGCAGGGCAGGGTCACAGATGTTGAAGCAGAAGCTGGGGATTTCATCAATGAAAGGTATCACTTAAACTAGGAGGGGGCATTGGAACTGGGAATTACCAGAAGAGGGGTCCCATGGACATCCCCCACCACTGGGATGGATACGACCTTAGGTGAAATAGGGGTTGGAGTGAAGGGTAAGGAAGCAGGAAGGATAGGAGCAGTGTGGAGAATGGTTTCACTAAATGCTAGAAATCTGGGAACAAGTTGGGCGTGAAGTTGCAGGCATTGATGGTAGAGGGGTAGGTGGATATAGATGCCATTACTGAGATGTGGGTAACCAGGCACCATGACTGGGACCTGACTATCCCAGGGTACAAACTATTCCAGAGGGATAGAGATAAAAGAAAGGCTGGGGGTTGCCATTTACTAAGAGAAGGGAGCAGATGTAATAGGGAGGAAGGGAGGAGGGCAGATCGAAGTAATCTGGCTGCAACTACACAGCCAGAAAGGGACCAAGATCTGTCTGGGGTTGTTTATAGACCTCCAGCCCAGAAGGAGGACATTAACAGGGAACTGGGGAGAAGATAAGAAGCATAGTGGCAAAGGGCACAGTGGTGATGGGAGACTTTAATCTACCAGGGTGGATTAGAGCATCCCAGCAACCACTTGTGCCAGGAGAAGATCCTCCTGGAAGCATTCCAAGATGGCTTCCTCACCCAGAGAGTAATGGATCCTATGAGGGAGGGAATATACTAGACCTGGTACTGGAAGATAAGGGAAGAGGTCAGGGATGTAGGGTAGAGGAACCTCTGGCAAGCAGTGACCACCGCACACTGTGGTTCTCAACCAATCTGGGTAGGGAAGTAGCCACTACAAAAACTAGGGTCATGGACTTCAAAAGGTGGACATTGGCAGGATGGGACACATACTGGAAAGTCATATGGCAAGCATCTGCCCAGAAATGGACACAGAACAAAAATGGGCGAGTCATCAAGGCAAGACTGGATGAAGCCACTAAAACTTGTGTCAAGAGCCAGAGCAAGAAAGCTAGGACCAGGAAACCAAGTTGGATGAGCAGAGAGGTAGTGAAGAAGGTGAGGAAAAGAAATGCATTTGGACCTACAAGAGATCCAACAGGGCAGAAGACAGAAAGAATATGTGAAGAAATCCAGAGAAGTGAGCAGAGTGGTGAGGGCAGAAAAGGCAGCTAGGAATCGAGGTTAGTGCAGGGGATCAAAGAAGGAGAAGCGGATTTCTTCAGATATATCAAACAGAAAAGGAAGAGCAAGCATCAAATTGTTAGAATCAGCAGGGGAAGTGGGTGAGTAGAAAAGGGGCTGAGCAGGCAGAAGTACTTAATGAATACTTCTGTGGGGTCTTCACCAAGGAGAGGCATGGGCCTTTACCTGAGAGGAAGGGTGAGGGGGAGAGGGTGGGAGAAGCAACCACAGATGGGAGATCACGGTGGAAAGCGTGATTGAGGCCATAAGTCCATGAAGGTGTACAAGCACCTGGCCCATACGGAGTCCACCCCAGAGTGCTGTGAGAGCTGGTGGAGGTCCTGGCAGGGCCATTGGTGGACCTGTTCAACACCTTTCTGAACTCGGGTGCATGCCCAGGGACTGGAGGAAGCACATGTGGTACCTCTGCACAAGAGTGGGCCCAAGGACAAACTGGGAACTACAGATCGGTGAGACTTAATGCAATTGTGAGAAAACTCATGGAGACAGTCCTCAAGGAAAGAATGGTGCAATTTCTAAGGAAAACAATCTCCAGGACAGCAGGCAGCATGGGTTTGTCTCAGGCAGATCCTGCCAGATGAACTTGGTTGATTTTTATGACTGGGTTATGAGGGCACTGGACAGGGGACATGCGGTAGATGTTCTCTACCTGGATTTCAGCAAGGTCTTGGACTCAATGCCACACGGTGAGTGACCTGCAAGTTGAAGAGTCTGGTAGAAGGGAGGAAACTGGTCAAATAGGTTGAGAACTGGCTACATGATAGACAGCAGAAGGTAGTAGTGGGGGGCATCTGAACCCAGTGCAGTAACAAGTGGTGTATAACAGAGACTGTGCTGGCACTGGTTCTGTTTAATATTTTCATAGCTGTAGGGATTAAGAGCAAAGATCAGTCTCTTTGCAGATGACACAAAATTTGTGCCAAGGTAGATGGGGAGGGAGCAAACGTACTTCAGTAGGATTTGGCAAAACTGGAGGAATGTTCTCAAACTTGGCAGCTTGATTTCAATGCCAGGAAGTACAAAGTGATGCATTTAGGAGGCAAGAACCCAGGACACAACTACTGGATGGAGGGTGTTCCGTTAACAAAGTCCAAGGAGGAAGGATCTGACAGTGCTGGTAACAGGCGATGAACCACTCTGCTCAGTGCAGGAAGGCAGCAGCGAGGCAAACAGGATGCTAGGGTGCATAGCAAGGGATTACTTCTGGGAGTGGGGAGGTCATCTTGCTCCTGTACAGGTCCCTGATGAGACTGCACTTAGAGTACTGTGTGCAGTTCTGGTGCCCCTACTGAAAGGGACATCCAACTACTGGAGGGGTACAGCACAGGGCAACAAAAATGATCCTGGGGTTGGGGAACAGACCATATGAGGAGAGACAGATAGAGGCTCAATATGTATACTCTGGAGGAAAGAAGTGAGAGGGGTATGATTGAGACTTTCAAGTACCTGAAGGATTTGAACAGGGTAGACATTAAATGTATGTTCATTCTGAAGGGTGGAAGGGAAACCAGGGACACTATGAAGTTGGAAGGGACAGGTTCAAGAGGGAACTGAGGAGGCACTAATTCACAGAAAGGATGGTGGTAGGGTGGAACGCTCTGCCAGAGGAAGTCATATTGCTGCAGAGTGCTGGGAACTTCAAGAGGGGTGGTACAGATTCAAGGGAAGGGTACAAACCAGGAAAGGGTGGGAGATGGGGGGAGGCATATGGGGGCAGCTGTAATCTAATGGGTGAAGTGTTGCACACTCATACAGACTAACTAGGCAGAATGGCCTGTATCTGTTAGCAGTTTCATATGTTCATATCGGAGGTGGGTTTCAGTTAAAAGTGGGCAATCTCAGATGTAGCCCATGATTTAAATTCAGATATCGCTTGGGGAGAATGTGATCTAACTTCCAGGTGGAAGATTTAGAAAGATTAGAGCCCCATAAATATGCACTGTATGTGCGCACGGAGATGATCAGATATGATCATAAGCATGATCTTTGAATCTGAACATTGGCTGATCTAAGAAGAGACTAGCCAAGTCCGGAGATCCAGCTATGGGAGCTGTCCACGGTGGAAAATAAAGAATAGTCCCTGTCTCTTGGGTGGAAAACTTGCCATATATCCATCAACCCCAGATCCACCATAATCTGCAGTAAGGCAAGCCAAACTTTGAGGTGTTGTTCACTGAGCGATGAACTACGGTCCAAATGTGGTACTAGAGAAAGATTAAAGTCTCCCCAAGCAGCACAGGGATTTGGGTTGGGGCTAATACACTCAGTACCTGAGCCAATTCATGAAAAAAGCAGAGGCATCTTAATTTGGCCCATATACTGTACATTACTGAGTAAAGGGGGCCCTTCTGATGCAGTTACTAAAGCCAATATTCATCTACCTTGTGTGTCTTTTGAGTTGGGTAAGGACCACTTGAGGGATTTGTGTATTAGTATGGCCACTCCTCTTTTTTAGTAGGGGTAGAGGAGGAAAATCTTGTCCACCAGTCCCTGGCCAGCTTGTCATGGTCCTGCTTTGTAATTTTGGTTTGCTGCAGGAAAACCAGCATAGCCCTCAGTCTCTAGAGGTGTGCTAACACCTGTTTACATTACTGAGGTATTTAATCCCCAAACATTCCAGGTGTAACCATATAGACCAGCCATGATCTAAAACAGAGGAAACAATACAATTTGAAATATGTAGCTAGACATAAGAGAAGCTGAGGAGCCAGTTAGCATCCCATGCAGAAAAACAGCAAAAATCCCTGTTTGAGAGACAGCTATAGCTTAGATGAGTCTGTCGTAACAATCATACATGTTTTCTGGTTTAAAACAGGAACCATACCCACAATGGGCAAACAGCCCCTACAACCTGTAACTAATTACACCATCCGTACAGACGGATGAGAGTTCAACTAACCGGACAGACATAGTAAGGTTGGCAATCTTGTTGCCAATGCCACCATATTTCTCTTGTGGGGAGACAGAGCAAGTGCTCTGTCAGCTGACACCAGCTAAGCACAGGCTAAGGTAAGCCCAAGAGAACAGCCACCCACTGTCGGCACTGCGATTAGAGGGAGGTAGTACCTTTATGCTGAGGCATTTCACACTGGTTGGCAACTTCTCAGACTTACACACTAGCAAACAACCCAATGATCCGAGTGATTAAGAGGGATCGGGGTGGGGGTCTGGGTATGCTAGTGACATCGCACAGCAATTAGTCATATCATGCAATATGAGTAGGGTCTATAATCCCACATTCCTAGTAATTCCAGTGCCCTGCTGCCAGCAAGTCTGGATCAAAAAAGGGGGCTAACAGAGGGCTTGATATCTGAGGGCAGATATACTGAATAAAACCTTTAATCTATTACACTTTGCAATCTTATGGGCATTCTATATTAATATTAAATATAATATTTGCTCTAATATCACACTGATAGTATAGTAGCTATACTCTAAGCACACTGGTACCAAGCTAGTGCTCTGCAAGTGTTGCCTTGAACATGAAGTGTTAGCTGAGGGGAGATACCCTACACAGAGCAAATTCAAGAGACCGCCTGAAGCCAAGTGGCATAATATATTATATAACCTGAACACTGCTATCATAGATGGCCCCATGGGAGCTATGCTGCAAACAAGTAGGCCAGGATTGCTCCAGAACAAGCAGCTATGGCTCAGTTAATACTCCAAGGTATTTGAAGTCCGCTACATACAGTTATCCTAGGCAGTGAAGAAAAGAGGAAAGAAAAGCATTGGATCATCCAAAAATTGGAGCAGGAAATACCACTTGATGTCAGCTTCCATTCATCGCTAAAGTCCCAAATACTGTATGACCCACATAGCCCAACTCCAAAGGCGGGGAGTTCTCCCAGGTGTACAGCTTGGAAGTCCAGCTGGGAGATGGGGGCAGAGGAGAAAGCCAGGAACTTCCTAGCAATAAGGTGCTAGCTTCTACTGCATACCTCCCACCCTACACCCTATTAAAGAAAGTACACTTATCTAAGGGTTCATGTAGGAGTAATGTCTCTTGCCTGAGTTGGCAGTCCTAGTAGTTCCTGATCAGCAACTTTCTCGAGGTATGGAGAGCATGGAGGAGCAGTCTGCAAGATGGCGTCTGCTGGTTCCTGTGTTAGGCCAACCACCACAGCTGCAGCCCATGACTTATGGCTGTGTGATGGCCTGGTATTTACCGAGAGGTGTTTAGCGATCCTGCTTTGTCATGCTGAGTCTTTTCAAAGGAACCTTGAAGCATGGCGAAAAGGTTGAGGGAGTGAAAACATTCAAGATCAGTGCAGTCATATTCCATAGGTTTGTCCCCTTTATTCCTGTCTACTGGGTGCTGCTGCAATTCATGCCTATATGGAATGTGGTGCTTCTTACTCTGTGGAGGAAGAGAAGCCTCAAAACTAGAACCTCTGACCGGGCTGGTTGTAAAGGCAAGTAGGATAACCCTAAGCATCCCCAGTAGCTGTGAATAACAATCTGCATCAAGGGGCTACTTGGGCCACAAAGTCCTCCGGGAAGGTTTTCTGAGAAATCCATCAAGCTTTCTTGGATTGAGAACAGAAGGGGTTACCATTGAACATAACCCACATAGTAGCTGAGTATCGAGGGTAATGGATAGATTGTGTCGGTGAAGGATTTTCTGGCTTTCAGTAAAGGCCTTCCACCTCACCTAAACCTCCAGGAGTAATCTTGGAAAATGTTTACTCTGTAACCATTCTGGTTCAGTTGCTCCTTAATCCTGGCCACAGCAGTGACCAAGTCCTTCTGGCGAAAGTCCAGAAAACAAGCCAGGATAGGGCGTGGGCATTCTCCAGGCTTTAGTGAGGGTGCAAGGAATAATGTACCGCTCGATCTGTAGGGAAGTGCTGGGAGGCAGAACAAGTAATTGAGGAGTATGTGCTGAAGGAAATTGTCAGAATCCTTCTGTTCTGAGCTTTCAGGGAACTGGATGAATGCAGAGTTATTGCGATGATTGTGGTTCTCCAAATCATCTATTTACTAGGTTTACTAGGTAAGTAAGGACATAAGAAGGCCATGGCCCATCAAGGATGTCCCTACATGGGTGGGAAATTAGACCCTGTGAAAACTGTCAAAAGCCATTTGTCAATGCCCTTTTAAAGGTATCGAAGGTGTTACTATCCATTAGATCCTGAGGAGTTTGTTCCAGAGCCTTGGAGTTCTTACAGAAAAGGAATGTAGTCTTTTGTTACTTCTTGCTCTACTAACTACCAAATGTCTCTTTGAAGCCTAAGTACTGTTTTTCTTTGAGACATGCTAATGTCACATTGGTCCATAAGTGAAGGTGATTTTAGTACTGTATACAGAAATAGATGATCACCTCTGCATCGCCTAAACTCAAGTGAGTGGAGACCTGTTTTCTGCAGTCTTTTGGGGTAGGAAGTGGTGCTAAGTATGGAACCATCTTTGTTACCTTCTTTTGAATTTGTTCAACTGTGTGTATATATTTTGCCAGGTATGGGCTCCATACAGGCAACCCATAATCAGCGTAGGGTCTAATGTGAAATCTGAACAAGGGAATAATAAATTCTCTGTTTTGATATCATGTGATTAATTCTTCTCAGAAGTGAATTTGATATTTTGGATATGTGACTGCAGTGGTTAGTGGAAGAAAGTCTGTCATTTATTCAAATCCCCAGGTCTTTTTCTCCTGAAGAAGATGAATTAGTCTGGATTGGTCTCATGTTATGGTTGCAAGCCCTGAATAGCAGCGTCATGAGCTTTTAGATGTTGCTCAGTGTGGAAAAGTCTTTTTCAATTGAGTGCAGTGTTTGGGTGTTATGATTAACTGCCAAAGTCATATGAGTCATTTGCTCTAGTAATTGAATGAACATTCACTAAAAATATCACCAACAACTTAATTTGATTCAAGGTCAGTTGGCATTCATCTGTATCCCCTCCCCGGGTCGTGCCTGAAAATAGGCAGGATTTGTCTAGTGCACTTATCCGGTCAACAAAAACTAAGTAAATAAATAAATAAGCTCCGTTTGCTGCTGAATTGGTTGGAGTCGGAGCAGATGACGCCATCATTACAGGCCTGAGAGGGCACACAGCAAATCAGATTAAACAGCCACTCTACCATCCAATGCAGGAAATAAGGCAGAAAATCTGAAACAGGTATATCTCTATACTCTGATGGATAGAAAAGGGTGCAGAACTAAATCACAAAGGTAGGATGCTTTAGGATTCTGTCCCACAATATTGGAGTTCCACACTTAAGCAGCCATCCTGGTTCAAGGCTAAGCCACGCTCCACCTCTTTGAGTCTTACTATCCCTGCTTTTTGTTCCTCTTTTCAGTTACATACCTAAAACATTTTTATCCATTTTAATCAACTTGGCCATGGTGTCCTCTGTCTGTGCCTTAGTGCTTCTAACTGCCTTTACTGCTTCCTTAATTTCTCCTGATAACTCTCTCTGTCTGACCTCCTACTGTGTTGCCTTGTACCTTTTGAATGCTAACTTCTTTGCCTTTACTTTTGCTGCTACGCTGTGGAGAACCATAGTGGTGTCTTTTTCCTTCTGTTTTCATAATCTGTCTGACACAGAGGTTTGTCTTCTTCTCAATGGCATTCCTTATTTCTGCCACATCTCCCACTCTCCAATTTCCCTTTATTCCCGCTTAGTGCTTTACCAAATCACTCTCCTGCTTTCTGAAATCTGTCTTCCTGAAGTCCAGGACCTTTGTTTTGTTGGGATTGTGTCTGACCAGTTCTGACTCTGAACCACACAAGTATGATGGTCACTAGCTCTGAGGTGTCTCCCACTGTGACATCAGTGACACTGTCCCTATTTGACGGTACCAGTTCCAGTATGGCTTCCTCACATGTAAAATTACTGAGCAGCTACATGGGAATGCCCACTGCAAAGAGTCTAGGATTTCCTATTTCTGCCTGTTGCTGTTACTGGAATGCTTCAATCCACATCTGGCATGTTGAAATCCTCTAGCAGCAAAACCTCCCTTTGCCAACCATCTCTTGGATGTCATCCATCATTTTCTTATCCACTACCTCTCCCTGTGCTGGAGGTCTGTAGATCACCCCTGTCTGAATAACTGCCCATTTTCTTGACTCTAGGTAACCCAACAGTACCTCTGCTTCTCCTCCTCCCTTTGTGTTTCTGTGGCCTTTATGCTCTCATTCAAATAAAGAGCTGCCCATCTCCCTTTTTGTCCACCCTGTCCCTCCTGAACAGAGGATACCCATACCCTGATCATGTTGATGGCCCTGAATTGCACCCACTTGACTGCCACAATGTATTTCTCTATTGAGGAACCAAGAACTGCAAAAGGACTCAGATGTGACCTGACTAATGCCTTGCTGACAGGAGTACTCCCTCTGCTCTTCCATTCACTCCATTGTGATGCACACCAGCATTCAGATGAACATTTTGACCATAGCCACATACTTCTGCCATGATTAAGCTTCTTGCCTATTATGACCCCAAGCTTTTTTCCTCTTCAGCTGCAGCAAAAAGACCACACAGTGTGTTGATCCTACCTTTGTTTTTCCTTTACAAGTAAATCACTTTGTATTTGCTATTTAATTTGAGACTCTGTGAGTTGGACCAATCATTCAGTCTGTCCAGGTCCTTCTGAATGTATTCTTCAATCTAAAAGGGTGCCCATCCTCTGACCAAAACAGTATCATTAGAAAACTTAAGTAACCTGCTGGAGATCACAGATTCTAGATCAATAATGAAAATGTTGAAAGGTAGTCACCCCAGTATAGACCCCTGAGGGATCCTCAGAGTAATTCTCATCCCCAAAACTCTTGCTTCCAGCTCACAATCCTGCTTGCAATCCACCCTGTATATGTCTTGAGTATACCACATCAGTACACTTTGCCAAGAATTTTGTCATGTGCCACAGTGTCAAAGCCCTTACTGAAGACCAGATAGACAATGCCTTTGACCCTCCCATCTACTGCCTTTGTTGCCCCTCTCAGAGAAGGTGATGAGACTGGTTTGGTATGATCTGCTCTAACAGAGTTATTCTGAAGGAAGATGAACCCAGGCCTATATTAGGTATTCAACTATTCTGTCCTTGATTTTTACCTTCATGGCCTTGCACAGAACTGATGTCAGGCAGGCTGGTTTGTATTTACCCATGTTCTACTATGCTCCATTCATGAAAATGGGAACCACATTGGCATTTCCCAGTCCTAGTGTATGAGACAAAGCTAAATGGTCACTACTCCTAAGGTTAGAATAACAAAGGCAAGCAAACCCCTCAAGTGCCTTAAAACCTATTTTTAAAGTGAGTTCATCTCCTTTGTTAAAAGTAAAGCATATTTAAACACAACTAACTTATAGTATCTTTTAGCTGTTTTCTGTATATTGTCCTTTTGACTTTGTTAACAGATTCATCACATTGAAATCTGATCCCCGCCAACTACAGCCAATCTATTCTTCTTTAATCTGTTGCTGAAGTCTCAGTCCTATGTTGGTGACATCATCATTGTAATTTCAGCAGCAACAAACTGTGATGTCACAAGTGGAGGACTGTGCCATCAACCAAGGATTAAGCTGCAGGTATGAATACATTCTAGGTAAAAAGTATCTTCTTTTTATAGAAAGTAACATGGTAATGAATAGCACAGAGAGGTGGTGATGTTGAAAAGATTTACTGGCCTAAAATGTGCTGAAGGTCCAAACTTCACCTTCACAAAAGTTTGGTAAAAGCGCTGGCATATTTGGCACTTTGCCCCAAAACACTTTAGAGAAGTCACAAAGTGCCCTTTGACAGCGACATTTAACTTATAGTCTTCCACAGGGTTTAATGCAATGCTGGGCCCTGTGGTGATGAATAAATAAAAAATAACAAAGGTAAACCTTTCTATGACTCTTGTAGCACTGATGTCCCCTCTCCTTACCCAGTTTCCCACTTCTCAAAAATCCTTCCTCCAACCCCCTCAGCATCCACCTTGCCCGGGTATACTTTCTGACTCCAAATAAAAGAAAAGGCTAGCAATGGAGATAACAACTGGTGCATCTCTCCTTATACCAAGTCATCATGCTGCCATGAGAATGATTAAGAGCAAACATGTGCTCTAGATCACATGCACTTTCATTCTCATCCATTTAGATGGCAGCTAAGCAATGTGATATGAGGAAGGCTGCACAAGGCATTGTCTCCATTACCAGATTTTGAAAAGATTTAGAGAATGCACTGAAGTAGAGGTAGAATGTGGGAGATGTGCAGAGTTGGTTTGGGCTGGGAATGGAGGAATTTTATGTACTACTTTGACCAGGGAAGAAAAGGATGTGGGTGCATAGTGATGTGGAAAAGTGGCTATATTTTTACTATTTTAACTGGGAGTGAGAAAGAAGATGTGGGTGCTCAGTGGGTTGAGGGAAGGGTTTCATATTATATACTATCAGAACTGTAGGAGGTGAACATGGGTGATATGGCCGGTGGGAAACTTGCTGAGTTTTTCTTTTTTACAGGTGACACCACAACACTTTGTGAACAACCTCACCAAATACTATAAGTGGAACTGACCTTTGCCATGGATCATGTGTGCATAGCTTTTCTGTGCTGACTTTGCCCTTTATGATGGGAAATCTATGCACAGTGTTTAGTTTGTAATGACTACTACACAAAGCATAGCAGCAGCACTAGTGGATTATATTCAGTCACAAAGGTGGGTGGATTCTCAGTAGTATCCTTGAGTCAAATTTCTCTGTCAGTCTGTCTGATATTGATCATAGCATTTTGATGAACCAGAATTAGGTAGCAACTCAAAAATCATTTCACTAAATCTCTGCTATTATTCTGGAAGTCACATTCCTCTGAACAAGTTAGTCTAACCCTCAAGAACTGTCTCTTTGTAATTTTCTTTACCAGGTCCAGGGGGTGACAACTGTCCTGCAGTAGCAGAGTGTTTCTGGACAATATTTTTTGGTACAGTTTGGTTAATATTGGCCAGCCTGCTTAAATATAAGTAGATTGAGAAAAGGATTTATTTTGAACTTACTCTGTGGGCAAACCTGAGGTGTGTGCTGGCACTGTTGATGTTATCCAGGGACAAATTTAATGCCTACGTCTCCTGTCCATATCATGAGCCAGTCATCAATGTACCATTTCCAGATTTTAATGAAGAGCTAAAATACATTAGTGGTCTGTTCAGAAGTAAATACCTCTCTCCCACATTCCCATGTATAAATTGGGCAGGTTGGGTGCAAAGGTTAAGCCGCTGTAATGCCCATGGATTGGACAAAAAGCTTATTTTCTATGGTAGCTGTTGTTGGTGTGGTTTCCATCCACTGCCATTGTTGTTGTTTTGTTTTTCAGCATGTGTACTTGTCACTGTTCTTGACAGTGCCATTTATACTGCGCTGTTATTGACAGCGTTGTTCTTGTTGGCGCTATTCAAACCTAGTGACAGAATATTTGAATAGAAGCTTTCAATTTTGACAGTGACCAGGAGATCTAAAGGACAACAGTCATTCCTTTTAAAATACATATGATATAATTTGTGTCTTGAATAAATGACTGAAGAAATGAGACAGCTTATTTGAAGAAATAAATCATTGGTTCAGTACTGACACCAATAGAGGACACAGTGGTCTTGATGGAAATGGTCTGGTCTACTTATGAATCTTAGGGAACAAGTACACAGCAGGTCTGCTAGGGCATTTCAGTGTCATTTCTTTTGTTATTGTTTTTCCTCCTCCTGGCTGGACTTCTCACCATTGGTCCTCCTCACCCTGTCATCCCAGCTTCACTCATGACTTATCTCCCAGAGTCCCCAGTGGCTTGTTCTCAGTGGCAGGGTGGTGGGGAGTCCCTCAACCCACCTGGGTATGAATCCAGAATCGGAGGAGCTTGAGTCATCGACTGGGGCCTGCAGAGGCCAATGCCATCCAGGGTCCTTTTCACCCTTCTGGTTCACCAGTGAATTGCCACTCTTTCCTTCCACACAGGGACACTGGGATTGGAACTATGTACCTGGTGTAAGCATGCATAGGAATGTTCTCGTGACACACCACTCAGCACTTCCCTCCCACCTATGGCCCATGCACCCACCACCTACACATGTGTAGGTGGCAGTGCTGCAGCAGGACAAGTCACCTTCCCCACAGAAGAAGGAGAGCATCAAGTGGCATTCTTGATCACTCTCCCTAAAGCCAGTGCCTAATGATCCAGGCTTGTTCCAGAACCCGTGTCACTGGTGTTCTGAGTGGAAGTGCTACTGCTGCACCCACAGGCTGGCTTATTTCACTGTCATTTCTTAGATTGTTTAATTGTAATATGCACAAGATCATGACTGCACTTGTTTAAAATGTTTTACCAATCGGTTAGATGCTAATTTCCATACATTACAAAGAAGAGGAACTTTTGTATTCATAGCCTCATGGAATATGCTTATCATGCCCGTAGGAAGCTGCACATAAACTAAACTGAATTTTTTTTCTTATGTATATTTTCTAGAGTGCAGGCATCCACTTGATCATTAGTATTTGATGTATTAAGGCATGATAAAAGCTGCTCAAATTGTTCTGTGCTGTAATATTTATAATTTCATCTGAGAAAGAAAGCCACTATCCTGTTGATGTGCTGGAAGCCATATTGCTCAAGTTAAAACAGTAAAACATGTTCAAATCAGCTGACTGACAGAAATAAGTAGCTTGGAGCTCATCTCAATATTGGGAGCACTCCAACCCCAACTGCAGTAATACTGACATCTACAAAGGTGGTGGTAGCTCTCAAAACAAACTTGCACCATACACTTACACTGGAATGCAAAACCATGGGGTTAGATTTTCATAAAAAACATTAACAGAAGGTTGCCAGCACCAAGGGGGTATGGCTGGTAACTATGGGTTAAAGTTTGAGCTATCCTGATTTTTAATGCTGTTTATGTCAAAATCAGGATGCTGTGTGACAAAGCCCCTGCACCACCATTGTGACCAAAGTGCCAGTGAGCCAGGTCGCAAGTGTGGTTTCACAATTGCAGGGATGCACCATCCTCTTGTTTGCATTTTAGAAGCCTCACTGTGGCTGCAACAGAGGGCTGACCTTAGACCAGCCAGAAAGTGGTCTGCGGGCTCTGCACTGCTGCCTGGCTGAGTAGCGATGTTGGGGACAAGGAAGGTGGGGACTGGGGCTGATGTAGCCCTGGGGTGCCATAGGGTATGACGGGGCATAGGGGCACTGAGAGGGAGTAGTGGAGGCACCTGGTGGAGGAGACAAGTGAGTAGCAGACAGATACTCAAACTGGCTGGGGGTGGTTAGCATGACAACACCATCATGACATGCACCCAAAGTGGAAGCTGCCCTGGCACCTGACCCATGGGACCGTCAGTCCACAGCAGTGTAGCCAGGCATCTGCTGGCCACCATACAGGGGTTGTGTACCAGGGGACTGTTGTGGTCCCTGGGCATGTATCTGTCCACTGTATGCACCCTGAAACCTGCACCCACTCCATGTAGGGACTGTGGGTCCCATGAGGCATATGTCAGGGCTGCTTCTACCTGGGGTTTGTGTTATGATGGTGTCGCCTGCCAATCCCCTACCTGGTCTGAGTGGCTATGCACTAATCCATTTGGCACATCTGCCAGGCACCTTCTCTGCTCACTCTCAGTGCCACTGTCATACCCTATAGCACCCCAGGGCAACATTGACTCCCAGTCTCCGCCTTCCAGCCAGATTACCCCCACCTCCACATCTCATTTAGGTTTAGGCTGGGCAGGGGTGATGGATCCTCCATCAAACCCTGCAGCTGCACCATATGTTTGCCACATCCCTGCAGCTGTGCCAGCTGTCAGGTCTTTGTACAGGGACCCCTATTTTTGATAACTGGGTGCAGGATCCCTGATGGACACTGATTCTGCCACAGCTCTAGATCACCGCAAACTGATTGAGCCCTGCAATTTAAATAGTAGCTCCACTCAGTGGAGAGTGGGTCAGCATGGTGAAACATACTTTTGCACAGAAAGGAATAATCTTACCAGAGAACACAGGTGAAGCGGTACAAAAGACTGTAACAGTACAGCAGCAGCTCACCACACACTTTTGTCTCATGGTTCTGAGCTTCCGCTGAAGAGGAAGGCTACAATTTGCAGTGTGATAATATCCTCAGTTTGTTAGATGTTCTTCCACAGTTTAAATGAACATCATTGCAAACTCACAATTTCTAGCAACTTGAACTTCTGAATGACACTCCAAAACAAAAATGAACTTGACCGCACATTCATACATGCCAGCCCATGTCTTGATGGTCACGAAAGCATATAGCTTACATTTCAACATCAAGCTGACATCATCTTCAGATCCTGAATTGCACTTCACTGGAGTGTAATCTTAAAAGGCTGCTCTTAAAGAGACAGACATTAGGTGCAAACAGTGTTATGTGCAGACAAAAGAGAAAGTGCAGACCAGTGCATTTCAAATTCAGACTAATACGATACAGACTTCACATCTTGAAAACAGCACTGCAAGAAAAAGGAAAGGGAAGGGGATGATTGGTTCAAGACAAAAGGGCATGTGGGAGAAGGAATAAAAGAGAAGGAATAGAAAGTGAAGTCAAAACTAGAAAATAAACACAACAGTATTATATCAACAACAAAAACATGTCTGAAATATCACAAGAGGCAGAAAATCTTCACAGAAACAAGTGTCAAGGAAGATTGTCATTGAGTCCTAGTGGTACCAGAGTATTACATGCTGCAATACAGAAGGTTTCCTTCTGGTGTAGTATTTTGATGAGTTCTCCACCACAAACTCCTAAATCCACTTTTTCAGTGCTCAAAATCAAAGAGTTACAATTGAACAATGTCCTGCCCACACCTGCAAGACAAAAGTGTATGGTTAGCTGCTGCTGTACTGTTGTTACATTGTGTTTTTTGCACTGCTTCACCTACATGAGCGATTAAAGCACCTTCTGAGGTAAGACTATTCCTTTGTGTGCTAAAGTCTGTTCCACTATGTTGACCCCATCTCCACTGAGTGGAGCTGCTGTTTCAACTGTGTGATCAACCTGTGTCTGAGCAAACAGATATTGTTTCTAGCACTGCCCTCACATCTAACCTTGGCAGAATGGACCCCTTTTCACTGTTTTAGTTATTTTACTCTAAATGTCCCTTCTCTCAAAGATTTTTGCTCCTTCAGCCTCAGGCCTATTTTTCTCTCTCCTCTTTAGTCTTGGCATCTCATCTACTTCATCTCCTTTCTTGCCAAATACTTGTTTTTTGATCTTCTGTCCTATCTAGTGTATCTATCCTCTTTTCCCTTTCCGACTCCTCATCTTACTCATCCGCCTCTTCTGATTTTCATTCCTTTTCCATTCCTCTGTGATAGCCACCCCTCCTCCATTCATCTCAGCTATTCTCAACCCTCCTCATGTCTCCCTTAGTTCAATTTAACCCACTGCACTGGTCTCTAACATTTCATGCACCCTTTCTCCTCTTCTTTCACTTCTCCCTTTGTTGGTAGTTTTAGCTATTTTCCAAGTTGCTCTTCCATCCATCAACCCATCTCCTGCAGTATGCTGTTTAAGTAACTTAGGGCACCTGTTGTGTTACTTAATATTTCAATGTTTTCCTTTTGGGAGTCCATAGTTGTTGATTATATGATCTTTTATTCTCTATTTGCTGATTACTAATGTTTTTCTCGGTGTTTGCTGATTTTGTACTATTGTTTGTCCTGGTACCCATCCTTCAGATTGCACCTGAAGTCAGCATTGGCTCTCTGTGCCTTCCCCAGGCTCAAGATTTAAATAAAAAAAATGAGTTGCAAACTGTTCAGTACTTTGCAAAATATATTTGTCTGCACACATTGTTGAGGCTCATGGATATTTCTCCGTATGATAACTTGTAACTTATTTTCTTACCCACTGTTCCATGCTTCGTATGATTTTGAATGTAATAAAATGTTAACAAGAAAATCTTGTAATACTAATGAGAACATGACAGCTTTCATAAATGGTAGGCTTTGTAATCCATAATTTTATTATCTAAGCATGAACACTTAATCTACTGTTTTACCAGCACATCAACCCTATTTTGAAACAGTATGTTACATGTGTTATCTTTTAATTTTCTAAGTTGTCAAGATTTATATATTATCAATCATTTGCTTCTATGCAAAGTTGTCCAAGTAAATTTTACAAAATCTGAGGAAGAAAAGCCGAGTATCTCAGGTATAGTATATGACATGCAAAATGGCATGAGCAATATGTTTCAGTCTATCCCTAAACATAACTTATTTCCTTATAGACAGGTTTAAGGAATAATCTGGAAGTTGTTGCTGACAAGCTGGTACTAAGACTGGCTACAGTATGCACATACTGATAAAGATGTTTTTCAATTACAGATTCCACTGTATCATGACTGAGTTACAACCTCTAATCAGTTGTTTAAATACATACTCTGAAAAGATCAGCCAAGATGGTTTAAGAAGATTTAATGTTTTTTTATGTGCAATATGTTTGTTTGCTTTCCTTCCTTTTTCAATTTTCATCATTGACATATCCTGAAATAAGACTGAAAATAACTCTTTATCCATTAACACTGTGCATGAACCCTGTGAATCCTCAATACATTTTCCATGTTGAGTAGTATAAAGATTTGAAAAAAAGATAACAGTGATTTTGTGCTATATTTTCTAGTTCAGAGGTTTCTAGGAAAAAGAAAAAAGCTTTATATGGTATTCACTGGATATTAGATGTTTTCTTCAAATTAAAATATCAATGTTAGACTTGTGGTTCTATTTAGTTAAATTATACTGTTACCGTACTAATAATGTTGTTTTTGGAAGTTAAACATTATGTTTTTATAGCATTATTTAAATACAAAGATACAAAATGTACTTTGGAGCTCAGGTGCTTCATAATATTGATATTCATTTAACTGCCACTGTGCTAATCATGAACAGGCTGCAGTACAGATGGAGATAAATGGGTTCCCATAGCAAAAATAAACATCAAGGCCACAGGCTTTAGATTTAATCAGAGCCACTGTAACAGCCATCCCTGCACAACTACAGTACCAGAGTTCAGCCAAAATAATTCAAATTCTTATTGTTTTAAATTTAAAAAATTTTTTCATTTAAAATAAAAAGATTGCACAGCTGAAACTGAAGAATTATGTATGCATTGTTAAGTTTAAGCAGCATTTATGAATAAGAAGCACATTGTCTGTGAGGAAATCTGTGCAGCACTTATTTCTTCTATTGTTTGACATATTCATTTTATATTTAAGTACCAATATCTAATCATTTGCTGATATACTGTGGCATCTTCTTGTGTTTGTGATGCAATACCAGGAATCTGTAACTAAAAGGAGCCACATAGATTGGTCTGGGCAGCACAAAGCTAGTGATTCTAAGCTGTTAGAAAGGCTACATTAAAACTGTAGGATATTGACAGTTTAATAAAGGGTAAGTAGAAGACCATCTTCACCCATGCTGGCATGAACCACTTAGGGAACACATCTTGAAGATATTAGTAGGCCATTCTTGGAACTGCACATGTGCCTGAAAGGTTACGGTATCCAGGGTAATATTTTTGAGTTTCTTCCAGTCTTAAGAATCAGAAAGGAGTTGCAGCAGACCATTAGGCAGGCTAATATTCAGTTAGGGGTTTGGTGCAGGAGGAAAGTTTTGTTTTTCTAAGCTACTGGAGAGTCTTTAGAGGCAATGGAAGCCTGTATGCACAGGTGGGCTGTACCTGCACTTGCACTAGGAGGAGTGTGGGTACTGGCCAGAATAATGGATTAGCCATACAGTATGGTTGTTTAAAGCAGCAGTGCAGTGAAATGGAGCAAAACATTGACCCTAACTTTTTCACTGTAAAAGAATCCAAATATTATCCAGTTGTATTTGGTGGTAACATATTCTAGTTCCATTTAAAGTTGAATATTTTATAAATGTTTTAATACAGGTTTTTTTTCAAGAAAACAGATATACACCCATTTGGTTAGAAATAATATTATAGACTTGCCAAGGGCTATGACTGAGAAAGTTAAAACAAAACAAAACAAAAACAGCAACCTTATAGTGCACAGCATAGGAGATAGCTAGAAAAGCAGATTTCACAGGCATGCTAATAGTTGTATTAATTGCAGCTGAAGTTATCTTTTGAAAATAATTATTTTCTTAGCTCTACTGCTTTCAATTACAGGATGGCGGCTAGAGCGGGAATCACTAAGAGCAGAAGGCAGCAAGAAAACAAAGAGGAAAGAACAGGAGATTTTCAGAAGACAAACTCCAGGCAAGCGAGAAAGCACAGAGGGCTAACGATCTTCATTTGCCTGCAGGCTAATATGCCATGCAATCCCAACAATAAGGGTGAACTCAAGGTACTATTAGACTTTGAAGGTCAGAACTTACTGACCCTCACAGAGACTTGCCCACCTCTTATGGTCATTGATAAGCCCTGGTTGTATTACTTAAACCATGCTTATACTGTACATGGTAAGCCACCATGGCCTTTCATGATTTGTCAATGATTTTAACCATAATTATTGATAGCCACAGATGGTGAGTGGCTCAAGGACAGACCATGGATGGCCATGATCAATTTAGTTTGAATATTTATCAGATTGTAATAAATAGATACATTAATTTAATAGTGTAGAAAAGCATACAAATAAATCTGACAATGCCATTGGTCAAAAGTGATAAAACAAATCAATGAAGAGTGATAACACCATCATTCATAGCCCGTAGTACTATGGTCCAAGCTCTGAACAATACTATTATCACAGGACCACTACAGTGCAAGCTCACCAAATGGCTCATGCAGATGGGAGCCTGCTTTCACTATAACCATCCTTTACAGTAAAAGCTGACATGCCACTCTCCAAAAAGAACAAAATCTAACCTATAGCCAACAGTTGGTCTCCTCCTCACTGTGGTTCCAGAAAGAATATTTTCATTATCAAGTGCCAAAATCTAAGTCACATAAATAAAAAAAAAAAAACAAGCACTGCCTGAACCGCTCACTCAGATGAACCGCCATGTTCCCAAGATAATTATTCATAAAACAAAGCAAGCACCAATACAAACACACATTGGGTGATAAAAGTATCATGATGTTCTGGCATCCATAGCAACACATGACAACCAGGTCCACTTAAAGACACCTCCATACATATTTCACCATGCTCAGAGCTTCATTCTACATTGGAGGGTAACATTAAAACTCTTGGATCCATATATTACAAAAAAATAACAGCTAGGAGACTATGATTACTCTGCTGAAATACCATCTTGAGGTTCTGGGGACATGGGAACCTCTCTATGGTATTACAGCCTTATAATACAGTCCCCTATTTATCATTCTATTTGACTATGGCAGTGCTCTGAGATCAATTTTGTATTTTCTTTCTAACTCCACAGCAATCTTCTTGGGTTTCCCATAGAATACATCGACTTGCTATGGAAGACAAATTGTTATTTTTTCTGGATAACCAATGCAAGCCAACAGGAACAATTTCCCTGTAGATGGTTCCATTTTCCTGTATAATACATGAATCCCTGTATATCTGGCAGCCTTGCCTTGGTCATCTATGGTTATCCACAGACAAATACTAACATTAAATTTGCCAATGTTATCAGTGTTAGTTAATTTCAGTGATTTCCAGCATTACAAAAGAAATTTCTTTGCCATTCACTTAATTTTACTTTTCCCAACTGCCTTAATATGCTATAATGAATACGTTATCCACCCATACTTTCAAAATAGATTGATTTGATTCCAAACAGTTATTGAATACATTTTTTGTGTGTGTGTGTGTGTGTGTGTAAAACAAGACTTTCTGCTTCAGAACTAACTGGAGTTGTGAAAGGTGGAAGCCAGCACCTTGCCCCCCATCCTCCCAATGATGATCAACATCTCATCTACTGAGGTATATAGGGCCTGCACCTGGGGACTTTCTGAGGCCAGGAGCATGTATAGAGTCCCACTAATTGGGTGGCTATGGCCATAGGAGGAGGAGGCTAATAGGGGCTCCTCTCACCATATAAATTCCCTTCACAGCTGATCATGGCTTCAACCAGACTGTTTCTAGCTCAAGCGTTTACAAGTACCAAGAGCAGTGGGTTCGACATCTGGCTCCCTCACCCCTAATGCATGTTTCCCTCTCTTGTTCTGAGGAATCCAAGACCTATAGCAGAGGGCCATGTGAGACAAGGGGCATGTGTGCAGTCACAAATTGGTCAGCTGTGACTGCCAGTATTCTTTCTGAGAAGGTCTCCACTCTGAGCAGCCCTACACACTGCAGCTGGAGTTCAAGGCCAGAACATAAAGGTGTCATACTGTGGACATCGACTGTGATGTCAGACATCATCTGACCATCCTGCCTCACAAGGAATGTGATCTCCCAATATAATTAGCTCCTGCCTAACCCAGGTTACTTCTGTAGCTCTCTGTAAGATTACAAATGGACCACAATGCACAGTGGCAGCAACTGTAGGTTGTGCTGCCCATGTACTACATTTTTAGAAAATATATTAGGTATAGTCCATGTATCCCAAGAAAAGGGTGTTCAGTTACAGTAGTTTGCTGGAGTACCTTATTATCAGGATTGCAAGTAGTTTTCTGGTGCCCTAATTTTGGTTAAACTAATTATTGCAGTCATCTATTTTAATTTAAGAATGCTAATAGCATTATAATCTGCTCATAGTAGATTACCAATGGGAACTCATCATTGGTTCATACCAGCCTCCTAATTCCTCTAGTTTGTGTCTTACTTTTTATCTTCTATCTCTGAATATTTACCTTGTCGCTTATAAATTACTGTTGCTGAAACTAACTATATTGTGTATGAGTTAATCTTTGTGTGGATTTCACTGCTCAGTATTAACCTTTGGTCTCTGATATTATGTCTCACTTTACCTCATTTGCTTCTATAAGGGCCATCAATTAGTTTAAGTTCAAAGTTCAAGTTCAAGTTTATTGAAGGGATATTTCCATTGAGCAAGTTCATTTACAAGGCAGTCCTTACAACAGTGCAAGTAATATAGATAAGTAATATTACAGAATAATGTAATAATAAACAAAATTAACATTACATTATCTTGTTGACCATCTGCCAGTTTATCGGGATGTCATCAAATGCACAAACATGTACTCTCAAAGAATTTAAATTTCTGAGCACTGTAGTGCTCCATGACAAGTACAAACTACCTGGCTACTGAGGCATTCCTTACTTGTGCCCATTGTGTACCACATTAATTGTTGTGTCTTCTGAGAGCCTGTGGTAGCTCATGTTACTAATAAACTGTACCCATTCTGTCTCCTTCTTCCCTGCCTGTCTTTGTGCAGTGATGCAGAGTCTAACCTTTGGCCTATGCCCCATTCCTTAAAGTATCTCCTATTTGTAAACCCAGAATAATATTTCAAAACCCACTTTAATGTCAGAGGCCAACTGACAAAGAAGATGGAGCTTGAAGCCTGGGCTGCATACTGCTTACCAAACATGCTTTGGATCTCAGAGAACTGTACAGGTCCTTTTGCCAGCCTGCTTCATTACCAACTGCAACTTTCTTGAAAGGGATACATCTGATTTAATAATGGGGTAGTCTGTTGGTTTACTAAAAAGACACCATAATTTGTAAGTACTATACAGTATATTATGATTAAACTGCAGCCTTGTGAATTATTGCACTCACTTCTGCTTCTAGATAACACAAAATAAATGTAATGTTCTTTGTTTCTTCAACCATCCCCAAAAGGTGGTAGTACTGGACTTGCCTCCTACAAAGCCACATCTTCCCCTAGAGCAGCTAATAACTACAGTATGTTCTAATCATGAAAAACATAAACATACATAAACATACAAGACTGCACATCAACTTTGCTAGACTGGGCTCTATCAAATAGGCCAAAACACATCTCCCAAACCTGCTACCTACCTGATGCTTTCAGCGATCACTCACCTGTTCTAGTTTGCTGGTCTAGCACTTACTCCAAACCCCCACTAGAACTATCACAAACAGAGTCCTTAAGTAAGGCCACCTGGACCAGTTCAGAGTCAATCTAAGTCAGCAGGACTGGTCCCAAGTCTACTCCTTTACCTTTGTGGATACAGCCCTGGAGTGCTTTGTCAGGTTATTTAATGCAGTCTGTGACACACACGCCCAAATAAAAAAATGGATAATAAAGGGATGGAGCAACCCTTGGTTCTCTCCTGAGCTTTGAGTGCTTGAAAGCAATAGACTGCCTCTAGTATAAAGCCCAGGAGACAGGTAAGCAGGTCGATATTCAACCCTACAAAATGCCTGCAATGATTGCACTAGGAGATATGGGTGGCCAAAAACAGTACTACAAGGATGCACTTACCCTGCCCTGGAGTGAAGGTAAAATATTTTGGGCTAACCTCAAGGAGGTCACAGGAAAAGTTAAAAAGTCATCCCCTAAGATGCTTAAAATTGATAGCATACCTACTACTGACCCGGAAACTATAGCTAACTCATTTAACAAAGCATCTACTGATCTCTCTGGAGTGCTTCCTCAGATTTTTCAACCCTCTAACTCCTCTGTCACCACGCAAACAATTACCCAACTGCCTACTAACCCTCATTTTTGGTTCAGATCCATCTCCTTAAATTAAGCCAGGAAATACCTTCTAAAGGTCTTGGGAAAATCATGCTACAGTGGAGACTCCCTTGATTTAAAATTTGTAGCCCTATCCTGGAAGTTATCTTGAAGCTTCTAACCTAAATAATCAATGCCTCACTAAGATTCTCACAGTTCCCACCACAAAGGAAGGTGGCATTTGTGACCTCAGTCTTCAAGAGTGGTGATCGATCTATGCTAGGAAACTACAGACCCATTTTGATTCTCTCCCATCCAATGCTCTAGAGAGGATTGTGACTGATCAATTAGTGGAATATCTGGAAAAATACAACACTCAATGCCATGAACAACATGGCTTCTGCAAAGCAAACAGCACTACTTGAGTTCATGGACTTTATTCACAACTCACTTGAGCACAGCAGCTGGTTGGTGCAACAGTTATCGATTTGTCAAAAGCATTTGACATGGTTAATCACAACCTCCTCGCTGAGCAACTAGATGCTATTGGTCTATCAGATAATACTGTAAGATAGTTCAAATCCTACCTCTTGGGCCAATACAAGCAAGTTAGGATAGACAATGTCTACTCTAATAGCAGTCCAGTATGCTCAGGTGTTTCACAGGACTCCATCTTGGGTCACCTAATGTTCAGCTTATTTCTAAATCAGCTTCCTAGTTCCTGACCCAGCAAAATTCTGTTCTACACAGATGATGCTGTCCTCTCTCCAAAGGCACAGATCCCAGGTCACTGGAGCTCACCCTACAAGACAGCTTCTCCTCAGTGGAAAAATGGTTCAAGGCACACAAACTTGTCATGAATTTAAAAACAAAGGCAATGAGGTTCTCCAGCCCTCAGAATCAACATCGATCACACCCACTTATCATTACCAATGATGAAGGTGCATCACCTGAACAGGTACTGCACTTTAAGTACTTGTGAGTTACACTTGACAGTATCATGTTGTTTGTCTACCATATAGACAATATAGTAAAACACTTGATATATACATTGGCCTCCTACACAGGCATAAGCACAGTCTCACCCATGAAGCAATAAACCTTGCCATCCGCAGTTCAGTCACCTCTCTTGTGGAGTATGGTATTGCAATCCACAGATCTGCAACAGACACAGCCCTCCACCATATCAAAGTTACCTTAAATAAGGCATGCCATCTCTACCGGTTCAGAACATCAAACCCACACCTGTGACCTTTATACCCGTGCAACTGGCTCCAGTTCAATAGCAGACTTCAGTACCAGACCTGTCTGCTTGCCAAAAAGCTAGTCTAGGCATGCTACTCATAGGCATCCAGAAGCTTCTCATCCCCTTCAATGCAGTCGTACCACAAGAAGCTCAAGGAGCATAGTCTTCAAGATTCCAAGAGGTCGCACCACTCTAGGACAAAGGGTCTTTGCCCACCAGGCACCTAAATGGACCAACAACCTGCCACCAAGCCTCTTTGCCATTCCAACACTGGGCCCTTTCAAATGCAGGCTACGATCATATCTGGTTACCAAAGCAAGTTGCATCTGTTTCCACTAAGACCTCCAGCCCCAGGGATAGAACCATTTATAGGTACATTAGGGAGCATAAAAAGGTTAAGGCAGGAATAGTGAAGATTAATAAAGGAGAGGAAGGTGGGCAGAGTGAGACAGTGAAAAGGCAGAGATATTGAATGAATACTTTTGCCCGGTATTCACAAAAGAAGATGAGGAGGAGTTACCTAAACCAGACAATAGAAGCACTCTGGGTAGGAGGGTTGACACCAGTCCATTTACAGAAGAAAGAGTCCTGAAAGCACTCCTAAAACTCAAGGTGGACAAAGCAATGGGACCTGACGGAATTCACCCCAGAATCCTAAAAGAACTAAGGGAGGACCTAGTGACACCACTGACCACACATTTTAACAAATCATGGGAGAATGGGGTAGTACCTGAGGACTGGAGGAGGGCAGATTTGATTCCCTTCACAAAAGTGGGAGCAAGGCAGAAGCAAGAAACTACAGGCCTGTAAGTTTGACCTCAGTGGTAGGGAAAATGGTAGAATCACTTCTGAAAGAAAGAATTGTTGAGTACCTAGAGGCCAGTGCAGCACAGGACCCAAAGCAGCATGGATTTACAGCAGGAAGATCATGTCAGACTAATCTAATTGATTTGTTTGACTGGGTGACCAAAGTAATAGACCAGGGAGGGGCTGTGGATATGGCCTACCTAGACTTTAGCAAGGCATTTGACACAGTCCCACACAAAAGACTAATAATCAAGTTAGCCAGTCTGGGAGTGGGTTCCAGGGTGGTAGCCTGGGTAGCAAACTGGCTGCACAACAGAACACCAAAGGTAATAGTGAATGGAACACATTCCAAAGAAAGGGGGTTAGTGGAGTACCTCAGGGCTCAGTACAGGGTCAAGTCCTCTTTAACATCATTATAGGTGACATTGCAGAGGGTCTGGAGGGAAAGGTATGCCTCTTTGCAGATGACACAAAGATCTGTAACAGAGTTGATACACAAGTCCGACATATGGTAACTTAGATTCAATGCAAAGAAGTGCAAAGTAATGCACCTGAGAAACAAAACCCAGAAGAAGAGTACACAATAGCAGGGAGGTATTAACAACAACAAAAATGGAAAGGGACTTGGGGTAGTCATATCAAATGACTTAAAGGTGGGTAAGCAATGTGAGACATCAGTAAGGAGAGCCAGGGGATACCGGATGCATAGGAAGGGGCATCACATAGAACAAGCATTTGTCAATGCCGAACGTTCTCTTGCAGGTATTTGCAGTGGTGTTTGGCACGTATGGTGCTTTATCCTGATGCCCTGTGCGATTGCTGGTATTTGCACTATAAATTTTCAGCATGACTTTTTGTTACCCCACCTCATAAAAGCATTTGAGACCTCTGCTTATGAACAGTCCCACTGTTATTTTGTTAATCCGTCTAGCGTTGATTTCCCACAGCGACCACACCATTATGTACACATGTGTGCAAAAACACAGTTCGGGCAGGATGTGAAAAATGACAGCTGTAGCATTTATAGGGAGGTGTGAGGGATGGCAATGTTGAACATCTGGAGTGAAAATACAACAATTTTAGAACTTACGAGCGTACATGGAAACTGCGCATGAACGAACGCCATGACACAGTCATTTTGTGGACTTTTTGTCACCAAATTTTCAACATAGGCATTGTGGGACCTCTGCTCATGAACAGTGTCACTGTGATTTTCATAATCTGTCCTGAGCATTGATTTCTCACTGTGACCACACCATTGTGCGCTGGATGTACAAAACACATTTCAGCCAGGATGTGAAAATGTCATCTGTACTGTTCATAAGGAGGTGTGAAAAATGCCAGTGTTGAAAATCTGGAGTGAAAATATTTCAAATTCTCGAGTTATGAGTGTGAGTGGAAACCTGCAACGACACTTGTAACAGTAATTTTTACATTTTTCACCAAATTTGCAACATAGGATTTTGGGAGCCCACCTCATTAATAGTGACACTGTTGTTTAGTTAATCAATCCCAAAGGTGATTTTGTGCAGTGACCATGAAATCACCTTTGGGGACAGAATAACTCACATGACAGTAACTGAATTCATCAGGTGGTGTCCCAAGAACCTCTGTTGAAAATGTGGTGCCAAAATTTGCAAAATGCCCAAGATAGCCACCTGTTGGAAAAAAAAATTTATGCCATTATACAGCTTACTGTCATTTCTTCAGTTTATGCTCAGCTTTCAAGAGTGCAGACGTGTTCCTCCACTGAAGATCATTGTGCCAGGCTCTGGAGGTAAGTATGGGGTGAGGGGAGGTGGGGTATGCAGAGGGTGGGTGTGTGTCTGGAAGGGGCACAAGACACAGCGAAGGACAGTTTTCTGTTTTCACAGGTTTTAAAAACAAAAGATGTTGGGACAGTTTTCCCATTTACAGGGACAATGGGCATGCTGGGGTGGGCTCCCAGCATGTCACCTGGGTGTTTGTTGGGGGCCTGGAGACGATGGGGACTGTGCACTCCATCTGCACATACAATGTGTTTGGTGGGGGCAATAACAAGGGTGTAGGGTAGACGGCAGCAGAGGGAGGAAGTGGGAGGGATTTTATTAGCAGCCAGAGGGAAAGGGTGACGTCAATATGCTAAATACACGTTATCACCGCTAATTGCAGTGGTACTTTTCTTTAACTGAAGACCACTGCAGCCAAACTGCTGTCATAGACAGCTCATGCATCCATTGGTGCAGTAGGGTTGCACACGTTACACTGAGCACTGCATTGGACAGGAGGGTCACACACCTTCAAAAAGTCGTACTGTCCCAAACGTTCCTTGCACATGCATGCAGCCGAATGCAAAATAAACAAGCATTTGTCAATGCCGAATGTTGCTTGCTTCTATGTGCTGTTTAGGTATCTGAAGTCATTGAGTGCAAATATTGAAAATTTGCGAACTTACAAGCGCAGGAACTGCACAATGCACACTCGTGAAACAGTGATTTTTAGGATTTTTCATCAAATTTTCAACATAGCCATTTTAAGATCTCTGCTCATGAACAGTGACACTGTGATTTTCTTAATGTGTCCCATACACTGAGTTCGCACACCGACTGTGCCATTGTGCGCTACATGGGTGGAAACACGCTTTGGGCAAGATGTAAAAATGACAGCTGCACTGCTCATAAGAGGAGGTGTGGTAAAATGGCAATGTTGAAAATCTGGAGGAAAATATTGAAAATTAGCAGCTTACGAGCGTGCATAGGAACTGCACAATGCACACTCATAAAACAGTCATTTTAGGAATTTTTCACCAAATTTTCAACACAGCCATTTTAAGACCTCTGCTCATGAACAGTATCACTGTGATTTTCTTAATGTGTCCCATACATTGAGTTCGCACACCGACTGCACCATTGGCGCTGCTACATGGGCGGGAAACATATTTTGGGCAGGATGAAAATGACAGCTGTACTGCTCATGAGAAGGTGTGGTAAAATGGCAATGTTGAAAATCTGGAGTGGAAATATTGAAAATTTATAAACTTATTGCATGCATAGGAACTGCGCAACGCACACTCTGAAACAATATTTTTAGAATTTTTCACCAAATTTTCAACACAGCCATTTTAAGACCTCTGCTCATGAACAGTGTCACTGTGATTTTCTTACTGTGTCCCATACATTGAGTTCACACACCGACTGGCCATTGTGTGCTACATGGGAGGAAACACGCTTTGGGCAGGATGTGAAAATGACAGCTGTACTACTCACAAGAAGGTGTGGTAAAATGGCAATGTTGAAAATCTGGAGTAAAAATATTGAAAATTCATGAACTATGTGAGCGCATGAGGAACTCGCATAATGCACACTCATAAAACGGTCATTTTTAGGATTTTTCACCAAATTTCAAAATAGGCTGTTTGAGAGCCCACCTTATGAACGCTGGCAGTGTCATTTCATTAATCAGGCCTCAAAAGGTGATTTCACACAGTGACTGCGAAATCACCCTTCAGGCCCGAATAACGCCATGACAGTGACATCATTCATGAGAAGGGTCCCAAAACCCCATGTTGAAAATTTGGTGAAAAATTCAAAAAACCCATCTAGCCCATTATACAGCTTACCGGCATTTCCTCAGTTTGCGGTCGGCTTTGAAGAGTGCAGACGGTTCCCGGTCCAGCTATGATCATCGCGACGAGCTCGGAGGTCAGTATGGGGTGGGGGTGGGGAGGCAGGGTGCACAGTGGGTGGGTGCGGTTGTGGGAGGGGTTCAGGAGAAGCGCCGTGGGACCGCTTTTATTTCTAGGTAAAAAAAGACGATGCGGATGTTTGCCACGCTGGGGTGGGCTCTAGCGTGGCACCACAAGTTTGGGGGTGCGGCGTGAGCTTACCAGCCTGTGTATGACAGCGGTGGTTTTCTTTGAAGAGAATACCCACCGCTGTCATACACAGCCCCGCACCCATTGGCAGGATCGCCACGCCTGCTCAACAGAGCAGTGGATTGAACAGGAGAGGTACACCTCCAAAGTGTGCTACTTTCCCTAACGCTCCTTGCATACGCGCAAGCGAACGTAAAAAGGGAAGTGATTATCCTCTGTACAGACAGTTGGTGAGACCCCCATCTGGAATACTGTGTGCAGTTTTGGAGACCCCATCTATGCAAGGACATAGACAGGATGGAAGCAGTCCAGAGGAGGCAACTAAAATGGTGCAGGGTCTGCATCAGAAACCATATGAAGGGAGACTGAGAGAGCTTAATATGTATACCCTTGATGAAAAGAGGGACGACGGGACATGATAGAAACTTTCAAGTACCTCAAGGAATCAACAAAGTCCAGGAGCGTAGCATCTTTCAGAAAAGAGATGTGTAAGAACAAGGGGGCACAATTTAAAGATAGAGGGGGATGGCCTAGGGTAATGTGGAGGAAATTCTTTTCACGGAGAGAGTGGTGGAAGCATGGAACCACCTTCCTGGGGAGGTTGTTGGGTCTAAAACAGTGGGGAATTCTAACATGCATGGGGCAGTCATAAGGCAATTGTAGTGGGGGTTGCAAGAAGTAGGCTGTTGGTTAACTAGAATCTGCAGCTTATCCAATAGGAAGGAAATGGCAAACTGAGTGGACCAAGTGGTCCTCATCTGCCATCAAAGTCTATGTTTCTATGTTTCTTGTTTATTTCCCGTGAAGAGGTTGAAGTTATATTTATTTGGTTTTGTTTACTGGTAGGTGCACTAGACAATAAAATGCCTATTTTAGCCAAGGGAAAATACAATCAATGGAGAGCTGAACAAAAATAGTGCATACAATACATGAGGGATATGTAAAATAATGCAATGCAGTAAATATGGTAACAATATAATAAATGCAGAAAAGAACAAACCACAATGTCTTCAAACAATTCAAACAGGTTGATGGAAGATAGAGCATTATAAAAATACAACACAGGTAAACAATATGTATGAGGAAAGTTAAACAATAAATACTACAGTATATACTGTATAACTAAATCTTCAGGGTGGAGCCAAAGAATCATTTGCTATTTATTAATTTCTTTGTAGGGTGCTGCTCCTATTTATATGATTTTTATTGCGGCTTGATCCCTGCTTATATCTTTATGCTGGGCTTGAACCTAAGTTCCTCCATGTCTTAGCTCCTGCCATTGCTTCACCTTCTGTCCTCTCCTTCTTGCTCAGTGCTGCCTCTCAGGCCTGGAAGATTGCAAAGGTTCTGTCTCTGCACAAAGGGAGTGGCCCTGCTATCCTGGCAACATCCAGCCAATCTCCATCCTACCCTCTCTTGCAAAACTGCAGGAGAAACTTATCTACTCTAGGCTTGCAAACTTCCTAGAGTTCTCCAGCTTCTTTTGGAAGCATCATACCACTGTGTCCTCCTTGTTGAATGTCTCTGACTCCATCCACACTGGGATAGATCAGGGACATGTTGCTATATCTATATTCATTGATCTGGCTAAAACTCTTAACTTGGTGGCTGTCCCAATCTTCTTCCTGGAAAAGTTGAGCTCTGTTGGCCTCTTACTCTTTGCTTGTGACTGGTCCCACTCCTATGTCACTGGCCACCAACAGTAGTACAAGTGGGAGGTGCCCAGTCCTCTACTTCCCATCCTAGCTGGGATCCCACAGGGCTCAATCCTGCATCCTCTACTTCCTCAATTCTCTTTAATGATCTGCCCTCTGTCTGTGTCACCTTACATATCTACACGAATGCAGAAGACACAGGCATTTACACCTCTGGCCCTTCAGCTAAGGCTGTGGAAGGTATGCTCTAGTGAGAATTCCACAGTATATTGCATTGGTTCCATGCCAACAAACTTAGAAATAAAGAAACATAGAATGCGCTAGCAGTAAAGGACCCAGAGGCCCATTTATTCTGCCATATATTTCTTTCTTATTACTACACAACAGAAACTCTGGGTCAACTCAAAGAAAAGTGGGTCCATAACATTTGGCGCCAGACAGCAGCTGTCCAGGCTTTCACACTTTTGTGGCCTGGTTTGGCATTCAGAGCAGCACAGCCACTTTGTTTTAATTTTGCTGACAGAGCAGAACAGTGAGTGCAAGTCTGTGTTGTTTTGTTGCTAAACCAATGCATGATGAATCTGCAGTTCATGTGTCAGATCAAAAGCCATTGAACTTAGTTGCAGCCAGCATAGACCTGGGTCCCTATGTGTCAACACAATGAATAACTAACAGCAGGAAAAGGAAATATCAGAACTGCTGTGAACCTCTGCATCTAGTATTTACATGATGGTGAGGGAGCACACAAAAACAAGCAGAGCAGCTTTTGATCCTCCAGATACAAGTACTGAGTTTTAAAATGACAGTCAAATGTCCTAAAAGAACCTGTTTAACAAATTAGAAGATCTTGTAGATAATAAAACAAGGCTACTTTACAACCTTTCTACTCTGTCAAAACATTTAGAATTAATGTGGATCCCACATGGGCTCTGTCTTTCTAAGGTGCACTAACTGAATCCAAATAAATTTAAACAAAAGGCAGAGTGTGAAAATGCCTTATGTGACTGTTTCTTTGTCCTAGTAAGAATGCTGATTGGGGTAGTTATTTTGGTGCATAAATCCTCAGATGTGTTCAGAGCAAGGTGCACCAGGACGCAGAAGACAGATGGTTGACAGCTTTGCATGACACTCCTGAGGGCCTCTGGTGTCGCCAACTTATGGGTCTCAAAGAGGATGGTGCCAGAGGCACACCGTGTTAGTCCAAGCACTGAGCTTACTAGCTCCACTGAAATCCCATTAATCGGGGCGGGTGATTTTAACCTTCCTATGGATCCAGTACTGGACTGCAGCTCACATAGCCTGAGTACCAACAGAAGTCCCAGTTATCCTTATCCCAGTTTCTGGGGGACTTGGGCCTATAGGACCAATGGTGCATGCTACATCCCAGGGATAGAAATTATATTTTATTTTCCCCAGTGCATAACTCCCATTCCAGATTGGATTACTGGCTAGTTTCCTACTATTATGACCAACCAATGAAGTTGAATTCTTCCAATGATCTTGTCAGATCATTCACCAGTACTCCTCCAGGTGACCCGTGGCCCTCCCTCCCTCACTCCACAGCCTGGCACCTAGACCCTTGCTGATGAGGGGCTCTGATTTCACCCCTTGGATCAAGGAGCAAGTGGCCACCATCCTGCATGATAACCCCATGGCCTCCGGTCCCACCAGCATTGATAAAGGAAGCACTTAAGGTCACCATCTGAGTGCAATCATAGGATATTCTATGAAATGCAGGTGTCAGAGGGATCAGCAACTTAAAACCCTTTGAAACTCAGTAGGCTAGTTTGAAACATAGGTTTAACCACACACCTAACATAACCCTTCAATCCCCATTGGGCCATGAGCTGGTTCAGACAAGATTGCAAATAAATGATCTCCTAACTAGGAAAGCAGAATTGGCCATTCTGAGACTAAAACAAAATAATGGGAGGGGGACAAGAGGGCAAGATACTGGCCTTCTAGCTTAAGAAGCAAAGAGCTGAACACCATACCCCTGGACTTCGGAGGCAGGGAAGCCTGTGCAGGTACAGCCAGACAAGATCAATGAAGTCATGGTAGACTTTACAAAGAGCTTTATACCTCCTCTTGCTCTATGGATGCCCCTCTGGTGGGTGATTTTCTGAGCTCTGCCCTTCCCCACATATTCCCAAAGCAAGCTGAAGTCTCAGAAGCCCCATCATGCCAGAAGAGGTTACAGAGGCGCTCTTGTTCTAAACCATGGGAAAGCCCTCGGAGGATGGCTTCCCTGGAATTTTGGGGCTTAGTAGTGCCCTTGATAGCCCCTCCTTAGTAACTTATTCAATGCGACACCTTTACCAGCTCCTTGCTCTCCTATCTCCATGAAGCCATTATAACAGTGTTCTCAAAAAGGGAAGGACCCCACTTTACCAGCCAGTTATCATCCCATCTCCTTATAAATTCAGACAGCAAAATCTTTGCAAAATTTTAACCACTAGGTTAAACCTCTTCTCCCATTGCTTATCCACCACTCCCAGGTGGGCTTTGTCCCAGGCAGGTATGGTAGGGATCACATTCACTCAATGATTAACATCATCTACTCGGCGGTCATTCCACTCACCAGCTGCCGTGAGTGGCCATAGATTTTAAGAAGGCTTTTAATTCCTTGAATGGGATTATCTCCAGCTGTTGCTAACTGTCTGGGCTTTGGTCAAAACTTTAGGCAATGGATAGTGGCCTCTACTTGAGCCCCTACTGCACGAGTTCTCACCAACTCTACTCTGTCTGCCCTTCCCTTTCCCTTAGGGAGAGGCACTAGGCAGGTTGCCTCTACCCCTACCTTTCATACTAGTTGTGGAACCATTGACAATTGCTGTCCACCAATCTCTCTAATACAAGGGATCCCAATCAGAGAACATATCTTCTCACTTTCATGTAACAGATGATTTATTAGTTTGCTTAGCCGATGCTTCTGCTCCCTCCATACCTTTTATCTCTCCTTACTGAATTTACTACTTATTCTGGCATTAAGATAAACCACTCTAAAAGGAGGTTATGCCTCTTAACCATCTATGCAAGTCAAAGCAGATTTCCCACCTTAACCTTCAGTGGGCCTCGCACCCCTAAGGTACCTGGTAATAAACCTTTCCCAATTTAACTAATCTCTGGGACATGAACCTTAAACCTCAACTGGTTGAAGTCAGAAAGAGCTCTCCATTGGCAAGGCTTCCACCTTACCTTGGCAGGTAAAGTCTCTGCACTGAAAATGGTGATGGTCCCAGCTCCTTTATGTCATTTTGCTTATTTATTTATTTATTTATTTCAATCTAGGATTACAATACCTTTGAACCGAGACTCTTTCAAAGGTTCCATGTCAGCGTGTGCAACAGTCATCATTTTTAGTTACAAACATATAGTCATTGACTTAGAGACATGTAATAACCAGTGCAAAGACTTGAGCTATAAGCAAGACAAGGGAAGGTGGGTGTGGGTGGGGGGAGGAGGATAGGAGATTGAGGGGGAAGGAGGTGCAGGGGTAAGGGGAGCATGGGAGGTGGTTGGGGTGGGGGCAGGAGCGGAGCCACGGGGAGGTGGGTGAGGGTGGGAAAGAGTGCAGCCAGGGGCCTTGTCGAGTGAATATGACAGGTAAGGTGCTAGGGTGCAAAGACAGATTGTAAGCATTGGGTGCTCGGGCATGTGCAACTGTAACAGTGGAAATGTTAAGTTGCTTCTCTCTGCATCTCCCAGCAGCATGGATTAAAGTCATTGACCAGGCCTTTTCAAGTTTAATATAGAAGGTGCTAAACCCAGGTATAGCAAGAACAAACTCCAAGTGCACTGATCCCAGGGGGATGGGGACTGCCATGGATAGAGGGATACAAGCTGGCATTTATCACTGCTCAAACCCTAGCCTGGTTCTGTCCAGCTACACAGGACACCCCACAGTGGATTCACATGGAACTGGCCATAGCCCAGTTGAGATCTCCTACAAATTTGCTCTACAACCCCATTCCCAAGTCTTTACCCATGTGCCCCACACTCATGAGCTCTGTGCAAGTTTGGCACTCTACCTACAAGATAGTGCAAATCCCTGCCCATTGCAGACCACCCCTATATGGGACAAAGCCTCTCTCAAGGTTGGTGGCAAGGTTATATACTGGCATAATCGGCACATGAAGGGCATAAACACTCTGGAGGATGTACTGTGTGAGGATGGCCTTGTGGTCAAAGCCTTCCAGGAACTAGACCAAGAATTCCAGCTGGGTAAGTCGGCCTTTTGGTAACACCTTCAGCTGCATAGTGTGATCATGGCACACATTAAACAGCTTTCTATTGCAAAGCCTGTTGGCCCTATCCAGCTGTACAAATGGTGAGATCATAAAGGAGGGAAAGCTAGTTTAATATACTCCAATCTTAGGGACCAACTCCCTCCCAGTCATTACAAGCTAAGTCCAAATGGGAGCAGGCTCTCCAACAATCTCGGTCTGATGCCCAGTGGAAGCTATGTTGGGAGAATGCTCACTCTGTGTACACAGATGTGAGAAGTAGGCTCTTACAAAATAAGATTCCTTCCCACTGGTACCAAGGCCCCCTGTCCACACTGCTCGCATCTGCTTGATAATAATCGGTGTTGGAGGTGCCAAACTGGAGTAGAGACCTCTTGCATTTGCTCTGGCAAGGCTGACTTCTGACTCCTTTGAACAGCTATCCTGGGCCTTGCAAAGCAAATTTTAGGCTCAGACTTACCTCTTGTCCCCTTAGTGTGGATATTGGGCCTCCTCCCAGCACTAAAGGTGTTGTCCCATCCACAGCAGAGATGGCTTGCTCATTTAAGTCTCCAGGTTAAAAGGTCATTCTCTGTTGATGGAGGACTACTGTAATACCTACCATTTCTGAAATGCTAAACTCCCTTTCCAAGGTGGCTGCCTTGGATTATCTTTCACACGTAGTCACTAATACTCTACTACAGTATCACCTCTGTTGGGCTCTCACCTGGCCTATCTCTCCCCAGCTGGGATAGGTGAATGAGAAATCACCTCAGATTGGTCTAAACTGTTTATGATTCACCCTGTAGATGGCGCTGCCCCTTCCCATACAAACTTCCCTCCTTCTCCTTGCAATAAATGTTATGGATCTCTGTATCTCTTCTCTGGCAAATGTGTGATCTGGTAGGTTGTTGATGTCATTTTCTTTTTGTTTCCTGATTTATAGGTTTAACACGCTCCAGGATCTGCTTTTGAGTTGCACTTCAAGTATGGTCAGCCCTATTGCTCCAATAGAACAGTGCAAACCATAGACTGTTACCAGTATATCAGAGTTTTATGAGCTACTTTCCTCCTTTAAACTGGTGTTACTGCTATAAGTTTGTTTTATTATTTGCATGCTAGCATAAATATTTCATACATGTACCATGTTCTAGCATTCAAGAATTGTGGCTCCAGGATGTAATTCTTATTACAAGATGGGATAACTGATTGTATCAGTGCATCATAATATTGTATTTAATCATGTTTATATCTAAAACTTCAATAAAAAGCATTAACTAGAAAAAGAATGCTGACTAAAGATGACAGCAAGACTTTAGATCTTCAAGGTGAAATAGGTTTAGTGAAACAGGATCTTAAAATACAATAATACAAGTCTTGAATTTTTAGAACTGGAAAATAAACTCAAAACAAGAATAGATGAATTTGAAAACACATTGAGAAAAGAAAGAAAACTAAATTTCAAAGACACTTAACAGATTATGAAAATAGTAAAGTTTACTCTGGGAGGTACTAAACAGTGTTAATAGGGGCACTAATGTACTTGAAGTTGCAGAGGAAGAAATGGATATAGAAGCAAAAGTAACAGAAGAAATATGAGCCCAAATACTGATTTCTCCATTTTCCTTGAATCAGCTGAGAGCGATCTGTGACTTTTAGTGAAGGAAGAATGGAAGGTATCAGAGAGTCAGAATGCCCCACCCAAAAAAACCACAAATCAAGGCAAAGTAAGAGGTAATGAAAAGCACAATAAGAAACGATCAATTACAGGAACCACCCAGGAGCACATAATGAATTAGAATCAAAAGAAGTTATAAATATTTCAGATTTTCCAATTCATTTAAGTTCCTGTGGAACTTTTAATGATTACAGGAAAGTGTAATCCTTACAGTGACTTTAATACAGGGATTTCATCTGATTTTTCATCAGAAAGAATAATTCAGAAGGGTGATCATTCTATGAATTTAACATATAAGTTCAGTGTTGGTTCATTAGAGAATCATGATGATGATGTGAAATCAAATTTAAATCTTGCTCTCACACTGTTTGTTAATGAGAATGAGAAAGATACTCAGAATGGAGGTAGATGATACAATTTTTTTACCAATCAGAAAGAGGCAGGAAATGAAGAATCATTACACATCAAGTTTGTATAATATATACATACCGATTTTAAACTGAAATCTACTTCTGTACCTTACCAAACCTTTTGAACCCAGCTGTTGTTGTTACATTAATGATGCAAATTATTTGTTTCAAAAGGAACTCTCAAAATATGTACCATAACCCTACCTCCCTTGAATGCCAGACTATTGAACAATTGAAGTCTAATTAAGAGATCATTTTTGAATGGGCACACGAGGGAGGTACAGTAATATGGTGGTCATGTCAAAAGAACAATATAAACAGAAAGAAATGAGACAGCTTGGGGACTGTAGAAGTATAAGGTACTCAAAAGTGACCTCACATCTGCTTTTAAGGAAACACTAGACAGCTTTTATGAATGAAGCTCTGAATGGCCAAGTAAGCCATGATGAGGCTAATTTCATAAGAGTAAAACATCCTGTCCACCTTACATTTGACTTTCTGCCAAAAGTTCATAAGTCTTTGCAACCACCTACATGATCTACTGGGCACAAGCACAACACTGAAAACAAAACAGCGCAGAAAATGCAGCAAGCATAATGCTGAAAGGCAAAACAAAGTAGGGACAATACATCGACTGGCAGAAAATATCAGCCACAAAATGCAAATGTATAGGGCAACACTAGAGATTCTTTGTTTTGTATGGGGCTCTGCCTCCGCACCCCACAGACTAAACATAATCAACTCTGAGCGGTGTGACTTCAGAGACGGGAGAAACTCAGGAGGGGAAGAAGTTCTATATTGCCAAAAAATATTCTTAAGACCAGGAGATGGGGAACTGAACCATGCTCCCAGGTCTCCTATGTTGCGTGTGTTGGTGCCCAGCTCACTCCACCGTGGAGGGGCTCAACTAGCTACCACACCAATGGCAACTTGATCCTTCCTCCTTTGAGTGAACAGTGACAAGGTAGTGGTAATTTCCTAATGCTATTCTACCCCTGTCACTGTCAATGTTCATATCAATGTCACAGCACAGTTAATACCATGCTGTTCTTGCAGTGCATATTGACCTGGTATCACCTACTATCTCTGGGATAAGCTCGGTGTCTGAGAATCTTTCATGGTCTATAGAATTTTTCCTGAAGGAAATAATATTTGGAACATTGGTCTATCTCAGGGACACCATGGATATGTTGAATAGATTCCAGGATCTAGGCTGACAGGAGACTTGGATAGTCATAATTGATGTTAATTCACTCATATGAGCATCCTTCATGACCTAGGTTTGGAAAGCATCAGCTATTTTCTAAGGAGACAACAGAGAGATTTCCCAGTGCCTTAGGACTTTCTCCTCTGGGCTATGATTTACTTACTGCATCATAATTATTTTATATTTGACAGACAGTTCCACTCCAGGTGTAGCAGTGGAGGCTGGTGGAAAGCAATGACTGAATCAGGACACATGGTTGTATTGAAGGGTCCATCAGTGATGATCAGTGGGAGGAGGGTGGTTTTCAATATTTTAGCAGTCCTTCCTCATGACCCTGTGTCCTCCAGCAGCTTTTCAGGCAGAAACCTTGGTCAGGTAGTCATCTTTTCTAAATTAAATATTAATATCTTATCCAACCTTATCAAAGAAAGTCTGCAGCTCAGTGTGGATCATTGTTATTGACTTCCCTTTGTGACCATTTGGGGTTACTGGCCTCTATTTAGCAATGTATGTAGCATGCTACACACCACCAAAGTGCCCCAGGAGGGCCATTCCCATGTTTCACATGCACGGTACACCTAAGCAGGATTCACAACCATAGCATGCAGTGTGCAAAAGCACAGGGTATGACACCCAAAGGAGGTTCCGTAGAGGGCATTGCAGACAGCTAAGTACTGCATGCATGGCATAATGAAGATGTAGAAACCAGTTTATGCTGAAAAGGCACGTTTGTAGGCTGCAGCACATTTCACCAGGAAGAGCCCTGTAATAAATCTTGGCAGTTATCCCCATCAGCCATAATCCCACCAGACCATACCTGAACGGTCAATAGCCATAACTGGCTCACCTCCTAGTGGTGCACACATGTCACATAGGAGCGGTGGAGTTAGGGCTGACCTGTGCAAGCCAATATCCCCATGTGACAGTGCCACTATTAACATCCCCACTGGACTTACCTAGTGGAGCACAGCATGCAAATATAGCTGCAGCAGACTTCCATATCACTCAGTAAGCAGTGTTCCTGATGCAGTGTTACCAGCTGGGGAGCAGCTAGCCCTGACAGAGGAGGAGAAGTATCTGGGGTGCTCATTACAGGTCAATGAACAACTTGGCACAATGAAGGAAGGCAGCTGCAAAGGCCAATAAAATGCTGGTTCTATTGCAAGGGGTATATCTTGAGGAGGGAGGAGGTGATTCTGCCACTGTATAGGTATTGGTGAGACTGCACCTGGGTACCTTTCACAGTACTGGCACCCATATCTGAAGAGGGATATTAAGTTACTGGAGGGGTGCAGCGCAGGCAACAAAGATGATCAAGGAGCTGGGGGACTTATCATACAAGAGGAAGCTGAGGGAGTTGAACATGTACTCTCTGGAGGAGAAGGGACGGGGCATGATTGAAACCTTTAAGTACATGAAAGGAATAAACAAAACAGGTACAGAGGGCTGTTCAAAGTACGGGAGGAGAGGGACATCAGGGGCCATGATATGAGACTGGAGGGCGGCTGTTCAGGAGGGAGATGAGGAGACACTTTTTACAGAGAGGGTGGTGGCTGGGTGGAATGCTACCTGCAGAAGTGATAACCAGTAGAACAGTGGACTGCTTCAAAAGGGGATGGGACAGGACAAGGGGAGGGTCAATGAAGGGGAAGGGTGGAAGGGGGGGCTGCTGCAAATAAGGGTGCTAGCTGCACATTTGAGCAGACTTGATAGCCCTCTAGGCCTTTATCTGCTGGCAAATTTTGTATGTTCGTATGCAAGCCTTGTGTCCACAGTATGCTGTGTCATGACCTTCTGTCACATCATTAGATGTACCCACCCCATTATGCATACACAACAGTGCACCTGTCACCCCAGTCATGTCCCCAGTGGGTGCCCCTATGCATGTCCGTATAAGGCCCTGGCCACCCCTATAGAAGTAGACAACACATTAGGCTGTAGAACAGTGCAGACTTTATAAATAATCTGAAGCATTGGTAGGGCCATAACAATAGCAGGAATCATAACACAATGTATGAACTTATTGCAGAACAAAGAAGGTGTCCCTAATAGTCTATCTATTGTTGTAGCTGGAGAACAAAATCAGGAATACTTGGTAATTACTTGGTAAGTTAAGACAAAGTAGGTTACAAAGCCCATTTAATTGTCTCCCACTCTAGTAGGGTCAGTTATTTAGCTGATTTTGAATCAGAAAATTATCTATCAGTATCAGTATGCTTAAACTGCTCAAAACACAGAACCATTACTATATTATTTGGTAGGGAATTCCATCATTTTGCAGCTCTTATAGTAAAAAGTTTGATCTTTTAACTGTTTTAACCTTGGAACACAGAATTGTCTCCTGTGTGATCTCAAGTCCCTAATTGGTATATATTTGCTTTTAAACCCACATAAAGAATCCAACTTCTTCAAACCTTTCCAGTCTGGATCTAGGAAAAACACTCCACCACCACCTCACTACTAAGACTCACTGATTCCATCCTCTTGGGGATGGATAAAGGTCTAATTACATCAGCAATCTTTGTTGACTTAGCCAAAGCTTTCAACACGGTATCCCACCCGCCTATCTTGCCTATCTGGTGTTGGGTTATCCGAATGGCCACTAACTGGTTCAGAGCCTACCTGCAAGACAGAACCCAGTCTGTAAAATAGCTGAATCCACCTCACTCCCATTCCCTATTACAACCGGTGTTCCCTAGGTTCAGTGCTTGGCCCTATTCTCTTTCCATCCTACTAAATGATCTTCCAAAACTTGCTCCACTACTTCAATACATATGTATGCAGATGACAAGGCCTCTTTACCTCCAGCCAGACCCAAGAGGAAGGCACTTCCAGTCTCCAGGCTGACTTCAGCAAGGTACAGCACTGGTTTAATTCTCACCAACTCTCCTCAATGCCAAGAAGACAGTCTCCTTGACTTTTGTCAGTAGGCAGAGACTATTCAGACTTACTCACCATTAATCTTCCATACCCTTGATGTTACCAACTTAGAAGACTTGTCCTCCTTTAGGTACCCAGGAGTCTGGCTTGACAATCACCTTTCCTTCTCCACCCATGTGACTTAACCTGGAAAAAAAAACTGTGCCCTAAGCTTGGCACTTCTATAGAAATCGTAGCTGTCTCCCCATTACCTGTGAGACCCGGAAATCGTTCTCAAAATGATACTACCTTCCTTCAACTACTGTGATATAGTCTACTGCTCTGCCCCTAAGACCACCCTATCCAGACTGGACCCTCTTCAATGCTTTCTGCCATTTCGCCCTCAGTGCCCCCCATACCCACTACTGCAAGCTTTTCCATTCCCTGGCCCTACCATCCCTGAGCAACTGGCTACTACTTCACAGTGCTAAATTTGTTTACTTGGCTCGGTTCCCTCTACCTCTACCTTGCCTCCTCCTTATCCTCTCCACCAAACCCTCTCATGCTCTCAGGTCTACTGACTCCCAGTTATTGGTAATCCCTCACTGTCTGACCTCTGCAGGCCAATTGGCGTTCTCTACCATCTCCTAAGCTCTGGAATGACCTGCCAGCCAAATCTGTCATTCCTTCTCCCAGTATTCTCTATCCTCTGGCCTCACAAACTTCTACACGTGCAAACTGTACATACCACTGACCTCCTCCCCTTCCTGCTTCTACCCCTTATCATTTCCCACTTCACCTTACACGGCATGACCAGTGGCTTGGCTTTTGACCACATTGGCTGGCATATATTTGTTCTACTAACCCATGCACTTGCCAGTTTCTGCACTTCTGCTTATCTCCCTGTCAAACATCTTCCCTTAGTCAGTACAGTCCTCTATGTATAGTGTAACCTATCCAGACCTAATCCCCGCCTCCCTGTCCCTAAAGCTCTAGGTTTCAAGTTCTAAACTGTCATCATTGTGTAACAATAATTTCAATGTAATGCTAGTAATGTAGGCATGTATGTATGTAGATATTCAAACAAAATATGTAATGTCACTCTTATTCATGTAAACAAAGTTTGTAATGTCTCTCTTATTCATGTAAACAAAGTATGTGACATCACTCTTATTCATGTAACTAAGCATACAATGACACTCTTAATTTCATGACTCCAATGTGCAACTCAACTGCTATGTATCATGTACACTCCTTCTCCTCTTTACCCCCCCAGTTTGCACCACCAAGGACAAGTATCTTGTTGTTCAGTGTGCCACTCCTGGTGAAACATTTCAATAAATAAAACTTCATCATTTTTGAGTTCTGTAAAATCTTATAGGTCATAAGTAGGTCTCCCTTAACCTTCTAGACTTCAGAGTAAACAATTTTAATTCATCTAATCTTGACCTATAATCATTGTATTTAAAACCAGTTAGGTTTATCTGAAATCTTCTTTGGATTTTTCTAATAAATTTATCTCCTTTTCAAATATGGGCTCCAAATTGAAGAACCATAATCAAAGTGAGGAATAATGTAAGTTTTATATAATTTCATTATGCAGTCTTTATCCCAAGTTAAAAGTTTTATTTATATTTCTCAGTAATCTGTTAGTAGTGATTGAGACCTGACGAGAATGATCTATAGTAGTTAACTCATTATTTACCCAAATTCCCAATTAAGTTCCTTTTGAATGATTGAAGTGTTTTACAATTTATTTTATAATTGTATCTGGATTATTCTAGCAAAGTGCATAACTATGCACTTTGATTCATTACATTCCATTTTATTACATATACCCCACAATTCGATTTGTTTTCAGTTCTGGCTAAATTCAAGGTACATCTGTAAAGAATCTACTTCCTGACCTATTTTAGTGTCATCAGCAAATTTTGAGATTATACCCTTGATATATCTCTTCACATCACTAATATACAAGGAAAGAGCACTGCACCAAGCACCGATTCTCGGGGCACCCCATTGAATGACATCCTTTTCTCCAGATAGTACACTATTTATTCTAACTGTCTATTTGCGATTTGTGATCCAATTTTTAATCTATCTAATGAAAATGAATTTAGTGCAGTTTCATTTACTTTAGAAGTCAACAAATCATGGGGCATTGCATCAAAAGCTTTTCTCATGTCTAGAAGGATAACATCATGGATATATTTCTATCCAGATGATCGCTACAAACTCATAAACGGACAGTTGATTTGTAACACACGATAATCCTTTACAAAAACCATGTTGAGACTGATTTATCAGTTGTAATACCTCCATTTCACTTTTAATTATCCTTTCCATCAATTTAGAACATATGGAAGAAGCATTGGCCTATAGTTGGACACACAGGAACAATTTCCTTTTAGGAATTGGGACCACTGCATCTCTCTTCCAATCATCTGGAACTTCCCTGATGATAATGAGGAATTAAATAACATGGTTAGAGGATAAGATAGTGGTTCAGCCAGATTCTTTAAAATTACCAGACTTAAATTGTCAGGACCTGGTGAAGAGGATGTTTTTAGTTTTATTAACTCTTCTAACACTTCTTCTGTTTGAATCTTCAATAGTTGGGTATCATCCAAGGCAATACAGGATCTGGACTAGTAGATGAATGTGAGCCACCATGTTAACACTGTTCAGCATCACAGTGTCACTGCAAGTCATTCTATGATTCAAACATCACTGATGCTGTAGTCCACCATAATGGGATGTGTTTACACCCATGGCCTTCTAGAAATAATAACAGGTGTCCAGCTTTGTGCAGATGTTGTGAAAAGAGTCCTTGTTGTCCACTGAATACTCCGTTATTACCCTCAATGTTTATAAACAGCACAGAGTTTTGCATTATCATCAGCCACTCATAGACTGTTTCCATGAGGCACCTGGCATGCAACCGGCTTCCAGGAGCTGTAGCAGTGCAGTGTCCTTCCCAGGCTATGTTTGACATGGACTTTATCCCATGCAGCCTTGTACTGTCAGTCCTCCTCTTTTGTCATTTTCATCCCATACCACCTCTGGTAGGTAGAGATAGTCGCACGGTACACCACCTTCACATGACAGCAAATTGACCTCTGCCTGGGACCACCTCAGGTATCATGTGTGCATGGCCCCATGGTGCTTGTTCTGGCTGCAGTCACTATCCCTAGTGATACAGGGTGAGATGGGTCATTCCAATGCCCAAATGCACAGCAGTGGTGGCTTGTACCTGTGGCAGTCCTGCAGTGCCTCATCTTCTTTGCTTTGATGCACCTTGCCTCCTGGCCAATATTCACCTAGATGGCCCCACACTAGGGGTACTACTGCAACAGTCTCAGCAATTATGCAGCATGCAGTCACAGCTGAGGCTTGAGGGATCACCTGTGTCTCCATATAGCCTGAAGGCAGTTGTTGAATCAGTAGAGAAGGCCCCACTGCTGTGCTGCTCAGTAGAAGTGGCCACTGCTCCAGATCCATTGTTCAGCCCAGGTGGAGGCAGCACTGGTGTCAACAGCCCCTGCATTGGACAGACCAATAGCCTCAATCATCAGCTTCCAATGTACCATGTACCCCAATATGTTCTGCTCTGGACATGGATGTTGCCATTGGCGTTGCCCCAGAGGGTTAATGGCATCTCTTGCATAGGCTTCTTATCATAACAAGGGTACTGCTGTGGCTGCCCATGTCACACCGGCTTGCAACTGGGGGGGCAGGGTTGATGATTATCTCCCTTGAATCAGCCTTTTCAGAACTGCTAGGGGTAATATCACTTCACGTGGGTCTCCACATTCGCCATTATGACATCCTGCAAACAAGACACATATATTGCTTCCCATCCCATTGTATAATGTACCTTGCCTTAGCACACCTACACAGCATTGGCCTTATAATGTATCATTAGCAGGACAGGGCTGCTAATGAAACACATAATCATGCATATCTGTCTGCTATAGTTTGCACCCTTTCCATTGTGCAGTATGCTGTGTGTCTGCATTGTGACCTCCTGGTTGGGTTATATTCTTGACTTACTATCCTTATGTCACTTCTAAGTAGAATGTCATGTGTGGTGCACACACTGGTCCCTCTGTGTCTCCTGCTGCCCCCTTATATACAGCCACATCACCAGACCTGCATTGCAGGCACTTTCCTTATTGCCCATACAAGTCCTATGTTTTGTAGGGTATTCCCCAAGGTTCTCCACTGCAGGCTCAGCTCTGTCTCTCACATCTACCATGCACATAGTATTGGGCTTGCCTCGAGATCTACTTCAGTGCAGTGTCAATGGCTCAGCAGGTTGCATACTCACCTCTGAGGCCGGAAGATCAGAAGGCTGAGGGTTCTATCCCCACACCAGGCACTTGGGTTAAATCCAATACTGGCACTGTGGTGCCTCATGAGGTGGGTGTTGCACTCTGAGCTGCAGTCTTTCAGATGAGGTGTTAAACTGAGGTCCCAGCTGCCTCTTCTGGTGGTAGTTCAGATGTATGTTAAAGATATCACGGCACTTCTCGAAAAGAGTAGGGAATTTTATTGAAAAAACCATCAAATCAAAATCATACAAAACAGAATATACTCATAGTCATGGATATATAAATACAAAGAGAAAATCATATTTGAAATAAGTGTATCCCCTAATTCCTGGAGTCTCTTGTTACTTCACATACAAGTCACTAATTATTGCAGACCATTTTACTCACCCAGAAACTCTTGGTGAATACTATTTGCCAGCAGATTAGGCCTTATGGTCTATCAAGTCTGCTCGAACCTCGATCCTTAGTTGGTGCCGAGACCCTCCATCCCTTGTGCTCCAGAAACCCCTATCATCCATCCCCACCCCTCGGACAGGCCTATCATCTGATACATCCACTTTCTGTGTCTGTCCCACCTCTCTTAAAGCTCCACTGTGGATCTCTGAACCAGCTCACCAGGCAGAGCATTCCAAGGGTCCACCACCCTCTCAGTGAAAAACCTCCTCTTTTCCCCTCACCCTTCCACCTTCCAACTTCAAACCATGCCCTCTGGTGATGCCTCCCTGCTTTAGTCTAAAGATCCCTCCATGTTTACCCTATTTATTCCCTTGAGGTACTTGAAGACCTCAATCATGTCCCCCTGTCTCCTCTCCTCCAATGAAAACAGGCAGAGCTCTCAAGTTCTCCTCGTGCGTCAAATCCCCTAGCCTCGATCATCTTTGTTGCCCTCCTCTGTACCCTCTCCAGGAGCTGTATGTCCCTCTTCAAGTGTGGTCTCCAGTACTGTACACAGTACTCAAGGTGTGTTCTAACCAGTCCATTGTACAGTGGCAGAATCACTCTTGCCCTAGAGGTGATCCCCTTACATGCATCCCAACATCCTGTTTGCCTTGCTAGCTGCTCTCCTGCACTGCTCAGTGTTATTCATACATGTATCCACCATGACCCCTAGGTCTTTTTCCCTGTTGAGGCTTCCAGCACTCCCCTCCCAGGGTGTACCTGTGTTTAGGGTTTCCCACCAAGATGCAACACCTTGCACTTGGTGATATTGAAATTTAATTCATGTGTGAGCCCAGCTTTCCAGGGTGTCCAGGTCCCCTTGCAGGGCCAACCTCCCTCTTCTCCTCAACTACTGCTCCCATCTTGGAGTCATCCGCGAAGAGACTCATTTCACACCCTATACCATCCCTGATGTCTGATATGTATGCATTAAACAGGATTGGACCCAGGACTCGAGCCCTGTGGTCCCCACTACCAACCTCTGTAGGGTTCGAGAGCTCCCCACAGACCACTACTCTCTGAGTGCGTCCAGCTATCCAGTTTTCAATCCATCTGACCATCAAAGGGCCTACTCCTAACCCCATCAGTTTCTCCACCAGACCATTGTGGGGACAGAGTCAAACGCCTTGCTGAAGTCCAAGAATAATACATCCACAGGCTTACCCCTATCCAGTTCTGATGTTACCCATTCATAGAACTCCACAAGGTTGGTTTGACATGATCTACCTGGCACAAACCCATGCTGCCGACTATCCAGACCTCCCACTCCTCCAAGTAAACCCCAAACGTTCCTTTAGTATACTCTCCATTAATTTTCCCACCACCGAGGTTAAACTGATGGGTCTATAGTTTCCTGGTACTTCCTTCGACCCCCTTTATGGATTGGTACCACATGCCTCTCGCCAATCCCTAGGTACCCTCCTGTCTCAAGTGACCTGTTGAAAAGTTCTGCCAGGGGTGCAGCCAGTATGTCCGCCAATTCCCATAGTACCTCGGATGAATGCCATCCGGCCCAGGAGATTTGTCTTTCTTTAGGGCCTTGAGGGCAACCACACCTTTGGTGGGATGGCATCATCCTCGCCTCCACCTTACTGGTCTTTATCCTTATCCAGATGTGACACCCTGGGGTAATTTTCTCTCCTTTTGCTCCATTTCTGCTGCTCCCTGATCCCTCTCCTGCCGCTCCTATCCCCTTTGTGCCTTGCTTTGTAGATATCCCATCCCCCTCCTAGTGAACACAGAGGCAAAGTACTCGTTAAATACCTCTGCCTGGTCCTCGCCTCTTCCACCCACCTCCTTCTGATCTCAATCTGCTGAGATGGCCTTAGTTTTTCTCCGCCCCCAATGTACGGAAGAACCCTTTTCCTCCATGTATCCCTGTGCCAGCCGATGCTCTTACTGGACTTTGCCCTCACCATAATGGGTGACTTTTCTAGATGCAAGCTGGTACATTTCCTTATCCCTATCCCTCTTGTTGTTTTATATTTTTGTAAGCCGCCTTCTTTCTCTGACTGCTACCTGACCTCACTGACCACCAGCATGGTTTATGTGACCTTGCCCTTACGCTTCAACTTAGCGCAGATCCTGACTGCCTCATGAAGTCCCCGCTTTATGACCTCCCATCTCCTTTCCACACTTGTTGTTGAGGTAATCCCTTCAAGTGATCCTTGAGAATATTTCCCATGCCCATAAAGTCTGCCCTCTGAAGTCCACTGCCAGTGTCCTAGATCTCACCCCACTCCCCAATGCTTATTTGAAACCAGACAGTATTGTGGTCACTCCCAGTCAGGGGTCCTTACAACCATGTCCCTTACCAGATCCCCATCTGCCAGAACCACATCCAGGACATGCCCTCCCTTGTGGGCTCCATCACATGCTATGTTAAGAACACATCCTGGAAGCCATCCAGCAGCCTCTGCTCCTTGGCCACCTTAGAGGACATGGTTCCCGGTTAGTACCTGCATATTCATGTCCCCATCAACACCACTCCTTCCCCATTTGGACCACACTGGGCAATGATGTTGTCCAGCAAACCATCCTCTAGAACATCACTCATCCCGGGGGCTCTATGCTACACCCAGCTTGACCTTATCTCCTGCTGGGGATCGTAAGGTGACCCATAAGGCCTCCACGCTTTCCTCTGCCTCTTCTACCATAGCAATTTCTATGTCATCTCTAATGAACATAGCCACTCCACCCCTCTGCCCTCCTTTCTATCCTTCCTAAGCATAGTGTACCCCGTACATTTAGGTCCCAGTCATGGTTTTGTTTGTCCCACGTTTCGTGACTGCCGCCACATCCACCCCCTCGAACAGCATGGCCTGGAACTCTGGCAACCTGTTTCCCAAACTCCTGGCATTTACTAACACTAACCCCACCCTTATCCCTGATCCTTTTGTCGAACCCCACCCAGATTCCTTATACTTCCATCCTCCTGCTCCTCCTGAAACCTCCACCTCCAGTCTGTTTCCCTCCCTTGGGCTTGAAGGTTACCCCTCATCTGGAGGGGAGGGCTTCTGGTCAGCCCTCCCTTATCCCTTCCCCTTACAAGTTTAAACCCCACCTTTCTTGTATGTAGTCAGCCATCCCCTGTTTAAGGACTTCCTTCCCTAATGGGCAAGATGAAACCTGTCCTTGGCATATAGTCCCTTATCCTCCCAAACTCCATTCCAGTTCCCTAACACCCCTAACCCATTCTCTCTACCCCACTTCCTGAGCATTCATTAACCTCTGTGAGTCTTCATTTTTTTCTCCACTGAGGCCTTTGGTACTGGCAATATCTCCGAAAATGTTGCATCCATTATCCGACAGACTCTGGCAAGTTCTGGAACCTTGCTTGGATTTCCATAATGCTATTTCTCTCTAGATCATTAGTTCCCAAATGCACCAGGAATCCGGTTTCTCCACAATCCTTAACCATTTCATACACCATGAACTTTGCTCTGTGCACTGTCAGCCCAGAGATACTCACTACCTTCACCTGGCTATGGCATCCATCCCCTGTCCCTCCCAATGGATACCTTAATCATCGAGTCTCCCAGTAACAGAACCTTAACACCACCATCATCCTTATGGTTACCTCCACTATGCCCTCTCAGCCCCCTCCCCACTTTATTCATGATCACAATTTCATGGGAGTCTTCCTGCCTTATTAGAGACCCCTTGTCACCCTCCCTTTCTGCCTCCCTTGCTATTTTGCCCACTTAACTCAAACCCCTCTGAATAGGTGTCCCTTTAACCCTCTCTTATCTGAACCATTTATCCTGGCCCTGATGGGTTCCTTCCCCCACACCCTCATCCCCTTGTAATAGGTACCCTGTCTCCAGAGGCTTCTGTGGGTCCCTTTAGCTAGGGCCCCATCCTTGTACTGACCTTCCTGCTGAAGGGGGCCTCTCCCACCTCCTTGTCTCCCAGTTCCTCTCCAATTATGCTCTCCTCCCTCATGTCTGGAATATGTTGCATCTCCCCATTTGCTTAACATATATGTTTCCCTTCTCCCTCTGGGACTATGTCTATCCTTTCCATAGCTGTTCTGTGATGCCCTATGGGTATCTGATCTCCTCCCCGGCCTCTGTATAAGTTTCCTCATTTCCACCATCCCCTTCCTCCCCCTCTAGGATGCTTAGTATCTCAAATTTATTGTGACACTCTATGTCAGCCTCCATCAAGTAACCGAGTTTCCCTGACTGCATCTCTAAACTGACCCTCTTCTTCCTCTCTTGCACTGTTCACCTTAGAGCTCCTTCCCACAGTCTGCTTGCTTTAGGCTTCCTGCACAACAGCCCTCTCCTGACTTTTCCCTCCAGTCTCCTTGATCCAGAATTTTCACCCTGTCACGCTTTCCCTTAGCATCAACTTCCCTATCTAAGGGTCCTCTGTCCCTAATATCCCCCCTTCTGCTTGCTGTAGCATAATGTCCTGTAATTTCAGAGCGTTGCCCCAGCCTCCCTCAGCCCCACCCTTCTGCTGCCCATATCCACACCCCTTATCCTTGGACACCCCCAGCTCCCACAGCTTACTCCTTAACCAATATACCTCACTCCTAATACAAGATAGCTGTCTACAGAGTGGGCAGCCTCTCTCTCTCAGGCCCAATTTTAGAATTATTGCCATCCCACAGCCTGTGCAGCCTACAACCCTTCCGAAGATGCCTCCATGGTGGAATATGGCCAACCTGATTATCCCTCTGTTTATAATAGCACACCCCTTTCTCAGTCCCTTTCCCTGGAGTACAGTTTCTCTCCATACTGACTGTAGTTATTTACAAACCCAATTTCAACCCCACCAACAAAGTTCCCAGTCTCACAAACACATACAGTCCAGTATGTGTTCAGTCCCACTAACAGTGTGTGTAAGCAGACTCCAGGTACCGTATGATGTCACAGGCCCACTAACTCCTGTTGCTTCAAAATTTCAGTCCCAAACAGAAATACTCAGCCCTTCAATCCCAACCCCCAGTGGCTTTTCAGTATTTAGTAAGCCTACAAAACAGGGTGGGTGGCAGGGCTCTTACCAAACACCAGGCAAACACATTTAAATTACCTTCTAATTTTCCCTGCAAACATCTATCCCCAAACCTACAATATCACAGCCCAAGTATCAGTTCAAATTCAAGGTAATAATTTTAACACATAGAACTAATTTCACTAACAAACTATTCAAATATTTCAGTTTAAAACAAAATATAACTCCTGGCCTCTTTTCTACCAACCTGTTGCTTAAGCTCCCAAGTGAACAATGAAAGCCACAGTAATTCCTGTTTAAAGACAAGTTAATTGCAGCTAATGTCCCTCCTCCAAACACCAGGCAAACACATTTAAATTACCTTCTAATTTTCCTGCCAAACATCTATCCCACAAACCTACAATATCACAGCCCAAGTATCAGTTCAAATTCAAGGTAATAATTTTAACACATAGAACTAATTTCACTAACAAACTATTCAAATATTTCAGTTTAAAACAAAATATAACTCCTGGCCTCTTTTCTATAACCTGTTGCTTAAGCTCCCAAGTGAACCTGTTGTTAAGCTCCCAAGTGAATGGTCCCTGATTTTTAATTTTAGCTTAAGACATACCATGAATCCCATTTTGTACTGACAACCAGATTGATTCTGACCTTGACAGACTAACCTTACTTTCATAGATTTCCAATGTCATTTATATTTAATAAAAAATTAGAGACCTTTCCACTACATTTTAACTTTTGATAGGGGATGGAGAGACATAATAATCATAAATAGTTTGTACTGCTGATTCACATTGTTTGCTAAATGTTTCATGAGACACATCTTGTTGCTGAAGAACCCATTGACATCTAGCCTGCCATAAACAGAATTTCAAACAACAAAAAATACAGCTAAGGTGTCTTTGTGGTATGTATTAAGAATAGAAAGTAGTCTCCAAACAGAAATATATCATAGGACGTGCGGGTCATAATGTCGCATGCATAATAGCCTATGACATTATGGCGAGCCCAGACCTGTGCTATCTCTGAGTTGGACCCCAGAGTTGGGAATCTTTAGTGGGGGGGGTCAGGGTGCAACAACACCCATAATGGGGGTATGGGGAAGCTGAATCCCCACAGAACAAAAGCTACCAGACATTGTGCAATGTGATTGTGCCGCATGGCATTCTGCCATGCGACATAATGACCCCGTGCCATTATAGGAATGCCATATCAACCATTGGAGATTCCATCTATTTGCTAAATATTTCCATAGGTATAACATGGGAACATTTTAACAGAACATGCTCCATAGCTTCCTCCTGAGCCAAGCAGGAAGTATAAGGGCAATAATGTTTTTCTTGGGTCTTGTGTTTACTATTTCACTAAAGTTTAACCTTCCATATGAGCAGAGCTATAACATTTCCAACATGTGTTGAGGAATCCTTTCATTCTTTAAGTGTGCCAAAACTCCATCTCTTTTGTTAGGGGCAGTTTTTAAGCTCAGGCTCTGAAGGATTCATCAACATCATAGTAAGTCTATATAATTGTGATCCTGAATGTTGTGTAGTCTGAAACTTGAAATGCCCCATTTATATAGTTTCTGAGCAGAAGGTTTAAATACTCAGGAATCCGAAGGAGATGCCACCTTTGGGGAACCTTCCATTTCTGGAAATATTGTGCCAGATTATTCCATATCCATTTATGAGGTAAATGTTCTGAGGGGATTAAACCCAACTTAAGTGTTTGAGAAGAAAAAGTGTGTGAAAAAACAAATAATTGGAATCACCATTCCTAAACCTCCTTGTCTTTGTATAAATATGTACAGTATATCCCTCTTTATGGGATTTAATCTGCTGCCCTACAGTTTTGAAAAAAACAGCTATACAATCACTTTCTAAAGCAGCTGGTGGGGGGAGATCATTGTGATGTATGATAAACAAGGAATTAAGAACTGCTTTATAACTTGTACTCTTTTAATTTAGTTATTCTCCATCCCTTCCACCTCTGGACTTTGCTTTTGCATGTGGTTATAGCTGACCCCCAGTTAAGAAGAGGTACATTTTGAGGACTGAAAGTGATACCGAGTATTTTAATGGTTCATTTGAGAGGTGAATACCTCCTGAGATTGAATAGAGGATGAGATCCCAATTTGTAGACCTTTGCTTTTTCACATTGAGTCAGGTGTTTGAGACAGCTGCATATGTCTATATCTCTTGAAGAAAATACTGTATACATACCATTAGGATTCTTTAAAAATAGGCACACATCATCAGCATATGTTAGAACCTTAATTTCATCTCCATTACTTCCTCCTGAAAGACCTTGCAGTTGTTGGTTTTGAGTTAATCTCCTAATAAATGGATCTAAGGAGAATACGTACAAGAGGGGACTTAAAGGACACCCCGTCTGACTCTTTCTGATAGTTTTATTTCTGAGGTGATTTGACCATTAATAATGGGCTTTTAGTAGCAGATGTATATAATAACTGCAACCAATGAATAAACTCAGCCGACATTCCATTAGCTTTAGAGGGGATGAATAAAATGAATGATTTGCTCTGTCAAAACCATGCTTTGATCAAGTGACAGAAGAAGTCCAGATTATTGAAGAAAAGTGTAATTTTTTTCAATTCGGACTTTATTAAGAGTTTTACAGTACAGAGACTAGATCCACATTTACATGGAGTAAACAACCTTTACACAGTAAAATTAAAGCTCTATCCTACTCCCCCCACCCATTAACCACCCACCCCATTTACCCAGCACAGACTTACATTTAGAATATCATCAAGTAGAGCTGAGCTACCATTACCAAAAGGCTGTAAGGAATAAAGGGATTGCAGGGGACCCCATATTCTATTAAACTTTTGGACCTATTGTGAAGACTAGTAACAGTCCTTTCAGTTCTATGATTTACCAGGAGCTCCTGTAGCCATTCAGTTTAAGTCATTTCTATGCTATCTTTCCAGTGCCTCAGGACCACTTTCTTAACAGACATCAAAATCAAGGCCATATGGTATTTTCGGTTGAGGACTGGAATAGTTGAGAAATCTCCAGTAGGCATATTTCTGCTGAGATTAAATCAGTCAGACCTAAAAGGAGATCTGCCCTTTGCTTGATAATGACCCGTAAATGGGGCCACATTTGTACAGGACCAGAAAATGTGAAGCAGATTACCTTCCTCCTGCATACACCGAGTACAAGTAGGGGGGATTGCAATTCCTAATTTAGCTAGTTTTGAGGGATAATAAAGATTGTGCAGTATTAGGAACTGTCATAAGCTGGTACCCTACTTTTAGTGAGAAATATGTGACAATTTTGCCATAAAAGAGGCCAGTTTATGATCTTTTCTGAGAAAAGGAAGGACCCGAAGGAAGTGGGACCAAAGCTATCTTGACAAATCCAGTTAAATGGAATTCCATATGTTTTGGATACTGCTTGTGGGAAGCCAGCTAGGGAGCTTAGATCTGTCTGGAAGGATAACTGAAGGTTGTGGTGGTATGGCCTCATGACCTTATTAGGAGGTGGCATAATTGGAAACTTTGAGAAAAGAGAAGCCAAAGTTGGTTCTCTTGCTTTTTCCTCCACTGGGAGGCCAAACCAGTCAGTATCCCTCTTAAACAGGCTTTCAGTGCACACCATTCCACATATTGTTTACCTGTGGACTTGCAATTAATAGAGCTAAAGTGTGTATTTGGTCTGAAATGTATTTAACTATCCCCAGATCCTTTAAGAGTTGGTTGTTAATTTTCTACCATCCTCCTTTTTAGGAAGAAGTGAAAATGAGATCTGGCAAATGACCAGGGAATGGTCCGAGGGGATCAGAAGTGTAAAATTATATTCATTTCCTTATTATCATCAGTGAATGTTGTATTTTTGGTTGGGAAGACCACTTAACTGGCAGGGCAATCAAGATTTTGGCTGTGGCCCTTAAACGCAGATTTAATATCTGTGACAACATTTTAAAATCAGCATTTAGGAAGCTAATGGATCTCCAGTTTTGAATATTGTGCCTGTCCCCGGATTTAAATGAAAGATAATAAGCCCTGTAGTAAAATATTCGGGAACCAGATTTTTAAAGAAGTATGTAAATACTTTTGTAAATATGCAGCTACCTCTTTGCAAAGGTTTTGTAAATGTGTGAGGTAGCCCATCTGCCCCTGGAGATGCTCCTGCTTTTAATGTCCCAATAATGTAATCTATTTCTTATGCTAGGATGGGTTTTATCATATCCTGTCCTACACAAGGGGTTATTGACTGCTGAGTTGTAAATAGATATGAGCTGATTTCTGATTCCAAGGGTGCCTGTTCCATTTTGAATGATTTTGAATGGTTCGTATAACACTGTGTAACTCTCCTTTGAGTAGACTAACTGTCCTCTCTCATTTTTAGGTAGGAAAGGAGGATGTTTCCTTCCAATTTTTGCAAGCTTTGAATGGGTCTCCTATAGGGATTTTGGGTACCATATTGCAAGTCTGCTCTAATAGTACTTGCTCAGTCATATTGCCATTTTTCATTTCTGATTTTAGATTGTTAATCTGAGATAAACTGTGTCTAGATATGGGTACTAGGGAGAATAAATAGTGCAGTTGTGATCAGAGTTTGAATATGTAAAAACATTATTTTGTTCTTTATTTCTACCAAACTTTGAAACCATTGTTTTATGTCTTTCTTGGTATCTGCCCATCATATACCTATATCTTAAAATAAATCAAAACTGAAGCTCTAGCCTATAACAGTCCTAAAATTCTTGCTTGTACGGTGGGGTCTGAAAGTACTGAGTTATTTAATTTCCACCTATTTTGTTCAGGAAATTTGTCTGAATTTACCTGGATTGAGATTTTGACTAACATATGGTTGGTGAATTCTGATTGGGAATTTGTGTAGCTGAACTGCCTGAACATCCTTTGATAGAAAAAATTGTCTATAGTAGTAGTAAATTTCCTCTTATACTGTAAGTAAAAGTGGGCCCTGATATTTGATATTCTTCGCAGTTTAGTAGGTCTGCTAATTTGATACATTTTTCTAGGGTGTAGGAGTCACAGTAGTCATTTTTCCAGCTGGCTGCTGCTCTTTATTGTGGATGTTAGAATTAAAATTCCTGCTAAAAAGATGGTTCTTGTTGTAACTAAGAAGAGTTGTAAGGTAACAAGATGGGACACCTTGTCAGCTTTTAACTGAGGGCCGTATAGCATAATAAATCTACATGTTTTAGAGCCCCAAATCCTGTCCAAAATTAATAATATTTCTGGAACAAGATCTATTAGTTTAGACAAGTGAAAAGAATTACCCTGAAATAATATACTCACCCCATCAGCCCTATCCAAACCATATGATCAATAGGAGGGTCCCCAGCACAATTCTGCTTGAAAAGTCTAATTTGTGCTGATGATGACATCCAAGTCTCCTGCAAAAACAACAATCAGCTTTTTGATCATGCAAGTATTGGAAGACTGCTTGCCTCTTTTGTAATTCAATAGACTACGGATATTTACTGTGGCAAGACAGTGCATTCTGAAATTGTGACAGTGTTATAGTGTCTTAACTCTTTCTTCCTTTCTTTTTCCCTTAATACTTGTTATCTTCTGCTTTAGGATTTTGGAGGTGTGGGAGGTGGTATCAGACCCCCTTCTTCCATATCAGAGTCACCCAAATTTAAGCGACCAGTATGGAAAAGCTATTTTCAGTCTCCACCCCAGGTGGGTTGGGATCAATCTTAAGTTTTCTAGTGGACTGTTTCCTGGTTAAAGGTGCAGACCATTGGTTAATTGGTGGCATGACTGATGGACCTCCAGTGAGTCCTCTGCTGGAGGGGTTGTTTTTACAAACAGGTGGTAATAGTATATCAGAATGTATCACAGATGCATCATTCTCAGGCCTAGGTTTATTATCCAAGTCCTGGATAATACTGTCTGAAATATTTACTGTTTGGGCATTCAAAATAGTGGGAATATCTGTGTGTTAGACAGAGTCAAGTTCTGTTCAGGTGTTATTGCTGCCACTTGTGCTTTTTGAGTTAGTAAGTCAGGATTGATTGTATTTGTTTCATATTTTGCAGCCTAAGGGCACTCTGAAAAATGTGGCTACATTCTTCACGTAAGTCACATTTCATATGGTTAGTGCATTGCATATTTATATGGCCAATTTCATCACAGTTGTTGGATCTGGGTTTATCACAGACACTTGATAGATGAGTTCTATCCCTGCACTTGTAGCAGACATGAGGCTGTGCTGCATAAAACAGATGCCTCTGTCTCAGCCTAACAAGAAAGAGTAGGGAATGTGACCTATCCCTTCTTCACTTTGTTTCAACTTGACTATGAATTTCCACCTCCAGTCCAAAACAATTCAGCATCCAAGATGGCCTATGGGGCAGTGAGAACTTCACATTTTTGCTGAAGCCAGTATACAATATATTAAACATGAACCCCCCATTTAGAAACATGACTGTGATGAAGTTGATTAATGGTGTGGTCAGAGGATTACAAGGAAGGGTGTCCAAAGGGTGGAAAACTTTACTTGGTTATACCTTGTGTGACAGGTCTCTTCAAGATCCATACTTTCTTCAACAGGCAAAAAATATTTTCTGTGATAGATGAGCCATTCATTGGCTTGTCCTCCTTAGCAACACTGGCTGGGGTGGAGGACCACTCCCCAGCTATGCTGCCTGGAATAATCTACAGTCTCCAGGTCTGCCAGCTGAAAGAACTGCAGCTCCTCCTACTGTCAAGAGTAGGGAGTTTATTAGGAAAGAAAAATCATACATAATAACATGCCAACAAAAGAAAAATACAAATCAACCAATAATGGAAAGGAAATTCAAAACACTTCTGATCATAGGAGACTCCATGATTCAGGAGTTGATGCCTATCTCCAGTCAGAAGTAGTGGTCACATGTCTCCTATGTACATCAGAGGAGAGACAAAGACCACATTGCTAAAATTGTACAGGAAGCAGGAGAAAACATTCACATCCTGGTACACATAGGACTAACTATCTCACCAGCCAGTCAGTTGTGGAGACCAAGGAACACCTGACCAGGCTGAGTGACAAACTATCATTCATTTCATCCGACATCTCCTCTCTGATATCCTGCCAGTCTGGGAGAGGAGAGATGGATAGAAGGTCAGAGAAGGAGATAGGGACTTAAACATGTGGCCTGAAGGGCTGGTGCCAGGAAAGGACAGAAATTTGTAGGTAAGTGGCAACAGTTTTTGGAAAGAATGTTCTTCAAATTTGATGGACTGCACCTGACTAATAAGGGAGTAGCACATTTGGGCCGAAGTCTGATGTCTTTTCAGAATATTTAAACTAGCAAATGAGGAGGGGGGCAAACCAATATGTTGAATGGGAAGAACACCCTCCTTCCTCAGCTAGAGAGCAAACAGGAGTTCAGCATGTTTGTAGTTCATTTGTATCACCAGGTAAGGAAAAGATCTGGCTCCCATACAATGGACAGGTGAAACGCCAGACCTCACCCAAAAACTAACACACTGAAATTTGGCCAATGGGAAATCATGTACACAAATGCTCACAGTCTAAGAAACAAGATCCCAGACCTGCAGGCAATAATGCCAGTGGCTAAACTGGACATAGTAGCCATTAATGAGACATGGTTCACCAGTAACCACACTTGGAAGACTTCAGTACCTGGCTATGTACTGTTCAGAAGAGACCGAGGTGCAAAAAGGGGTTGTGAAGTGGCCCTTTATGTCAATGAAAATGTCAAAGCTACAGAAATTCAGAATACAAATAAGGAGCCAGAAGAACTCTGGGTCACCCTGGAAACAGGAAATGGGACAGCCATACAAACTGGGGTTGTCTACATGCCTCAAGACCAGGGGAGGACATAGACACATTACTGTTAGAAGGTATACAAAACATGACAGCTAAAGGGAGGTTCTGATAATGGGAGACTTCAACATGCCAGATACAGACTGGTTAATACCAGCAGGAACATCTGCCAGAACTAGACATATAGTGGATTCCTGCAGGGAGGGCCTCTAACAACTGGTATAACAACCCTCAAGAGACAGGGCTATCCTAGATCTAGTACTGACGAATAGGGAAAGGACCACAGATCTCAGGTGAGAAGGTCACCTAGGGGCCAGTGACTATCATATGGTATGGTTCAATTTAGCCACTAGAACTAAATCATCCCATTCCAAGGCAAAAATATGGGACTTCAGAGGAGCTGACTTTGATAAGATGGCCAACAGAGTTAAACTAGCCCTGGCAAGAAGAAATACAGGTGAGAGGGTACAGGCAAAGTGGACAAGCATTAAGGATGCATTACTTGAAGCAACATCCCATTGTATTAGAGAGAAAGGAAGTGTAAATGAAGAAGGAAACCTCTTTGGTTCTCAAAAACAATAGCAGAAACGGTCAGAGCCAAAAGGTTGGCCTTCAGGAAACATAAGGGAGCATGGCGTGATGAAGATAGGGAAGCATACCAAACTTCTCTAAGGGAAGCAAGAATGCAGTAAGGCAGGCAAAGGCCCAAACTGAGAAACACTAGCATGAACAGCAAAAGAATGTGACAAGGCTTTCTATAGATACATTAGTAAAAGCAGAAAGTCCAGAGGGGTATTGCTAAGATCAAAGGGATAAGGGGTGAGGAGGAGGAGGAGGACCATATAAAGGCATCTATCCTAAATAGATACTCTGCTCTGTGATTTACTGAGGAGTAGGTAGAGGCAGGCCAACAGCTCAGCACCATGGACACAGTGGGAGGAGGTGTGCAACTGTCCCTTCAAAATAAAGGCCCTACAAGAGCTCAATAAGCTCAGGGCAGATAAGGCAATGGGACCTGATGGCATACATCCCAGGGTACTAAAGGAGCTAAGGGTGGAACTAGCAGAGCCATTATCAGAACTGTTTAGTGAGTCTCTGAGCACAGGAGAGGTACCAGAAGACTGAGAGGGCTCATGAACCCTCTCCACAAAAGTGGTAGCAGGGAGGAGGCATGGAACTACAGAACAGTCAGTCTCACCTCAGTAGTGGGCAAGATTATGGAGGCACTCCTTAAGGAAAGGATAGTGCAACACCTGGAATCCATAGGAGCACAGGATCCAAGACAGCATGGGTTTACAAAGGAAGGTCCTGTCAAACTAATCTCATAGATTTCTTTGACTGGGTAACCATAGTGGTGGACCAAGGTGGAGCAGATGATGTTGCCTACCTTGACTTCAGCAAAGCTTTCAATACTGTTCCACATAGATGATTGATTAATAAGCTGGGTAGGCTCTGGTGGGTCAGGATTGGTCAACTGGGTGGCAAACTGGTTGATGGGCAGAAAAAGAGGTGGTGGTAAACGGAATACAGTTAGAAGAGATGCAGGGTCACAAGTGGGGTACCTCAGGGATCAGTCCTGGGGCCAGTCCTCTTCAATATCTTCATCAGTGACATTACAGATGGACTAGAGGGTAAGGTTTGTCTGTTTGCAGATGACACCAAGATCTGCAACAGAGTAGATGATCCAAATGGAGGGACAAAATGAAAAGAGATCTTGATAAACTGGCAAAATGGTCAGAAGAGTGGCAACTGTTGTTTAACACAAAGAATTGCAAGATCATGCACATAGGGAAGAGAAACCCTGAAGTCACCTATAGGTTGGGAGGGAGTTGCTGGCAGTCACAAGGGAAGAAAGAGACTTGGACATCATCATCACAGATGACCTGAAATCATCAAACAGATCACTAAAGCAATAGGTAAGGCTAGGGGGATGTTGGGTGTATTAGTAGGGGGTTGCAAGTTGTAAGAGAGAGGTAATAATCCCTCTTTACAAGACACTGGTTAGGCCCCATCTGGAGTACTCGTGCAGTACTGAGGCCACACCTTAACAAGGACATTAACCAAATTAAGGCAGTCCAGAGAGAGGGCAATTAAAATGGTGCAGGGACTGCATCAGAAACATAGAGGACAGATTAATGGAGGTCAATATGTATACCCTAGAGCAAAGGAGGAGAGAGGTGATATGATTGAAACAGTCTAACACCTTAAGGGCATTAACAGGTGAAAGAGTCAAACATGTTTCAATATATAGAAAAATAGCAGAACAAGAGGATCAGCATGAGATTAGAGGAGGTTCATTAAGGCAATGTGAGGAAGTTCTTATTCACAGAAAGGGTGGTGGATGCATGGAAAGGCCTCGAGAAAGTTGTGGATATGAATGCAGTGAAGGAGCTTCAAACAGGCATGGATAGGCAAAAGGGTGCAATACAGATAAGTATGACTAGATAGGCCATTGAAAGAGCAAAAGCCGATGACACATTCATAAGATAGAAAAGAAAATGGGAAGACTGGATGGGCCTTGAGGTCCTTATCTGCCATTAACTTTTATGTGTCTATGATTCTATGTAATGAAGATTTGTGTAAAAGTAAAGTAATAAACAAAAATAGGTCTCTAGTAGTCTGAAGTGTAATGTCTTACAGGATTGTTTAAAACATAAACAAATAAGTGTTAGCCTTACACAAATTCTACATAGATATTCATGAAACTGATTGGATTTCATTAGTCATCTTTAGAAAGAAAGAAAAAAAATGATCTTAAACTGTAAATTAATACTAGAGATAGAGAAAAACAGTTCAACTAATCTAAAACTTATTACCCCAGTCTTCAAGCTGTTCTCAGCTTTGAAATATAAACAAAAGTAAAACTTAAGTGTCTTCTGAGATAATATTCATCTATCCATACTGCAAATTTAATGTTTTATGTAATGGGAATATCTGAGTCAGCAATCCATGGGAGATTTCTCCACTTGGCAAGTAGAGTTGCCATTTGACCATGCTTAGCCTTAGCCCAATACACTCTCTGTAGATCTGAGATAATTTTCCCTACCAGCTATAAATGATCCTTAGTTTTTTGCTGTAAGGCATACAAACATATGGAAGTCCAGATATGCCATTTAATAACTGCAAACACTATTTGAGGTGTACTTGCATCCCATTTACTCCATCCATTCTGGTACTCTCCATTAGGTAACACTTCATAATTAACAAGTGCAAACAAAGGTTCTCACCATTTAGTTGCCAAAAAGTCCAGATTTGTGAAATATAGGAACAGTAAAAAAAAAAAGGTGCTGTATGGATTCCAATTGTTATAATAAGGTCTGCTACACATTCTTTCAGAAATGTGTTTATTCTATTGGTTTGCTTTAATACTTAATTTTTCATGGCAGCAAAGCCAGTGGATGTCCCATACATGTTTATTTATTTAAAAGTTTTACCAGGAAGGCATACTGAGTAGAAATATTGCTCGATTCCAGATGTGTCCTGGGGAAAGGGGTAGGGAGTAGCACAAGGAGAGACAAGGAACAGCCTTGAGTAATGAGTAGCCAGAGATCCATGAATACAATTAAGTACAGAATGCATACAAAAATACAATAAACATTTCAAGCAGGCGCAAATTAAGACAGTACATCAGCTTGAAATTTGTGACAGTCAGTTGGACCATCTAAGCTAATAGCGCTCAACAGTTGGACAGTCTAAGGTAAGATACACACAAACAACATAACGGTTTGGAACAGTGTGGTATTCTTTATTAGACAAAAACTGTTTCAAAGAAGGCAAAAGAGGGAAGGGCAGGGAGCAAGTATTAGGGTCCATCAAGAAAGAACCAATAATATATGCATAAAGTGTTTTCCTATGACCAGTTAAAAGCATACAGCTGGTAATTTGCCATGACTTCATTTAAGAAAATGTTCCACACAGAGGAGAGGACCTGTCTGGATATTCCCAATCCCTTAACTGGCCCACATCCCACCTCTTAACCATAGTAGGCATGAGAAGAAGAACAAGGAACTTAGTGTGAAATAATTAAAGTTTCAAGTCTGTTATTAAAAAAAGAAAAAAAATGAAAGCTAAAAGGTTAAGCATACCTAAACTGCCATCTACTATTGGGCAATATAAAATATCCCTCTTGACTGGGTTCAGACAACTGTCCCATATAGCCTGAAAAAAATACCATACAGTATCATCTCCAAGATTTTTGAGGGGAAAATGTCTTAAATAAAAAGGTAAGGGGACCAAATAAGTTTTAACCAAATGTACTGCTTCTTACTCATTTTATGTGAATTCCATTTAGCTACCAATGCTTTCCATTTGACCAGCTTTGGGGACCAGTTCAGGAACTTCATTTGTCCCTCTTCCAAAAGTACACCCAACATTTTAATCGGAGTGCTAACCATAGAAATTCCTGCAATTGTATCTCCAGCAATTCCCAGCATGCCAAGTCATTTCCCTGTCATTTAGCTAAATTTAGGGAGGTCCTTGGAAAAAAAACTCCCAAAATCCTGACAAATCTGTATAGCCTGTTCTGCTAAAGGTACATCTGAGACAAGTACATATAGATTATCAGCATATGCCCTTTCTGTGCCTCCATTGATTGTCAGGAGTGAAGGGCTGTTCTCTCATGAAACTGTTGTTTTATGACATTTTAAATTGTGTATTTCTGCAGAGCGTTGTACCCTTGGAGCCCTGTAACCTTCAGGAACAGGAAGAGAGATGGTATTTATTTCTTGTTCACACTAGAAACTGCAGCTGGCTTATTTTGTGCTATTTTTTGTAGTGAAGCACAGTTGTTATGCTCATTTGCTGCCAGTTACACTAGGAATACTCTAAATATTGGTTTAAAAAGGGTTTCAAACTTTTTAAACCCACACTCACTCCATGACCTCGGGTAACTTCTGGGTCACCATTGACTATTTAATAGCACTTTGTGGCTAGCAGGGCAAGTGCACAATGGTGCACGAAGACACATGCGTCTCGCATATCTGGCATGTTCAGCTGTATAGACTGGGACTGCTTCAGACTCTCCATGCCAGCAGTGACACGTTTGAGGTAGGAGTTAAACTGTTAAGCTCTGTAAATGGTTCCTATAGGTGTAGGTGTTAATATAAACATAGCAGAATGGCTGAGCTTATCATTGCAGTTGATGGCAGGATAGGCATTCGATGTAATACCTGTCAAATGTATAGTTTTAACTCTATGAATATTATAAGCAATCATAAAAATGCACTAAATGTGCTCAAAATGAGATTATGGTAGAGAAATTGGCAGGTTTGATGCTAGACTGCATGCACTGGAACTAAGCCAGATTGAGACATCTAAAGACTTCAAATGTCACTTATTCCTGATAATCCCCTTTAAAGGGTGATGTAAATGAGGTCAGCAATAACTTCACCATCAGCCATCAGAAAAAGAGGGCTAGAGAGGATGAAGAATCAGATGATGCAGACGATGGCTGATTTGTGGTTCAGAGTGCAAGAAAGACATGAAAGCCAGTCACTTTCAACTACCTCTGCACAACAGTTTTGACCTTTATTTAATTTTATGATGAGCAGGCTTCTACCCCCAGAAGCCTTGATAACTCGATCATGAGCTGTCCCACACACCCAACTCTTGAATCCCACCCATAATGTTGATAATGCAGCGGTAAATCTATGGACATAGATGTCCCACCACACAGCCCCAAAGCAGATTTACATTCTAGGAGATTCAATGATCAAATAGTTGGATCATCAAATATGTGATAAGGATAAAACCAACAGAACCCTGTCCTGTTTTGCAGTGCTAAAATTCAGAACATTACAAAATGTCCAGACAGATACTAAATAACTCGTGGAACAATCCCTTGGTCATTGTGCATGTGGGTGTCAATAACATCGGACACCAAATGTCCAGGAGATCAAGGAAGAATATGTTGGTTTAACAAATACTCTTTCTGACATAGGTTATGCTATAGCCTTCTCTGAAACCCTACCCTTACCAAGACTAGATCTATACACTGAATTCAAAATTAAGCATACAAATAATTGGTTATGGTTTTGGTGCCTAAAACAAAATTTAGGCTATATAACACACCGGAACAATTTCAGAACAATAGGAACTGATATGTGGGGATGGTCTTCATCCAAGTAGAAAGGGCTCATCTATGTTAGGAAATCATCTAAATACTTACATAGACAAACATTTAAATTAACTTATGGGGGAGGGAATACCGTTTACATGCTGACCCCCATCCCCACTGCCTCTCCTCCGATAAAGTTAATAGCCAACAGGTTGAAGAAGTGACTAGCCACTTAGATATTGACTCCAAAGCCACCTTTTCCAAGCTCAAGATATTACTTCTTAATGTTAGAAGTTTAAATAACAATATAAACCAACTTCAGCTTATATTAAACAATGAAAGTATAAATGTCTGTGGTGTTACTGAGACTTGGTTTAAAGACAATGACTGGGGTGACATTCCTGGTTATACTTCATTAAGGAAAAATGTACAACCTCTTAAGGTGGTGGGGTAACATTCTTTATTAAGGACAGACTAGATTGGTTTGAAATCAAGGCAGACAACACTTTAATAACAGATACTGAGATCATATGGGTAGATCTCAGCCTGGGCAATAGACATACATTTATGGGATTCTGTTATCGCTCTCTCTCTGGATACCTAAAGCAATAACAACTTCTTGGAGGCTATACAAAACATTAATCAGTTAGATGATCTTATACTAATGGGTGATTTCAATCTTCTATATATTAATTGGGACATCTTGGAGGGCAAAAGTCTGCTGGATAATAAATTCCTGGAGACCACTGTATAACTAGGTCTGGATTAAATAGTATTAAAACCTACCAGGCAAAATAATATATTGGATCTAATATTCACAGATATTAGTGATCTGGGAATCTCCAGTAGTCCATGAACCATTGGGAGATAGTGACCACTGTATGGTTCTCTGGACCATTAAATATTATAATCCTCTACCAAAGACATTACCAAAATAAAGAATGCTGCAAGGCTAACTATAGTAAAATAAAGGCATATCTTAAAAATTGGAATTGGGAACATGGTTTGAATAATCTCTATGCTAGTAACACCTGGGTAAAAAATTATAGAGAAAATTGAATATTGCATTAACAAATGGGTGCCTGAGCACATAAAATACAATAACCAAAGGAGACTACCTTTATGGTATTCAGTTAGGATTAGAAGATTAATTAGGAATAAAAAGGGCTTTCAATAAGTACAAAAATATAAAACTGATTTGAATTGGAACAGGTTCAAAATTAAAGCCAGCAAAACAAAATTGGCTATTAGAACTGCAAAAAGAGCTAGAGTATAACCTGTCAGTAGTCACTAAAGATAATAAGAAACAATTCTTTAATTATATAGGTTCCCTAAAAGGTAATGGTCCGGAAGTTGGTTCCATTAAAATTAATGATAAAGTCACCTCTGAGGAACAAGCTTTGGCCCAAGAGTTTAACACCTATTTTACAAGTATTTATAAACCGAAAGAAAAACTGGGTATAAGGATTGAACAATCATGATATCTCACTGATATTCAGTATATTAGAGACAACACCTGCTATCAACTCTTTTAAAACAATTTCTTCAGCTGGTCCTGATAATATCCCTTCTGTATTCCTAAAGGAAACTTTTCATGTAACAGCAGGCATACTTACCCATTTGTATAATAAATCCATATGTGAAGGTGTGGCTGTCCAAGACTGGAAAATGGCTGCAATTATTCCCATTCATAAAGGAGGGTCTAAACTAACTGTGTTGAACTATATACCTATGAGTCTAACTTCTTGTATAGGTAAAATCATGGAGAGACTATTGTTGCAAAAATTATTAGTCACATTTCTGCAAATAATTTACTTGATATTACCCAGTATGGTTTTACACATGGGAAATCCTGTCACAATAATTTGATACATTTTTTGAACCTATCAATGAAACACTAAACAGTGGCTTGCCAGTTGACATCGTGTTCCTCAACTATGAAAAAGCTGCTCAATTCAGTTTCCACAGAGTTCTAGTAGAACAACTTGTTATGATTAAACTGCACCCTAACATCATTATGTGGATAGAATCTTGGCTAGCTGGTTGGAAACAGCAGGTTAATATAAGGGGCATAAGTTTACTTGGAATACTGTCACCAGTGGGGTGCCCCAGGGTTTGGTACTGGGTCCCATACTGTTTAATATTATTATTGCTACTATGCAAACTACAAATGGTGTATAGATAAACAAGTATGCAGATGTTAGTAAGCTGGGATGCATTGTAATTGATATCCAGCCTGCTGACTTCTTACAGGCCAATCTTGACAGTTTAACAGATTAGGCATCAGAGCATAAATTGGTATTTAATATTTCCAAATGTAAGGTCATGCACCTTGGCAAAAATAATAGACTAATGGACTACTACATGAACAACATAGCATTACAGGTAGTTACCTCAGAAAAGACCTCGGAGTATACATCTCCAATAACTTAAAATTTACTGAACACATAAATAAAACTGTAGAAAATGTCACAGACTAATTAGTTGTACCCTAAAAAATATCAAAAGCAGAGCACCTGAAGTACTTCTACTGCTTTACTCTAGTTTAGTATTATCACATCTAGACTTCTGCTCCTCTTTCTGTGCACCTACTTCAGTACAAGAAAGAGTAACCATGGAAAAATACAGAGAGGTTGACCAGGAATATCATTAACCTGAAAAAGTTCTCATATGAGAACAGATTGAGGGCTTTAGAATTATTCTCCTTAGATACTGCTCCTTGAGAGGTGACCTCTGTCTGATATACAGAGCCACCAGGGATCCCACGCTGTTTGAGACCATCTGTCTAGACTGGCATATCTCCCAAAGTAATACCAGGTCTCATAGGTTGAAACTAAAGACTAAAAATGTAAAAGAAATATGTTCTTTGCTCAATGAGCAACACCAATTTGGAACTCCTTACTGACAGAAGTAGTTCAAAATGTTAACTTACAGTAATTCAAGTCAAACCTTGATATGTACATGGGGAAAACACAAATATCATTTCCACCTATAGATAAAGGTGACGAGTTCATTATGGGCTTTTCCTCAAACTTGTATTCACCTATGAACCTATGCTGTGGCTTTAAATGTTATTTTGCCTTCCAAACACTGAAGAAGGTGCATTAAGGTTGTGTTGTTCATAAATCTAAGAAAGGGTCTATACTAAAAACATAAAGCAGAGGGCTTAGCAGACAGCCTTGCCTAACCCCTTGTTTAACACTGATCATTGGACCTTTCCAGCCTCTTCCATTAACTGAAGGGGTGCCCCAAGGGCTATCCTTGGCCCCTACTCTTCTCCCTCTTCACCAACGAACTCTGAACACTGTGGTGGGAGCTCTGTGGTCCAGTATGCTGATGATGCCATCCTCTATCATCCCTCCTCTAATCTAGGAGATCTCAGTTCCTGTCAACAAGAAGACCTGAGATCTCTGGAGCAATGGCTTGTCACTAACAGAATGGTCCTTAACTCTAACAAGACCAAGGCTATGCTGTTCGCCCAAGATCCCTTGGTCTAGACAGAAGCCAACACCTGCAACTAACCACTGCATCAGGCAACAGACTAGAGGTTGTGGAATCATTAAAATACCTCAGTCTTACCCTGGACCAGGGCTTCACCCTCAAGGACCCTGTGGACCAGGTAATGAAAAATGTACATGTAAACTAGGCATCCTAGTTGATACCGGATGCTAAGGCCTCTATTGCCACCAGCTACTTCTGACCTTTACCTATGAGGTCCCAGTGGTCCAGGGAGTAGCTAGACAAGAGATGCATAGACTCCATGTTCTTTACAATAAGGTGGCCCAGTTCACCACCAATCCAACCGTAGGGACCCATCGCCAAGACACTTTGTCCCAACTAAACTGGCCCTCCTGGGAAGCCTGAATCCAGTACCCTTTACTTCTGCCAAACCTTTAAATTACTCATCCCTTCTCCTCCTCCCAGCCTCTCTGGGCTTATCACTCTAAAGAGTAATCCTCAGCTCCTCCCCAAGATGGGACGATGCTCCTAGCAGTTCCAAGGGTCAGAACCAAGGTGGGGGGGCAAGTCGTTCTCCCATACCACTCTCCACCGTATGGAACTCCCTTCCCCAGGAGTCCAGGAAGCTCCTCTATCAAAAGCTTCCACACAAGGCTTAAGGCACATGTGATGTCTACCTTCAGTGCACTTGGTAAAGGGACAGGTCCACCTATTCGTAAGCCTAAACCTCACAGCCCAATACCCACCTCCGCAAATTGGGGCCTATACCCTCCAGCTAGGGTAGTATCTATAATGAATGCACTAACCTAATGCCGAACTCAGCATATTTAACCAGCTGACTGTACAGCTATGCATAAACCTGTATCATGTATGTATGCACTACATGTACCATATTTGTGATGTATTTTATGTCATGAAAATCTAGGTCACCCCTGAAAAGGGACTCTGAGGCCCAGTGGGCTCACCCAGTTACCAAAATTTAATAAATAAATAAATAACCAGAGGCACTACAGTGGTCATGCGATACAATGTATATAGCCATCCTACAAATTTGTGGAATGCCATAGGATTGCAGCACAAACTATAAATAATTTTGATTCACAGAATCAAAAGTTTGTTTCTGATCTAGGGCAAAATTAGGCCCTCCAAGTGCTGTCTTTTTCCCTTTCAAAATCTCCTGAAGAAGAATGAAATTATTTGCAACAGAGCGTTCTTTCACTGAACAAAATTGATCTGAAAATTAGATATTCTGCATCCTGAGACAATCTGTCATGCAGAATTTTAGCAAGTATTTTAAAATCACTATTTAACAGACTAATTGGTCTCTAGTTCTTGATATTTTGCTTATCCCTTTTTATACAAAAAATCAGATGTCCTTTTGCATATCCAATGGGATGCCATGGGATATCAACATGTCATTAAAACACGCACTGATTCTTTTTCACCTCTCAGCCTATTAATTTATATATATCATTAAGGAGACCATATGGCCTTGGGTTTCCCTGATTGCAGGGACTTAATTGTGTCACCAACTGTGAGGAAATATCCTTGGTTACTGACTGAGCCCTTGAGTAGCTGGGCAGATTCAAATTATCAAAAACAGATTCACATTGTGTTGTGTGACTACTCCCATAAAGTTGTTTGTGGAAGTGCATCAAATGTTTTGGCCATCCAGCAAGCCTTCACATTTTTCTGAGAACTGTAGACCTACAGCTGTAATAGGGACAGATTAGTGCTGCTTTCCTTGCATTCCATATTGCTGTTGTTTGCTTGTTCCTTCTGCTTGGAGAGCATGAAAGCTCATCATATCTGTTTTACTTTCTTGATTTGGTCAGTATAGTTGAAACCTGTCATGACACACAGAGAAATTAGCTTCTGAAGCTGTTTCCTGTTTTGTAAATTTATAATACTGTGTGTCCTGTCTTTTATCTTCTTGAAGTAGCAAGATTTTTAAATCTCCTTTCGTAGCTTCCCACCATTGAACAGGGAATCATATAAAACTAGAACTGACTTCCTTACTGCAATAAACTGCAGAATCTGCTGAACTAAGATAGGGTGTTTCAACTGGTCAGGATGAAATTTCCACAAACCTGGGCCAGATGCACTTAAATTTTCTTAACAATTTTTAAGGGAAGAATATTATATCAGAGAATTCCACTGGCTCTACCGTGATGGTAACCACCCCCATATTTTGATAAATATAAAAGAAATCTATTCTTGTGGCTAGCAGTCCTTTGTGGAAAGGTGGATCTGACCTTGAATGAGCAGAATGGAATTCATCTTTCAAAAAGCTGATTTTACTATAGTTTGCAAGCTAGTCATATCACAGAAAACTTTAGCAGTCTTTGTGTGGTTACCCCTGTGACAACCCACCATTCTCTCTCTGGGCTGTAACAGCTTTCAGAGGTATTTGTCTTGGGTATTCGCTGCCACCAGCTGGGTTCACCCAGCACCAAACTCCCACTTGCACAGAACTGGGAGGTCAAACCTGCAATTGCACAGATCAAAGCCTGGTAGTGTGTCTCTCGGTGGCAGATGCTAAACAGAGTTTTTCCACAGCCAGTAGAAACCATTAAAATATCTTATTAATAACTAAAATGTCAGCCACAACTGTTGAGTAAGTAAATAGTTCATTACTCAACAGAAGGTCAAAAGTAGCATTACAGAATATATATGTTTAACACAAGAGAATAACACTGTTACAGGAAAAGTAAACAAATGTTTTAAATAACAGATGACAAAAGAAAAGGCTATTACTGAGACATACTATTCAACTCTTAACCATCCAATCCATAAAGAGAAACTAGATCCTATGCTATCTGCCAGCTCGCATGGACATAGCTAGAAGGGTAGGCCCAAGCTTGGCATCTCAGGTGTAACTTCTCCTAGCAGCTCCAAATGCAAAAACCCTATAACTGTCTTTCAGCATATTATATTCTCTCCTGAGAATAGGTTATTCTTGTTCCCACTTTGAATGCACCAACCATTTACCATTTATGTATTTAATTGTCCAATCAGATTGAACACCTATCAGTGTCCAATTATATTCATGTTTAATCTTAAGTTACATAGAAACATAGAAAGAGAAAACAGAAGCTTATGGCAGATAAGGACTGCAAGGCCCATCCAGTCTGCCCATTTCTTTTTCTACCTTATGAATGTGCCATCGGCCTTTGCTCTGTCAATGGCCTATCTATTCATACTCATCTGTATTGCTCCCTTATGACTGTCCCATGCCTGTTTGAAGCCCTGCACTGTATTAATATCCACCACTTCCTAAGGTAGGCCTTTAAATGTGTCCACCAACCTTTCTGTGAAAATAACTTCTTCCATTAACCCTTAATCGTTCTTCCTCTAATCTCATGCTGTGCCCTATTGTCCTGCTATTTTGTTATATTGAAACATGTTAGACTCTTTCACCTTGTTAATGCCCTAAGGTGTTTTGAATGTTTTGATCATAACACCTCTCTCCTTCCTTTGCTGTAGGGTATTCATATTGAGCTCTGTTAATCTGTCCTCCTATATTTTCTGATGCAGTCCCTGCACCATGTTGGTTGCCTTTCTCTGGACTGCCTCGGTTTGTTTAATGTCCTTGTGAAGGTGTGGCCTCCAGTACCATATGCAGTACTTCAGATGGGGTCTAACCAGTGTCTTGTAAAGAGGGATTATTACCTCTCTCTTACGACCTGCAAAACCCCCTACTAATACACCCCAACATCCCCTAGCCTTACCTACTGCTTTAGTGGTCTGCTTGGATGATTTCAGGTCATCTGTGATGATGATGCCCAAGTCTCTTTCTTTCCTTCTGACTGCCAACAACTCCCTCCCAGTGATCCAATCCCTTTAAATTGTGAGTTTGGGAGAATATGTCCATTCCTCTTCTTGGTCACTGTGTCTGAGATTTATTACTCAGCCCTTATCTAGATACTGCTAAACAGAGGAATCTGGTGTGTGTGTGTGTGTTTCAGACTGCTAAAATAGCAAGCCTAAAACACAAGTGACACAGTCATTCATGTAAATCCTGGGAAGTGCCCAAAGTATCTAGTCATGCTATTCGACTTGCCTAGATAGCTCATCTAAATTGGCATTTTGTTTACTACTGCAGTGCTTGATGGTCATGTTGTATGCCTGCAATACCAAACTCCAGCGTAGTAGTTTTCCATTTTGCCCACTTGACCTATGAAGCCAGATCAGGGGATTATGATCTGTGACCACAGTAAATTCTCTCCCAAATAGGTAAGACTGCAGCTTCTGAAGGCTCACATTATCCCTAAGCACTCCTTCTCAGTTGTGGCACAGGCCTCCTCTCTGAGAATAAACATCTGGCTGAGGTACACAACTGGGTGCTACTCTCCTGCTGGGTAACCTGGCTTAGCATGGCACCCAGCCCATAGTCTGAGGTTTCTACATGGGCAATGAACTTTAGACTATAAATGGGGTTGGCCAATACAGCTGGCCCACTTAAGGGCTTCTTTAGATCCTGAAAGCGACCTCATAGCCCTCTGTCCACTGCACCTTATGTGGCTTTCCTTCTTTGTTCGATCTGTCAGGGGCTTAGCCAGATCACTATAGTGAGCAACAAACCTCTGGTAGTACCCTGCTCTCCCCAGAAATGCCCTTTCCTGTTTCTTGTCAGTAGGAGGGCCAGACCAGGATGGAATCAACCTTGGTAGGCTCCAGGCAGATGCATCCGTTACCCACCTGGTGCCCAAAGTAGAACACTTCTGCCATACATATCTGGGACTTTTCTGCCTTGACCATCAACCTCCATTTTCAGCCTGTGGAACATGTCCCATACATTCTTGATGTGCCTCTCCCAGGTTTGGCTGTATATGGCTATATCATCCATATATGCCAATGAAAACTCACCTGCACAGACAGAATGCGATCAACAAGCCATTGAAAGGTTGCAGGTGCGTTCTTTATTCCAAATGGCATTACCTTGAATTCATATAAGCCAAATGGAGTGATGAAAACTTATCTCTCCTTGACAGCAGGGGTTAGAGACCTGCCAGTAACCCTTTGTTAGGTCTGTTGTGGTCAGATACTTGGCTCCCCAATTGCTTCAGGTTCTCATCTGTTCTGGGCATGGGATAGGCATCAGACTCTGTGCAGCTATTATGCCTCTGGTTGTCAATACAGAATCGTGTGGTACAGTCCTTCTTGGGGATCAATACCACGGGCGAGGCTCAGGGGCTACTGTATTCCTGAATTACTCCAGGTTCCAGCTATCTCCTTCAGCTCCTCTTTCACATTCTGCTTAACCTGCTCGTATACCCTGTAGGAGACTGTTTCATGGGCACCTGGATCAAAGTATCCATGTGGTACTCTGTCTGCATGGTGTACCCTGGTTTCCTGTGAAAATGTCCTCAAATTCTCTCAGCTCACCCGAATCTCCTGCACCTGAGCCAGTGTCAGTTATTTGGAGAGAGTAAGGTTATCCAAGGAGTATGTGACCTAGGCCTCCCGAGCAGGTCCACCAGTGGATCCACCTCAGTTTCCTCTTCTGGGTGCTGCACACAGCAAGGTCCAATTCCTCCCTGTCATAGTAGGGTGTCAGCATGTTAACATGATACACCTTTCACCTACATCTCCTGCCTGGTAGCTCTAGCATGTAATTGACATCACTAACCTTTTGGACAATGGAGAATGGCTCCTCCCATACTGCCTGAAGTTTATTCTGTCCGACAGGGATGAGTACCATCACTCACTATCCCACCTTGTATTCTCTGGCTCAGGCTCTGTGGTCATACCAGACTTTCTGCTGCTGTTCCGCGGTGGCCAGTGCTCCTGAGCAAGCCCCATGAGCTCCTTAAGGCAGCTCCTGAAGTTCAGGACATATTCCACAACAGACTCCATTGGGAGGCATGGTCACCATCTCATTCATCTCAAATCAAATCTAGGGGCCCTTCACCCTATGGCCAAACAGGAGCTCAAAAGGTGAGAACCCTGTGGACTCCTGAGGGACTTCCTGTATGCAAATAGGAGATGAGGCAAATAGTTTTCCCAATCCTTTGTGCTGGTCAGCAAAGTCCTTAACATGGTATTAAGGGTTGAATTTAGTGGTGGTTGAAGTGGCCTCAATCGCTCCGTGAAGTGATTTGTGGAGCAAAGGTGAATTTGAGGAGAGCCTCAATGCGAGTAGAGTAATTCATGCTATAGTGGGTAACGTGAAAGTCCATTGCAAACAATGACTTTGCGCTACTCCTTTCCCAGACCACTACTCCACTAATCTAGGTGAAGCGCATTGAAAACAATGCACTTCGCCTCACTTTGCCTTGCTTTTTAAGCTCAGAAGGTGAATTTTGCAGTGATTCATAGGATTTCAGGTCACATGGGCTCTATATTGATCTGTACAGCCTCAGTTCAGGGTAATGTGTGTAGGAAGCTATAGGAGACACTGTGCTCTGAGAGCTGTCTGTGATTCAACCTTCTAAAAGCTATTAAAAATGCCTTTTTGAGTATTTTTGTTGCTCAAACTTTAGTTCATCGATTGTAGGAAACCCTTCTGTGCTCATATCATTGAGCATTTTGTTTGTGTGTGGATTTTGAATGTTAATGTACAACATTGAGTCTGTGTAGTAAGAGACAGTGAAAGTGTGCTTTGGGGACGGGCATATCTGTGGTGTAGGTGGATTTAAGTTGGAGAAATAGAGTGTTCTTTGTTTTTGGTTATATTTTAGTTATATAACTGACTGTGTTAATGTACACAGTAATATTGTCAGTAATTGTTGACATTTTCTTGCTGATTGTGTGTCATGTTGATCTGGTGCAGCAGTTCATAATTTCAGGTTGTTTACAATATGTGGTATATTACTGAACGTTTCAATTTTCTACGCATTACTTGTAGACAAATTTTGTGTGTGTGTGTGCACATGAGTGTGTGTGCAGTGCTGCATGACAGCAAATAATACACCTTTTATTGTGCCACAGTGTATTTGCAGGTGCAGCAGTGTGAACCTGCTATCCACTGCAGCTGCATGATTTTGTACTGCCATTGTGGTATCTTTTCTTTGTTTTGCTGCTTGTACTGCCATAAAATCTGCAGTCAGTGCCATCCCCCGGTAAAAGGATTTTTACCAGATTGGATTGTTTGCGACTTCAGCACCACTGGTTAGTTAAGGTGTTGTTGAACTTGTGAATTTGCATCTGTATCTGTTGCTGAAGCCACAGTTGTTTTTGGCATCACATCCAGTGTCCCCCATGCAGAGGAACATTGTTTAGAATATTGTTGTTGATCCCCAAAATGCCCACAAAGAGACGTGTAAGCAAAGCTGGCTTCGCCATGGCACTGCTGCCGTGGTAAGATTGTCTGAGGGTGTGATAGTATGCAGACGCAGAAGTGCATTGCTGATGTGAGGAAAGGTATTCTCCTCCAATGTTTTTAGAGCCCAGTCAGTATCTTCACTAACAGTTGGAGGAGATGATGTTGTCCCAGCCAGTGATGTTAGTGAAGTTGCTGGTGGTGGTAGTATGAGTATTGCTACCTCAAGTTCCACTTCTGAACAGTGTACCATATCCAAAAATATAGTGGAGTGTGAGGCAGTGCAAGTGAGTGGCAGTGTAGATGATGACATACTTCCCAGTAACATCCCAGTAACTGAACATGAGGATTCTGATAATCATGTCAACGATAAGCATACAATGTGACATTTCTTCCACCTCGGTTCAGGTCACACATTTTCCATGCAGTGATTCACGGTGTGGTGAAAAATATCAGATGATGATGATGATGATGAATGTGAAGATGATGATGTTGCTGTGGTTGCAACATGCAGTCCACATGCCAGCATCCAAGCAGAAGTTTTGCATGTGGGTGATGTTGATGAATATGATGATGATGATATAAATGACCAAAGTTGGGAACTGGAGAAAAATCAAGGTGGCTGTGTCTGGTCTGTTTGTATTAATCCCCTATAAAATGTGTGATTTATCAGTTTCAAGTTGATGGTGGTGATGATGATGATGATGATAACCCAGTAATAATGATAGGTAGTCATGGTGGTCAGTTGCAGTCCAAGTCTGTTCTGCCCGAAAATCATGTAGCACACCCCCACTTTATGGCTTAAAACTGAGTCCAAAAAGCAACATCGTGTTAAAAGTAGAGCATCACAACCTTGTTCAGGATTTTTGTGCAAGATGCAAATGATGAGTCAGTTGCAATCTGCCAGATTTGCATGTGCATGTGAGTCGAGGTAAATAGGGGAGCCATCTGGGCACAGGAGGATAGCAACGATCTTAAGAATAGGCACATGGCACTGTGGACCCAGCACAAGATGGCAGCTAATACCACAGTGGGGTGTTCTCTCATCATCAACCATAAACAAATCAAAACAAAAGAAAAAGCCACTATGGTTCTCAAAAGAGGTGGCTGGGAAAATCAGGAGAAAAGATAGCATTCAAGAAGTATAAGGAAACACAGAAGGAGCAGGACAGAGAGCTGTACCAGTTAAAGCAGAAAGAAGCAGGTAGGAAAGTCAGAATAGCAAAGGCCCAAACTAAGGAAAGAGCCAACTCGGTTAAGAAGGGGATAAAACCTTTTATAGGTACATCAGAGACGTGAAAGACAAAGGGAGGGATAGTGAAGCTGAATAGAATGAACGGTGGGTGAGCAGAGGGGCAGTGAAAAGCAGGGATACTGAATAAATATTTCTGTTCAGTATTCACAGAAGAGGAGGGGAGTGCCTAATCCAATTAACAGAAGCACACTTGATGGGGGGTCGATCCCAGCCCTTTACTAGAAGAAAGGGTTCTGCAAGAACTCCTAAAACTAGCGGGCCAAATAATGCGGTCACAGAAATTGCAAATAAAGAAATACATTCTTTATTATTCTTGTTGGTCCATTGAAATGAACCAGGAGAGACAGAGAAAAGAGACTTAGTAAACCTGGTGAGGCTATAGATTACTGGGCAGGCAGGTAAAATAAATCTTTGACTATATTATTGTTGCAGCCAGAGGTGTCACCACAAGACAGAAAGGAGACTACTGTGGGCCAAATAGAATTACAATCACAGAAATCACAAATAACATATATACATCTTTATTATTCTTCTTGTTCCCTCAAGAGAGAAACAGAAATAGACTTGCTGGGTCTATAGATTACAGTCACTAATCACAAATAAAATAAATTTGTTTTCTTGTTGTTCCATCAAGAGGCATCATGACTCTGACAGAAAGAGAGAGAGACTTGTTGTGGCCATAAAAAAATAATAAAACAAAATACTATTATTCTGAGCCAAAAGCTGACTCTGTTGCTGTGCCGTCACACTGCTGCTGGCTGGGGTGGCCCTGTGGAGGCAAAGTGATAAACCGGTACTGTTGGGTGTCAGACAGACTGGGTGCTGTCTGCTGTGGTCTATCACATCAACATTCACATTAAAAAATACATTTCTGAGAAAACAGACAAGTTCCTGAGTCAATGCAGCTGGCTGTGGGGAAAAAAGGCACATTGTAACTTGTAGCAGTCTATTTTGTTTACTTCAGAGAACGAGAAAGCAAGAGCAGCAAGGTGTATTCATTCAGAAATTTATTGTGACTAAATAGATGCAACAACACAAGTAACAAGAGTCATTATCATCACTCATTTCATCCATTATTCCTTATTCTTCTTACTTTTATCATAAACCATTAACCAGCCCCAGTGTGTAAGCACCAGATGTAGCAGTAGAAGGAAAAGCCACTCTCAGCTCAGTGGTGCCAAGTGTAAATAAAGACAGAGTCAGCAAAGAAACCAAGGCAGTCACCACTCTGCTGGAAAACAGATGCCACTCAACACAATAGATAAAATGCAGAGCAGCTTTTATTGAAGTTATAAAAATCTCCAGTAACTAAGTACAAACACAGCCCAGCAAACCTCAAGGTTTCACATGTCTTGACAAAGCGCATATGCGTGAAATGTTAAGGTTTGCTGAAGCAATGTTTGTACTAGTTACTGGAGATTTTTATCACTCAATAAAAGCATTCAGTACTTTATCTACTGTGTTGAGCGGCATCTGTTTTCCAGGAAAGTGCTGCAAGCCTTGGTTTCTTGTTGACAATGCGCCAGATGTGTCTGCATCACCAATTTAAATTCTGAGGCTGTGGAAGCATACACTGTTGAACAAGAGCTGCTTAATACAGTTGGTCACTGAATAGTAACAGTAGGAGTCACTGGTGAGCTAAGCTTGGAAGGAAGAGGTGGAGGTGTAAGTGCACTGCAGACAGTAAATTCTGCCCTGTTCTTTTCACAAAAGTGTTTTTATTGACAATCCATATCTCCACACCCACACATCTGACAAAACAAAGCTTGCCACATCAAGAGATCTTTGGTTCCTGATGGTGCACTCAAAATTGCATGCAAGTTGTTTGAACAGTTGCAAAATTATTAAAGTTCAAAATTTGTTTAATATAAAAGTGAAGACTGAATCCTAAGATAGAGGTGTGCCCACGCCCTCATTATATATAGACATATATCACATATTTCTGATATAATTCCTCTAAGAAGTTTACAAGGGCATCCGATGGATCATCAATAGCATACTTAAAAGAAAGAAAGTGCAATACATAAATTCAGGAGCAAAACAGCAAATGAATCACCCTAAGATTAAAAAGCTATAAAAGGTCCGCTATATTAACAAGCTGAGTAAAAGACTGCACATATATCTTAACACAACATGTAAGACCTCCTGACACCCTACCTAACTTATGATCTTTTTGCAGGATCCTGAAAGAGTTCAAAATTATTAGTATGTATATTCTGGTCTTGTATGTGCCAGGTCTCCAAAGCATAATATCACATAAAATGAAACAAACCCTAACCATTCCCTGATCTGCCCATTTAGAACCAAGACTTCCAGGAAAGTAGGTGATTCTGAACTTCCTAAGCCATAGGTTCATAGGTAGTTTATTAACAAAGAAGGCAATTGCCCATTGCTGTTCACCACCTCCTAAATATGATAGTTCAAAATATTGTACTTTCTACTGAATTCCTCAATTTTGTTTTCTTTCTTTTCATAAGTTTGCTGAAAGCATTTCTAGGATAATGATAGAAGGTTTTACCATGAGTCATTTGTAGCCTGCATGAGTCATTGTTAGCCTGCAAGTACTTGGACTCTATATGTAAATGGTACTACATAGGAGCAGAATTCAGCCCTGATTAGTCAGGCTGAAATACAGCATATGGAGCACATACAGAACTAATTACTACATAGATACCTAAACTAAGATATGACATTTTTCCAAGACTCTCTTTGCAATTGACTTATGAATAGCACATCAACTTGGCACCATCATGATCCTCCCTCTCTTGGCTCTTAATATTCCCCTGAATCCTAGAAGAATTTGAAGATAATTTGAGAAAATGAACCAATTGATATAGTTTGTTTGGCATCAGTTCCCCCTCGAGGTTTCTGAAGAACAAAAATATTAAAGGAAAAGGTCCAGTATCCTGTGACATTGGGACTGCAGAGATACCCTAACAGAATTAATTATATAAATGTTCTCATGCTGCATGCATAAAACTACACCATGTGATAAGCTTGATACAAGCATGATTTAAATGTTAAATTGGAACCGATTGCAAGATGTAGCATGCAGCAAGCACGTGTGAAAAGTATGCTTTTATGTTAAATTGAATAGACTGCATACATGTGGCATGCATGCAAAAAGCAAGTGGTCACTGATAAATGCACGCATATAAGTTAAATTACTTGCTCAGGTTCACACAGTATATAGGTAGGGGTGATGAGATTTAAACCCAGACCATCAGGTCTCCTGGTTTGAAAATCAGTGCCTTTAACCACTAAGCTGTATTACCTGCATACCTATGGTTCACTTGTACATCAATACAAATCTGCATACAGCTGCACACATGTGGTATGCTTATAGGCACTGATATACTTTTAGTTTTCTTGCCCCCTCATCTCAACTGCACAGCTGAATTGCTATTTGTCACGAATGGAAACACATGTGGCTCTTCCTACCCCAGATAACACACTTACCCACACAACTACTTAATTACTTCAGTCTGGCCTCTACTTTTCTATTTTCTCTCCATAGTTTTGAATGCTCCAGGTAAACAGACTTTAAGGGCAAACACAAAAGCAGCAATAACTTGACACCCCCACCACAGAGCCATTCCCCCTCCCCATGCACATATTAGTTGTGAAGCTGCCCAAAGGCACAGAAACATGAAAACACATCAGTATGTAAGTCATTCCTCTTTCCCCAATCCTCCTGTAAAAAATTATTTACTTTTACTTACCTGGCCATCTTGCCAGACTCTGCAGCCTAGCCCTGCATGCCACCAGCCCAGTTTTCAGTCCAATCCTCTTCCATCCTTTGCCAGAAGCTGGATGCTAGAACCAACCATCCCAGGTTCCCAACTTGATCTGTGACAAGTCACCTCACCAACCAAACCCACTCAACCTGTGTTGCTTGTTTCTTGCTTGGCTGCTGCTTCACTGCGCTGATCAAGGCCTATGAAGGCTGCCAAAATCACTGTCACTGCTGTTGCAAGGCCTAGTTGCTGCTGTGGAGCCGCTTTTTTTCTGAGGGAGCCTAGTAGAGTAAATGGGTAGCCTAGTCTCAAGTTAGGTCTAGCTAATCCCCAGTTTCTTCAGCCACTAAGGAGATGGAGACTCACTAAGACTAGACCAACAAAAATATGCCATCACAATACTGCTATTGAAACTTCAGTGCTCACTGACTCCTTCAAGCGAGTGTGCAGCCTGTCTACTCTGTGTATGGAAAGACAATGTCCCACCATGTGACTCATGTGCTCTTGCTTGGCTGGAGCTCCTTCATATCATGCGTGATGGTACCGCTGCTAACAGTTGGAAAGAGTGGACAACACAATACAGATACAGTCAAGTCAGGAGTGCACCTGCAGCATGAGGGCAACAAAGGCCAGGAGGCACTTATTGTGCAAATGATTAAATAAAATTTAAAGCCATTATTGCAACACCATATAAACAACCTAGACGCAAATGCAGGGGTGGCAACTGCCCCCGCCTACCTAAATGGTATCCCTGCTTTATGGTAGAAATTAATTCTCGGGGCTAACATCAGTACAAGTAAGTACAATGGTTTCCACTGTGTTCTGACCTACTGTATCTCGCGTTTCAGGATGTGTCTTGATCATTGGGAGGATTTGTGTCCCTCATTGTCTCTCATTTTGAGTGTTCATGTCCTCATTTCATTGACAAAATGTAAGGTATGGTGTATGCTTCCAAGACCTACTCAGCACAAAGAGTGCTGAGAATGACCATGGTGTACTGTATATGCTCCAAACAGAATGACAAAGGGAAAGTAAGTGTCCATAACAGTCATGGAGAAACACATTTGTAGCACTAAATATGCATAAGGGATTTGCACGCCCAAAACAAACAGGTCAGGTTTCACAACACAAAGGCACCTCTTCACACATCTAGAATGAGTTTACCTAATTGTAATGGAAATCAATGAAAAAGGTATTTTAAAATCTCTAATTGCTAGCAGTACTATGCGAAATAGAAACTGATGTGATATTTTACGAGATTTGCACGGCTTCATTGCTGCACACATGGCAAGCATGCAACATGTGAAACTGATGTGATTTTTAAATGATGTTCACACCATCTTAACTGCTGCACTTATGTCAAGCATGCAACACACAAACCTGATGTGATTTTAGATTTTCACACTAGCTTGCCTACTGCACACATGTCAAGCTTGCAACATGTGAACCTGATGTGCTTTTTGCATGCAAACATTGTACAATTAACATGTGGAATGCATTCTGCATGTAAGCTGCACACTTTTATTTCTGTAAGGGTAGTGGTCTCTTTCCTGTTTACATATGTTAGAATAATATTACATTTTAAAGCAAATGACCACTATTCCACAAATAATTTGTAATCCTGTGATTTGCACAATTAATTTGGATACAATACAATACAAACTCATCCCCAGAGTAACAAACTTGAACTATATCATCATTTCAATCTGGACTTCCATCTTGGAGTAAAGAAAGGAAACAAGATCTAACAAGGTTTCACCTTCCTCCATGCCCTTTATTTTAAAACCATTTATTCTAAGGATAACAAGTTCCTGGGTCAAGGTAAGGAAACTAGAAGGAGTGAATCACCTGCTTACACTAAGGTGTGATTTTTCTGGTTTGCTCTGTTCTAAATCCCCTATCACACTGGTTGTGTTGCTTGTGCACATAGAACTTTGAGGTAGCTGGATCCTTGGCAGCATCCTCTGTAGCCCCCAGCAGTGAGCTCCTGGGCCCACCACTCCCAGCTCTTGTGTTATGCTCACAAGGCCATCCACTCCCAGCCCTACTGGAAGGTTCACAAGCCCAGCCACCCCTAACCCTGATGGGTGGTGGACTCAGGATGGAGCTGCAAGAATTCCATAAGTGGGGCAGACAGTGTTGTATGGTGAGTGTCCCAGTGCCCAGGATGTAAGGGGTGTCTAGGGGGCCCAGAAAGGGACAAAGGAGGAGGGGGTTGTAAGGAATTCAAAGGAAGAGGTTGTCTAGGGACCAGGGAGTGAGATGTCTGGGAGGTATAGCAGAGATGGGTGTCTAGGGAGAGAGGGGCATCCAGGAGACTGGGGAGGGTGGAATATAGGCCAGGGCAGGAGGCATCAGTGGAGGGCCAGGAGGAATGTCTAGTGAGTGAGGGATGTCTGTGGTGGATCTGGGATAAGAGTTGTATGGGGGTGCAAAGAGCGAGGTGTTCGAGGAGGCCATAGAGGGAGGGAGAGTAGTGGTGGCAGGGGACTGTAGAAGAAGAGAGGCTTTTAGTGGTCTGGAGAAGGGGACTGGAGGAAAGAGGTGGTGTGGTGGCTGAGTGTTGAGTCTTGGAAGGAGGGAGGTAGTGTTCAGGGCTGTGGAGGGAGGAGTACTGTCAGGAAGGAGCTGTCAGGAACATCTCCTATCCAATGGAGGGCCTTCACCCTCTCGCCACCCAGTGAAAAAGAAACCCTACAGCAGGCATTGGAGTAGATAAGGTCAAATGTGATAACATGAACACCCCAGTGCTGCACATCATCCCTGGATCACTCCACAACACTCAAGGCTGCATGCTACCCAGATGACCACCATCCCTGTAGCTGGACCCATACAACACACACTTTCCATCTACTGACAAGCTGCCTGCCCACTTTAACTACTCTCCCTACATCTGGAACACCCCACCTATCCACTGACATGTCTTGTTAGGGTGCTTGCAGGGTCTACAACTCCCTACCATTTTTCTTGCACTGGCCTGAACCCCCTCCCCAGTTGATAGACTGTGCATTCTCTATCTGTGCAGAGTACTGCAACCAATACCCAGGCAGTGGCCTAATCCCATGCATGGACCTGCACTCTGCACCCTTCCAGTGGTGGCCTTGTGACTCCTTCCCATTTCACAGTAAAAGGGAAATTCTACAGCATGTGCAGTGGGTGGGGAGAAGGCAAAGCTCCAAATATGCATACCCTAAATGATCACCCTCTTAGAGATAGGCCCTCCCAGGACCACCATTCCTGCCTACTGACCAGTACCCCACCACCCGTTCTTTCGCAGTTGGCACCACCACCCCAGGGCACATTAGTGTGTTTGTTTGCTGATGCTGTTTAACAATGGCCCTAGGGAACTGTGTTTGAGGGAAAATCAGTTTAGGCACTCCAACCACTCCTGCAGCATGTCCAACAAAAGTACCCCCCTCCACACACAGAACAGATACCCCTGGGCCTGTTCCCCATCAGAGCAGCCCTGAGCCTGCATATTGTTTGCAGCATAGCCCATGCAAATGCCTCACCAGACAGTACTGCCTATCCCCTTAGAGCAGCAGTATTGATTGGATATATAAAGTTCTGACCATCTATTTTAATTGTTGTGGAATGAAGAATGGACATTCCAATTGCAAGATTATCATTGCCTCCATTTGTTCCATGGTTTGTTTAACTTGGTTTTAACATTTTTATTAGTGACTCTATTCACAAAATTGGTCTGCTGCCATTTTACCATGCTGTGCTAGAGATGTGTGTGTTGCATATAAGCTTGACCCCCGATGGATTGACTGACATTTTGCCAACATAATCTTCTCTCCTACTTCCTTGTGTTCTGCAACCCAAAGCATAGTCAGTGTTTGGAATGTGTGTCTGCACAAGTAGTAACCAGTAAGTGTTTTTATTTATTTATTTTTCGCAGGTATATGCAGAAAAGGAATGGCTTGTCTGAGTTATTTTCACTGATGTGTGACATGAAAGAGGCTGTACTTTCATTCAGTACAGGCTGCACTTGAACACTGATTCAAGCCACAAACTTTACTTGATTGTCATTCCTGATGGCCACTATTTTGGTTATATCTCTTGTTTAGGAATACCACCACAAATGAACTATAATTTAGGAATGGCAGTGGTATTGCCCATAAACTGTTCTAGCTGGGATTTTGAAATCGGAACAAGGTTGCAGGAAACTTGTTATTAGCTTGATTGTGTGTACTTTATGAAGTTATCGATTCCTTTATTGGATGTCCGAGCTGTGACCACAATCACACAGTGTCAGACTGGAGACCTATATTTTAAATGCTATGATCAGTAACAGCAATGTCACATACTCAGAGCTTTAGATTAACTATTGGAAAATGAGGCAGCTGTCTCCTTTGAACTGGCAGTAGCAGCAGTCTTCTGCCACAAACCGAGAATGAGCTTGAAGATGTGATTGGCACGCCAGAGGAGGAGAATGAGCCTCTAGAGGCACTGCCAGCAGGAGAGATCTCTGCCAACTGGCAGTACAAATGGCGACTTGGCAAGATTGTATGAATCCTGTAAGTATTACATTACTTGAGAAATAGAAAATATGTGGAATACAGCAGTTCCATTAAAGCAAGCTATTTAGAATAGTCATACAGCAGTTGAGTGAGTTTATAGAGTTTTAAATAACAAACACTGCTTCTTTAACTTCCCTTTACTATGTGGCTGATCCCGCTCCTGCTGTGGACGCCAAGACATCCTAATTACTAGTGCCAGACAGCAGGCTACAAACATGGCCTGTTTTGCTTTTTCTGGAGGACTGCTTCTCACCCCATCCAGATAATATCTTATTTATATATTTGTATTAATTATTAAAGGTATTTATTTATTAATTAATTTATTTATGCTTCCTTGACTTTTGTTGCTGCCCTCGTGCACTATCTGTTGGCTGTCTCCACCCCCATATACACTCTGGTCTCCCCATCTCCTTTTCAGCCCTTTTCAGCCCCTCCTCAGTCTTGCACGCAGCTGCGGGTGGATCATTTGTTACTCCTTCAAGGAGCGCTTAGTCCTACCTGTTTCAAAGGCAACTGACACTGCACTCATGTGGGTATAGATGGCCCTAAATAAGGCCTGCAGAGCCACCCTTGGAGCTAACAACCTAACTCACTCCTGCTCACTCTACGAGCAAACCAGATAGCTCAGCCTCAGAAATAGAATAAAATATCAAATATGCCTCTTGAGTAAGAAAGCTATACCAGGAAAATCCACTCCTAGCCTCAAGGAGATGCTCACAGAATTTTGCTCTAGCCACCAGACCAGAGGAAAGACAAGGTGAGCATTGGCTGACCCAGTCAAGAAGACGACAATAGGTCAGCACCTTTTATACAGAGCTCCCTCTGGGTAAATCAATTCCTGTGCATATATTCCACCATTACTCCCTACCATCCTTCAAGGCTAAGCTGAAGAGACATCTCTTTAAGGCAGCTGCCTGTAATTGCAGGTAGTTTGGGTGCTATCAGTTTGCTGAGTTGAAATGTTGATCCTCCTCCCTCCGCCCAACTCATTCTTTGTTCTTACACTGTTCTTCCTGTTGAATATTGTCTCCAATACTGTACTTGCATCTCCCCTGCACCTTTCCACTCCCTTATCTCTTGGTCCCACTGGTATCAAGCATTCATCCCCTCCGGCACCACCTCCCTTGACCTATGTCCTTCTTTCCACTAGCATGGTCAAGACCTCATCCCCTTCTAGGACCTTTGACTAAGCCTGACCTCCAGACTGCTACCCCTTTTTGCACTGTGCTCCCTGAATGCTCATCCCCTGATGGATGTCAGTAACTGGTTATTTTTGTTTTTTCTTCTACTTGCAGAATGTATTTTACCTTTACTTAATTTGATATTGTATTCACCAGGCATTGTTGAAATACTGTATTTATAGAGTCATGCGATTTGTCTTTGTACTAATTGTACAGCATTTGTTGTATTTTCTGTCTATTCCTGTAACTTGATCATATGTTGTTGTCAGACATGGAACCTTTGTAAAAGAGCATTTGCTCAAAGGTGTTTTCTGAACTATTGAAATAAATAAAAAATTAAGCCTGCCCGGCATTGCCAAAAGCCAATTTCTCCTGCTACTGCCAGCAACCTCTCTGCTAGCTCTCTCTCTCATCCCCCATACTACTGCTGTGGGAGTGACTTCCTCTACTCCAGACACTGTCCCAGGGGCAGCCCACAGTAACCAATTACAAGGCCCTGCCCCAGGGCAGTGAGGGCACTGCCCCAGGGGCAGCCCATGGGACCTAGTTACACAGGCACTGCCCCAGGGCAGAGATAGCACTGCTCGGGCAGCCAATGGGAATCAATTACATAGGCACTGCCCCAGGGCAGTGAAGACACTGCCCCAGGGACAGCCCACAGGAGCCAATTACACAGGCACTGCTCTGGGGCAGCAAGAGCACTGCCCCAGGGGCAGCCAACAGAAACCAACCATCATGGCACTCCTCAAGGCAGTGTCAGTAACCAATCATCATGTCACTGCCCCATTAATTACAATTTATAAATAAAACACATTATCTCGCTTATGTCTGTCTTAATTTAGCAATATTAAAAAGTAATGATTTGTGACACTTATATGATTAAATGTTCACAATTGAGTTTAACACAAAGCACAAAAAATGTCCCTGGTTAAGATTTGAACCCTTGAAGTCTGATTCTTTTGGATGCAGACAGACCTACCTTGAGCCACCAAAATTCAAAGACAAACAGTGCACATTGCTGGGGAGCATATCCATAACATTCTCATCTACACTTAAAACCCTCAATTCCTCAGACTTGCAACAATCAGATTTGTGGGAAGTAACAGCTACAGGTTGCTGCCCTGGGTGAAGGGACAGAATCCACCAATATGGATAGGTGGGATGCAGAGTGTGAGGGAGCTTCCTCAGGGCAGTGATTTCAGTGGGTGAAATCCACCAATAAGAGTAAGCTGGAGGAGGAGCTAAAGGTGCCCAGGAGCAGTCCTTCCCTGAGAAACATGCTATGGGAACAAATCATACTCGAGCATTACTATGTTACTATTATGTTGAATAGCTAATAAGAAAACTTCAACTCCAAAATCCTTGGAGGGGCACTTCATAAGAGACGTGTGATCTCCCAAAGTCCTCTGGGGCATTTTTCAAGATGTTGAACTTCCTCTGTGTTTGAATTGAGTGATAGGAGATTACATTGATTAGCTTCACAAGAGGTACAGTATGTAAAAAACATCTTTTCAAACTGAATCTGTTATCTTGAGTCTCTAATCTTGAGTGCTTAAAGGTTTTTACAGTGTGTATTTCTAACTGCTGAAGTGTGTGTGTGTGTGTGTGTGTGTGTGTGTGTGTGTGTGTCTGCTGTGGGGCTGTGCTTTTGTATTTGATTAATTTGCATCTGTAAATACATTACTTTAAATAGTACTGTATAAAAGGCTGGGATCTATGTACTTTTTATTGTTTTTTGTAGTGAAAATATCTATTTTGTGTATACTTGTAGAATACTCCATGTGGCTATAAAAGATTATGCACTCAGTTTGAATTTTAGAGTGTATTCCAAATACAACTGAAGTACAGTTTTAATAACTGAAAGTACAATGGAAACAATTCTGTTTGTTATATTGTTTCGTTGGTCATTTGTGCTTGCTTACTTAAGTGTGTGCCTTCTGCCATGTACTGTATGTTTAGCAATACATTTTGGTTGCAGTCTGATTTTATTATAATTAATTGGTTCATAATTTGTGTTCTGTTCATTTTAAAGAGCAACTCTGCACTTCAACATGCACATTCATAAATAAGATGTTTCAGATATTACAATTTACTAGGCATTATTTTTTTAATTTTCAATGTTCCTTCCAATATTAAATACTTTTCAGCATGCTTCAAAGTGCACTAGAGTTTACAGTTATGGATGGCCACTGCAAATAAACAGCTTTTGCATTGCAACACTATTTTCTCCTCTTAGTTTCTTTGCCCCAGAGTCATCCTGACTTGAATCCTAGCAGATCTCCCACATGGTAGTACAGTTGCTACCCTCTGCACCACCAGTCTATATGCTGTCTTTCCTAAACTAGTTTCCCAGAAAGCTTTATGTCTTATTTTACAGGTCTTGGAGGACATAAACCCATACCTTAGATATGTAGTTGTATATATGATTTACATGTAGTTTAGATCCCCTTGGTCCTTTGTATCCTGTCCTCTAATTTATTATCTTGATTTTCAGCCATTCCTTAGGATCAACTTTGAGGATTAGCTCCACAACTTGGATCTGCAAGGTAACAGACTTAGCCTTTGTAAATGAATGTTATATATATATATATATATATATATATATATTTTAATTCACAATTGTTTATGTAGGCTAACCATGCTTGACAGCAATATTTCATTTCTTCCAGAGGTTCTTGTTTCAGCTATTCCCATAGCTGGGTGGATTGGAGCACTTGCCAAGTACTTGACTTTATGAAGTTTGAACCATAGATACATAGACAGTGATAGCAAAAGGCCTTTCAGCCCATCCTATCTGTCCATCCCACCTACCTACTTTTCAGTGGCTGTAGAGGCCATCCCTCTGCTTTGTGTTGCCTCCTTTTCTAACTAACCTCATATGCTTATACCATACCTACTTGAAGCTGTTCACTGATCTGGCCCATACCATTTACTCCAGTAAATTGTTCACTGCCCACCACTCTTTATGTGAAAAGTGCTTTTAGATGCCCATTTTGACATCCCTCCCCGCAAATTTGAGTTCCTCTAATCCCTGTAGTTGAACTCAAGGAGAAAGTTCATTGGCATCTACTCTACTTGTCCCATGAAAGTACTTGTATGTCTCGATCATGTCACCCCTTTCCTTTCTTTTCTCAATGGTGCCCATGTTCATGTCCTATAGCCTCTCCTTGTATGTCTTGCCCCTACTCCATAGACTATCTTGGTTGGCCTGCACTGTACTGCTTCCACTTTGGCACAGTCTCTCCTCATGTGTGCATTTCAGTACCTTGTGCAGTATTCCAGCTGTGGTCACACCAGTGACCAGTACAAATGGGTGAATCACCTCGGCATCCTTTTTGTCTTGCCCACTGCTCTAATACGTTATACTGTTTTTAGGCTCTCCTATATCATGACACCCCTAGGCCCTTTCCTCCATGGTGTTTTCCAGCACCGCTCCACCCATATCATATTGCACTTGGGTTCTCTTCCCACTGTGTGCTCTAACCATTAAGAATTCTGAGACAGTGTGGTAAGAGAGAGTTAGGAGGCGATAAGGCAGTATGATCTAGTGGGTTGAGCTCTGACATGAGAACCAGGAGATCTCAGGCCCAAATATTCACTTTGTAATTATGTGCAGTTTTCTTAACCTCCCAGTGCTGCAGGCCTCCCAGCTATGGAAATGTGTGAAGCAGGACCCCACTATAAATGAGAAACTGCATCTTAGTTGGGCTATTCATATAGATAGAAAGATAGATATCTATACAATGTAAGCATCTAAATGTATGATGGCATACAGGCAGCTTATTGAACTAGGAATGTGAAGCTGTGCAGGGTTAATATGTCTTTTTGAAATAATAAAAAAGATAGAACACCTGCAGTCCTCTCCACCATATCTCACCCCCACAGACCTTAACAAATTAGTTGGTTACCAATGACTGCCTTCTGTTATACCTGCAGCCTTCCACGAAGTGTCCCAGACCACACACAAGCTTATTTTTTAATCTGTTCTTCATTGGCCACATCCTGACCCTCCACCACCCCACCCTTCTACCCATAGCAACCACCAACCATGTCATTCCTCATCACAGTCAGTGTAGATCCATGTAAGGAAGTCGAAAGCGGCAGTGCGGTTGTCATTCTGAAGGTAGGGACTCTCCAGTATTCCCTGCTTCTGCATCAGATCTTTACCAGCCGAGCTAAGACTTGCAATACCCTTTGGGGCCAGCTCTTGCATTTCCTGCTATCCAGCTAATGGAGGTCCAAGCTTCTGGCCCACTGAAGTGGGTCACAACACCACCAGCCCTTTCCCTGCTGGGACACATTGCAATTGGCAGCATCTCTTGTACATGCTATCCTATTAATGAAGCAGCAAGCTCCATAACCCACTGCTGGGGTTACTGTGGCTGTAGAATGTACACCAGACCCTCTTGTGCTTTGATGCATTGCATTTGGCATCATCTCTTTCATACTGCTATCCTTTTATTGGAGTAGCAAGTTCCATGGCCTACTGCTGGGAGTTCCTGTGGATACAGAATGTACACTAGACCATCCCCTGCTGGGATGTACTGCAATCAGCAGCATCTCTTGCAGCCAGTCACCCAAGCATCAGCCTCAAATTTCACTCCAGAATCTGGTGCCCAAAGTGATGCACTGTTGCCTGGCATATGTTTTCTGTGTTATAAGCAGGAACCATCATGAAGCAGATTGGAGTTATGCAGCATGAAGCTGGTTTGGATTAGCTGCCCCATTGGTGCAGTTGTAGTGCTACCACTTGTGGTGCCAGCAACCTGGATTTAGAAATGAGCCTGGGTGGAGATGAACTGGCTGGAGGAGAGTGCCACTGCCTTTGCCAATGTGATCTCCCCTGCAGTAGTACAGGAGACATCATGGTGGCCACTAAGTTGGGGTTGGGGTGTGTCCGTTTGCACATGTGTGCACCTGCTGCATGCATACATGTGCATATTGACACCACTGACTCTGAACAGAAGGAGTAAAAATGGTAGCAAAGAACCATCAGGGTAACGATAATGCTGGTATCCTGCAGGACCCTCACCTACTGACCAGGCTGTTCCAACTGATCACAGATTCTGTTTCACTATGAGGCATCTGAGGGCCCAAGGAAAGTCCTGAAGATGTGGTGTGACAGAGCTGGGGGTACTAGAGGACACAAGCTGGTGACCCAGGTCTGGTAATGACCTTGGATTGCTCAGGACCAGCAGCAGAGAGAAAGGATTGAGCATCCCTAGGACAGCTCTCCTTCCTCAACAAGGGGTTACCGTGGTGCACTGCTTAACTGCCATCCAGAGCAGCTAGGTGGCAGCACATGTGATGCCACTATGTAGAGAAGGGGAACCCATGCTCAGGATGTTGGGGGGACTCCAAGGAACTGAGCTTGCTAATCATACCCATTGCATGTCTGTAGAACCAGGGCAAAACCAGGAGGAAATACACCATAGGCAGCAGGATGCAGGCGCCACGCCAGAGACTGAGCACCACCACAGTCCAATGGCAGAGAACATGTGTATGGTAAGCCTTAGAGAAGCCAAGTGCCTGGGGCTTGGTTGGGGTGGGGTCAGTCGGAAGGGGCAGCTGGGAGACCAGCAGATAAACAGATTATGGAAAACATAAAATACAGTATCATAGAAATGATCTGTTTCTGGCTGCTTGTCCACCAGTTAGATCACAGTCCCCTGTTTATGACCTCATAATTACCTCCAGCCCAAAAGATTATTGTGTCATAAACAGAATTGTGATGTCAAGTGTAGACAAACAGCCAGAGCAGAAATGATTGCTAGATATCCTGATTTCCTGTAAATGCCCTTATAATTAGAGAGTAATGGTGGGAATTTTAGAAAGGAATATGAAATATGAGCTTAATTGTGTCAAAATATTAAATTTTTTCAAACTTGTCCCAATTGCTTTGGGTGCTCTTTAACTGCCTAGTTACTAAGATGAGCCACATGACAGTTCTTCTGTTGTTTTTAATTAAGCAGCCTGAATCAAGCTTTGTCTGCCATTTCAGTATGCTATTTTATGTTTGTTTGTGTGCATGCAAGAAACATGTTGTGGCAGCTTGCTGGAGAAGCAGGTTGTGGAGGTGCTGCAGTGTTATAGCAATGCCACCACTGCTTTTAGGGCTCAACTGTGTGTCACCAATGAAGGAGCATGTTGGCTATGACAGTAGTCTGCAAGCATGCCACCAACTTGAAATGATTTTACCACTGAAATGAGGAAGTGCCCTCATTGCAGGGTGTGGCTTGCCTGGTGTAACATTTCAACAAAATAGTGGCGGCTGTCGCTGTCCACCTCTCACTGTCCCCAGCATGTTGACTTCAGGGGTGGCCAATCCCTCTTTCAGCATGCCCCTCCCAAGTTCATTTGCCAATGGGGAGCCCAATCCCCATCAGCATATGTGCCCCTTTGCTGTATTTTGTCTGCTGAGGGGTGCCCAATCCCCTCAGCATCACCCCAAACACAGACACGCTTGCTGACAGGGTGCCCAATCCCCTGTTGGCATGTTTAAACCTCCATTGCATCAGCATTTTCCTGCCCCTGCCCCACCCCACGTGTGCCACACTGGGAGCCCACTCCAGTGTGGCTAACATGACCTCAAACTCTTACACCTGTAAAAAGAAACCACAGTGTTTTTTTTTTTTGTTTGTTTTTTTATAACCTGAAACACAGAAAACGGTCCTCACCATTGGTTTCCTCCTCAACCAGCACCCATCTTCTGTGCACTCCACCTCCTGCACCACCCCATAATCCATACTTACCTCCATAGTCTGGTGCTACAATCTTCGGTGGAAGCTGGAACACATCTGCACTCTTCAAAGCTGACTGTGAGCTGAAGAAATGCCGGTAATTTGTATAATGGCATAAATGGTGGTTTTCAACTTAGGTGGATATCTCAGCCATGTTTGTGTCGTTTGACCCAAATTTTCCACATGGGGTTCTTGGGACCCCACCTCATGAACTCAGCCACTGTCATGTAATTATTCAGTCCCAAAGGTGATTTTGCAGTCACTACATGGAATCACTTTCCAGGACTGAGTAACTAAACAACAGTGTCACTGTTCATGAGGTGGACTCCCAAAAGTCTATGTAACAAATCTGGTGAAAAATTCCAAAAGATGACTGTGTTACAAGGCATTGTGCAGTTCCCATGCACATTCATAACTTCAAGAATGTTTAATATTTTACTCCAGATTTTCAACATTGTCATTTTTCACACCTCCTTATGAACAGCACAGCTGTCATTTTTCACATCCGCTGTGCAAAATCAATGTTCGGGCAGATTAAGAAAATCACTGTGACAGTGTTCACATGGAGAGGTTCCAAAAGTTTATGTTGCAAATTTGGTGAACAAATTTCAAAAATGACTGTGCTACCAATGTGCATTAGGCAGTTTCTATGCACACTCATAACGTCTCCAATTGTTTCTATTTTTACTCCAGATTTTCAACATTGGCATTTTGCACACCAACTGCTGAACAGTACAGCTGTCATTTTCACATCCTGCCCAAAACATGTTTTCACACCTGTGGCACACAATGGGTGTAGTCGCTGTGCTAAATCAGCGTTCGGGACAGATTAAGAAAATCACAGTGCCACTGTTCATGAGCCGGAGGTCCCCAAATGCCTATGCTGAAAATGTGGTGTAAAAGATCCCCAAAATAATTGCATTATGGGTGTGCATTGTGCAGTTTCTATGCACGCTCATGACTTCACCAATTTTTTTATATTTTCATTCCAGATTTTCAACATTACCATTTTTACACCTCCTCATAAACAGTACAGCTGTCATTTTTACATCCTGCCTGAAATGTGTTTTCGTGCCTGTGGTGCCAAATGGCGCATTTACTATGCAAAATGACCTTTGGCTAACAAACTAATAGTGTCACTGTCCATGCTGTGGGGTCACAAAAAGCCCATGTCGAAAACTTGGGTGAAAATACCAAGAAACACCCATAGCAATAGGGTTTCTGACCATAACGTCCTACCCAGCAGGGACTGATAGATGTCAGGGGTGTAACTTGGGATTGTCACCAGTAATGCTCATGCTATTCCACCCCATCCCCCCCTGCAGCCAGTGACATGCATTGAGATGTGCCTTGGACTCTTTGGCCTCAAGTTCACCTCCTTCTCCTATACAGCACCCATTTTGGCATATGTCCTTATGAAATGAGGAGAGTGTAAAAGCCTGAACACCCCAAGGCACACCTCGACACTCTGTCGGTGTCTGCAAGGCAGGGTGAGATGAAATGACATGAGTGTTATGGGCGATGACCAAAATGCACACCCCAATGCCTGTCCATCTCTGCCTGGTGGGGTGGGGCTGGTATCAGTTCAATACTTCACTGACATTCCTATTTTGCATCTGTCTAACTCCTGCCCTTCCAATGCTAATGCCAGCAAGCAAACATTAAGCATTGACCAATGCTTCTTTTATTTATGTGCATTCTGCTCTTCACCTGAGGATGCTGTGATTGACAAAATGATTTAGGGTTGTGGCAACTCATACCAAGGAGTTTCCTGCTGAGACATAAATTTAGCTAGTTTTGGAAGTTTTTGTGAGTGATTACAAGTACTGCTTTAATGCCCGTACATTACTTCTGTTCTGATACTTTTAGTCACTGAAAAAAAAATTAAACATGGGCTAAATTAACTCCTCAGGCAGGCAACTCTTTGGTATGAGTTGCATGTCTGGACCATGTCAGTGGCTTTTTAAGAGTTCAGTGGGGCAACAGGATGACTTGGGATCAGTTTATGAAAAGTGGAAAACTATCCTAATCAGTCATCGCAGTGACTTGGAAGTTCAAGGATGCTGCTTGGCAAAATCAGTCCCATTTATGAATTAGGACCCTTTAAAGACCACCTTTCTCAGTGCTCACAAACAAACAAAAAAAACAGGGAAGTTCCCTTACCTGAATGGGAGATCATGGCTGTTTTTTTTTTTCTAATGATTCCCTCAGTGCTCCAGATAATAAATTTATTCATCGGATTGAAACTTGGTGAGTAAAACAAATTTGGATGTACACAAGTACTTTTAGACTTGGGAAAAATCTGCACCTTTTAAGCCACCAATGATGTTATGAAGCACTAGTACATGGAGTGTGGAACATTTCCCTGTGTTAGGATGAGGATCTGTACATGTTTAAAAAGTTGGAAGAAAATTTCCCAATATTGGAGAGTAAATTAGCCGATACTCACCTTATCTGGAGCACTGGTTGCCCCTTTGGAAGGAAGGGCTTGTAATTTGCTCCTGAGGGGTTGGCTGCTGGATCCCATCTACAGTATTTCCTTATCACTGACTCTGCATCTGCTCTCAGATAATTTGCAATGTCTGTATAGGGAGAGCATGGTGCATGCTCAGCTTGGTTCTATGGTGTGTATTTTGTTAATGCTAGTTTCCTACTTTAAATTGGGTTTTGTGCAAATCAAAACCAGGATTCAACTAACAGCCACAAAACATTGGAGTATGGGGCAGACTGTAGATAAGGAAGTGGAAGAGATCAAATGGTCAGCTCCTTGATGGAAGAACTTAAGTGAGCACCCAGTTTTTTTCTTCTGTGCATCTTAAAATCACAGTAAAGATGTTCATTAAAGTTCAGGCAAAGTGACCAGTGGGGTATCAAAAGGATCAGTACTAGACCCGGTCCTATTCAATGTAATTATTAGTGGCATTACAGAAGCCCATCTGCGGGCTTCCCAAGCTGCTCCTGTGGCCTTGGCTCTCTCAAGCAGGCCACAACTAACAGACCACCCGACTGACCCCCAGACAGATTCAGGTATGCACAGGACCTCCGAAACTCGTGGTTTTGAATGCCACTGTTTTGACTGGATGCCCAGTGGAGGAACCAGGCACTGATTGGCAGCTTTACTCCTTGGCTGATTTTCCAATGCCTGGCACTTCCTGATCTCAGGAAATCTCTTTCTGTGCTTTGTTCTGGACTGAATTCTTTCACCCACCCCTCCTCACAGTATTAAATAGACCCTTACTCCACCCCTTCCTCAGCCTAGCAGCAGATTGGTCACTCCACTGCTGCACATTTTCATGCTATTGGCCTCCCTGTCTTCAATACCTGACTTGACCCACTTTCTCACCTCCTTTTAAAGCAGTCCCACCCACAGGATCACACATTTTTTCAACCTTTTCTCCAGCCACTCCATCTAACTCCTCTCAATTACTGCTCTACCTGCCCTATTGTTAGGGACCTCACCCTAATTCGACTATATACCCTTCCAACTATAAACCAGCTAGCAGTTAAGCAGGCCAGCAACACCAAACAAACTACCATGGGGTGCAACCACCTACTACTACTCTCCCACTACCTCTTTTGGCATTGCTGGTACCATACATGTCCTTTTGTTCTGCAAATTTTGGACTCCCCACTGTTCTGTCTGACCTTTGTATGAATGCCCTTAATTAATCCTCGCTTTCTTCTCCTCAGCCGAGGAACTGCCACCCAGGCTCCCAGCTCCTAAGCCACGGGATTCTTGGCTACCGGGTGGTCGGTGCCCTCTAGCCGACGCCGAGCCTGCAGACATGGACCCAAGGCCCTACAAGGTACAGCAACTGCCGTAAATTTTTGACCGCCCCTCCCCCACCTCCGCTGATTATTAAATACAGTCGCTCCTGCCAAAATATAAGTCCATGTCCTGGCAGTGCCCCACCAATAGAGACTTAGCTAGATCCCCTCTTCTCTGTCCAGCCTACGGATCCAACTCTCAGGGCCTCGCCTTACTAAAACGCATAGGCACTCCTTGGCTGCCTTCACCACTAAATATTTATAAATGCTATCAAATTCGGGTCGACCTGGATTGGAAAGCTACTGATAAGCTGCATTAATCCAGCAACCCCACTGGCCCCTGGGATAATTGAGTGTCTCCTTTTGAGGTACCATCATGTTGGGCCCTATATGGCTCCTTATACTGCCCTTCTTCTGCTGATACCAGCTGCCCAGCATTGGACACCTGAACTACCATCATGTTTGGTCTACAATGGTACCTTGTGCTGTATACCACATGGCAACTTATCCTTTAATTGCCTCCGTGATTCCAAGTACCAATACCTCGAACCCTGCTCTTGGACCACATACCAGTAGTACTTATAACACTCCTCCACCACAAGGCCCACCTCCCACCATGCAGACTTCTATCTCCTCCCGCCTATTGTGGTAGGGGTACTATCTCTTGCTACAACAGATCAGCTCTTCTATGGTGGCTACTTTCCAGTCCCTAAAACATCAGATCTACTAGGCGGAGAAAGGCAGGAATTACAAGCTTATAATTAGCACTCTAGAAAAATCCTGCTTATCCTCCTGCTATGTTCAGGCAACATAGAACTCAACCTCCCATAGAAGCTATTGCTTTGCCAGCAGAACTAGCAAATTTTAAAGGAATAAGCTTCTTGCATGTTAATGTATGTAGCCTCCTTAAAAAGATAACCTTAATACAAACCTGGTAAATCATACCTCTCCTGACATACTTCTGATTTCTGAAACTTGGCTTAGACCCAGCACCACTGATAGAGAAGTAAACATACCCAACTATGCCTTGTTCAGAGCTGATAGGCGTGCCAGAGGAGGAGGGGTAGCTATCTCGTTAAAGACAAATTTTCTGCCTTCTGCTTATCCTCGGCATCTGTCGCCAGCGAATTCGAATCGTAATTCTCAAAGTGGAAATTACACAGACTACTGCACTCTGCGTAATAGGATGCTACAGACCACCGTCTTCTGGCCTACAGCTTGTGTCATATCTAAGTGACAAGTTGGGACAGGGGCTGCCAGAAACTATTATTTTAGGAGACCTCAACTTGACTGGCTCTCTAACACAGCTGCCCCCTTGCATCCTTCTGTGATGAACGTGGGCTGATGCAACTTATTACTGAACCAACACGCCTAAACGTGAAGAACCCCAGTAAAACTACACTTTTGGATGTGCTAATGGTGAGCAAACCTCATCTCTTCTCCCACGCTAATGTCTTCTCAGACGCCAGCAACCATTGTTTTATTGCGGGAGTAAGATCCACCAACAACCCAGTACCCATCAGCAAGTTCTCTATGAAGAGATCCAGGCAACTTCAATGAACATGCCTACCTAAATGAGCTTAAGTACTCCCTCAGTGGCAAGATTTCTACCTGGCCAAAACGATTCGTCAGCTTACAATATCTTCCACAACATTCTATCAAGGGCCCTTTATAAGTATGCTCCCTGATTAAAGTTCTAACTAGGACCAAAACCTGTAAATGGTTCACCCCTCAGAACAAGTCCTTGCTTCTAGAAAGAGATAAGCTCTGGAAAAAGCTTGCAGACTGAACACTGCAGAGGACTGGAACCAGTTCAGGAGACTATGAAATGTATGTACCAAAACAATCAGAGAATCGAAGGCCACCTTCTTCAAATCCGAACTCGACTCTCGACAAAGATCCCAATCAAGCTCTGGAACACAATCAATGATCTGCTAGGCCCTCCCAGGAAATTCACTCCCGACCAAGATTACCTCTGGCAACTTGACTATAACCAACAAGATGGATATACTTGAGCGATTCAATAACCACTTTGCTACTGCAGGCATGGCATTTGATAACTCCCTGCAAACATACTTGCTCCCAGACTGCCAGCCAACTGCCTGAAACTCCGATAGCTTTGCTGCCTTTCCGCAACCTGCCCCACTGAAAGAGGTAGAGGACCTCTTGCTTCAGTCGGATACTAGAAAAAGTGCTGGGGCTGACACCATGACCCTTACTTCCTAAAATTGCCTACCACGTACTAGCAATACCCGTCACCCACCTTTTAACTTATCCCTGTCTCAGGGCACCTTACTGCCTATATGGAAGACAGCACATGTCATACCACTGTTCAAATCAGGTGACCCTGGTGATCTCAATAACTATAGGCCAATTTCTCTTCTTCCAGTCCTGTCCAAGCTCCTAGAGAAAATTGTAAATGCACAGCTGAGGACTCACCTTGAGTCTAGGGAACTGCTAAATCCTATGCAGTCTGGATTCAGAGCTAAACATAGCACTATCTCAGCCCTCGCCAAAGTTACTAACAACTGGCAATGTAATCTTGAGAGCAAAAACTTTATTTGTGCTGTTTTCCTTGATCTAAGCAAGGCTTTTGACACACGTCGACCATAGTCTGCTCCTCTCCTCCCTTCAAACCATAGGTGTGGACCCTCCTCTCTGCGTTGGTTTACTGACTATCTTACAGGGCACCTTCAACAAGTTAAAGCCGAAGGAGGCCTGTCCCCATAAAAACTCTGCAAGAGGAGTACCTCAGGTTCTATATTAGGGCTCTTACTTTTTGCAATCTACATTAATAACATCGACTACTGTATAAAAGAAGCCAACATCCATCTGTTTGCAGATGATACAGTTCTCACATGACTCGCCCAACACCTGAAGCTGCCTGCAATGACCTACAGTCAAAATTCAACCTTTGCAAAGCCAACTCCTCCAAAAAAGCTACTCCTTAATGCCAAAAACTAAAGCGATGGTCCTCTCCCTTTTATCCAGTATAGCTAACCCTGTGTCCAGTGGGACAGTTCCCCAAATTACCACAGTTCTAGGTGAAAAACTAGAATTTGTTACAAAATTCAAGTACCTGGGAGTTTGGATAGACCAAAGACTCTCCTTCATTGAACATATCGAGGACTTGCTAAAAGACTTGCAAAGGCATGGACTGTTTTCAAAATCAACCAATTTCTCACCAGAGATGCCAAGAAACGACTGGTCCAATCCATTTTCCTATCATTGGTTTATTACACTGAGTTCCTCTACAGCCAATCCAACTCTCATGGCTAAACTGGACACACTCTACCATCGAGCACTGAGGTTTATAATGGGCTCCCCTTGACACGCATCACTGCACCTTATATGCAGCAGTGGGTGGACTTCACTAAAGTTCAGCGCCACAGAAACGCCACTCTCTGGACCTATAGAGCCATCTCTAATAAGCTGCCTTACTATATCCTGCTGTCTTCCCTAGTATAATTGGGAAATCGCATTAAGAAGTTACTCAGCTATTACACTTAAAGTACCCAAAGCAAAATCCCCTTCAGCAGGGCAGCCATAAGCTTTGTGCTACCTACCTTATGGAACGATCTACAAAAACCCTCAAAATAAAAGGGACAGGAAATATATGCTAATCGGTAGCTGTTTATAAACTTCTTATTCTCAGAATCCACGTGCATTCTCCCAAATTATTCATATTTAAATGTGCCTGAATAAAAAGTGATATGAAAAACTGTATTTTGTATTGTTTTGTTTTTATGGGCAGCATTTTGTTCAGTTCTCTTTACAGAACCAGTAATTTAGAGTTTGACTACATCACAGTTCGCGTACAGAATGCTAATTATGAGCTGTTGACCTATCAGAACTATGCTTAGAGTTCCGTGCACAAACTGTGACATAGTTAAACTCCAAATTACTAGTTCCATGAAGAGAACACTGTAATAGAATACTGCCCATGAAAACAAAACAATGCAAAATACAGTTTCATATCATTTTCTTCAGGTTGCATTTGAAGAATTGAGGGAATGCATATAAATTCTGAGAATAAGAACTTTATAAACAGCTGCCAGTTAGAAATTATTTCGTCCTCTTTAAGCACTCTAATCGGTATAAATGCCTTCAAGACACTTTATTTCCATACAATCAGAGAAGTATGTAACTGCTTCACCCACTCAGACCCAGCTACCGTGTCTGCACTGTATATAGCCACGCCTAGACCCAATTTTAAGTACTAACCCCCAGCTTGCTCCTCACCAGCCTAATTGTTCTCTCTTATCTCCTGTCTTATCAACACTAGGCCCATCCATCCTTATTCTTCCTTTCCCAACCTCGGATAGGAGCTCACTACCTTGTTTGTGACATCCTACCATGCCCTGCATTTTATAGCATTTCAATCCCAGGGCTCACATACTCCTTTTCTCCATCCACCTTCCACATCCCATTTTACCAACTCTCTCTGTGCACCTGCACTCTCCTAGCCTTTCTCCCCTACCTCCCTCCCTTCCCCTACCTTCACCTCTATCTGGTGTATATTTTATTTTTAATTTTTTCTTCCGTTACTTCCTCCTGCAACCTTAGATAACCTGCTTTATCTTCCTATAGATACTTCTATGTATGTAAATACCGTGTAATCTGTACAATATTTGTATAATTCTATGTACATATGAACTTCTTTCTTCCTCTCTGTAAAGAGTATTATCTGTATTGCCTTGTAAATACCTATGTTGACCTGTATATACAATTGTTCATGCTCCACCCAGGTCCATCTTGCAAACGAGCTTCTGCTCAACGATGAACAGCTGGTTAAATAAAGACTTGATTGATTGATTGATTGATTGAAGTATGCCTGTTCACAGATGGCACAAACTCTAACAGAGTGGATGAACCAGGTTGGGGGGACTGGAAAGAATGAGTGATGATATACAAAAACCGGAATACTGGTCATGGATTTGGCAGCTAGGTTTCAATGCTATACAGTGCAAAATCATGCATGTGGGCACAAAAACCTGAGGGCAACATACCAAGTGGGAGGAGAGATATTAAAAGTCACAATGCAGGAAAAGGATCTGAAGGTAATCATTTCTGAAGACCTGAAGGTAGCTAAACAATGTGACAAGCCAGTGGGGAAGTCTAACAGAATGCTAGAATGCACAGGCAAGGAAATCACCAGCAGAAAGAGGGAGGTAGTAATACCCCTGTATAGATCCCTTAGAGACCACAACTTAAGTACTGTGTCCAGTTCTGAAGGCCCCATCTCCACAAGCATAGATAGGGTGGAGGCAGTACAAAGGAGGACAAACAATATGGTGCAGGACCTACATCAAAACCCCTACAAGGAAAGGCTTAATAAATTAAATATTTATTCCATGGAGTAAATGAAAGAAAGAGGGAAATGATAGAAACATTCAAATACCTCATAGGAAAAAACAAGGTACAAGAGTTAGCATTTTCCAAAGAAAATGATGCTCAAGAACAAGAGGTCACACTATGAAGATGGAGCGGGAGGCTCAGAGGCAAAGTGATGAAGTACTTCTTCACAGAGAGGTGTTGAATTCATGGAACAGACTCCCAGCATAGGTGTTGGGGTCTGGAATGCTTACAGATTCAAGAATGCATGGGATAGACACAAAGGGTCTTAGAAATAAGGAGGTGGGGTAAGATCGGAGACAGAGTCGGGTCTGCATTGTCACTATAGGTAGAGAAAATAGAGCAGACTTAGTGGGCCAGAAGGTCCTTATCAGCTGACGACTTCTATGTTTCTATGTAACCTCCCAGTGCACCCATTTACCCAGCTATGGAAATGTGTAGAAGCAGGATCCCACTGAAAATGAGGTATTGCAACTCTTAGCTGAGTTGTTCTGAGTAAATAAGACTTGCACTGACTTCTGGCTTTTCTTTCTTTCCTCAGCCACCTGACCATTTGTTCTCCATTTACCCACACCCATGCCATGAAGTCAGGCTTTAGCCTGAGCTCTGCATGCACTAAGGTAAAATCCACTGTATTTTGCACATAGCCTCTCTTCAGGACTTGAGCACAGTTGTGCATGTCCAGATGACTTAGCCCTCCTTTATTTTATTTATTATTTTTGGTCCACTGTGCCCCTGAGTCCCACTATTCAGGCTTCCAAGCTTCAGCCTCGCTACCGACCAACCCCATCCCTTTTTTAACTTCTACAGATCTTTCCCAACCAACCCAGCAGATCAGTATTTTTAATCTTCATACTGACCCATTTTCCTTTTATGTCTACAGGTCCAACAGGACATTGATTAGGTGTAGGAGGACACTGACCATACATATCAGATAAATATCGTTTTTGTTTACCCTACATAGTTTTTCACAGTTAGTTTGTAAGTTAGTTTGTAAGGAGTTGCAGATCCTTAGTGACCCCATTGCTGTTCTTGTTTTACAGATATGACTGCCTGTTGTCCTGAGACCCCTTATTCCAGACTCCACAGGAACCAGGTAAGAGATCTCTTATCTGTGCTAGAATGTTAATCTCAACTGTGCAACCCAAGTATTATGCACTGTAGTCCTTCACTTCTTAGGTGGTTGGTGATGCAGGGTTTGAAATAGCTCCACTATAATGTTCTGATTCTACTATCACAGAAGGAGGGATATTTACTGTGAAAAAACTACATTGATGCAGACGTTATGGTGGTAGAATGCAAAGCACACAAATAAAAAAATAAGGTTTTGAGTCCTAGGAGTCTTTATGAATTGGTTGTGTGGTGTTCTTTAGTGTTGCCAAGCCTAATTCTGCCTCCAACTCTAAGCAATCATGGTCTCTTGCATTATGCAGGGCCCTGTAGGAAGAAAGCTGTTATACTGTATAGTAGACATTGTTCTTTATAGAATTCCATCCGTTTCAAAGTGCTGTTGTGCCACAGTTAAAGGTCATGGAATGTGATTGTACCTTATGTGGTACAACAGAATTCTGAAACCTCTAGTGACTGCAGAAGCAGTTTCATTCTGAAAGCAAAAGAACTGTCATGCACGCATTTTACATAATACTATACACTATAAAAATACAGGATCTGCAACTTTATGCACAGCCAGTATATTCTGACATCTTGGGATTCTGATTCCACAGACCTCTTGAGCTTCGCTCTAGAGGTCAGAGGAATTGAACCCCTCTGTAGCAGAACACACTGGTTTTGCACAGTTGACCATCCATTTTTCTCTACATGGATTCTCTTAGCCACATGTGATAAACCATGCTTCTTTTCTTCAAAGAATAATTGCCTGTGAGGCACTGACTTGGAGCTGTACCTTGTGCTTCAGCCAGGAGGCTGGGTGGAGGTGGTGGGCGTTAAGGTTGGCAACCCCAAGGAAACCAACACAACTGGTTTGCTAAGACTATCAACACTCAAAACCCTGTTTTTCATTTTCTTACTTTGTGCGGTTTGCATTCTTCAACACTAATGCCTGTAATGCATTTTTTGTAGTGTGTATGTACTGTATGTATATATGGTGGGGACATGATATGGTGTTTTGGTGCACTTGGTCACCATATGCAAGCAAGGAGGCAGTATAGCTGAGTGGTTAAGAGTATTGAACTGCAAACCTGGAGACCTGGGTTTGAATCCACAACCCCACTTACATACTGTATAACCCTGAGCAAGGCACTTAACTTTTCCTAGAACTGGGAAATGGAGCCACTATTTGCACTGGGGTGATCTACAGACCTTCAGCACAGGGAAGGAGATGAACAGGGTTCTAGTGGAAGCCATCCACAAGATGGCAACTAAAAGGAGGTGCTGCTGGTGGAGACTTAATCTGCCAGATGTGGATTGCAGCATCCTAGCTGCGCTTCAGATAGGAGCAGCGATATCCTAGACTCCTGCAGGGATGTTCCTCAGGCAATTAGTAAATGAGTCCACTCGTGATAGAACAATTTTAACCTAATACTCACCAGCGAGGACAGAGTTGCAGATGTCACAGTGGATGGCCACCTGGGGACCAGTGATCACCAACAGTGTTATTCAATATAAGAACAAGGTGGAGTCAAACCACACAAGGTAAGGGTCCTGGACATCAGGAGGGAAGACTTTACAAGATTGGGAATGCCTCAGGCATGCCCTGGCAGGGAGGGAGACATGGGTGGAGTAGGAGAACATTAAGTGAAATTAAAAGCAGCTATAGTGAAGGCAACACACCTCTGCATTAGGCAAGTAAATAAAAGCAAGAGGAACTGCTTTGGTTCTCAGAGGAGGTAGTGAGGAAGGTTATGGCACTAAAGTTAGCAATCAGAAGGGTGCTTATTAGTTGAGCGATGTCTTTCATTTTTGTCAAAGGTTGCTTGAACATCTGTAAAACCATTTTGAAAATGAGTCCCATAGACTTGTATGGGGCGTACCCCACGCCTCCTGGTTAGATGTCACATAACGCCAGAACGTGAGGACAGAGCAGGTGGACCAGGAAGTGGAAAGGATTGGCCGCCAACAGTTCATCCAGAATTACGATCCCTTCTCTTCTTTACATGACAGAAGTCAATTTTATAATTTTGGCACAGAGACTATAGCTGCTGCAGCGCAGGCTGTGAAGCCCAATACAGTATGTCACACTGTTACTTTGAAAGGCAATGACTTGATCATGATTAAACATGACAAATTATGCAATATTTACAGCAAAGCAGCCAATGAATGCCAGGTACATCAATCATGATTAATCATGGCTAGATTTTACCAGCATATGATCAAGCATGATTAATCAGGATCTGTGAAGCAGGTTCTGATTGGCTGCCAGTAACCTGTATCAGACATTGATCAACAATTATTAATCATGACTGATAACATAAAAATACCATCAGCAAAGCTAATCATGGCCATATGTTACAAGCATATGATCAATAATGATCTGTGATGCAGGTTCTGATTGGCTGCCAATAACTTGCATTAGGTATTGATCAACTATTATTAATCATGATTGATAAAAACACCATCGGCAAAGAAAGAAAAGTAATGGTTCATGGCTGTTTTGGGTATTGATAGATTATGATAGATAATGATTTAGCACCACCAAAAGTACTGGATTAAAAATGATCATGTCCCAGCAAAACAGTTGATTACAACATTTATCAATCATGATTAATAATGATTGACAATAAAAAACACTATGATGCAATAAAATGATGATTTATGATTAATCTGGATTAAAACAGTATATTGGAAATCACAAATTCAGGAAAAATCATGATCAGATCATGAACAATAATTTGATGATTTATGACTGAGGCCATTTTATGTTGGTGAACTTTTATTATTAATGATATTTTTGTGATTTGTTATGTGTGAACGTGATCTTTAACAATGAAATATAAGGATATTTCATGATCAATCATGAAAAACTCTCATTCATTTTGGCTGGTAGTAGCATATTGCCCACCTTTTCCTCTGGATTTCATTGGTGAAAACCTTGGATGTCTTTTTCCAGGGCTTCAATTCTGGGAGACTTAATTACAAGGAGTCATTTTGAAAATAAGAATAGAACAAATTGTCTTCCTAAGGGACCTCCAGGATTTGTCCAGTGTAAACAGCATATGTTATGTAAACATGGACACTCAGGTAATCTTTTGTGTTGCCAGGTAGTAAGAAACAGAGAGGTTTGCCAAGTCATATCATGTTATGACCAGAGTGGTGTGTGTTCCTTTTGCTCCTGCCCCAAGATGTGTGTGGGCAGGACCAAAAGGCAGCTTAAAATACATGTGCATGAACAACAGAGGGCAATCAAAATAGAACAATATTCTTTGTGGTACATTCCTCTGAGGAACACAATAGGACCTCTTATCATTCAAAATGTCAGCACTTTAGCATATTGTCTTGGTGGATTTACCATCTAGTAGTTTGTCCCCATGGGACTTGATGAGGTCATTTAACCAAACATCTTTGCAACCAATACTTTCTAGTCATTAGATTTTTATCTTATCATTCTTATGATGTTATAGCTTTGATGGACTTAATTGCAATCACTGCATTTTGAATTTATATGAATGCCTACATTTTGGAGATGAATTCTATGTCGCATTAATATGTGGTATTCAGATGGGGTTTGAATCTACACACCTTGCCTCTTGACTCTGGATAAATGCCTGGCAGTCGACATACTGCACCTGGATTTCAGAAAGGCCTTTGACTCAGCCCACACATACAAAATTGATCAAGAAGTTGGAAGACTGAGAGTGGAGTTTAAAATGTCTCGTGGGTGATAAACTGATTAAAGGAGAACCCAGAGAGTAGTGGTTTGGCAGAATGATTAGAGATGAAGGAAGTTACCAGAAGGGGTCAACAAGGGTCAGTGTTCGGCCTGTGCTATTCAAAATGTTCATACAGTAAATGTCATTGAGACTGCATAGGGCAAAATTTGCCTTTGCAGACAACACTAAGCTCTGTGGGAGGTGAACACAGAGAAGGGTGTCCAGAACATGAGAGGAGATGGGAAAGGTTAGAGATGGTATGTAATCTGGTACCTGGGGTTCAATGCACAGAAGTCCAAATTCTTACATATTGGGGAAGAACCTGATGTGGAATACAAGCCAAAGGTAATCAGAGTAGTTTCCAATGAGGAGAAAGACCTACAGATTGCATGTATTGGAATCCTGAATCCCGCCACAAATGCAGTAGGTCAGCTGCAAGATCTAACAGGATGCTGGGTTGCATAAGTAGAGGTTTCAGTGGCAGAAGAAAGGGGGTCATTCTACCTCCATACAGAGTCAGGGTGTGACCGCACCTGGAATATTGTGTACAGATCTGGAACACATGCCTGTATCTCAAAAAGGACATAGACTAGCTTGATATGGTGCAGAGAAGGCCCACATACATGATTTAGAGACAGCAGGGGTTCACATATGAGCAGAGGCTGAAGAACCTGAATATGTGCTCACTGGAGAACAGAGTGCAATGAAGTGACATATAAGAAACAAAGAAGAAAAGCTAAGGCGGTCTAGAGACAGTACATCATAGGGTAACTAAAATTATTATGGGCCAGCAGAACAGATACTATGAGGATCAGCTTAAGTATCTGAACATGTACTTGGAAGAGACCTAAAGGAGAGATGTGATATGATAGAGACCTTCAAGTTCCTGAAAGGAATAAACAAGGTGGATTGCAATAAAATATTCAGCAGGAATGGAGAATCAAGAACAAGTGGACATGATTGGAAGCTGGTGGAGGATTTTCAGGAGGGACATGAGAAAGTTTAATTTTATAGAAAGAGTGGTTGAGCCATGGAACAGTCTTCCAGCAGAGCTGGCAGGTCCAAGAACCATTAAGTATTTCAGTTATGGCTGGGACTGAGTAAAAGACTTAATAGTTACACATGGTGAAGCAAATTGCAGGGGGTAAAGGGTGGAGCTGTGGGTGATTATCCCATCTACACAATAGGTCCTGTGGAAGAAGGGTAAAACAGCACAGACCAGATGGACCAATAGTCTTTTCTGACTACATTTCTATGTTTCATGGAGACCTTTATGTACTGTACCTTAGGGGCAAAAACAAGGTAAAGCACAAAGAATTCTTCAGGACCACCAAAAACAAAACAAATGAGTGGAGACTATTACAAGCTGACTGGAGACAGATTACAGAAGGAGTCCAGAAGAACTTCTTCCTGAAAAGAGGGGTAGAGAAGGCTACTAGAAAATATACATAGATACATAGATGTCAATGGCAGATAAGGGCCTACGGATCACCTAGTCTACCCATTTGCACACGTACTGTAACTTGCTTCTTCAAGCTACTTTGGATCTGGATTATCCCTTTCCTCGACTGCCAGGATCCCCTGATGCCTATCCTGTGCATTCTTGAATCCTGGAATTGTTTCAGCCCCCACTGCCTCATCCAGCAGGGTGTTCCATCTGTCCACCACCCTCTTCATGAAGGAATACTTCATCGCGTTCCATCTGAATTGCCCTCCCTAGTCCTGGGACCTCTTTTGAATGAAAAATTGTATTTTGCTGCACCTGGTTCCTCCCTGGGAAGTACTTATATGTCTCAATCATTTTCTCCCTCTCCTCCTCTCTCCAGAGAGTACATATTTATGTGTTTCATCCTGTCTTCATAGGTTCTGTGATGTGAACCTTGCACTTGGTTGCCCTCCTCTGAACTGCTGCGCCCTGTCTATGTCCTTACGTAGATAAGGCCTCCAGAACTGGACGCTGTAATTGAGGTGTGGCCTGACTAATATCCTGTATAGTGAAATTATGACCTCCCTTTTCCTGCTGGTGATACCCCTGCCTATGCATCCCAACATCCTGTTTGCTTTACCTGCCGCCTTGTCACACCGACTCCCTACCTTGAGGTCAACAGAGATGATAACCCATAGGTCCCTTACCTGCTTGGAGCATTCTGTTTTCTACCCCCAGTTGATATGTTGTTCCAAATGTTTTGTGCCCCATGTACATTATCTTGCATTTCTTTGCATTAAATTACGGTAAACAAGAAAACTGTGAAAACTGTGGATAGCTTCAAGAGAGGGTGGAATAAAGTTAAGGGAGGGTAAGAGTGATCAGGTAAGGGCCAAAGTTTCATGCAATGTATGAAACATGAGATCTGCATAGACTAGACCATATTGTCTTATCTAGCTGGCATAATTCTTGTGTTCTTGTCATGTTCTGAAGATACATGAAATTTATATAATTAAAACAGGTACACATCCTGACAGCACTTTATCTATACTCCCATTTTGCTGTTATCTTTTAACAAATATCAGATATCATTCATGAAATCATGTTATAGTATTCCATTCCAATTTTGGAAATGGTGGCTAATTTTATATTGAGTCAACATAAATAGAAGGTTTCTAGCTTGCAGGACTTTTTTTGTCAGGCAGGCTTTAAAAGTTAAATTATAAAACTGAATATGCTAATTAATACAGCAATGTATGTGGTAGTATCACATGAGGACCCCCATAGGAAGAAGTGTTATGTTCAATATTGCACATACCTGTAAGTTTGTCCAGCATCCATAGTTTGGAGCCATACTCTGGTTGCATGTTTCTTAGCTCATTTACTTTGTTTTAATTAACTTTTATTCAGCTACAATTGCCGTGAGAGTTCATCCAATTTTGCCTTCCTACATGGCAAGTACTGCATAACTTGCAAAAGATGGGTCAAAACCAGGCAACAGAGGAGTACAGGAGTAGCATTAATGGGCCACAGGGGTATACCATGATGATAGCGACTGCATATGGGCTACTGTCATAACAGCTACCCATATGATGACGCTATCATCGTGTGACTTTAAGGGAGGATGGCGACGTTGCACCATGAGGTTGGGGTGGGCAACAGGAAGGAGGGTGGGCAACAGGACATGGAGGATGGGGAACAGGATGTGACCCTGTGGTGAGCCTGCTTCTGTGAGCCAACCATGTGGTGTGGTGGGTAGGGTGGTTGGCTCCAGCAGCAGGTCCTGCGTTCGGGACTGGAGCTGGGGTCTTTGTGTTTTCTGCAGCTGCAGGACTTAGATTTTGTTCTGAACCAGGATGCCCTTCCGCAACATGCACCCCTTGAGATGAAAATATTTTTAGGGGTGCAGGATGGGTTCAACCCCACCGCATGCACAATTCAAGTAGCCTTTATCTGCATATCACGAAAATATTTTTGGCGATAATGCAGGTTGTGATAATAGCGATTGCCTTTGTGCAGTTGCTATTATCACATAGAACCACTGCAAGAATATAGTTAAGGAAGCCAAAAGGAACTGGAAACCAGGATAGCAGGTAGGAGCTGAGGATAACACCAAAGTCTTCATCCAGTACATAAATAGAAAGAGCAAAGAACAGAGAATAGGAATGTTATTGGCAGAAATAAAGCTCATGGCACATTGAGCCTGGAAGAGTAATATAAATTAGCAATAACCCACAACAGAGTATGGGGTTATAGGCATTTAATCCACTCCTTGGGTGTTTGTGGGGCATAAGGCCACAGGCCAGATGTCCTCACAGCACCTGAGGAATGGATTAAATGCCTATAACCCCATATGCAAGAGTGAGTCATTGCTCTTATAACATGGACATGTTTTAAAAAAAGTGTTTTTCCTCTATGAATAGGGACATGTTTAATGCATCCTGCTGACTTGAAAATAGTCACTAGAATTATGAATATGTGCTTTATTTTATGAACATACCAGTGCCAGAAATATAGTGCTGACATGATTTCTGATATGTGTACTGTATATTCATAACATAAAGTACATATGCATTGCTCACTTTGGTGTGAAGTTTCCACCATCAGCTTATCACTGTCTCTGTCTCTCTCCTCTCCACACAGCATGGTGCTCGCTATCTGTCTATTGCTGGTGATTCTTGGCTCACTTCTTAGTTAGACGTCGCATGCCTTGTTTTGACTTCCTTGGCCATGCCAGACACAGAAATACCCCAAACCAAAATCTGCCCAGTGAAAAGTCATGACAGAAAGGCAGGAAACTGAGGACTTAGAATTATGTTATAGTCTCTTTTCTCTATCACTGTCTCTCTGTCACTTGCATGTACCTCACGCCACCTGCTTGCTGAACTCACAGAAACCAGCCTGGACAGAGGGATGAGAGAATGTCTCAGTCCCTGTCTCGCACTCACTATCTCTGTCTTCCGCTCTGTCTCTCTCTCTCTGTTGCTACGGTGATGTCTGTCTCTCTCACTCTGTTCAACTGAGACACCTTTGCAATATATGGGCTGATTACACAGTAAAGCAAAACTCAAACTGATGGTTCTTCAAATGGGTGCTGTGGAGTCAGCAAGGGATTACCTTTGGCACAAGGGTGAACAAATTGTTTTTGCTTGGGGGCTGGAGCAGAGCAGATTGACAAACTGGTTTACCAGCTCCAAGAGGGTTCCAGGGAGGGGGCTGCCAATGGTGCTGTATGTAGGGGATGGAAACATCCCTAAAAATCAGTACAGAGTAAGACAGAAAGGACATCCCAATCTCGCTGCCCCTCGTGTCTCTTTTCTGTCTCACCAGGGATGATGTATGGCTGCTGGGGTAGGAGAGAATGGGGTGCAATAAACTTCAGCTGCTGTTCTCTGTATGCCTTTTTCCAAATGGGAAAGTAAGCAATCTCCTCCTCCGATGATGTCTGCAGCTCTTACTGCTTCACAGCAAATGAAAACATGGGTTCAGAACACTGGAACACTTCCTTGTGAACACAACAGGAGAACAGCTGTCACTTACTTTAGTACTTTTAAATGACTGCCTTGCAGTTCTTCTTTTTCATCATATAACAAGTAACAATGTAACCCAGGATATTGGCTGAGGGAACTTTATACAACCGTGGATTAAATAGTGAATTTAATCCACGGTCAGGTGATGCTCTTCAGTCAATGAAGTTTGCTGCTGTTCTGAACCCATGTTATAAAGAAGAGATTGGTCCCCAAAACAAGGGTAGAGAAATCTATGAGCAACCCAGATGGCTGAGATGCTGTATGAATACTTCACTTCTGTGTTCATTGAAGGACCCAAAGAGGGTGGCTTTCATTGGGAGGGCCCATGACATCAAGTGTAATCATGTTGCAGTCAAGAGAAAGCAGATGCACTATCAGGTTAATCTAGTGTCACCACAAAATGCATTTGAAGAAAGCAAAACTGGGAGCACTCCTGTAAGCCCAGTTAAAGAATTAAATAGTCCAGAATACTTGCCAATAAGTAGGCAAAGTGTTTATTTGTAATAGGAAATGGTGCACAAATACTCTTCTCTGGTGCTTCAAGGTGAATGCCACATCCCTCATTTGAGGAGAAGCTGATGAAAATCAGCCCTTGAAGCAGCAGTATTTGTCAGACAAAATGTTGTCATATACTTTTTAGCAGAAATATATATTCTGACATACTTAGATTCATCTTCAGTGTATTTTAAGTTTTCTCAGTTGTTTTAAAATACCATTTTCAGCTAATTTTGTAATTAATGACACAAGGCATTCACCACTTGCAATTTTAAAATCTTTTCAGTGAGATTACCTGTTGAATGTACATGCTAGGCTTCTAATGTAGGTGTACTGAAATGGTATTACTGCATGTTTCTGATGGTAAACAGCACATCACTGCACCCAAGATATTTATAGTTTTATGGTGGACATGGGAGTATGAATTTTCAAAACTTCAAATTGCCTATATTGGCTCAGGAATGAAAAAATAAACCAGAAGTAATGGATATCTTGATATTTTTGCTAGAACAAAAACATAGCTGTCAAAAAACAACAACAACAAAAAAAACTCTATATGGTGACTAACAGATATCACTACTTCTACTGCCCAGGAGTGGGCACTTCTAAATTAAGTGGTGTAAAAGGGAGGGGTAAACACATAAGTATGTGGAGTTAGTATAGGAAATGTGGGAAGTTAAAGAAGAAAGACTGCAGTAATGAAAACAAATAGGAAAGGTAAATAGAAGAAACAACTGACAAGAAAGACGTAAGGAAGTATGTAAATGATGAAAAATAGTGAGAAAAAGAAGGGAGCATAGGTGAGATACATGCATTTGGAGGAATTTAATTCATGATACAAAACCAAGTACAAAACTTAAACATCATCCATCAAACAGAAATGAAGGCACCATCCCACTGGGTTCAAATAACCAGCTCACAGGAAGGATTACAATGACTTAAATACAAAGTAGCATCTGAAATTACAAAAAACCTGACTGCATTACCTAATGAAATCTGGGCTACTTAATCTGTGAGACAGTAATATGCAAGACATTATGGTGACTGAAGAATCCACTACACAGCATCTGAATAACAATGGCTAAATACTAGCTCTCAGCACTGACTATTGCTGATGTCACTGAGCATGAACACAGACTCTAAAGTACAAAGAAGAATACAGCAGGGTCTCACCATTAATAGAGTTACAATAAGTACTGTATAATTTCTGTGTGATCAAAATATAAAGTCACAAACTACTGCTGTGTAATAAAACTGGAACCTCAATTAAAGCAAACTAAGATGAAATAAAATAAATGACCGTAGTCAGAAGGAAAAGCAAGTAGGGAGGATGAGGTAAATGGCCTCAAGGGGGGTAGAGGTTTAAGGGACAGGAAAGGAATGAAGGGCATGGATAAGGATGGAGGTTTGTTAAATGTTTAGGCATTCAGTATCATGATAACTCACAGTATGTCCTCAAACAGTTGGTGTCATGATAAACCTAAGCCCAAATGGATGCTGGGGAATGTTCATGGTCACTTTATTTTATGTGTGTGGCCAGCTTTAAGTTGAATTATAATGTTTAATATACTATTTAATAAAGCCATATAAGTGGGAGTATTACAATGGACAAATCCATTCTGAGGAAGAAGCTTCAGCTTTGATACATGGGGTAAGGTATATTCTGTGTCCACATTTGGGAGAAGAGGTGGACGAAATTGCTAAAATCACTTCACGTCAAAATTTGCAAATTTTGCCAACTTATCTCGACCAACAACCATAATTCATATAGCAACTTCAGTAGCAAACTGGCCAAATTTGAATGACAGATCTAAATAAATTGTGAACTAGGAGGTGAATAGGACAATTTGTGTAGTTTGCTGCATTAATTTGGCCAATTCACTTGCAAAAATTATGTGACTTGTGTCTCTAACTGTAATAAAACCTCTCCCACCCACTGCATTGTAACCATTAACAGTTTGTTTTATTTGCTTTCTCACTGTACATAACCTGTGATATTTTGTATAATTATCTGTATTGATTTTTCAAAACGTATGACATTTTTCTGCTTTAAGAGCTTGGGTCCTGACACTTCTGCATTTCTCTGAACTGCTTATTGTACTTATAATGTTGTGTGACTATATATTTGACATGGAACCTTTTTAAATGAGCACTTGTGCTCAAAGGTTATCTCCAAAGTTTTCAATACGTAAAATAAATAAATACTGTCGAACTGTCAAAACATTGAAGTCTTAGTACTCCCCTGTCATTGGCCACTGGCACCATTCTCCCTTCACCCCCCGCCCTGTTGAATTTCAACTAAAAGTAAGACAAGCAACATAAGTTCAATATACAGTACCTTCCTCTCACCCATATGACAAATGCCTCCCCATCTCCACCCACCTGAGTCCCACCACCAGCATGTCAATTAGTCATACACATACACACACACACACACACACACACACAAACACAACCCCCTCTGATTCCCATCACCTTGTCCCCCACCAGAATCCAGAAAAAATGCTAACTGTAATAAAGAAAAGTCCCCTTGCAGAGGATCTGCTCTGTTCAGTGCTCATCATGGTAATGAGCCTGCATGAATGAATGGTGACATAGTTTGCCCCTAGTAAAACTGAAAGACTGAAAGTCAGCCAATCAGGTTTACTATGAGCAAAGACATCACCATTCATTCATGCACCAGTGCCATTGCCAACACGGATACTAAACAGAGCAGATGCTCTGTATTGGGAGACATTTTATTTATTACAGGTAGCATTTTTCTGGCACTGATTGGGGAGGAGAATGGTGGGGAAGCAGAGAGGGATTGGATGTGGGTGATATGACTAATGGACCTGGTGGTGGAAATGGGTGAAGGGAGGTAAGGAGGTGTTTAACACTTGGGTTGGGGAAGGATATATTGAAAATATGTTAAGCTTGTCTTACTTTAGTTGAAATTTGCCAGCAAGGGGAGAGCTGAGGTGCCTGTGATGGATGGGAGGAGGTATGACTACAACATTTTTAGGAGTTAGAGGAAGCAGAATTACAGCACAGTAGGTGGGAGAGATTTTATTGAGTTTGAGGTTTATTTTACCAAACAGTTCTGGTGGGTGTGGCTATCAGAAAATTCACAAAATTCACAAAGTTCAAATTTCTGTGAATTTGCACCAAATTTGCTGTTGAATTAAAACATCACTGTATCTCTATTCAGGAGTCATGCTTTGTTGGGTGAATGGTAGCACAGTTACTTTGTGTTAAAACATTTTTATGCAGCAGTAATTGTCTTTGAATGCTCAGTCATTTTTGACTTCATACATAAGGCAATCAAAACACTCTTAAAAAGGGTCTGTAACTGCTTTAAAGAGTTTGATCACCTCCAGGAAATAAAGGGTAGAGAGCATCACTGAGTGACTGCAAGAACATAATGAAGGAAACCAAGGGATCAGAAAATCAGGAATGCAGAAGGAGCAGCAGATAACAACATAGCCTTCTTCTAGTACATAAATAGAAAACATAGAACAGAGATGTTGTCAGCAGAAAAAGCCCTGTGGCTCATCAAGCCTGGAAGAGTAATATAATGGAAGCGATTGGGTCTCTGAAAACAAGGAAGGGAGGAACCTTATGATCCATGAATGATGGTCGAGATGCTGTATGAATACTTTGCTTCTGTGTTCAATGAAAGGCCCCAATGTGGATGGTGCTGTATGGTAGGGTCCATGGAATCAAGCATATCCATGATGCAACCTGCAAGACATCACCTGTCCTGATCATAGACTACTTTGTAAGAATCAAGCCAGGTAACTCCAAAGTGGTAAATACATTAATTTCCAGGATCTCAATGTAGCTAAATGATGAACTGATGGAACCTCTTGTGATAGTCATTCATGTGTTTTTCTACACAGACGTGGTACCAGAAGACGGAAAAGGTAGTGTGTTCCAAATATTAAGAAGGAAGCCAGGTCAAAATCAGGAATTCATAAGTCCATAAGCCATTGTCAGTGCTGCATAAGTTACTAAAATTCATTATCAAGGACAGCATAATGGATCACTTGATTGAGGTCAAGGTTTTCACCCACTCACAGCAGGACATTATGAAGGGAAGATCATGCTAAACCAACCTGATCAAATACTTTGAAAGGGTGACCAGGAGGTAGACAATGGCAGGGCAGTAGATATTGTATGTTTGCACTTCATCAAGGCCTTTTGCACTGTGGTGCATGATTAGATTCTTGCCAAAATATACTAGTACAGAATACCCAGTCATACAAAAGGTGGATTGATAATGTGCATTACGACAGGAAGACAGAGCTGTGCCACCTGACATCTGTGGCCACCTGACATCACCCAAGTGTGGAGGGGTTCTTAGCTGCATTCCTCAGCAACTGGTGCTGGGACCATAGCTTGTCAACATTTTCATCAATTATCTGTAACCTAGGGTCTCCAGTAGTCTGTTTTAATTTGCTGATGAAACTAAGCTGACCAGGGTGGATTACCTTATATAGGAATAAACTTCAAGAATACCTGGACAAGCAGGGTTACAAGTCAGTCTCCTGGAGACTTAGATTCCATGGCCGGATATTCAAACTGCGCCAGGCTGTGGTGCAAGCCTGGGCACAACTCTATTTTGTTGCGCAGGGTGTGACCTGGCGAGATCCAACGGAGCTGCACTATGGTGCAGCTTTTGCATATCGCACCCTGGCCATCACCACTGTGCATGGCACAGTGGCACTGCGCCAGTGCAAGTGGCCAGAGTGAGCATGGAGATGCGCTTAGCACAAGTGCCATTCGCCCATGCACAGCACCTGCGATATTCAAAGGGGACATGCAAATGGAGCCATAATTTATGCAAAGGTGCACATGGGGCCATTTGCATGTCATTATGGCTCCATTTGCATCCCATTAGCATGCAGGTGCGCTGATCCCCGATTACTTGCGCATGGCATCCTGCCAGTCAGCAGCCGCCGGGGACAGATGCCCCTGTAGCCTGATCATGGGCATCTGTCTACAAGAATAAGCCCCGTCCTATATCCCTGGTGGTCCAGTCGATCACTATGTGCCCGATCGCGGCATCGGTAGTATAACTCCTCCCACGTCCAATATCCCTGGTGGTCCAGTGGACCGATCACTGCATGATCATGGGCATCTGTAAATCATACAATAGTGCTATTACCCTGGTTGTCTAGTGCACCTTCCTCCCACCGCCCACTGTGTCCTACCGCCCCTCCCCGGTCAGCGGTGGGTGGCAGCACCCACCCACCTGCCGCCCGCCACCACTGACAGAGAGCTGGTAGAGCTGCTCATTCCATTGTTCACAGTGTGAGCTAACTGGCGCAAGTCGATATTGTATTATTGTTCAGATATGTGAACAAAATCATCTACATCTGGACTGGAGTAGTATGGTATGAGTTACACGCCCATTGGCTCACGCCAGAACCAATGGGTGTGCAGCCCCATCGAGCTGTCAGTCGATGGTGCAGCAGGTGGGTGGTGCTGCTGCCCACCGCTGACCGGGGAGAGCAGGCAGGGACCCAGTGGGTTGGGAGGAGGGGGTACACTAGAACACCAGGGTAATAGGACTATTGTATTATTTATAGGCAGCGATCGATCCACTGGACCACCAGGATATTGGACGTGGGGGATTAGATTACCGAAGCCCGTGATCGGCAGAGTGTGGTCCACTGGACCACCAGGGATATTGGACGGGGCTTATTCTTGTAGACAAAATGCCCGATCGGGTACATAGTGGTCCACTGACCACCAGGGATATAGGAGGGGGATTTATTACATGGATGCCCATGATGGGGCATGAGGGGTGCCGCCAGGTGCGGCAAGACCAGGTGGCCACCCACAGGTGGCAGCTGCTGTGTTGCTCCTGCAACAGCAGCTCACCTGTGGGTGGCCATCACTTGTTCCTTTTTTGGCTTAACTTTGTGCAGGCGCAGGTAGGGGTTGTGCATGCATGACTCTGCACATCCCGGCTGAATATCGGACTGTGCAGGTTATGCATGGGCAGCACCTCTACCCGTGCCTGCACATTACTGATGTGTGCGCTCTGGCGCTAGCCACTGTTGCGCCCATGCACAACCCTTTTGAATATCTGGGCCATGTAGCCAAATGAAAGGTGTTACACTTGAGAAGAGAAACCCAGGTAAGATGTACACACTGTGCAGGGTTTGTTTACTACAGTGAAAGAAGAAAATGGATAAAGCAAAAGCTGGGCACTAAACACCACACCAACACAACTATGACAATAATGTTGTGTCAGGAAAAAGTATCCCAGTGGGTACTCTTCTTATATTGCACACGTGTCAGTTTAATTTTTCAAAATGGGGCTATTAGGCAATGAAAGCCAAAATTGTTCCAGAGTAAGCAAGCCACTCTAGGCAAAATATAAATTTTCAGCATTCTCTAAAATGTTAATTATAAATCTGACATAGGCCCTCAGGTAATGGCCAATGTTTCACCCTTGGGGTTCTTCAGGAGATGAGCTCTTCCTATAAATTCCAATGACTAGTGCTTAAATGACTGCATACCATTACAAGATTTGTGAGATACAATGAGCCCTGCACCCTGACAAAGACTCGTCTTCAGTTTTAAAAAATGGAGATTGTGTGAATGCTCTCCATGGCTATGGAATAAGTATTAAGCAATTTTGTTTATGCACTTTGGCACTGGACTGATGTTTTTTTTCTGTAGTTCTACTTTAACGCTGCTTTATTTTCCTCCTGGAGTGCAATCTCTCATACTGTTTCGTGTTCTTATTATCAGGTTTGCACCAACCTGCTGTGTAGCACATAGGCTCTTTGACTTTCATTCTGGAACAACCTGCTGGCAGAGACAGAGGACAGGAAGGAAGCACTGGTCTTTAAGATAGGCATATAAATAATTCTGCTTACCAGGTAATTACAGGGTATTCGAATTGTACGGTGGGTGAGAAATCTCTACAAATTAGTACATGCTTGAACAGTATACTTATTCCCTCACTAACAAACTTAGTTAAACAAATAAATGCCTAAATCCATAAAGAAATAATGCAAGCCATCTCCCCTGCAGCTCATGAGTAATGAAAGGATTAACTCTTGTGCCATCCTGGGACTACCATCAGCAGATTGCCTGGTTATAGGGAGAGGTATAAATTGGGGAGATTTGGTGTGAAGGGAGGTTGTTGGTAGCCTGCTCCAAGGAATGATCATTACTTGTGACCATGGTGTGACGGTTGCCATCCCAACCCATATCTTTCAGCAGAATGGCAGTGTCAGTGAACAAGTATGGAAGTGTTCTGTTGAGGGAGAAAGGCTGCATTGAGGATGTTTACCAGTAGAATGCTCATCCATGCTACAGAGAGAGATATCTAGGCTGAACTGTCACTCACAATTGGTGGGTGGGGTTACAAGAATGAAATGTCCACAAAATTGGTTTATTTGCATTATTTTTCTTATGGTGTGCCAAAATATTTGAGGATTATGTAAATTGTTAATTATATTTCACTTTGTTTGTATTTTATTAGTTAGAGACCAATGTATTTGACTAGGAGGTGGAGCCTCACAAACTATGTGATCATTTTGTATATAAGGTCTTCTCTCCAGTCTAGGGCAGATTAGTTCAACCTAGGAACCAGTCAAAGACACACAGAGAGTGGACCAACACCAGGTCCTGACTGTGTCATGTTTGTTTGACTCTTTGATTTCTTTAAAAGTTATTTTATTTTTATTTTGCTTCAATAAGTTCACACTGCTGTGTGATTTCTGCACCTTATCCATTGTGTTTGTGCTTTACTGAAAACCCCAGTACTACACTGGTTATGTTATGAACTTTTGCTTGTTGTGTGGACAATGGACTTGTTTACTAAACTGTATTGGGTCTAATTCTTTCTCCCCTTAAGATGTAGTGGCAAGTAACTTTTGGGCACCTGGGGAAGATCAGTGAACCAGGTAAATGCAGTTGTTCTGGGTTAGTATCTGCTGTGGTAGCCCCCCCACAGACTTTTTATCATACACCTAGACATCGGGGTGGGGGCTACATAAATATTTCTATTTCTTGTCAGTTGGTTTATTGCTGCAGTGGTAAGTCCTCTTTTATTAGATGCTATAAGTCTAATTAAACATTCATGAGCCCAACTAAGCACATGTTTGGCCACTCAATCAGTCTTTAACATCCTAGAAATGATCAATCCAGTTGCCAACTGACTCTGTGTGCACACAATGTCTTAAATGTAAGACATAGTCATGCTGCACAGCTCAAGACAGCCTGCTAAAAGTGGAAACGTAAGAAAAAAATTAAAATTGAAATTTTATTGCAATTAGACTTATAATTGCAAATATTATAGCAAAATCAGTTGTTTTTTTTTGACTAATGACTGGCTGGAAAAGATGTCCTTGGCTGTGACTCAGGCCACACATCCCCAAACAGTTGTTGTTCATCCTTGAGAGGACCAGCTTCTCAGTTGTTATTGCTTAACTTAACCAGAGTGTCCAATATGGTACAGACTTTTAAACAAACTGCACAGTATTGACCAGTTACCTCCCAACACAATTTTGGTCACAGGATGTTGAATCCTTATACAGCAATGTCTCACACAAAGATGGCATAAGGATGCTATGAATACCTGAAAAAGCAACCAGAGACAGCAATTATCCACTGATATGCTAGTCAAACTCACTGAATACATTCTTTCACAAAACTATTTCAACTTCAACACTGATATTTACGTTCAAAATATGGGGATGGTTATGGGCAACAGGATGGCACCACATTATCGCCCCTGGGTCTGTGTGGTGGCTGCTTGTGTTTGTCTGTGTCTGTAGCTTAGTTTTTGTGGATTTACATGTTTTCTGCTTGTGGTAACTATACCATTCTTGCTCACTACATCCGTGAAAGTCTCCTGGACTGGATTTCTGCAAAAATCATCAGGTATCTTTATCTTCATTTTAAGATCAACTTTTGGAAGCTATCCCAAGCAAAACATAAGTGAAGCAACTACATCTGACAACCTTGGTGACTCTGGGTCCTCTGGAATCCACACTTTCGTCTGACCTGCTTCATGATCTGTGTGTGGGCTTTTCAGCAACCTGTTTGAATGACAAAGAAGCATTCAGACAAAGGGATTTCACATCCTGCATATGTGCAGGCACAGTTAATCACCTTCAGAATTTTAACATTTCAGTGACTCTGGACCTCAGCTGTTGATCATTCTTTTGGCTTTTGACTTATCCACCAGGTACCTATCTGCAAGCGACTGGGTGCAACTGACAAGCTACAACAAGGATAAATGGGCATATCATCCTCTATTACTAACAACCTCCTTGCTCTGGGTCCCTAGACGCCTGCACTGGTCCAAGCTGCATACGCCTCAGAAGTGTAATTCTATTGACTATGAAGTACAGCAACTGTCTCTAAACTCCTACCTCCTCCTTTTGATATCAGAAAGTGTCCACTCAATTCTTGGCCCTGTCTCCTACAATACAACAAAGCCTGCCAAAATGGAGGGGGGCTCAAAATTGCTACCTTAAACATCTGCAGTCTCCTCCCAAAACTGGCCTCCTTCAAATCTTTGCCAGCCAGCACAACCGGATATCCTTGCCATCGTGAAACTTGGCTGATACCTAATACTCCGGATCATGCCATCTCTATACAAGGCTACAAGATATTCAGGCTGGATAGGACCCCGAAAAGGGTTGGTGGGTGTGCAATCTACATAAAGAACTACCTCACCTGTCTCCCTGGTTCTTACCCCACCACAGAAACCTCCAGTGCAACTCCTCCCTATCAAGATACTACTTGGTGCCCAAAACAAAGTCCTCACGATTGCTGTTGTCTATATCCCACCAAAGGATCCTGATTCTGGCCTACAGGCTGTCCTCGAGTTCGTAAGTACACAACCTTTGACATCAAACTCCTTCTCCTTGGGGACTTTAATATAAATTGGCTTGCTCCTGATGCAGGGTCAAACAAAGATGCTATCCTAGCAGCAAATTTAACACAAGTGGTAAACTCCCACCAGGAAAACTACAAATCAGGGACCAGCACCCTCATTGACTGGATCCTTACCAGCCACCCTATCCGTATAACCAATGTAAGTGTTCTCCTGACTCGCTCAGTGATCACTCTCCAATAATATGTACCTGGACAAATAAGTTGTAAGCCGCCACCAAAAACCATCTATAGCAGAGTCCTACCTTATGGCAACCTTATTCATCTCAAGACCTGTCTTAGGCAGATAGACTGGTCCTTGATTTACAAAACTCAAGATGTTGACCTAGCCTTTGATTACTTTATTTCTACTTTCAACACTGCCTGTGACACCTATGCACCAGTAAAAGCGCAAAATCAAAGCACTCACAAATCCCTGGCTCACAGTGAAGCTATTGGCACAACTCAAAAGTAGGGATCACCTCTGGGCCACTGCAAGAGCTACTGGCACTCTGTCAGACATTCAAAAGTATAAACAGGCTCAGAACCACTGTACTAAACAGATCCGCTTGATGAAGAGCTCCTACTTCAAGAATGCCCTCCAACTCCTGGGGCGAAGGGAAATCCTTCTGGGACAACATAAAGAATATCATGGGTCAGAGTCCAAATCCTTCCTACAATAATGAATGTGGATGGAACCACTACATTAGACCCAGAGATCATTGCAAACACCCTAAATGATACCTTCACGGACCTTAGTGGTGTCCTTTCATCTGATTTCTTCACTGATGCTGACCCTCCAATTTCTACTTCTACTACTGCCTCTCCAACCAAACCACCCTTCCATTTCAAACTAGTAAAGGCACATGAAGTCTATAATATGTAAAGAAGGCCATTTCTAAGTCCCGAGCAAGCAGCGACACTATTGACCTTAAACTTCTGTCCCTCACTTGGAGGAAATACTGCTCCTCACAAAATTTTCAATCTCTCCCTCTGCTACAGCCAATTCCCTAGGAAATGGAAAGCTGCAGTTGTTACTCCGGTGCACAAAAGTGGTGATAAGTCACTGCCTGGTAACTATCGCCTGATATCAATACTACCACCTCTCTAAGGCCCTTGAGCGCTTGGTGGACCAACTTTCAGACTACCTGGAAAGCACAACATCCTATGCACTCAGCAGCATGGATTTAGGAAAGGCACAGCACATCGACAGCCCTACTTGAATTCTCAGGAGCAATCCATAATGCCATGGACAAAGGAAACCTAACTGGGCAGTCTACATTGACTTAACCAAGGCATTTGATACAGTTCACCATGGCCTACTTATCAAACAACTACTATCCCTAGGCTCTCTGAGGGTCCTGGTGACTGGGTAAAAATTACCTTGCTCAGCTCTCAATCTGTAAAGTACTGGAGTTCTCTCAGACTCAAAACGGTTCACTCAGGAGTTCCCCAGGGATCCATCCTGGGCCCTCTCCCTTTCAGCCTTTTCTAAACTCCTTCCCAAATCCTGCCCTGAACAAATAATCCTCTATGCCAATGATGCCGTGATTCTTGCTACTCATAAGATCCGAACCTCTTACGCCTCAACCTTCAGCATGCTTTTTCCAAAGTTGAGATGTGGTTCCTTGAACATAAGCTGGTTCTAAACCACAAAAAACTAAATCCATGCTCTTCTCTAACCTCAAGAAACAAGAAACGGCAAGTCCCACTCACCATTAATACATACCTAGGAAATACACTTGAACAAGTGCCCATTTTCAAATATCTTGGAATCAACTTTGATCAAGGCCTAACCTTTGCAACTCACATTGATAGTACAGCAAAAACTATTAATCAGTGAATTGGGATTCTGTATCGGAACCGACAGCTTCTTACCCATTCTGCACTGAGGATTGCCATCCAATCCTCTATCATCTCAGTCGTTGATTATGGCTTAGTTATATATGGATCTGCCACTACTACAGCACTTGAGTAGCATTACAACATCCCTAAATAAGGCCTGTCGGTTTGCTCACTGGTGCCACGATGTACCCACCCATGTATGAACTCTATGCTGACTCAGGTTGGTTGCAAATCTCAAACCGGATAAAGTACCTTACCTGCCTGATGGCAAAAAATCCACTCTGGGCCTCACTCCACCCCTGTTCCAAGACCTGTATGCCCGGCCAGCACCTGTTTTACCAGAAGATCAGAACACCAGCCTCTCCAAGTCCCCGATGCGGACTTCTCAGGGACAAAGATCATTTGCCTATCATGCCCCCACTGGCTAAATGCCCTCAGCACTCATATTACTGCATCCACCTCTCTAGGTATTTTCAAATCAAGGCTTTTCTCTCACCTTGCCACCTCCAGCTCCTGTGACTGCACTGATTAAACCTATTTTCTCACTACCCACCCTGTCCCGTTATTTGACAAAGACATGTTTGGGAAACCTTTTCTCCTGCTATTGTCTGCTCCCCACCTTTTCTTACCCTCTCTGTTCTGGACTTTTTCCCTATTTGTTTCTCCTAATCTGGCATGACCTCTTTCTTGTAATAATAATGTGATTATTGATATCTCATGTCCTTTTGCACAAATGATTTAATATGTATTTGCTCTTGACACAACACAAATTGTTGTGTTATCATCTATGTAACATTTTGTACTGTACCTAATTGACGTGGAACCTTGTAAAAGAGCCTCTGGCTCAAAGGTAGTAATTCCTAGAACAATAAACTAAACTAAACTAAACATTATGCAATCCTCTTCATGACAGATCTAGAAGAAACATTCCTCAGTACACAACACCCCTACTGGGTCAATATGTCATACACTTAATAGTGCACTGCATAACCACGTATCAGGAACCGTGCGATAGGGAAGAGCGAGAGGGTACAAAACCCGCGAAAGGTTCATGCTCGGTAGTGTACCCTCTCATTCTCCCAGGCAGAGGATAAGACCTCTGCTGGAACAGAGACCAGTTAGCAGCTGCCGTGGCTTGATGGGATGAACCACTGGCAGCAAAGGAGGCAGGTAGTGCTTGTGGGACCAGGTTTCAATTTCCAGTCCCAGGCGCATGTATATTTTTATTTTTGCACTTTGTCCAATTTTAACTGTTAACCACTCCCTCCACCAGAGTTAGTTATTGTAGTTGGGGTGTTCTGGTGCAGTCCCCACAAACAAAAAACTTATGCCACTGGCAACATATTGGGCTGTATTGGCAGAGCGGTTATTGCTGCAGCATAATATCTCACAACATTATGACCTCTGTGCCCACAACATCATAAACCATTAAAATATTATTGATCTATTGATGATAGCTTTATGATATGGACAGCAGGAGAGGAAATCCTGAAACAATTTTTTGACAGCTTCAATAAATTCCATCATTCCATAAAATTCCAAATAATAACTCAAAGTGTGTACATTTCCTGGATACCACAGTCACACTAAAAATGGAACACTGCAAACATCTGTGTACAGAAAACCTAGACAGATGCAGTTACCTTCACAGCATGAACTTCCATCCCTCACACACCAAAATATCCATAATACACAGTCAGGCCATCCGGTACCACTGCATTTGTTCAAACTAGGAGGACAGGGACAGATATCTTATTACACTAAAATAATCCTTCAGGCAGAAGGGATATAAATCAGCAACATTGATAGGAATATAAATTATTCTGTTCATATACTGAGAGAAGAACTCCTAAGGTATAAGCTACACAGAACATCTGAATGCACACCTCTGGTAGTAACCTGCAATCCAGAACTAGAAAAACTATGGAAAATAATAAAGGATTTACAGTCACTATTGAGGGAGGGAGGAAAGGGAGGTAGTGCCTGCCGGTGCCATGGCTTGGAGGGACAGGAAATGAATCCTCAGGATCATGGAGCAGCTGAAAAGGGAGTGAGCTGGATGTCATTATCCATCTAGGGACACAAGACCTGGCTGAGAATGGGATCAAAGCAGTGCAACAGGAGTTTGTGGAGTTGGGGAGGACTTAGACAAGTAGCACACATGATAACTTTCTCGGAGTGCTGCCTGTTCATGGCATGGATGAGTGTAGGGTACTCTGCACCATGGTATTCAGTGACTGGTTGAAAAACTTGTGCAGAGCTCAGGATTTGGCTTCATTGGGGACTGGGGCCTCTACCTGGAGGATGCAGACCTATACTGGTGTGATGGTCTGCATCTATCCAGGAGAGGAACCAGGATCCTAGGTGATAGGTTTAAATGCTTCATTGGCATGCATTTAAACTAACCAAGGGTGCACTGAAAAGAGAGGGAAATCTAGCCCCAAAAAAAATCAGGGTAGTTAGTGAGGTAAACACCAAGATAGAGCAGTCAATAGGGAGAAGGGCTGGGGTAAATGGAGAAAAAGACAAAGGCAGTAAGGACAGGGATGGGGTGAAAAGAAATAAAGCCATAAAAAATGGAGAGTATGAGTATCAATGCCTGTAGTCTAGGTAAAAGCTCCCCAAAATGGTGGCCTTGATGGAAAAGGGATGCATGGATATTGTGGCAGTCACAGAAACATGGTACACAGAGAACCATGACTGGGATGTCTACATACCAGGCTACACAATCTACAGGAGGGACAGGGAGGGAAGAAGATGAGGAAGAGTAACTCTGCATGTAAGGGAAGGGATCAAAGCAACTGAACTAAAGGGTAAACAGGGAGGAGAGTAGGCACTGTGGGTCACCCTGGAGACTAGAAATGGCACCACAATCCGCACAGGGGTTGTAAATAGACCCCATCTCAGGGGAGGAAATGGACAAGGAATGATAGAAGGCATCCTTTGGATGGCAGAGAAAGGGAGATATTGCTGATGGGTGACCTGAATATGCTATTTGTGAACTGGAGCACCTTTGCTGCAGCCACATCCAAGAGCAGTGTCATTCTCGATGCCCTATAGGGGCATGCCTCAGACTGCTAGTTTTGGAACCCACTGGAGGGAGCAATCTTAGACCTGGTACTTTCAAATGGGGACAGAGAGAGGATCTCCGATCTTGAAGTGGGTAGCCATCTGGGAACAGCGACCACCAAACAGTGTGGTTCATGATCAACTTTGCTGTAGAGTCAAGTCATACATAAATGAAGGTACTGGACTTCATGATGGCTGATTTTGTTAAAATGGAAGAATTCCTCAGAAAAGCACTGGCAAACAGGCAAGAAGGTGGGGTGGAACAACAATGGAGAAACATCAACCTGCCATCACAGAAGCAACAAGCCTTTGTGTGAAGCAATAAACAAATCAAAACAAAAGAAAAAACACTATGGCTCTCAAAAGAAGTGGCAGGGAAGGTTAAGGAGAAAAGGATAGCATTCAGGAAGGGTAAGGAAACACAGAAGGAGCAGGACAGAGAACTGTGCCAGTTAACAGAAGCAAGTGGGAAGGCAGTCAGAATAGCAAAGGCCCAAACTGAGGAAAGATAGCCAACTCAGTTAAGAAGGGGATAAAACCTTTTATTAGGAGCAAAAGAAAGACTAAGGGAGGATACTGAGGCTGAATAAAGAGGAAGGTGGTTGGGCAGAGAGTGACAGTAAAAGCAGGATACTGAATGAATACTGCTGCTCAGTATTCACAATGGAAAAGCAGGGTGAGATACCTAATCCAGTCAATGGAAGCACTCTGGATAGAGGGTTGATATTAGTCCTTTCACAGAAGAAAGGGTTCTGAAAGAACTCTTAAAACTGAAGGTGGATAAAGCAATAGGTCCTGATGGGATTCATCCCACAATTCCAAAAGAAATAAGGGAAGAACTAGTAACATCACTGACTACCCTTTTAATAAATCATGGGAGGATGATGTGGTACCTGAGGACTGGAGGAGGGTGGATGTGATTCCCTTCACAGAAGTGGGAGCAAGGCAGAGGCAGGAAACTACAGACCTGTCAATTTGACCTCAGTGGTAGGCAAAATGATGAATCACTTGAAGTAAAGAACTGTTGAGTACCTAGAGGCAAGTGGGCACAGGACCCAAGGCAGCATGGATTAACAGCAGGAAGGTCATGTCAGACAAATCTAATTGATTTCTTTGACTAAGTGACCAAAGTAGTAGACCAGGAAGGGCTGTGGACATGGCCTATCTAGACTTTAGCAAGGCAGTTGACACAGTCCCACAAAAGATTAATAAACAAATTAGCCAGCCTGGGAGTGGGTCCCAGGTGGTAGCCTAGTAAAACACTGACTGGACAACAGTACACAGAGGGTAATAGCAAATGGAGTCCACAGTGAAGAGGGGTTACTAGTGGGGTACCACAGGGTTCAGAACTGGGGCAGGTCCTTTTAATATCTTTATAAGTGACATTGCAGAGGACTGGAAGGAAAAACATGTCTCTTTGCAGATGACATAAATATCTGCAACAGGGTTGATATGCAAGGTGGGTAGAAAGGATGAAAAGGGACTTGGCAAGGTTGGAGGAATGGTCAAATGTATGGCAGCTTAGATTCAACGCAAAGAAGTGCAAAGTAATGCACCTGGGAAACAAAACCCAGGAAAGAGTACACAATGGGGGTGAGATACTGACAACAACAAAAATGGAAAGGGACCTGGGGGTAGTTATATCAGATGAGCAAAAGGTGGGCCAGCAATGTGAGAAGGCAGTAAGGAGGGTGGGGGATACTGGGATGCATAGGTGAGGCATCACCAGTTGAAAACAGGAAGTTGTTGGCCCTCTGTACAGAGTTGATAAGACCACATCTGGAGTACTGTGAACATTTCTGGAGACCCCATCTCCACAAAGACATAGACAGCCAGAGGAGGGCAACAAAATGGTGCAGGGTCTGCACTAGAAGATATATGAAGCAAGACTAAAGAAGCTTAAGATGTATAGCCTCGTGGAAAGAAGGGAGAGGGGGACATGATAGAAACTTTCAAATACCTCAAGGGAATCAACAAAGTCAAAGAGGGTAGTATCTTTCAGAAAATAGATGTGCAGGAACAAGGAGCACAATTTGAAGATAGAGGGGGATGGCTCAGAGGTAATGTGAGGAAGTATTTCTTCACAGAGAGTGTTGTAGATGCATGGAATAGCCTTCCTGAGGAGGTTGTATAGTCAAAAACAGTGGGGAATTCAAGAATGCATGGGACAGACATAAAGGCAATTCTAGTGGGTGGTAGGAGAGAAGTAGGTTGTTGGTTAACTAGGATCTGCAGCTTATCCATTAGGTAGGAAATGAGCAGACTAGGTGGGTCAAGTGGTCCTTATCGGCCATCAGATTCTATGTTTCTATGTTAATCATAAGGTTGGATCTTTTAACAAACCTTCTAATGACAATAGAATTCTTCCTGTGCTTTTTTTTCAATAAATGTTAATTGATGGTCCAGACTAAACTGTAACTGCCATTTGAACTTATAAGGTGGGCTCCTTAGCAGGCGCAGTCCATTGACAATGTGGTTATTCCTGCCTGTTTGTTAGGAATGTGAATTGACTGCAGTACTTTGATGTATAAACTGCCATTCCATGTCTTGAATCCACATCCAACATGTATGTGTGTCATGCTATCCAGCTCTGTTTTCACTGACTTGACCTGAAGAAGAGAATATTATCTCTCAAAGCTAGTCTCAGAAATAATTTTGTTAATCCAATAAAAGGTATCACCTGCAACATATTTTTTTTCCTCCTGCAAGGTAGAAAGGGGAGCATGGCAGAGTAGATGGTGGAGAGTGGGGCAGATGCCAAGGACTCTAGCACTGTTTGTGAAAACAGAGAAGTCTAAACACGGAGGTGAAAACATTTGCAATTGTACTAGGGTTCTTACAGTTTATATCTGTAAGTATGTCAGATGGGGGAGGGATAGTTTTAGTGCCTAGGAGGCTTTATGCCTTCCTAGAATGTATATTGGTTTTCATCACAGGAGGCAAGATTGCTTTTGAAGAAGGAGCTCTTGCTGTACCTAACCCTACCTTGCAAATGTTCTTCATTTTCTATAATCCGTAGTCAGAGGCAAGGCTGTATTTCCTGTATGTATAATAAGAGTTTATCCCTGTGTTTCATTTCTGTTAAGAGGTCTTTGTTGAGCCAACAAGTGGGTGAGTCTGGCATCCTGTGCTTTTTGAGGAGCATGCTGAGTACTGGAGAAAATGTTTATGAATTCTGATAGTGCTGCAGTTATGCATGTTAAAGAGCTTGAAGGACCAATCCTCAGTGGCCAGGTGTTGCATAAAACCTCAGAGTTTATTTTGAGAAATTGTGGAAGTGAAACAGTCAGGGTGGTGTTTTTTGGAAGCAGATTTCCAGATAGCAAAATGGGGAGCAGTCTGAGATAGCATCTGGCAAGTTTCCAGCAAGTGTCATTTTATCTATCCTATTTGTGAGGTAGTCCATCGAGGTGACTAGTTCAATACACCTCATCAAGGGGTTTGACATGCACTCTAGATGGGAATGTTTAACTTTAGCAAGTGTATGCACCACATGGAGGCACTTGGGGAGTTGGATAGTCTAGCATCATAGGGTGGCAGATGTTCAGGTGATCTCTAAAGTAGATCAGGACAACAGCACAGCTCTTTAGGGATTCCCTGTCTAAGAACTGTAGCCAGGGATAGTGCTGACAGGGTCAGGTATGAAAGACTTCAGCCATATCTCTGTGAGACCAGTATCAGAAATGCTTGAGCTGACCAATTCATTAAGTTCATCCTTGTTTGACATAAGACTGCAATATTTTTTGTCAGCTAACAAGTCCCTTGGTTGGGGACCAAGCTTCGGATGTAGACTGGATCCAGGGTTAAGCTCAATGTCAGATAACAAAAATGGTGGAGCGTCTGAAATAGCATCAGGCACAGCCAGCAGCTTGACTAAGCATCATTGAGCACTTGAATGAATGAATGAATGAATGAATGAATGAATGAATAAATGAGTGCAGTACATGGTCATTCATTCAAGCTCTCAGTGGTGCTCAGTCTGGCTGCCGGCCATGGAGGTGAGTGAAGAGCTATGCCAGTGGCCCAATCATATTACTGGGGGAGCTGGTGGGTGCAGCTATCTATTGATAGGGTGGGGGCCACTAGAAACCAGGGAGTGGAGGGTGAATTTTGTTTTAATAAAACAAATCGAGGCGTGTAGGGTAACTTGGGGGAGAAGTGCTTATTTCATGTTATTACGGCCAGTGATCGGCTGGGGGACTATTAGACACCAGGAGTGCAGGGTGAATTTTATTTATTTTTTAAATAAAACAAATGGATGGGGCAGGGTAACTTGTGGGGTGCTTATTTAAAGTAATTTTGGCCAGTGATCGGCCAGAGAACAACTGGACACCAGGAAAAACATTTGGCCAGTGAGTGGCGGGGGAGTAGACGGACAACTAGACACCATGGAGAACTTTGGCCATACAGCATTTCGCGGGAGGCAAAATTACTCCGTGGGTGGTGAGAATTTCACCGTGGATGGTGAAATTTGACCGTGGGTGAGGTACACACTCGTGAATGAAATTTCGCTGGCTTGATGTAAAATATCGCAGCCAACTGTGGGCAAAATTTAGCATTTCACTCAGCGAAATATTTTGCACATCCTAGTCTCTAGTACCCTCTGCTAATTGGGAGGACAAAAAGACAGATGTTTGTTTTAACTCCTCCTGCCAGAATTTCAGATGCAAGATTGAAATTGTAGATAAAGAGAAAACGTTTAGTGTTCCTGTGAATTCTGTTAATGGCGATTCCAGTCAGAGGTGAGGGAACTCAGCTCCATTGTGTTCCGGCCAAATTTAACCCTGTGTTTGCTCACCTGACAGGAAGTACTCCCTGCCCTCTCTTGGTTCCAGTAGCTTATAGGAGGCCCTATTTCTGTGTTTATAATTAACAGCACAACAGTACCAGTAAATAGTATGAACCTCCCTCCAATTGCTGCACAGATGCTAGGCACTTTTCCTGTTTCAATACTCTGGCCTGGCATGCAATCACCTCGTGGCTCCATGTCAGCTGAAAAGCCTGTCAAAACAAAAGGTAACCATTTTTTGTGAGTACTGTTAGTTCTGGTTACAAAGAAGTATGCAACAGGCCTCACACATTGCTTTACACAGCAATCAACCACAGTCATGCCTATTAACGTCCATGCTCTACTTCTGGGGATTTGACTATTTTTTCGTTATTAAACTTGACTCTTGTTAATAGTGCTCCAGTAGTAAGCTCCCAAAAACAAACAAAAACTCCCACAGCTCTTCATACTATTCCAGTGTCTATATGTGTCTAATTTGCTTGCTGTATTCCAACTAAAACTAGCCCTTCCTCCTCCCTACTGGTTTACCTACATCCTCAGCTGCTCAACCAATAACATTATCAGATCCTCCCAACCAGCATAGGTGGCCTCTATGCTTACTCCAGAAGACAATGTCTTTCAACTCACGTCTTCCACTTAGGCCTTCCTGGAAGTTTCCAAATGCTCTACCAAGATGGGAGTTTGCTCACTTTGCCCTTAATCCCAGAATTCCTCGATTACTACCTCAGGGTCATCAAGACCAACACAATTTTCCAAAAAGATTTACTTTGTTACATTAGATCCTCTGATAAATGTTCTTGCTCATGACTTCATCTAAGCTTACTGCCTATTTCTTGTTCCTCCTGCTACTATGCATTTCTCCCACATCCACAAATGTTACCTGTATACAAGCTATATTTTTGGATGAATAGGAACCTGGTGTGCTTACTTATTTGTAATCTACTGTACCTCATCTAATTTGTACCTAAATCATTGCTTGTCTTGACTGTTGTGAGAAGCGTAGTTTATTTTTGTTTATCTCAGGTACCATTTATTCCATCCAATCATTATATTGTACTGTAATGTACTCTCCTGGGTCATACCTGAAAATAAGCAGGTTTTGTCTAGTGCACTTAACCAGTGAAAAAAAATTAAATAAACAAATAATTTAGGTGCTTTTAGTTTGTGCTCAATTAAAATTGAGCCCTTCAAATAAAACAAAAAGTCACTTTAGCCTTACCAGCACTGGGGCACCAGTGCTCCCTACTGAGCTCTGACTACTATCTCTATACACCTGGATTATTCCTATAATAATGAGATGTAATGGGACAGATTACTGAAAATTTATAAGCTATAGTAATACTATTTTGTGTGATTTGAGTGATACTGTAATTTATTATTCTGATGTAGCTCAGCCCAGCATCAATAAACACCAGGTGTTTTTAAGCTCTTAGGAACTATGTCTACAAATAAACCGATTCTTAAGCATTCTTTTTCTTCATGCCATATGCCCTCTGTCCTCCTTCTGGAATGTTTTCCAGCTCAGTGCTGATAAAGCAATCATAATTAATAAGCTGTTCTGAACTTAAGTAGTTGTGCGGTGTCCATTGTTACACATACTCATTCAACATTGTGTAGTGTCCTTTGCTGCGAAAACAATGCTGAACATTCTTTATCAGCTATCTGTAAGGCAGCTATCTCACTGCATAACCCAGTTTCACTGCTGTGTCACAATGCAGTATTTTGAAATGTACAGTATAACAAAGCTGGTCTTCTGTTGATTTGAACAATGGACTCTCATGTGCTGTAATGCTTTGGTAAACCTTTTTCATGAACATATCCATGTCTCAGTGCCAAATTTAGCCATGAGGGATGGGTGCTGTTCCTCTTTGAGATGCTACAGTGTTCCACTTCTAACTTGACCAAAGTGGGTGCTCATCAGTGATACACTAGAATATGCTGTGAGTAAACATTAGATGTTTAAAAACTTTAAAACAGTTCCAAAAGGCTGTTAGAAATGAATAAAGACATGTTTGTGAATGTTTTTAACATGTCCTTTAATGTTTATGTATGTTATAATGTACATGTTTATATGTACTGTTTAACTTCAACACCGGAATGCAGCTGACAGTAGGCCATTGGCCTGAGACTGTATGTCCTGTATAAAAATAAAATTGTTATACTACTACTACCCTCTCATCTTCTTTTCCCAGAGTTCTGGGGCTTCACTCCTTTAATAGTCTAGTATCTGCAAGTCCAGCAAATGAGAGACAACATACATTTGCAAACCTGGTTGGTGGGAAGGGGTTTCAGGGTGGCCATTGTTTACATTGTTTATCTGGTCCATGGCTTGTGTAAATCTTACATCTTTATAGACTGTTGCATAAAATCCAGTCAGCAGCAAGATCCCAAAGCATGCCTGCAAATCTCCTATTTAGACAGAGACTGGGCTGAATGGTGATGATAAGTGTAAATCTTTGAAACCTGTAAAGAGATTGTTGTTATTTTAGGTCATGGTGTAAGGCTGCAGAATGTCACACTGTTATTTTAACATGCATGTGGTTGCTAGGTGGTTGAAGCTATATCCTAATTGACTCTGTAATTTATTTGTAATGTGGGGTCAGCAAGCTGTAACCACTGGGAATATTTATCTGTTGCAACTGACTGACATCATCAAATTAAACTTTCCAAAGGGATCTAAAGTTGTCAGTACACGTGTAGACAGAAGTGTACAGACAGCATTCTAAGAAAATCTGTAAGCAGTCTACTTGTCAAACATACAGCTGATAACAATTATAAATCATTGAACAAACAGTAGTAAAAGGCATCAAAGACAATGAAAAATTACTGCATTCATCTTTTCAGTTATTCTCCAGTGTCTGATTTGATTCCAACAAAGAAAGTTTTAGAGTCTGACCTTCAATACATTATAATAGAACCAATACTGTGATCTCAGTTCCCATAATAAACATTCTGTAGGTGGAGGAAGTATTCATTTATCATTATGACACACATAAATAGTTAGTTGCTGCGTTGGTCCTTGTATGTTGGTCCAATAAAAGTATCAAACCAATTGTTTCTGGATATTTATCATTATCAGCTCACTTACACCAAACTAGTGCAAGTCAGTCCTCAGTGAGGTTTTGCATGAGGAGTCAAAACATTATCTAGTTAAGTACAAAACTGGTGGTGCTATTTGTCATTGCCAAATCTTTGCTTGCTTGTATTTTCTGTGTGGGTGTTTGGCATTGATAGTGCAGAGGTGGTAATTAACAAATGAAAAACATGCATTATAATAGTGAAATTGTCAAGATTGGGGAACAAAGAAGTTCACATGTAACACTGTAATTTTCTTAGAGCCCCAAATAATCAATTATATAAACTAGAACCCTTAGATTGCCACAATGTGCAGTGATCTAGGGCTGTGGCAACTCTGTATGCATCAGGGATCCTACATTCAATTTTATAAAATTTGGGGTCACTGCATTGAAGATCTGGGGTTGCCACAGCCACAGGGCTGCACCAAATTTTAGTTGCACCTCAGAGTGGGACAGAGGATCCATCAACCCCTCAGAGCAAGCCTACATGACCCACAGAAGTGGGAGGAGAACTCTGTCTGGATGTTGGGGCATAGAGGCTGCTGGGGCAGTAAGTGTACCATAAGGCATGGGGGGGCATAGCGTAGTTACATGGAGTGGAGGAGAGATCGGCAGAGGTGCCATAGGCGTATCCTGACAGACAAGGGGCAGAGTAAGCGGGGTTGTATGCGAGACTGTTATAACACCACCCCAGGTGGAAGCAACCCCTAGCACCTACACCAAGGGACTGTGAGTTATGTGGGACAGGTGCCAGGGCTTCTTCTATCTGGTGCTGTATCATTATAGTCTCGCTCTGCCAACCCTCACTACTCGGTCCCCTTAGCTGTCAGTTATGCCATATGGTACCTCTACCAGGTACCTCCTCTGTTCCGTGTAACTTTTGCTATGCCACCTTCATGCCCTATGCACCCTCACTGCCCCTATAGACCCCATTCTCCACCTTCCTCATCCCACAGCTCACTCATTGCTCTGCTAATCAGTAACACAGGGCCCCTAGACAACCTCCTAGCTGGTCTAATGTGAGCTTCCTTCTGAGGCCATGGCAGGGCTTATAGAATACCAAATAAGGAGAAAGGCACAGCCCTGCCATGGTGCACCCACCCTTGTAACCGAGCACATAGGTGCTTCTGACCCATAGGTAGCACATGTAAGCGTTACGCATGGCATCCTGATTTCATAATAGCCTACATTAGAAAATTGAGAATGCCACAGCTATGATACAAGGTGTCACTTGTGTCATGCACCTTTGAGGCAGGCACCTTCATCATAGTTCATCCTTTGAAAATTTAGCCTATGTATACATCAGAAAAAACTTAGAAATTCTCTTAGAAAAATCTCACAGGCTACTGGTTACGAAATATGCATGTATGCCCCTTACAAGATTTTTGCACAGGGCACAGTATACTATATTGTCCTCAGTTGAAGGATTAGCTGTTTAAGGAATGGCTTAAGGTAATAAAACCCATTAAACTATATGACTGAAAAGTACCAGAGTATAACGTTTGGAACATTTACTTTATAAAGGTAATACATTGTTTTGATAAATATACTATGAATAAAATTACATTTTAAATAAAATATATTAGCAACTTTAATAAGAAAGACATAACAGAAAGTAAAATACAGTAGTGCTCTAGAATATTACCCTCCATGTAACATTTGCAACTGCTAAACATTTCAAACATGAACTGTAATGAAATGGAATATTGTACTCCAACTGGAAATTAAGGTAAGATCCCTGTAATACCACCCAAGGGTTTTAGCTACTGAAAGATCAAACTCACTTCACAAGCCCAAGTATCCTACATTCTCTTTCCTTATAACATCATTAACAAATGGCATTTTGATTAAAATACAGTACAACTATATGACATCTTTTAAATCTGTGTTATAAATCTAGTCAATGTCAGAATTCTTATCCTCTAATCTGTACAGGAATTATGACTCCAAGAAAAGATGATACAAAGTTAAAGACTCACCCTTATAAACCAAAGGTAAGTTACAGAATTATGCCTTACTTTGTACAAGAAAGCGAGCAGATTTACGCTTTAAACCAAAGACTGTTATAGTAGGATATCGATTCAATCAGACACCAGTTGCAGGCCCCAGTAAAAATCTAACAAGCACCAAAAGAACAAACTGGGGACACAAGAGAATGTGATGCCCAATAGCAACATCTAGCAAAATGGTGATATTACACAGAGAATGGAAAAGTATTACCTGTCATTGAGGCTGGTGCTGGGGCCATTCCTGAGCAAAGGCAGATCAACTCATTGGTTTACCAAATTCACCATCCCTGACTCACGGAGCCCACAGAATCTATTGTTAATGCTGATTCTCAGGGGAATACCCAGAGTTTATGCCTACAGTGGAGACATGTTCAGGATGCTGTCCTGAAAAGAGAGAATTCACAGCAGATTTTTCTCTTCTGGACAGAATGATGCCATGTGAGATGGAGAAGTGAAGAGAATACTTGCAGGTGGATTAACAGATCAAGACCTCAAGCAGATGTTGCCTAACAATCCCAGAGGTAAGCAAATGTGTGGATCTGATTAGGATGAGCAAGTGAAGTTTGCAGCGCAATCAGAGTGAAATGGCAGCAGATAGTGACCTGACTCCTGTCTTCATCCCAGCAGCAGATGGGCAGAACTTCTAGACAGTTTTTGGTGTTAAGCTATGGCAACATGGGGCTGTTGCTGTAGTACTATAATTGTGTGATGGGGCAGCAAGGCTGTGGGTGCAGATTTGGAATGGCGCCAGAGGTACATAATCTTGGGAGGCTAGGGAGATACCACTGATCTGCAAGTTTGAATGCTGCTCACCCACAACCACACTGCCCTTCAGAATCAGCAGTCCCTGGGCATGGTACCCCAATGCATTCCACAGCAGTACCTTGATCTTTACATAAATGCAGCCCTCCCCACCACCACCTGGGACACTTGTCCTTGGCTTTCCTTGTAGATGTACTACACAGCTACCACCTATTCTCTGGGCACTGCTCCAAATTCTCCACTGGATCAGATGAACATGGGTTAAAACTTCAACAGGTCATATTTGCTGCTGGGAAACATCCATGGTAATTTAATTCCAAAGTGTCAGAGAAATTTAAAAATGTTTTGATTTTGGCTTGATTTCCTATATTGATTACACTAGAACCACTGAACAACATCACAAACAAGCAGTTGAGCACTTCTGGTCATGTTTGAAAGACAAAGGCCACATCTATAAAGGACATATGAAGTATGGTACTTATAGCTGATGAAAAGCTTTCACAGAATCCCAAGTGACAGACAGCAAAGACAAAGATTGAAATGCTGTTAAAATCTCTCTCGAAAGTAGACATCAGGTAGAGTGGACCAAAGGAGAAACATAGAAACATAGAATATTGTGGCAGAAAATGACAATTAGTCCATACAGTCCACTCATAAAACCCTACTGACCAAGAACCTTGAGTAACCACTAAAACATTCACTCTGTCCGAGCCATGTTTGAAACTATTGTTACTTTTAGCACCCATCACATCAGCTGGCAGATTGTTAGATGATTCTGCCAAAACTTCTGTAAAATAAGACTTTCTCACTTTTCTCTTGGTCCTGCTCCCATAAATTTCTACTCATGTTCTTGTGTTCTTGATCCAGTACTTATGATAAATAGCTCCTAGCAACTGACCTTATTCATTCTTTTCAGGAAGAAAACTATGGGCCCTGATTCAGAAAGCAGTGGGAATGATGCAAGGTGCTTGCATCAGATAAATACAATATGATGCACTGTGTTCACTGCTCCACACCTTGCATCATTCCCAATTCAGCAATGCAGCCTGCACCAGTGGGGGACAGCTGGGCTTGCATCATCCTATTGCCTGATGCATCAGTGCACCATGGTGGAAGGGACATGCACCAGGGTGGCACTGCAGTATCCTCTTAAATTTGAGTCAAGAAGTCCCTCTCCACAGGGCGTACAATCTGTGACAGTTTGACCAGCCTGGAGCTGGTCTGTGCTTGTGCCACCCATGGAGCTGTTGCCCATGGTAGTCCATACCCACAAAGTGGTAGAGCAGGAAGTGGAGTGACCAGCAGTATCTTGCTGTGGTGGGTATGTGCCCCATGTTACTAGGCATGCCATTGCCCATCACATGGATAGCACAGGCATTGTAGTGGCCATGCAATGTCAACATCATAGACTGATAAATAAAGCTTTTATTTTTAACAGGTTAATAACTGTTGGACCGAAGGCCTGTTTATCAAAGTTGTCCTGTTTAAGATTATGATTTCAAAAATCAGAGCATCATGTAATAATATATTACAGCAACAAATCTTACATACAGAACAAACATCATGGGTCTGTTGTCACCCCTACCACCCATATGGACTAGACCTGCCTTCTGTATCCTCTGGTTTATTCCTCATGACCCTGCCAGCCTCCAGGTAGGTCTCAATCAATAAGCGCAAATGCTGTACAACCTCCCTGTAGCTTGTGGCAACCCCTCATGTGTGCTTGACCTTGATGCATTGCAGTGGTTGTTACAAACTGTGGAGTTTGGTACTGGGACCCCTTCTGATAGTGAATCAGGTGCAAGGTCCCTGGTGCACTGGAGATCAATGCAAGTTGCTGTTTACAGCAGCTTGCATCAGTCAAAAACAGCTTCATGAATCCAGCCTTATATATCTAAATTGTCAGATATCAGACCACTGTTACTGAATTGGCTCCACAGGACAAACTATTCAATGAAGCCAGAGAAGTTTAACCACACTATTCTCCAATAGTTGGAAGAAGATATTTAAGATTTGTCCATGACTCAGCAAAGCAGTAGGCTATAATGGGGTGTGCCTGACCCTGGTGATCCAAGCCAAATGATATATGTATTGTTACATGTATAAGAAAATTACCTTATGATAGCAGGGTATCCAGGAACACGTGATCAGTGGTGTCTGATAGCCAGCCATGTTAGTGGCAATAACATTAAATAGAAAAGTAGGTACAAAATAGAGTTGGTATTAGGGAAGCGATCTGGAGGTGGACAAGTGTACAGCATCTGATGGGACTTCTTTGAGGGATTGGGATCAGGCACTGGGACTGATTGTCTCTAGTATGTTACCCTGGACACCATTAACAGCAGTTTGCCCATTGCAGAACCTGTATCATGAAAGACATGAAAGGAAGTTGAAGTACTATTTTTACATGGATGTAGCAGGATCAGCGATATGTGTGCATGTTCAGGCGGGAGGGAGTGAAAGCAGACTGAGCATGATGATGCTAAACTGCTTGCTGGGTGAGCTCATGCAGATGAAAGCATTGACAAGCATGAGACAGTATGTGCTTTTCTGGTTGTTGAGGATGCCTCCACCTATCCAACCCTGGATTCAGTAATACTGTGCCCCACTGCCAGAATGTGCTGAGAAAGCATCAAATTTACTATGTAAAAGTTCCACATTAGTTCCATTCCATTGCATTGAACCCTGTAAAGTCTGCAAGGTGACCTCCCTTCTGCTGGTCTGCTTACCACTGCTCTTCCTGAGCATTATGGCCTCAGGCCTGGGCTTGAAGAAATCTAAGAAGGTCCTTGCTTGATTTTTGGCTTTTCTTCTGTTAGGGTGAGCAAATTTACAAACAAAATTCTTGAAGATAACAGAAAAATCTGGCCATTGCAATTGTCACCAAATATGTAAAGTATATTTTAAACAGTTTATTTTTAATTTTATTTTAGTCTTTGGTAACAGGGTAAGGCCAACTAGGCACAAATGCCTGTTTTCAGGGGCGACCTGGGAGCACAGGGCAGTTAAGTGACTTGTTCAGAGTCACAAAGCACGCAAGTGGTTCTTGTGAGAATCAAATCAAGGTCTTGTCTGCTGGAAGTACCAATCTCGCTCACAGCTCATTAATCGAACCTCTAGGCTATACTGTCAGCCAGGTTAATCCAGCAAGTGGCAGGAGCATCTATAAAGCACATCTGAATGTCTGGGCTGCTTGCTCCAGCTCTTCAGCATTGTTTTATTGTTTAACTGCAGCTTGACAAGACAGAAACCTGATGAGAGAGTCAACACTGCACACAGCAGATCTGGCCTAAGGGCACTGGCTGGCCTCATCTATTACAGAGGTGGCAGCCACTGGTGGTATCAGAACTTCCAGGCAGTGATAGGCTGAGTACCATTTTACACCAGTGGCACCAGGTCAGACCTGGCAGGGCCATAGAGTGAAAGTTGCTTCTCAAAACTCGGAGGACAAAGGAGAGCAGAGGCAAAAGTGAAGACGGCAAACAGCAGTAGTGGTAGCAAGTGGAGCTATAGCTAGAAACACAAGCAGCAAAGCTGAGCTGTAACAGCCCACCTTTCTTTGCCCTGTCAGATCAGTTGCAAGCTTTACTTATGGTACAGCAAGCAATGCTGTTCTGTTGAGCAGTTTGGTGTCAGTGGCCATTCATGATTCTGTGAAGACAGCATCAGATAGCTGGAGTCTACCACAGCAAAAAAGTTACTCAAGCTCAGGTTATCATAAAAAACTGGGGCAGCAGGTCCTAGTTTTATACCTAGTTATGATCCTTTCCTTTGTTGGCAGTAAACATAGCTGAAATTCACATTTGCCAACTGCAGACCAGTGGAGGGGCAGATTTAGGAGCGGAAGGGAGAAAAAAGCAAAGGAATACATGAACTCTTCAGGAGCAAATATCTCATTTTCATGCAAATAGCATCAGTAAAAATAATGGTATACCTCCTGACAGTGACACTATTAGGCGAAAACATCAATGCTGACAACAGCGACGTTTTCGGTGTGATGAACCACCAAGGCCCTGGCACTCTCTCTTCTGGTCCTGCACCCCTCCAGTGATCCAACTCCAACCTTCATGGGGAGTTTGGGGAGCAAAGCCCCCAATAAAAAATGACCTGGGTCCCAAGTCAGATTTATGTGAACCAAAATTGCAGTTGACATAAATACTGTACATCACTGTGATGGTGGTTGACAAATTAGGTGTCGAATGGGCATTGTAGAGCCATAAATAATAGGGATGAGAAATAGAGAACTAATGTCAAATATCAGTTGAATTGTGTCTAAATAATATGTTTTGTTGAAGTTGTCCTAACAGCATCAGCTGCTCATTAAGAATTTAACGTAAATCTCTATTGGTCCAATAAAGGTATCAAATCACCTATTTTGTGTGTCTTGTTGTACAAGGACCAATACGGCAACAGACAGTTTTTGACAATCTGCATTAAAGATTAAAAGTACTGTAAAATACTTATTAAAACACATCTATAACCATGGAGCAGGAAACAGGATTTAAAACATTTTAAACATATTGCACACCTTAGCCCTTGTAGTGGTCATTTGGGAGCTGTCTGACTTACACACCACTACCAAATTAATCACTGCAAGTACCTAAACAATATTAAAAATGTGAAATGACTGCATAACAATGTGAGTTGAATAATGCTAGAGCTATGGAGAGTGGGAACAAGATTTAAAACTTTGTAAACATAGTCATGCACCTTAGTCCTTGTTGTGTCCATTTGGGAGTGTAAATTAAATTTCACATACATTATTATCAAATTATCTGTCACAGGAAACTCACAACAAGCATGCAGCTTTAAAACAAAAACATAACAGTAACAGTTTGAATCAAACACCACTACAGCAATGGAGGCTGCAAACAGGTTCAAACTTCATAAACATAGCCAGCCCAGAGGTGTGGAGGGCTGAGGCATTGGTGCCTTACCTCATGACACACAATACACAATGGGGGGTAGTAACAACAAAACAAAAATGTGAATGGACCTGGGGTAATCATATCAGATGACCTTAAGATTGGCAAGCAATGTGAGAAGGCAGTAGGGAGGGCTGGGGGATACTGGGATGTATAGGAGAGGCATCACCAGCAGAAAACAGGATGTTGCTATCCTCTGTACAGACAGTTGGTGACACCCCATCTGCAGTACTGCATCCAGTTCTGGAGACCCCATCTCTGCAAGGACATAGACAGGATGGAGGCAGTCCAAAGGAGGGCAACTAAAATGGTGCAGGGTCTGCAAGAGAAGCCATTTGAGGAGAGACTAAAGAAGCTTAATATGTATACCCTTGAGGAAAGGCGGGAGAGGGGGACATGATAGAAACTTTTAAGTACCTCATGGAATCAACAGGGTAGCATCTTTCTGAAAAAGATATGTGCAAGAACAAGGGACACAATTTGAAGTTAAGGAGGGACAGCTCAGGGGCAATGTGAGGAAGTATTTTTCACAGAGAGGGTGGTGGATGTATGGAACTGCCTTCCTGAGAAGGTTGTGGGGTTTAAAACTGTGCGAGGAATTCAAGAATGCATGGAACAGACATAAAGCAATTCTTGTGGAGGTAGTAAGAAATAGGCTGTTGGTTGACTAAGATCTGCAGCTTATCCAGCAGGTAGGGAAATTGGCAGACTAGGTGGGCCAAGCAGTCCTTATCTCGCGGTCATAGTCTATGTTTCTATATTTCTTCACCGTGGACTCTGCAGGTTGATATGGATCAGACACAGGCAGAAGAATTTAGTGTCTGAAGGACATCTCTCCTCTCACAGGAGGGTGGATTGGCATTCCTGCTAAATGACTGCGGCAATAGTAAGTGGAGGCCTGAGGATAATACGGGTTCAGGAGCACCAAAGATGGAAGGGTGCTGAGGGACTCCACTGCATGCGCATGCCTCCATATGTGCATACTGATGTGCATGTCCTAGCAATTGGGAAGGGTGAAAAACAGAAAAATGGTTGTTATGGGAGGCGTGAAGCACTGCACACCTACCTCTGTCCTGTAACATTGTCTGGTCTCTGGTCCAGTCTAGATGTGCTTCTCCAGATGGGAGGGAAGATAGCCTTCCCTTCCTAGCCTTACCACAGGAGCAATCCTTGGGGAACCTGGGCCAGTGATACAGGAAAGACGAGATGCTGGACAGGGGAGGAGGTGGGGCCAGAGTTTAGAGCCTGCTCATGCTGACCAGAGAAGAAAAGACTAGATATAGTATATTCTTAAAGACATTCCCATGCATCTTAACTCTTGTGGTGGTCATGACACTCAGTAACAAACACCTCCCCTTACACACAGCCACAGGAATCAACAACCAGAACTGATAGCTACATACCACTGATTAACTGTGGTTCAGAGCTCAATGCTATGTTACATACTGTAGATGAATACTGTAGGTTGTGCTTGAATACAGAGGCCAGACCAGTAATTAGGAAATGCTTGTAAGGTACAGTAGTATGGAATGATCTGCTTAGGTACTTTGCATAGACATGAGCAAGTCAGATGTTGATAATGTATGAATTGGGTAGTATGCAAAATGCTGAGATGCTTGAACTGATGAGTCACTTGTTACGATTTGCTAGTTTCTTTGTCCTTTCTCTGTATCCCATCTGTGGGAGACTGCTTAATCCAGTATTATGAGACCACCCTGGTGAAGGAGGAGGTCAGGGGAGGATGGTGGAGTGTGACTCGCTCTGAGCAGGGCAGATGCACAGCTGCAGGTTTAAATAGGATGTGGAGGAGACTCTTCCCCCATTTAACTATGGGCATAGCTCTAAATTTAACTGTGGTTCAGAGCTCAGTGCTTATGTTACATACTGTGAGATGAATACTGAAGGTTGTGCTTAGATACAGAGGCCAGACCAGTAATTAGCAAATGCTTGTAAGGTACTAGTAGTATGGAATGATTCATGCTTAGGTACTTAGCATAGACATGAGCAAGTCAGATAATGGTACGTATGAACTGGGTAGTATGCAAAGTGCTGAGATGCTTGAACTGATGAGTCACTTGTTATGATTTGTTAGTTTCTTTGGCCTTTCTCTGTATCCCATCTGTAGGGAGGATGCTTAGTCCAGTATTATGAGACCCCCCAAAAAGAAAGATATCCACACATGTTCTGTTTCTGACTGTTGAAGGAGTCTAGTAGGATGACATCCCCAGGATGTGAGTAGCAGTATGATCACCTCCTCCAACTCCAGAGAGTGTGACCAGTAGCACGCAGGAGAGGAAAACCCCTTGGGGAAACCTCTGAGGACCCATGGCTACTGAACTGCCCATCCTTCTGGGCATACTAAAGAGAGTAATCCTGAATATTTTAATCGGCTAATCTGAACCCCAAAGTTATAGAACCCAATCCATAGAGCAGAGAACTGAAGGCGTACTGAAACGTGACATGTCAGGTGAATAGAGCAAGCATCCATCTAGTAAACTCCAAGTTAGAATCCATGAGTAGGCCAGATTGAAGTAGAGTGGAATCCATGGTTGATATGAATATGAAGCGATTAGTTGCAGGTGGTGAAGCAATCCAGCAGGTGAGGATGACAGCACAGAGGAGATCCAGGAATCAAGGTTCAGCATACATGTCCAAACGAGGATTATTAGGTCAAGTTCCTCATGGCAAGATTAGCAAATGAAGGCCATGGTGATGAGCATAACAACTGGCATAAGCTGCGAGATCAGGATGATGGAGCATTAGGAACCTCAATCTGGAGAGGAAGCAGGTATATAAGTAGGTAGAGATCATGGTGAATAGGTAGACATAGGTGAGGACATATTTCTAGCTCATGAGGAGCACAGTAGATTGTAAAGGCTAGTTAGTTATGATGACCTCTAAGCCCTGGAAGGACGAAGCAGGTAGTATGCGTAAAGTAATGTAAATAAGTGGACCTGTACATAGGTAAGTTGTAATAGTAAGTAAAGCTGCTTGATGCAGATATAGTAGCTGGTAAGTAGTAGTGCATGATTACATACAGAAAGCTAGAGTTATGAGAATGGTACTAGCAAGGGAATCAGAGATTCATGTGGATCCAGATGGTTGCCTAACAATGTTGACATATACTTTTCAAAGCCCGAATGATACCTTAGCTAGAAGTGAGTGTTGAAGAATATCTTGATCAGTCCTGAGTAGTCGAGCATAGGAATCCTAGATGGTGATAACCGAAGAAGCTGGGTCAAATGAAATAACGTAGTCACAGAGTCTGAGAAGGCTTAGAGCATTGATCAGGATCGTGAAGGTCTTCAGGATAAACTTGACCAAGTGTCCAGGTAAGAATGTGGCAGTAGTAATTTCATGTGGCTGAAGTGGCAGACAATGGCATCCAAAGAATAGATGATGAATGTCTAAACATCCAGATGGGATTCCATAGTAAAGAGCTCCTGTGCTGGCTGGCGTGGAAGCGGGTGGCGTGTTACTAGAATATCTGAATCTCCAGACCCAGCTGGCGAGGCAGGCAGAGTGGAAATGATTAAAACCCCCAGCCGAGCAGGTCATAGAAGTGAACAAGTATGATGCAGTAATTTATAGGAGTAATGACCTCCAGACCATTAGGGGCAAAGGTCAGGCGAACGTGAAGAAGTGAACCTCGGCCCCACGGGCAAGGCAGGTTGCAGAATAGTGGTAGAATCATAATGGAAATATCAAATTGCATGTAATGCAGACAAGCAACGAAGAAGGAGGAATAAATTGCAATTAATATTAGAATGGCGACATATTCTGAGTCAGTTTAGTGCGGAGTAGTACTGGAGTTTTTAGCGGACTCATGAGAATGGAGCAGTGCTGTAGACTGGCGTATCCTGAAGATCAGGGATGGAGGATTGCGGTGAAGAGATCGTGGTGGAAGAATTGTCAACTGGATGAGAGGCAATAAGCATCCTGAAACTGTGTTCAATGTTTGAGGCATAGTTCAATCAAGGAAGACAATATGGAGTGAAGGTCAGCGGGAGTCCGTTGGAGGCAGTAGTAGTAACTCTGGGGATGTTGAAGTAGCATGACAAGATGCATCCAAGGATTGAGCGAACATCTGATGTTTTCCAGAAATAATGCAATGTAAAGAGAGCTTGAGAAGCATATTTGGAAAGGTAGGTCTGAAGAAAATGTAGCTATGAGGAAGCATCCAAGTGAATGAAAGGGAGCTGGCCCTAAGAGATAAGAGCTCAGTCAGACCTTGTAGGTCAGCAAATGAACCTGAGATGGTACTACTGAATAAGTCACGGCAGCCAGTGAGAAAATGAAAGTAGTAGCTGAATCAAGGCCATCATGCAGCCAGACCATGAGGTCAGCTGGTAAGGTAAGTAAGAATGGCTGCTAGCCTCACGTAGCTAGCATGTGCCACTGGACCACATGTGGGTGAGCTGTAAGGTAATGGAAGTGGCTACTAGCCCCACAAAAGCTAGCATGTGCAGCTGGACTACCGTGGGTTTGCTGGTTGGTTAGGCAGAAGAGTTAACAAAGCCCCAGAAACGTAAGCCAGGATGACTAGACCACACGTAGGTCAGCCAGAGTGTGAGGAAGGAGCAAAAAGGAAACAGCAAGGCAAGCATCCAGGGATAGCGATGTAGGGAGCAAGAAGCTTCCGGTTCTCGAGCAACAAGCCTGGCAACAACATAGGTAACAGATAGTAGGCTCCATAGAAGTGAAAAAGGCTGGGCAATAAGATTGAATATGCAGCCATGAATTAGCATGAGAAGAGAGGCGTAGCCTATATGATGCTTCCATAGGACGGTAGAGGAGACATATGAGAAAAGTGGATGCAGTGAAACAAGATCCAAGTCCAGATGGTTCGCTACACAGTGAGTGGAATGCTGGGGACAAGGTGGGCTGAATACCAGTAAAGTGACAGTGGAAGGCCAGCAGAAGGACATAGTAGATATACACAGTGGAAACACCTTAAATAATAAATAGGTGAGGCAATCCAGGAAGCAGGCAGAGGAGTGTCTGTAATAAAACAGTATCTTGAAGCCTGACAGTGAGGACCGTGACTGTTAGTTAGACCAAGCATCCAGCATATATCAGAAACATAGTTCAAATGCACGACTGTGTTGTGCAAATCAAAGCATAAGTTTGAAGAGGCTACCATGGTGGTGGAGGCAAATAAAGGCTAGAAGATGGGAAACATAGTTGCTGTATAGCGGTGCATGCTCCTTTAAGAAGGTATCCTTGGTTGTCATAGGTAGTCAGATGGAGCCCCTAATACAAGTGTGCCTCAAGGGTCAAGGTAGGGTTTCACGATGTGGTAGCAGTTCAAGGCAGCAAATGATAGCACATAAGTGCACTACGAGTGATCAGAAAGCAAGTGCTAAATTCCGGCAATAGGTGTCCCCGGATTGTCTAGGTCCCAGGCTACAAACATGAGCAGTCAGCAATGCCCTGAAATAAAGGCGCCGTATGGTCAGACTGTATGGACATCGCTATACCAAACACACCAAGAAAGCATCCCAGGGCGTTAGAGGTTGGGGCGTGGTAGCAGACAAACCTCATAATGCAGCATAAGGAGGCTGTTGGTTGCGGAGTATGGAGCATAAAGAAGAAAGCGAGACAGTGAGTAGAGAAGGCATACGGAGGAGGGAAAAGAACATAGAGAGCTGACACCAACTGCGGTGCAGGCGGCTGGAAGCAAGGTAACCCCCAAAAGAAAAAAGAAAAAGAAAAACAAAACAAAAACAGAGAAGGAGGAGGGAAAGAAGGAGAAAAGCAAACTGTAACACAAAATGAGAAGGCAGCAGAAGAGAGAGGGAGGAGGTGGGGCAGAACCAGCTCTAGGAGGCGCAGCACGGAGTGAGACCAATGAGTGCGACTAGCTCTAAGCAGTGCAGATCGCGGCTGCAGGTTTAAATAGGATGTGGGAGAGGAGCACTTCTCCCATTTAACTATGGCATAGCCCTAAATTTATCAAGCACAGCTGTACTCTTAGACAACCTAAAAATCATTTTAGAATATGTTTTTAAACTTGTAATAAAAATAAAACAAAATGGTACATCTGTGAAAGGATATAAACTTAGGCTGCAAAACTGCTGCTAAAAGAAAAGCCAGCTATAGTACTAACCTTAGAAACAAATGAAGCAGAACCAGTAAAGCAGCTAAAAGTAGCTGAGAGCATATCAGCTTTCTTGTTAATGGAGCAGGAGCAGGTCAGGATGCATCCGAGAACCAGTGGAGTTACTGTCCCATTTTCAGTAACGTTGCTGTCTCTGACTTTCTGATGAAGGAACAAGAATTGTATGACCCTTGCCTGCTGTGTGTTGTTGCAAAGATGCTGTCTTAAATGGGTTACCCAGTCCTATGAATGCAAAACTGAAACAATATTTCTAGGAGATCTAAATATGGACTGGCTGTCACCTAAATCACACGCCTCAAATCCCTTTGTGACGAGCTAGGTCTTGGGCAATTAGTCAGTGAACCTACTAGGAACAACACTCTAAATACTGCCAACAGTTCCATTCTAGATGTGGTACTAACCACCCATCCACACAAATATCTCATTTGGCAGTGTTTCACAACGACATGAGCGATCATGGAATTGTTGCTTGCATAAGATCTCAAATTAAGGCCCGGCCGCAACCCATCTTAATAACAAAAGATCCTTTCATAAAATTCAATGCAGTAAACTTCCTATCTGACCTGAGCATGATCAGATGGCAAGATCTCTACCTAGCCAAAGATGTCAACAAGGCAGCTTACATCCTTAATGACAAACTCACTACAATAATAAATAAACATGCCCTTTCATCAAAAGTAAGAATTGGAACAATTCCAACCCCTGGTTCACCTCGGATCTCAAGGCAGCCCTTATAGAAGATAAGCTCTGGCTAAAGCTAGACATTCCAAAGAATCTTTGGATTGGCAGGCCTTTAGAACAGCCAGGAATAACTGTGTGAATAAACTTCGCTCTGCTAAAGCTAACTATTATATTTCTACTCTCGAACAAGCTAAAGGTAACCCTCATAAAATATGGAAGACTATCAAAGCTATAGAAGGATGGCCCATGGCCCCTCTGTCCCAACAAAGGTAGTTGAAGTGGCAAGATTGTGGAAAACAAGTCCCTAATCCTGGAGGAACTTAACTCCCACTATGCCACAGCTGGATTAGCTTTGACTCGTCACCTTATGCTGGTGCTGCGTGAGCCAGCATACCCTCCCCTACATCTAGTCCTGCACCCAGCCTCTTCCACCGCGCCGAGATAACTTATATAAATAAGTAGAAGATTCTCTTCTTAACTTAGACACAAAAAAAGCAGGGACTATGGCTTGGAACCCTTTTTCCTAAAAGTCAGGCTATGCCCATCTCACTGCCCCACCCTCCATCTTCAATCTTTCCATTACATCTACATTGTGCTGTCCTGCTGGAAATCAGCACATATCCTCCTCTATTTAAATCTGGTGACCCATGCGATGTAAACAACTATAGGCCTATCTCCATATTGCCTATCCTTTCTAAAGTTCTCAAAACAGATCCATATTCAGTTAAAATCTCTCTTGAAACCTTCTCTCTCATTAACCCAGCTCAATCTGGCTTCTGGGCTAATCATAGCACAATCACTGCACTAGCAAAAGTAACCAATGATTGGATCTCTGCTATAGATGCTAAGAAGGTAACTGGTGCAGTCTTTTTGGACCTCAGCAAAGCTTTTGATACTGTTGATTACAAACTATTAGTCAATTGCCTTGCAAAGTTGGGTGCCACATACCATACCACCCAGTGGTTCTCTAGCTACCTAACTGGAAGATTCCAAAAAGTAAAGGCGGAAGGCTTTTTATGCTGCCTTGCCAGTTGCAAGAGGAGTCCCCAAGGATCCATCTTAGGCCCTATCTTGTTTCTTTGTACATTAATGACTTAGATGCTAACATATCTCGTCAAATCTGCACTTTTGCAGATGATACTGTGTTGTATACTTCAGCTCATCATTATCTGAAGTCAAGGGAGTGCTTCAAGCAGACTTTGCACAACTTGAGCAAAATCTAATAAAGGCAAAGCTTCTGCTCAATGCTAAGAAGACTAAAGTAATGATATTCTCCCAGTGCTGTACAGGCCCCCCAATACCATTGCCTAAGACTTCATTGTCACCATGCTAAACAAGCCTCTGGAAGTTGTAACCAAATTTAAATATCTGGGTATCTGGATCGACAATAAATTATCTTTCAATGACCACATCAAAGATGGCTCTAGAAGGTTAAAAGCAAGATTAGGTTTCTTCTACAGAAATAGGCCCTTTCCCCTTGAAACTCGAAACAAGCTTGTACAATACTTTTCTCCCCTACTCGACTATGGGATGTTATCTATTCTCCACCACTCTTGCAAATCTAAGTAAACTGGACATCCTTTATCACCGTGCGTTATGGTTCATTACCAACTCCCCTTACCGTTTGCACCACTGTGACTTATATGCAGCTGTTGGTTTGGACATCCCTTACTACTAGGCGCCTGCTCCATGCTGGGCTATGGACTCTTAAACTGCCTCTGCAGAAATTGCCAAGCTATCTCTCTTCCCTTATTAGTATCTCACATGTGCATACTCATTAAGAAAATCTGACTTTATTATGCTTGACATACCAAGGGCCTCGGACTTCCTTTGGTAAACGTGCTATTGCATATGCCCTTCCTCCATTTGGAACCAATTACAAACCATACTGAAACTAACTCAGCACAGTTTCAATAAACTTCTACAAATTGCTAAGTTCAGCCAAAATAAAAGACATCTGTAACTGTCATTAAGCTTCCTCCTTCCCCATGTGTGCCATATTTATCCACTGGTAAGGTATAATTGATTTGTCATATTAACTGCTTTCCCTTCCCTTCTACTCCTGGCTTTATCTATGCTTCGCTCCACTGCTACTCTATCAAATCACTCTCCCCCATATCAGTTGTAGACTGTTGTTTGTTCTAGCTGCCAAAATATATGTATTGCACACATCAGTCATCATGTTTCATTTATCAGTATGCAACCTGTAAAGTCGCTTCCTGTCTCATATCAATGTTTACCACCTCGGTCACCCTATGTGGTACCCTTGTATGTATATCCAGCCTGTATCATGTAATGTGCATTTCATGTATATACTGTTATTACCTATCTGTGTTTGTACTTTAAGTGTTTATGTCACAGGACCTCCTTGTGAATGAGCTTGCTCAATGGAGTTTTCCTGCAATAAACTTGAACTTGAACGAACTTGAACTTATGAATGATTATGCCAGGTCTGTGTTGTTATTCTCCCATCAGTACCAACACACACACACACACACACACACACACACACACACACACACACACACACTGTATTCAAAAGGGCTGGAGGTATTTTTCAGTTCTCTGGGAATTTAGGGTTGGAAATTAGAGGCCCTGTCAGGAAGGTTGTTGGCTCAATAGCAATCAACTGAAGATGTAGTTCAGTGGCTCCAACCCACCCTATCCCATGTACTGCATATCAGCCAGCAGGCCAGGGTTCATAGACAAAACACAGAAGTCAGGAGTCAAGTAAAGGCAGAGCAGTAGCAGCACCACGATAAAGTGTAAACATGCAGCACTGTGCAAAGCCAGCATATCACCCTCAGCCAACATTGAGCACCGTTGGTTAGTAGTGGCAGCAGATAAGAGAAGAAGGATGGAGTGCTTCCACAAACTGAAAGTGGGCTTTCACTTCTCTCCATGCTTTGCCACCATTGCAAGGACAGAGCAGCTATGAGCTGAACATGGTTGCTAGTAAGTTTGCAGAATAGATTCAGAAAGAGTGCTACTGCTGGTACTTCCTCACTCTCCTGCACACCAGTACAGTACTGTCAGATGGCAAGAAAGAGTAAAAGTATGTGTGTGTGGGGGGAGCTGTATATTTCCAATACAACAGTGCCTCAGAAATTAACACTGCAATGGCTACATCACAGATATCCCCAAACAGCTAACAGCTGAGTACATACAATATGTTATATTTATTTTAATTCAGTTCCAGTCACTTAGTCTTTTATTTTGGATACTTGCACATGCGCTAAAAACATCTTCGCGACAGTGCAGGTCTTGGGACGCGGCTGCTCTTGGCGAATGCAGGGCATGCATCAGTAGGTGCATCCTCATTCTCCAATCAGCCTGCATGCCACCGCCACACTATGCATTCATAATGGGCGAGCACATCAAAGCAAAGGTCTGCTGCAATGGTCATACGCAGCAGTCCTTGCTGCTGTGCTTGCCGCCATTATGATCATGGTCAGCGAGTGGCAGTCAGCCTCACGGTCATAAACATTGGGGTGTCCATCTCCTGTCGGTAACCCTCCCGGTGTTTCAGGGTGCCGACGGGAGCCCACTCCCCATCGGCATCCCCCGCAAATGTGGATGCCAAGGGGGTGCCCAACCACCTTGGCTCGCGCCCCCACTTTCTTTGCACTTACCGGCGGGGAGCCCACTCCCCGCGGCATCACCTAACTGTTGAATGCTGAGAGTGCAATCCACTCGGCTCACGCTCCCCCCCTTTCTTTGTTTACGCGGGGTGCCTACCCCCGCCGGCATTACTTCCACTCCCCATGTTGTGTGCCAACAAGGGTGCCCAATCCTCTGCCGGCTACTGACACCACCCCACAAAACCCACTTAGGTGGCATGCTGAGAGCCACCCCAGCATGTAAATGCCTAATAATACAAAAACTGTCCCGACAGTTTAGCTTTCTCCACCTGCAAACAAAACCATCCCTGTAGTCTATACCGCCCTCCCCACCTGCACCCACACACTGTGCACCCTGCCTCCCTCACCCCACCCCATACTTACCTCCGGACTCCAGCGCAACGATCTTCTGTGGACTGGGAACACGTCTGCACTCTTCAAAGCCAACCGCGAACTGAGGAAATGCCGGTAAGCTGTATAATGCAATGAATAGGGTTTTCAACTTTGCTGCATATCCGGGCATTTCTTGGAATTTTGGCACCAAATTTTCAACATGGGGTTTTTGGACCCCTCCTCATGAATTCTGTCACTGTCATGGTGTTAATCAGCCTTGGAAGGTGATTTCGCAGTCACTGCACAAAATCACCTTCGGGACCCATTAACGAAATGACAATGCCGTAGTGTTCATGGTGGCCTCTCAAAAAGCCTGTGTTCCAAATTTCAGTGGAAAAAATCAACAAATGCCTATTTTACAAGCGTGCATTGTGCAGTTACTCGCGAACTACGTAATCTCGCACATTCACAATATTTTAATGCTGTATTTTCAACATTGGCATTTTGTGCACCTCCTTGTGAACAGTACAGCTGTCATTTCCACATCCTGTCACAAATGAGTTTCCGCACTTCCGCACACAGTTGCGCAGTTGCTGTGGGAAATCAGTTTTGGGCCAGATTATGAAAATGACAGTGACACAGTCCATGAGCAGAGCTCCTAGAATGCCTATGTTGAAAATTTGGAGCTGATACTCCATAAAATGACTGTGTTACCAGCGTGCGTTGGCAGATTGCACGCATGCTCATACCATCATGCATTTGTGATATTTTCACTCTGGATTTTCACCATTGCCACTTTTACACCTCTTGATGAACAGTACAGCTGTCACTTCACATATCCTGCCCAAAATGTGTTTCCACACTTCCAGCACAGAATAGCATGGTCGCTGCAAAATCACTTCTTGGGACACTTTGAGGAAATGACAGTGACACTGTACATGAGCAGAGGTGCTAAAATGCCGATGTTGAAAATTTGGTGCCGAACGCCTATAAACTGCTAATGCTGCAAGCGTGCTTTGCATATTTCCCACGCACTTGCAACTCCGCAACTTTCGTATATTTGTATGCCACATTTTCAGCACTGCCATTTAATTACACCTCCTTATGAGCTGTGCAGCTGTCATTTTTCACATCCTGCCCAGCATGTTTTCCCACACTGCACTAACAAACACCCACAGGGACACCCTAAAGCCTCTCACTCTCTGTAGGGTGGGGTGGGTTGGCATCAGTTCAATACTTGACTGCCACTCCTATGCTGCATCTCTGTAACTCCTGCACTACCAATGGCAGCAAGACAACATTGGGCATTGACAAATGCTTGTTTATTTTGTTTTGTCACACATTCTGAAACAAAAAGCGGCACTCAGCTTCAACACAGTACCTTTCACATAAATGACCAAAGCTACATCACCCTATCCTGGTACATTTCAAACCAGTAAATCCCTGGAAACCAGAGTCCCTATATAGCTGAATTGGCTTACAGTACCTTTGTTGTGCAGACGACCAAACTCAGGAGTGGAAAGCAGCATTTAGTCAGGAGGGAAATGGAGCAAACTGAGTTGTAAATTCAGGAGCACAGAGAATAGCAGAGTTCAGGAGGGAAATGGGGCAAACTGATATGAAATAAGTCAACACTCATGCTGGCATCAGAACTTGGAGGGAGTGAAAAGGATTGGAGAGAGAAATAGCAAACCTTCCACACAGACAGCCAAAGCTAAATCACCCTACTCTGCTACACATGCTAACCTTCATTCAGTGACTGATGTGAAGTGAGTCAACATTTGTGCTGGTACCAGAGCTTGAAGGGTAGGGTAATGGGAAAGAAGAGGAAACAGGATCAGAAACTTGGAGTAGACAAGCAGACTAAGCATGATGCTATTCAACTGCTTGTTGCAACTCTTGATGTAGATGAAAACATCAAGCTGCTCCTAGAAGTGCTATGGTGCTTTAAACTTTGAAAAGTTTCCACCTAGCAAGCAGAGAGTAGTGTCATGATCAGAGTGCCTGGTCATTGGTCTGTCACTGCCAAGCCCACTGCATCTTGCACTTCACTGGACCCAACAGTGACACACCTTTGTAAAATGGTTCACTGTAACAAAATGTCTGTTGTGCGTAAATAAAAATAGAAGCCAGACAGTATCACATATGTTACACCACTGGAGCAATTTAAAGTTTTTGCCAGTTAGAAAAGTGCAGCAGAAGAAGTAACCTTTGAAAATTTTTCCAGAACAACGTGCCCAGTACAAAGGCTGGCACAAGCAGCATCAAAGGCAGCTTGCGCCAGCTGCCAGTGTGCCAGGGACCCTATGCCCTATTCATTATTGGATAGGTCCTGGTGGCAAAGTCCCACAGCTTGCGGCAACTGCGGCCATGCACCAAACAGATGGCACACCTGCATGGTTTGCTGCAAGGGTGGGGCAGTTGAGTGGCAGCTGCCCATGGACAGCAACTGGTGGTCTAGCAGAACACCCACAATCCCTGATATCCCCCATTAAAATTCATATGTATTTCCCTGGTAGTCTAGCAGACCCCCAATCCCTGATCCCCCATATATATTATATATCATTCCTGGTGGTCTAACAGACTCCCTCCTATCCCCAATCTCCACATAACTATTTATATGGGATCTGTACGTTGCCGGGCACAAGGTTTCCATACGAAAGTTTACCGACACTGCTTTTCTGTCATTTGTTTTCCCGCTAAATTATTTCCCATTGACAGTTTCCCGACTACTGCTGCAAAACGAATTACAGCACTTAGCATGAAAAAAATGAATGAATTGGGATAGTAGCAGCACAATTACTAAGCTGTAATCATAACAAATCATAACAGGAATTAAATAGAATGAACAGTTGCAGTACTTAAACTCTAATCAGCACAATTACTGCATGAACGAAAAGGAATGAATTTGGATAGTAGCAGCACAATTACTAAGCTCAAATCATAACAGAGAATGAAACAGAATGAACAGTTGCAGCACTTAAACTCTAATCAGCACAATTACTGAAGGAATAAAAATGAATGAATTGGGGTAATTTAAGCAGTTAAACTAAAATCAGTACAATTAGTACAGGAACTCAGGGATAAAAAACAGCTTAAAGTTATTACTGCATTCCATCTGCAAAGGTTCATTGATATCAACTCCCATCATTTTGAAATACATAGTATCAAAAGTGCCCAGTCTATGATGCCAGGCTTCCACATTATTTTGTGTCCGTGGCATAGCATGGACAGTTTGGTCATACACAGACCAGAACTGAGGTGGGTACAGTGGTGGGGCTCTTACTGTAGTGTTATTCCGCATCTGCCTTCTGATGCAGCCATAAATATAGTTATCTTCATACCACTTTAGGACAGGAGTCAGATTTTATTTTTTCATACACTGTGGGGATATCATCAGGTGGTAGAAATACCAATGCCACTAATTGCTGCATTAACAAGCTAAATTCAGATTCTGCACTGTATTTTGAAGACAGGCCACAGCCATGTATCTTGTATCTTCCTCCATAAGCAACAAGTAAAACACGGAACAATTGGGGAGATGTGTGCCACAACTTACATCTGACATCTGAGAGTCAGATCATGGAGCTGAGCCTGAGTTTAATTCATGCACAGCACAGGAGAACATTGATTTAATTAATAGTAACTGAACTGTAGCACTACACACTGCGTCGGCTCATTCATATTACAATTTCGATCAAACAATGTTGGGCAAACATCACATCGGCAAGCTTAATTATGGGAAATAGATCATGGGAAATACAGAGTCGGGAAAAGGAATGATGGGCAACCATACTAGACCCATTTATATATCTTATCCTGGTGGTCTAGTGGCTCCCCTCCACCCACCCTGGCAGGCAGTGCCCACCAGCCCGCTCCCTCAGCCCAACCCCAAGCCAGCAACTGGCACATCCCTCTGCTCTCCATCATGGCTCACCATCAAGTGAGCTGTCAAAGAGCAGGTACTGTATATTGTACTTGCCTTTAGAGCTCAGCCAGTATCCGCATTGGTGGAGAGCAGACGGCTGTGTCAGTCACAGGCTCAGGGATGGGATGGGGAGCAGGGTAGTAGGGCATTGCCTGTCTGGGTGGTAGAGTGGAGGTCAACTAGACTGCCAGGGTAAGATATATAAATGGTTATGGGGAAATTGGGGATTGGGCGAGGTCCACTAGACCACTAAGGAATGAAATATAAATATTTATACGGCACATTGGGGATCAGGTGATCTGCTAGACCATGAAGGAATGTTGTATAAATATTTATGGGGACATCAGGTATTGGAGGTCCACTAGACCACCAGGGATGTCTGTACTGTTCCTTAACAGGGAGCAGGGCTGGTGGGACCATGGCACAAATTTCCTCCCATCCAGGGATGACTCCTGGGTGGTGCATGAGTCTGTAACCCTCCCAGAAGACACACTTCTAAGTATCCTTAGACCAACCCTGACTGGTCTAATGGTACTGAACATTTGCCCTCGGGGAGGGTTCTGAATCCCAAATTAGGAGATGTGGCAGCCTGCATCTACCAGAAGCCCACTAGTGCCATGTCACAGCACATTTTATGCCACAAGATGGGGCAAGCCCCTTCGGTGCAGGCAGCCTACATTTGACACAGGTTGTTTTTGTGGAATTGCTCCTGATGCATCTTTTAATGCAAGCCACACTCACACCATTTCTTGCTGTACAAGCCCCTTGTGCCATTCAGGGGGCTTTGTGAATCGGGCCCAATGTGTTTTGGGGAAGAACACTAAAGCAATGGTTAACTCCTTTTGTTCTCAGAATGAAATCGCACTGTAATTCAAAATAGTGCTGTAAGTTCTTTAGCATTTTTATGTTGGTTTGTGCGCATGCGAAACAACATATTGGAGTAATAACACTTTCAGAGGTGTGTCAGTGCTGTGGCAAATGCAGGACATGTTTAGTAGGTGCATCCCTCATTTCCCAATTAGCCAGCATGCTTGTGAACCCCCTGCAAATGGGGGTTCCCAAAAGACTTCCAGGAGCTTGCTTTGAATGCTCCAAGCCTGAATGGTGTTTGCGTTAAGCCATTTATCAGTGAGTTTTTTAGAACCTCTGGTACTGTCTCTTTAAGAGCTGTCTGCTTGCAGACATAATTAGTTGTATGGGGACTGTGTGTTTCTTTGATTGAGTACCACTCAAGCTGCTGCCAATTCACCCCATTTTTGCAGTCACTAGGAGTGCAAAGGAACCTGTCTGAAAGATGTAACTGATTGCCAAAATCATTTACAGTAATAATAAAATTACAGTTTGTCTAACCTGCTTTCTTTGCAGTCAGAACTGTCTGCCTAGTTCCCATTCTGGTTTGAACTGCTGAACTGGACCAATCAGTGTGGGGTAAACTAGCTCTAAAATGATGCCTTGGACGAATCAGAACTTGGGACTCATAATCTGAGCCAGCCACAAGAGGATTGTATGGGCAGTGACTCTGGGAGATGTAGTTTAGACTTCGGTGCCTTTTGGACCAACAGCAGCAGTCTATTGTGAGTGACAGCCAATCCAGTCAAGAACTGGGAGGAACTCAAAGGAAGTGCCGGTTTTGTCTGTTGGGAGTTTCAGTTTGAGATCTGAAAGTAAGGGAAAGAAACCCTGGCTCTTTCAGTGCACAGTTTCAGTCAAAAAGCGGTGCAAGGCCCAGAGTTCGGCTCAACTTGTGTAACTGCTTGTTAGGACTGAATCCGTCCTGTGAAAAGAATCAAAGGATCTCTGAAGTAGAAACCAGGCTCACCCTGTAGAAGACTGAAGAAATTGTTGAATTACACTCGGTCTGTCAGGAACTGAATCTGCTGTGTGTTCTCCTGGTTATTGTGCAGTAATTGCGATTGGGATACAGATGCAGCCTGCCTGGTATAGTGCTTTCTTTTTTTTACCATATAAATGTGTGAGAGTCTCTTGAGATCAAAAGTAGCCCTGCTGACATTGAAGGACCATATCTTCTTTGGAGGTCGTGGAGTACTAATTCAGGTCGCTTCCTGTTGAATTGCCACATTAAATCCAAATGGAATTACTGTACTGCTGACTGTTTAATTTTCCTTTTCTCTGTGTAGAAAGGGCCCTACCAGCTGCCACCACAGTTTAGACTAGCCACTAGAGACCTGGTACCTAGGGACAGTAACTGGTGAGGGATAGGCCTGTGCACAAGCCATAGGTAGATAGTAAAGTGATAAGCTAATTAACCTGATTTCCCCTGTCCTTGTTATATCCCTAAATAAATCAGAGCTGTTTGTTTCAACAAAGTTATACTGCCTGAGTGTTTGTCTATGTTAAAGTACTGTACTGTGATTGTTGCACTGTATCTTATTTTACAGGATGTCCCGTGCCTGAACCAGCCTTGGGGGTAAGTGTATACTGTGAAGGTAATTCTGCTATATTGTGTGGGCCACTAGTGGGAAGAAGGGGGTTGCAGTGTCCCAGAGGGCTGTGACCAAGTAAGTTTAACTATTGCAAACCCTGACCTCTGGAGGCACCCATCATTGGATCCAGGCCCCTCAACCTGTTAGTGGCAAATCAGGCAGGGGTAGTAGCCCCTGGGATAGCGCCATCTAGGGGTTACATTTGGAGGCTCACCGCTGGGATTGTGTGTCCTCTAGTGGCCATATTTACAAACCACTGTTAGGGAAAATAAATAAATAAATAAATAAATAGGTACCCGACAGAAGTGGCTGTGCACCGGCTGGTGGAGTGGTGTACTGGGGAGGATCGACCCCAAAATGCTATGCTTATCCTGGACATCCCTGGGTATCACCACGGACACTGTGCAGGGAGTACTTTCCAAGGTGGAAGGTTTACAAAATCCTGTGGTGGTGGGTCGGCACGCTAATCTGCTCACCCACACTTTCCTGGCCCTAGTAGAGTTTAAGGATCCCATAGATAGCTCCAAAGTACCACAGACCATTACCCCAGAGGGAGCCCCCTCACTGCTTGGAGTGATAACCATGGCAGTAAAGACCGGGGAATGAGCCCCCACCACTATCTGAAACTTTTGAGGAGAAATTTGCTAAATGGTTGCTGGGAGAAGGGAAAACTGTGGAGGACTTGAAGAAACTATTCTTGCCACCTGGGGTGTTCCTCCCCAACACCCTCTCCTGCTCCAGTACCCGTAATGGTGGCTGAACCAATGCAGACTCCTATTTCTGCACCTGCCATTAGTCACGACTCTTACGAAGGTTGAGGATCTTCTCTGGCACCTCCCACCCCAAGGGAGGATGACTGGGAGACCTGGATAACTATGTTGCCCCCAAGTGCTAGAATGGCAATGCTCGGAAGCAGAAAAGAAAGAGGGTTAGTGAGAGCCTCCGAGGTCCTGCCCTGGCTACCATCCGTGCTAAACGGCCAGTAACCCTGAAGCGACTGCACAAGCCTATCTTGAGGCCTTGGAGAATGTGTAGGGGAGCCCAGATTCTGATGAGGACCTATGGTGGAGAGTAAGAAATGCACAACAGTACCAAGGAGTTGTTGTCTGTGTATGTTCTCGGCTGGAAAAATTGTTGCAAGAATGCCTCAGAAAGGGTAGTTTGCCAGCGATTGAACTGGACGAACCAGACTGGACAAGAATCCTTAAGTCTGCCCCTTCTCAAAACTGCTGTTTTGCTTCAGTTACGCCTGGCAAATCGACTGGAATCCCACCCTCCATATGATGAGTTAATGAGAGAAATTCGAGGAGTTGAGAAAAGGCGACTCGGGAGGGACCTGCACCAATAGCTGTGGCTATGACCCGAGTGACTGAGGGTGGCCCATCAAGTGAAGTTCAGGGCAGAGGTTGGCAGTCAATGAGTGCTCTGATAAGGAAAAAGATATGCCACAATGGGGTGAACTGTTGAGAGAGATCCGGGAATTCAAAAACAGTCCCTTTATAGAAGGCCACGCTGCAAATCACGGGCCCCCGACCTATATCCGACTGCATCTGCTATGGGGTGGGGATACCTCACCCATGTATCTCCTGCTGATAACAGCTCCGAACTCGATTCCTTGACCATGGAAGTGGAGAAACTGACGAGATGTCTCCAAATGCTTATCACGCCAAAGACAGAGATGGCACCAGGTTTCCAGTTAGTAATACCCCGCCCTGGCTCCCAGTGTGGCACCTCGGCCAGCTCAAACTCCAAAAGTATGTTTTGCTATAATTGTGGGAAGGATGGGCACATGAAAGGGAATGCCAATCCCAAAAGACACTGACAAAGTTGCATATAGGCTACAAGGAGAGCTTGGAGAACAAATCAGTGGTTAGAGGTGCGAAATGATCCCAGTGAGGGCACCAAAATGCTAATTCACGTCCTTTTGTGGCAAGGTCAGTTGCCCAGGCCCCCACTACCGCCTCTCCAGACTGGTCAGAATAGTGGGTCCCTCCATGGAGACCACTGTAAAAGTAAATGGAGTGTCTACAAGAGCTGTATTAGACAGTGGCTCCCAAGTGACAATTATGTTTCAAGATTGGTATCAGAAGCATTTGTCAGGCGTACCCTTACAACCATTAGAAGGACTGCATGTATGGGGGTTAAGTAGAAGGCCTACCCTATTCTGGGTATATCCGAATTTGGCTGTCTTTCCCCACCTCCGTGCTGGAGTGGCCGAACAAGTAGAGACCCTAGCCTTAGTGTGTCCCCACTGGACTGTATGATGGTGTCCCTTTGTTGATTGGAACAAATGCTCATATGTTCGGAAGGCTGGCACATTTGTGTTATGAAAAACAGGGTCAAAGACTAGTAGAGCTTTAAGAGTTCGGCTTTAATTAAGAAGGCCTATGAGGCACAGAGAGATGCTGAAAATATAGAACCAGAGGAACCGGTTGGAATTGTATGAAGAAGGATCTGGAGTCTCTGATCCTGGCACCAAATGCCCAGTGTACCTTACAGGAGAGGTCCGTATCAGAAAGGATGTTAAGAATAAAATATTAATGTTGGATGCACCAGGCGATGGAAAATCGCTAGAGGGACTGCTGGTCAAGCCTAGTATTTTGCCCGCTTAGAGCCCATGCCTATGCCAGAGGGGCAATGGTCCAAGTTCATAATGTGTCTGAAAAGACATTCGAGTAAATAGAGGTTGCATCCTGGCTAATGTGCATTGTGCAGACACTGCAGTGCTACCCAGCAGCAAGAGTTCAAGGAAGAATGACAGAGTAGCGCCTGACTTGTTTGATTCGGCAACTCCCGCTGCCAGCTGAATGGAAAGTGAGGATCAGTGAGAAGCTTGCCCAGAGAGACCAGGTGTTTTCTTTAAAGGAATGGGACGTAGGATGCGTGCAAGGAGCTGAGCACAATATCCGACCGCATGACGAAAGACCATTTCGTGAGAGGTCACGCCATACAGCACCTGCTGATATAGATGATGTGAGGCGGCATCTGCAAGAAGATGTAGCTGACTGGTGTAATACAAGAATCAGAAGCCCTATGCTTCCCCCATTGTGGTAGTGAGGAAAAAGAATGGGACAGTAAGGATGTGCGTGATTATCGCACATTAAACCGACGCGGACTATCCCTGGTCAGTACACAATGCCCGCATTCAGGATGCTGGACTGCCTAAACGGGAGCAAGTGGTTCTCTGGCTGGAATCACGCAGTGGGTACTACCAGATCCCGATGGCCCCGAGAGGACCGTGGAGAAGACAGCCTTTATCTGTCCGCTTTGGTTTATGAATTCATGAGGATGCCTCAAGGATTTTCAGGATGCCCCAGCCACTTTTCAACGATTGATGGAGCTGCAGTGGGGACATGAACTTACTAGAGTGCCTGGTATACCTAGATGATGTTATTGTGTTTGGCAGCTCACTGGAGGAACATGAGAGCAGATTATTTAAGGTATTGGATCGACTGGAGGACTTTGGCCTTAAACTGTCCATTGATAAGTGTCAATTCTTTCAAACATCAGTAAAGTATGTGGGACACATAGTATCCACCGAGGGAATAGAGACCGACCCAAGTAAAGTTGAGGCGCCTTGACCACTGGCCACAGCCCAAAAATCTAAAAGAACTGCAAAGATTCCTGGGATTCTGTGGTTATTATAGCGTTTCATCAAGGACTATTCAAGAGTGATCCGCCCCTTTACTTAACCTTACTCAAGGGTATCCCCCAACCCACAAAAAATACCAAAAGTCAGTCCCTCAAGACTGAAAGAGTGTATTTTCATCCGAGTGAAGTTATTTAAATGGACTCCTCTGATTGTGAGACTGCTTTTCATGAGATCATAATCAACTTACCCATGCTCCAGTGCTGGCCTATGCCGATCCAAGAAAACCTTACGCCCTGCACACTGATGCTAGCTTGCAAGGGTTGGGGCTGTGTTGTACCAAGAGCACGAGAATGGCCTGAGACCAGTGGCCTTTGCCAGTAGAAGCCTGACCCCATCCGAAAAGAACTATCCTGTACATAAGTTAGAGTTCCTAGCTTTGAAGTGGGCTATTGTTGACCAATTCCATGAGTACTTGTGTATGGAGCTAAAATACTAGTAAAACTGACAATAATCCTTTGACCTATGTGCAGACCTCAGCTAAGTTGGATGCCACTGGCCACAGGTAGCTTTCTGCATTATCTACATATGACTATGCTCTATGATACCGAGCAGGTCTGAACCACATAGATGCTTGATGCTCTCTCCCGAGCCTGTTCCCAGAATGATTGGGTCCGATTGGCAAGAACCTGACATTCGGGCACTCTGCCGGAAGTTTGACAGGGAGGAACAAATGTCCACGGACGCAGTGGACTGCATGGTGGATTGCTTGGGACCCTCTGAGAATTGCATACCTGCTGCTTATTGCCACTTTTCTGCAATAGACATTGGTGCACTGCCTCAGCTGGACAATGACAGTATTCAGCGGGCTCAATCCCACGATCCTATGATGATCAAATCAGCTTTAGAAGCCCTCATGCAGGAAAAGATGTGTCCAAATTACGCTCCACTGATTTGAGAACTGCACTGTTATACAAAGAAGGTCCTAAGTTGAAACTGATCAATAAACTGTTATATAGAGAAACAGTAGACAGGGGGACAAGTAGACAAACAACAACTGGTGCTGCCACTGCCTTTCGAGACTCAGTATTGAGGTCCTTGCACAACCATGGGGCACCTTGGTATAGACAGAACACTTGACTTGGTGAGATCCAGATTCTATTGGCCTAAGATGGGGCTGATGTAGCAACACATACGAATTCTAGTCGCTGCTTACAGAGGAAAGCTTTTGCCCCAGAGGGCTGCCCCCTTGTTAACATAACCACCAGTGCACCCATGGAGCTGGTCTGTATTGATTTTCTGAGTTTGGAGTCAGATCAAAGAAATATCAGTAATGTGCTGGTGGTCACTGACCATTTCAACGAGATATGCCCAAGCTTTCCCCACCAAAGACCAGAAAGCATCCACTGTAGCCAAAGTACTGTGAAAAAACTTTTTGTTCACTATGGGGCTCCACAAAGAATCCATTCTGATCAAGGGAGAGACTTTGAGAGTCGTCTGATCAAAGAGATGCTTTCTCTGTGGGGAGTGCGAAAGTCAGAACCACTCCTTACCACCCCCCAGGGAGACCCACAGCCTGAACGTTTCAACACGCACCTTGCTAGATATGCTAGGCACCCTGCACCCAAAGGACAAGCCTAGATGGAGCCAACAAATTAGCACCCTGGTACATGCTTATAACTGCACCAAAAGTGATGCCACTGGATTCTCCCCACCGCCTGATGTTTGGAAGAGAAGCTCGACTACCAGTAGATGTGTGTTTTTGGGGTCTCTCCTGATGGGGTTCAAGCTGACAACTATTTACAGTATGTGCAAAAGTTAAAGGCCCAGCTAACTCATGCGTACCAACTGGCTCAAACCATGGCTGCCAAAAGAAATCTGGCCAACAAAGAAAGGTATGATAAAAGGTGAAAGTATTACAGGAACTCCAGGAGGGAGATCGGGCATTGCTAAGAAATCTGGGACTGCATGGCAAACACAAGATTGCTGACAGATGGCACCATCTCCCTCACATTGTAGTGGGCAAACTAGATGATCTGCCAGTGTACAAAGTAAGGCCTGAGAACAATTCAAAAGATGTAAAAACAATGCATAGAAATCATTTACTACCCATTGGACAAATCCTGATTGAGTCTGAGCCCCAGAAGATGCCCCTCTGGACCAGTGACTAGAGCTGCTGCTAAGAAAGATCAAGGAAGTCTGCACCTACAGAAGCAGAGTTAAAGTGTTCCCCTGCACAAGTCCCAGTTGAGCATGACTGTCAGTCCATATCAGAAGAAAGTGAGAGTGACTTTGAATACTATCCTTCTTCTGAACTGAGTCAATTGTTTCGGGGCAATCCCTAGTCAATACTGGAGACAAAGCTGGGCCTTCTGGACTGTCTATGCCCCAACTTCATCCCTGGAGCAATGCTCCCAGAAAGTGAAGTGCAAAGCATCAGATCAGATGAAATGGAATCATTGTGCATGGTTGAACTGTTTGAGCTTTCAGGGAGGAAAATGATAGATTGGGGCAGACTGGTGATACACCCGAACAAGAAGAGTATTTTGAGTGCCCTGACAGTCCACTGCCAGTGTCTGACTCTCCATGCGAGCCAAATGTTGTGGACTCAGAAACTGTAACTCCTGGAGCTGAAAGTGCCCCAAGTTCTAGCCTCTCTACCCCCATGGAGACTCCCCTGACAAGTGAGAACAATGCTGAAAATGAGGCTCAGAGTGCAGAGACTGTAACAGCTCCCCTAGAAAGACTGGTCGAGCTGTAAAGCCTGTGGTGCACCTCAGTTATGATTCCCTTGGGAGGCCTGTGGATTTGCCTCTCAATGTTGTCCATAAAAGTGTATGTGTCCCCGAGCTCACTGCCCAAACTGAGCATCAGTGCTAACTCCAAGTTACTTGTGTTGCCCTCTAAGTATGGTGCCCTTGCCCATCCAGCCCCAAGGTAACTGATAGGAAGGTCCCTCTCTTCAGGTTTCATGTACAAGAGGTAATAACTTGAGTTATGGTACAATGTGTGTGTTATACTGTGTAAAGAGTGACGTACTGCAATGTTTCAGAAATGGTTCTTGGTAAAATGATGTATTGACTGATGATTACATGTGTGAGCCTAATGCAAATGTATATGGTTGCAGTTGAAACTTATAGAAAGTACTTACTTGGACGCGGACGTCAAGCTTTCCCCAAACCAAGGAAAGATGTAACAACCCCCACACAAATGGGGTTCCCAAAAGACTTCCAGGAGCTTGCTTAATGCTCCAAGCCTGAATGGTGTTTGGCGTTAAGCCATTTATCAGTAGTGTTTTAGAACCTCTGGTACTGTCTCTTTAAGAGCTGTCTGCTTGCAGACATAATTAGTTGTATGGGGACTGTGTGTTTCTTTGATTGAGTACCACTCAAGCTGCTGCCAATTCACCCCATTTTGCAGTCACTAGGAGTGCAAAGGAACCTGTCTGAAAGATGTAACTGATTGCCAGAAATCATTTACAGTAATAATAAAATTACAGTTTGTCTAACCTGCTTTCTTTGCAGTCAGAACTGTCTGCCTAGTTCCCCATTCTGGTTTTGAACTGCTGAACTGGACCAATCAGTGTGGGTAAACTAGCTCTAAAATGATGCCTTGGACGAATCAGAACTTGGGACTCATAATCTGAGCCAGCCACAAGAGGATTGTATGGGCAGTGACTCTGGGAGATGTAGTTTAGACGGTGCCTTTTGGACCAACAGCAGCAGTCTATTGTGAGTGACAGCCAATCCAGTCAGAACTGGGAGGAACTCAAAGGAAGTGCCCGGTTTTGTCTGTTGGGAGTTTCAGTTTGAGATCTGAAAGTAAGGGGAAAGAAACCCTGTGCTCCTTCAGTGCACAGTTTCAGTCAAAAAACGTGTGCAAGGCCCAGAGTTCCGGTCTACAACATTGTAACTGCTTGTTAGACTGAATCCGTCCTGTGAAAAGAATCAAAGGATCTCTGAAGAGTAGAAACCAGGCTCACCCTGTAGAAGACTGAAGAAATTGTTGAATTACACTCGGTCTGTCAGGAACTGAATCTGCTGTGTGTTCTCCTGGTTATTGTGCAGTAATTGCGATTGGGATACAGATGCAGCCTGCCTGGTATAGTGCTTTCTTTTTACCATATAAATGTGTGAGGAGTCTCTTGAGATCAAAAGTAGCCCTGCTGACATTGAAGGACCATATCTTCTTTGGAGGTCGTGAGTACTAATTCGGGGTCGCTCCCTGTTGAATTGCCACATTAAATCCAAATGGAATTACTGTACTGCTGACTGTTTAATTTTTCCTTTTCTCTGTGAAAGGCCCCTACCAGCTGCCACAGGTTTGGACTAGCCACTAGGGCCTGGGTACCCAGGGACAGTAACTGGTAGGATAGGCCTGTGACACAGAGCCATAGGTAGATAGTAAAGTGATAAGCTAATTAACCTGATTTCCCCTGTCCTTGTTATATCCCCTAAATAAATCAGAGCTGTTTGTTTCAACAAAGTTATACTGCCTGAGGTATTTGTCATGTTAAGTACTGTACTGTGATTGTTGCACTGTATCTTATTTTACAGGATGTCCGGTGCCTAAACCAGCCTTGGGGTAAGTGTATACTGTGAAGGTAATTCTGCTATATTGTGGGCCACTAGATGGGAAGAAGGGGTTGCAGTGTCCCAGAGGGCTGTGACCAAGTAGTTTAACTATTGCAACCCTGACCTCTGGGTGGAGGCACCCGCCATTGGATCCAGGCCCCTCAACCTGTTAGGTGGCAAATCAGGCAGGGGTAGTAGCCCCTGGGATAGCGCCATCTAGGGGTTACACTTGCACTGACACAAATATTATGCAAAGTGCCACCAACTTGAGAGAAATGTGCGCTGCAATCAGAGACAAGCTTGTCATGCAGCAGCACAGATGACATACCTCCTATACGTACCTTTCCAGTTGAAATATTTCAATAAACATGGTGGTGGAGACACCACCACACAATCCTGAAAGAAGGCCGATATCAGGTACAATCCCTTGTCGGCATGTCCGTCACCACCCTCCCATTGTAAGGCACACTGGAAGCCCACCCCAGTGTGCTGCCGGTCACGTGAAAGCCAAAAGTGTCAGCATGTTCCTGCCCCTGCCCCACACCAATTGTGTGGCCAACATCATCCGAAAGTTATGGGGCACACTTGCAGCCCACGCCAGTGTGCCCAACATTTGTTTTATTTCATCTGTAAAGAAAGAAAACCGTCCTGCACATTGTCCATATTTTTTGGTACCTGAAAAAAAAAGGTCCACGGCACTCGCCTCCCCTAACCCTCTCCCACCCTTGGCACACCCCAACTCCCCACACCCTCACTCGTATCATACTTACCTCTGAAGGTCCAGCACTGCAATCTTCAGTGGAGGGAACATGTCTGTATTCTTCAAAGCAGAACTGCAAAATATAGAAATGATGGTAAGCTGTATAATGGCATAAATGGGGGTCAACTTAGTGTATATCTCAGCCATTGTTTTTAATTCTGGCTCCAGATTTTCTAGATGGGTTTCTTGGACCCCAGCTCATGAACACATGCACTGTCATCTCATTATTCAGTCCTGAAAGTCATTTCATGGTTACCATAGAATCACCTTTAAGGACCGATTAATGAAATGACAGTGCCACTATTCATGAGGCAGGGTCCCAAAAGCTCTATGCTGCAAATTTGGTGAACATAAATTCAGAACAATGGCTGTGTTCATCGTGCACTGCATAGTTTCCATGCACACTAGTAACTTCGACAATTTTTAATATTTTCACTCCAGATTTTCAATATTGCCATTTTTCACACCTCCTTATGAACAATACAGCTGTCATTTTCCACATCCTGCCCGAAATGTGTTTCTGCACATGTGGCACACAATGGCACGGTCACTGAGGGAAATCAACATTTGGGATAGATTAACAAAATCGCAGTGACACTGTTCATGAGTGGAGGTCCCAAAATGCCTATGTTGAAAACTTGGTTAGTAAATCCCCAAATAATTGCGTTATGGGTGTGTGATGTGCAGTTTCACAGCACGCTCATGACTACACCAATTTTTATATTTTCACTCTAGATTTTCAGCATTACCATTTTTTACATCTCCTCATAAACAATACAGCTATCATTTTCACATCCTGCCTAAAATGTGTTTCGAACATGTGGCCTTTACAATGTGGCAGTTGCTGTGGGAAATTAATGTTTGGGACAGATTAACAAAATCACAGTGACACTGTTCATAAGCAAAGGTCCCAAAATGCCTATGTTGAAAATTTGGTTAAAAAAAATCCCCAAATAATTGCATTACAGGCATGCATTGCGTAGTTTCTATGCCGCTCATGACTTCACCAATTTTCATATTTTCACTCCAGATTTTCAGCATTGCAATTTTTACACCTCCTCATGAACAGTACAGCTGTCCTTTTCACATCCTGTCCAAAATGTGCTTTTGCACCTATGGTGCCAAATGGCACAGTCGCTGAAAATAACCGTTTGGCTAATGAACTGATAGTGCCACTGTTCATGAGGTGGGGTATGAAAAGCTCATGTTGAAGATTTGGAGTGTAAATACCAACAAATGCCTGGGGCATTAGGGTTTCAAACCATAATGCTCCACCCTGTAGAGACTGACAGGCGTCAGGGGTGACTTGGGATTGTCGGCTGTAATGCTCCATCATTCCACCAACACCTCCACCCTGCAGCCAGTGACAGGCATTGAGGTGTGGCTTGGAGTCTTAGACCCAAAGTTCACCCCATTCTCCTATACTGCACCCATCTTAGCATATTTCCTTATGGAATAGGGTGAGCATAAGGCCGAAGACCTCAAGGCACTACTTGACAATTGTCAGTGTCTGCAGAGTAGGGTGAGGTGAAATGAAGTGAGTGTTATGGCAGATGACACAAAGGCACACTCCAGTGCCTGTCAGTCTCTACAGGGTGGGGTGGGGTTTGCGTCAGTTCAATACTTCACTGCCATTCCTATTATGCATCTCTCTAACTCCTGCACTACCAGTGCCAATGCTAGCAAGACAACATTCAGCATTGACAAATGCTTCTTTCTTCCTGTTACTGTTTACCTGCTGCCATAGCAAACCTCACTGGAGTGGAATGATTACAATACCCCAGCACATTTCACCACAGTAAATCACTGTCACTGCCATCTACAGCATGTAAACAGTGATGTGCAGCATCTGAACAACATTATGTAAGCCCACTTACATTATCCTTCCATTGGTAGCTGTTCTACAACCAACTTTCTCACCTTGTGTCAGAATCATGCAATTCTGGTTTCAGTTAGTGCTGCTGGGAGTTGAACCATGTATGGGGTCATAATGCCACAGGACATAGTGGCGCACAGCATTATGCCAAGCAGGGACTTGTCGCACCCTGAGTTGGCCCCAAATTAAGAATCTTTAGTGGGGGTCTGGAGGGCACAGCCCCCATAACGGGGTGGGGCAGAGCCCTACAGAACAGATAGATACCTCAAGGCATAACCCGCAGTGCGACAGTTATGCTGCATTATGTCGTTTGACATAATGACCCCATACCATTGAACCATGATCTTTTGCTGATGTGACAGCTGGCCTTGTTTGTTTAATCACTGTGCTGGCAATATAGCCCTGCACTTTGCTAATACAGCTCCTTGTACCATACCCATACTGCAAAACTGCTGTCAGAAATCAAATAATAAATTAATTGTCAGGCAAAGTTTGCTTCATTGTTTCAGTAAGTGCATGTTGTATAATGATATGCAAATATTTTGGAATTAGTTTAATAATGTGTTCAGAAGCAAGTATAATTATATTTTTCTAAGACTTTGGTTTGCCAGCATTACTAGGTCACCAGCAAAGTGCACACATATTCACTATATGATTTTATCAATGAGTCTATTGTACTATACTAGATGCATACATACCCCCAATGTATTATTTGTAGCTTGTTGATTGGTTAGGTGTGCAGCCAACAAGAGATAAAACAAACCACAATTATTTTCATTTGTGCATTGTTTTGAAAATATGACAATGAGTTCAGTGCCAAATTGGTAAGGCATTTGTAATGCACATTCATTCACTTATTTATTTGAAAATTCATAGTCGGAAAGGAACACTGAGCCAAGGCTGGTTTTCAGGTGCGACCACTGGGAAGGAACAGGGATGGCAAAATACATAGCATGGACACAGTACATACTGTAGTTAAATGCAATTCCATAGCACTGGCACAGTTCACAGTTACAGTTAAGTGAAATAGAGTAAGATTAAAAGAAGTACAGTAAGAAAGCAGTACAAATCAGGCAGTTCAGCATAGTATGTATGTTTAATTAACATCAACACCTTATTTCTCATACCTCAACATTTGCTGCTGAGTGACAAAAGAAAAAAAAAATGAAGGACCCTGATTGCCATGTCCTATGTGCTACTAATAGGGGCACATCAGTGGTTTTCTATGTTATGTGACAACTGTACATTGTTACACTGTACCCGCTGATTTAATGATTCATTGGAAGCCCAGGTGGTGCACTGCAATCCATAATACAGCAAAGCAGTAACTCTGTGCTATTAATGGATGCCATTAAAATCATAGGCTGTATGATAGAACTTACAATACAATTCAGACCCCAGAACTGAAGCACCAATATTCAACTTGAACTTTACTTTAATAATTTAAAATTCAGATCTTGAGGGAGAAGTAAGTGATAATGAATTCTGTCATCAACTTTGCTCAAAATAACCTATGACACATCAGTATGTTTCTATGGCACATTCAAACTGAAAGAGGTTCATGATTTAGAGCTGACATTCATCTAGTAAACAGCAGACAGCATGAGGAAGTTAAAATGTAGTGTTCTCTTTTTCAGACATTACACAAACTGAACGTACTGTAAGTAAAACACTATTTTATCTATTCAGTATGTTTAATGTCTTTGTACATTTCCCAAATACAACATTTTGCATTTGTTCTATATTCAGATAATGTAATTTTGATACAGTAAAATGTAACAGAATTTAAATTATTATAATATAGAAACATAGACATTCTGGACAAATAAGGACCACTTGGCCCAATTAATCTGCCATAATTCCCTACTTATAAGTGCCACCAGACACCCTACTGCATTGGTCTCTGGCTTACACCCCCTCTTCCTTCTAACATTCCCTTGTGTCTATCCCATACATTCTTAAATCTCAGATCGTTTTCTAGCCTCACCAGTTCCACTGGGAGGCTGTTCCAAGCATTCACCATCCTATCTGTGAAGAAATACTTCCTCATGTTTCCTCCGTGCCCCCTCAGTTTCATATTGTGACCTCTTGTCCTCGGTTCTACATGATAATTGCGACTCAAAAACTGTGCAGACAAAAACAGCGAGTGCACATTACCAAAAATCATAAGATAATGGGCACTACAGAGGCCCGCCACAAACAGTGACGGTGCTGACTTTCTGTGCAGGGGTGATGTAAACTAAGTTTTATGCGGGATGCTATGCCTCCCACCCTGGCACCCATTGCCCTCTGCTATAATCAACTCAGGGGTGATAATGGGGAGGAGAGAAAACTGGGAGGGCTACATAATGAGGGGACAGTGGTCAGCAGGGGAGAACATTTGGGGCAACCTGTAGATGGGGAACACAGTTGAGTGGGCAGGGAATGGGATTCCAGTAACCCCAAACAAAAAAAAATTACAACCAAAACACACACCCAAACAAAACCCTATAACCAGTTCTGAACCTGGGTCCCCCAGACACAGAGGTGGAGACTTTACCCACTACACCAGCCGTACTGCTCTGGACTGGCCCAACAGATGCAGCCCTATATACTGCATGCAGAAACTACTTTCTATGGACACAATATCACTGTACTTACTATGTGCTATTAAGTTCACATAGCCCATTTTGCACTCGCTAATTTGAAGTCGCCAGATAGACTTGCTTAAATTAATTCACCCATATCACAGGATACCCTTGTCCTCGAGCATCTTTTTCTTTAAAAACGGTCCCTTCCTTACCTTGTTTATTCCTCATGTACTTGCTATTTGAATGCCTCTATCATATCCCTCCGCTCTCTCCCTGTCTTCTAGGGAGCATTTTTCAATTCTTGAGCCTTTTTCATAGGGATTCTGTTGCAGGCCCTTCACCATTTTGCTTGCCCTACTTTGCACTGCCTCTACCCCATCTATGTCATTTTCAGTGACTGGGCCTCCAGGAATTGTACACAGCACTTGAAGTGGGGTCTCACCACCAATCTATACAGGAGTATTATTACCTCCCTTCTGCTGGTGATACCCTCCCTATGCATCTGAGCATTCCAGTAGCCTTTCCCACAGCCTTGTCACACTGTTTAGCTACCTTCAGGTCATCAGAAATGATGACCCTAAGTCTCTTTTCTATTTTGTTACTTCTAATACTCCCCACCTCCAAGTTGGTATGTTGTCCTGGGGGAATTATGCCATAAGTGCATGATTTTGCACTTTTTGCATTGTATCTTTGCTGCCAAACTCAGGGCCATTCTCTAACTTCTTTAAATCCTCCCTTATTCTTTCAACCCCTCCTGGAGTGATTACTCTGTTGCAGATGTTTGTGTAATCCATGAATAGGCATACCTTCCCTTTAGTCCTTCTGCAATGTCGCTAATAAAGACATTGAAGAGGACCAGACCTAATACTGACTCCTGCAGCTACCTGCTAGTCACCTTGCCTTACACAGAGAGCATCCACTTTGCTGCCACTTTTTGGCTCTTACTACTAAGTCAACTTACCACCCATTTTATTATTTTTAGGACCTACTCCTAGGGTTACTAGTTTGTTTGCCAGCCTTCTATGTGGAACAGTGTTGAAAGCCTTGCTGAAATCCAGATAGGCCATGTCAACTGCCCCTCCTGGTCCATGACCTTTGTTATCTAGTCAAAGAACTCTATCAGATTTGTCTCTCAGGACCTCCCGCTGTGAATCCATGCTGCCTCTGATCCTGTAGACTGCTGGTAACAAGTATTCTCTAATCCTTTCCTTCAGGAGTGATCCCATTACTTTGCCCACTACTGATGTCAGGCTGACTGGCCTGTAATTTCCCACCTCCTCCCTATTTCCACTTTTGTGGAGTGGGAGAACATCTCCTCTTCCAGTCCCCTGACACCTCCTGTTTCTAGTGACAGGTTGAACAGGCTGTTAGAGGTAAAGCCAGCTCTTCTCTGAGCTCCTCAGTATCCTGGTGTGCATCGCATCTGGATCCATTGCCTTGGCTATATTTAATGTTGACAACTCCCTTAGGATTCTTTCCACTGAGAAAGGACTAGTGTCCACCTCACAACCTTTTATGCCCTTGTCTTGTAACAAAGGCCCATTTCCTACCCCTCCTCTGTGAATACTGTCTACTTTGAGTCTGTCTATCCCTCCTTTGACTTCCTTTTTCATTGATATATCTAAACGTTTTTCCCTTATTTTTTACTGATTTGGATATATTTTCCTCTGTTTTGCTTTTGTGCTAACTGCCTTCCTACCTCCTTGTGTTTCTTCTGCAACTCTCCTTGTCTTCCTCCTCCGCCTTCTTTCTTAGTTTTTAACTTTTCAGCTGGCTAGATTTTTTTTTCTTTTCTGCTACCTCTAGAGAAACATAGTGGTGTCTTTTTTCTCTTGCCCTTGCTACCTGCTTGATTCAGAGTTTGGTAGCTTTTTCAATTCCCTCTCTAATTGCAGACCACTGTTTTACTACTCCCTAGTTTCCCTATTACTGCCAGGGTGCCCCTGAGTCATTCTTACATTTTCACAAAGTCAGGCATCCTGAAGTCCAGGACTCTTGTCCTCATGTGGTTTGATTCTGGCCCTATTCTTACATTATATCATACCGTCAGGTGATTACTGGTCTCAGGTAGTCCCCAACTGGGATGTCAGCAATGCTGTCCCCATTTGTCAGTACTACAGGTGGTCCAGCAATGGCCCTGCATGAGGGGGTTCCTTAACGGTTGCCTTAGGAACACACCCTGCAGGGAGTCCAGGATGTCCCTAATACTGGTTGTTGCTGCTGTAGGAGGCTCCAATCCAAGTTCAGCAGACTGAAGTCTCCCACCAGTACCACCTCTCCCTTGTGAACCATCTTATGGATTGCTTCCAACAGTTCTTTATCCATTTCTCCCCCGTGATGGAGGCCTGTAGACTACCCCCTCATGCGAAAAACTGCCACTTTCCTCTTTCCAGAGTGACCTACAGCACTTATGCACCCTCCTTCCCAGCCTGTATTTCTTCAGCCTTTATACGAACATACGGACATACAAAATTTGCTAACAGATAAAGACCAAATGGTCTATCAAGTCTGTTCGATTGTGTAGCTAGCATCCCTTTTCTGCAACTGCCCTCCCTCCCTCCCTTCCCCTCCCTCTACCCTGTCCCATCCCTTTTAAGCAGCCCACTGTTCTACTGGATACCACTTCTGCCAGTAACGCATTCCACCTAGCCACCACCCTTCCTGTAAAAAGTGTCACCTCATCTCCTCCTAAACCTTCCTCCCTCCAGTCTCATATCATGGCCCCAGGTGCCCCTCCTCCCTTACTTTGAACAGCCCCATCATACCTGTCTTGTTTATTCCTTTCATGTACTTGAAGTTTCAATCATACCCCGGCGCCTCCTCTCCTCCAGCAAGTACATGTCAACTCCTCAGCCTACTCTTACATGATAAGTCCCCAGACCATGGATCATCTTTATCACCCTGCACTGCACCCCTCCAGTAACTTGATGTCCCTCTCAAGTGTGGGCACCAGAACTGCATGCAGTACTCCAGGTGTGATCTAACTAATTTCTCTATATAATGACAAATCACCTCCCTCCTCGAGGATATACCCTACAGTACAACCCAGCATTCTATGGTCCTTTGCAGCTGCCTTTCTACACTATGCTGAGTTGTTCATTGATCCTGTAATGAGCACTCCCAAATCCTTTTCCTCCTCTGTCATGGCTAACTGCACTTCAGCTGGTAGCCCCTCCTTGAGTTTTTTGCCCCACAGTTCAGCACCTTGCACTTTTGGCATTGAACCTTAGTTGCCAGGTATCCAACCAGGTTTCAGCTTTTCCAGATCATCCTGCAAACCCATGCCACCCCCCCAGATTGTCCACCACTGCTTTTATCTTGGTGTCAGCAAACAGGCTGATCTTTTGCTCTTGATGCTCAATGATATATCAGCAATGATTATTCTAAACAGCACTGGCCCCATCACTGAGCCCTGCAGAATACCACTTGTCACAGCCCTTGGTGTGAGAGCTCTCCTCCCACCACCACCCTCTGTTGTCTTCCTGAAGCAAGTTCACTACCCATCTCACCAACTTTGTACCCACTCCTGTGCTTTCTAACTTGCTTCCTAGCCTCCATGTCACACCAAGTCAAATGTCTTACTGAAGTCTGGGTACAGGACATCCACTACATGGCCCTCGTCCAATTGTCTGGTTACCCAGTCATAGTAATCCACCATGTTGATTTGTGAGGATCTGCCACTGACAAAGCCATGCTATCTGCTGTTCTGCATCCCACTGGCCTCCAAGAGGAACACCAGCCTCTCCTTCAGAATAGTCTTCATCAGTTACCCACGATGGATGTAAGGCTCACTGTCTGTAGTTCCCTGTTCATCCTTGGGGTTGCTGTTATGGACTATCACCATGTGAGTCATCTTCCAATCCTGAGGTGGACACCCTGATTGTAGTGAGGTATTGAATAGATCTGATTTTTTGTTTTTACATAAACAGCTGCTCCTTTCCATTCTCTTTCTACCCTGTCTTTTCTAAACAGATTATATCCTGCTATAGCCACATCCCAGTTCTCGTTTTCATTAAACTAGGTTTCTGTAATGGCTATTAAGTCCAGGTCAGCTTCTGCCCCTCTAAGCCTGAAATTTTGCTGCCCAGACTTCAAGCATTGGCACTCATCGCTCTCCAGATGGTGTTATCACTTTCTCTCCTTTTTTGCCCTTTGCCCTCCTTTATCCTGCCCCCTCCTTTTCTCAGCTTCAAGCTTTAGCATTATTCTTACACATGTCCTCCAAAATGCTAAGGGGTGCTAGCTGCACAATCAAGTTCAAGTCTATTACAATTTTAAAAGATAATAATGTATTATTATAATCAACAAGATTAAAAACAAAACATAGACCGTAAACATCAATGTAATTCATCTCAAAGACTCCATAATGTATACACTTTTGTTGTGCAAAATTAGCAACATGATATATATATATATATATATATATATATATATATATATATACAGACACATACACAATTTAATGGGGTTAAGGAATGATAAATACCCTAATTTTCCTCTTTGATAAAAAATGTTTTCTTAGACAAGATGGGTGCTAGCCATTCCATTCTTTCATCACTAAGAGCTTCACATTTAGAGAGCAAATTTTGAATTGTAATCAGACTTTCATTTATGCACATGCATTCTTTCACAACTCTCTTGTCACCAACATTGGTTATGTATGCAGGTGCCCCTTTGAGCACCCCAGTCTAAACTTATAGAACATGGTGCTAACATTTTATTATCACATCTAATCAAATAGTTCTGCATTCCTGATGTAGCTTTATAATAACTATGTATGTTATTATTAACCAGAATATGAATTTTCTCAAAATCACATTGAGTTGTCACACTGTAAAATCATTGCACTGCTTCAGAGGTATAAGATCCCTTGATATTAAATCTGATATATTTCCTTCAAATAATTTTTGTTAACATAGTATTAAGTCTTAAATCCAGTTGATTGCTGGTTTTCTTGAAACTGTTTTAATCCAGCATGTGTGAATTCTGTTTTAGCACCCCAGTGTGCTGTTTTGTTTTTTTTTAAACAGTCATATTTTTCCTTATTTAGGGCCTCATATTAATGCAGCCTTTTCCTGCCTAATGTTAATTTTTGTTTTATTCTTAGCAGTTCCAGAACCCAGACATCAGTTGAGTTGAAGCAAAACATGACATAAGCTCATCCAATGTCATTGTGCTCCACTTCATTTTAGACTGAAGAGTCGCATTCTACCTTTTATGGCTGTGGGTGGAGCCTACAGCCCTTCTGTCATCAGTAGCTTAAAAGGGCTTTTCTTAGAACTTCCATTTGAGAATATTTGTATGTATTCCTCCACAGCTGCAAAGCAGTGCAGTCCCCTCTGAATTATGCTATTTATTGCTCTATATTAAAGGCATCTGAAAGGGAGGGGATGCTACCGTATTGTAGCTCAGAACTTCTCAGGATATTAACCCAAAAAATATTTTAAACTGCTATTTCTATTATCTGCCCAGGTCAGTCTAACACCTAGGAGACTAATTTCTTCTTGATTTTTATGAAAACGAAAGTCATCTGTAGACTCAGTGTCAGATTACATCTTGTGGAATGCAGATTGCTAGCTGCCTGATAGTCCTTATCACAGCACAGATTGCAGGCAAGGAGTGAACTAGGCATGTGGGTTAAAGAGCTTGTGTACTTCCTAAAACTAATATTAGATTTAAAAGCAGATAACCATTACCTTTTATATTTGAGGTACTTTATCTTTTCCTTTGTTTAATTAGAAGATTGTTTACCTGATGTTAATATGTGTGATGTGGAACAGCACTCTGACATAACTAGCTATATTGCCCCACTACATCACCAGCATCATGACCTCACTGCCTGTGACATCACGACTGCCAAGGAACAACAATTCAGTGACTGCCCAGGTCATTCACATGTGATTTCACTGTCAGTGAAATCACAATGCTGATCATGTATTAGGGCAGTAGAGCTAGATATTTCAGCTACTATGCTAAGAGCTGTTCCACACATCCACCAGAACATTATGACATAGAAGACTCTCTGATGGGCAAAAGGTAAAAGAAAGGTACTTCAGAAATACAATTTTATAACTGACTACTTCTTAAAACTTATATTATTTTCATCTCTGCCTGGTTTGGCTCCACTAGCTCTTTAAATCCTAGTACTGACACTGTACTGCAATGGGGTGCTCCTGTCTTTTCTGTCTGCCTGTTCAAAGATCCTATGGCACTTCTCCAAAAGAGTAAGGGAATTTTCATGGTGTCCTGGTCAGATTTCCCCATTTACTAAAAAATACCACCAACAGCTTAATCTGGTTCAAGAAAGGATTTATGCCATGTTACAATTTCAGTTGGTTACCATCTGTACCCTCCCCAACTCCTAAAATAGGGACTTCTAGTCATAGTGGGTCTACCGGTCAACACAATTCAATGCATAAATAAATTCCCCCATTATGCCTTATGGATTCCATATAAATCCAAATCATTCAAAGGCCATCTTGATATATAATTGTAATACCTAACAGCAAATCAAAGCCCTTTTCCTGATAAAAGGCTACCAATATATTACATATAAATAAACAACAAAGTCACAAATAAGGAACTAGTGGCTTATGGAAAATCTACAGGGATTACACAGGGAATTGATGCTGCCTCTACATGAAAATACAGGAAAAATGAGGACTTGTTACAGGAAAATGGGTATTTGGATCTGGGAGCACTGTGATGATTTTGACTAAACAGCACTATATGGCACCAACAAGAAAAATGACTTTGGTCATTTGGTAGCTCTTCATAGCCCTATCAGCTCTGGCTAGAGTTTGTTTCTTAAATTTGATTCAGGTGTCTGAGAATGTGTGGCTAAATGCTGGCTTTCCCACTAACCCCTGGTGCCTGGCTTAGGCCCTCCACATCCCCATATAATAACAGTCTCAAATACTGTATGTTAATATATACTGTTTGTCTCTTCAGCCAGATCTACTACCACAGGTATAGTATGAAGATTCAGGAGTTTTAGTTACTTTGCAGTGCTTGTGTTAGGTTTATCTTTTATACTCTTTAGTGTCTGTTGTTTTTCTAACTCTTCTTTCCAACAGTTGATATTACTATGTGTTGTCTTACTTATTTATGTATTTAGTTTTTATTTACCAGGTAAGTGCTCTAGCCAAAAAATTACTATTTTCAGGCACGACCCAGAAGAGTACAACAGAGTGGTGAGATAAGCACATTACATCAGTGCAGGAACATTATATAATTGCAGATATAGCTGAACAGTAAAAGTAATTCATACAGAAGCATGACATACTATGGGGTAGTACATTGTGCATTCCAAATGGAGTAAGCAGCAATTTACAAAAGAGACAGACATATTGGGAAACATAACATAGTGCAACAATTCACATAGGGCAGGCAGCAGTCAATAGAAAATGATCCAAACAGCAGTAATACCTAGCACAGTGAAATAACAAAGAAAGAAAGAAAAAGCATTTAAGGGAGGAACTATCCTAAAGTGTGCTATAGGTAAGATAGGTGGGTTGTGTATGTAAAATACACTTGAGGGCAGATATAATAAGTTTTAAAAGTGGGGAAAGGGAGGATATAGTAGGAGTGGCAGGGAAGATATGTGGAAGAAGGTAAGAGTGAAAGGTAGGTGCAGAGAGAGGAATTAATGTGGTCAAAACAAGTGCAAGGGTCAGCCAGAGATGAATGCCATCAAGCTCTCTTCAAAGCAGAGATGGATGTGGCCTGGACGAAGAGCTAGGGGAAGGGATTTCAGAGCTCAGGGGCAGCACAGTGGAAAGTACTGGAGCCCTTAGATGTCTGACACCTTGGCATGTTGAGTAGAGATTTATCTGCCGAGCACATTCCATAGGATGGGATTGAGCTACAAGCATCATTGCAAGCAAAAACGTAGTTTTATTTTTAATGATCCAGAAGGACTCCAAGATACTTAAAGGATGCTACACTTTCTATTATTGAGCCAGCTAAGTCACATATCATTGAGAGACGTTGACAGGTCCTGAGTTTGGGGGCATAGCCAAATAGCATGACTTGAGTTTTCTTTGCATTCAGGACAAGTTTATGAGCTGCCAGACAGTTTCAGTATGTTATTGAAATTAGAGGAGAGGGAAGTGTTTATATTGAAGACATTGTTGGAGCTGAAATAGAGGACTAGATCATCCGTAAGGAGTAAGGCAGAGCATGAGTGAAAACATCAGCTATATTATTAATGAAAAGTGAGAAAATAGGGTCCCAGGATAGAGCCCTGGAAACCCCAATATTTATTATGGCTCTGTCAGATAGCAAAAAGCTGAACTTCACAATTTGAGACCTGTTTGACAAGTAACTACTATTATAGTTGACTACAGATGGTGAGAAGTTCAGACTACTGAGAGTGGAGAGAAGCAGGAGTGACCAACATGATCAAAGGCCTTGGTAAGGTATATAAAAACTGCCCTGTAAATAATCTACCATCCATATTTGAAAGCACATCAGTTGTAAATTTAAGGAGAACTATCAAAGTACTATGTCCTTTTCTGAAGCCGTGTTGAGTGTCAGAGAGAAGGTTGTACTCCGTTAGGTAATCTATAGTTTGGTTGGCAACAAGTTTCTCGAGAATTTTACCTAGGACAGAGAGGATGGCTATGGGCCTGTAGTTAGTTATCAGTCTCGAGGATCCCTTTTAAGACAGGTGTGATGCAAACAATCTTCCAGAGGTCAGGGACTACACCAAAGGAGAGTGACATTGTGAAGATTTTTGCCAGGGGCAATAAGGGGTACAGCAAGTTTTAGGAGCCTAGGTTCTAAGGTATCTGAGCCTGAGCTGGTATTATATGAGATGGACTCTAGTAGATTTAGTACCTCAGTCCTTGATATTTCCTTGAAAAGAAATGGAGTTGTAGCATGTTCTTTGCAGAGGGAGGGTCAAGGGTACACTAATCAGGCATAGAGGAGGACTGTGTGCCTACTGGAGGTGGTGGGAAGGAAGAGGTGTATGGAGATTGATCTGAGAACATATGATTAAAGGAGTTTGCAATGGTATTTGAATTGTTATAGTGTACCCCATTCAATATCATGTTTCCAGGGGTTGTCTTTTGAGAAACTCCAAGGAAAGTCTTTACATGCACCCAGAATTTCCTGGGGTCCCCGCAGAATTTAGTAGTAGGTTCTTGCAGTAGGTACTCTTTGCAGTGCAAACTTGTTCTTTGCAAGAGTTCCACTGTTCAGGTATTGTAGTCCACTTGGAGCCCAGACAGCTTGAACTTTTCCCAGCATTTATCTTGTTCCCATTGCCTATGGCTTGGACCCCTTGAGTACCCCAAGCTCGGTTAAAGTAGGTTACCAGTGACCAGCATTTACTGTAAAACTTAATAATGCCCTGCTGTACTGTCAGTTTGTCTTGTTCATGTGCATTAATGCTCAATAAAAAATACTGTATATGAAAAATAAGTTCCCTACTAAACTTTGTGGTAGGCTAGTGGATCTGCTTTCAGAGGTTATATAGTTCTGCCACACTTTGTGTCATGCAGCAGGTGGACCTGGAGCCACAAACTGACTATGCATAGCACAGTATGCTGACAGAAGGATAAAACCTCATTAGCGAAATCCCCATGGTGACATTTTGACAAGTTTCGAAAATATTGCTGTGGGGACCCGCCAGCAAATTTCACTCCTTTCACTGAGTTTCCCCCCTTCATGTTAACTCTAACTGGTAGTTAACAATCCATAGAAGCAGGGCACCGGGGTGCAGCTTCCTGCAAAGGGGTTTCAGAGGCACAGCTCCCTGTTAGAAAAACAGACTGATGTCTGACAGGCGAAATTTTGCCTGTTGACATTGGGGATGTTTCTGTACTGAACATCGCAACAATGTTGTTGCATCAGCATAGGTAAACTGCATATCACAGTGCTTCATTAGCATACTGGCCCCACCCTTTTCTGTCTGCCATAGCAATACCCATTCCATCCATGTCGAGAAAGACATGCAGCCCCTTTATGTACTGTATAACACAAATGGGTGCAAGGTTGAATTCTGCAACCGAAAATTGCAACTATGTTTATAGGGCCCAGGGAGACTTGGGGTAAATAATCACAGACTTTCACATACTCAAGGGTATCAACCTGATTGAACAGATAGAGATGTTCAGTCTGGTATTCTGTATCAGGATGAAGAGACATGCCAAAACAGAGAGTTGCTCATTAAAGAGGTAAGGCTACAGGCTGGAGGCACATCTTCACTCATAATCCCTTACATACACACCCTCTCTCTCTCTCTCTCTCTGTAGAAAAGGCTGTGTGTGCACTGGTTCTTAAGGGAGTGCACAGACCAAGAGGGACTTTGTTGTTTGGATTCCACCCCTCCCTGGACAGTCTAGGAAGGAATCTCTCCCTGACCCCATTATCTTCATCACCCAGCCATTGGCTGAGCGGGTCTTTAAGGGAAGGGGTGAGACCAGGAAGAGGCTTGCCAATGTGAAGGTGAGAGAGGTAGGGAAATAATGAGGAGGGACGCTAAGGGCTGCAGAAATGGGTAGTGGCCCAGTAGTATGGGTAAAAGAAGGGAGGTGGGGAAAGAAGGATAGAGTTGTTATTATGGGCCTAACTCATCAAGGATCTGCTCTTTCTGCCTTGTATCCAAGGACACATGAGCTAATCCCCACATGAGCTAGCTAGACATACAAAGTAAGCCTTGTTTATTCGTTCCTTAGTAGTTGGTAGAGATGCAGTGAACTTAATTTCCTCCGGTGAAGTGGAGGTGAAGTGGCCAATTTACCGCACTGAGTAATCTGCAAAATTTTTCACATTAAGTGGAATTTTTGCCTAGGTGAAACTTTGCATAATAAGGGCACAATTTCATCTTCTGCAGTGAAATTTCACCTTCTGTAGGTAAAATTTCACAAGTAGATGTGAAATTTGCCGTGGAAGGTGGAATTTCACTGTGGAAGGTGAAATTTCTCCGTTACACTGGACAAAAGTTCACATTTCACTCCGCGAAATGGGCAGAATTTTGGATTACCTGTGAAGCAAATTTTGCTCACTTCACCCACCACTAGTAGTTGAGCATTAGTTTAGACAAACGTAGGGTTGCTCTAATGCACAGAATAGTGGTATAGCAGTTTTTGTTTTGGCTGATGCAGGGAGACATAGGTCCTGTGTTGGTCCTGGTTTTGTTTTGCCAAGGAGCTCCTGTACACTACTGCACATCTTGCATTGTCAGAGCCTAACCTTGGGGACATTGTACTTACAGCCCTCCCCTTGCTACACTTCAACTCTCAGGCTCTCTCTTTTGGGCACTGTATCCTCAGAGGGCTTATTTTGGAGTGCACTGTCCAAGCAGGATTTGCAGTGGCTACAATGATTTTCTGGAAAGACCAACATCTGTTCTAATCACCAGTGGGTTCTTGATCAACTACGCAGGTCATTGACTAACTCTGTTTGGTGCAAAGTTAGACAGCAGCCACCCTGTGCCAGCTCTATCATTCCTGTAATCAGGTGTGTATAAGGAGTGACAGCTGTGGAGCCTTTTTGTATCCCTGGGGTTGCAATGCACCTCAAGGTATAGTGGTCAGGAGAGGGAAGTGGCAGATTTTTCAGATAGGATGCAGAGCAGGCTCTCCTGTGAAGTTCACTTGCTTTGCTGCTCCAGCATCTCCAGCTGCATTCTTTAGGTTGCCTCCTTTCCTTGCCTTTGTGGGTCAATTCATTACTCCCATGGGCTCCATCTGGTGTACTAGCTTGCAAGGCCACCAGTGGCAGGAGAAGCTGATGCAGTGAGTTAGTGTAGCTGAGTGGCGATTCTCCTCTGATCTCAGTTGTCCTGTCAGTTTGGCATGGTGCCTTTGCACCAGAGGCCAGGATGGCAGTGAAAAACGCAGCACTCATATAGCCACACTACTTACTAGTACTCATTTTACTGGGGAAGTTTTGCAGTGAGTCTCAGTGCACGCATATTACAGGAGGTGGGTCCCTAGGCCAGCGTTATATGGTAATTTAGCAGGATGATCCCAGAAAGAAAGACAGGGACACACACTCCATCAGACCATCTTCTGGAGAAACCTCACATACTCTGGGTACAAATTTGTCTGCAACTGACAGAACAGTCAGGTCAGCTCATAGCTCATGAGACCCATCCAGTGCCTGACCCATGACAAGCCTCATTATGGAATAACAGGGGAGGTGGAGAAAGCCTTCTCTGAACAATCAGTGCAGGCCCCAGCTAATCAGAAGGTAGCCAAGGAAGGCCCATCCCTCATGAAATGGGGTTATAGAGGATTTTGGTACCGAGGTAAGGGGTCTGATTCGGTGGCTGGTACTGGGTGATGGACTGCCTTGACAGACCTCTCAAGGCCTTACAAAACATGAGCTTTCATGTACCCAGTGGTTCCAGCTCTCCCCACTCCACTGACCCTTGTATCCCAGGGCCCTGTAATGGGTGGAGAGGGTACAGCACCAAGGCCCCAGTTCTGCTTCCTCACATGTGGTGACTCCACTGGCACAATGCTTGGAGTGCCTGGTGATGACCATGGAGAATTTGACATCCCAGTGGGTAGCTCCAGTCAAGCCTCAACAAGAATGGTTCCAAGTCAGGGAGCCATAGGTAGTCCACTGGGGAAAAAATGCAAACATTACCCCATGGATACCCACTTGTCAGACAAGGTAATGATGTAGATCAAGAACTGGGAATTCATTTATATGTTTTCCTGATTCATTAGGAATAGGACAAGGAGGAAAATGATAAAAAGGTGAATGATTAGAGAAGAAAAATGCCTTAAGGTTGATCACTCATTTCTGAACAGATCATCAGCATTCATGATCTTTGCTACTCAAGTCTATGACCAAGACACAGATCAGTGCAGAGGCCTTTTTCAGTGCTGGACCATGATATAACAGGCCTACCTTGGGTGCCAGAGATTCAGCATGGATCAGGTATGATGAGGTCTTCCAGCTGTGCCAGCAGTCAGAGACAGACTGAGAACTGGGAGTTGGCTAACCCCGCTGGACAGAAACCCACATGCAATGACCACAGTGCAGCATATGGACAGTGGGCTGCCAATGAAGGTAGCATAGGTAGTATTGTTGGAGGTTAAGCAAGGTTAGGGCAGGGACAAACAGAGTAGCATAAGTTACGGGTTTCCAAATGGGTTAACACAACCACCAACTGCAAACAACGAGGATGTATGCTTGTGTTGCAAGCCTCATTCTCTTTTCAATGTACAGGTGGAGAGGAGGCCTAGCTCAGGAAAAGGAAGTCACAGGGCCAAAATTCACAAATATGCACCCAAATCTGGGTCCTTCCAATGGCTTGGGTGCACAGCCACAAAATCAGCTGGGCTTAGGTTGGCCTCAATAAATATCAGTAGCATTCTTCCTAAGATGGACAACCTGAAGGAGTGGGTAACTTGACATAACATTGAAGTGCTATCCATAGTGGATCCTGACTTTCCTCTAAGATATCAGATACAACCATTGCACTATCTGGCTATACCCTGTTTAGCAAGCCCACCTCTCAAAAGAGCGGTGACTGAGTCGATATAGCAATGACTATCTGCAGGGGCATGGCCTGCCCCCATCCCCAGTATGAGTGACAACCTACAAGCACTGGCCATCAAACCAATCCTAGGTGCACACAATAGAGTGCTCACCTTGCTGTCAGTATACATCCCACCTAAACAGACCACAGTTGGCACCAGCAACCTTATGCATTATATCCCTACTCTCAGCCTCAACACAGAAAGTATACTTCTAGGTGACTTCATCATCAACTGGCTCTCCCATCATCTGCCAGTATCAAGGACACCTTGTCTGCCATCCACTTCTCCAAAATAATAGAATCTCCAACAAGAGTCAATTACAAAACTGGTACCAGCACCCTTCTGTATTGGATACTCACTAACCATCCTGCACATATCGACAATATACTGTACTTCGGACTCTGGAGTGACCACTTCCTGTCACATGCACCTGGAATAACAATTACAGCAAACCTCCTGCCAGAAATATATCAAGCCGTGTCCTCCTAAAAGGCTATCTCGACAACTCAAAACAGACAATCAAATACCAAGACTGGTCTGACCTGTATGAAGCCAAGGACGTGGATGCAGCCCTTGGCCTCTTCATAACCAAATTCAATTCTGCCTATGAGAAGCATGATCTGATAAAACAAAATCTGTCAAAGGACACTACAACTTCTGGATTACTCCAGATCTGCTCAACAACTCTCCTTAACAGATTGTTTCTGCACGTGCCATAAGCACATGGCTCAGAAGCAAACAACCAAAGGTACAAACAAGCATGAAATGATTGCATGAAAGCCATCCATTGTGCAAAAGCAGCTACTACAAAGAAGCCCTCACCAGTTCATGGAACAGCAGCAAATCCTTTGGGACAACCTCAATGACATCACTGGGCAAGACCCCAAAACGCTCCAGCTATGCTCTCAATCAATGGGGTGCCATCCTTAGACTCTTCTCATTGTCAACTCTCTGAATCATGCCTTCATGAACCTAAGCAGTGTGATCCTGTTAACTTCTTCAATCCCATCTCCACAAATTACCCAAAGAGAAACGATTGCCTCCCCATGACCAATGCACTATTTAGCTCAAAGTAGTCTCTGAAGCAGATGCCAAAAATACCTGGAAAGGTACTAGGGTAGTCAAGACACCACTGTAACTCCCTAGGCCTAAAAAGTTGTTAGCCTGGCACTTGAGGAAGTTCTTAGCCTCAGACAAAATTATAAACCTCTCGCTCTGTCCTCACAGTCACTCACAATTCTCTCAATGCTGGGAATCTGACAGACTGGCACATAAAAGTGGTGATCAGACTCTGCACAATAACTATAGTCTAATTTCGATACTGCCTCCGCTCTCCAAGGCTCTAGAGCAGATCATGGCAGATCAACTGTGGAGTACCTCAGCCACCATCAACTACTGTGTTGTGAACAGCATGGGTTCAGGGGTGGCCACAGCACCATCATGGCCCTGCTAGAATTTAAAGGGCTACATCCACCACACATTAGACCAAGGCCTCCTGGTAGAGCCACATTCATTGACCTATCAAAGGCATTTGATACAGTGCATCATGGGCTTCTCCTCAATCAACTGGCTGACATTGGGCTCTCCTGAGAAACTTTGGGCTGTTTCACTAGCTACCTGAGCAACTACTATCAGCAGGTTAGGATCAGGGATGTGATCTCTGACAGCAGACCTGTCAGATCTGGTGTACCGCAAGGATCCATATCAGGACTGTTGCTGTTCAGGTTATTCCTAAATAAACTGCTAACCTCTATCTCATGTCAAATGTTCCTTTATGGAGATGATGCAGACTTATTCATGTGCAGCCAACACCCTGAACATCTGAAGGCAGATCTACAAGTAGCTTTGCATCCATGGAACAGTCATTTAATGACCATAGACTGGTCTTGAATTATATAAAGACCAAGACCATGATGTTCTCCACCACACAAAGCAACAGAGAGCCTTCCCCCTTGTAATTATGAACATTGAGGTGCCTCTCTCAAACTTGTTTGGCATTTCAAATAGTTAAGCATCACTATCAAATCCCACCTTTTCATATGCGAGCATAATGACATGACTGCTCAAGGCCATCAATACTAGAATCGGATCCTGTATCGGCACAGGCATTGTCTCACACACGAAGCTCTGAACACTGAACCTTTGATGGTAAGGGTAAAGAGCTGAGATAGAAATGTATGTATTTTTGAATGTTATAGAAGCCAGAAGGGAAGGAAGCATATTCAATTCAATGCTTTACAGTAACTGGTAATTGCGATTTTTCTTTAGACTTGGATTGTGGGCTTTTGGTGACACTGTACTTTCTTTGTTGTCTTTACTTAGAATTGTTTTTGGGCTGTTGAGGATTTAAAACGTAGTGGTGGTGTATTCTTTGCTGTCTTTGGTTGCTGCAAATTTTCGCTCCCCTTCCCCAACTCTTGATTATATGCCCTGTTAAATCTGATTGACAGGTTCTAAACATTGGGTATAGTAAGGGTGTGGAGTAGGAGGAGCATACCAGAAAGGAACAGCAGCAAGTGAAGAGGTGACTGCTCTCTCAGTGGAAGGGAAGTAAATGCAAATCTAGGAGCTTCATTATTACTTCTTCACATTGATATTGCATTGGGGAAAGGAGGAGTAGGAGTTTGAAGAAGGTTGTGCAATGGCTACTTAAAGTCTGTTTTTGAGTGTGGATAGGAAGGATAGGAATATAAAAAGCAGTTGCTCACTATATCTAAATGTGTGCAACAAAGGAGGTAAGGGAAATAAAGAAAATGTTTTGCACTGATAGGGGAGGTAGAGGGGAGACTTGGGGAGTGTTTGGTATCCTGCATCTGAAGGTGGGGGCGCTTGGTGGGCAACGACAGCAATGGTAGGGTGGTAGGCTGCAACAACTGTGGTGCACCAATCTTTCTAAAAATTGCCTGGAGTATGGGAGGATGTTTAGTGTGCAACCACATAAAAAACTTAGAAAGGAGATTGAGGGTCTGCAGGAGGAACTAAGACAGGCAAGGCAGATTGGGGTGGGTTTAGCCCAATACTGGAAGAAGGAAGAAGGGGAGATGAGGGAGGCCAATTTAAGCCAACAGTGGTGAGGAGAGGGTCAGAAGAAGGGAAGCAGAGACAAAGGGCCCAGGCCAGGAAGAACAATTGCCGGAAACCAGGTCAGGAGACAAAAGACAAATGGAAGGAGGAGATAGGGACTTGTGAGGAGGCGAAGAAGTGGCAAAAGTCATGGAGTGGAAAGGAGAGAACAGGTTACTATGAAGAGAGAGGATAGTGCATTTGTGAAGGGCCTTCAGAAAATAGTTGTGCACTGCTAGAGAGGAAGAAGGTGGAGGAGGAAATGATGAAATTAGAGGGTAATTGATAAATGCCTGGACCAAACTGGAGCGGGGAAGTTCTGCTGGGAGAATAGCAACGGGTAAAGGGGAAATAATGTGCAGGAGGAAGAAGAGGAGCTGGAAATGAGAGAGGAGATGAATGGAAGCAAGCAGGAGTAAGAGAGGTTGAATCTTAGTGCTGGGGACTCAATACTAAGAAGAGTTAGGTGGGGTAGCAAGGGAGAGGCATAGTCACATTTGGGTGGAGGCCATGCCAGGAATGACAGCAGAAAGGGTGGGACAGTCTGTTCTGAAATATGCTAGAAGGGTAGGGACAAGCCACATTTAATTATACATCTTGGGACAAACGACCTGGCTGACAAGACAGTAGATACAGTCCAGAGGAGGTTTGAGGAACTAGCACAGTTATTTGAGGGGCAAGAAGATCAGTAACTTTTCAGAGATACTTCCGGTGCCAAAGGCAAGCACAACAAGAAAGCTGAGAATAGAGGAATTTAATGAATGGCTAAGAGCCTGGTGTTGTGCTAAAGGGTATGGGCTGTTGGGGGTGGGGAGGGACCTGGGAGGACAGTAGTCTCTATGCCAAGGACAGACTACACTTGAGTGAGGAGGAAAGAAAGTGTTGAAACAGAGGATGGAGGTACATAGAGGAGTTGGGAATTTAAACTAGGAGTGGGGTGCAGTTGGGAAGAGATATGCAGAGACCACAGGTTGGGAAACCATATGAGCTTACCCCATAACAGTGACAAAGGACAAATGGCAAGTACTGTTGGTGATGCTAGGAAAGGAGGGCAGGATGGGAGGGGGAAAGGATGGAAGGTGGTTACCCTTAATGCTAGGAGCTTTGGGAGGAAAACTGCAGAGTTACAGGTTCTCATGGCAGGGGGAGGTGCACATTGCAGCCATCATGGAAACATGGCCACTCAATACAATGACTGGGACCTGTCTGTACACAGGGTACAGGTTATTTCATAGGGACAGGGTGATTGGGAAAGGAGGGGTGGCACTATATGTGAAGGAAGGACTGAAGTGTGTAAGGAAGGCAGGGAGGAGGGTAGTACGGAGTCACTTGGATGCAAATCCAGGATTCCAAGAATAGGATTCTTAGAATGGGAGTGGTGTACAGGCCACCATCTCAGACGGAGGGAGTTAGACAGGGAACTAGCGGACAGATCAGGAGGACCTGCAAGAAGGGTAGTGTGGTGATTGTGGGGACTTCAACATGCCAGGAGTGGACTGGAGCACCCCAACAACTAGGAACAGAAGGAGCAGGTACTGCTGGATGCCTTCCAGGACAGCTTCCTGCCCGCAAATGGTCAGTGAACCAACCAGGTTAGGAATACCCTTGACTTTGTGCTGGCAAATGGGGACTTTGTGAGAGAACTTACAGTGGAGGAACCCTGTCAGGGAGTGACCACCACTCAGTATGGCTCACATTGGATATGGGCAAGGAAGGAGGGAAATCTGGCACAATAGTGCTGGACTTCAGGAGGGCTGACTTTGGGAGGATGGGGAAGTGGTAAAGGGTACCTGGCCAGAATTCAATCTAGTATGGACACTAACCAGAGGTGGGAGCTCATAAAGCTGGGATAGTGGAGGCAACCAAAACCTGCTGCAAAGCCCAGAGCAAGAAGGCTGGGGCTAAGAAACCGATCTGGTTGAGCAAGGAGGTCATGGAAAAGGTAAGGAGGAAAGAGCTGCCTTTAGGAAGTACAAGAAAACAGTTAGGGGAGGACAGGAGGAGTACTTGACAGAATCGAAGGAGGTGACAAGGGCCGATGAGGCCAAAGCATCTATGGAACTCAGGCTGGCACAAGGCATTAAGAAGGGGAAGGACTTCTTTAAGTACATCAGGGAGCAAAGGAGCTGTAAGGACCACATAGTAAGGATTAGGAAGAGGGGATTGGGTGGAAGCAGGGTGCGATAAGTGGAAGCACTAAATGAATACTTCTGCTCAGTATTTACTAAAGAGAAGAGGGGGTGACACCCAAGGTGGGAGAAATGGCAGAAGCAGGGTGGGAAGTGGTGACAGATGGGAAATCATGGAGAGCAGAGTTCGAGAGGGTTTGAAGGCACTGAGGGTGGACAAGGCACCAGGCCCAGATGGCATCCACCCCAGGGTACTGAAGGAGCTGGCAGAGGTCCTGAAGGACCTTTGGCAGACCTCTAATGCCTTACTACATTCAGGGTGTGTACCTCAGGACAGGAGGATGGCTCATGTGGTGCCCTCCACAAGAGTGCCCCAAGGATGAACTGGGAAACTACAGACCAGTGAGCCTCACATCCATCGTGGGTAAGCTAATGGAGACTATCCTGAAGGAGAGCTGGTGGCCCTCCTAGAGGCCAAAGGACTACAGGACAGCAGACGGCATGGTTCATATGTGGCAGATCCTGCCAAACCAACCTGGTTGAGTTCTATGACTGGCAACTTGGGCAACTGGACAGGGGCCTTGCAGTGGATGTCCTGTATATGGACTTCAGTAAGGCATTCGACTCAGTGCCACATGGAAGGCTGGGAATGCAGTTAGTAGGCACAGAGGTGGGTGTAAAGCTGGCGAGATGGGTAGGAAACTGGCTGCAGGGAAGGCAAAAGAGGGTGGTGGTGGGTGGGGAGCTCTCACACCCAAGGGCAGTGACGAGCAGTGTTCCATAGGGCTCGGTGTTGGGACCAGTGTTGTTTGGGATATTCATTGCAGACATATCATGGGACATCAGGAGCAAGATCAGTCTATTTGCTGATGATACCAAAGTAGGCGCAGTGGTAGATGACCAAGGGGATGGCAGGGGTTGCAGGATGATCTGGCAAACTTGAAACCTGGTCAGACACCTGGCAACTGGCTTTAATGCCAAAAGTGCAAGGTGCTGCATTTTGGGATGAAGAACCCAAGGAGGAGTTACCAGCTGGGGAGTGCAGCTAGCCCAGACAGAGAAGGAGAAGGATCTGGGTGTGCTCATTACAGGGTCAATGAACAACTCGGCACAATGTGGAAGGCAGCTGCAAGGCCAACAAAATGCTGGGTTGTGTTGCAAAGGGTATATCCTCAAGGAGGAGGAGGTGATTCTGCCACTGTATGAGTCATTAGTAGACCACACCTGGAGTACTGCGTGCAGTACTGGCGTCTGTATCTGAAGGGGACATTAAGTTACTGGAGGGGTGCAGCGCAGGGCGACAAAGATGATCAAGGGGCTGGGAACTTATCATACGAGAGGAGGTTGAAGAGAGTTGAACATATACTCACTGGAGGAGAGGAGACAGGGGTGACATGATTGAAACCTTTAAATACATGAAAGGAATAAACAAGATGGGTACAGAGGGCTGTTCAAAGTAAGGGAGGTGAGGGCCACCAGGGCCATGATATGAGACTGGAGCAAGGAAGGTTCAGGAGGAGATGAGGTGACACTTTTTACAGAGAGGATGGTGGCTGGGTGGAATCGTTACCTGCTGAAGTGGTATGCAGTAGAACAGTGGACTGCTTCAAACCAGGATGGGACAGGACAAGGGAGGGTTAATGAAGGGGAAGGGGTGTAAGGGAGGGCAGCTGCAGAATGAGGGGTGCTAGCTGCACATTCAAGCTGAACTTGATAGACCTCTAGGCCTTAATCTGCTGGCAAATTTGGTATGTTCATATGTTCGTATCAATAGCTCAGTTCTCTTACTCATTGATTATGGCTGGTGATCTACAGATCTGCAACAGACACTGCCTTCCACGCATCTCAACAGCACTGAATAAAGCCTGCTGTCTCTTCACAGATGCTGCTAGACTCACCCACACCGTGATTTCTATACCATGGCTGGCTAGCTGCAACTCAGTGGAAGAATTAGATACCAAATCTGCCTCCTCTCCAAAGCCTCCCTTAACTTTCTAGCACAAGGAGACGGAACCTACAGACCCTCTCTTGGAGCACAAAGCAAACCAGAAGTACTGCCTGTCAGGTATTCCATGTGCTAATGTGCTGCACTAGCTTGGCCCAGTGGGGTTTCTCATACGGGTCCCCTTCTGGACAAATGTGTTATCTCAGGACATCTGTGATTCAGCAATGACTGGCTCTTTTAAACACACACTGCACCAACACCTTCTCAACACGGGTACCTGTGCTTGCCCCCACTAAATCCTGCCTCAAGTTAGTAATCCCATTGCTGTAGTCTGTACTTACCCACTAGCACTTCTAACCCTACCACTGTTCCACTGGGTAGTCTTGACATTGCACTTCACTGACCCCTCATCCTCTCCCATGGCATTGCCAGACCCCACCCAACCTCTCTTCCCTACCCCTCTACCTCCTACCACCATCCTACCCTTCCTCTTACCATTACCTCTCCATCTCCCCCTTCTCTTCCTCCCTCTGTCTGCTCTACTGATTTTTGTCTCTCCTGATGTGGGCATACAAATGTACAATGCCTCAGTATAGTGTAACCATGTACTTTATCTGTATTGTTGTACCATAACATGTATTTGTATATTTGCCACCGAACCAATCTGGATCTGAATGTTTATGTATCACTCTGTACTTGTCAACTGATGCAGAACCAATTAACGAGCATCAGCTCACTGGTGTTATCAAGATTTCAATAAATAAATAAATAAAAATTGACTACTCTATGCTGCTCAGGGTCAGTAGGATGAACCCTTGGCTGCAGATGTATGGGGATCAAGAAATAGCTGGGGATGGATGGAGGGAGGGCTTTCAGAGGTTTTGTATTCCATATCTTAGGCTCAGGACAAGGTGGTAGGCAGACAACTAAAGGTCGTCAAAACACGCTGCAGGGGTAGTGCAGAAACAACTACAAAGGAACTTAAATCCAGGAAAATATGTGACTCTGTTTCAGAGCAGCCTTTGAGCAACCTTCAGGTGTCACCCATAGGACTGGTACTGAAGAAATCTCTGTATCAGTCACAGTTCATCCATCATCTGTCATATCTTGTTAGAGATTCGGTCAATGACCGCATCCTGCAAGCTCTTGTCTGTACAATATACAGCCTTCAAAAGTACTATCAAAGTGTTATGCACTTGAGGAAGGAGGACCTTAATGGCTAAGAAGAATATCAAATCTGCCTTCTGTCTGTTACTTGTGCACCCCACTGATAATGAACTGCTTGGCATGAAGTTTAATGAGCAATACTACTATGATGAATGCATGCCCTGGGGTGTGCCATTTCTTCGCCTACTTTGAGCACTTCAGCTCATTCATTTACTCTGTTGTTGCCAAGCAGATGAGACGCAATTCATTGATGCACTGTCTTGATGTTTTCCTATTGGCAGGCCCAGCAGGAAGCTGACAAAACCTTCCAGGCATTGTGCAGCAACTTTGTGTCCTCCTGATTCAAGAAAAGACTGAGAGACCTGGCTGACTATCTCATTTATTGAAATCAAGTCAGACTCAGTGCATGGAATGCTGCTTTCTGCCTGAGACATTATCCAAGTTGTGCAGTGAGGGAAAGCTGTCAATTCACCTAAAAGCCAAGCTCAAGCAGGTCCAAAGTTTGCTGGGGTCCTTGAACTTTGCATGCCGGTTTTACCCATTGGGCGGACCTTCAACAGATGCTTGGCTACCACTACTTGGGGCATTATTAAGGCCCACCATTACATCCAGATCATGGAGTGGCTCAGGCTGGATCTTCAGTGTTGGGTATTTTTCTGCACCACTACAATGGCATCTCAGTTTGGTAAAATCCAGAGATCACCAGTACAGTCTTCAAGCTGTTCACTGATGGATAGAGTGGTCATAGTTTTGGGGCTTACCTGGCTGGATCATGGTGTGTAGCAGCCTGGACTCCCAGCTGTCACTTGCATAATCATCTGCATTCCTGTGGAGGAAAAAGGGACAGCCTGCAGGGTCACGTGGTGGCAGAGTGAAAGGCAGCAGCAACTCTCCATAGCTCCACACCTCCGCTCATTAATACAGTATTATACTCCGAATATTCACATAAACAGTGTGCCTTACCTGTTATGGCTGATTGCTGGGGACTCCTAGGAAGCAGTGAAAGTATTTTAGGATGGATGTCTTCATGAAAAACTGTCACCAAGGCACTCACCTCCATCAACTCCCGAAAAGAGAAGGCTGCAAAGCGGCCAAACACCAGCCGGCAAGCACGTAAAACCTCCTCCCTGCAGTTGCTCTCAGAAGAGAGATTTTAGAAATAATGCGGCTGATGCAGGACAAAATAACAGAGATTGCAGAAGACATGCAGCAGACTAAGTCCTCCGTCCAAGTCCTTTCGACAAGAGTGGGAGATTCAGAAGCTAAATCATATAGCTTGAAAAAAGCAAGATAAAAGTGTGCTAATGGTTACACTGTTGGGGAGGAGACTTTAAATGTTGGAGGATAAGCTGGAAGATCTGGAGGGGAGAAGCAGGAGGAATAATCTCCTAATTATTGGTGTGCAGGAGAAAGAGGAAGGCTCAAACCCCATACTTTTCATTCAAGCTCTGCCAAAAATTTGCAGGACCTCTTCCGAATGGATCCACCTACACAATCGAACAGGCACACTGGGATCTCAGTCTGCCTCCACCTCCTAGCTCTCTGCCTCATCCCTGATATGTTGCTTATTGATTTTTTTAGATAAGCAAAATATTTTGGCCAAAGTCAAGGATCTGCGTGAATTTTTATGGGAAGGGCATCGATTAAGGATATTGCAGATCTCCCACAATCAGTAAGAGTGAAGTGGCAGGAGATGCACCCATTGTATCAAAGTTGATTGCAGCGGAAAGCCTTTCAGGATGTGTTACCCTGCAGTACTCCACATTAAATATGAGGATCGCTGGATACCTCTGAAACGAGGGAACAAGCACTGAAAGAGCTTAAAGAGCTATTTCCAGACCTGTTCAAGTGAGGTGACTGTTCGAGTGTCACAGGGCTGCAGTCTATGTCTGAGTATTGCAGTACAGCTGGTTTGATGCCCTGTATAGAGAAACTGCTCGTAATGTTCTCTGCTGGGTTCCTCTCCTGAAATATATAACTGGGGAGCTTCTCAGAACTGGCTTGACACAATGAGAGGATCACTTTTAGTGTCTACCTTTTTGGAAGATTCTGCTACAGTCACTGGCAAAATTTGGACTGGTTCGGCAACAAAGTATGCAGCCTGGATGGGCTGTCAGGATCCAGTTTGCGGTTTGATTACCCGATGTTAGCTGTTCATGCTCCTGCAAGATACGTCGGCTCAAAACGGAGAAGATTGGGAATGTTTCTTTCTACAGTATTACTGGACTGCTGTTAGTGCTTCTTTTTGTTTGGGAGCTGAAGTAAAGATGATAGTCTGAGAGCAGGAATATCTTTTGCTCTCCCTCTTAATTGGTTTATTTAGGCAGTTGTATGAGGGGTCAGTCAGTGTTAATTCTGATGAAGTAATCCTAGCTGAAAATACTAAACTGGAAGAGCTGTACTCCACTTACTGTTGTAGTGTGTTCTAGGATGTTTTAAATAGTTCTAAATGTTTGAAGGTTTGACTTGCTGTTTTGTTTAAGTAGGGAGGTGTGGGAGATGGGGAGGGGATTTTGGTGCACATCACTCTGCAAAGAAGACACCACTCGCCTTAGGCAATTAGGTGTTACAATTCGTAGGAACTGGGGTGAGGGAAAGGGCTTTCTCTGTTTTATTTTGGGGACATTGTGGTAGGGATACAAGGACACATATATATATATACATATATATATATATACATTTTCTACTTTCCTTGGTTTCTTCTTTTTCCTTTTCTTTTTCTACAATTACAACTGTGTTATGAGGTGGGGGATATCAAGTGTGTTCAATTTACTTATTATTACAGAGTTTTCTTTAGGGCATTGCTTGGGGATCAGTCTGGGGTTCATTAGACAGGATGGCGTAAACTGATCCACAGTGTCATGTGTCATTGAGTGCAATGAGTGGCCCATATCAACTGATTTGTTGGAATATTGAAGGTACCCAGGACAAGTGCAAATGGCAGATGGTCCTTAGACATTTGCAACACATGCAAACAGGGATAGCATGTCTCCAGGAGACTCATCTGAAACAGGAAGATATCCATCTATTCGCCAAGGCATGGGTGGGACAGGTCTTTGGTGCAGGGAGAGCTAATAACAGTCGGGGAGTGGCAATTCTAATAAATAAGAAAGTTCCCTTTAAAATAGAGAAAGCAATATATGACCCCAATGGGAGATACATCCTCTTACACGGAAGTATTGAAGCCCAGCCAATCATACTCGGTGCTATATATGGCCCGAATTGTGATTCCCCTGTGTTTTCACACAGCTACTGAGTATAGTGGTTACTAACCCACCATATTAGGGGAGACTGGAACGTGGTTCCATATACTCATATAGATAGATCTGACTCTCAGAGGCAGGGTTTTCTCCTTACAAAGGGCACTACATGATTTGATGAGAAGTGTGGATATTTTGAATGCCTGGAGGGTGTTGCACCCTGCAGAGCGCCAGTACACTTTTTTCTCACTCCTGCATAAATCTCTTTCCGAATAAGCTCAGTCATTCATGAAAGGGTTATATCAGACCATTCACCTGTCACACTTTAGTTTTTCTGGGGCAGGAGTTAAAAGACTCTGTATGGAGGTTGAATAATCAACTACTCCAGAAGCCTGATACCTTACAACAGATTAAAGACTTCCTCTCTAAATTTATATCTAATAACAGGGGTTCTGGTACAAGAATTGATGTGGTTTGGGCAGCTGCGAAGTGCGTCTTAAGAGGAGAATGCCTATGGCTGGCTGCCACCAAATCCCAACAGTTTACAGCCTAACAGGAAACTCTGCTTGTGGCTATTCGTAGGCTAGAGACTACCCTTAATAATAGATTGTCGGATATTGATTGGGCTACTCTGCATGAGCTACAAGCCCAATATTCAGCCCTGATATGCCAGTGAGTGGAATTATCTTTGAAGTGCACTAAAATCAAATATCTGGATGTAGGGAAAAAGCAGGAAAACTATTGGCAGTTAGGCTTAGGCAGGCCAAGGCCTCCCGTTTCATTTCTAGCATCAAATCTGACTGCCAAGTTATTACATCACCTAGAGATATTGTAGGGAACTGCAGACATATTATCAGAGGTTGTATTTAGTAGACCAAGCTGATCACTCTGCAACTCAAGATATTTCTAATTATCTTTCCTTGGTGGTGCTCCCAAAGTATCTCCCCAGTGTGCCAGGTCACTTGGTAGTTTGGTCACTATACAAGAAGTTAAGCAGGCAAATGAGCAACTAACGTCAGATAAATCTCCTGGACCAGATGGTCTTTCTAATAATTTATAATAATTTATATAAAGTGTGTATATTAGAAATTGCTCCTCTTTTAACCAAGGTATTTAATTTTGGGGTATGTCGAGGATAGTTTTCTGAAAGCGTTGATTACTCTTATACCCAAGCAAGGTAAAGACCCCTTTATCCTGGAAGTTATCAACCCATCTCATTGATCAATACGGATGTAAAGATTTTAGCTAAAATTCTGTCCAATAGGTTAAGCCCCGTGTTAGCTACCCTTATTATTTGTGAACAAATTGGCCTTATGGCTGGTAGGTCACCCATTGATCAGTTGCAGAAACTTATGTATATTCTCTCAGTATCCAGAGACTCTGACTCTCCTGCGGTGTTGGTGTCCTTGGATGCCAAGAAAGCTTTTGATATGGTTTCTGAAATTTTCTGTTTGTAGTTTTAACACATTATGTCCTTCCTGTTGAATTTGTTAAATGGGTTAGATTATTATATGTTTGCCCATCGGCACAGGTCTGGTGTAGCGGAATTTTATCTGATCCTTCCAGCTTCAGAGAGGGACCTGAGAAGGTTGCCTTTATCCCCACTTTTGTTTAACCTTTATTTAGAACTCCTGATCTGGAAGTTAGTCTCCTCCCACGAATACAAGGTATTAAAATTGGAGAATGATGCTTTACCCTGTCTGCTTATGTGGATGATCTACTGATACACCTAGAAAATCCTGTATTAAGAATCCCTGCTCTTTGGAGGAAATTGAAGCCTTCTCAGCTGTTTCCCACTATAAGCTAATATATCTAAAACCAAGGTCTTTCCTTGAATAACAAGACCTCACGGCTGGTGATAAATAATACCAATTTGGAGTGGGAACCTCATACCCTTACCTATCTTGGAGTACAGGTTGCCAGAGATATTCCACTATGATTAAACTCAATCTCACGGATCTGATTAAAACCATTAAGACAGATCTTGATAGATGGGTGGGCTCCCTCTCACATTATGGGGAAGAATAAATATGGTAAAATGAATGTTTGGGTGTTTTCCTCCCAAAAATGGTTCACCCGTTGCAAGCTATGTTAAATACCTTCTTGTGGAGAGGTAAATGCATTAGACGATCTTATACTAAGTTGACAGGGCCTAAGTTAGAGGCGGATTAGCACTGCCCTCCTTTTACCTATTATTGTGCTCACCAACTTAGTAAAATAGTTTACTGGTCAAAGATGGAGTGGGAGACAGAGTGTCAGGCTTATGTACCCCAATGGCTGTAGGTAGAATGAATCTTAATATCCCAACATCAAGGTACTATTTCATCTTTGATTTATGTCAGTCATAAGAGGATCCCAAAAGTTGAAGAATACTCCCACTGGATGGTCGGTTAGAGCCTCCATCAATTACAAGTCTACCCTCTCATGTAATTGGCATACATCCCTTAAGCAACCTATAGTTGGTAATCCCACTTTAAAATTAATCATAAACCTATCTCACCCACATTCTGGCCTCTTCTGATTGGTAAGAGTCTCAGACCTGTCTGAGAATGGTAAGCTGATTCCTTTCTCTGTTTTCCGTTTACATTTTGAGGCACCTATTACAACCTTTTTTAAATATAAACAGGTCAAAGAGGCCATAAAGGCTTATTTGGGATGGAGGGTATAAGCCAGTTGCATAATGAGATATTGAACAAGCTTCTACTCTCAGCTAAAGAGACTCATGCAGTATCCAAGGTCTACAAGGAGGTGCAATCTCTGGATGCCAACTTACCTTTGGGGACCTGCTATTATTGGACCCAAGAATTATCCCTTACAACGGAAGCAGAGACTTGGAAAAATGCATGGAAAAATATCTGTAAATATGTCAAACAGGACAGACTGTGATTGATACAGTTTAATATCATGTACAACCTTTACTATACGCCAGTGAAGTTATGCAAATTGGGCCATCTCCCTTCACCTAATTGGCTTGCACTCAATGTAACCAAACTCCTGGTTTCTTATATCACGTTATGGGAATGTTCGGTGGCTCAAGCCTTGTGGCAATCTATTAAGCAACTACTAGATCCGCTGCTCGGGCTTGACTCCCTGTTCACTCCAGAAGTTTGCTTATTATTCCATTTCCTGGTGGGTACCCCAGGGGTTAGAAAGGCACACTTAGCTTTGATTTTCACCATAGCTAAACTTATTATCATGAGGCACTGGAAAGACAAAGGAGGACTGTCGGTTTGGAATGGTATAAAGAAGTGCTATGGCTCTCCAATTAGAAAGCATATTTTACACATGAGTAACCGTTCTCATTTATATGATTCTAGATGGGGCTCCCTGGATGCCTTACTTACTGCATGGAAACCATAAGGGTCTGTGATATTTGGTTATCTTTTGTTTATTTCCTTCTGTTCCTATTGGTAGTTCAATTTGTCTGTTATTTCAAAGTTAATGATATGCACACTTGATATGGGAGATAAGAGAGGGTGGAAATATGTAGGGAGGGATGGGGAAAGGGTGTGGGGTCGGGATTGTCTTACCTGGACATGTACCTCACGCTCTTCTTCTTAAGGTTATATTCCTGGTAACTATGTACAATGTTAAGGGGAGATCCTTATATTTCAACTTTCATGTCTGTACCAACCTGTGCCAATGCTAAATAATTAAATAAAGTTTATTGAATGAAAAAAGGGCAGCCAGCACACTTTTCAAATTACTGCCAATAATTTTGTTTTGCTTCTAGTCAATAATTCAAAATAACTGCAAAGACAGGTTACAACAAATGGCAGCATTCATATATCCAGTACTGAAAGTGCTACCACCAAAGAGGAACAATTATCTCAGCACCATGCCTTAAAGGCTTTGTTAGGGGGCAGAGACAGTACAGATTGACATGTAATATATAAAGTCCCAACCAGATGTGTTTGTCAGTGCTCACCATGTGATTAATAAAATGAAAAGGCTGAAAATGCTAAATTACAAAACGTTAACAAAGATCACATATCAAAAATTGCTAATTCTAAGCAAGATTTACATTGCAAGCCAAAACATGTATTAGGAGTTGATGCCTCTAAAATGAATTTATACATGTTAGTCTCTATGAAAGTGTGATGGTGTGGAATACCACTAGCCCTCACTATACCCTAATCCAGTGATTGCCCTCAAATAATGAACTTCCAGGGATATCCTGGGGAGACACAGGAGGAACTGATTCAGGCAGCAGGTTCAACATCCTTTTCTTGAACTTTTATGAACCCAAAATTGGTTCACAAAGATAATTAAGGAACTGAATATACCAAAAACAATAAGATTTTATGGGCCACATATTCAAAAGTTTGCACAGAGCATATTCGTTTGTGCGTGATTGTGCCACATTTGTGCGCAACCACCATTTTCAAAAGACTAGATAGTGCCAGCACAACATGTTAGCACCAGCACTAACAGATAATATATGCATGGGGCAAAGTGAAAGGTGGGGACATAATTATGGGCACAACTGTATATTCCATGTCACAGAGCCACACATTTGTTTGCATGACATAGCACGGCACAAGTTAACACCTATAAAAGGTAGTCCTAACCCAGGGCAAAATGGGAGGTAGACACAGCAGCAACAGGCAACATGGCTGTTGCAACAATAGTGCCATGGTGTATCTGATGGCTGCAGTCATCGAGGAGGATTAGAGGAAAGAAAGCCATCCTGGATCACTCTGTAGGCCAAGGAGGAGATATGCTGCAAACAGAATGTTACATCCCTGAGTGTCCTTTGAGACAATTGCAGATGATCACCTTGTGGGCTGGTATTGACTGACACATGGTCAAAACCCCACAAACAAAAACAACATGGCAATCAATGCCTCAAATGAAGCAATGTCCTCCCAAATATGGTCACACCATCTCACACACCATAGAAACTAATGTGACACTATACAAATTCTTTGTTTTTGTGGAGGCTCACACCACCACCCTTGGACTTATTATAATCAACTCAGGGGTCTGGACCTCAGAGAGGAGAAACTCAGGATGGGAAATGTCCCATGATGTACTTTCTAGCCAATGGGACATTGAGATACCACTTGGGGACACCATCAGCGTGTTGCAGTTTGCTACCTCATGCATTCTGACCCAATTCCTAGATGCCCTGCTACCCCATTCTGGTGAATTCATTGTATTCCTCAGCATAGCAGTGGGCGCAGAGAAACAATGCAGCAATTCTATCAGGCTGTGCACCTACCAGCAGTACTTGATGCCATTGACTGCACCCATGTTGCCATCTGTGCACCCCTTGGAAAGTGGAAACACCTCCCTGAATAGGAAGGGCTACCACTCCATTAATTGCCAGGTGGCATGTGATGCAACCGAGTGCATCATCAGTGTCCTGGCATGGTACCCAAGCAGTGCCCATAGTGCCTTCATCTGGCACCAGTTGCAGTTGTGCCAGCCATTTGAGGGCAGCCAAATACCCAGGGACATCTTGTCACTGAGTAGGTGCAGCAGGCTTGATCACAATCCCTCCAATGGTAGGACAGTGCCACAATACAGCACACAAAGAGGTAATGAGGGAAGGGTGGAGAGGTGAGGGTGTACAGGTACAGAGGATGACCAACACTGTAGGGGCTGCAAAGTGAGCAGGGTAAGAGATACAGTATACTATTGCTAATATGCATTAATGTTTCTCCACAGGGATAGTGCCTATCCTTGTAACCATGACTTACCCCCAGTCCTTCATCCAGAAAATGTGGCCAGGAAACATACAATGAGGCACGCAGCACAACACTGAACATCATAAAGCTTGTGTTTGGCATGCTCAAAATCATATTCAGATACCTGGACCATTCGGTGGTGCTCTAAAGTATACCCTTCAGAAAGCATGTTGCATATTCCTAGCCTGTTGTGTTACACAACATGAGGCTCAACCATGGAATATGCCTGCAAAACCTGAGGTACATGTCGACATTGACATGGAGCCAGAGGAGTATGGGATAGTGGAGCAGTTCAATAGGTGTGACCTATGCATGGCCAGAAGGTCCCAAGAACATCGCCAGAAAATCATCGAACACTGACAAGGATGGGCAGATGACTGAATACAACATTGTCAACAGACATGCTTGCAATAGTGTATTTACATAATATTTACAAGAAAACAACATAGATAGGATGTATACAACAAAACAAAGTAAACAAAAGGATGCCACATTGGCGATACAGGGATAGGGGTGGTGATGTGGGCATGTACAACACAGTGCATGGGAAGGGTGCAAGTGGTGAAGGGGAATTAAGAGTTGCAGTACACACCATTTGCCTTCTCCACCATGAGTCCTGCTAGAAGCCCTACCATGAACCTGGGATGGTAGGGTAATGTGGACTGAGGAGCTGTTGAGCGAATATTGAGGGGATGGTGAAACCGTGGATTACCATTTGCACACCCGGGCTGGGTGTGCCAAGAGCCATGCACCCAGTGGTACATGGGTGGCTACAGATGATGGCATTACAGCAGTGCTGGTTGATCCCAACCTGCCACTCCTTGCCGATGATGCTCGCTGGAAACTAATTGCATGCCAATGGTGTGTGCGGTGGTGCAATACTGCCTAGCTATCCCAACTTCCCTCACCATGGCAGTGAGCTCCCTCACAGCCCAAATAGGTTATCTAACACCTGATGGAGAGCATCAGTAAAATGTGCCTGACACTCCTTGGCTCATTGTTCAGCATGCAGGAGGTCAGCATGTAGGGCTTCCAGGAGGTGGTCAAGTTCATGATGCATTTCCCTCCCGAATGTGTGCAGCTCCCTCTGTGCAGCAGACTGGGAGTCCACCACAGACCATAGGAGCTGCTGTGCCACCGAGGCATCCTGTCTCTGGGGGCATGGTCACTTGGGATAGTGGGTGGATGTGGGTGTTGCTGACACGGGGGTGTGTGCCCCACATCCTGTGTGGAAGCATGAGGCACTGCCTCGCTGGCTGCAGTGCAATGCTTGTCATGAGTATGTGTAGGTGAGGCAACATGATGGCTGCCCACAAACACCTGTGTTGTGGGTCATTAACTGGAGCTGGCAGTGTGGTGGTCACACCTGTAGCAAGGTGGCGGGGTGGTGTTGATGGTAGTGGTGGCACTGGAGGTGGTGGAGGCATGACCCTCCAGGGACCCTGCCAGCACAGAAGGCACTGTGTGCCTGGCTGGTGACTGAGAGCTGGCCGTGATGGCCCAACTGTTGTCCTCCCTGCCTGGTTATGTGTGTCAAGGGACACTTATGATGGTGAGAACCCCAAAATGCAGTGATGGTGGTAAAATAATCCCCATGGGGAATGTAGGTGTCTTCATCAGTGTCAAACAGGTCATCAAACAAGTATCCATGGACTCCCCTCCTCAGCATGTGCTGCCTGCCTCTGGACACTGGAATTAGATGGCCCATTATCTTCCTCCATGTCAATCTCATCAGGGTGCCATCTCCCTGTACTGTGGACAGAGAAGAACCCTGTCAGTGTGTTGCACAGTACACAGTGGTCATGTACCAGTGCAGTCACATGCATACCCCACCATTGTTGTCTATGATCCATAGTGCTGGTAAAAACAGGTGACTATAGGGTAAACACCCACACAACTAGGGTGCATGCACACCTACAGTATGACTGAATGTGGATCCTACATGCATGTGTATGATGAACACAAAATGTATCCCACACCCACACACACATGAAGATCGCCACCCACAGGGATGGCATAGCTGAACACCCAGTGACACACAGGGCAGCATGCAACAATGCCTGCAGAGGGATGCACAGTGCACCTGGCCACTGCTTGGCCTGGTCACACAGGCCTGTGAGCCAGTGTTGGGATAGCACATGGCTGCTCATAGTCCTGCACTGCTGCATCATGGTGTGTTCTGCATGCCTGCACCATGCAGTGATTGTAGTCTGCATGTAGCAGTCACCTACACAGATACACACCTTCATTGGTGTTGCTGTTCTGCATCTACACCCTGGGTGTTGCATGTCAGCCATTCAGTGGACCATTCTCACATATGTGTCTGTGACATGCTGGCATGGGCATGTATGCCTCCTTGCACCTTGCACATCAGACTATGTGTGGTGGCCTACCTTCCACCGTGGGCATGTCAGTCAACACCAATGGGTTGTGTAGGGGCTGTTAGCACACTGTGTTCTTCATGTGTGCTGTGCATGGACCATCTGCTACCATTACACAGTTGTATTGTACTGTTGCTTGAAGCCATCTCCTCTTGAGTCATGTGGTGTACTACTCCTGTACATCTGCTGTGGGCATGTTTGCATTGTATTTTGTTGTATGGTGGCTGTGTGGTGTGTGGTACTCATGACTGTGTCATGATGGGTGGAGTGTATTGTTTGGTTCCGTGGTTGTGTGTATGCCAAGAGCTTGTACACCGCATGGTGTGCCTATGGCTCAGACATGGTCTCTGTGGACATTGTGTGCTCACAGTGGTGTGGAAATGTGAGTGCCATCTGCGTCCAGGCATGCATACTGGTCAGATTGTACTGTGCTGTTCTGGTGAGCCACAGTGTAATGGCTGTGCTGCACACTGTGGCCACTGACCTGTTGTCTGCTGGGGTTGTTACTACTGATGTATGGCTCCATGGTGTGTCATGGCCTATAGTACCCTATAGTACTGTGTCCGTTACATCACCACATGACACACTTGTGTCATGGACAGTGTCTGTGGCTGTCCAGTGGTGTGTGGGAACACCTGCATAGTGTCTGCCACACAATCCTGTGGATTGACACTTCAGGCCACAGTATTTTGCCATGTGGACAGTGGTTGTGGAGTTTCTGATAGTGATGCCACAGTGCTTCCTCACCTTACATTCTGTTCCACTGAGCATCATTTTACAATCATTCTGTTACTAGGGTTTTGTTATTGCTACTGGGTAGACTGGGTTTAACTCGGGGTGGGCTGTGTGGCAGTAGTGTGACAGAGGCTACACTGGGTACACATGGGGTATATGTGACGTGTCATCCCATTAGTGGTGGTGGTGGTTGTGGTGGCAATGACCTTATGGTCTTTCACATCTGTGTGGGATGGGCTTGTTTGTATCATGGGGTTATGTGCTGCCACATACTGGCACATGTTGGGTTGCATGTACACTGTTTTCATTGTTGGATACATGGACAAACTAATTGGGACAAAATGTCCTTCTCTGGGAACACATACTGAGTTCTACACTCAATGGTGTCAGTGCTCTATTCTTACCTGGGCATCTCCCCATAGGTCATCATCACAGTTCTGCTTGGACCAAACAGCCAGAAGAGGAGAGAGTTGAAATGACCTGCTGCAGCATATCATGTGGCAGCAGCAAATGATGCCTGATCAACAGGCCACGTTGGTGGGACATTCCAGAAAACTGTGGAGCTACTGGATCAGCTAGTTCAAGGGCAGTGCCTGCCAGCACATACCCTCCATTCCCTTGTTTCCCTTCCCTGTTTGCCCTTCTTTTACTTGTTGAGTTAACTGTTTTGCAGTAAATAGCTTCCACTATATATATATATATTCATGGCAAAAACTCCGTTTAATGCATCAGTTAGGGTTGTTCCACAGCGACAAAAGTGAGGAAATTAGCTGTTAGGGTTCAAAACCCTAACTCTGAATTCACCCCAGCACCACACACACACACAGACACACACACACATTCAAGTATGGGGAGGACCAAGTCAACACAACCAATGACAGACATCCAGCAGCAGGTGACAGAAATAACAAACAATTGTCTAAATGTACTACGAGACATCCCACCCACCTGACCAGGTACTGCATGCTCAGTGGAGATCAACAGCAAAACTGAGGCCATGTACACCAAACGTACACATCCCTGATTGCAGCTGCACACAGCATCCACACTTAGTAGTTGCATGGCCTTACCTACCGATGCCCCACACCACACCACAACTGGTACTGTACCATTATTCAAAATAAATGCTGAAGCTGCATGATGACAGTTGTAGAAAGGTTTTAACACTACTGAGTATACATAAATTAAGAGAGCACATGAATTAACTACAAGACACTAGGATGCTCAAGATAAAAGTAGTGATACATTTAGTAGGTGATTTATATAGTAGTACATTTACTGCAATGGTTTACTCAACATAGAGGGCTGATGTAAATGTATGGAAAAGCATTGCCTGTTCAACGCTGTGAAATTGGTACTGCCAGTATCACATGCATTCTTACTGGTGAAGGTGTACTGCTGATGTAAATACATAGACCTTCAGTGTGTTTCAATATTAAAGATGCAGTAAGTATTCTTTGTAAGAAAGATTGTAATTGCATGGATCTGGACAAGAAACTTCTAAATATCATAGCACTACTGAGCCAACAATGATGTACCTGTTTCGGACATGTATATAGGATAGATTTTCCTGTAGGCACTACTGAGTATGTTGTACCTGATAAAGACAATCTCATTGCATCTGTGATGACTAACTTATTAAAATAGTAATACATTTGCTATTGTTGCAATGAGTGATCTATGCCACTTATGGACACAGTGTGATTTTTTAACAGTTGTTTCATACTCAGGCTGTATGCCTACTGTTTGGGTTTGCTACACTTCACTCATGCTATCAAAGTGATAACTATGTTAATTCTGCTACAACAGGAATCAAGTAGGTATGGTGTAGATATAAACAGAATGTCTTTTAGTATTGATTTAACTCATAATGGGGTAAATGTACTAGGACAGCAGGGTTATCCTCTATCACTGAATCTGTCAGTTATAATCACATTAGGGTTTCGATGACTGTAATGATCAAGTTACACTGTTCATCTTCATGAGTTCATATTCACAGCCATTCTCCAGCAACTAGACAGGTGTATGGTGTAACCGGGTGGGACACTGTGTTGCAAAGCTGCTACAGTGCCTAGCAGAGGAAGAGTATCTCCCATAAAGACAATTAAGCAATAAGGCATGACCAACAGTTATGTTAAATGGTCTGTTAATCACCCTGTAGGGGTTTAATGTTGAATGAGGCATATCCAAGTGCCACATGTCGCTAGACAGTGATAAACTGACCATTAACATAATACCTGGGAGTGGCTTATTGCTATCATAATAAAACTGTTTTTAAACAACATTAAACCATGTTCATCATATGGTTAGGCTCTACATGTATGTTAATAAAACTAAACATAAGGCTGTTACAATGTTTACAGTCAATTAGAAAGCTACCTTTCTCAAACCCTTGTTATAATCAGAGATATTATACCTGTACAACTTCTTGGTTTTGCTTAACTCTATTGCTCAGGTGGCCCACCACAAGTGGTGTGGTGTGGTGTGGTGTGGGGCATCGGTAGGTAAGGCCATGCAACTACTAAGTGTGGTACGTTGTGTGCAGCTGCAATCAAGGATGTGTACGCTTGGTGTACATGGCCTCAGTTTTGCTGTTGATCTCCACTGAGCATGCAGTACCTGGTCAGGTGGGTGGGGATGTCTCGTAGTACATTTAGACAATTGCTTGTTATTTCTGTCACCTGCTGCTGGATGTCTGTCATTGGTTGTGTTGACTTGGTCCTCCTCCATACTTGAATGTGTGTGTGTGTCTGTGTGTGTGTGGTGCTGGGGGTGAAGTCGGAGTTAGGGTTTTGAACCCTAACAGTGAATTCCTCACTTTGTCGCTGTGGAACAACCCTAACTGATGCATTAAACGGAGTTTTGCCATGAATATCCTGTCTTTTCAGAAGTATCACTCAGCATGCTACATGATTAATAGTCCTAAGAATAGTGCACATACATATAAAACAATATTCCAGTGTCAGAAATATTTCAACTGTTGTGGTTGCATTTACTGTCATTGTCTTAATTACTTTATTAATTGTCATTTGTCATTCTCGTTCCATGTAGTAGTTTTAATGTTAAAGTGTCTTAATCATTTTGTTTGTGAGCACATATGTAACTTTAAAATGTGCTTAACTAAAAGACAATATGACATGACATGGACACTATTAGTTCATGTACTGAACAAATGGATATGCTACTATAGTAACTTGAGATTTCATAGAGTGCTTCCACTACCAACTGAGGTCGTACCATCAAACATGTGAACAGCAGTGGAAGAGGTTTGTTGTACTGAATACATATACTGGACCACCAGGGCTATGTTCGAGGAGTTACTGCTTACATCCCAAGAACGGGAGTTTCGTGCACTGGACCACCAGGGTATGTTCAGAGGTGGTTTACTGCTTACATCCCGCCGAACGGGAGTTTTGGTCCACTAGACCACCAGGGCTCTCTTGGGGTCAGCTTTACTGTTTACATCCGTAAATGGGACTTTCAGTCCACTACACCACCAGGGCTACGTTCAGCAGGAGGGGTTGTGTTTCACACTGATACACCCTGAAATCAGCTTCTCAGTACACTGGACCACCAGGGATGTATTCACAGGAGGGCTGTTTTAAACTAGAGCAGCCCATGGTCAGGCTTGTGGGGGAGGAACATTTCTGCTGTTGCCCACAATAGGCCCAGTGGTGCGGTGGTGTTGGGAATTGTCACTCTTTTGACCATGATTAGGCTGCACGACAGGATATGGAGTGGGTTGGGGGCCAGCCACAGCTGTCAGCTGCTGTGTGTGCCATGCAATTCAACAGTTTACCTGTGCGTGATTGTTGACTTGAGCATTTTTGGCCTGGAAGTTGTGCAGGCGCAGGTTGTAGGTTGTGCCTTCACAACTCTACACAGCCTTGCTGAATGTCAGGCTGTGCAGTTAATGCATGGTTGGTCCCCTGCAGTTCATCATGCATTCATTTGCATTGCACTGTTACTCAGCATGTTTTCTGTGGTGGAACTGCCTCCTGCTGAATATCTCAGAATGGAGCAAGTCTTGACTTGCGCAGGCACTACCCTTTACACATGTCGCAACCCTTTGAATATCTGGCCCATAAAGTATAATACTAATAGAAGGAAGGCATTTGTCACACAGAGACTGGTGGCCCCTTGGAATGAGGTCCCTTGTCACTTATTTGTCCTAAATCAAACATGCTTTTTAAAACTCAGCTGTATAGAAATTTTTATGAAGGAAGCTAACATGACTACATAAGAGATATTGGCTGGGAACAGCTATGGCCTATTCTTTACTGTCTGGCCTCCTCCACTCCTTGAAAATTTGCATGAACCTTTCTATTAACTATCTTTATATTAGGATAATACTGCCACATATACCCAATGTTAAGATGATATGGTTATGACAATTGCCCAAAAATGTTAGCTTGAATGTCACACTTTATCTCTTGAATATGAATAAGACACCAAACACAAGAGAGTATAGTTTTACTTATTTTACTATAAAATAGTTTCAATATAAAAATGACAAACAAAAATATATTTTTTATACATACAAAAATAGATTTTTATAAAAGATATATACATAAGCGAAAAAAAAAATAAGGTGTATTACATCATACACAACATATAAATTAAATAAAAAAATCTGTTGGTGTAATATTAATAAAACATATAAAAATATTTTTAATGTTCTTTAACTTCAGTCAAAGACTTACGAGAGGTGTGTGCACTGCATCAGGCAATCCAGGCTGGAAGCTGGATTCAATGTGGAGGTGCAAAAGAAGTGGAAACTGTTAGCCCTTGGGAGATGATACGGACCTCTATGAAGGGTGGCCAGTCTCACCCAGGAAGCTTCAGAACAGATGGTAGCCGTGGGGTGAAGCACTGCTATGTGCAACAGCACCATCACCCACTGCTCCGACCGGCTCAAGGACGAGGTTCATAGTCTGCTGCCGTGTGCATCCAAGAGAGACTGATTTTGTCCAGCCTCTCAAGGATGACAGCATTCTCCTTCCGCAGACTGAGAACCCGCGTAGGGAGCCGGCCTGTAGCAGCGGCAATGGCCTGTGCATCTTCGCAGTCGCTGGCGCCTACAAAGATAAAAAAAAACAGTTATGATGAATATATAACACAAATTCAACAATTACAACTGTAAAATATTTCACTTCAAATATTTCTTATCTAATACAATATCAGAAATGCATTCATTTTAAAGTAATGATAATAGTTTAAAGTATGATGCTAAACTATTTATTATACAATGTGGTAAATCCGATATGCGAATCCTGCATCCTGATTGGTTGGCTGGCACAATGACCACCATGATAAATCCTCCAGTGTACCCACTGTAAGAAGTGCCAGCCAACCTTATACCGTGCTAATCCGGTCACATTCACTTCAAACAAAACTGCCACGGTTTGTCCGTTGCCGCTCGCTAAAACACCACAGAAAATTTTTAGCTAAATGACCTCCTCTTTTCAAGTGTAGGGACCTCAGTGAGCTAGAACGCAGTTAAAAACATAAAAAACAACATTCTGCATTGTATAATAAAAATTTATCCTCCCAGGGTGTGGGTACACTGGAGGATTTAACACCACTGGTGTGACTCGGTCACTCGGCTGTGACTCGTGACTGAATCACACCAGCTGGTAAATCCTCCAGTGTACCCACCCTGGAGGCTAAATTGCTTAAGTATCTAATTTGTCTCTCTGTCTACTTGACTATCTATATTATCTAATAAGCTCACAACATAAAAATGTATAGTTAGCTGTGGCTTATAGTGCTACTCTTAGATTTTCTTTCACTACTCAGAACTATTCTGTATGTGCATACTTTAGCATTATTTACACTATTATGCCATAGAGTTGAAATACATCCTCATCAAGTGTGAGAATGTTTTCTTCACCATGTCTGCCTATAATGTGTAGTCATGTATTCAGTGAAATTAAAGTACCTTTACAGTAGCAGTATAATAAAATACTTTCATGCGTACATATCATGATAGAGTTTAATGATACTTTTAAACTGAACAGCTTTTGACCCGTGTTTCAAGATCTCAGCACAGATCAGTACTTTAAATAAATAAGTCACTAATATATACGATGCAAAACCATGCCAGATATCGAGTCAAGCTCAGCAGAGTTGTGCAGGCGCAACCCCAAAGCTGTGCCTGCAGAACTTTGAAGAAAAAAAGGATCAAGTTCAGGGCCAACCACAAGTGAGCTGCTGCATTGCAGGGCCACACAGCAGCTGCCACCTGTGCGTGCCCTCAACATTCTGTCTCCTGCGTCTGAACTGTTTGTTCCCAAAATGTGTTACATTGCTTCTCTAAATGTTGAAAGAATAGGAAGCGCGTGGAACACTTAATCTAATTTTACAATTAGAAGCCCACAACACTGTTAAAATGTTTGCATTTAAGTTCATAAACTCTGCAATTTATAAAATTGATATATTTAGCATCATTTACTATAGAATTTTGAAAAAAATGTTAACACTGAGCGTGTTACAAATCCTCACAATCTGCAACAGGAAGCGTTAGTGAATTTAAATGAGTTACATTCCGCATAATGTGGTATACTTGAAGATATGCACTCTACACCCCCTCATCAAGGCAATCCAGGAGCAATCTCGCCCCCAACACTCATGTCTTTTGTTGGGTGGGTTGCTAACCATCCCACAATGGACTTTCTGGTGATATGACCGGGAGGTGGGGTGGTTTCAATACCAAGCCTGCAATTGGGCTTATCAGTCCACTGGTATTGCCAGGGATGTATTCAGGAGGTAGGAAGGTGTTTCATTACTTAATAGCACAATTGTGGTTATTGGTCCACTGGACCTCCACGTCTGTGTTGACGTGGAGACACATTGCTGCCCCAACTGGGCTACTGGGAGAGGTATTAACAGTATGCCCTCAATCTGGCCAGTGGGGATTTATGCTCTTTGCCTGAAATTAGCCTGCCGCGGGGCATCCCCTTGTATAGGCTGCTATCTGGTAAGGACCCAAGCGCAAGTCCTGGTGATCCACCACACCTGCATGCTAATGGGATGCAAATAGGGCCATAATCATATGAGAATGTCCCCACCTGTGCCTTGCCTGAATTACAACCACATTTGCATATTACCTTTAGATATGGCATTTTGCCACCACAAGTAGAATGCTGCAGTTTCAAACTTGCGCTGCTGAAGTTACACCGCGCCATGCACAGTGGATGTGTTTAGAGGTGATATTCAAAGTACTTCCTCAATACACAACTCCTTTGAATATCACCTGGACACACCCTATGCAATTGTTTTGCACAGCAGAAGGGCTTGCCTATGATAGCATATAATGTTCATCTAAAACAAATGTTTTAAAGTAGACATATTACTACCTTTACTCACATACACTCTCACAGTCATCTTCTTAAATGTCCCAAAAAGTAATTTCAACAACACCACACCATCATATAGTCAATGCTTTTAAAAACACTGTTTTAAAGAATAGTTGCTTATTGAAACTATGACACTGTGTGTTGCTAACCCATGCATCATTGAACTATTTAGCAATCTGATCTATGGGCCAATATTTAGGACAGTTCACTACTCAGCAACTTCTTTTCATAACACCCAACCCAGAAACACGGACCATATAATGTAATGGGATTTGCACCACTGCAACCTGTCATAGTACTGCATTTTAATTAACAATAATGCCCGACAGTGTGGCAGTATTGGGAATCTGGACCAAGCCAGGGGCGTAATGAGGTCCAGGCCAGGGTGGATGGCCTTATACCTCCTGGCCAGTCTGGTATTGCTCAATACCACCCATCCTGGAGGCATTATTGTGCATAGAAAATGCTCATGGTACTATTTTTATTAAAGAAAAATATTTTTATGTTTTAATGTAAAAACTGTTTTTATTTTATTTCTTTTGTAATAAAATAGTTCTTCAAGATGTGTCCTAGTCGCAGTCCTGTAGTTGTGGTTTGGAGCCTGTTGTCATGTTAACATAACCACCCCCACCGTATACGGGACTACAGAGACTTCGATCAAGATATGTTTAATAAATTTGTCTGTTCCTTGTCCACCACTACACAGCACCAGCCCCTCTACTTCAGCTCCGACCCGCTGATGCTGAGCTTAATACAAATTCCAGTCCGAATGCATCCGACCACCGCTTTCCTTCTACCAGCAGAGGCTGTACATGATTTCTGAGCTGGCGCCACGCTACTGCTCCATGACGCTACAGCTTCCCAGTCAGGCCAAACTAATCCCACAAAAGTAGAGTGAAGCTTCTGAGCAGGAAACAGTAGAGCGGGAGGGCAGAGGTATAGAGAAGGGAGTGAGGAGCAGTGAATCTCGGCTAGTGCTGTCTCATTTAGGAACAGAATCAGTGCTGAGAGGCGCCACAGAATAGCGGTGGCTGCTCTGGTTGACGATCCTAAAAATGCGGAGCACAGTCTTGGCAGGTGGGTAAGTGACATCGGGGAGGTAGCTTAATTTAAAGTCATCGCTAGTGGAGTTACGGCTACAATAAAACTGTAATATGGAAAAGGTGTTAGGCACGCCGAGCACGGACGCCTCAGCTTGTTTTAAACACTGACATCTTTAAAAGAAATCTAAATCAATACACTTCTGCACGAATGAATTTGCCTGACAAAAGTTGTTGAGGAACAGTGAGAGGTGTGTGTGTGTGTGTGGGGGGCAGTGTCTTTTTGAGACAGCTTGTCATTAATGGGCCAATATCTTACTAAGTGACAGAAAAAAAAAATGGCAGTGACTTCAAATTTATTTAGATGTTTTTAGCCAATGAGCAACCTGCATGGGCAGAGGGATACTTGAGTGGGTGAGAGGGTATTGGGCTGATACTTTTGTTGCTGGGCATGTATTGAAAGTTAATGTACCCCTGGGAAGGGTACTAGCCAATCAGATGCCAGGAAATAAAAACCCCATTTTCTAAGTGTGGTGAGACAACTTTCATAGAGTTATTTAGAAGCGTCGATATTCATAGGGTGACATAAACAGTCCCATCATTACCTGCATTATTAGTTTTATCGACATTCCCTCAGTTCATGATCACCTTTAAAAATACACACATGCCAGTGCCCTGAACAGCATCGCAGCCACATTGTAGAAGTAAGCATTAGGCTGGCAAGGCTGAAGACATGCACACTGCACAGCTATTCACTTTTACTGGGAAAAGGGCTCATGAACACTATAAAGCACACTTTAAACTTGTAGATTGAGAAAAAACAAATTAAGCATTATTGTACACTTTATGCAGTGCACAACATTTATGTAACTACAATATCCTACCACCATGTTTGTGTTTTTGGGGTGGTTGGGTATCTGCAGTGATCAATGCATTCCCACCCTTATAAGGTCACATCACACGTAAAGTAAGTTATGTAAACAGTGATTCACCCACCCACAACAAACAAAATAAAGTGGCACTCCCTCAGCAACAAGCTCGTTGGTCACACCCCAAAACTATTTTACATTAGCAGTGAGTATCCAATAGACAGTGCACCCCCTATCATACAGTAGGACTGCAACTGTAATTCTCAACAGGAGCATTGATCACCACAGAATGTTGACAACCCTATGGTACTTCTCAAGGATGCAGATAATATAGAGCAACAGATTTTCACTTACGTGGTGGACTGGCATGAGCTTCCTGCTTCACCTCCACGCGTTCGGAACAGCAGCTCCCGGGCTCTATTAAAGGAAACAAGAAAAAATGATCACATTAATAGATGAAATATCAAGGTCAAAGTGTTTTCTTTAAAACATCAATTTCTTCAATAACATGTTCCAAAACATTACTCACAAACATATTGTATGCAGTGCAGAACAAGTAGTGCCTAACCATGAATCACAATACTTATAACATTGTCATAATGCATGGTTGAGACACATGAACATCCTAAAAACATTACATGTATGTTCAATTTACATACATGCATACCTAATAATATGACACTCTGTTCCATTAACAGTTTAAAATGTGAGTTATAATAAAAAACACAAACACAACGATAATGTCACTGTTCACTCAATGACCCTCTAGCTGAATGTATCAGGCATGGATGTGTTATAACATATTACCCTTACAGGGGTATAAAACACATTAACAAACATGTAGATATTCTATTATGCACATTAATAACTATTACAATAATAAAAATGAAACATTGGCATGACATATATAAATATTAACTAAATACAATCTAGAGACATGTCATAATTGCACCAGATTATTTAGCAGCACACCATTGAATTCCGACACACCTACAACACTACAACAACATTAGAATTAGTTATCTATTACTCATTATACAATGGAAAGAAAAAATCCTGTACTCTGATTGGTCACTCTTGGGCAGGACCGTGGCGTTTATCAGTACAACATCAGGGTCTAGTCTCAGCCTTACTGTGAACCTGCTGATCATTTTCTGAATAGGGCCAGGCAACAGTCACAGCACCTTCATAACTTACAGTGGCCATGAATGGAGACATTCCACAAGCTTTAGCCATGTAATGGATTGCCCAGTCTTTGACAGACCATGATACATGGCATTTTTCTATGTATGTGCTGGTAGATGTCAGTGTTTAGAAGTTTTGTGTGAGTACTGTGCTTCTGTTGGGTTTTCTGTGTGTGTGTGTGTGTGTGTGTGTGTGCGTGGGGGCATCATGGTCTTGTTCATTCATTTGCTTACCAAGTGGTACAAAATGGCAGGTGAAAAGCTTGAAGACTTGGGTTGGCTACAAATACACAAGTAATGCAGCACCCCGAATAGTAACTTTTTTTTGCGGGTATCTATTCAGAAATACCGAGCCACTGAGATTGGTATCATAGCCAATCAGAGGCTAGGATTTTCAGACCCATTTTCAAAAGCAAAATAGTAAAGTCTGAACTGAAAAGTATGACACAACACAAAGTTACTAGTGTACCTGTGAACTGTAATGCACAATCTTGTAAATCAGAAATATTTAGAATTTTCACACATTTTGAACATATTGAATTTATCTGTTCAGAAACATCCACAGTAATTTTAGACTGTGTTCCACACAGTTATTTCTGCAAGGAACTTCATCATTGCACAGCACATATAGAGAAAACATTCTTTTGCCATGTTGTGAAAAATCACAGCTCGAATAACAATACACACCAGCACAAAAACACTATGTTACTACAATGCAGCATCAACATTGAAATCTCACTAACATGCAACCATATCTACCAACTGTGCCACACACACACTCACACAAACAGCAACAGAGGCATATCCTCCACGTAATTGTAAATATACTAATTGTTATACATTTAATAATGCACACTGTCACTCTGAATTTCTTGCTCCACCATATACTTAATCATCAAACTGACTATCACATAACACGCTACACAGCATTAAACACCTTAGTACACAGATAAAAAATAACAGCCATCATAATCGTAAGAACACACGTGAAGAAAAAACAAGCAAATCTCCACAGAAATATTGAGAATGTAAAATTTCTGATATTACATAACAGCTGTGCAATGCACATTCATAACAGCTATCATTTGCTTGTCTTTTCACCAAATTATTAACATTGCTAACATGCTATTCTATTAATACACACTACTATAAGAAATTTACTAAGCATATTCTAAAACTTTTTTTTTCTTTCTCATGCAGGTGCCTGATACTTCTGTAAGATTGCTTACTGTGACTGTCAACTATAGTACCTGAAAATGCCAACTAAATACAGACATAGGTGTATCTCAAAACGAGGTGGTATAATAGTACTACACTGTTGTATAAGGGCAACAAACAAAAAGTAAAGTTACCCAAAAAATGAACATCGACAGAGCATTACTGCAACAGTGACCCCTACATCAAGTCACTGCACAGAGAACAAAATCCATAAAAAACAGAAATGTATAACATCACAAATGTTGTGTCGATCTGTAAGATGAAACACAACTATCTTGAATGTAACCATCAAGAGACGCTCAACTCAACAACGTAAAGCGAAAAATTGTGACTTACAACTTAGAAAAAGAGTATTTTCGATCACTAGCAAGTAAAGCTAAGATCGAAAGACTTATTACTGCTGTGGTACAGCACAGCAGCAAACAGATCAAGAGTCACCTTTCTCTGATGAATTTACTTCTGAAAGCACAAACATTTGTCAACAGAGCACTGTTTGTACTACAAAGATTGTGGCGTAAGATGTCTCATGTCCTTGAACAATTCAGGAAACTTGTATATAGCATCAAAAAAGGCTTCAACAGTATCCTTGTTTGACTGTTGACAACTTCTGCCATGTCTTCACAGGACAGTGGATGCACACACAGCACTCAAGCATATTTCTGGGAAGAGTCTTATTATGACTTTACGAAACAACAGGCGTTCAATATCGATGAGTCCGCAAACTTACAAATGTCCTCAGTATCTCTGATGACAATCAATTAGATACTGACGATGACTGTGGTCCAACCATAGTCTTGAATAAACGGCACTGCCTTACATGGTCATGTGATGCTACCTGCAACGTAGGCAATCATCATTTCAAAAAGTAGAACAGTTTGTTAACCTATTCATAATAACAGATCGCAAAGAGACACATAAGCTATTTACTGAAATCGATCATTGTGAAATACGTCCATATACTGGACTCATGGGTCACTCACTTGCATGTCTCGATAGTGGTGTTTGTGATAGTTTTTCACAACATGCGGATGCTCGCAGTGCATCACACAGGCATCTGCGAAACTTTGTCTACAGAGTATATGAAGTACAGCGAGCTGTGCATCAGTACACTTGTTTAAATGACTTACTGCAGTCAGGTGACATGCGGTGCCATCACTTTCATGAAAAAGTGCAACACATTCCTTCTGAGCCAGAAACAGGAAATTTCAGTGTCACACTTCAACAGAAAAATCTGTTTCAGTGTTAGAAATTCTGATACACTCTGAGAGAAAAATTGCTAAGTTTGAGATTGCAAAGTATCAGAAGTTTGATTCTGTATGTGTGCATGCGACCGTTTGTGCTCACATAAAACAAACTGTCACAGTCAACCTAGAAACCTGGTCATCATACAATGACATGGTTGCGCCTCACAGCATTCTTGCTTCTGAAATCTGACTTTCATCCACAAGACACCATTGTACTATGCAAACACTGTTTTTCAAAACTGAAGTTCAACATTTTGCCAGGAAGGTCAGTGCTAAACAACATGGAAACAGATGTCACACCAACTGAGATTTCAACATTGAATATGTTTGAACGTATTCTAATTCAGACAATGAAACCATTTCAAATGATTCTCGTCTGAACACAAAGACACGGAAGATTCCACAGAAAGAGCTAGTTAGATCTCTAAAGGGTTATGTGATGTATCTACCACTTCCTCTACAGGAAAATGTTCAAGCTATCTCAACAGAAAATAGCTTGTCATTCTAGTAAATGGTGTGCCTACAAAGGCCAAGGTCATCTGGCAGATGTTGTCAACCTGCAAAAGGTTAAGCTTGCTCTGGCTTACTTAAGAGGAACAATTCCTTCTATATAGACCTTGACATAGATCAAATGGCCAGCCTCTCTGTGCAACATGATCTATTAGAAAAATAAGCTAATCATTGAGAAAGTCACTACACAGACAAGTGACAATGTGTATGAACAGCACACAATTCAACCACTACATGGTAGAGATCCATTAGGAGACAACATTGATCTCTATCAAATGAAGCAGGTGGAAGGTGAGCCTGTCAGCATTTGGGAGCAACATTAGAAGCACTCTGCTTCCCAGACCTATTTCAAAAGGGTCAGGCGGACGCCTAGGCGAAAGAGAAAGTACGGGTACAGGGTGCTGAGTACCGCACCAGCCATATCCTGAGCAAAGATGGCAAATTCAGACTTAACATTCAGTACCTGTTCCATCTGCTCTGGGAAAGTGAGCTTAGCATTCTGTCTCGTCTATAGCACATACCATTCTGCTAACAACTCCACTAGATGGAATTACAGCTGCTCAATTTCTGGAGAAATTGAAACAGAAAGATGAAAGTGTGCAAGTGAATCTGTCTTCCATACTTTCAAGCCTGTGGGGCACCAAAGAATATTGGTATCACAGACACTCGGAAGTGATGACAATGCTACGAGTATGGGCGCAGCCACATGGTTTGTCACACTTAGTTGTGCAGAATATGCCTGGGGCCGAACTCATTGAACTGTTGAAGTGGGCAAATTCCGATGTCAAAGGCATCTCATCAATGACTATCGGAGAAATGTGTTCACTTGATCCTGTGTCTGTCACAAGACACTTTCAAGCCTTCCATGACATTCTCAATTTCATCTTATCAAAGGACAATCCTCCTCTAGGCATTGTAGAACACTACTTTTGGAGGACAGAATATCAAGCAAGAGGTGCCCCTCATATCCATATGTTATTATGGATCAAGGATGCGCCAGAATCGGTGAACATGATGCAGCAGAAGTGCTATCATTCATAAAAATACATCACTTGTCACATTCCAGACAAGTATGACAGTCCTACATTATGGAAGTTGGTTCAAAAGTTCAGGGACATATTCGCAAAATATTGCCGCGAGCAGTAAAGAACAAATCAAATTGGTACCATGATGTAGCTTTGGATTTCCTAGAAGAGTTTGTCAGAATGGTGGCATGAATGACCTTTTCTCAGCAATGCGACACCACTTGAAGGCAAAATCAACCAAGAGGGTATACGAGTTACCCAGAGATGAAAAAAGGTGTATATCAATGACTACAACCCAACTCTTCTCCTAATGTGGCAAGCAAACATAGATGTTCAGTTTGTGGCTGACAACTCACTAGCCCTGGTTCGCTATGTAACTCGTACATAACCAAACATGAACAGACTAGCTTGCAAGATCTTTGGGAAGATATTGCCAGTTCAAGCAAAAGCCTGACATCTCAGCTGTGGTCATTGGGTTTGAAGACTCTTTCACACAGAGAATGTGGAGCTTAAGCCAGTGACCGCTTAATGGGTACACATCTAGCGGAAGTCTGACGGTGTACGCTTTCCTCAGTGTAAACTACAAAGAAATGGAAGCGTGTACTGATTCCTCATGCCAAAATTGAGCAGCTTGCTGTCAATACACCTTCTTCAAAACATATCTTGAAGAATAACCTGATAGACACATACTACCCACGTAGACACAACGAGATGAATGATATGCGTCTGTTTGAGGTGGCTAAGTGGTATGACTACAAGACAGGTGCAGCACATGACTCAACACGGCACATTTACAAGGTCAATGGACTAGATGGCTGTCTTGTGAAGAGGAACAAGCCATGGCTTATAGATCACTGAAAACTGCATCTAGGCACATCAGAGCACAGAACATTACTGCTTTGCTCTCCTATTCCTATTTAGACCCTGGAGGAGTGAGTCTGAATTAAAAGGTGACTCTGACACATTGAAGAACAGTTCAATCTCACTTATGAGAATTTCCAAACCGACTACTCACAAACATACATAGAAAGACTAAAAGCTGAGAAAGAACAGCTCGAGCAGGCAGAAAAGCAACTTCAGGAAGACACTCCAGTTAGTTCACAAGACAACCTTGATCCAGAAGGACAAGGTGTTCTAGGTGACCCTCTGCCATTAAATGCCCCAGAACTGTTAATCTCAGAAATTGAGACAGCCATGCAACATGGCACACTCTATGGTCAACCCAGGTGACGTAAGAGAAATACTAAATCAGCTGCAGCATACAGTACACTCCAAAGTGGTTGAAGCTGTCCAACATGGCATACTACATGAAACAAAAAATGTGACTGCACTCAGCACAAACCACTACTAATGTTTGTCAGTGGTTCAGCAGGCACAGGAAAGAGTTTCTGATTGATGCTATCACTTCAGAAATATGGAGTGTGACAGGCTCTTCAATGTCTGTTGCTGTGACTGCTCCCACAGGACTAGCAGCATACAACTTTGGTGGAGTAACATTACACCGTCTCTTTATGTTGCCAGTCGAACATGGAAGAACTGGAGAGTATCGTAAACTGTCATTCGAGGTTGCATCTCAGCTCCGTCCCATGTTCACAAAGATGCAGCTACTCATCGTTGATGAAATCAGCATGGTCTCCAATGTCATGCTAGCCTGTATTCATCCGTCTACAGCAGATCTTAGGTACTGACGATGCAGTGCCATTTGGTGTCAAAAGTATACTTGTGTTGGGGAGACCTTTACAACTTGCACCAGTCAATGCAGAGCATGTATTCACAACTCTGACTGCCAAGCAAGCTAAGAATATCCTCGGTTGCATTGCAGGCTATAACATATGGAAATTACTCACCTATGTTGAGTTGTCTGAGAACATGCGGCAAAGTGGTGACCTAGCTTACAAATCACTTTTAGATGAAGCTCACACAGGTTCTCTATCACCAGAACATGTTTGTATGTTAAATGATCGAAAATCACAGTAGATAGTACATGCATGAAACAGCACGTAATGTCTTCAGCGACATATACTCTACTGCCAGACACATAGTGTGTCTTATGCCACGACTAAAGAAATGCACTGAATTCAACAATCTAATGCTACAAAGAGAGAACAAGAGATTGTCACTCTCCATGCAATTGATACAGATGATGGCGTTATTCTTAGTCGAAAGCTAGTAGCAAAGATGACTGAGCGACTAAGTGAACTGAAGTCAGATGTTTCACGAACAGCTGGCCTAGAAGCTGTTCTCACACTTTGTAAGAATGCACGTATCATGCTACTGATGTAATCTAGATGTTGAACAAGGCATGGTAAGCGGTGCCATGGGAAACATCACTGACTTTATCCATAATATACAGAAGACATTTATTCAGACACTTGTAGTGCAGTTTGACAACATGCAACACTCTGTACACATAGATCGAACCTCGCGTAAAATTCCAGGTTTTAAGGATATCTCGTAAACAGGAAACAGTTCCCATATATGTGTTGCATACGCTGTCTCCATTCACAAATCTCAGGGATTAAGTTTGGATTCAGCAATGATAGACATAGGTACAGACATTTTCAAAGATGGCATGAGTTCGTTGCACTTTCCGTGTACGAAGCCTTTCTGGATTGCACATCATTAGTATAGCACCTCAGAAAATATGTGCTGACAAGCGATGTATTCTGAGTACAACAGATTACGTACTCTACATCAGCCACAAATGTCTTTAATACCACTGCCTACATATATATCGGTCTCACACAATTCAGTCACAGCTAGACGAAGCAATAAACAGCAGCAAGCTTCACTAAGTGATTCACACAAAAGAGTTCAGCAAAGGCCACAACCTCAAGTAAACATTCACAACCAACAATTCATCAGAAATCAGTTGGTGTAGCTGCTGTACCACTGTTTGACAACAGCAATAGAGTAAACTGCTATGCTAACTCAGCTATGCAAGTTTTTCTACACATGCCACACTTTGTGCAAGCAATATCTGCTTCACAAGACAATCCCCTATCAAATGCTTTGAAGCAGATTATCAACATGACTTCTGACCACTCTAACAATGTACACTCACTAACACCACTACGACAGGTGTTATCTACATATGCTGGATGCAGTACATTTTGTGCAGACATACCAAGAACAAGTACTGAGTTTATGATGGCTGTGATAAACAACCTTGATGAAGACGGCACCCCAATCCGCAGTACTTCACAGTAACATACGTTACAAAATATGTATGTGTTTCATGGCAATTCACAGCATGAAACCACACAACACATGCTGTGGATAACTCTCTTTGTTCCTAAAGCCAAAAGTGTCAAATTTCGACAGCTGTTCACTAATGCTGAATGTAGTCATGCCTGTGGAAGGTGCGGAGGCAGATGCACTCAGTCCATACGCCTGAGGACTTCATCTCAATATCTGTTGCTTATGTTGCACAGATTTGACACCAATGGGCTCAGAGTTGATACTCCTATCACAGACTACACAGCTAGTAGAATAGTCTTCAACCAATCACTGTTTGACACTCACAGCATTATCTATCATCATGGTCAATCCATGCATTCTGGACATTACACCTCGTTACTAAGGTGCACAGCTGGATGGTTAGAGTGTGACGACTCTACAACTACTTTTAAACAGAGACTCCGGCGTCACCTGAAAATGCATATCTTCTAATACTGAAGAATTATGACAACCTTCATATTTCAGAAAATAGGACAAAACATGTACCATTTTAACATGAGTACTTTGTCCCCAAAATGTCATAACTCGTTACAATGTTGTACAATTTACAACTGTAAATAAACATATAGAGAACATCATTAGATCACCATGCAACAGTGTAGAACTATCACGCCTTCAGACATAGTACTAGTATTGTACATATGTAAAAACAACTACTGTTATTGATAATGCAAGAAGCTGACTTACACAACTGTTAATAATAACCAATTACTCAATCTAATTTAGTGACTCTTACAACTGTTAAAAACTACTTGTACATAATAGAAACATTTGTTTTCAAGTGTACATTGTTAATAACTTTAATAATTGAACTAAAAATAGCAGTGTAGCACTACAGTACAAGTGAATGTCTTACATATTACTCTGCAGTATACTAACAACATGTAACTAAGCATAAGTTTGTGAAAAATGCATTCCATTACAGTTTTAGTATTTATAAGTTAAGAATTTACATAGAAGCCAATGTAAAATTGATAACATTTTGTGTTCATGTAAAACATTCATTTTTTTTGTACTTGTCCATAACTAACTGTACTTATGTACAAAATATTGACAATTGTAAATCAGGCACTGTTGCTGATCACAACAAACTGCATACCTGTTCCTGACAATATTTATGATTGCCTCAATTGAGGGTCGGTGGAATTTTCCATTTGCACCTAGTCAGTGACATATTATTTAATAGTAAGAATCAAATGTCACGAAACTTACAATTGTGTAAACTGTACTACTCAGACAATCAGCATATGGTTTTACGCCCACCCCAGGAACATCCACATTAGCAGTCACACAATTACAACAAAACACTTGTCTATCTTGTGTCTAATCACACTTCACTACCAACTGACATTCCCTTATTAACATAGCAGACAAGTAATGCTCTACACATAGTTACAACATACAACCATTTTTAAAAAGTTACATTTTTACAAACTACATTCACATTCAATAGCAATAGCTTCAGCCTGACTATTAAAATTACAATTCAAATGCCAGAAAATACTTCCACACATATAAACAGAAGTAAGTACTGAAGCACAACTAAAACACACATCTGATTAGTTTCATATAATATCACACACTTAGTCCAATCCACTGATACACTTATTATTATTCTTACACATTTACAAATTTCACAAGCAATGATTGCACACATACAAAGATTGTATTGTGAGACTGCTTCTGTTAACAAAATTTTACTTTTGATTCGACCTTTTCTCCATTTGACAAATTGGCAATAAATTCAGAAAGCAAAACAGTACAGTGCGCTTAAATGGCTAAAAAGTAACAGAAGCATAAAAAAAAAAGCATAAACAATGGCGCATATGGTGGCATTGGAGTCTGCATTGGGATCATCAGCCCTAACTCTCTCCCATGACATGTAAAACAGCAGATGTATAGGACAATGCGGTGAGAGTTAGGACCCAGAATCAATCGCACCTACTGCCGGTTTGGGGGATGGGGGGGGTCCAAGGGGTTTTCAACCCTAACAGCGAATTTCCTCACTTTTGTTGCTGTGGAACAACCTAACTAATGCATTAAACACAGTTTTTGCCTCTAATTCCCTTATTTTTAAGAATGATAACAAGAAATAGTGAATGTAATGCAGCGGCTGAGAAGAAAAAGGCTAATGCATACAGTGGCATACACAGAATGCTGTGCCACATGATGCTTGTCACAAAGTAACGTTGTGCCTGTAAATTGAAATGTCAATGGGCATGGTGACACAAAGTGAATCAGAAAGCAAAACAGTACAGTCGCACAAATGGCTAAAAAGTAAAGAAAGCATAAAAAAAAGCATAAACAATGGGCATATGGTGGCATTGGAGTCTGCAGTGGGATCATCAGCCCTAACTCTCACCCCATGACATGTAAAACAGCAGAAGTATAGGACAATGCGGTGAGAGTTAGGACCCAGAATCCCAATCGCACCACACCCGGTTTGGGGGATGGGTGGGGGGTCAAGGGGTTTTCAACCTAACAGCGAATTTCCTCACTTTTGTTGCTGTGGAACAACCTAATTAATGCATTAAACACAGTTTTTGCCTCTAATTTCCCTTCTTTTAAGAATGATAACAAGAAATAGTGAATGTAATGCAGCGCTGAGAACAGAAAGTCTAATTCATACAGTGGCATACAAAGGAATGCTGTGCCACATGATGCCTTGTCAAAAAGTAACGTGGTGCCTGTAAATTGAAATGTCAATGGGCATGGTGACACAAAGTGAAACAGAAAGAAAAACAGTACATTGCACACAATAGGCTAAAAAGTAACAAAAGCATAAAAAAGAAAAGCAAAACAATGGCGCATATGGTGGCATTGAGTCTGCGTGGGATCATCAGCCCTAACTCTCACCCCATGACATGTTAAAACAGCAGAAGTATGGGACAATGCGGTGAGAGTTAGGACCAAAATCCAATCGCCACCACCTGCCGGTTTGGGGATGGGTGGGGGTCCAAGGGGTTTTCAACCCTAACAGCAATTTCCTCACTTTTGTTGCTGTGGAACAACCTAACTAATGCATTAAACACAGTTTTTGCCTCTAATTTCCTTATTTTTAAGAATGATAACAAGAAATAGTGAATGTAATGCAGCGGCTGAGAACAGAAAGTCTAATTCATACAGTGGCATACACAGGAATGCTGTGCCACATGATGCCTTGTCACAAAGTAATGTGGTGCCTGTAAATTGAAATGTCAATGGGCATGGTGACACAAAGTGAAACAGAAAGAAAACAGTACAGTGCACACAAATGGCTAAAAAGTAACAGAACGCATAAACAAAAAAAGCAAAACAATGGCGCATATGGTGGCATTGGGTCTGCGTGGGATCATCAGCCCTAACTCTCACCCCATGACATGTGTAAAACAGCAGAAGTATAGGACAATCATGGGTGAGAGTTAGGACCCAAAATCCCAATCGCACCACTACCGGTTTGGGGGATGGGTTGAGGGTCCAAGTGGGGTTTTCAACCCTAACAGCGAATTTCCTGACTTTTGTTGCTGTGGAACAACCCTAACTAATGCATTAAACACAGTTTTTGCCTCTAATTTCCCTTCTTTTAAGAATGATAACAAGAAATAGTGAATGTAATGCAGCGGCTGAGAACAGAAATAAATGCATACAGTGGCATACACAGGAATGCTGTGCCACATAATGACTTGTCTCAAAGTAACGTGGTGCCTGTAAATTGATATGTCAATGGGCATGGTGACACAAGTGAAACAGAAAGCAAAACAGTACAGTGCACACAAATGGCTAAAAAGTAACAGAAGCATAAACAAAAAGCATAAACAATGGCGCATATGGTGGCATTGGAGTCTGCATTAGGATCATCAGCCCTAACTCTCACCCCATGACATGTTTAAAACAGCAGAAGTATAGGACAATGTGGTGAGAGTTAGGACCCAAAATCAATGCGCACCCTACCCGGTTTGGGGGATGGGGGGGGGTCCAAGGGGTTTTCAACCCTAACAGCAATTCCTGACTTTTGTTGCTGTGGAACAACCCTAACTAATGCATTAAACACAGTTTTTGCCTCTAATTTCCTTCTTTTAAGAATGATAACAAGAAATAGTGAATGTAATGCAGCTGACTGAGAACAGAAAGGCTAATGCATACAGTGGCATACACAGAAATGCTGTGCCACATGATGCCTTGTCACAAAGTAACGTGGTGCCTGTAAATTGAAATGTCAATGGGCATGGTGACACAAAGTGAATCAGAAAGCAAAACAATACAGTGTGCACAAATGGCTAAAAGTAACAGAAGCATAAAAAAAAAGCATAAACAATGGCGCATATGGTGGCATTAGGTCTGCAATGGGATCATCAGCCCTAACTCTCACCCCATGACATGTAAAACAGCAGAAGTATAGGACAATGCGGTGAGAGTTAGGACCCAGAATCCCACGCACCCTACTGCGGTTTGGGGGATGGTTGGGGGTCCAAGGGGTTTTCAACCTAACAGTGAATTTCCTCACTTTTGTTGCTGCGGAACAACCCTAACTAATGTATTAAACACAGTTTTTGCCTCTAATTTCCCTTCTTTTTAAGAATGATAACAAGAAATGAGTGAGACATAATGCAGCGGCGGGCGTGGGGCCCTTTGGGCCCAGCGCTCTACAGGGCAGCTCCCGCCACATGATGTCTTGTGGCATACTAACAGGACAGCAATGCAAACTGAAGTAACAGTGGCGCACATGGTAACACAAGCACTAATGAGAACAGAAAGAGTAACGCACATGGTGGCGTAGACGGAATGGTCTGCCACGTGATGTGTTGTCACATAGTAACATGGTGCCTGCAAACAGAAATGTCAATGGGCATGGTGATGTAAGTGAAACAGTAAGGTAAACAGTACTGTAGACAGAAATGGCAAAAATAACAGAAACGTAAGCGCAAATGAAAATGCAAAGGATAACGCACATGGTGGCATGAGCGTCAATAGTAAGTGAAGCAGTGCGGATCTGCAAGTGAAAAGGGCAACAGTAACAGTAATGTAAGTGCACAGGCTGGTTTTCCCCAAAACCTGCATTGAGAAAGACAGTGAGTACAAATAATGTATGCAAAATAATGAGTATCAGCGCAGAAAATGAGATCTTGGAATACTAAATACATTATATCTCAGGAACTGTATAGCGTGAAAAAAAAATTTAAAAAGTCATATTATTTACAACTGTCCTGGCTAATTTGAAAAAATTTTCCGACAAAGTCCGTATCTCGCACCGTTCCGAGATACGGGGCCCTGAAAAGGCGCCGCTAATCACCGTAATGTTATCCTAAGGGAAAAAAAGAAAAAGTTCGAGTGCCATAACTTTGCCTCCCTGTAATGTTTTTTCACCGAACTACTGAAAAGCACATCTGTGGGCTGTTGGCTGTCTTCCTTCAAAATTTCAGGAAAAAGACCGTCGTTATTTTGCAGCAGGGCTCAAATGATTTCTGTTAAGTGTCGAGGCGCCGTAATGTTATCCTATGGAAAAACTGTCAACTTTGGAGTGCCATAACTTTGCCGCTGTGTAATATTTTTCAATACAACACTGAAAGGCACATCTGTGAGATGTCAGCTGCGTTCCCTCAAATTTCAGCCCAAAACACCTAACGGTTATTTTTGCAGTACAGTGCCAAAGAATTGCTGTCATTTCCCCACAGACTAGAAAATTACTGTCGCAATTTGCAAAAGCTTTCGCAGGAAACTGGACTACTGAGCACCTAAAGTAATTTATAGTACTTCTTTCCCAGAAATTGAAAAACATTTTGGGGTGTTTTACTAAAAATAAAGACATGGCAAGCATCCTCAGGGCCGAATAGCTAAATATAAAAATAATTACGTTGCTAGAGGGTCTCAAATTTAAATGCCAACCATTTTTCTGATCACCAACTGAAAAAAAATGGCGGTTGTAAATAACAGGCCCATTTACGAAAGTAAAAATGCATTGCGACACTGTCGTACTTTTTATTAACTTTTCCCAATGACTTATAATGGAAACTGTTTTTGAATAACTTTTGAACCATTTAATATTTTTCACCAAATCTTCAAAGGCACATTGGGCACCTACCTGCACGTTCCCTGAAGATTTCAGGCCAGTCCATAAACCGTCAGACCTGTACTGCGACCATAGAATTCCAGAAAAGCATAAACATGTGCACAGATCACGCTTAATAACTCCGCAACTGTATATCTGATCAGTACAAACCTTGGCAGATCCCAAGGCCTATGAGTCTTAATCATACATTCCAAATTTCAGGCAAATCCATCAAATGGTTGCAAAGTTATTAAGGTGCAAAATTTTGGGTTTAACATGGAAATGGCTCCTCAACCCTAACTATGGTAGCACTACCGTGCTACCATAATATATATTGATTGTTATACTCCCTGTGTCCTGTGTCTTTCTTGGTTACCTGTTGTCTGTTTCACTGCTGTGTTGTATTGCACCCACTGACTAATTCACCCTGGTGGCTGTCATACTGGCCTGTCATATGGCACAGGATTTTCCACAACTCACCCTGCAGTGCCTGTGGCTGCGCACCCGGCTGTAGATTCTTGTTGGCATGGTAGGTTTGTGACACTTTGACAGCTGGTTCTGATTTCTGTATGACTTTTGCAATATAAAAATGTGTTATTGAATGTCTCTCATGAGAAATGCTGAGACAGCCTGTGGGATGATCCACACCTTGCCTCCCAGGTTTTAGTGACAAGGTGTTACCTGGAAGGCCAGGAGATAATTACAGGCTAGAAGAGGCCTAAGTGGGATCTCCTGTTTATCTGACTAAATTATAGCTCCAGCTGCTAGGATGGGAAATCATAAACTTTATAAGGTTTAGAGGAAGAGAGCAAGTTATGACGCTTTAGTGAGAAGTCATAAAAGATTCTTTGATGTGTCCTGGGAAGAAGAGCTACTTGAGATCAAAGAGGGATGTTATTTAAAGAGTGTCATAATTTGTGAAATGAGTTTTGCTGAAATGTCACTTAATTAATTTACATCCTGATTGATAAGACATTCTGGGTGTATACTTTTTATATTCTGACAGGGAGGAGCTAGGTGACCTCATGCAAAGAAGTTGGCAAAGCCAGTTTTAAAACAGTATTCTGTTTTCCACTAACATGCATATGTTTGGACTTTCTTGACAACATCAACTGTCTATCAGCACTGTTAGAAGAAATACCTTAGATATACAAGTCTAAGTGTATGTTTGGTAGGAAATTGCACTTTAAAACTTATTATTTTAAGTGATGGTATGGTTTTAGGATATACTGTTCTGTATTTCGTTTTACATTTTTATCTATTTTTAAGTAAGCAACTCATTTTAGCGACTACTTGGTATGCCTTTGAAATTCATTCTTTGACAAGTGAAGCATATTTGGTTCAAGTTAACACTGGGAAAAGCTATTGGTAATACCAAACTGGGAAAAGTAAGAGTTTATTCTGAGGTCTTCAATAGAGTTTTAAGGGTTCATTTTGTATGCCTGGTTAGGTGCCCATAGGCAAAAGATACCTGCCCCCAAAAGCAGAATTATCTGAGCCTGTACATTGGGTATGCTAGCAAAGAGGTTCACAGTTTGAATCCCTCAGAACTTGAGACCAAAGTTTGATTCAAACCCACAAAACAGACATGAGGGTTACCTTGTTCTGTTAACTGTTCACGAGTACTGTGCTCGGAGGTTGACACTGTGGAAGCAGAGGGCCTGACCTGCTGAGTGGGGTTGTGGCAGGTTTGTCCCCAGTTGACTAAGACGTTCTGTTCTCCATGTGTACCCTGCATGGCCTGTGTGTGGAGCCAGACAACATCTGACTTGTGGCTGCCTATGGACATGGTGTGGTCCCTGTTCTTTGGGTGGACCTCACTGGCATTGCCTGGTTAGGGGTCCTTGGTCTGTGGGCCTGTGTGTGGCTTTGTCCATGAGGCCATGGCTGACATCCATCCCTATGTCCTTCAGCTGTGTGTCATGTGGTGTGCTGTCCCCTGCTATGTGTCAGGGATCCTTTTCCCTCCCCCTGCACAGTGGGCACTGGTTGGAGTCATAATGGTATACCAGCATGGTAGGTCCTTAGTGCTGGACACATCCCCACTGTCCTGTCTCTGCTCTTTTCCACAGTTCACATCCATGCAGCATTGCTTCATTGATGGGTTTCATCTCTATTGGCATTGCCTTTGGTGTATCTCTTGCCTTTATTTGCATTGTACACTGCTTTTCCTCATGTTTTCACATTTTATGTACCACTTCTTTGCTGGTGCCCCAGTAGCCACATGATTCACCTGTACTGACTCCAGCTCTGTATGCACTTTGCTGCTGTTGCTGTTTGCACTGCCCAGTTGCTATATTCAGAGTTGTCTTCTTTGCCAGGTTATCTTTGCTCTACACTCTCAGTCATGTTTGCCTGCCTTTGCTTGCCTGCTATATTCAACTGTATTTGACCGGGCTATTCACTGAAATATGGCGTGCTATTGAATGTGGGCTGCTTTTTCCCACAGGGCAGTGCAGATTTTGCCCATGGGCAAAGTTTTAAATATTGGGTCCCATATGTCTAAGCCCTAGTACATCATTTTGAATTCAATGGAAACCAAGGTACCACTATCAGATTTCATGCAAAATAAACAAATAAATAGAGTGGATGGGGGGGAATGTCTAAATGAATGTTTAGATCCATAGTGGTTTCATTTACATTTTATAATATAAGTGAAAAAATATTGAAAAATAGTAAACTTAGCATATCTGGTTACTTCATCTTTTAAAGTCCTAGAATCAAGTACAGGAAGGTAACACAGAGTCTGGCTATAGCATAGACACTACTGAGATTCCATCTGCAGAGGGAAAAGTGCTGTTTATGTGAGGAGGGCAAGCTATACCAACACCACAGTTCTACAATATAATGAGAGTAGCACTAAAGCAGCATTTAATGGAGAGTGCAGTGAAAGGAGGATATGGAAGTGAGTTTCTAGAGTGTCAGAGAACAGAAGCAGAGGCTGAGATGAAATATGAGGTAGGAGTATGAAAGCAGGAGATAAAGAGGCAGGGAAGCAAAACAGTATGAGAAGGAACAGTAGAAAGGATCTTGACGGGAGATGATCAGGGTGAAGAAGCATGTGTGAGGTCAAGAAAATGCAGTGGAAGAATCATGAATGCAGGAACATCAGCAGGGAAGGAGCATAAGTGGATTAGGAAGTGGAAGATGGGTAGAAGCATGACAGGATGAGGAAGGGCAGTGAAAGAATCAGGAGAGCAGGAAAAACAGCTGGGAGAAGGAGCATGAGAGAAGGATGAAGGGGAACAAGTATGAGATAAGAAGGACGGGTATAGAGAAGCCTATGCATATGAGGAGGATGAATAATGAAAGGAGTCTGAAAGATTAATATCATTTACTACCACCTAGTGACAATACATGTAATACTGAGCAGTGTAGGCCATCACAGAAGATTACAATTTAAAAGATAATTAAAAAAAAGCAAGAAAGGATGTTTCAGCCAGGGATATTAAGACAAGCACCAGCCCTGCACTGGCCCCATAGTACTGTATAATGCATTGCTGCTGACAAGCACCAACGTAACATTCTACAGTGCCCCAAAATCAATCTTCTTGAAGTCACTGCCCAATTCCTACAGAAATAACCAACCTCCAGGCCATCTCAAAAAGCCAAAGAGAATGTCAACAGTGTAGGTGTACATTGTGTATATCACAACAAATTCACATGCTGCAATTAGTGTGGTAGAAAGGTCATGTGGGGTCAGTCTATTGAAACTTTGAAAAAACATGTTCTGCCAGATCATTAAAAATGTAAACACGGCATCCTCTTTACAACAAGTCACATTCCACACTCAGGTAGGTCACAAAAAGACTGATAGCCAGAAAGGATACTCAGATATTGGAAATGGAAAAGACACATTATTCAAGTAATCCAGTTACCATGGCAGCTCCCAACTGATATACATCAAGGGATGGAGCTACTTTAAAGGAGTTGTAACATTGTTGTTTGCAAGCCGAAACTTTTAGGCAAACCCTAGAAAAAACTCCAGCCAAACAAAGTTCAATGAAACAAAGGGAAAAAAGACTGCTTTACTTCAGCTCTAAAGAAAGGTTAACAACAGCTTGTTTTGGTTGAGCAATTACAAAACAAAATACTGTTTAGCTCCATTAAGCTCTCCAGTTCACAGCAGCCCTGATCTTGCTCTCTCCAACCCCCAAAAACATCTTTCTTCCTTTTGTGTTCACTTGTGTGGATGCACAAGGAATGTCTTGAAACAGAACGACTTTGTGGAGGTGTGTGACCCTCCTTGTGGATATAGTGCTCAGTTAAGCAGGCACGACCTTACTGGACCAATACATGCTGAGCTGTGTATGACAGCAGTTCGGCTGTGCTGGTCTTCACTTCAAACAAAAGGTCCGCAACAATCGGAGGTGGCAGCATGTGCACAATTAGCATACTGACATCTTGAAGTCTTCAGCACAGCGAACTGCTGTCATACACAGCTCAGCATGAAAACCCTCCACTTTCTCCTGTGATAATGTCCTCCCCTCCTTGTTATTGTCCTTCCTGCACCCCATGTTGTGTGCCGAGGGGTGCCAGTCCCCTCAATTCATGTGTCCCCCAGTAGGCTGACGGGGTGCCCAATCCCCATCAGTTGCAGCCCCCAACATACAACCAGTTAGCACACTGGGAGCCCTCCAGCATGCTCATGCCTCTCCCCAAGCACACTGTTTGGCCAACAGGGGTGCCCAATCCTGCCAGCTACAGTCCCCCAACACACACATAGGTGGCATGCTGACCCACCCCAGCATACCTAAAGTGTCCTGTGGCGTCTTTTTGTTTTAAAATTCCTGTGAATGAAGAAAACAGTCCCTCATTGAGTCCTTGCCCCTCCCCAACCCACACTCACCCTCTGTGCATCTGGCCTCCCCACCCCTCCCACCCCATACTTAACTCTGGAGCCCTGCTGGCGATCTTCAGTGGACTGGGAACAAGTCTGCACTCTTCAAAGCCATCTCGAACTGAGGAAATGCTGTTAAGCTTTATAACAGCATAAATGTTTTTTCAACTTAGGTGGATATCTCAGCATTTTTTGACTTTTGGCATCAAAATTTCAACATGGGGTTCTTGGACCCCTTCTCATGAATTCAGTCACTGTCATGGTGTTATTTGGTCCTGAAAGGTGATTTCCTGGACACTGTGTGGAATCACATTTCGGGCCTGATTAATAAAGCGACAGTGTCAGTGTTCATGGTGGGCTCTCAAAAAGCCTATGTTCAAATGTGGTGAAAAACTCAAAAAATGACTGTTTCTAAGCATCCATTGTGCAGTTTCCATGCACACATAATTTCGCAAATGTATATTATTTTCCTCCAGATTTTGAACATTGGCATTTTACACACCTTATGAAGAGTACAGCTGTCATTTTTCACATCCTGGCAGAAATGTGGTTTTGTGCTTCCAGCGCAGAATAGCATGGTCATTGTTGGAAATCAGTGTTTGGTACAGAGTAAGACAATCACAATGACACTGCTCATGTGCAGAGGTCCTAAAATGCCTATGTTGAAAATTTGGTGACAAAAGTCAATAAGATTGCTGTGTTATGAGTGTGCACTGCATGAGTTTCCATGCACACTCATAAGTTTACAATTTGTAATATTTTCCTCCAGATTTGTAACATTGACATTTTCCACATCTCCTTATGAACAGTATAGCTGTCATTTTCACGTCCTGGCGAAATGTGTTTCGCACTTCTGGCATAGAATAACGCGATCGTGTGAAAATCAGTGTTTGGTTCAGAGTAAGAACATCACAGTGATAGTGACACTGTTCAAGAGCAGAGGTCCTAAAATGCCTATGTTGAAAATTCTGTGTAAAAATTCAAAAATGACTGTTTCACAGTGTGTTGTGCAGTTTCGCATGCACTCATAAATTTGATAATTTGTATTATTTTCACTCTAGATTTTCAAAATTTGCATTTTCCTACTCCTCCTTATGAACAGTACAGCTGTCATTTTCACATCCTGGCTGAAATATGTTTTCACACTTCGGCTCAAAACAGCTCTTTCGCTGTGGAAATTGGTGTTTGGTACAGAGTAGAAAATCACAGTGACACTGTTCAGGAGTAGAGGTCCTAAAATGCCTATGTTGAAAATTTGGTGACAAAGTCCATAAAATGACTGTGTTATGAGCATGCCTTGCACAGTTCCACACACCCTCATAACTTCACAAATCTGTAATATTTTCACTCCACATTTTCAGTATTAGTAATTTTCCACACCTCCTTACGAACAGTGCAGCAGTCATTTTCACATCCTGGTCAAATGTGTTTCTCACTTCTAGTGCAGAATAGCATGGTCACTGTGGGAAATCAGTTTTCAGGACAGATTAAGAAAATCACAGTGACACTGTTTATGAGCAAAGGTCCTAAAATGCCTATGTTGAAAATCTGGTGACAAAAGCCCATAAAATGACTGTGTTATGAGCGTACATTGTGCACTTTCCATGCACTGTCGTAATGATGAGAATTTGTAATATTTTAACATTGCCATCTTTTCACTCCTCCTTATGAACAGTACAGCTATCATTTTCACATCCTGCCTGAATTATATGTTTGCGCATCTGCGCTTAATGGCATAGGTCGCTGTGGGAATCAATCTTGGGACACATTAAGAAAATCATAGTGACAGTATTCATGAGCAGAGGTGACAAAATGCCTATGTTGAAAATTTGGTGAAATAATTCCACTGAGCGATTGTGTTATGGTAGCGCGTTGAGCAGTTTCCACACAGGCTCGTAACCTTGAGCACGACCAGGTGTTAGGGTTCCTTAGACACTTAAGAGTATGAGGCTAAAATGTTAATCAGATGCAAGAGAAGTTGCAGAGAGGTACTATGTTGGGACATGGATACAGCTGGGGGCTGCATAAATGCCAAACACCACTGCAAATACCTTCAAGTGAATGTTCGGCATTGATAAATGGATACAGCTGGGGGCTGCATAAATGCCAAACACCACTGCAAATACCTTCAAATGAATGTTCGGCATTGATAAATGCTTGATCTATGTATTTCATAATGGCTCTCAGGTGAGGCTTATTTGTGAATGTCCCCACAGAGAATTCTAGACTTTAATGAAGCCAGAGCAAGAGGCCAGAAATCAGGAGGGCTGGAATTCAATTCCCTTGTTTTCATGCTAGCAGCTTAGTATACACTCTCACTCCCACTCTCATATTCCCTCCTAATCTCCCTTCCCCTCATTCCTAAACAAACCCACGCTTTTCACCCATATGTACTGCTACTGCTCCTCTCCTTCCCTCCACCCGACCTATGTCCACCCCATATTTTCCTCCAACTCTTACTGTCTACTTGGTGCTTCTCGCTTCAGCGCAAGTCCTGTTACTGGCACTCTAGTCTCGATATTGGCACTTAAGTAATCACGTATTACCCTTGATGAGTTCCCATGATATATACCCATCCTTGATTTTCATGTTTTGTATTGTACTGTTCTCCTATTGGAAAAAGTGCTAATGTAATCTCACCCAACTATGTACATTATCTGTATGCTCTGTACTGTTCTCATACTGTAAAAGTCCTATGTAATCCCATCCAACTATGTACATTAACTGTATTGCTCTATTTCTAAGTTCAATTTTTGTCTGTATTCCTGCCTCCATTGTAACCCCTCCCCAAGAGTCGCACCATGAGAGGAGCATCTTTTTCTTGAGTGTGCATTTCCTGGTGAAACATTTTCAATAAATAAATAAATAGTTGAGAGAGGATCCTGAGTGAAGGTTGTATAGACTGGGGCTGTGTTTGGACCAAATATTGTTTCCCGAATACCACAAATACCAGTTCACCTCATTTTACTCTACTCAATTTAATCTCCTATATCTGGCTAATTTGTACTTTCTTTGGCCCCTTCAGCCAAGATGGCTTTCTGCTAGCCAAAGGTCTGGATCTTGTACTAACTGTACCATGCTCCCTGTGACTGTTAACAACATTTAAACTTTATTGTTGCACTTAAATGGCATTTATTTGTTTACTTTCTACAGGCCATTGATTGTATTGTCATGTAGTACAGTACAATTGTATCTATTGTGTTGGTTGTATACTGTATGTATTGTACGTATCTATCTTCATCATTCCCATGCAACAACCCCCACCAGGACACATCGTGAGATGAGTAACCTCTTGTTCAGTGTGCCTTTTCAGTTGAAACATTTCAAGAAATAAACAGAAAAATAAATAATTAGTAGGCTTCCTGAATATTTAATTTGACCTCCCAAATAGTAGGGCTGTGCATGGTCCAATAATTATTTCCTGAATACCACGAATAATGCACACTTTGTTAATTGGATCATGAATAATGAACAGCAGCACTATTCATCCACTATTTTGGAAACAATCTAAACAGTAAAGAAAAAGCCTACAGCCCTCATATCCTTCTTCCTAGCCCAGATCCAGGTTACAGTTTCCCATCCTCAGTTAGCACCAAATCCACACTCCTCCCCCAGCACCACATTTTGATACACAGATTATGTTCAGTAAAACTACAATGATCGGCAACCACCACAACTGGCCCACCTCAATGGCCAGCCACCAAATTCATTAGCGCGTTGCAGCACACTTAGCTAGCAGTAATATTGATGAATGTCTTTCTCCCCACCTTGTTAGCTAGCAGCTAAAAAGAAGAAGACGACCAACACAGCCCATCCTTCTCCACAGCTGGCTGCCTTCCTCTGAATGAAGATACTGGCGGCGCGCTGCGTAATAAAACCAGCTGATCCTATGATCAGCTGGCTTTACTATAAGCAAGCGTATGTGAGTGCATTCATTTAAAAGAAGGCAGCCAGCCATGGAGAGGGTGGGTTGTGTATGTCTCCTTCTTTTTTTATTTACATTTTGGGGGAGGCTGTTTAACTACTGGGGAAAACATCTTCAATATTACTACTTGCTAAATGTGCTGCAGAGCATGATTGAAAACTCAGTGGCTGGCCGTGGAGGTGGGCGGGTTGTGCTGATCACCCATCATTGTAGTTTTACTACTATACATAATCTGTGTGTATCAAAAGGTGATACTGGGGAGGAAGAGGGAGGGTTTCAGGGCTAACTGAGGGTTGGGGTTGGCAGCTTCTGTAAATAAAATGGATCTTGGCTAGGAGAAAGATGGGAGCTGCTGGTTTTGTTTTCTTTTTTTTGTTTATTTGTTTTAGAAGCCAAATATCACCTGGACCCTGTATACTGAATATTCAGAAAAGGTATTCACACACTACTACGAATATTGCACTATTCAGCTAGTATTCAAGGAGCACTATTCGTGGGCCAGATTTTGAAGTCTCATGAAGCTGTGTTTGCCGATTGGAGGCTATCTCTGAAGCTCAGAGGCATGCACATTATGTGACCTGCCTACTCTGAGTTGGTAGAGGACAGGAAACAGTTGTTTGTGAGAGTTAGCTCTACAGTACTTTCTGAGACCTTAATCTTGCAAAAACATTTTTTTTGCAAAACAGGCTTTGCTTGGCCTGTATTAAAATCAGATCAAATCGAAAAGGTAGGTTTATCTTTTCCAACTGCATTTTGTATTTGTGTCCCTTATTATTGGGCTCAGTATCAGTGACCAGGAAAGTATGTATGTTTGCTAACACCGTTCGAACTTTCAGTTCGCACTGCTCCAGTGTTTTTTTTTTGTTTCGCTAAAGCACATTTTCTTTTGCACAGAGATGTTTTTGTCTGGAAAGTCAGGCTCCTTTTCTGTGTATATTTCTTGGGAGCCTGTTTCTGGGTTTAGTAACAGGGACAGTTGTTTGCTGACTTTCCCTACTGCCACTTCTTTCACTTTCACACAAATCCAGTCGGATTTTTGTGAAGCAAGTTTTGATTTTGTATTTTATTGCTGTTGTCTGGTTCAAGGCTCGGTTTCTTGCATGACCAAAGGGTTTTGTTGTGCCCCATCTCCTGCGCACTTACATTTTGCTGGGGTGTGTAGTATATATACAGATATGTATGGTAGCATGGACATGGATATATACATTGTAGGATGTCTAAGGATCTCCATTAGGGTTATAGTTTATGCATATGGATATTCATAGTCCCATCTAAGATATAAGTTCCGTTCATTCTGAGTCATTTTTCTTTGTGTGTGTCCACTATCTCTGAGTAGAATAAAGAAGGTCACTGAATCTACAAGCTGTCACTGAGGCTCCTGCACAGGCACAAAATATTCTACACTGGCAACTGAGGATCCAAGCAAAATAACTCAGAGGCAAGCAAGACAGATTACGTGAGTTAATGCATGTTTTTTTAAATGGCATGTTTTCTAACTGCTGCAAATCCCCACCTGCTACTTCACATTTAGTTTGTCAGATTGCTTATCTTTCCCCATGAGCCAGGCTGCCATAAACATGATAAATGTGTCTGGTGCAATCTCTTGCTTCAAGATCACACCTAAAGCAAATCTGACAACAAAACTCCAGCTAGTGTGACCTGTCTGTTTAACTTGCTGAGATGGAAGAAAAGAATTACAAAGTGGGAAACAGACTTTCTGGTACTGTATGTGAAACCTAAGAACAACAGTTGTAAATTATGTCAACACTTACATCAGCAGCATAAATTCCTGACCACAGCAGTAAAAGCAGCTCAACAGCAGTCTCTTGTGGCATAATAGAATTTTGAAATTGCAGCACATACTGAAATGCTTTTGAAAATGAAAGACAAATACTTTTTTTATGACACTGCAGCTACAGAACACCATTTGTAGACAGAAGGGCTCTCACAAACAACAAGTAAGACTCACAGGCTCCTTAAGTTCCAAAGGTAAATTTATTCCATAAACACACAATCTGCATGCTCATAGCTGCTACAGAACACCTTGACACAGCCATGAATGCAATTGGCAGAGTATCAGAATTTCATGACTCAAAAGCGACTTGGTTCTTATTTGGAACACTTTGAACACTGGTTGGAGGCAAATTGAGTTCCTGATGCAAAAACGGCAAGGTCTTCCTAGCATATTTGGGACCTACAGAGTACCAACTCGTCAAGAATCTGACTGCACTTGCCAAAGTGGTAGACATGCCATATGCCCAACTCATGGAGACAGTTTCACTGCATTTCAAGCCCAAGCCAATTCTCATTGCAGAATACTTCAGATGTCATAATCAGAATCAAGAGCAGTGGAAGCTCTTGCCAACTACATATTGCAAGCATCTGGCAAGCATCTGTGACTTTGGCCAGTTTCTGGAGGATGCCCTCAAGGATCACTTTGTCTGTGGTCTGAGAGGAGAAGTCTATCAAAAATGCCTGTTGTCAGAAAATGGCGTAGCCTTCAAAATAGCCTGTGAGGAGACCATTGCTGTGACACTTGCTCAGAAGGATGCCAGGAAACTACTGGAACATTCTGAACCCCAAAGACACAAAGGGCAACCCTAGGAGGCATACACCAAGTGCGGTCCAGCCCCTAGCCTTACTGTCTCTTAAGCTTCACTGATTTTCACCGACTGAAAGAAAGAGAGAGACCAATCATGGAGGGAAAGCAGATTCCAACAGGTACAGAAGCAGGATTCTGACAGCAGTTCTACATGGCTGAATCCTTGAGTGCACAGTCCAGGCTCCTATCTCCAATGAGGTGACGTCTGTCTTCAATCACTCTGCTTAGACCCAGACAGGAGCTGCTCTCTCAGCATATGAAGTAGTTGGAACACTTACCCAGAATTCTAGCTGCTGTATTTAAATCAGCATTTGTACTGATGTACCACTACTGAAACAGTGGTTAACTAAGAAGCTCTCAGCTGGGAGTAACAGGTCAGGCACAAAGGTCACCCCAGGAGGCATACCCCAAGAGGTCCAGCCCTAGCCTTATTGTCTGCTGTACCCACCACTGAAATAGTGGTTGGCTAATATAAAGCTCTGAGACAGAAACAACCAGGAGTGACAGCTCAGACACAAAGGGCAACCCTAAGAGGCATATGCCAAGTGTGGTCCAGTCCCTAGCCTTACTGTCTGCTGAGCTTCATTGATCTTCACCGACTGGGAAAGAGACCTACTGTACTACTAAGGGCAGACCTTAACAAACTGATTGTTTTTTTCTGCAGGAAGGAGTAACAAAGGCTGTGCTCTCCCACCCTACCCCATAATCCCACCCACCCACCTCCTGGTCCTCAATCTATATAGGTTCTGCATGTCACCATCCTCTTCCTGCCTGACCTGGCTAGAAGGCAAAACAAAAAGCTTTAGAAAAAGTTTTCTTTTTTCCTACTTTTCAATTCTTTCCAGAAGAACAGCTCAGACACAAAGGGAAACCCTAGGAGGCTTACACCAAGTGTGTTCAAACCCCTAGCCTTAATATCTGCTGAAATTCACTGATCTTCACCTTAGGGAAGCTAAAATAGGGATTTAAATTCTCCCACACTCTTTCTGCAGATCTGCTGACTGAAGCACTACAAGTGGAACTTGTAGCAGCATAGCCCTACCGGTTCCATCTTATTGGTAGTTTCTTCTCTCATTAGCAGCTTCTTCTGCAGCAGTTCCTGGGTACTCCAGTGTTTGAGAAGGGTGGATATTGTCCTGCAGCCAGTGGATCAGTCCCTCTCCCTCATAGCAGCAGGGAACTGGGACACAAAGACCATAGGCAGAATTTTTACTGCAAGGAGCAGAGACTCCACTGACTTTTCATCCATATAGGCAGTGCTTCCCAGTGGCTGTTGGGGCAAAGTAGAAATGGTACTGGGACTGCTGTAACAATTACCACTGCTTCCTGTGACTCTCAGCTCTAAGTACTAAGATAAGGGGATTGAAACCAGAAGTGAGCAACACAGTGAAATTGCCTTTGACTGATTGTGTTTTTGTTCTCCTTTTGTTCATTTGTACATTTTCTTTCCCTTTCTTTTCAACAAGGGTTTCTCCCAACACTCCCAACCCTCCCTCCCATCCCACCTCCCCGGTCATCTACTTAAATAGGGCTGTGACCTATCTTCTATTTCCTGCCTAAAGAACAGGAAGGGGAGGGATATATGTGATTACAGCAAAAGACAAAAAAAACAAAACATTTTTTCATCTGCCTGAAACAGATCATCTTCCTCTAAATTTGAATAATTATGTACTCTTTCTTTCTGTCCACTGGCACACACAGGATATCATTGGCTGCCAATACTGTGGGGCACTCTTCAGTGTCATGTCTCTCGAAGGCAGGCCACTGTCCCATATACTCAGAGATATTTTGTCTCATGTCGATCAGCATCCCGGTAACCACCTACAGGGAAACATTTCTTTTAGGAGTGCACCTCCACATCACCGACACCAAACCAGCACCTCTTCCCCAGAGGTTGACCAGGCCTGGGGATGGCAAATCATTTCAGGTAAAGGGGTCAGAGCTTGGGCAACTCTCCCAAACCAACAAGTACTCTAAACACAGTAAAGGTACACCTCTTGCATCCATACCATCCATAATGACAGAGGATGTCTAGGGCCAAAGGACTGTCAAATGCAACAGGAGAGCAAAACAACATCATAAACAACACCTCAACAGGAAAAAAATCATAATCATAGGGGACTCCATGATTCATGATGTGGACCCCAAACATGCAGATGTGCAGGTCAGATGTCTCCAGGAGCATCAGTTTGGATGGACACTGACTGAATAGTCAACATAGTTAAATAGGAAGAGAGCTCAAACATCCTGGTCCATCAAAGGACCAGTGACCTTTCTAGCCAGTTGGTCGAGGAGGTTAAGGAGCACATTGCTCAACTCTGTGAGAAATTGGTTTCATTTTGTCCAGCATTGCATTCTCTGAGAGTCTTCCTGTTTAGGAAAAGAGGAGGAACAGGCAAAAATCAGAGAGAAGAGATAAGTGAGCTCAATGCATGGCTCAAGGACTGGTGGCACCACTTCTTTGGAAATGGGGCAACTTCTGGGAAAGGAGTTCTTCAAATTCTACAGCCTCAACCTGACTAAAGAGGGTCAGAGCACTGAGCCTGAATTTTGATGTCCATGTAGAGAACATTTAGGCTAGCGGGAGGGAGATGATGGTAGCTCTAGGAGAAGCACACATAGCAACAGAGACAACCTTAGTAACTAGACAGAAGGGAGCGTTGAGGAATATTGGACAAGGATGAAGGATGCAATAACCATGGTCACATCACAGTGTGCCCATCAGGTTAGTAAGGACAAGAGAAAGAAAAACCCACTTTGGATTTCCAAGGAAGTGGCAACCACGGTGAGAGAAAAGTGCATAGCCTTCAGAAGTACAAGGAGTCAGGGAATGAGACGGGCACAACAGAATATAAACAGAAACTGAAAGAGACAGAAAGTGATAAGAAATACAAAGGCTCAAACAGAGGTTAGGATAGCTCAGGAAGTAAAAGAACAAAACCTTCTACAGGTACATACATGAAAAAGGAAGACCAAATGGGCATTGCTAGAATCACAAAAATAGACAAACCACAGAACAAGATGGGAAGAAGGCAGATGCACTCAATGAGTACTTCTGCTCAGTCTTCACACAGGAAGCAGATATAATGGACCACCAATAGGCATAGAATTATCCTATTAAAGGGATAGACATGGGTCCCTTCACAGAGAAAGCATCCTGGAGGAAATAGACAAGTTAAAGGTAAATAAAGCTATGGAGCCAGATGGGATACACCCAAGAAATCTGAAAGAACTAGGGTGGAAACTGGTAGCCCATAGCAGTGCTCTTCAACAAATCATTAAGGAGAGGGATGTGCCAGAGGATTGGAAGAGTGCAACAGTAGTACCACTTCACAAGACTGGAAGCAAGAAACAGCCAGGTAACTAGCATCTGGTTAATCTAATGTCAGTCATGGAAAAATGATAGAGTCACTGCTGAAAGCTTTTTGAGCAAACTTGTCAGCTCGACAAAACTCAATATGGTTTTACTTCAGTGAGGTCCCACAGACAAACCTGGTTGATTTTTCAACTGGGTCAACAAAACAGTGGATCAGGGTGGGCCAGTGGATGTGGTTTACCTGAACTTCTGAAAAGATTTTGACTCCATTCCGTACAGGAGACTAGTCAAAAACTGGAGAATTTGGGAATTGGGCCGAGGTTACAGACTGGGTCAGAAAATGGTTGCATGGGAGAACTCAGAGAGTATTAATAAATGGCACTCTCTCTATGGAGGGAGGGTGACTAGAGGGGTCCCACAGGGCTCAGTTCTGGGCGATCCTCTTCAACATATGTATCAACAACACTGTAGATGAACTGGAGGAAAGGTATTCCTGTTTACAGATGACACCAAATCGGCAAAAGGGTAGACACAACAGAGGGACAGCTGAACATGGAAGCTGATCTCTGAAAACTGGAGGAGTGGTCCAAGACCTGGCAATTAAAATTCAGTGCTAAAAATGCAAGGTCATGCACCTGGGAAAGCTTAACCCAGGAAACTCTACTCAATTGGAGGGAGCAGCTGGTGGATACCAGGCAGGAGCGAGACCTAGAGGTGATCATATCAGATGACCTCAAGATTAGTGGACAATGTGAAAGACAGCATTAAAGGCTAGTGGTATCCTGGGATGCATAGGGATGGACATCATGAGCAGAAGGCATGAAGTAATCATGCCCCTGTATTGGTCCCTGGTCAGGCCCCACCTGGAGTACTGTGTCCAGTTCTGGAGGCCACATCTCAGGAAGGACATAGATAGGCTGGAGATGGTACAGAGAAGAGCAACAAAGATAGAGCAGAGCTTGCATCAGAAACCATATCAGGCAAGACTGGATGACTTCAAATTATTCTTCCTAGAACATTGCAGGAATCGTGGGGACATGATAGAAACATTCAATTACCTTAAAGGCAACAACAGGGTGCATGTGCAGAACCTATTTCAGGTAAAGGACCACAGCAGGACTAGAGGGCATAAACTTTGACTTAAGAGAGGAAAGTTCAGAAGCAATACAAGGAAATTCTTCTTCACAGAGCACATTGTGGAACCATGGAATAGCCTGTCAGAAGGGGTAGTGAGCCAAGACAGTAGGGAATTCAAGCAGGTGGGGAGCAGACACTGTGGGATAGACAAGCAGGCAGCTAAGTAGGGTAGGAAGCCAAGGGCAGACTTGATGGATCATACGGTCCTCATCTGCCGACAACTTCTATATTTCTATGTTTCTATGAAGTCGAGTTCACAAGATCACCCATACTCCAGCACCCAAGGGACATTCCACACCATGAAGTGGTTCTACATCTGTTTATCAGCAACTCAAAATATTTTTGAAGCCAGCACCACAGGGCACTGCCACAAAGTTAAAACCATGTTACAGATGTTGAGGTAGCCACCAGCAAAACACATGCCAATTTTGACATGAGAAATGTCATGGTTGTGGAAAAGTGGGTCACATACTGGAACTGTGCAAATGTACATTATGGACTGATACTGCATGATATGTCAGAGATGGCATGGCAACCACTGAACAGAAGATGAGGCATTGTGGCTGTTCATGGTTTTTGAAACATGGGCCAAAGCAGCAGAAAGTTACCTCCAAATGGAGCTAACAGAAAACCCAGTTAGCATGCAGCTTGACAAAGGATCCTCAGTATCTGTTGTACATGAGCACATCTTCAAAGAGTAAGTTCAGCAGTGCCCTAATAACTACCATATATTCAACTCTCGTCTTTCTAGGAAACCCAATTCCTGAGGTAGTGGAGTTTGAAGTACCAGTAACCTACGAGGGTGAACATTAACTTTCCCTCAAGTGGTGGTACAAGGAGAAAGACCTGCATTACTAGGCAGAGACTGGCTCACATAGATCAAAATTGAGCTTGGAAAAGATCTTCAGCTTAAAACTGTGACCAAAGCACCTCAAGATGTGCTAAGGAAAGTACTGGACAAACATGGTCCTATTTTCATGGACGGTTATGGCACAATCTGAGATTTCAAGGCAAAGATCTGACTGCATCCAGGAGCTGCTCCAGATTCCACAAGCCTCGACCAGTACCTTATGATTTAAGAGAACCAGTGGAGAAGGAACTGGACTGTCTTGAAAGCCATGGTATAATCTCATGAGTAGAGAGTAGTGACAGGGCTGCCCCTATTGGTGTGGTTCCAAAATGAGACAAAGCTGTAAGGTTGTGTGGTGACTACAAGATTACAGTGAACCATTGTATACAGCCTGAATCATACCAATTACCCAATGCAGAGGACTTGTTTGCCACACTCTCAGGAGGTAAGTTCTGTCACAAGTTGGACTTATCTTTTGAATAACAGCAGTTGGAACTGCAATCAGAGTCGAAACTGCATCTAACCATCAACACCCACAAGGGACTTTACTGACATCATCACTTGCATATGGAGTTTCCACAGTGCTAGCAATGTTCCAAAACACAGTGGACCAAATACTGCATGGACTGGACCATGTAGTATGCTTTATGGATGATATTTTGGTAACAGCACCCACAGTGGAAGAGCATTTGATGATCCTGACCAAACTGCAACCACATGGACTGAGAAATGCCAATTTCTGTAAAATTTTGTTGAGTACCTAGGACACTGGATCGACTCACAAGGCCTACATCCAACAAAGAGCAAGGTGGATGCTATAGTCAAGGCATCTGCACCAACAAATGTGAGAGTTAAGATCATTTTAGGACTCTTGAACTACTATGAATGGTTCCTAGCCCAATTGTCCACATTGTTGAAACCACTCTGTGACTTGCTACAGAAGGAAGCTCAATGGAATTGTTCACCATAGTGAGAGGAAGCATTCCAGGCTTGCAAGAAATGTCTTTAAGCAGCAATTTGTTAGTGGACTATGATCCCACTAAATCTCTGAGGCTATCATGCGATGCTTCACCATATGGAGTAGGGGCTGTCATCTCTCATGTGCTCTCTTCTGAGGAGGAACACCTGATTGCTTTTGCTTTCAGGACCTTTAACCCAAGTGAAGGACACTTTGTTCGTATTGAGAAAGAAGCTTTGAGTGTAATACTTGGAGTCAAGAATTTCCATTAGTACTTGTACTGATGGACATTCACTCTGTTAAAAGATCACAAGCCTCTACTGGCAATTCTGGGGCCAAAGGCTGCAATACCATCTCTCACAGCATTTAGGTTGCAGTGATTGGCCCTGATTTTGTTGGCATATGACTATGACATTGAATACAGATGTTCTCATGATCATGCAAAAGAGGCTGCATTATCGAGACTGTCATATAAAGATGCTGCAGAGAAAGAAGATGATGGGGCAGTATTCCATCTTTCACATCTTGAGGAATTACCCATTGCTTCACAGGATGTCGCAGCAGAGACACGGCAAGATCCTGTCCTCTCTAAAGTCCTACATTTCACCCTAAATGGTTGGCCCAACTTCATGAGCCACCCAACTCTTTGACCTTTACTCGACTAGAAGGACCAGTTTTCCACAGAGCAATGCTGTGTTCTGTGGGGAGCTTGAGTTGTGATACCTCCAAAGTTCCTGGCGAGAACTTTCTGAACTACATGAAAGTCATCCTGGAATCTCTCAAATGAAGGCATTTGCCAATGGATACCTCTGGTGGCCAGGGCTTGATCAAAATATCCATCATCTTGTCAATCAATGTGTGCCATGTGGATCTGTCTGCAGCCAACCATCAAATGCATCCCTGGATCCATGGTCCTGGGCTAACACACCATGGGAGTGTATCCATGTTGACTATGCTGAAGTGGATAAACAGCATTTCTTAGTAGTAACTGATGTCCACTTCAAAGGGATGGAAGTGTTGCCCACACAAGTCACAACTATTGAAAAGGCAGTAGACCTTCTGAGACAATGTTTTGCTTCTTATGGTCTACCACAGGAGTGTGAGACAATGGTACCCAGTTGTCTTCTCATGATTTCAAACTGTTCTTAAAGCAGAATGGCATCTGACATATTTTAACTCCACCTTACCATCCAGCACCTACTGGTGCAGCCGAAAGAGCTGTACAGACATTCAAAAGCTTGGAATAAACTACCTTTACAGCAAGTACCCACAGCTCTAAGGTTGGCTCATTTCTTGTTTGTTTACAGAAACTCTTCTCACATAGTCACAGAGTGAACACCTGTTGAACTGTTTCTCAATGTCAACCTCATACCTGCTTATCATTGCTCAAGCTGGACTTGGCTGGCACTGTCACAAAGCATCAACTACAACAGCAAAAGAATCATGGCAAGTCAGCCAAGCCAGTAAAATTTTTCATCCTGGGGAGAGGGTGATGGTTCAAGACTGTATGCCCCAAGATTTCTTGGATTCCTGTGCTGATGATTGAAACATGTGGACCTTTGTCTTATGCAGTTCACATGGGACATCAACTTGTTCAAATACATGTGGATCACCTGCTGCATTTCAAGGTTCCAGCAAAGGCAGCAGAAGACATCACTTCAGATAAGGACAGTGACACAGAGGACTTTGCTCCTGCCCATTAAGTTCCACTGGGGCCAATGCCAAATAATAACAAAACACCTGTTTCACCAGCAGCAGTTGTTTAGCCTGCAGATATCCAATGAGGTACGCAAGACCGCCACAAAGACTTAACCTTTAAAGTCATGTACGGAAATTGTACCTCTGTGCAACTGAATTCTTACTTGTACTGTTACTTACAGTAGTTAGTGATAAGTTCTACCCAAAGGGAAGAATAATCCTGAATTTGTCTCTGGGTACTGAATAGTCTACTTGGTCTGGAAGTAAGGAAATGTTACTGTTGAAGTATTTTAGACTAGTTTCTGTCTAAGGTGGAGGAGTGTTGTATATACATGGATATGTATGGTAGTATGGACATGGATATATACGGTATATGGTAGAAAGTCTAAGGAACACCATTAGGGTTGTAGTTTATGCTCATGGATATTTGTAGTCCTATCTATGGTACAAGTTCCGGTCATGCCCAGTGGTTTCTTCTTTGTGTGTGTCCATTATCTTTGTAAAGAATAAAGATGGCCACTGAACATACAAGCTGTCACTGAGTTCCCTTGCACAGGCACATAATATAGTACAGACTGCCCATAGTATATTTGTGAGGTTGCATCTTGCAAGTGCATGGCTGTGGGAAAACATTGTTTTGCGTTTTAAAATTGCCACAGTTTCTTTCAGTGGGTCTGTCAGGCATGCCTTACTGAATTTTCTTGTTAATCACCTGGTTCCAGGCTCAGTTCCCTGACAGGTGATGTTGTCGGTTGACTCTGTACAATGGTACTGAAGCAGTGTTTTTTTTAGTTCCTATTATTTTCTTTACCTTTTTCTCATGATAGCTGGTGATATTGAATCTAACCCTGCCCTCCACAAAGTACATCCTCAGCCTTTCCTCTGAGATGTTCAAAGTATTTCTCTCTAGAAGAGATATGTGAGCTGGGTTTTCACTACTCTTCCATCCATTTTCACTTTATCTGAGCGATGGCTGCACTCAACTATCCCATACTCAGATATTAACCTCCCAGACTATAATTTTTAAAATCTGATAGAAACAAACATGGTGGTGGTGGAGCTTTGTTTGTCCATGTCCCCTTTCCCTGTTCACTTGTTTGTTTTATATACCATTACTGATCTGATTAACTCTGTTTTGTTTCCTAATACCCAAATATTATCTAGAAGGGACATTTTAGTTGGCAATTTATATTGCCCTTATCTGCCAAATTGAAAGCAACTAAATTCTTTCAGCTCTACTTGCTGATTCAGTCTTTTGTGATTCTTCATATTCCATATTACTGGGTGATTTTAATGCAAATTGGTTTTCCAGCAGAGTCCTATAGACTGAAGAATTCTCTTGCCCCCTGGCCTGAGCCAGTTAACTCATTGCCTCTTAGAAATGCCTGTAGATGTCAGCAAATTTAACTGCAGTGTGTCCCTGAACGCCTACAGAAGTCACCTACAGACGTCCTGTATGCCCTAGAAATGTCTGGAGAAGTCACTCACATGTTTTAATATTACTTGCCAGACATAATTGATTAGAATTGACTGCATAGTACCATTAGAAAGATAATGTTGTGCTGAGCAACTTTGCCACTGACACTTTGTGTGTATCATGTTCACTTTAGGAGTTATTTATATTTGTTTATGACATTTTGTCCATCTAGAATCACCTAAGCAATTTGAAGAAAACACACATTCTGGGTATCTCCATCAGTATAAAACAAAAACTGAACTGAGTACAGTTGATTGCATAGAACCGTTGGAAAGGCAATTTTGTGTGCAACAACTTTGCCACTGATACGTTGTAGTGTATCATGTACACTTTAAGAGTTGCATGCATTTGTTTACGGTATGGTGTGTATGGTTCAGATTTGTCCCTCAAACCTTACCAACACATCTTGACTCAGATGGGGAAAATTATGTTTAATACTACAGAAATAGCTGTTTGTTTTACAAACAAATTATTAAAATTATATCTAATGTCTGGATGCTTAATTTGGTGTTGATATGTTACATATTTCCCAACAAAAAGGGCTTATGGTGCATTTTTAGTGGAAAAAAATATTTCGTTTTGCTGTTTTCGACCAGCACAGAAATAAAACTAAATTACCTGCTATTCCTTGCATACCACCATTAGAAAGGTAATTTTATGCTGAACAATTTTGTCACTCATATTTTGTGTCTAGCACTTATGGTTTTTTGCTATTAGCATCTGTTTGCGACATGCCAATTATGGCTTTATTTTGCCTAGAAAGACCCAGGATTAACTGTTAACAGTATACAGGAGACAAGTGCTGCAACTTCAGAAAGCTCATGTGGCGACAATGAGTTAATAAAAGAACACACTTGATTTGATTCAAATTACATTGTCTCTGCTATTTTAGATCTAATTTTTGTTTCCCATGAGCTTGCAATCTGTGCTTTAGGTTGTCTGGGGAATATATTTAGCAGCCAAACTATTATTTTTGTGTAGTTACTCTCTCCCTTTACAAATGCATGCCCAATACTATTAAGTTTCACTGTTTTAGGAATTTCAGTTTGAAGCTTTTCATTTTCATTCATTTAAACATGGGTGGAGTTGTTTTCCTTTTAAAATGCTGCTGCTTCCTGGAAGAATTTCTACAAGCACTTGAATTTGCTTTGTGACTAACACACCCTTTTTTAAAAGAAGAGTTTAAGCTAAATATGTCCCTTGGGTTATATCCTTTATTCTCACCCAATTGAAGTCTCAGAACAAATTATATCATAAACCAAAAATGTAACAATTTTGAATCCTGGCAATTTTTTGGGAAATTTTGTAATTACTGCATCTCTATTATTAAGAAATCTAAATTGTCCTGTAGCAAATGCTAGAAATAATCTCAAGTAATTTTGGCATATGGATGATTCTGTTTGGAAGCTGCCCTTAGAGTCTATTACCACAAAATGTGTCTTATGGTGGTTCTACATCTTATTCTAAGGAAAGTGTCTGTGCCATGTTTTTTTTTGTTTGTTTTTACCATGGACACTGCTATACTGTAAAATAATTCTTGCTTATCTTCTGCTGGCCTGCTTCACAATCCCCTCACAATGTTTCCTCTGTCAACACCTAGGTTCTATTTTAGGTCTATAAAACTGAGGACATATTTAAATTGTTATGGTCCCTGAGAGAGGACATTGCTAAAACTTAGACTACTTTTTACTGAATTGCTGTGCTGACAGCTTGCCCTCCTTAACCTTTATATTTAATTTATCACTTATGATGCAAACTTTTCCCACAGCCTGGAAACACTCTTCCATCTCCACTGGGTGGGGGGACTTTGGTAGATAACTACTGCCCAATTTTTCTGCTTTCTGTAGTTTCCACATATGGAAACAGTTGTCCTTTATCAGATAAATGATTCAGTAAATCACATGGTTCACTCCAGTTTTCAGTCAAGTTTCAGGCCCAACGTTTTACCCAAATAACACTGATTGACTTTTATGACTCCATTTCTAGGGAACTGGACAAGGGATGTGTTTTAGTATCTGTTTTTACTGATTTTCTCAAAAGTTTTAATGAGATCAATCACTTTTGCTTTTAAATTATTTGCCTTCCTATAGGTTTTCCTAAAATGTCAGCAGCTGGTTTTTAACATATTTACATGATAGAATGCAACCTGTTTCTTGAAATGGCTGTCTTTCATCTCCGTTCTCAGTTTCTTCAGTGATTCCACAGTGGTCTGTACTTGGTACTATTCTGTTTAATCTTTTTGTGTAATCTATTTTTCCCTCGTGTTCACTGATCCTCCTCCTTTGGGCTCTTTCAAGTTCCCCCTGATCCCTTCTGTCCTTTCCTGGCCCTCCTCATATCCCCAGATCACAGCCAACCTCCAAGATATCCCGTGTAACCCTTCACCAGGCGAGTCACTCTCTCCAAGGGGAAGGCACCGGGAGGGATAGCCCCAGCACACACTTCTAGGGCCCAGGGATGCTGCTGGGGAGCAGGAGGCACTGGAAGGCACTGGAGGCCCTCAGGAATGGACAGCCATCATCCGGAGGCCAGCAAGCGATTTTCCTGTTTTTCCTGAAGGCCCGTGATGTCCGGACGTTAAGGCAAGAGCTGACATCTGTCACACACCACCCTAATGGCCCTGACATGCTGCACTACCACCGGCCTCCACCAGTGGTCGTTATGGCACTGGGTCATGGTCCCTTCCCTCCCTGAAGACTGTGAGCAGTCATGGGACGCCTAGCTGCCTACCCCCAGCCGCCCTCCAGCGACCTGAGTTCATTCCTAAACCTGGATCACTGGCATCAGCAGTGGAATCCAACCACTGCACCGACGGACCAGCCCCAATCTTTTTTTACCCGATACCTTCCATTGTAGATTCCTGTTCAATTAGAAATTATGCTGAAGACACAGTGCTATTTTTACCCTAATTCTTTTATTCTCTTACCACAGTTCTCATGGACGACTTTGATACGTTGATGATTTTTTGAGGGGATCATGTATTACTTTTAACTAGCAAGAAGATGCAAGTGTGATGTTTGTGTCTCAGCATTCATTATCTTTAAAGAGACACTATCAACCCCTTAGGCCTCAAAGTGTCCCTAGTTTAAAAAACACATTTTATGATTGTTCACATTCTATAGAAACTGTTGACACAGCTGGTAGTTTGATTCAGATCCTTTTTTCTTTTAAAAAGTGAAACACTCACTGCTCACTATACTGGTGTTACCACACTAAATCATGTTTGTTTACATTTCTTGACCAGTTCCTACTACATCTTTCCTGTACTCAAGAACACCCCAACACAATCAAGCAAATGATTATACAGTGGGAGTAGAGGAGAGTATAGTGTATATTAGAATGTAGTTTTCACTTGATTTCTGTTACAAGGAAAATGTGGTTCTGCTGCAGTAGTGACATCTGTACTGCAGCAGAACAGCTTTTCATTCTACTACAGTACGGACATCATACTATCTCCCCACATGCACCTGCATTGCCCTGGTAACCAATTCACATTTCCATTGCTGCCACTTGAAAAGTGGCAGTTTCAAAATAAAAAGTTCACTAGAGTGTTGTTGTGCCACCGCAACTTATTGTAACTTGAGTAATTGATTGCTAGCCAATGTCAGAGAGTCCACAGGAAGTGAAGGGTAATGTGTGACAGGTGAAGGTTGAAGTGTGCTGTGATGGTGGTCCAGGGGCGATTCTATGAGAGTAGCTAACAAGTGCACACCTATCATCGGTTCTCAGAATCACCCTGCAGTTGCTGCTAGTGAAATGTATTATTTAGTAAGTTTACTGATTTTTTCCTTTTTCTCTCTCTACCTTTTGTCCTGTTATTGGCCATAACATACACTATATATAAAGTGTATTTTCATAATAACAACAAGGCAAATTCTTACACTGTGGTTGCTATGATGATATTGTGACCGATCGAGCTTAGCTCTCAAGGTCCACAATCATCATAGCAACCACTCATGTAAGAACTGCTTTATTGTTAATGTTGAGCCATACACTAGCCTATGTATTGTATCATGATTGGCTGCACTATTTGAGGATATTTCTAATGTTCTGGAAATGTACACTAAGAGTAGTTCAGTGATAAGAAGAAACAAAGCTGTGCATAGCTATATATTACCATGCATTTCAATTCTAATAGGCAAGGAGACAGATAAAAACAGCAACATCAATGAATTTTAGAGGAAGTAAGCAATCATAAAATGTGGTTTTACCTAAAAATAATATGATGCAAAAAAGTTGACAGTGTCCCTTTAATGGGTTCTTCCTTCTCGGTCCTTTGAAGAATCAATCTTTGGAACTTGTTAATGAGTTTAAGTATCTTGATAAGACTGTTTACTTTTCTTTGACTTGCAAGCCTCACATTGATAAAAGTGTTTCCAATGTTTGTAAATGCCTGGGATACCCAAAGCATGCTAGACATTGCTTGTCAACCTTGGATTGCAAAATTTTAGTAGGCAAGCCATTCCAAAGATGATACATTAAACCGAGGCCTCATCTGCCTGTTCTGGTGTTAGTTCAGGTGTATGTTAAACATTCCATGGCACTTCTCAAAGAGCAGGGAATTTCCCCAGTGTCCTGGCCAAATTTCCCCATTCACTAAAATACCAATAAACAGCTTAAAATCGGGTTCAATTTCAGTTGGCATCCATCTGTAACCCCCCGGGACAAGGCTGAAAATAGGCAAAAATAGTCTAGTCCTCCTTCCTGGTCAACAAAACCTAAATAAATAAATAAATGATTATGGTGATATAATTTATTGCCAAGCCCTTGACTCATACCTTCTTCCTGTAAACTTTGATTATTTTCAGTTACTTTGTTTTATTTTAAAATCAAAGTGGGGTGAGCATCATTGCTCTTCACATCATCAATTGCATTGGTTGATTGCCCTCCTCCAGGTGCAGTCTTCATTTTCTAGATCTCATTTATAAATAGAATAATAGATAAATAGGTGTGTATTACAAGGCAGTAAGACCATCGAGAGGTTTTGAGGACTTGAAACCTTGACAGTGAAGCTCAAGAGGCTCCCAAAGTCCCAAAACCTCGAGATGGTCTTATTGCCTTGAAAAATGCACTTATCTAACTATTATTTTTGTAATATATGGATCCAAATTGAAATTATGCAGCTTTTATTTTCTTTTACTTTCTGTCAGATGGGTCAGCCAGTCAGCCAGCCAACCGCTGCACCTATGACATGCTGCCATTGGCTGACTACCACACTGAAAACTCACTAGCTCACCCTCCCATGTCTGTTAACATTTTTCTTGGCAGCCCTACATTTTAGTTTTTCATCCTTTAGTAAATGCAGGATCAACCAGATAATCCACTGAATGTGGTAAAAAAGTAAAGAAATGAAAGGCATGCAGCAGTCTCTCTAAACGGAGAAAACAGCTGCTATGTTTTTGAAATTGTTCTGACCACCCACAGAGGGAAGCTGCCAATGAGAATGCATGCTGTGACTTCAGCTGTGCAGGAAGGGACTTGGCACCATGGCAACTGAGTTTTTGTGGGAGGCAGACTTGCACATGCGCTGTGGCATTTCTGATATAATACTATCATTCAGAGCTCCAAATGATAGTATTACAGATTCTGAACGAGAGTGTCATAACTTAAAATGGTAGTATTATCACTTTCAGGCACCAGTATTACAGGGAAGTTTTTGTATGACCTGCAGACCTATTAAAATGGCATATCCATACATTACAAATCAATAAATAACCAGACCTCCACCTGTCTATCTGAAAGGCTAATCATTCCTTCACACAAATACGCTTCAGAGATGTGCCACAGTGGGGCTTTTCACTACGCATTTTATACATATTTTGGCTAAGAATATTTCACTTACGTGGCCCCTTTTCTTGTTACAATCTGTTTCCTCTGTTAAGAACTTTGCCCACCCTTATCATTTTTAAGCATGGTTTAAAATATTGTTACTCCAGAAACAATCTGCTTGCATTTGTTTTAGAAACTGATTTGTTTACACATGTTAGTTGATATTTATTTGTTGTTTGCTGTCATTTGTCTTGGGACGTTCTGTAAATGATACCTGTTCCTCATAGAACCTATCCTGTAGTATTACAACTTTTCAATTAAAAAGATTCACAGTCACAAAGCTGTAGTGATGGTGAAGATGTCAATGATGGACGCACACTCTCTTCTTCTTCTTCTTCCTCCACATCACTGACAGTTAGTCAAACAAGTTCTGGTCAGATCCACCACGCTACATAATGAAGTTAGTGAAGTTGTGTGGAATTGTTCAGAGGTATGGAGAAACAACACAATGATTTGTAAGTAATAAGATTTGTTTTAGTTTCTGTTCTAAGGAAAGCATACACATTATTAGGAAAATATATGGGAGTATACATTTCAATGGAAGGAATAGGAAGCAATATAGGTTTACCAAAGAAACCCAGAGCACATGCCACTGAGGTATGTGTCATCCTGAATGATATTAGTTGGACAGACATATTTTAAAGAAAACACAATTGCACAGACCCCAGTAATACAAAGTATCATGGGAAACATATGCAAATCCCATGATAGTACAGAAGGTGGCAGTGCATGAAAAGTAATGGCTGGCATATGTTCAGCCTTGGGATTATTCGTTGTTTTTTTTGGTTTTGCAAATGAGGTTTTGTCCATGAGGTGAAGAAAGTTATATTTAAGCAATGTGTTGATGTCAGGAAGTCAGGTGTAATGATAGACTGTTAGCAGAGAAATGTGACAGTAACTTTCAGAGGGGTCACTTTTGATAAGGACAAGGTAGTTATGCTTGTGATAGTGGGGAATATTAGGCAAGTATGAGGTTTATGCAGAAGTGGAGTACAATATGCACAGTTTCATAAGTATGTGCTCAGAGTGCAAGCAAATGTAATATGCAGGTTTGTTGTAGAAATATGTAAAATAGCAGTACATGCAATTGATAGAAAATAGATAATATACATATATATATATATATATATATACATATATATATATATAGAGAGAGAGAGAGTGAGAGAGCTGATACAGTCAGACTGCCAGAATAGGAATGGCAGTGAAGTACTGAAGTGATGCCAACCCCACACCATCCCACAGAGATGGACAGGCATTGTGTGTGCCTTTGGGTCATTGCCCATAACACTCATGCCATTTCACCTCACCCTACCCTGAAGACACAGACACGTGTTGAAGTATGCCTCGGAGTGTTCAAACTGCAAAGTAAGTAAATGTGCTGAAATGGGTAGAGTATAAGAGAATGGAGTGAACTTTGGGGCTGAAGATTGAAAGGCACACCTCGATACCTGTCACTAGCAGCAGGGTGGGGATGGGGGTAGAATGGCATGAGCATTACTGCTGACAATCTCAAGTCACACCCCGATGCCTATCAGTCCCTACAGGGCAGGTGTTATGGCCAGAAACCCTAATGCCCTGGGCATTTCATGGCATTTTCACTCCAAGTTTTCATCATGGGCTTTGTGACCCCACTGCATGAACAGTGACACTATCCATTCATTAGCCAAATGGTAATTTAGCACAGTGATTGTGTGATTTGGCTTCACATGTGCAAACACACACCTTAAATAGGATGTAGAAATGACAGCTGTACTGTTTATGAGGAGGTGTGAAAAAATGGTAATGCTGAAAATCTGGAGTGAAACTGTAAATAAAAATGGTGAAGGAATGGCACTGCTCCTACTAATGTAAACTTTTTGCAAATTCTATGCATCACATTGTTTTCATCTCTATTGCTGTTATGCGACTTCTTAAAATAGCAACAGGGTGTGCATGGTTTGATGCACTGCAAAGTCGGTAGTGTAATCATGGCTTAAGAATAAATATATAAGCAAAGTGAGCTGCTGGTTACAGTGTTCTGAGTGTTGTAGGAATTAAACTGTAAGAAAGTGTACTACAACTCCCTTTCAGAAAAAAGTATATATAATATATAAGCATGCCCATTTTATATTTCCCCATTCTACTGGGCTGGGCTGCATGTAAGAGGGATGAAAGAAGGAACCTGGGTAGCACAGCTGTATCACAGGAAGGTTATTAAGCATCAGCACAGGGGCAAAATGCTGACTCTTGTCACTTTGGATTTTGTGACAGTGATTCCCTGGACATTGTAATTTAAGGTGTTTTAGAGGTATGACACACAGTCTGAACTAGAGTTGCCCATAGCACTGCTATGGAAATTGGCCAAATGATTTTTAACTTATGGCAATTTCTGTTTGTGTAACATACAACCCACTAGTTTTATTTTAATTGTATTTCATGAAATTCTTTCTCCAACGTGTACATTTTGCTTTGATCAGTTTGATCACTTAGTAAAATATTCCTTTTAAACTTGAGCCATAAATTAAACAGTTCTTTAGCAAAATTATTGTCTGTCCAATAGCAGATAGAAAGTGCACATGCCTACAAGAACAGACCAAGAAAACAAAATCAGTAAAATCAGTAAAATGCCAATGAGTTCTAATGCAGTAGAGTAAGTAGGCAAAATTCATCTTTAATGTATTTAAGTATTCCATGTGCTCATTCTTTCTATGTGTCACTGGAAAGACAATCATTTTGCTAATGAAATGTTTGACTTGTGGCTCAAGTCTAAAAAGAAATATTTTTACTAAGTGGACAAGCTGGTGATCAAAGTAAAATGTATATGTTGGAGAAAGAACTTAAATACAGTAAAACAATTGGAAACAAAATATATCTAGCTAATTAAATACAAATTTTCCCAGTCTCCTGTGGCATTCTTTCAGCAAGTCAAATAAAGAACCTTACTTTTAAGTATTGGTGAGGAAGGAGATAGTATTCTTGTCAGGAGGCTGGCTGAGCTCTCTTGATCTCTCTGTCTTTCATTCATTTCATTCATTCATTCCCCCTCTTTGTTTTCTGGAGTGGTTAGAAAATGTATTTTTATTTGAAATGTATACATTAATGATAAACTGCATAATTAAAATGCAAAGTGTTATGCGATTCAGCATGACTGATTGTTCGGTGTGTGATACAACAACTGTAAAAAAATGGCAAGAAGTGTCAAATGTAGCATGACAGATATGTCATGTACATATATATGCATCTAAACTTGGTTACAAGTATAATATAACAACTTTCAGTGTAGCAGGTGTAAGTGACAGTATAGTGCAGGAGTGGAAATTTAAACAGAGACTGGACTTAACGGGCAACCTGTGAATACACATCTAAATAAGACACATTGCAGTCTAGCAGAATACCGCTTAGCTATATGGGAGGGATGGGTCTCTACTATCCAGACACCACAACCACAACACAAGCTGGCTTTTGCTGGGTCAGTCTAACCCTAGTTATTTATTATTGTTGGAATACCTGGGAAGGAGTTAAATTAGATCTCTGGACCCTGAGGCAGCCTCTGACATGGGGAATAGTTAAATACATTGCTTAATAGCTGGGCACACCAGCAAAAAACGTACAAAAAAAAACTCGGTTTCCATTTCCTTTGAGGAAACAAGGAACAAACAACAAACATTACATTTGGAAGGGCTGACAAACTTCAGCATTTCCCAGGTACTAATGCAAAGAGTGGCTGTGCCCAAGAAAAAGCTGACAGGAGAATCGGCAAACCCAACAGAAATGATAAAAATAAAACAAATTCAGTTTCCACTGCATGTGGGAAAAATACATTCAGGCTGACAGACTTAAAACATTAAGAGGTAGGAGAGAACAGCCTGCAAAGGTACACATAGCTGCCCAGTGGGTTAATATCATGGTCCTTTGAGAAAAACACCAAACAAAACAGATAACACATTGCAAACCATTTAGTCATTAATTAATTCATTCATTAATGGGTTCATCTAGCACAGTCCACAGTAAATGAATCATGTTTTTGTTACCTGTTTAATTATCCAACTTCAACTGCCACAAAAATACATGTGTGAGCAGGCTACTTTATTCTCATTTAAATCAACTGACTTTTTTAGTGTGTTACTGGCTGAGCACTCCTCTTTTGCCGCAAAACTCAACTTGCCCACTAATTGGAAAAGTTTCTCCTCACAAATAGAGAACAGCTGTAAGGAACAGGAGAGAGAGAGAGGGAGAGAGAGAGAGAGAGAGATATCACTCTTGCAATTAGGGAAGGTCACCATGGGCCACTGGAAACAGGACTGGGTAACATGGAGATCAGGGCTGTATTATATCTCATCACTGCTCTTTTATTATAACTTATTGCAAAAGAGAAGTAAATTAGATATTCTAACAACTTTGGAGGAAGGCTCAAGCAGCAGAGTTCAAAGCATTGCTGAACAACTGGTCTGTGAAAGTGTGACTTGAAAGAAGGTTGCTTTTTGGTGCCAGGGAAGTACACTGAACCACGATTTATGCTTGAGACAGTCCGATTACCATAGCATCTATTGTGCACAGATGATCAGACTGTCTGCAGCATAATTACTTAATTCAAAGTGTGAATGTGTCAGCAACCTCGGCTACAGCATCAGAGGACCATCCCTTAGCCCTCCAGTTGATGGATCTGGTATTCAAAATGTTCTAGTTTTCTCCTCATATTATAGTTCATTTTATAATATTAATTTCTGTGGTTTATGACTGGCAGCCTATAGGCTGCTGTTTGTACTTACAACATGGGTACTCTCTATAGGCATCATTTCATTAACATATTACAACAAGAAAGCTTTAGAGAAATTCCTGTCTAAAATGAAACAGCATTTCATTAATTCATTTGTTTGCAACCTAGTACTACTATGTATTTATTCTCAAACCCATTTGCACACTACCTCCATCGTAGTGGGAGGGTGGGGGCTACAGACACTAACTGTATGATATGTCTCTTTGAAGGACCTTTCTATTACTTCACAAGAAGGAAATATTTGCAGCATGACAATTTCACTCAGTGTCTGCCTCAGCCACAGACCTTTAAATTACATAACACTGCTGCAAGTGAAAGATCCCCATGCATTGTCCAATGCTCTGTGGTTCGTAGTCATAACAATCACTAAATCTCAGTTGGGATATTTATCTTTATAGAGTGGCTATTTCTTCATATCATGAATGTGACAAAATGTATTTCTTTTTTACAGAGGGCAGTACAAGGACAATATGTACTTTGTATAGCAATGGGTTATGCCATGAATTTCAGCTGTGGTGTAAGAAATTGAAAAAAGTCAGTCTGTGAGAAGGAAAAAACAAAAAGGGAACAAGCATGCACACAAATAAATATACATAAGCAAAGAAACAAAGAGAAGAATGTTGAGCAATAACGAGAAATAACACATAAATCAGACCAGGACCATTTGTGAAACCCCATTCTGAGTACAGTCTCATTGTGCTTTCCTTATAATGTAAAGTGTGCATTCATTTGATAAATTAATTTTATTAATGTGCAACATTAAAGGGCTTAGGGACCATTGAAAATGAAGGCCATACTGAGATTTAAGTCTTTAAATGTAGATTCGTATAGCTAGTAGGCAGAGGTTTCAAGTGTGACTAACAGTGCCAGCTAATGTATCTATAGTAATCGCTTGTAGAGGACAGCTAGCCATGTCCCATCAGAAATACATACTTCCAGGAATATGTAATGTAATAGAAAAGCTAGTAAGAAAAAGAAAACAAGCAGAAAAATAACAGTACACCTGAAAAGGCAACAGTCAATGTAAAGTGAGGACCACTTTGAAAGTAGTGATTTTTAACCACTACAATGACACCTCAATGTTCCCCTGCATGCACTTGTCTGACTGGCAGCAAACTATCACCAGGATGTATGCTCTCTTCCTATGTTTGTACCCACATGAAAATTTAATATTAAAACAGCATATATTGACAGTAACTATGTAAGAGTTTACACTGTTGTTCAGCTGCCATAGCAAAGTTTGTATCAACATTTGGATGTCAGAGGTTGTGTTGCAGCAATGTAAATGAGTTTTATCTGGCATTTAAAACCACAAAAAATAAAAAGGTAAAATCATGGGATGAAAGTAATGAAAAGCTGAATGTCTCGATTACCTTATCTTCCAAATAATTACATCAGGTCTGGTCCTCTCTACTTAATTTGGATGCCATAATCTAGCTATGTATGTTTTTGCCATACATGGTAATAAAAATAACATCTTCACTCAGGCTAGTACTAGTAATTCAGGTTCTGTTAATTTCTGTTCAGTTTGCACCACTGTGTTACTTATGACAAGTTACACTCAATACTGCATTTCACCCCAAGCTGACCACGGCAGCAATTCTTGTATGGGATCCTCATGTTAAACTTAGTGATTACTTTCTTGAACCTGTAAATTACCATAGACTTGACGTAACTACAATAAATAAATGAATAAATACATCATAATTAAATAACAAAGACATTTTAAATAACAGTCAAAGATAAGTTGTGTACATATTTAATATATTACAGACATTACGGCACAAATAAGCACACATAGACATTGATGAACATTGAAATGCGTTATTGCAGCAAACAGCATGATGGAATTAATCCTATCTCCCTCTGTAGACAAATGTTTATTCCACAACTCAGGGACAGCAGTCCCAGTATGACAAACAGTCTATGAATAGCACTCCAAACAGTCACAGAGACATACATTAAGTTCTGCAGCCCGATGTAGGGACACAGCGACCAAATGCAGGAATGCTAATGGCACTAATCTGGACAGTGAGAAAGCAGACCTATAAAACAAAACACAAAAATCCCACAGCTGTCTTCCTCACTGTGAGCAGTGGTAGGCAAGGAGAATGTGACTGGTTCCTTCTCTGTCGCTGTCTTTATGGAAGCAGGGGGTGGAGGGAGACACAATAACTCTTCTTACTCACTCTGTTTCAAACACAATACTGTATTTGTCTATCCTCTTGACTCAGTCTACCATGATACACCGCAGTGAACATGTCTGCAGTTTAGTATACTAGTGGGGTATATATCATTTATTTCTCAGCAGCAGCAGTGGAAAATAAGCCACATTTGTACAAAACCTAAATGATCCCAGACTGTTCTGGCAAGGTCTTCGACAGTACAACTGACAGCATTCAAAAGCACACTTTATGTTCTGCCATTTGAGAAGATTCAAGCAGATTTTCAAACTTGTGTCCAGGATTTAGGTAATTTGTATGTCTTGGTCCCGTCTATGCTCACGTTGTGAGGCATGAGTTTGGGAGATATTGCCAGGCAAAAGGAACTCTAGATTAAAACAGTATCCAAAGGATGGGTATTAGAAATTTACTGTACAGCATGTGTGGCAGCTGTTCAATCTTGTTGTTGTTGTTGTTGTTTTGTTTTGTCTTATACACCATTCTGAGTCCTGTTACTTATTTGAATGTTTATTTTAAGATGAGATCACAGTGACTGAGAGAGATGTGGGCTGACTAGGCTTTAAAACATGGATTCCTTTCTTACATCATAAATGGCCATATTTTCTGGTAATTCTTCCAGCCTTTGTAACTGTGTACACGCATGGTGCAGGTTTAAGTCTAAGGAAAGAAACCCTGGGACTTGCGCTATTCCATCTCACATCGTCCCGTTGGGCTGCCTCTCAGTTTCTAATTCTGCACTACAGAAGGAATGCCCAGGTCACTGTGCAGGGGTTGGGGCAGTATGGAGGAACCATGCTGTTTTATGTTATATTTTTTATATTTTGTTTTATTTATCTCTTTCTCTCAGAAGCCCTTTCCTAGTAACTTAGCATGTTAATTACTTATGTACATCACTACAGAAAGTCTCACTGATTCTGTGTCAGGTAATAGACTGGAAGGTCCTTGTCATCAGATTCTTTTACCCTTGAAGAGAGACATGAGATCACAAACACACAAAAAGGTTAAAATGTGTTTCCAAAATGCAGACTTGCCAATAAGGTTTCACGACAGAGCAGCCTTGTAATCAGAATCTTTCGTCCTTGAAGAGACACATTACATCAGAAACAGACAGCACAGTTTAAAACAACTTGTAAAATTAAGTAACTCAGCAGCTGCATACCTGTATTAAGCAATCAAGTACAACTTTGTGCCTGCAAGTCAGTTATAAAAGCACTAACCAGAAACTGCAGCAGAAATCTGGATATCTAAAATCTTTCACCCGAGAATAGAGCATTGACAACACAAACAGACAGCAAAGGTTACAAACACAACTTTGCAAAACTAAGTAAATCAGGATCTTTCAACAACAGCAGACTTGCCATTACTGTTTCCCACCAGAGCAGCCTTGTGATCAGACTTAAAAAGAGCATGTGTGACACATACTTGATACTAGCCCTGAAATCTTAAAGCAGATGTTATTTATCTGCACACCTATTAAGGGTAAAAAACATCAACATGTTCCTAAAAGTAATACAAAGACTGCTGCTTTGACCCCCCCACGCACACCCACCACCATACCTCTCAACCTCCTAACTCATAAATCAGGGACAATGCTTGAAAAATCAGGGACAAAGGACCAAATCAGGGACACATCTTCAAAATTGGTGATATCCATTTAGGAAGCTGGTAGAATAAAGGGCTTAGTGTAAATGCATTTTCTAAGGAAGAACAAGTCTGTAACTTTAATGTTTGACATTATTTTGTACTTACAGCCCTCACCGTTAGGTCACAGAAACACAATTTTTAGGAGGGACAGAGTAAAATTCTAAGGCAATAACAGGGACGTCCCTCAAAATCAGGGACAGTTGAGAGGTATGCCCACCACACACACACATCACAAAACAGCATTCCTCAAAATACAGAATTGGATAAATAAACAGTTGGAGTTGAACTTTTCTGTAAGATTTGGTTCAGTATAAATAAAATCTTACTGAAATATACATTCTAATATCATCATTCTACTTAATTGGGACATTTACCTGGCAGTACAATATTGAGACAAAAACCTGGCAGTACAATATTGAGACAAAATAAAATGGAAAGTGAGCTTCATTGAAGTCGCACCGACAACAAACTTTTCAATAACATCGAGGCTGCTCTTACTCAGTGTTTTTTAGTGGATTAATACTTTTAAATGTAGCAATGGGAAAGAAATTAAAGAAAAATAGCACCATTGAATTAAAACACTGCTCCACCTCTGATGCGAAAACATCCGCTGTGATCACACAGGCTAGGGTTACGACCTTATGTATTTGATGGCTACCTTAAAAAAACAGAATGCATGTAATACAAAGATAAAACACTGTCTGCTTTTCAGAATTGTTCAATGCTGCTGGGTGGGATCTGACATATGCAGAAGTTTAATGTCAAAAATGTAAGTGTGACCTCGCTACTCATGGATGGATGATCATGAAGCATTAGGCAGAATCAGCTTACAGGACCTATGAACAAATGACACACCCAGATTGCGATTGCACACTGCTACTTTTTGGTGTCAGAGTAGAGGTTAGAGGCATACAGATAGTAATGAGTAAAACAGAGACAGTGTACTGTAATCTTTTTATTTAGGGAAAAGTGCAGAATCTACATTGCTCTCGAGGCTTGGCTGGCACTTGACAGCTAATTTAAGCACGTGTTGTCAAAGGCAGCTGTCACTCCTTGAATGACATCATGAACTGTCTGAACTCAGGAGAACAGCAGGGTGTAGACAGACATACTCACTGTACACATTTAAGTACAGTTTTGTTGAGTGCCTGTCACAAACCATATGCTTTTCTGTTAACATTTTCATTCTAAATCTGTAGTTTCTGTGTTAGTGTAGGCCACTGAGGAGTGTTTCTGTTTAAACTGCTGTTGTTTAGGAGACAAATACATATATAACCTCTTTAGAGATTAGAGGAATCATCTGATAACAATCTGACTTGTTTGAAGGGGTGCCATTTGCAAAAAATTGAATTGTACAAAACAGAAATTTCTGGCTACACCCTGGAGTACAAGAGAAAAATAAACCTGAACAGCTCTGTCAGCAGTCAAATACAGATGGGTGTGGCATAAAAAGACTACATTTTGAATAAAAACACACAGACATCTGATTTTAATTGGTAATATTTATTGATCTGCCAGTACCTGTGAAAAGAAAAGCGAGCAAAAATTAACAGCTTTGCAGTTGAACTTTTTAAAGTATGGCAAGGTTGAACTATGCACATGGATAATGATGAAAACATTTCACCTGCACGAAAGCTTCCGACATACAAAACAGGTAGGCACTGGGGTTTACTGTTACATTGGGGAATGGCTCAGTATTTTTGTATCTTGGAAGCAGTCAAGAGTTTATTAGTGAATCCAAATGAAGACACCACGAATAGATAGTCTAATAAATAACCATGCAGCTCTCAGAAGGGCAGCCAGCCCAAATAGCAGACAAACTTCCAAAGTTAGAAAGCTAATAGAACCTCTAGCACTAGGTAAATATCTTATATCAGTGAGGACCAAAAACCAGAAAGGGCGTTTTAAAGTGAAAAACACTCAAACTTAATAAGGTCTTCACAAATCAAAGTACAATAAATAGCTAGTGCAAGGTGATTGCTACAAGAAAAGAAAACACCTTAGCGCCTCGAGTCTCATGAGTCTTCAAAGGGGTACCAGAACCAATCATTAATGCACTTATAAATGTTAATTAATTAAAAATTAATGAGCCTGTGGTTAAAACATTTAAAATGACATGCTACAAATAATAAACAAAAGGAAAAAACAGTGAATTCTCATGATTTAAACAAAACCTAGTAACAATTTTCAAGATTTCTTAAAATTCCTTTTTCCTTTATATTTTTAGAAGCACATTTATAGATTTTTGAAAAGAATCAGGTATTGTAGATAGAAATTTAACTGGAATCCTGTTACAAAAAGACAAAAGGAGAAAAATAAAGTAGAATTAATACTTTTCAATACAAAACAATTATTCTAGCAAAAGGCTGCAAAATGGGCAGTCAAATATATCATCATTAAATTCAAAAATAGTCAGACAACGGAATTCTTCTAGTCTTTGAGAAATGGTTTAATATCTCATTTCTCATTAAGGCCATTTGGCCTGATGGAATTCATTTTGAAAATCCACATACTCCTTTTTAATAATTTATTCGCCTGTCCCTCCTAAACGTAATTCAAGATATGTTCAAGTCCCATAAATTTCAAATGTATAGGAATGGAATTATGATGCAGGACAAAGTGCATACCAATAGGAGTGTCTTGTTGTCCATTAAGGATGGATCTGTCATGTTCCTGGATCCTCTGTTTTAAAGGTCTCACAGTTTTCCAATGTATAGCAGATCACAGGAACACCATAGCACATACGCTACATATGGTGTATCACATGTAATCAATTCCCTATGTCAATTTTGACATCTTGTTCTTTAGGATGTTGAAAAGTTTTTCCCATTACACCATACTTGCAAATATTACACCTTTTACAAGTAATAATCCATGTATTCTTTTAGGTATCCAGGAACCAATGTCAGAAACACCAGTCTTCCTCTCCTACTATGTACCACTTTGTCTTTGATATTCATCGCCCTACAAAATGAGACACAGGGTTTAGAGCCTACAGCTTGTCCCACTGTTTCATCCCCCATCAGTATAGGCCAATACTGATGTATAATATTGCCTATTCATCCTGCTATATGATTGAATTCAGTAACAAAACTACATACCTCAGGTTTAATAACGTTAGTTCTTTTTCTAAGATTTTTCTCTATCCATCCCTCTAACCTTTTCATAAGTATCAACAAGAAGTTTTTATCATAGCCTCTGTCTAAAAATCTAGATAACAACTCCTTCGATTGGATCTCAAAATCTACGCCTGTACTACAGTCTGGCCTAACACGCACAAATTGACTGAAGGAATAGATTCTTTTAGTTTTGGGGGTGGGCACTATCAGCATGTAATAAAGAGTTTGCAGCTGTCCCTTTCTAAATGTCTTTGATTTAATATTAAAGACATTATTACCAATATCTTCACTTGAAAGATTCAAATCCAAAAGTTCGAACTCTCATAATTGAAAGTATGTGTAAATTTTAAATTTAATTCATTATCATTCAAGTAGTCGATAAAGGAGCAAACTTTCTTTCATCTCCTTTCCAAATGCAGATAATATCGTCAATAAAACGTACCATTTCACTATGTTTTTGAAAAGATCCTATTCCCATCTAGTACATATTTCATCTCCCAACTCCCCAAAAACAAATTTCCATAGCTTGAGCCTTAGAGGTCTTCATAGCCGTGCCATGTTGTTGTTGATAAAAAGTACCCTCAAATTCAAAAAGTTATGTGTAAGAATAAATGTCAGTGACTCCAAAATAAATTCTATTGGCATGTCATCATTTGTTTCATGCAGACATAAATACTCCTTTACAGCTCTGTTACCATCCTTGTGATGAATGCTAGTATATAGGGACTCCACATCAATCCCTAACCAACCAAGTCCCTATTCCATTCAATTTCTTTTAACTTCCTTTGTAAATCAGAACTGTCCTGTATATATGAGATAAGGTTAGAAACAAATGGCTGTAGGAAAAAATCAACAAACTTGCCTAAGTTCTGAGTTAAAGAATCAATACCTGCAACAATGGGACGTCCAGGAGGCATTTCCTTGTTTTTGTGCATTTTGGTAATGCATAAAAACTTGGAACAACTGGAAACTCCTTCCATAAAAACAAATTCTGTCTCAGAAATATGGGTTTCAGTTACAGCTTTTCTCAGAAGTATATTGAGTTTATTAGGCAAAGACCCTTTCATTTTGAATTAGTGTGATTTGTTTCCCCATTGTGCTGAAACCTCTGATGATTCACTTTAAATAAAGCAGTAAAACCTAAAGCCGCTACATCCCTCTCATATTCGCTTAGAGAGGCAATGCCTATTATTTGCAACTGTAATTGCAGATTCATTTTTGCTGAGGGAGCACAGACTAACAGAAAATGTTGGCCGTTTCTTGTGAGGAGGTGGGCGAGAGTATGAGACAAGTTCTTGAAGTAGGCTGTTCTGTTGGGTTCTTGCTTCCATCCATAGAAATTGCTCTTGCATTTCGTGTGTATGTATTAGCGCAAGTGAGCGAGGATGCATTGGCAGTAGGCTGTCATAGCTGTGATCCAGAAGGATCTGTTGCCTTTCATGGTGTTCCAGTTGTATCAGTAACTGTGCCATTAAACACCCATAAAAAAAAAAAAAAAACACCCACTGTGATATAGTGCAGTGCTGCAGTCCATAGGGGCAACATGGGAGGATTGCTTCTTGGGGAGGGTCAGGCAGAGGAAAAACAGTTCCATGGATGGAAAAACATGACGTCAGCCCTTTTCTACATGCAAACATCTGCAGGGTCTGCCCATGCAGCCGTAAAACAGAATCATCACAATGTTTGTTTCTGCTTTTGCCTTCTGGTAATTCACCTGTTAGCCAGATCCTCCCCAGTGACACATGCCAAATAATTCATTCAACAACACAGTACTGCACATCTTGCCCCATTATGCAGACCTTTCTTGCAGGACAAAATATCATCCCTGACATCAGGCTGCACAACAGGTAACACAGTTGACTGGGGAAAATATGTTATTGGATGTGTAGCCATTTTCAGTAGTTGAAGGATATTGATTTTCTGTTTGTTTTACAGTGGCTTCTGTAACATTTGCATCCCCAGTATCAGAAACCAGCCCCACAACATTTTCTTAAATTGTTCTCGCCCATATATAAGGATGTGCACAAGGCAGTGTTTATGCAACTATTACATGCAGTCAGTGGTGTATGTCACTGCACCACAGACATCTGGACCAGCACCAGCTCCAGCAATGCATATGTCACTCCACGGCACACTGGTGTGCAGTAGCACTGGTAACTTGTTTGGCATTGGATGTGCAGGTGTGCCTGGTCCTGGCCATTCCCCTGGTGGAGCCTCCAATCCCACTGAGAGCTGGTTCTGTGGTGCTGAATATAGCAGTTATGCAGATGGATCAGCAGGCTGTGAACATTCTTACATTCCTGAATGATACAGTAAGTGTGTTGACTGAGGCAGCCCACTGCTTGTTAGTTTTGTGGTCAATGACAGTGCTTCATATATAATCAAGACCTTGTGGGATGGGCACTTTGAAGGGATCCACTGTTTTGCCCACAGTTTGAATCTAGTGGTGACAAAGTCCCTTAACAAGACAACAGACGTGAATCAAGTGGTTAAAACAGCAAAATGCATTTGTGGGTATTTCCACCATTCTGTTAAGGCCACAAACCAACTGCACCAGCTGCAAGATCACATTTAGATTACTCAGCAGAGGCTTGTTCAGGATGTCTTGACTCAGTGGAACTAACCTACTGTACGCTAGAATGACTACTGGAGCAGAACCTTGCATGTATGAGTTGAGAATTGAGACAGACATTGGGAGTTCTTAGCCAAACAGGACTGGTGTTTCATCAAAGGCACAGTAAAGACTCTTGCATCTTTTGAGTAGGCACACGTGACCTTACTTCTGGATGTTCACTGCTTAGTCAGGTCATCCCAGCAGTGCAGATGCTAAAAAATCACTGCAGAGATTCTCCAATAAGGTGATTTAAAACTCGGAAATATTGCACAGGCAGTGAGGGACGTTAGTAGAATCTCCTCCCTGAAGTAGACAACAGGTTTACAGACATTTGTGGTGATGAGACAGATGTTTTTGCCACAATGCTGGACCGAGGTTTAACTGTGAGGTACTGCAGCTTATAAGGCATGCACACTGGTGACTAGGTTTCAGCAACAGCTGTGCAGGGCTCAGTTTTACAATGTGTGGCAGGGTGTGGCATTCTCAAGAAGAACAACATGGTGAGAATGCCCCTGAGGAGGAAACTAACTGTTGGGCATGGATACGTTCATCCCTGTAGGGAGAGCAAAGGAAGAGAATCAAACAGCAGCCACTTTCTGCAGGCATTTTTCTCAATTGCTTCTTCACAGAGGCTCTGGAGTTTATCTCTGAAGTGATTCCAGACTACTGGTGTAAAAAGCTACATCATTCCTCAGTTGCACAGTTGGCCTCAAATACATCAGCTGCCCCTGACCAGTGTGCCATTGGAGAGGATGTTTAGCACAGCAGGGGATGTGGTGGAGCCTCACAGATCTGCATTAGACCCAGAATATGTTGCGCAGCTTTGTATTTGTCAAGTTAGATTTACTACACCTTGATTTCCACTAGGAGCAGTGAACAGTAAAATTAAATGTTGCCTGTGCTTTTGCCCAACATGCAGTGCATATAAATCACTGAATAATATTTCCAGGAGTGATCCTTTTTAGCAGCAATTTAATTTCTGCTTGCAGGTCGGAAAGTGCAATGTGTGGACTCGACTAAAAATTACTTTAGTGCGTATCTGTCTCTCTCTATCTATCTATCTATCTATCTATCTATCTATCTATCTATCTATCTATCTATCTATCTATCTATATTAATCAATGGGTAGGAAAAATTATGTCTGATGATTTGTTGGAACACATCACATGACCGTGCATATATCAGAGCATGACTGCACACTTGCACTTACCTCCCTCCCAAAAATGCTGAAATTTTATAAAATAGATAATCCACTCTGAGGGGTGGTCACTCTCTGATACTCATGCACGCCTCGGTGGTTGACTACACCAAGTCTTGTGTATATCAGAGCACGACAGCACACCTGAGAGTGGTTTATCTATTACATACATATATATATATATATATTTTTTTCATGGCAAAACTCTGTTTAATGCATCAGTTAGGTTTTTCCCAGTGACAAAAGTCAGGAAATTCGATGTTAGGGTTCCCACCGCTTGCACCCTCTGCTCACCACGCCCTACCAACAGGCATGAGGTGTGTGCTGGGTCATCAGTCCTAACTCTCACCCCATTCTATGTTGAAACAAGCTGAGGTGGAGCAGTATGGGAGAATGGGGTGAGTTAGGACCGATGACTCAATGCACACCCCAATGCCTGTTGGTGGGGTGGCTGGTGGGTGCAAGGGTGGGAACCCTAACATCGAATTTCCTGCTTTTTGTTACTGTGGAACAACCCAATCGATGCATTAAACAGAGTTGTTTGTAATGAATTTCCTTCTTTTAAGAATGTACAGTATAAATAGTGAATGGAATGTGGTGGTACGAGCGCAGGGCCCTTGGTAACGGTAAAGCAATTGAAACAGATACTGTCACGGTAACAGCAAGGAGGATCCAAAGGGTACAGTAACAGAAATGGAAGTGGAACCAAATGTGTAAGCAAATGCAAATTGTTATGCGTGGTCATGGTAACGAATTGGAAATGTAAATGCTTATGGTAACAGCAATGATGATGCCAAAGGAAACAGAAATGCAAACGGAAGTGCATACACAAACACAAATGGCAATGCACACGGTGACACAAAAGGAAACACAAATGCAAACAAAACCAGTAATGGAAATGCAAATAGTAACAGTAATGCAAACGCAAGCGAAATGCAAAGGGTAACACACAAGGTGACATAAATAGAAAAGCTAATGCAAGCGGTCACGGAAATGCAAGCGAAAATGCTAACTGTAACAGTAACAAATGCACCACTTTTTGTCCCCAAAAGTGCATTCAGAAGCACAGTAAATACAAAGAATATGCATAATAATGGCACTCGAATAGAAAATGAACACTTGAATACTAAATTGCTTATATGATATCTTAGGAACCATACAACATAGAAAAAAATTTAATTTCATATTATTTATTACTTTCCTGGCTAGTTTTGCACTTAATGGGGGACTAAGTATTTTTCAATGAAAAGCCATATCTCAAAGCGTTTCCGAGATACGGCCCCAAAGAGGCGGATGCTGTTATATTAGCCTATGAAAAATAGTAAACTATGGAGTGCCATAACTTCTCAGCCCTGTAATATTTTGTCATCAAATCACCTAAAGTCACATCTCTGGGATGTTAGCTTTCTTCTGTACAAATTTCAGCCCAAAATACCAAACCATTCTTTTGCAGCAGGGTGGCAAAAAATTCTGTTATTTGACCATAGTGTTGCAAAAGCAGTGTCGTGTTTTTAGAGCACTTTCATAAAAACAAATCGCAGAAAGCGTCACAAGTGTGACACTACTTTGCAACACTACAGTTAACAAAAATTTTAAAAATATATTTCTGGGGTGTTTAACCCCCTCCCCAAAAAAAAGACATGGCTGGCATCCTCAGGGCTCGACTAGGTGAACACAAAAGAATTGTGTCCCTAGAGGGTCCCAATTTTACATACTGACATACTAATTGCCAGCAGATTAGACCTTCCGGTCTATCGAGTCTGCCTGAACCTCAGATCCCTAGTTGAGTACCGAGGCCTCCCCTTGTGTTCCAGAAACCCTATCATCCATCCCCACCCCTGGGTCAGGCCATTATCTGATACATCCACTTTCTGTGTCTGTCCCACCTCTCTTGAAGCCCTCCACTGTGGATCTCTGAACAAGCTCACCAGGCAGCACGTCCCAAGCATCCACCACCCTCTCAGTGAAAAACCTCCTCCCTTCCCCCCTTCACCCTTCCACCTTCCAACTTCAAACCATACCCTCTGGTGATACCTCCTGCTTTAGTCTAAAGATCCCTCCCATGTTTACCCCTATTTATTCCTTTGAGGTACTTAAAGACCTGAATCATGTCCCCCCTGTCTCTCCTCCAATGAAAACAGGCAGAGCTCCTCAAGTCTGTCCTCATACATCAAATCCCTAGTCCTCATATCATCTTAGTTCCCTCCTCTGTACCCTCTCCAGGAGCTGTATGTCCCTCTTCAAGTGTGGTCTCCAGTACTGTACACAGTACTCAAGGTGTGGTCTAACCAATCCATTGTACAGTGGCAGAATCACTTCCCTGATCCTAAAGGTGATCCCCTTATGATACAGCCCAACATCCTGTTTGCTTTGCTAGCCAGCCTCCTGCACTGCTCAGAGTTATTCATACATGCATCCACCTGACCCTTAGGTCTTTTTCCCTTGTTGAGGCCTCCAGCACCTCTCCTCCCATGGTGTACCTGTGTTTAGGGTTTCCTGCTCAAGATGTAACACCTTGCACTTGGTGATATTGAAATTTAATTTCCATGTGTGAGCTCACCTTTCCATGGTGTCCAGGTCCCATTGCAGGGCCAACCTCCCTTCTTCCCCTCAACTATTGCTCCCATCTTGCAGTCATCAGCAAAGAGACTCATTTTACACCCTATACCCTCCTGATGTCTAAAATGTATGCATTAAACAGGACTGGACCCAGGACCAAGCCCTGCAGTACCCCACTATTGACATCTCTAGGGTTCAAGCATCCCACAGACCATTACTCTGAGTGTGTCCAGCTAGCCAGTTTTCAATCCATCTGACCATCTAAGGCCTACTCCCAACCCCGTCAGTTTCTCCACCAGACCATTGTGTGGGACAGAGTCGAACGCCTTGCTGAAGTCCAAGAATAATACATCCACAGGCTTTCCCTTTCCAGTTCTGATGTTACCCATTCATAGAACTCCACAAGATTAGTTTGACATGATCTACCTGGCACAAACCCATGTTGCCAAATATCCAGGCCTCCCACCTCCCTCCAAGTACACACCCAATCGTTCCTTTAGTATACTCTCCATTAATTTTCCAACCACCGAAGTCAAACTGATGGGTCTATAGTTACCTGGTACTCTTCAACCCACCTTTATGGATTGGCACCACATGTGCTCTCGCTAATCCTAGGTACCCTCCCTGTCTCAAGCAATTTTAAATGCCAAGCATTTCTGTGACCAGTAACTGAAAACAAAATGGCAGATTTGTGACACCACAGGGGTCATTTGCAACACTAAAAACTGCATTTACGACACTGTTGAACTTTAACATTTCCCATTGACTGTAATGGGAAACTTGTTTTTGGATAACTTTTGAATCATTTAATATTTTTCACGAAATCTTTGAAAGACACATTGGGGACCTTGTTTGCATGTTCCTGAAGGTTTCGGACTGGTCATGCAAACTATGCAACCTGTAGACGAAGCAAAGAATGAGCAAAAAAGAAATATGACTTTCTGTGGCACTATATAGCTCTGTAACTGTATATAGGACCAGTATGAAGCTTGGAATATCCAGAGATCTATGGTGCCACTCTGTGCCTGCAAATTTCAGGCAAGTCTGTCATACGGTGGCAAAGTTATTAACCTGCATAATTTCAGACTTTAACCTTAAATGGGGTACTCAACCCTAACTATAGTTGCACTACCATGCCACTCTCTCTCTCTCTCTCTCTCTCTATATATATATATATATATATATACACATATCTACATATATATATGTGTGTGTGTTCATTGCAAAAGACTCCATTTAATACAGCAGTTAGGGTTGATTCCATGTAAACAAGCTGAGACAGTACAGTATAGGAGAACAGGATGAGAGTTAGGCCTGAGGACTCCCAAAGCACATCTGTTGATGTGTGGAGGGTGGGGTGATAGGGTTGGTAACCCTAACATCAAAGTTCTAACTTTTGTCGGTGTGAAATCAACTCTAACTGCTGCACTAAAATGGAGGGTTTTTGCAATAAATTTCCATTGTTTTTGAGAAAGTGTAATGTTACTTGTATGCATACTGTATGTGGGAGCACAGGCCCTCTGGGCCCTGTGCTCCACTTCCTAACTGTGAGAGGCATAACACAGAGGGGCCTTGTGCCCCACTTCAGCAAAATGGTGCATAGACTCCCACCTACCTATAAGTACAGATACATAGCACATGTCTACAGACATTCTAAGTAACCCTTGTCCTCCAAATGTGGCAATATCTCAGTAACCATAGAAATTTTGGAGAATATTCATTTGCTGTTGTATTCATGACCAGGCCACCTCCACTGTGTAGCTAAAATCCATATCTCGAATAGTTTTCTAGATATAGGCACTGAAAGGTGGTGATGGTACCACAGTGTTATCCTATTGAAATTCCAAAACTTCTGAGTGCTGTAACTATGGAACCAGTGTAAATTTTTTCAGCAATCCAGCAAAAGGCACATCTGTTTGGCAAGGCTTGCCACCTGCAAATTTCAGTCCAAAAGTCCTAACCATTTTTTTTGCTATGAAGTGGCAAGGAAACTTTTTAGGGGACTGTTTACAGACTTTCACAAAATAAATGTGGACTTTCATGAAAGTCCTGCATGTAAATCAATAGTATTTTCATGAAAGTCCAGGGTTGTTTTGTGTAAGTTTTCATGGTGTACATGTATTTTTCCCTAGGCTATCATGGAAACATAAAAGTGTAATAACTTTTGAATGGATTAATATTTTTTACTAAACCTTCAAAGGCACTTCAGTGACCCAATCCATTTACCTCGAAAGTTCAGACTAGATGAACAAACCATTTGGGCTGTAGAGATGAGCAAAGAATCTGCCAAAAGGGAGGATTTTATCACACATTTTGGCACTCTGCAGCTCCACAACCGCAAATCCAACTGGAATGAAACGTCCCAGATACAGAGTCCAATGGTACCAGACCATGCATGCAACATTTCAACAAATCAGTCAAATGGTTGCAAAGCTATTGAACTGCAAAATTTGAGATTTAACATTAAAGTGCCTACCTAACCCTAACTATAGTGCCACCACCATTGCCTAATCCATATATATATATATACATATATATTATAGGCAAAAACTCTGTTTAATGCATCTGATTAGGGGTTGTTCCACAGTGACAAAAGTTAGGAAATTCAGTGTCAGTGTTTAACCCCCTTGAGACCCCCAGCCCACCCCAACTGGCATCAGAGTGTGCATTGGGGTTATCGGCCCTAACTCTCATCCCCATCACAAGTGTAAAGAAGCAGAGGTATAGAAGAATGGGGTGAGAGTTAGAACAATGAACCCAACATGCACCCCATGCCAGATGGGGTGGGCTGGGGTTCAAGAGGGGTTTCAACCCTAACACCAAATTTCTCACTTTTGTCACTGTGGAACAACCCTAACTGATGCATTAAACTGAGTTTTTGCCTCTAATTTCCTTCTTTTGAGAATGATGACGACAAATAGTGAAAGTAATGCAAGGGCCACGGATGTCTTGTGACATAGCAACAGGAACAGCAACATAAACAGAAGTGCCAATAGTGGCACACATAGTAATGGAAATGTAAATGGTAAAGGAACATTAATAGAAACGCAGCACAAAGTGACCAAAGTGAACACTGACGAAATGGATATTGAAGCACATATGAAAACACAACTGGTAACGTGAATAGTGATGGCAGCAGTATTTTAAATGGAAATGTTAAGTGCCACAGCAAAAAGAACATGAAAGGAACAGAAACGAAACGCTGACACGAGCGCACACGTGAACGTAGAAACCATAACATGCATTGCCACGGTACTGCAATAGCAAATGCAAATGGTAAAGTTAACATGAAAATAAATGCAAAGGAAACAGAAACAGAAACAGGAATGGAGGCTCATACTAGAAACGTAAACCATAACATGCATGGTCACGGAACCGCAATTGTTAAAGCAAATGGTAACGATAACAGCAACAATAATGCCAAAGGAAAAGAAATGCAAATTAAAGTGAATACAGAAATGCAAACCCTTGCATGGTCATGGTACCACAGTTGTAAACACAAATGGTAACAGTAACAGCAAAAATAATGGCAAAGGAGACAGAAACGAAACAGAAATGCAAGCACATATGAAAACGCAAACTGTAACACATGTGGATGGTACCACAGTTGCAAATGAAACTGGTAATGGGAACAGCAGCAATAACAACAAACAACACAGAAATGCAAATGCAAGTGAAAACGCAAACCGTAACACACCGATGGCATAGACGGTAATGGTGCCACAAACGGTAATGGAAATGCAACTGGAAATGCTAACTGGCACAGTAATGAAAGGGCACACCCTTCTTTTCCCAAAAAATGCATTGGAAAACACATTGAAAATAAAGATTGTATACATAACAATGGGCCTGGAGCAGAAAATGAGGACTTGAATATTAAATTGCTTATATCTCAGGAACCGTACGACATAGAAAAAAATGTAAATTTCATATAAATTATGACTTTCCTGGCTAGTTTAGTACTTAGCCCCGCTAGGGCTAAGCATTTTTGTGATGAAAAGTCTGTATCTTGCACCATTTCGAGATACAGGCCCCGAAAGGCACGACGGGCACCATAATGTTATCCTTTGGGAAAAGTGTTAACTTCGAGTGCTGTCACTGTGCCGCCCTGTAATATTTTTTCACCAAACCACCAAAAGGCACATCAGTGGGATGTTGGCTTTCTTCCTCCACATTTCAGCCCAAAAGAGCAAACTATTATTTTGCAGCAGGGCGGCAAGGATTCCTGTAATGCGGTGGACACCACAATTTAATCCTAAGGGAAAAGTTTCAACTTTGGAGTGCTGTAACTTGCCGCCTTGTAATATTTTTTCACCAAAACACTGAAAGGCACATCTGAGAGATATTGGCTGCGTGCCATCCAAATTTAAGTTGAAAACACCAAACCGTTTTTTTTGCAACAGGGTGGCAAAAATTGCTCTCATTTGCCATAGCCAGGAAAAGTAGTGTCACAATTTGTGAAAGCATTCACCAAAATTTGCGACACTTTCATGAGTGCAACACTACTTGTGAAAGTACTTTTCTAGAAACTTGAAAACCTATTTCTAGGTGTTTAACCTCAAAATTAAGACATGCTTAGCATCCTCAGGGTCCGACTAGTTAAACACAAAAATAATTGTGTTGCTAGAGGGTCCCAAATTTAAATGCCAAGCATTTTTCTGATCACCAACTGAAAACAAAATGGTGCATTTGAGAAAGTCAAAGGGCCATTTGTGAAAGTAAAAACTGCATTTGCGAAAGTCTTGAACTTTTGTTAACTTTTCCCATTGACTCATAATGAGAAATAGTTTTTGAATAACTTTTGAACTGTTCAATATTTTTTCACAAAATGTTCAAAAGGCACCCCTCGAGGACCAGGCTGCATGTTCCCAAGTTTTTGGATCGGTCATGCAAACCATGCAACCTGTAGGCAAGAGCAAAAATTTCAAAGCAGCGTAATTAAGCAATTGGTTGTCTCTAATAACTCCGCGAGTCAGATATCAGACCGGTATGAATCTTGGCAGATCCCAAGATCTACCATTTCAATTGTGCATACCAAATCCGTTGAAGGGTGGCAAAGTTACTAGTGCAAAATTTGACCTTTAACCTTAAAAGTGCTACTCAACCTAACCATTGTAGCACTAGCGTGCTACCATTATTTATATATATATATATATACTTATTGCAACAATCTCTGTTAATACATCAGTTAGGGTTAGTAGTACAGTGACAAAAGTTTGGAAATTCGATGTTAGTATTTCCACTCTTACCAACCACCCTCACCCACCCCAACCTCCACACAACAACAACAGGCTTAGGGTATGCCACGGGGTTATCAGGCCCAACTGTCACCCCATTCCATGTGTAAACAAGCTGACATGTTGTAATATAGGAGAATGAGGTGAGAGTTAGACCTGATGACCCCATGGCACACCCCAATGCCTGTTCTTGTGTGAGGTTGGGTGAGAGGTGGTTGTGATAGAGGTGGGAACCCTAACATCAAATTTCCAAACTTTTTACGCTGTATTTTAACCCTAACTGATGCATTAAAAGTTTGTTTGCAATGAATTTCCTTCTTTTGAGAAAGTAAAATGTAACTGATATTTGGTATGTGATCGCTTTTTCACGCTGCCCATTTTCATAATGGTAGTGTATGTGGGAGTGCAGGCCCCTGGGCCCTGCTCTCCACTTACACATAAGTATGGAGACATACCGCAGCCCAATAGTCATGAAAAGGAACCCTTGTAACACTGATCTGGCAATATCTCAGTAACTATAGCAACTATGAAAAATTCAACTGCAGTTATTATGACATGGAAACCTCCATGAAAGAATGGGTATGAAAGAGTCACAAATTGCTAAAGTGTAGCATCTGTCCTTTTACAATCTGTGACAGTACCTGAAAAGGTATTTCCTGGCTACTTTTTTAAATCTGATGGCAGCATTATGTTCCTCAGGTTCCGATTAGGTAAACACAACTGTTAGTGTTTACCTAGGGGCGGTAGTTTTGATTTCTGTCTGTTTCTGTCTGCCACTAACTAAACAAAAAGATGGCAGTGGCATGACAGTAGACAGGATACTTGCAACAGTAAAATGTACTTGCAGCAGCTTTTGAGAGGCACATATATTTTTCCCACAGGATATAATGGAAACTTTAAATTTGAATAACTTTTGAGCGGATTAATATTTTCACCAAATCTTCAAAAGGTGCATGAGTGACCGACTGCATATTCCTGAGAATGTCAGACCAGACTGACAAATCATTTGGGCTGTAGTCCCAAGCAAAGACATGGCCAAAAAGTGTGTTATTTTATGTTTTTTGGCACTCTGTGGCTCCACAACTGCACATCTGACAATAACACAACTTGCTAGATCCAGAGATCTATGGTACCAGACTACACATGCAAAATTTCAGGTAAATCTGTGGTAGAGATGCAAAATTATTAAAGTGCAAAATTTGGGGTTTTAACATAGAAGTGTGAGGCAACTCTAACTATAGCTGCACAACCATGCAGCTATTATAAACTGAAAAAAAAAAATTGTTAATGCATCAGGCTAAAGCAAAAGTAGGAAATATGGTGTTAGGGTTTCAACCTAACACCCGACCACCCTGCACAGGCATAGAAGGATCAGAGGTTGGCATTGGCATCTCTAGCCCAACGTTCACCCCATTCTCCTATGCTGTGGCCACCCAGCTTATTTTGTTATGGAATGTGGTCAGCTTTAGTGCTGAGATGCCAATGTCAACCCCTGATCCCTCTTAATCTGTGCAAGGTAGGGTGGTGTTAGGATTGGAAACCCTAACACCATATTTCCCTACTTTGTCGCTTTTACTCCTAACTGATGCATTAATGACATTTTTGCAATTTATTTCCTTACTTTTTAGATAGCATATTTTTATTTTACTGTTGGAGCACTGGGTCAAGGACCCTGTGCTTCCATCCCTCAGAGATGTGCATATATATCTAGCTGTGGAAACGGAGGTGCCTCTGGCCCCTGTGCTTCCATGCATCGAGTTATAAGCAGGTGTAGTGAAATTGCAACAAATAGTCATAACTGTGCCATTTTAAATAATTTTCACCCGAATGTTCAAAATAGCCTTCTTATCACCTCACCATATGTACCCAGTATGGAAAACTTCAAATCCACATTGAAATGTAATTCTGAGCAACTGTAACACCATTCTACACCACAGGTGCTCAAAACATTTTTGTCAGGATTTGAAAAATTACAGATGTAATGTTCATGAGGTGATGTGAAAAATTGCAATGTTGAAAATCTGGAATGAAAATATGAAAAATTAGCAAAGTTAGAAACGTCTTGTAAAACTGTACAATGAATGCTCATAACACAATCATTTTGGGATTTCTTTTACCGCATTTTCAATAAGCACTTTTTGGACCTCCCTCATAAACACTGGAACTGTGATTTCATTACTCTGTCAAAAATTTGATTTTGAACAGTGACTGTGCCATCATGCATACAGCTGCAAAAACACATTTCAGGCAGGATGTGTAAATGGCAGCTGTAATGTTCATGAGGAGAGTGTGAAAAAATGGCAATGTGAAAATCTGGAGTGAAAACACAAAAAATTGGCACAGTTACGAGCATGTTAGCAACTGCAATGCACGCACATAGCAGTAATTTTGGAATTTTTTTCACTAAATTTGCATCATGGGTTATTTCAGACCCCACTTCATGAACAGTGACACTGTCATTTTGTTAATTGTTCCAGAAAAGTGATTCTGTGCAGTGACCACAAAATCACCTTTTGGGACTGAATATTGAAACAACAGTGACATTGTTCATGAGGTGAGGTCCCAAGAACCCCATGTTGAAAGTGTAGTGAAAAAATCTCAAAATTGGCCAAGCTTACCAACATAAGTTGAAAATGCCATTGACAGCCATTATACATCACTACCTTGAATTTTCAGTTTGCAGTCCGGCTTTGAAGAGTGCAGACGTGTCCTGGTCCACAGAAGATCTCAGCCACTGACCTTGGGAAGTAAATATGGGGTAAGGGGGTGCAGGGAGGTGAGTGCAAAGAGAGGGTCAGGATGGGGAGGGGAGAAGGAGATTATGAGTGACTGTTTTCTTTTGTACAGGTTTTTCAAAAATAAAGACTCTAGGGACTGTTTTCTTTATTGGAGGGACTTAACATTGTTTTTGTACACTGGGAGTGGTCTCCCCAGTGTACCACAGTAGTGGGTGTGTGACAAATAACTAGGGACACTGGGAGTGGGCTACCCAGTGTCTCACACTGGTGGTGCTGAAGGGGTGCTGAGTGCTGACATGGGGATCGGGCACCTCATGTCGGCAAATTAAATAAAAATATATACGGGACACTGGAAGTGCTCCCCAGTGTCACACAGTAGCAGGAAGGGGTTATACATCCTACACGGGGACTGGGCACCCTGACATTGTCATTTTGTTTGGAAAAAATGTGGAAAATGACCAGAGGGTGGCAAAAGGATTCCCTTTTCACCTTGCTAACTTCCATCTGGCGAGTTGGAAGTGGTGAAAAGGAATTTAATTTACTAATGAAACACCCTCGGAGGCTGCATTGCATGCAACTACTTAGAAAGCCATCTAAAGGAGTCTGGATGAACAAGATACATGCCTTGTGTATTGTATCTTGTTAGCTTCCTTTTGTGGGTTTTAAAAAAAAAAGAGAAAACAAGAAGGCGGCTCATTTTGAAGGATTATTTTTCTCACAGAGGATTCCAAATCTTATAAAGAAGAATTGTTTTGCAAGACTCAATCCTTCTTCGTGAGATGAAATCCCTTTGTGAAAACATCTCTATCCAAGAAAAGGATTGTTCAGCAAAGTCCCATAGGATTTAATGGGAACTAAAACATTTAATAGCTTTGCAACCAATCAATGGATTGGCACAACATTTTACTATTTTTCTACCAAATTTCTTTATATCCTGCAAAAATTAGGCAGAACATCCACACCATATGTCTGCAAGACGATGAGGAAAAACAGTAAAACCTGGTGTTTTTTACTTTTTGTGACTGTCTGAATCCAGAATCCACACATCTGACTGGAACGAAACTTGCCATGTCAAGAGATCTACCCCACAGGACAGAAGATTCCAAATTGTGTGCAAATCCATTGAACAGTTGTGAAGTTATTAAAGTGCAAAATTTGAGGTTTAACATACAACTGCTGCTCAGTCCTAACTATAGAAGTGCTGCTGCTCCTCTATAATATAACATCTCCTTTATCTATCTGCAGATTGGGAAGGGAAGGGTGGTGGTGTTTGAGGACTTAAACATGCCAGGAACAGTCTGGGAGACTATGACATCCTCGTGGCCAGGGAACAGGCGTTGTTGGATGTCTTTCAGGATGCATTCCTAACTAAGCAGGTGGGGAATCGACCAGGGAAGAGTGGATACTGGTGTGGTCCTGCCAGACAGTGACCAGATTGGGGCCTGGAGGTAAGGGACCCATTGGCAGGGAGCTACCATGCCATGGTCTGGTTCTGCCTGAACCTAGGAGGGGTAAAAGGCTGCCCAAAGATGGAGGTAACTGACTTCAGAGCGGATTTCAAGAAATGGGAAGGATACTTTAAGGAGCACTTGGATGGAATTGGGCTGGACATGGACACTAGAAGTAGGTGGGAAATCATCAGGGGTGGTGCAGAATGATACCGGCACCTGCATGACAATGCAATGAAAATGCGGTGGGGCCCAAAATCCTGCTGGTGGACAAGGGAGGTTCAGGAGGTGGGGAGGGAAAGAAGGGCCTTATAGGCAGTTCAAGTGCTCAAGGAGGAAAGTGACTGAGGGGAGTATGAGCTGATGGCCAGAAGGGCCACTAGGGTGGTGAGTGTGGCTAAGGCAGGAAGGAGCAGAACCTGGCAAGGGAAATTAGGAGAGGGAACAAGGGTTCTTTAGATACATTGGGAAAACAAAGGTGAAGGGCAGATTAGAGGATTAAAACAGGGCAGGGATGGGCACAAGACCTGAGGGAGCAGGCTGAGGTACTAAATGAGTGACTTCACCTCAGTTTTCTCAAAGGAAAATGGGGCTGCATCATTCATGGGAGGAGATGGTGAAACTGAGGGGACCCTTACGATTGGCAGGTCTGGAGAGGGGACATCACTGGCAGGTGGGGTGAAGGCAAAGCAGGGGATGAGGTAGCAGAGGTGGAAATCATGAGAGAGTGAGGGAAGCCCTCAGATCCCTTAAGATGGAGAAAGCACCAGGCCAGATAAATTGTATCCCAGAGTGCTGAAGGAACTGGCGGATGTCCTGGCAAAACCTCTGGTGGAGCTCTTCAGCATTTCTGAGGACAGGGTGGTGCCCCAGGACTGGAAGGTGGTGCATATAGTGCCTATCCACAAGGGAGATCAAGAGAGGTGGCAGGAAACTACAGACCCACCAGCCTGACATTGGTGGTGGACAAGGTGATGGAGGGCATTGTCAGGGACAGACTAGAGGGACCTGGAAAAGCTGGGGTGCCTAGATGATAGACAGCATGGATTCGTCCCAAGGAAATCATGTCAGACAAACCTTGTGGAGTTCATGACTGGGTGACTAGTGCCCTTGGACCTGGGTAGACCAGTGGATGTCCTCTTTGTTGACTTCAACAAGGCATTTGACTCTGTTCATCATGGAGGCCTGTTGGATAAGCTGGAAGAAATGGAGTGGGAACCAGATGATAAGATGGAAGGCAATTGGCTCCAGGACTGGACCCAGGGGGCCATGGTTGGTGGGATAGTCTCACACCCAAGAAGGGTCATTACTGGAGTCCCTCAAGGATCAGTCCTTGTGCCCCTCCTGTTCAATGTCTACATCTCTGACATAAGGAAAGGAATCTGGAGTGAGATGAGTCTCTTTGTGGATGACTCAAAACTGGGGGCAGTGGTGGATGGGGAGGGGAGGAGGTGGCCTCCAGGGGGACCTGGAGGCTCTGAAAAGGTGGTCTCAGAAAGTGGAAGCTTAGGTTCAATGCAGGGAAATGCAAGGTACTGTAGCTGGGAGCCAGAAACCCATGCCAAGTGTACACCCTGGGGAATGCTACAAGTCTTGATGGCTGAGAAAGACCTGGGGTGGTGGTGGATGTCAAGATGAACAACTTGAGACTTGTAGGAGGGCAGAGGCAAGGCCAACAGGATGTTTGGATGAATCACTAGGGGATCACCTCCAGAAGGGAGGGAAGTGATACTCCCACTGTATAACTGCTTGGTGAGGCCGCACTTGAGTACTGCATGCAGTTTTGGGGCCACATTTAAAGAGGGACATTGAACTCCTGAGAGGGTCCAGGGAGGCAACCAAAATGATTTGGGGCTTAGGGATAGGACCTATGGGGAGGGCTCAAAGAACTAAATATGTGCACATTGGAAGAGAGAAGGGACCGGGGGATGTGATCAGGTCTTCAGGTACAAAAGGGTAAATAGGGGAGGAGCAGTCAGGTGCTCTGAAGGAAGAAGGAGAGCAACTACATGGCATGGGTGGAAGCTGAAGGGGAGATTCAGGGAGAAAGGAGGAGGTGCTACTCACTGAGAGGGTGGTGGAGCCATGGAATGTGCTGCCCAGGGGCTGGTGGAGGCAGAGATGGTGGAGGGGTTCAAGAGTCAGTGGGACAGGGAAGGGTCTGGAAGCAAACACCAGTGCAGCGAGAATATCCGGGACTGGGAAGGAGAAGTCAGAGGGAGAAGGCCAGCAAGGTTAGCTCCCATGGTGGGGCTGCCCAAATGAGCAGACATGAAAGACCATTAGGCCTATGGTGTCAGCGTGGCTCAGTTGGTACACATCCACCTCTGGACCAGAAGGTCATGGGTTCTTGTCCACACTGGGATTGGACTTGCACCTAAAAATCACTGGCATCCGAAGTGCAGTATTGGGGGTGCTCACTGGTGGTGTGCCATCCTTCGGATGAGATGTTAAACCGAGGTCCCATCTGCCCATCCTGATGTTGTCCTGGTGGGTGTCCAGGTGGAAATAAAAACCCAGGGCATTGTTTGCAAAGAGCAGGAACATTCCCTGTGTCCTGGCCAACATTCCCTTCCACAAACCCCAGGTTGCATCTGGAAATGAGTGATCCCGCTCAGTATGCTTGCCTGGTTAATCTCTTAAATAAATAAACCAGTTCATGCAATTATCCAGGCTGTGTGTGGGTGATGATGTGCGATATGGCGCCACCACATTCAGTCATTTCACTACCAGTCTAGCATTGCTTGTAAAGCACTTTGGGATATTGTGTATGAAAAGTGCTATATAAATACTGATTCTTCTTCTTCTTCTTTTCTGCTGGCATTTTAGTATGTTAGTATGTTAAGTACTACTAGAAATGGGCAGCTTGGTGGGAGCTTGTAATCCCACGCCTCCCCACCAGTCGCAAGTGTACCGAATGTTATGTGTGTTTGTGAGTGCAGACCTCTGTGCCCTGTGCTCCTACTTACAGGTAGTTGGTGCTATATAGCAGTTGTATAAAGCAAGGAGGCCTAGTTACAGTAATTTGCCCAGATCTCGTGAACCTACATGCCGCCAAGTGAAGTGTCATTGTAATCATGAGAGTGAGTAGTTGTCACAGCAACATAGTGACCAAACACATGTCATGCATCATTTCCCTGTCATGGGCACCAAAAGTACTTTGAGTGTTAAGTGTGAAGCCATAACAGTCAGCCACACGCATGAAAAAGTGCACGTGGAATAGTAATTGCAAAGTATCTCAGGGGCCGTACATGGCATGAAAAAATTAAAATTTCAGGGTTTCATGTGTTTCTAAGCTATGTCCATACCTAGCCCCCTCTCCCATAGGGGGACTAAGAATTTTCAGATGAAAAGTCTGTATCTCAAATGGTTTTCGAGATACAGGCCCTAAAAGCACCTCAGGCACTGCAATGTTATCCTATGGGAAAATGTGGGACTTTGGAATTGTATAGCTATAGCCCTGCTGAATGTTTACACATCAAACCACCAAAATGCATACCTTTGAGCCTAATCCTTTTCATCCTGAAATGTTCAGGGTAATATCGCAATCCACACCGCGCAATGAGGCAACAAAGAAAAACCTGCACCGCAATGTTATCCTATGGAGAAATTTCCAGACTTCACAATGCTGTAAGTATGGCCATGTTCGATGGTTCCATACCAAACTACCAAAAGGCACACCTGCAGAGGTGGGACTTTGCACCTTGCAAATTTCAGGTCAATACCATAATGCGCGTAGCCACAATGAAGTGCCAAAGAAAACAACTCCCACAATGTTATCCTATGGGAAAATTCATTACTTGAATGCCATAGCTAGAGACGTGGTAAACTTTTCAAAGCAAACTAATGAAAGACACATCTGTTGCACTAGGGCTTGCCATCCTGAAAATGTCAGGCCAATATCACAATCCAGCTTACCACAATCAACTGACAAAAAACAGCATTTCAGAAAATGTGGTTGTGCACTGTTACTGCAGTCATTTAAAATATGAGCTCGACGCCCCTTCTTTATAATGGGAATGCAACCACAAATGTAAAAATAGTGTTGCAGTTGTATTTTTTATGCTCGTGCATATTGCCGAGCACTTTGCCATAGTGTCACAATCAAAAATGCAGAAAATGGAGGAAAAAATCTGAAAACCACATTTGCAGACAAGCTGGTGAAAAACTAATACCACATCCCTGTTCCTCAGGCCCCAAATTGGTAATCCCAATGGTTGGTGTGTCGAAAAGTGCAGTATTTTTGAGTTGTATTGTTTTTTTCTCTTTATAACTGAAAACAAGATGATAGCAGCACAACCCTATTTTTGCCAGGCTCGACACCAAAAATACGATTGGACAATTTTCGAGCTGCACATATACATTTTCCCATATGATATAATGGGATACTAAAATGCTATAACTTTGAATGGAACATGATTTTTTCTCAAATCTTCAAAAACACACCTAGCGACCCAGGACCCATGTAGCCCATCCAATTTGAACCCACTCACATGCATTATTCAGTCCAAAGTAAACGTCTAAAGAAAATGGAATGTTGGGAATTTTTCACTTTTGAGCATGCTATGATTCTGCAACCGTACATCCAATTGAAACAAAAATTCCAGATCTGGAGATCTAGCAATAATCTTCTTCCATTCCAAATGTCAGGCAAATCATACAAATGGTTGCAAAGTTACTAAAGTGCAAACATTGAGGTTTAACATAGAAATGGCTCAAACCCTAACTATAGTGCCACTAAATTTATAAGACAAAGAACCTCTGTGTGCAAGAACTGAGGCAATGGTTACCCCAAAGGGCATTTGACTGGGAAGCCAGGCTTCAAAGAAATACAAAATCACACATGCCCCACAATGCAAAGCATCATGGGCTGCATATGCAAATCACCACAGAATATTATGCTGGTTCAACTTTAAGCAGAAATTCATGGTGCCAAAAGACCTCTCACAGTTTGCAAAGGGTGCCAACAGAAGACATAGACATGTGTTTCATCCTACCAGGACTCATCAGAATGCCTTGTCTGTTTGACACCCCAGTGGAATGAACCAGCTACCCTAAGATGGTTGATCTGGTTATCCATGATGCTTTGCATTGTGGGGGCATGTGTGATTTTGTATTTCTTTGAAACTTGGCTTCCTGCCAAATCCTTTGGGGTAACCATTGCCTCACTGCTTGTACACAGAGGTTCTTTGTCTTTTAAACTGTTTTTTGTTTTAATTGGGTTCACCACAACGTAACCAGATCGACCATCTTAGGATAGCTGGTTCATTCCACTGGGGTGTCAAACAGATGAGGCATACTGATGAGTCCTGGTAGGACCTAAATGCACGCCTATGTCTTCTGTTGGCACCCTTTGCAAACTGTGTGAGAGGCCTTCGGCACCATGCATTTCTGTTTAAGTTTGAACCAGCATAATATTCTGTGGTGATTTACATATGCAGCACTATATTTATATATGTACATGTATGTAAATATATACCGTACTACCGTAGTTAGTTGAGTAGCACGTTTAAGGTTAAAGGGTCAAATTTTGCAGCTTAATAACTTTGCCACCATTCAACAGATGTGCCTGAAATTTGGAATGCACTATTGGGCATGTTAGGTATTCGGATCTGCTATGTTTCGTACCAGTCAGATATACAGCTGCAGAGTTATTAAGCTACAACCAATTGGGCAATTACACTTTTTGTGATTTCTTTGTTCTCGCCTACAGGTGGCACGGTTTGTGCAACCAGTCTGAAAACTTCAGGGAATGTGTGGCTAGGGTCCCCAATGTGCCTTTTGAAGATTTCGTGAAAAATATTGAACAGTTCAAAAGTTATTCAAAAACATTTTCCAATTATAAGTCAATGGGAAAAGTTAAAATATTCAACACTTTTGCAAATGCACTTTTTAGTGTTGCAAATGGCTCCCAGTAGAGTCACAAATCTGCCATTTTGTTTTCAGTTGGTGATCAGAAAATGATTGCCATTTACATTTGGGACCCTCTAGGGACACGATTCTTTTGTGTTCACCTAGTCAGACCCTGATGATGCTAACCATGTCTTTATTTTGGGGTTAAACACCCATAAATATGTTTTTACATTTCTGGAAGCAGTAGTGTCTAAAGTAGAGTCACAAGCATGATACTTTCAAGAACGTTTGCGAAAAGTGTCGCAAATTGCAACACTACTTTTCAGGCTATGGCCAAAATGACAGGAATTCTTTGCCTCCCTGCTGCAAACAAACAGTTTAGTCTTTTGGGCTGACATTTGGAGGAAGGCAGCCAACATCTCACAGATGTGCCTTTTGGTGGTTTGGTGAAAAATATTGCATGGCTGCAAAGTTACGGTACTCCAAATTTGTCATTTTTCCCATAGACTAACATGGTGGTGTACGTACACGTGCATTTCGGGCTCGTATCTCGAAAATTATGTGAGATACAGATTTTGTGTTGCAAGCTTTATAGCCCTGTGGCTATGTAATAACAAAACCTACCCAGGAAAATCAAGATGTTTATGAAATTTAAATGTTTTTTCTATGTCAGGTGGTTGCTGAGATATTAGCAATTAAGTACTTCCAATGCTGTGCAATCTGCCTATCTGTTTGGTCCCCTGTCTCTTCTCTTTATATAATGCTCAGAGGATGATATCATTGGTCACATGATCTGCCCCTAATACAAATACAGGAAATAAATCTATTCTAATATATAAATGTGCAAATCACGCCGACATAGTCCTTTATTTATATAATGTTAATTCAAAACATTAAATCTTATACCCAAGTGACTAATGTAAAAGTAGTATTTTAAAATTAATAAGGAAGGGCTAGTTATAACAAAAGTTCCCTCCTACTTTCTGTGACCTCATCTAAAGAGGGACTATAAATTTAGCTCACTAGAGGGCACTGGCCCTTAAGAAACAACCAACACATAGAAAGCAAAAGTACCAGTCCCTCAGTATGTTTAAGCTTTTAATTGAACCAAAAAAATTTCTGTCACATGGATTTTGTAAAGGATACATTCTTTTTACCCATATTCATTTATTTTTATCCTCTATGTGTTTTAAATGAAAACAAAATAACTTAAAATAAAGCTCTCTACACACAGACTTCATCCAGGCATCTTCTGTTATTACGGGATACAAAACATTATCATGGGCTGTTCATTTTGCCAGAAGAAAAGAAGTAAATCTAAGAAGGTTGAATTGCTTTTAATTTTAGCCTTTCCTTCTCTTGAAAGAGAGGAACTATGTAGGACTTGGTTTTCCCCTTTTAAAACTTGAAATCCATTTGATTCATACAGATAAGAAGACTGTCAGAAGGTCCAAAAGCAAGTGTTTAATTACTGGCAGAAACAGAGCAGTTTGAGAAGAACCAGAACCCTTTTCTGTTCTTTTTAAATGTAACAAAAAATAATCACAATGGTTCTCCTACTGCTGTCCAACACTTCAAAAGAGAATCAGTCTGCCTGTATTTTACTTTTAGTGCAAAGCGTGGTAGCACGGGTAGTGCTTTCAATTCGATTTAAACAAAATGCAAACAGGGAAATCTTTCATTCAAATGTCACAGAGGATAGGAGTCTTCAATTTCTCCCACAGTATCTTGGCTTTCAGCTCAACCAATAATTCAGACACAGTAGTCTATTTATTTATGTAGCGGGGGATTGAAATCCTGACACAGTGCACAAATCTAGGACTGGGGAAAAAGCTTAATGAACTGCTTGCATACTTTTTAGAGGAGGCTAGCCTGCATTAAGGGAACTGTGTGTTCAAGTGAACACTCCATGTTTTACCTATAGATAGTTAAAATACACTGCTTACATTAATTTATTCCAGGAGGATTTTCACACCATAAACGTGCCATCAGAAACCCAAGCCCCTTTCCACCATATGGACATGAAGAGAATTTAGCAGAAGAAATATCACAATGGAAGGCCACCCCAGCATGATATAAAAGATTAAAGGGATAGTCAAGAACTGAATTACTACTGCAGTAGGTTGTTTTTTTAATGAAAGGAAGAAAGGAAGCAGAAAATGTCCACATTGGGGGGTTACTTTCACTAGCACAGTGGACCCAGGTTGTCAGGGTATGGGGTTGTCAGTGGGATGGCCTTCTAGGCTTTGGCTCGGTGGTGCCCAGCTGGCAACCTCTGACTGGGTGCAGAAACTGGGCATTATTTTTGATAATGGTCTGACCCATAAATCTCAGGTGTCAGCCATTGTCAAGACCACCTTTTACCATCTGAGGAATATTGCCCAGATAAATCATCTGTCCCACCCAACCATCTTCCAACTCTGGACCATGCCTTCATGACCGCTCACCTTGACTACTGCGATGCCCTTTACCTAGGACTCCGGGGTTGATATCTACCACTTGTAGCTGGTGCACAATGCGGTGGCCAGGACGTTGACTGGCTTACCAAGATCTTGCCATGTCATGCCTGTGATCCATGGCCTAAACTGGCTGCCAGCACAGTGGCAGATCACCTTCAAGTTTGGGTTACTGACCTATAATGTCCTTCATGGTCTTGGACCTCAGTACTTGCTAGAGCTCCTTTGTCCCTACTGCCCACGCCGCTTCTCCAATGAGGGGTTGCTAGAGGTTCCCAGGGTTTCACTTAAGACCTCTGTGGTCTGCTCCTTTGCTTTTGTGGCCCATACCCTGTGGAACTTTCTACCCTCATGGGTTGAGAGAGTGCTTGACCATCGAGAGCTTTAAGATCACTCTCAAGACTCATTTATTTGGATTATCCTTCTCTGATTCTGTTTAGATTTTTAGATATGGGTTTTAAGCTGCATTCTTTAATTATCTATGTTTGTATATATGTTTTACTGTACAAGCGCTTTGAACAAATGGAATTGTGCTTTTTAAAATAAAAGATTGATTGATTGACTCACTGGAACTGTCAATCAATGGTCTGAGTCCTATCTCTGATAGGAAGCAACGAGTGGTGATGGGGAACTTCTTCTTCCCCTCAAAGCCACTGCTGAGTGGAGTTCCTCAAGGCTCAATCCTTTTGCCGATGCTGTTCACAGTGTACATGTTGCTCCTGGGTGAGCTCATCAGGCAGTACAGTCTGGTTTCTACTGCTATGCAGATGATTCCCAGGTGTATATGTTGTTTGCCCCTGGAACAGATGGTGCTGTTGAAGTGCTAAATAAATGCCTAGCCAAAATTCAGAACTGGATGTCCTCTAACTGGCTGAGGCTGAACCCGACAAGATGGAAGTGCTGGTGATTGAGCCTGGTCATTGGCATGATGGGGGTGCTTCCGAAGTGGTGTCAGGTTTGGTTCTGTGATCTAATCCACTGAAGGCATCCCCAAGGTGAAGAATCTGGGCATCATCCCTGATGACAAGCTGACACATGAAGCTCAGGTGTCATCTGTGGTCTGAAGTGGTTTCTACCACTTAAGGAATGTTGCCTAAATTAAACCCTTGATTCCACCAGAAGACCTGCCCTCACTGGTACATGCCTTAGTGACATCCATGCTGTACTACTGTAAAGCTCTATACTTCATGGTCAGTGGAGGGGTCCTCCACCGATTATAGCTGGTGCAGAATGCTGTGGCCAGGTTGCTGATGGGCCTGCCAAGGCCCTGTCATATAACCTCTATCCTGTGAGATCTGCACTGGCTGTCTTGCAGGTGGCAGATCATCTTTAAGGTGGAATTGCTCAACTATGAGGCCCTGTATGGCTTGGGCCCTGCTTACCTGTCTTACCTCCTTACTCCAGCCATCCTAGTATGTTCCCTCTGTTCCTCCACTGAGCGCCTCCTGCGATTCTGAGGTCCAGGCTGAAAACTTTAGGAGATCACTTTTGAAGTGGCTGGCCCAGTACTCTGAACTTGCCAAAATCTTTGAGGATGCCCCATTGGTGGAGTCATTTCAAAGGGGTCTGAATACAAACTTTTATGAAAGCATTCTCTGAAAATGTTAGCTGATTTTAATATTATTGAATTATTTATTAATTGATGTATTATATGTCTATATGCTGCCTGTGAACACTGTTTTTAATATCTGTAATGGCACCCAGATCCTCTGGGATTGGGTGCCATATATAAATAAAATCTTATTTATGTACTTACTTACTAAATAAAGACACGCCAGGCCTATCCAGTCTACCCTATTAACCTACCTTTATTAGTGGTTGGTATCTCTGTTGGTTTCGCTGCACCAGCTGTTGACCTTTCTGATTCTGCTGTTGCACCAGCTGTTGGTCTCTCTACATCACATGTTGGTCTGTCTGAGCTTCCTATTGTGCTTGCTGAGCCATCCAGTCCCTTTGTGTCTGGGTCTGCTGTTCCCAATCTTCTTCCAATCATTTCATTTCTTTGTCCAAATCCATTTTACCTCTGTTTAGACAAGGAGAATTGCAATCCCACTGCTAAAGTCAACCATGTGTAAATGTGTTGTAGCAAGCTGAGACTTTTGGGATAACCATCAGAAAAAAACTCCACACAAGCAGTGTTCAATGAAACAAAAAAATAGTTGCTTTACTTCAGCACCAAAGGTCACAAAAGCTTGTTTTGTAGACCAACTACAAAACAAAATACCGTTTAGCTTCATTCAGCTCTTCAGTTCATAGCAGTCTCTCTCTCTCTCTCTCTCTCTCTCTCTCTCTCTTCTCTCTCTCTCGTCCCAAAACTTCTTTCTTGGTTTTTCTGACTTTTCTTTATGGCTTTCAGGTGAGGCTCCTTCTGCCCCACCCCTTTAGGGAATTCAGATTTTCATGCAGTCAGAACAGATGGTCTCTAAAATGACAGGCCAGAAATCAGCAGGGCTGGGTTTGATTCCCCTAATCTCCTGCTACTAATTTAGTGGACAGGGATTTCAAGTGAAGGTTGTATAGACATATATATAGAGTCCAACCCCAACAGCTGGAGTCAGGCCCAGCAACTGCCACACCAGCACTGGTAGTAACAAACAAAGTGCACTTATCATACAGAGTTATTCCATGGCAGGATTAAACTGCCACATACTGTAATTCCCAAGCTCTGTAACTATGGCACAGCTCTTTGGGAAATGATTGCCTTGATTTTCAACTATCTGAAAGATAAGAAGACACTGTTGGCGATTCTGGAAAGAGTTGTGATATTAGCCGCGGAAACTGGCAGGGTGTTTGATGCAACTTGCTAGTTGTGTCAAACATTGTGGCAAGCATGATTCCAGAAGGTGCTTGCTACAAACACCCTATCGCAAGTACAGAATGCAGGATGCAGGAAGTTAGACCACCTAGTCCCTGGTCTAGCACTGCACCCTGAATCACGGCACTTGTGTCAATCCTTTGGAGCAAGTTGTCATAAATTGAGTCAATTGTTGCAATTGTGCAAGCCCTTCCAGAATCGGACCTGGTTGCATCTGAGGGGCTTTGGTCCAACTGTGTCTGATGTTTTGGTGGATGCAGGGCTTGAGGCATGCCCTGTGCCCACCTTCAGGATTGGCCCCTGGGTTTTAAAGATTTGTGTGAGAAGTCATGCCCAAATGCAACATTCTGTAGTGTTTCATGTAAGCAAAAATCAGTCCGGCGATGGGCATGGAGACTCAGTGGGAGATACTGAAGCTTGGTCTTTGGAGCTACAGAAGCATGCAAAAAGCCTTGCCATAAGCAAGCTAGGGCTAGAAAACCTTGTTGGTAGATCAGGGAGGTGCATAAGGGGTGAGGAAAGAAGGATGACCTTTAAAAGGTACAAGCGCACTTGTAGGGAGACAGAGAGGAGTTCCATGGGATCACCAAGGAAGTCAGTAGGGTGGTGAGAGTGGCCAGGGCAGCCAAACAGCTTCTTGTCCCTTGTAAATAAAACAGCAGAGGTGGTGGTGGGGGAGCCTCGACTCACAGAAGGGTCATCAGTGGGGTCCCTCAAGGATCTGTATTTGGCCCAATCTTGTTCAATGCTTTCATAGAAGACATTGAGGAGGGAGATGGGAGCACAATGTGCCTGTTTACAGATGATTCCAAGCCGTGGTCAGTGGTGAACAGTGAGGAGGGAAGGAGGTCACTCCAGAAAGACTTGATAAGGCTCGAGATGTGGGCACACAATTGTCAGCTCTGCGGTTTAATGCTTGGAAGTGTAACGTACTACATTTGGGCATTAGGAACTCTGGGTATAACTATCATTTAGGTGGAGAACAGCTGACGCTATCTAAGGAGGAAAAAGATCTGGGAGTGGTAATAGATGCCAAAAGGAACAACTCAGAACAGTGTAGGACAGAGGCTGCAAAGGCAAATAAAATGATTTGGTGTATTGCTAGGGGGATAACATTGAGGAGAAGGAAGTTATACTTCCTCTGTACAATTCCTTAGTGAGGTCACACCTAGAGTACAGCATGCAGTTCTGGTGCCCTCACTTAAAGAAAGACATTACCCTCTTGGAGCAAGTCCAGAGAAGAGCAACAAAGATGATCCACGATCTGGGGAAATGTCCTACGAGGAGAGACTTAGGGAGCTGAACATGTACTCCCTGGAAGACGGAAGAGACAGGGGGACATGATAGAAGCCTTCTAATACTTGAAGGGATCTCCAGGATAAACAAGGAGGATCTGTTCAGGTTGAAGTGGGAGGGATTATGAGTGGCCCTAGCCTAAAACTAGTATGGGGAGGTACAGAGAGGAGGTGAGGAGACATTACTTCACAGAGAGAGTGGTGGCACCCTAGAACATACTTCCAGAGGAGCTGATGACAATGGAATCAGTGGGATGATTCAAGAAGGGATGGAACAGGTATATGGGCAAGGTATAGGTTGGGGAGTGAACAACAAGGGAGTTCTGGGGGCCTGGGTACAAGAGATCCAGAAAGGGAGGAGGCAGAGCAGCATAAACTTAATTATGAGTTGCATATCAGGCAGAAGAGACAGACCATTAGGCCTAATCTGCTGGCACCTTTGTATGTATGTATGCATGATGGTGTGTGTGTGTTGTTCTGTGATAAGCACATGCCCAGGTGCATTGTGAGGCATGAAACATTTACACAAATGTCTTCAGCACTTGAACAGCAGTTATTAACAAGAATCAAGACCCTGAAGTGTCTTGTTGTGCTTTTAAAATTGGAAAATTAAGAACATTTCAAAAACAAAAAGTGACAACTGCCATTAAATGCAAGTATTTCTATTGCTAAAGGTAACTACTAAAAAATAATTCCTCCTCATTTGTTAATTGTCTGTCTTTCTACATATTCACTAAATTGATATTTTTTCTGATAATGGAATACAGAAATTCAAGCTTTTGAAGAATTACACTGTTAGAATCAACTTACACTGAATCTTGATCCATGTACAGTACATTGATCCTTTTAAAAGCAAGCTGAAAACACCCACATTGTGTGAGCTTTAATGTTGCTTGAGTGTCTTACTTTGCTGTTTAATGTTATTTACCTCATGTGCAGTAGTTTGGTGTTTGTTGTAAGGTGTTTTGTAAATAATGTTTATTATTAAATCATTTCTTTCAATAGTTATGGTACTCAATACAAATGGCTTCATTGATTGTATTATGTACATGTATTGCTTTTCTACTATACTGATAAATGTGTTACTACACTATACTGTGTATTGGTTTTCTTTGAACATACCACTATAATAGTGGGCCCATCTTCCTTAAGGAGGCATCTGCAAATGAGCAAGCAAAGCTTAGTATGATGTTACTAGATAAAATAAATAAACCTTGAAAAATAAATACATTAGTAAACAATTAAACAATACTTATGAGACTCGTGACAGAAAGAAACATGTAGAGCATATGAAGCCTGAAACCTATAAAGCCTTAATGTGTTAGTTGACCCCATTATTTATTTTGGTGCTCCGCTTGTGGTATGAACATGGCGCTTCTATCCCATCTAGTTATTTCTCCTCTTTCTATAAAGTCTGCTGCGCAACAGCACTATATTTTATTGCTATTTTCTTTCCTTTTATTTCCTTCTCTGTGCCCTTGGGTGGTAATGTGTTGCAGTCAGAATGATCAACTGCTGCTACGTATTCTGGTCTCCAGCCTTATGTGTTTTAATCCCTGTTTTTCATGTGCTAATGTCCAGTCCCTATCTGGCCTCTCAAAGCACTACAGTTGAGCAATTTGTAATTGTACAGTAAAATGAGTAGAATCGGCATAAGTAAAGCCATTTTATCATTTAGAATTAAGGCAGGAACAGCTGTTTACCGCCGCATTTGTGCAGGAAGCATGGTCTCCTAACGGCTTGCATAGTGTACAAATTTATGGTACCGCCAGGAAAGGGTATTTTTTTGGGGGTATACAAATTAGGTACAGACCTTTGACGCTACCTTGCAACAGCCAGAGTCGGGTTTTCAGCATAAACAATTTGTTGGTATAAAATGCTCTGAAGGAAAGAGGGGTAAAGGTAAAGATACACATAATGCCAGTTGGACCCAAACGGTTTTCTCTGTTGGCTTGTGAGTCCAGGCATTGATATAAACATTTGAGTTTAGTTAAGAAACATACCTAAACTAATAGCTAAAGTTGATAGAAGTAAAATAAAAACCTTTGTCTAGAAATGTAAAAGAAAAGAATGAAGTGTGTCCAACCTGGTATTGCTGTAGCAAAGTTACTGTCTCCAATCAGTACTGAGTTACTTGCATGGTGTTTTCTCCTATAGGAGTCAGCGCACCCTTCTCCTTCTTTATATGTTCATATTCCTTTGGCTTCCTGCAGATGGGGAGGGTTTGCTTGTAATGCAAACCACTTTTGCATTCCATTCCTATAATAATAATGTGGAACAATATATACTCAATGATCATGTATTCCATTATGGATTTATTTATGTCAATGCATGTATTACTTGCATCAAAGAGATATAATGGTTTGGAAATCCTTTATTTTATAACTAATTAACATGATGGGACGCGTGGCATTGTGTGTTAGAGGTGGAGTTCTCCCATTAAATGAAGGCAGCCTCAGATATGAAATCAGATGTGGTTAAGGAGAGCTCCTGTGAGGACCTCCTGTTATCTAACATAATTTGGTGCACAGATCATGTTTCCCTTCTGGTTATTTGGCAGAGAAGCTGTGCATTATTCTTTTGATTTGTTTGTTGCATATTCTTGAAAGTTTACTGCTGTAATCTGTTGATTTGCATTTTATTTTTATTTTGTTTAATAAAATCATACCTTTAAAGTGTGTTGTGCCTATTTGCTGTCTCCAGAGTGACCTGATTTAGTCAACCCACAACATTTGATACCAGGAGTGGGGATGATTGGAGGTCTACAGGTGGTAGGTGGACTCCAGAGCATAGATACTGCACATTATATCCAGGACACAGGTGGTTTCAGCAGGTACATGGCCCAGAAACTGGAGGAAGCTGGTACCTTAACTGGGTTTTAACCAGGACTCAAGTAGCTGTTTCTGGTGAACCACTCCTCACAGGTTTACCACTGCTACCTGTCCTAAGGTTAAGCAGGATATGCAGACTGCAGAGGTGACACCTGGGGCAAGTATGAGGGAACCAGAGGAAGAACAGCCTGTAACAGCCCAGAAGGACCTTAGAGATTTGCTTTGCCAGTTGGCCACCAGGCAAGTGGAGTTGGAACACCAACGTGAAGCAGATGTTAAGAGAGGGAACAAGAAAGAAGACAACAAGACCAGAGATGTGCCAACACCATGCATGCCATGCAGCTCATTGGGTAAGCTCAGGGGCTGCCCAGGACAAACCAAGAGACATTAAACTAACAAAGATGACTCCTTCTGATGACATAGAAGATATTTAACAACTTTGAACTGTGTGGCTCAAGCTTGCAACTGGCCTGCAGCACAATGGGTGATAAGAATTGCACTGTATTTGACTGGCAAGGCACAATTAGCCTACACATGTATGGACAGTTAGACATCCAGTGATTATGCCTCTGTGAAAAAGAAATACTGAAACATTATGACATAACTATGGAGACATACAGACAGAGATTTAGAATTTTAAAGCATTTACCTCACATACCACCCCTGGAGACTTGTACACAGCTGAATGATTTATGCTGGAAATGGTTATAACCTGAGGGAAAGACTGCAAGTGATTATTGAACAATTTGAGTCAGAACAATTTATCCAGATTATGCCTGCTGATGTACAATTGTTGGTAAGGAACATCATCCTGAGACTGCAGATACAGCAATTACTCTTGCAGAGGACTTTCTATCAGCATGACAACTGTACAGAAAGGCTACAGAAGGACAGATAATATCACTCCTGCTACCACTTCTTGGACTACCATGGTAAGATCTTCCATCGTTTCACCAGTTGGGTCCGGGACTAGTAAATCCAGAGGGAAGGAGGATGTAACAACTAAAAGACTGATTCCAGTATAGAATGCCATTATTGTCATGGTCTGGGTCATATTGCTTCTTTTTGTCCAAAAGAAACCTGTCTACCTTGCTTCTATGAATTTGGGAAACTTTGTAATGAAGACTCTAGTGAGTGGAATTCTGTGGATGGTTTGGTGAACTTCTGGGAGCAGGCAGCCCAAATTAAACAGAAAAGGGTATTACAATGTTAAACTACAAATAAAAATTCCAACCCGGTGATAAGGTTCTACTATTATTACCTTCCAATGACAATAAACTATTGATGAAATGGCAGAGACCTTTTACTATAACAGCACAGACAGGTCCTGTCACTTATCAGATTGAGATACCACAGAAACGAGTTTGCAAGCCCATTTACCATGCAAATTTAAAGAAATGGCATGAAAGCTCTGACTCTAATAATAATTTGTGCTTAAATGTTATGTCTAACAGTCCAGAAACAGACTTGACTCAGCCTATAAGAGGCTTGAAAGCACAGAAACCAGTAAGTATATAAACATCAACCCAGATCTATCCCCCAACAACGTGAGGAGTTAGATCATATACTCAACATTATTCTGCTACCTTTACTGCTATCCCTGGTAAGGCTTCTGACATAGTACACACTATAAAACTAATTCAGAACCCATAAGGCAGAAAGCCTATAGGTTCCCAGAAAAACTCCGTACTGATGATAACCATGAATTAGAAAAACTAAGGAGACTTCAAATTATTGAACCTTCCAACAGTCCTTGGTCATCACCTATGGTGATAGTCCCAAAATAGAGGGTGGGATCCAGTTATGTCTCGACTTTTGTAGATTTAACTAGGTATCCCAATTTGATAGTTATCCTATCCCTAGAGTAGATGACATAATCAATTGCATTGGGCAAGCCAAACTATATCTCCACTCAATCTCACAAAAGGCTATTGGCAGGTCCCATTAGAAGAACAGTCAAAGGAAAAACAGCTTTTAGTACCCCCTGGCCTGTATCAGTTTGCTTACATGCCTTTCGGCCTACACGGCCCATGCCACATTCCAAAGATATATGGATAGATTTCTAAATAACCATTCTGCATACTGTTCCGCTTACTTAGACGATGTTGTGATTTTCAGTACAGACTGGACAACTCACCTGACTCATCTGTCTCACGTCTTATATACAATTGAATCAGCAGGCTTAACTATCAAGTCCTTCAAAGTGTACCCTAGCCATAAAAGAAACAAGGTATTTGGGCTTCAGTTTGGGTAATGGGGCTGTACGCCCAAAGATAGAGAAGGTGGAGCCAGTAGCACATTGTTCCATTCCAGAAACAAAAAGAAGGTACAATCTTTTCTGGGTTTAGTTTGGTATTACCGACGATTCATCCCAGATTTCACCACAATTGCAACTCCTCTGACTGACCTAAGAAACATATTCCAAATAACGTCCTGGGTCCCCTAGCTTGTGATCAGGCTTTCATAACTATAAAAGCCATACCTTGTGCAGCACCTGTATTACAATCACCTGATTTTAATAAGTCATTTGAACTACAAACTGATGCATCAGAAACCGGTCTTGGTGCTGTTTTATGTCAAACTATCAACAGAAGACCACCCTGTCCTAGTCATCAGTCGGAAATTATACCCAAGAGAACAGAAATATGCTACTATAGAAAGAATGAATGACATAGAATTTGACCACAGATAACAACAGCTTGGCCCACCTAGTCTACCCATTTCCCTACCTAATGGATAAACTGCAGATCCTAGTTAACCAATAGCCTACTTCCTCCTACCCACTAGAATTGCCTTATGTCTCTCCCATGCATTCATAAATTCCCAACTGTTTTTGACTTTATGCCCTCCTCATGAAGGCTGTTCCATGTATCCACAACCCTCTCTATGAAGAAATACTTCTCACATTACCTCAGGTCGTCCCTCCTCTATCTTCAAATTGTGCCCTCTTGTTCTTGCAATCTCTTTTTCTGAAAGATGCTACCCTCTTGGACTTTGTTGATTCTCTTGAGGTATTTGAAAGTTTCTATCATATCCCCCCTCTCCCTCCTTTCCTCAGAGGCTATACATCTTAATTTCCTTTAGTCTTTCTTCATATGTCTCTGATGCAGACACTGCATCATTTTAGTTGCCCTCCTCTGGGCAGCTTCCACCCTGTTTATGTCTTTGCAGAGATGGAGTCTCCAGAGACTGTACACAGCTACTCAGATGTGGTCTTACCAACTGTCTCGTACAGAGGGCCAACAACTTCCTGTTTTATACAGGTGATGCCTCTCCTGTGCATCCCAGTATCCCCCCAGCCCTCCTTACTGCCTTCTCACATTGCTGGCTCACCTTTAGGTCATCTGATATGACTACCCTCAGGTCCCTTTCCATTTTTGTTGTTGTCAGTGTCTCACCCTCCATTGTGTCTCTTCCCTGGGTTTTGTTTCCCAGGTGCATTACTTTGCACTTCTTTGCACTGAATCTAAGCTGCCATACATTTGACCATTCCTTCAATCTTGCCAAGTCCCTATTCATCCTTTCCAGCCCTCCTTGTGTATCAACCCTGTTGCAGATCTTCATGTCATCTGCAAAGAGACATACTTTCCTCCCAGTCCCTCTGCAATGTCACTTATAAAGACATTAAAAGGACCGGCCCCAGTACTGAACCCTCGCGGTACCCCACTTGTAACTCTCCGTTCTTCACTGTGGACTCCATTTACTATTACCCACTGTGTCCTGTTGTCCAACCAGTGTTTTATCGAGGCTACCACCCTGGGACCCACTCCCAGGCTGGCTAATTTGTTTATTAATCTTTTGTGTCAAATACCTTGCTAAAGTCTAGGTAGGCCATGTCCACAGCCCTCCCTGGTCTACTGCTTTGGTCACCCAGTCAAAGAAATCAATTAGATTTGTCTGACATGACCTTCCTGATGTGAATCCATGCTGCCTTGGGTCCTGTGCCCCACTGGCCACTAGGTACTCAACAGTTCTTTCTTTCAGAAGTGAGTCCATCATTTTCCTACCACTGAGGTCAAACTGACATGTCTGTAGTTTCCTGCATCTGTCTTGCTCCCACTTTTGTGAAGGGAATCACATCCACCCTCCTCCAGTCCTCAGGTACCACATCATTCTCCCATGATTTATTAAAAGGGTAGTCAGTGGTGTTACTAGTTCTTCCTTAGTTCTTTTAGAATTCTGGGTGAATTCCATCAAGCCCCATTGCTTTATCCACCTTCAGTTTTAGGAGTTCTGTCAGAACCCTTTCTTCAGTGAAAGGACTAATATCAACCCCCTATCCAGAGTGCTTCTATTGACCAGATTAGGTATTTCTCCCTGCTTTTCCATTGTGATTACTGAGCAGAAGTATTTGTTCAGTATCCCTGCTTTTCATTGTCTCTCTGCCCAACCACCTTCCTCTTTGTTCAGCCTCAGTATCCCTACCTTAGTCTTTCTTTGCTCCCTAATGTACCTATAAAAGTTTTATCCCCTTCTAACCAAGTTGGCTTATCTTTTCCTTTGTTTCGGCCTTTGCTATTCTGACTACCTTACCCACTTCCTTCTGCTTTAACCTGGTACAGTTCCTGTCCTGCTCCTTCTGTGTTTCCTTATACTTCCTGAATGTTGTTTTTTCTCCCTTACCTTCCCTGCCACTTCTTTTGAGAACCATAGTGTTTTTTCTTTCATTTTGATTTGTTTCTTTGCTTCACATAAAGGCTTTTTGCCTATGTGATGGCGGTTTTGATGTTTCCCCATTATTGCTCCACCCCACCTTCTTTCCTGTTTGCTAGTGCTTTTCTGAGGCACTTTCCCATTTTGACAAAATCAGCCCTCCTGAGGTCCAGTACCTTCACTTTCTGTGGCTTGACTCTACAGCTAAGTTTATTGTGAACCACACTGTTTGGTGGTCGCTTGTTCCCAGATGGCTACCCACTGCAAAATCAGAGATCTTCTCTCCATCCCCATTTGAGAGTACCAGGTCTAAGATTGGTCTCTCCTGAGTTGGTTCCAAACTAGCTGTCTGAGGCATGTCCCTGTAGGGCATCGAGAATGGCTCTGCTCTTGGATGTGGCTGCAGCAAGGTGCTCCAGTCAACATCTGGCATATTCAGGTCCCCATCAGCAACATCTTCCCTTTCTCTGCCATCCCAAGGATGCCTTTTATCATTTCATTGTTCATTTCCTCCCCTGAGTCAGAGGGTCTGTATACAACCCTGTGCAGATTGACTAGCAATTAAATGGGCTATAGAGGCATTAAAATGTTATTTAAGGAGGACCCATTTTCTGTTAATCACTGACCATAATCCTTTATGCAGTCTTAACCAGATGAAGGACAAAATGCACAGATTCTCTGTTGATACTTGGCATTACAAACCTACTGTTTGAGATTAAACACAGACCAGGAAGCAAGCATAAAATGCAGATTTCTTTCTAGGTATGGTGCTTGAGAAAACTGTATTTAGGATAGGTATGATATATGCTATCAACCCCAGGGTAAAGAATGATGTATGATATTGTATTATATTGTATGTATGCAGCAAATAACCACCTCCTCCATCTCCTGTGGCTCCCCAAACTCTTGCCACTTACATGTATTCCCCTAGCACTTCTCTTTTCCTTTCCACCTTGGGATCATTCTGCCAACTCCCACCTGTTTGTTTAACTACATCTATTTCCACCCCTCACTGACCCTTTCCTTTGTTTCTCCCCTCCCATAAACCTACAGTTGCTGTCCCTTCACATACCCTACCTGGTATCCCTCATCTTATTGTAACATTGTGACATTTGTGTGAATAATCCCACATCTTGAGGGAATCCTTTATATATACAGGCAATTATCAACCGGATAGTATTCACCATATGTACTCCACTCTGGATCTTATCTGTTTCTCTGTAACTGTCTTTCATTTGCTCATTGTGTGTACACTGTTTATCTGGTAATTTTGCTGTAGTTGTATATGTCCTACTTGTCCAGGACCATCTTGCAAATTAGTTTGCTCAAGGATAATTTTGCCTGGTTAAATAAAGTTTGATTGATTGATTGATTGTATTTATTTGTATAATACTTGTATAGGGTGCCCTGGGGTAGGACTTCTGTGAGGGTGGGTGAAGTCCCATCACATTCCTTGGGTTTTGCAATAAGGGCATGTGGTAAACAAACCAACTTGTAATCACTGGTTTGTACTTAAAGAAGGGAAATGTTTTAATTGACCCCCATTTATTTTGGTGCTCATCTTCTGGTATGAACATACTGCTTCTATCCCTTGTAATTATTTCTTCTCTTTCTATAATGTCTGTTGTGCAACAGCATTATATTTTATTGCTATATTCTTTCCTTTTATTTTCTTCTCTGTACCTTGGGTCAGTACACATTGCAGTCAGAATGGCCAGATGCTGCAATGTATTCTGGTCTCCTGTCTTATCTGTTTTAATCCTTGTTTTCATGCACTAACGTCCAGTCCCCATCTATCCTCAAAGCACTAGGGTTGAAGCATGTTATTGTTGTAATTGAGTAGAATTGGCATTTAAGTAAAGCCATTTTATCATTTAGAAATGAAGGCAGGTGCAACCATATACCACTCAGCACATTTGTGCAGGACACACAGTTTCTAATGGCTTGCATAGTGTACAGTTTTATAGTACCACCAGGAAAGGGTATTATTTTTGGGGATATAAATTAGATACAGACTTTTGAGGATACCTTGCAATGGCCCGAGTTTCCTGAGTCAGAGTTTTCTCACATATACACTTTGTTGGTATAAAACAGTCTGAAAGAAAGAGCTATAGAGGTAAAAAGATACACATAATGCCAGTTGGACCCGAATGGTTTTCTCCGTCAGCTTGTGAGTCCAGGCATTGATATAAACATTTGAGTTTAGTTAAGAAACATACCTAAACTAATAGCTAAAGTTGATAGAAGTAAAAAAACAACTTTGTCTAGAAATGTAAAAGAAAGAGAACAAAGTGTGTCCAACCTGGTATTGTTGTAGCAAAGTTTCTGTCTCCAATCAGTACTGAGATACTTGCATGGTGCTTTCTTCTATAGGGAGTCAGCAGCACCCTTCTCCCCTTCTTTACATGTTCATATTCCTATGGCTTCTTGCAGATCGGGAGGGCATGCCTGTAATGCAGCCCACTTTTGCATTCTATTCCTATAATAATACTATGGAACAATATATACTCAATGATCATATATTCCATTATGGATTATTTATGTCAATGCATGTATTACTTGCATCAAAGAGATATCATGGTTTGGAAATCCTTTATTTCATAACTAATTAACATGATGTGGAGGTGTGGCTTTGTGTTAGAGGTGGAGTTTCTTCTTTTAAATGAAGCCAGATTCAGATATGAGATCAGAAGCGGTTAGGGAGAACGCCTGTGAGGACCTCCTGTTATCTACCCTAATTTGGTGTACAGATCATGTTTCCCTGCTAGTTCATTGGCAGAGAAGCTGTAGCTGATTATTCTTTTGATTTGTTTGTTGTTTATTCTCATAACATTGCTGCTGTAAGCTGTTAATTTGCATTTAATTTTTATTTTGTTTAGTAAAAATCATACTTTTAAGATGTGTTGTACCTATTTGTTGTCTCCAGAGTGACCTGATTTATTTAACCCACGACACTTACACGAAGTCCAATGCACCATGAGTAACAGTAGGGCAGGTTGACATGGCTCTGCAGAACAAGAGTTACTCCATGGGCCCAATTTTCAAACAGGGATGCAGGGCCTGTGAGCATGCCCTGCATCCCCGCAAAGTTTTCTGTACCTGCAGCCAAGGGTTTGTCATAACTTGCACTGAATTTTCCAATCATGGATGCAAGTTGAGACAGTGCCCTCATTTTACGTCAGCTTGGGCCAAAGCTATGGCTCAAACCCCAAAACCAGCTCCCCATGGATGCACAGGTATATTGAGGAGCTTCTGCAACATTCTGTATCACTGCAAACCTTGCGGTAGGGATTTTGTGGCAAGCGGTTTGGTAAAATCATGCTTGCTGCAAGGTTTGCTACATGTCAGCACTTGTGGCAAACCCTGTGCTGCAAGTCCTTGTGGCAGATGCACTACGTTCAAAAATCAGGCCCCTTCAATTTGAAAGCAAAACTGGATTTTAGGTTTATTCAAAATCATATGGGTTTCATATAGTAGTTTGATTAATTGTCACAAATAATATACTGTAGTATTGTTCTTTGTTAAAAATAGTACATGAATGAATAGATACAGACAATGTTTTATAATTATACTATTTTGAATGTCATTTCCATTTTAACTGATTAGATATTTTGAAATGGAACAGACTCTGACCAATTCAATACAGTGCTACAGTCCTGCCAGAAATGTCCCATTAGGCAGAGAAAGATTTTTTGTCGTGCATTTATTACTTGGACTCTATAAATTACACATTCTGTGTTCGGTTGGAATGGGGCACTCATTTGCTTGCTCTGTAGAACAACAGACTCCTTTATGCCTGAGCTCTATGTCTCCTTTCAGACTCCCTGGACAAGCTTTCTACAGGGCATTTTCATCTAACACAAAACTCTAATCAGCTGTAAGCCCAAATGAAATAGAAATTTCCTAAAAAGATGAAACTGTTTAGTAGGTTATTTATTCTGAATCTAGAAGATGTCAAAGTCAAAGATGTAAAGGCATTTCAGTACATAGCAGCTAGAGAAGTGTCCCAAACTGAAATTATAAAATGCAAGCATAAGCGGTGATTAGTAATACATATGAGATCTGTTAAATATGTTGTTGTGTTGCATGATAAGGTGTATTCATTTTTTTCTTTTTTCAATTATAAAAGGAGGTTTCACTACAGAAATTACTTTGGCAAAATCAGCTCAGATAACATGTATTTACTGTGTGGGTATTGTCAAAGCAGTTTGAGTAGCAAGTATATTCTACCATTTGATAATCTATGTAGGTTTCTCTAGTCCTTTAGTAATAGATTCCATCATCAATTAATCATATAAGATTGACTCTATGGAAATATCTCATTGGTGGGAACATGCACACAGTGGATGCAGTCTTGAAACAACTGTATTCTTTCATCAGTTGTTTCAGTGATTCCATTCTGTCTTTTATCACTTATGTTTAAGTGGTTCCCACTGAACAACATTATGGTGTTGTAAAGTCACTAAGTGATCCCCATTGTATAACATTATCTGGTTGTAAAAGCACATGAATTGCAAAGCAGATTGGCAGTATAGTCTCATAAAGCACAACAGGCCAGTTTGGGATGGAAATGCTGTGTAGCGATACTGCAAGCTTTTCTTTCTTTTCTATCTTTCCAGAAATGTGGCTGAAGCAAGCTATCATCGTCAAAAGATTCCTTAAGTTGGAAGGAAACTAAAACCATACTGTACATTACCTCTGAAAACACTTTTTACAGTATTTGCTTTGCACATTAATTGTCATTTACACTGCCCCTTCAGCAACCCCATTTTTCAATGACACAATGCCACTTGACTTTCCTTTGAAGAACTGTGGGCTATATTTTGTGTTTAATATCAATTGGGCATTCACATAACAGTATGTTTTATTTTGTGCACATTGGTATTTTTAGTTTTTTCTATAGGATGTTCTGTTTCTATTGACTGTAACTTATATCAGTCAATCAATTAATCAATCAGTAAATAATATAATCTAACTGAACTGTTCTTCTTAGGTTTTGTTTTAAGGATTTCAAGGTGTGCATTTTGACATGTGAAAACTGCTACTATTGCTTAATACAGTATATTGCAATTTTAAGGATAGTACTGCTATGGGTCAGAGTACAGGCTTCAGAATGGCAGGACCCCTAGCCCATCAGATTGTACTTCTAACCAATAGAAAACACTTTAAAGCCATCAACATGTTACTATTTATTCATATTTCAGGATGTACAACAGAATACTTACGACTGTAAAAAGTAATTGTAATCTTAACCTAGGTAGCATATACCATGTTGCACTCTTTAAGTAATATGTATGCAAGATGCATTGCTCTGCATCTGTAATCCTCAGTATTTACCCAGTTTAGTGGAATTAAGTACAACTGCACTCTGAAAACAGAACAATGAAAGAAAGCAAAGCAAAACTAAAACATGCTGGCATTCTGCCTTACTGGTTGTTTTCTGTTATAAGGCATGATGCCAAAAGCCTTTACTTGTTTTTGTCTTTGTTGCTCTCCTTGCGTTTTGAAGTTTTAGTTGTAATGAAGTGAATAATAATCACAACTACAACAGGTGTTGACTGTATCTTACATGAAAGTAACATTAAAATCAGCTGTTCATGCTAAAATACCATTGCTGTATACTTCATTATCCACTTGTTTGCAATCCCCAATTCTGGATCTTCCTGTTCACAACCAATTCAATAGACTGTTTATTTTGTAGCACCATTTCTTGTTCATCATGTTAGAGCATACGTTTTGTGGCCTAGAGTAAACATTGATGTCTGCAACATCCCATTAGGTCAGGGATCTGTGTCTTACATGCTAGATTATCTTAATCAGAAGAACAGTGATGTTATGTTATGGGTGTTCCAATTAGCAGAGAATGTTGATAAGAGGGTTGCCCATTTAAAGAGTAGACCCGTTGACCCAAGACCCTGAAAATAAGTATAGGAAGCTCAGGGAGGCAAGGGGTGGAGGGAGGAGTGGGACCCAAGGAGCATCAGGATGAGAAGGGAGGACCTGATGAGGTCACAGAAGGGGCAGGAAAAGGGAGGGTGGGAACAGTGAGGTGGCAGCAGGACAGTGGCCAAGGGAACCAAGGGGCGGTACAAAGGGGCCCTCTTAAAGGGGCTGCACAGCAAGGGAAGCTCACAAAATTGCTCCGAGAGATTTTCCTACTCACCCACCCTGAAGGAACTGGCAGAGAGATCTCTGTACGTGAACGACAGGGTGCCACTGTGGGAGGTGGAGCACAGTGGTAGGCTGCTAGCAGGTTCTGATGAATGTGGACACCAGAGGAAAAGGGAGGAGGACAGGAAAGAAAAGGAGGAAAAGGGAAAAATAATCAAATGACACAGCATTGAGAAGCAAAGGCAGAGATGCGATTACTGTCCTCGTACCATGGCAGCATATAGGAGGAGGAGGCAGAGCCCCAACAGGATGTACATCTGGGTGACAGAAGAACAAGAAGAAAATGATAGATTGCATCAGTTGAATAGAAATATAGATGTATATACTGTATAGAAATATAATGGGATGAGGGAGAAAATGGAAATGGAAAAAGAATCATTTGATGTAAATGTATTAGGAACAATGAAGTGACAAATAAGTAAAATTATTGCCAAACTGAGCAACCACACCTAAGTTGTCATGTGTCTTTATTGGAGGGTTCTGGGGACAAAAAAAAGTCATGAATCAGTCTTATTATTTCACCATCATTCTTTTCTGTTTACACTTTATATACCCTAGGTACCCAACTGACAGGCAACATCTCATTCTCAAGGGATCCTGCATTTTCCCCTTCGACATCTAGATATAGACTGGAGAAGCCACTCTTTACTTGTGAAAAAAACTGACTGGTAGGAAGACAGTTGTGCAGTAATGAGTATTTGCCAAGGTTACCAAATGTTTAGCATTCTTCCTCCGTCATGGAGCTGAAACTGTCATCTTCCCTCATTTGTACTGGCATATTTCAATGCCAGAATTTTCAAAGGGGATGCTATAGGAACAGTTCCCAGTTTTGGAGCTGTGCCTGTGACATCTGAAATGCACCAGGGCATGCAAATGTTATTTTCAATTAGTTCTGTGTAAGACACCACAAGATTATACTTGTTCTCAAATGGACTAAGGTCTGTTCCTTGGGGTGACTTCAAGGTGCTCATAGCAGGATAAAATTTAATATCAAGCAAAGTCCTGAACCTCCACATTTTCTTAGGGCACATCTTGTATAAACAAGCAGGAGATGAAAAACTTTCAACTATACTCTTTTCTTTACTGAATCTAAACTTGCTATTTAACATGACATTGCAAAATGTAACACAGATATTTCTTACTGTTGTAAATTAGTCTGTGTGTTATTCTTCTTGCTCCATTGCTTAAATCCCATTATGGTCACTTTTAAGTTTGTCAGATGTTGCAAAGCCACTGCAAGTCTTGGTGGAGCTTTAATTTGCTTCTGTATACTCACAGTGAAGTTATCAGTTATGTGTTTATGCTCATTTATTGACAGCTTAGTCTGTGGGTTGGCCATGGAGAAGAGAGAGAGGGCTGTGCCAGTCCGCTGCTGCCAGGGTTTACATTGAGGGTGGAACCAGGGTTGTGGGACACCTTGCTGCTGGGGTTGCTGGGAGGGGCACTGGATTACCAGGGATTTGGGACTGGGGATCGGAAGGGGTTTAAAATAAAAAACACTAGACCACCAGAGGTTTTATTTTTAAACTGAAGAAGTGGAGATAGGGATGTGGGGGGATACTGTACATTTTGAGGCAAGTGGGTTAATGGGTGGAGGGAGGAACCACTAGCCACCAGGGATAATTTTCTACATGTAGGGCAGGTAGGTGAGGAACCATTAGCCACCAGGGCATTTTGTAGGGCAAGCTGGCAAGTAAAAGAGCAGTGATCATGGTGGAAGTTCCGCAGAAGTTTGGAAATCAATTTCTGAACTTCCACGAAGCGAAAATCAGACTTTTGCTTGAATTCCACCCAGCAGAATTTTTTTTCTTCTCCTAATTAAAAATTTTAAATAGATTGGAGTTACACAAGAATTGAATATATTTGAATGATGGTACAATTCCTGACCACATTCATTAGATAGATTTGGCATCTCTGTATTTACTCATATGTTGAATATTCTAATCAAGCAACAGTAGACATGGCACTGGAAGGAGCTTAAATCCCTATCTCTAGTACAACTGCCATGATTTAAAGGTGATTACTCCTCAATCCTACCTACTTGGAGCAGTAAGGTTGAATCAATCTGAATTTAAACATGCTAAACCACATTGTATTTCCACTTCCACAAGTTTAACCTAAAACATAGGTTCATCACCACCACTGTTCCCATTTTTTTAACCTAATGTATTCTTGGATATAACTGAGCATTCCGGCAACCACTCAGCCATAGTCTGTGCTAATTCTGATATTTATGCCAGAAGTCCATCCAATTTAATATTTTAGTGTGACTTTAATAATAGCACAAGACACTTGATTGACTATTACAGAAAACAATTACAGTACTTGTTTTCATAAAAATCTTTGTGATCTCACTCATTACATGGCATTACTGAGCTTTGTGTCACATATTATTATAACCCACTTACTGTGTGTGGTTACTCAGCTTCATGTGCATCTGAAGCTTTGTCCTATCTGTCACAACATTCACTCTGTTAGTCCTGAGAACTTGATTTCAAGACAAATGCACTCTGTTTAAATGAGTCTGGGATTGCTGATCTTAGTTTAAATCATCTTGCACAGTATGTACCACATCCCAAACTATGAGCATCCTACAAGTGAACTATCTAAAATGTGCACCTAAAGGAGCTTGTTGCTTGTTGTTGTATTTCAAAATAACACATTGCCAATTTGATTAAAATGTGGTCAGAGGATGTGCATGATGATGCCAATAATTTACGGTATGACATAAAGAGATCAGGAGTAAGATATCTGAAATGCAAGCCTTTGTCTTTTAATCATGTATTCAGAACTAATAGAGCAAGTGTTGTGACGAAGAAAGCTTCAGGTGCATACAAAGCTGAGTAACCACACACAGTAAATGAGGTTATAATAACATGTGGCACATAGAATGTAGCTTAATCAAGCTCAGTAATCCCATGTAGTGAGTGGATGACAAAAGATTCTTTATGAAAGCAGGTACCATAATTGGCTTTGTGAAACAGTCAATAAAGTGTATTGTGCCATAATTAAAATCATTCTAACATATTAAATTGATGAGTTCTGGCATATATACCAGCATTAGCACCAGAGCTACAGATGAGTAGTTGCCAGTACACTCAGGTATATCCAAGCATAGATTAGGTGCAAGAAACTGGGGCAGTGGAGATGAGCCTGTGTTATAGGTTAAACTTATGGAATTGGAAAGACAGTGGTTTAGCACACTTAAATTAGGTTGATTCAATGTTACTGCTCCAACAGGGATTATTTAGAGCGATCACCTTTAAATTATGTCACTTGTACTAATCAGTTGCAAATCTGATAGGTGTTTAAGATCCTTCCAGTGCTGTGGTTACTATTGCTTGATTAGAATATTCAAAATATAAGTAAATACAGAGATCAAAATTGTATTTAATTCAGGTACCAGGAACATAACAAATGTACCAGCATTCAAATATATTCAAGTCTTGTGTAATTCTGATTGGTTTAAAGTTTGTAATCCATAGGGTGAACATGTCACAGATTTGTACTTTTTAGTAATTGAGCTTTTAACAGCACCTAATAAATTGGTCGGGGTGTATTAACTGAAGCAAGCATAAAAGATGCAGTTTGTTTGCAGTTTCCATGATGATGGTAGGAGGGTATATAAGGGCCTCTACATCCAATAACTGGTTGCCCTGAGGAAGGTGTCATCATGCCAAAACATCAGCATTCATGTGGGCATGCAATTGTTGCACAGTCATGTTTGGTTCTCAAAGTGTGAATCCACCATGAATGGCCCTTAGTAAGGGGCATGTGGTACAATTAAATAATAGAACAATACAACTGACCACTTCACTGTGAGTGTACAAAAGCAAATAAAAGCTGCACCAAGACTTGTGAAGGCTTTTGCAACATCTTACAGACTTAAAAGTGACCATAATAGGATTTAGGCAATTGAGCCAAGAAGAACAATACATGGAATGATTAACAACAGTAAGAAATATCCGTGTTACATTTTGCAATGTCCTGTTACATGGCAAGTTTTGATTCAGTAAAGAAAAGGGTATGGTTAGGTATTTTTATTTTTGTCTCCTGTCTTTTTATACAGGGAGTGCTCCTAAAAAGTGTCTGACCTCCATGAATGTTCTGGACTTTTCTTGATATTAAGTGAATATCCCTTCCAGGAACACCTTGAAGTGACTGAGTTTGGTGTTCTGGGGTCCCATATTTATATGTCTGGTTGGAATAAAGGGATTGAAGAATAATTAAAGGGTTGAGCAAGATAATAAATAATCAGGAAAGTGAAGAAAACAGATTTTTTCTAGCATACGAGAGGAAGAAGGAGGAGGATTAGCCCACACATTTACACTGGATGAAGAATTTTTTGAAATACACAAACAGACTTATATAGATACATAGACACTGTTGTCAGATAAGGGCCTATGATCCACACAGTCTGCCCATTTGAGCTTGTAAGTTCCCTTTACTTTTTCTGAAAGTCTGTTGCCCTTACCCCTGACATCCAGAATTCCCTCATGTCTATACCATGCATTCTTAAACCCCATGATTATTTCAGCCTCCACCACTTCCTCTAGCAGGGTGTTCCACTTGTCCACCATCCTTTCTGTGAGAAATTCTTCCTCAGGTTTCCTCTGAATCGCCCTCCTCCAACTTCATCCCATGCCCTCTAGTCCTGGAAAATCTTTTTCACTGAAATTAATGTTTTTCTGCACACTTTTCCTACCTATAATGTACTTATATGTCTCTATCAGATCCCTATGTCCCTCCTCTCCTCCGGGAGTACATATTCAAGTCCTTCAGCCTGTCCTCATAGGACTTGTGATGCAATCCCAGTACCATCTTTGTTGCCCTCCTCTGAACCTGCTCTACTCTGTCTATGTGCTTAGTCCTTACGTGGTAAGATCTCCAGAACTGTACACTGTACTCCAGGTGGAGCCTCAGTAGTGTCTTGTATAGTGAAATTATGACCTCCTTTTCTTGCTGGTGATGCCCCTGCCTATGCATCCCAGCATCCTATTTGTTTACCTGCTGCCTTGTCGCACTGTTTCCTGACCTTGAGGTCATCAGGGATGATAACCCCAATGTCCTTTTCTTGCTTGGTGCATGCTATATCCTCACCCGCAACTGATATGTTGTTCCAGGGTTTTTGTACCCTATGCATTATCTTGCATTTAATTTCAACTGCCAAACCCTTGACCTGGTGCCCGGTGGTGTTGATGGTTGAGGCACTGGACACTATGCCTCATGCTGCACAGGTGACCTGTGTTTGGGAATGAGCATGGGCCGCTGGGGGTCAGCAGGAAAGAAGAAGTATTAAGCATCCTAAAGTCTGCTGTCCTTCTCGGGGGGGGTCCCATTGGTCGGGATTGCTTGCCCCTAGTGGAGGTTGCGGGCAGGGCACTGATGCTGGCATTCAAGGGGTGGGGATGGAGCAGATACCTGGAGGAGTGTGCATGGAGTGTACACATTTCCTCTGCTGGCATCATTGCATTCCCCCCCTGAACAACAGGACATGGAAAATGATGGCCACCCCTTGATGGCCATCCCTGGTAGCTCCACTGCCTCGAGGCTCACCCCAGCACACTGGATCCATCTGGGTGGTAAGTAAGGGAACTTCACCCCACCCACCACAGAGGGCAAGTCGTGGGAGTACCGCTGGGTGGGGCCTTGAATTAGAGTGGTGGCTGTGCAAGAATGGTGGCTGGATATGGGCAGACTGGGAAGGGAGAAAAGGATAAACAAAACAAACCCTTGACCCTTCTTCAAGCTTCTGCAGGTCCCTCATCATTCTATTGTACACCTCTGGCATGTCCACTCTGTTACAGTCCTTGGTGTCATCAGCAAACAGGGAAATTCTGCCTTTAGGTCCTGCACAATGTCACTAATGAAGACGTTTAATAGGACCGGTCCCAACACTGATCCTTGTGGTACCCCACTGGTCACTCTTCCCTCTGTGGAGTGACAGAAATTTACTACTACCTTCTGTATACTGCCACCCAGCCAGTTACCCACCCACCGCACTACTGTCCTGCCCACTCCCATATTCCCCAATTTGTTTAATAGCCTTCTATGTGGCACAGTGCAAAAGGCCTTGCTAAAGTCCAGATAGGCCATGTCCACTGCTCCCCCTGATCCACCTCCCTTGTCACCCAGTCAAAGAACTCAATGAAGTTGGTCTGGCATGACCTCCCTCAGTGAAACCATACTGCCTTGGGTCCTGTATTTCATTGACAAGCAGATGTTCCACTAATCTCTCCTTCAGTAGTACTTCCATGATTTTCTCCATTACTGAGGTCAGGCTGACTGGTCTGTAGTTCCCCACTTCCTTTTTGTGCCCACTTTTGTATAAGGGACTATGTCTGCTGTCCTCGAGTCTTTGGGTACCTCCCTGTTTCCAGTGATCTGCTAAACAGGATTTTCAGAGGTTCAACCACCACCTCTCTTAGTTCCTTTAGGACCCTGGGGTGCTGCCCATCTGGCTCCATTGCTTTATCAACTCTTATTCCTTCCAGTTTTTAATACCTTACCTGTATTAAGGGACTTATGTCCAATTCTGTGCCATTCTGACCCCTTGTACTTCCATCAGGCATATTACCTCTTCCTCCTCCTCAGTAAAGATTGAGCAGAAATATAACTCAAATTCAGAAGTGTATGTTAACTCTTTGGAAGCATTATGAAAAAGGCAAGTGAGAATGCATATGCTTGCATTATCGCTGAGTAGACATTGAGGGAGAAGCAGTTCCAAAGAAGGCTTAGAATACAAAACACCCTACCTTTGGGACAAATGACCAAGAATTTTTAAAGGATTGGGAAAGAGTGTTAAATAAAGAATCAAGACTTTTAATGCTGACAGTAATCAAAAGACAAGGAGAGATGATGATCAACTAACAGAGATAATCAAGAAAAAAAAGCAGAACTATTTAAAAACACAACAAAATCAGTAATGGAGGACAACCTTAAAAAATTGAAGAAAAAGGTAGCAATTATACAAAGGTTTTAAAAGCACATAAACTACAAAAGCATAAAAGGGATACAAGACACTACAAAAATGAGACATCTATAATTGGCATAGTAAAAGAATGAAAGAGAATATTAGAATAAAAAGAATGTGCATGTAGAAAACCTGAGACTACAGATGAAAGTGGAGTGAGAATTATAAACAAACAACTGGTAACAGGGACCAACAGGATTTTCTAGAGGACCACTTGGAAGGAACAAACACCAGCATAGGAAGAGAAGCAGGACCAGGGGAGGGGTGCAGAAGAAGATCAAACAGATGGAGAGGCATAGGAGGACAAGGGAACTTTGGGGGCTACTGGGGCAAAAAACAAGCTTCAAGGAGATCAACAGGACAAAAGAAATGAAGATCATAAACCTTTCAGATAAAGATCTAACTAAAAATCAAGAAAATGAACTAAAACTACTTTGTCACGCCTTAATTCCCTTTGTACCAAATGTCACTCTTTGCCTTATAAAAGGCTGAATTAGCTGTTTTTCATACTAAGGCTCATTATTTGGAGTAGGGTGAAAGAGTGAGCAGACTGTTGACATTTTGGCTGAGGCAGCAAGACTCCTGTTGGGTGGTGCATTGTCTTAAAATGCCCAGTTCCCTTGATCTTATCACACAGCCTAGGGAATTGTAGATGTTTTCCACTTTTATTTTGAAAGACTGTACTCTGTTGACCTGGCTGTCAATTCCCCTGAATTAATCTCGCACTATTTTAGTTTGTAAAATTTATTTCATTCATATATCAGTGGAACAAAACTGTTTGCTTGATGGCCCCATTATGGATTCGGAAATTGTATGGGTTCTCCCAACACATCGAGTGCCAGGCCCTGATGGGTTTCTTTGTGACTTTATAATATTTTCTCTGTTGAGCTTGCTCTGGTTTTGATGAACATTTTAACTATATGCACCCAAATCAGCTTACTGATTTATCCCTTCCCTCAGGCATGTATCATCCTTCTTCCTAAACCTGGTAAGGATCACCTTCTACCTTCTAGCTATCAACTGATTTCTCTTAACATGGATTTTAACATTTTGCTAAAATATTAGCACTCAGATTAGAAACTGTTTGGTCAAATCTTATTGGTCCTGAACAAGTAGGATTTATGAAAGGTCGCTACTCAAGCGATCATACTAAAAAACTTTTCACCTGATTACAGCATCCAGACAGACCAGAACACCTAGGGCTTTGGTCTCCTTAATGCCAAAAAGCCTTTGATCAGGTGCTGGACTCATTTATTTGCCTTTTAGGGCTTATAATTTCTTGAATGATTTTATTCTTTGGATTCGAGTCTTGTATCATGTACCCTCAGCTACTATTATCTGTAATAGGGTAATGTCCCACCCTTTTCCAAATTACCACTGGCACACATCAGGGTTTCTCCCATCTTGGTTTTTGTTTAATCTTTCTTTAGAACCCTTACTGTTAAAATTGAAAGATAACCTGCAAATTTAGGATATTCGAGTCTAACATGAGTACAAACTATCCGCTATGCCGATGATATCTTATTGCATTTATCCTCTCCTGAAACATCCTTCCACAGCCTTAGCAGAAATTGCCTCTTTTGAAATATTGCTGCCTATAAACTTAATTTGGGGAAACTAGGATATTGCCGCTAACTCTTTTATGGATAAAGATTTTATTACTTCCTGAGGTCTTCTATGGGAGACTAAGGCTATTACTTACTTGGCCTAAATATTTCCCATCGCCTTTCAACTCTAAGTAAATTAAACCTGGAATCTTTACTTGGGTCTATTAAACAAGACTTACAAAGGTAGATAGCCTTACCGCTCTATCTCTGGGAATTGGTGAATTTAATTAAAATGACTATGTTTCCACACCTTCTTTTCACTAAGGATGCTAAATATTGTTCTACCTTGCAAGTGGTTTCATGTCTATAGACAGTGCTCTCAAGTTGTGTGTGGTGGGATGGGGCACCTAGGAGTGCATACTGTAAGCTCACTTTCCCTACCCAGTGAGTAGGTCTTTGGTTTCCTAATTTTATATGTATTATTTGGCACTTCAAGGCTAAATAGTTTAGATGGGGCAGTACTCTAGATGCTATGTGAGGTGCATATGTACCAAAATGGCTGGCTCTTGAGAGAGATATTTGTAGAAGCCCTAGTGTGCAGAGAAACACAGCACAAGAATACTGTTCAGGGCTAGACTGAAAGGAGCCTTTAGTGCCTACAGAATAACAGCTCAGCACAGACACACACCGTGTATGGTCATTCCTGTTTCCTGAGTAAGGTAAGGAACAGTACAAACTGTGAGAGAAAATTGTACAAATGCAGGCTCAATTTCAGGGTCCCATTGTCTCAGAGCCCATGTTATGATTGGGCACTGCACCTCTGTATCACAGGGCTGGTAAGTATTATGCTTTTTTCTGTAAGTTGGCATAGCTATAATAAATGCTTTAAATGCTAATGTTATGCTGTCTCATTATGGCTTCAGAACTCACCAAGACATTACATATACAGAAATATGTATAAATTTCTTTGCCTCCCCAGTTCTGGAGGTCATTAAGGAGAGCGCAAAACAGCATCAGGGGAGTTAAGGATCACAGTCTAACTACTCCAGGTATTGTACATTGGTGGATAGAGGTGTGTAAACCCTGCCACAGACCTAAGGCACATAGCATGCCCACTTATACTGAGTGCAAACAAAGATGTCAGTTGGGAGAAATAGTGTGAAAGCCTATCTGTTGATTGGGTACATGTAACATACTGAAGTTTCTCTATGGGTGCAACTTTTTACCTATATTTATGCATCTTTAGCTCAGCAGGATGGTGTCTTGTCTCCACATCAGCCCTGAACCATGGACACTCAACTACCCTGGACCTGCCTCCACCTCAGTGGTGAATGGGAGGACCATGGTTGCCCCCATGGAGGAGCCCCCACAGGGGAGATTGGGGAGACCAAGATCACCCTGAGCCACCGCCCCATCACTGGACTTTGTTTGATCTGAAGAGGAGTCCATCATGGGCTTCTGATTGCTGTGGCCAGAGGGGTTTCTCATTGTAAGCCCCTGGGCGTGACATGCCATGACGTCAGTGCATGATGAGTGTGTTTGCACGCTCACACATAGGATGTCTGCCACCACCCTAACACAGTTACAGGTGTCCCTAGCTACAGCAACTCCCCATTCTCTACTGGGGTGTTGCAGGTGTCAGGGACACACAACCCACCCTCGCCAGGAAAGGAGAGAAGTCCTCTGGATGCTCGATCCTCCTCCTTGGCTGACCCCTGATGACCTGAGTAGGCTCCCTAAACCGGTCGCTAGCATGGCATGAGGCAAGGTGTCCAGCACCTTGGCACTCTAGTGCCACTGGGGCACCTGTAAGTGCAGCTTAACTGTGACCTAGCAATTTGACTGTAAGTTGGCAGGAAAGGATGTGGGGACCTTGTTGCAGGCTGTCTACACATTGTGTGCTGTAGTTTTGGCTTTCTTGCTTAGCCACAGTATTGATCTGTGATCACAGTGGAGGACTGCATGTCCAAGTGTATGACCAGCCATAAAGCATGGGTCACACAGCAGTTTGTAAGCCTAGACCAGGAAAAGAATGATTATTGTATGCAAGGATTGTACATGGCCTGCCAAGCATAAAACACTAAAATGAGAAGTATGAAACACAATTTGACTGAAATGAAACAAACCTTGTCATATAAAGACCAGAATACAAAGTCCATTATGGATCATCTAACTAGTTTAATAGTGTTCAATAAAGCATTATCATGTGGCATAAGTGACAAACAAAAGAGAAGTTTGTGGATTCAGGGAATGTATATGACATGTCAAGTTTTAAATGACTATGGTTAGTTGACTGCAGGAAAACATCATCATACAAGATTGCCTTTAATATTTCTGTCTCAATTGGCTACAGGCTTAACTTATCTTTAATCTTCTGGCTTGATCATGTAGGAGAAACTTTTTTAATTCTCTTCCTCTCTCTCTCTCTCTCTCTCTCGCTCTGCTTACACACACACACACACACACACACACACACACACACACACACACACACCCCTGAACTTTAGCTGCATCAGATGCATCAAAATGCTGGGCACAGCTTTGGCTTTTAGTGCTGTGTGGTAGAGGACACATGGGCAAATGCTATGAATTTTATGTTACGCCATTATGTGCTTTACAAATGTTCAGATGTTATCATAGCACAGTATATGGATGAATTTTAAATGTTACTTTTTCTTTTCTTTCACTCTGAATAACAATGATGCTTTATAAATGTTTAAAGCTACTGTAAACATGCTGGATGTGTTCTGAAAAACAGTCAATGCTTTAGAAATGCTCATCTCAGTGAGTGAAATAGAAAGATTGAGAGAGAGAGATAATTTAATCAGCAGATATTCTGATGTAGATTGTCAAAGTGACATTGACTTATTCAGAAAAAAGCAGCTTATAAACATTCCATATATACAGGTGCCTGGTACACAGAGAACCATGACTGGATGTCAACATACCAATGTACACAATCTACAGGAGGGACAATGAAGGTAAAAGAGGAGGAGGAGTAGCTTCTACATAAGGGAAGACATCAGAGCAACAGATATAAAGGTAAACAGGGAGGAGAGGAGGCACTGTGAGTCACCTTGGTGACAGGAAATGACACCACAATCTGCACAGGGTTGTATACAGACCCCATCTTAGGGGAGGAAATGGACAAGGAAATGATAGGAGGCATCCTTAGAATGGAAGAAAAAGGGAAGATATTGTTGTTGGGGACCTGAACATGCCAATTGTTAACTGGAACACATTTGCTGCAGCTGTAGCCAAGAGCAGAGTCATTCTCTATGCCCTATAGGGGGCATGCCTCAGGCAGCTACTATTGGATCCTACTTGAGAGGGAGCAGTTTTAGACCTGGTTCTCTCAAATGGGGACAGTGAGAGGATCTCAGATTTAGAAGTGGGTAGCCATCTGGGAATAAGCGACCACCAGACAGTGTATTTCACAGTAAACACAGCTATAGAGTCAAGCCATACAAAAGCAAGGGTACTGGACTTTAGAGGCTGAGTCTGGCACAATGGAGAGTGCCTATGAATGCACTAGCAAAAGGCAGGAAGGAAGGAGGAGGAACAATGGGAAAAAATCAAAACTGCCATCACAGAGGCAACAAACATTTTGTGAAGCAAATAAACAAAACAAAATGAAATGAAAGAAAAACACATTATGGTTCTCAAAAGAGGTGGCAGGAAGGTTAGGAAAAAGACAGCATTCAGAAAGTATAAGGAATCACAGACTGAGCAGGAAAGAGAAATCTATCAGTTAAAGCAGATGGAAGCAGAAGACAGTCAGAATAGCAAATGCTCAAACAGAGGAAAAGGTAGCCAACTCAGTTAAGAAAGGTGATAAAACCTTTTATAGGTACATTAGTGACTGAAGAAAGATCAAGAGGGGTAGTGAGGCTTAATGGAAGGGACTGTGGTGGAACAGGGTGACAGTGAAAAGGAAGAGATACTGAATGAATACTTTTGTTCAGTATTCACAAAAGAGGAGGGGACTTATCTAAACCGAACAATAAAAGCACTCTGGACAGAGGGGTTGATACCACTGCCAGTTCATTCACAGAAGAAAGGGTCTTGAAAGAACTCCCTAAAACTCAAGGTGAAAAGGCAATGGGGCATGATGGGATTAACCCCATAATTCTAAAAGAACTAAGGGGAGAACTAGTGACACCACTGACTACCCTTTGCAGCAAATCATGAGATGATTGTGGTACCTGAGCACTGGAGGAAAGTAGATGTGATTCTCCTTCACAAAAGTGGGATCAAAACAGTAGCAGGAAACTAAAGACCTGTTAGTGCAACCTCAGTGGAAGGAACATGATGGAATCACTTCTGAAAGAAAGAATCTCTGAGTACCTAGTGGCCAGTGGGCACAGTACCCAAGGTAGCATGGACTCACAGTGGAAGGCCATGCCGAAAAATCTAATAGATTTCTTTGACTAGGTGACCAAAGTAGTAGACCAGGGAGGGGCTGTGGATATGGCTCATCTAGACTTTAGCAAGACATTTGACACAGTCCCACACAAACAATTAATAAACAAGTTAGCCAGCCTAGGAGTGGGTCCCAGAGTGTAGCCTGGGTATAACATTGCTGGAGAACAGGTGCAGAGGGTAATAGTAAACAGAGTCCACTCCAAAGAAAGGGAGTTACTAGTGGGTACAATGGGTTAACATACTGGGGTGGTCCTCTTTAATGTCTTTGTAAATGACATTGCAGAGGGACTGGAAGGAAAATATGCCTCTTTGCAAATGACACAAAGATCTGAAACAGGGCTGATACACAAGGGGGTGAAAAGGATGAGAAGAGACTTGGCAAGGTTGGAGGAATGGTCAAAAGTATGGCAGCTTACTTTCAATGTAAAGAAGTGCAAAGTAATGCACCTGGTAAACAAAACCCAGGGGTAGAGTACAACAATGGGGAGGTACTAAAAGCAACAACAATGGAAAGGGACTGGGGTGGTCATATTAGATGACCTAAAGGTAGGCAGGAAATGTGAGAAGCAGTAAGGAGGGCTGGATGAATACTGGGACACATAGGGAGAGGCATCATCAGTAGAAAATAGGAAGTTGTCATCCTCTGTAAAGACAGTTGTTGAGATCCCATCTGAGTACTGCATGCAGTTCTGGAGACCCATCTCCACAAGGACATGGACAAGATTGAGGCAGTCCAGAGGAGGGCAACTAAAATGGTGTAGTGTCTGCACCAGATACCATATAAAGAGAGACTAAAGAAGCTTAATATGTATACCCGAGGAAAGGAAGGAGAGGGGAGCATGACAGAAACGTTCAAGTGCCTCAAGGGAATCAACAAAGTTCAAGATGGTAGCATCTTTTAGAAAAGAGATGTGTAAGAACAAGGGGGCACAATTTGAAGATGGAGGAGATAGCTCTAGGGGCAATGTGAGGAAGTATTTTTTCATGGAGAGGGTGGTGGACACATGGAACAGCCTTCCTGAGGAGGTCATGGGGTCAAAACAGTGAGGAGTAATTAAAGAATACATGGGACAGACATAAGGCAATTATAGTGGAAGGAGAGGAAATAGGCTATTGGTTAACTAAGATCTGCAGCTTATCCAATAGGTAGGGAAATGGGCAGACTATGTGGCCAAGTGGTCCTTATCTGCCATACAAAGTCTATGTTTCTATATATGATTATGGTACTGTAATGATATGTTTGCAATGACATTTACAATTTTATCTATTTGGCATAGGAATATAAGCACAGTTGGTTTGAACCTGATACCAGTCAGTCCCTTGACTCAGGCTACTCCAAGAACAGTACTGCAACACCCCACACACACACACAGACACACACACACACACACACACACATGCACACACTCACACACACATATCTGGCAAGCAATAACGCTGATGACAGAATTCTATTGTGCTTATATGTGTATACAGTACATGTTTCTTATGACAGTACAAAGAGGTGTTTTTATTGCAAAGGGCAGTGCAGTGCATACTATTTTGATTAATCCTACCTATAAACCAGAAGAGATCTGGGTACTTACTCCACCTCATAAGAGGCATGGAATGCAGCTAACTGCTCCATCGCCATCACTGGTTTGAACTTAGTAAATGGGGTGCAATACCTGTCTATGAAAAAAAAGGTTCTCCTTTTCCTATTATTTTGTGTTGTTGCCTTTGCTTATTTTGGAGACATATGTAGATCTTGCATTGCATTGGCACATTTGTGCCATCTCAGCTTGTAAGGGTCAAGCAACTTATAGCATACCCCTATTGTGTCAGTAGCAATATTTCTTCTAGTGCTTTTAAGCACATCAGGTTTGAAATATTTTTTTTCTCCTTCCACCTCCTCCAAGGGGGGAGGGAGTTGAGTTTCTGAAAGAGGTGCCTCAAACCAAAACTAAGAAAGGGTTATCTTTGTAATTTAAATTTACCTTCATAGTTATATTCAAGGTCAGCTCCAGAGGAAGCGGCTGGCTGGAATCCAGTTCACAGAAATTCAGACACCCTGCCCTCTCCTGAACTAAGCCTTGATTAAACAGGGTAATGTATAGAAACATAGAATTTGATGGCAAATAATGACCGCTTGGCCCACCCAGTCTGCCCATTTTTCCTACCTAATGGATAAAGCTGCAGATCCTAGTTAACCAGCAGCCTACTTCTTCCTACCCCACCCCTAGAATTGCCTCATGACTGCCCCATGCATGCTTGAATTCCACCACTGTTTTTGACTCCACAACCTCTCCAGAAGGCTGTTCCATGCATCCACAACCTCTCAATTTCAGCATTTTAAAGTTTTAATGTTTCATTATACAGTAGAAAGGATTCCCTGTGTTATTATACTTATGTGGTCCATGGTACTGTGTATGGGGTTTGCATTCAGTGCCCATTTGGTCACCTGACTGGCCTGCTCTTCCAGCTCATCTTCGGCACCACCCCAACCATTGGCGGTTCAACTACTTTCAGATTTTATGTGGGTTTGTTACCCTTTAATGGAGTTTTTACCTGTCTGGCAGCATAACAATATCACTGCCTCATATGGCACTAGTTTATGATATGTTAGTACAGTGCACTGCTTCTCTGTCAACTTCTGCAGTCTGTCAATTCTATGTTAAATAGTTTAAACTGTTAAAATCTGCTCTAAAAAGCTCTCTTTAGCAATGGCAATGCCAAAGTCAATCTCCTTGTGAAGTGAGTAAGAGATTGGGGGCATGGACTTCTCTACTCCCCCAACCCCACAATCTGTGTCAAGTCTCAAAGAAAACAAACTGAGCCCATTTACCTGAGCAGTTTGCAGAAGCAAGATAAGAAATTAGCTGCCTTATTGCAGCAGTTGATTCCTATAGGCTCACTGTTTAGAAAGCATAAAAGAAATTGCAATTGTTACCAGAGACCAACATTCTGTTGTAAACAAGTCTATGGACAGAAATGGTCTGGGTGCACTCACAGCACTTTAGACAGGAAATTGATTTTTTCAGTACCTGATGTGCCAATAGGAGGCCATCAGGGGTCAAGTAAGACCATTTAGATTAGCCCTCAGTGTACAAGGTCCAAGAGATCACAGACAAATAACTTCATGCAAATCAGTTAACACTGTTTAAAGGTCAGAACTAACCTACCAATGAAGGATGTGCCTAAAACCCTCCTCTTCACTTCATCTTTCAGAAAATAAGCGATATGTGGCTGCCAGTTAAAGTACTTCAGGTGACAGTGCACCAGCAAGTGGTAACAGTATATGAGAAAATTCTGTTCTGCTACTTGTCATTTATATTCCAACTACTATGTCACGGTTGATATGGTGGCAGCAGGTATTGACAATTTGGAGAAACAAAGTTTCAGTTAACAGCAGCTCTGCTGTACTACACTAGCAAGGTGCATATATCTATATGAAAATAATGCATAATTGTTAATCAATCCAATGCACCAATCAGAAGCAGAAATTTATAGAAGTGACTGTTACAGAGCCAGGAGCCACCAAAAACTCTTTATCTGAAGTTCTGAGAAGTATTGCTTTGTGGGTTCATAGACTGTCACTACTGGCTCCCAACGTTATGCACTCATCTCCATCAGAGACTCTTGTACAGACTGAACATAGTCCTATGGTGGGACCAGGGCCACCTAGTGGACTTACTGTTACTTCAGTCTCTGGGACATTGATATATAATGTACTGTTTATGCATATTCATGTTGTTTTTAATGTTTTACATTGGGATATGTTGTAATATGCGTCTTGTGTGGGAACAAATGTGTCTGTTTTATGATCCTTTGCATTTAAATGTGATTGCCACTAATCAGGAAAGCACAAGATCAAATAACAGGCCAAGAAACTGCTCGACAGGATGGGGCCTTTTGTTCCAGATTGCTGCAAGACCTATATGGAATGGTTGAGTCCATCTCAGGGTTGTTTGTGTCTGGAGTGCTGGTCTGGAATCAAGCAGATCTGGAAACCATCAGGAGACATGTCAATTATTTTAACACCAATATACTGAGTCAGTTTTGAACCCTGTATTACAAAAATCAAGGGTCTAGCCCCTAAAGAAAGGTATACAATCTAAGGTAAATGCATTAGTTCCAAAAATCTCCTATCCTCACACAATCCCCATCTTCATCGCTGGAGTTTACTGTCACCCTGGTCAGCCACATTCCAGCGACACTGACTTTGTCTCAAAGCTCTCCTCGTTCACCAGCGGTAGTGAACTATTCATCCTGGGTGACCTAAATCTAAACTGGCTGGCCCCATCACTGACTAATATCCACCCACTTTTGAAGCCTTAAACCTCCATCAGCTGATTCTGAAACCCACTTGTCTAAACCTTAAAACACTAAACCACTCCCTGCTGGACCTTGTCTCACCTCCCATCCCTATCAAGTAGTGGCCTCAGGACTACTACCAGACTCTATCAGTGACCACCACATGACCTTTGTATTGTGGAAAATACATAGGTTGAAACTCCCAGCTAAGACTATTCTCACTAGACCCTTTGCATCACTTGACCTGCAATCCTTGCTCCATGGCCTTGCACAGTTGACTGGTCCCCCTTATCACAGTAGCTTCAGCTGACAAGGTCATTGCCTACTTCACCTCAAGTTTCTTCAGGTTTACAACTTCTGTGCCCTGCTCTGTAAAAACAGGGTCCACAGTGGGCACCTCCCCAGGGTCACTCCTGAGCTTCTGGCTGCCAACATGCTCGTGACGTGATCACTAGCCCACATCATGAGCTTCGAACAGCTGTGCACTAAAGTAATCCACCTTGCCAAATCAGTGCATTTCAAGTCTAATTTCAAACTAATACAACCTTCTGAATTCTGGAAGGTTATTCACACCCTCTTCTTGCCATCCTCTACCCCTCTGCCTCCCATCCTCAGGCACAATCACTCTGCACTCTCTGAACCTATCACCATTGCTGAATGCTTTAACTCCTACTCACCACCTATGCCTCTTCTCTGCTAAGCACCCTCTCAAGCCCATACCCTGCCCCATTGGTCCCTTTTTATATCCTCATACACTGACACCCCATTGCTCTTCCTCCCACCCCATGTCACCCCCACATCCTGTCCTCTCCTCTGCTCCTCTGCCCTGTCCCCTCCTCCAAACCTCTTACACCTCCCTCCCTGCTCTCCCTCTCTCCTGTCTCTCCTGACACTACCTCTTTAAGCTCTCCTGGCACTCATTCTCTACCAAAGGCTCCTCGCCCAATAGCCTTGACCCTAGGCTCCTCTACCTCTGCTCCTGCCATAGCTTTCCCACTCTCCTGTTACTAAACCTCTCCTTTGAGACTACCATTGTGCCTCTGTCTGAAACATGCTGTTGTCCTCTCCCTCCCAAATGGGGTGACCCTCCTCTTCTGGGAACCATCTCGCTAGTGCCAACCTTAGCTAAATTATGAGAACACAGCCATCAACCAACTATCCTTGTTTCTCTCTGACTCTGCTATTTTCACCCTTCCAGTCTGGATTCAGAAATCCACTCTACCATCACATCTCTCCTAAGATTAACAGACACCAACTCCTCACACTTTGACAAAGGGCACATTACCTCAGCTATCTTTGTAGACCTGGCCAAAGTGTTTGACAATGTCTCTTACCTCTTCCTCCTTCACAGCCTTTCAGCTTCTGAACTATCCACTTCTGCTACAGGATGGTTCAGTGCCTACCTGTTCAGCAGGTCGCAATCATTAAGAATAGCTGATGCTATCTCTACCCCCGCCTATAACCACTATAGTCCCCCAAGGCTCAGTGCTAGGTCCCATTTTGTTCTCCATTTTTTAAATTACTTCTCCCTGGTTTGCACTGCATCCAGCACCTACATGTATGTGGATGATACAGTATTGTTTACCTCTGCATACTGTTGTTGAAGTCACTACCAGGCTCCAGTTCGACTTCACTAAAATCCAACTCTGGTTTAGTTCTCATTAACTCTTCCTAAATGCCAAGAAGGCAGTCTCCATGTCCTTTGGCAAAGGCAGAGACTCTCTAGGCTAAGTCACCTTCCCACCTTTCACACCCTTGATGGGACTGCTCTTGAGGACTCCTTCTCTTTCAGGTATCTCAGCATCTAGCTGAAAGGACACCTTGGCTTCTCTGTACACATTGATGCTGTTCTGAATAAACTAAGGTCCAAGCTTGGGGCCCTTTACAGAAACCACAGCTACATCCCACTCACCGCCAGGCATGAGTTGGTACAGAAGATGATCATGCCCATTTTCGACTTCTGCAACATAGTCTCACGATGCTGCCCCACAGTCCCGCCCTATCCAGACTGGACTTTCTTCAATTCCTTCTGCAGTGTTTTGCTCTTCATGCCCCTCTTATCGCACTCATCATTGTGACCTCTTCTGCTCTCTCAACCTCCTTCCCTTACGCTCCCTGGCATACGCTACATGGTGCTAAGTTCACCTCTAAATTCTGGCTTGAATCTCCTCTTCATATCTCCTCCTCTATTGGCACCCCTACCCACTCCCTCTATTCCCTGAGATCAGAGGCTGACACTTGTACCCTCTCAGTCCCCTGCAGAACTACTTCCTCTGGTCAAAAGCCTCCTCTTACCACTTACCTAAAATGTGGAATGCACTCCCTCCACAAATCTGCCACTCCTCCTCCCTATATTCCCTTACCTCTGCTCTGCACAATTAGCTTCACCTACCTGCACCTGCTTCTGACCCCTCCTTGCTTACCTGTCTCCCTCACACTTTTTCTGTCCGTCTCGCCTCCTCTTTCTCACCCCCACACCACCTGCACTTATACTACCTCTATAGACTAGCTCTTAAAAGGGTGACTGGATCCTATGTGCTCACCCTGCTGCATCTGCATCACTAGTGAACTGCCTGTAATGTATGCATTGTCAACCTTACATCCTATGCGTGGTCCCTGTACTGATTCTATATGTATGCTGCTCCTATGAACTGCCAGTACAGTAACCAAGGTATCAGCCTATTATGTACTCAATTGCCATGAACCTGTTTTGTAACTGTATGTATGTATTCACCATCTGTTATGTATGTATTTAAACTCTCACTCTGCACATCCCTCCCCCATTCCCCAGGATGTACCATGAAACAAGCATTAAGTTGCGAGTATATCTTTCCTGGTGAAACAATTCAATAAATAAATAAAATAAATGAAAAACAAACACATAGGTAGGGAAGTAATATACACAGCCTATGTGAACTACATTCTCAAAATGATTTGTAATTTGCTCAGAGATGCTGGAGACTGGGTGTTTCCCTGACCTCATCTCAGATAACTACTTGACCAAATGGTATTGCCTGGCCTGTGTTAGCAATACCCAGAACATTTATTCATGATGCTTGAAAGTATATCAGAAGCTTTCATTTGCAACAGCAGGAACTTGGAGTATGTTGCCTTGCACCCTAACTAGGGTAAGTGTTGCAGCAGTGGATCCTGTTCTATCCGGGATACCTTATACATATCATTAACTGTTTGCCTACCAGTGCCTGACCCTGCTGGAAGCAGTTTTTGACAAACTGGCTGTGTTCCATACAACAGATCTCCTAGAGGGAGATATTTAAAATGAGAGAGTGGAAACACCTTCCTTAGTAATGGTACAACCCACTAGGAAACATTGAAACATAGAATTTGACAGCAGATAAGGACCACACGGCCCATCCAGTCTGTTCATTTTTCTACCTTATGAATGTGCCATAGGACTTTACTCTGTCAATGGCCTATTTATTCATACTCATCTGTATTGTTCCTGTATGCCTATCCCATGTTTGTTTGAAGCCCTGCAGTGTAGTTATATCCACCACTTCCTGAAGTTAGCCATTCCATGCATCCACCACACATTCTGTGACAAAAGAACTTCCTCATGCTACTCCTTAATTGGCCTCCCTCTAATCTCATGCTGTGTCCTCTCTTGCCCTGCTATTTTTCTTATACTGATGTAACCCCTTGTTGCAGGGGTTACTAGAATCCCAGTAAGACCTAGTGGTAGACAGGAAGACAGCTTGTGAAACTCCAGTTAAATGGGTTTCACACTGTCTCACTCTGTCTCAGTCCAAGCTGAGACTGAGAGATGACATCACCATAGAACTGTCGCAGCTGCATAAGCTACATTGGAATTTGCAGCACAGGGAGTGAGTTAGAACTTTTGGGAGTTTTCAAAGTCAGTTTGCTGTTTACTTCCTAGTGAGAAGGAAGTCTTCTGTTTACCTACAAGCAGGAAGGTAGTGTTTTATTTACCTCCTTGGGAGAAAGTTAGTATCCAGTTTTAAGTGGTGGAGACCGCTGTCCAGGTCTCAGTGCCCCTCCCTCCGGGGGAGCAAAGTCCTCTGTGGATTCCAGGGCAATCCCTTAATTTCCACTACAGAAGAAAGCTGCCTTTTACAGTTTCTGTTCTGGTTTGATAACAGTGAAAGAAGTGGTACTTGCCTGTGGGGCACCTGCAATGAAAGGGTGAGTGTTTTGATCTATTTGAGAGGGCAAATAATATGTTTCTTCAGTTTGGAAAACATGAAGAAAGCTGGGATGTGAACTACTATTTGGGAGGCCTATTGTACTAGGACAAACAAATGGAGTAGTTTAAAATTTAAAGTCTGAATGGATTTCAAGTAATGCTGTAGAGGGAGTGCTTCAGATCATCCACCGTTTAATCTACATTTCAAAGTTTAAGTTTCTGTTTGTCCAGAGAAATGTCCGGGTATGGGCTGTGGAGCTGGAGGTGGAACACCCCCATCTTTAGTGACCAGGTCCACCTCTACAGATATCTACTGTGATTGCTACTATTGCTTCATGCGCCTGGCCAGTGATGAGGTAGTTACCCAGGCATTAGGTCAATAAATTTGGAAAATCTCTCTAGGAGTCACAGACTCTAAGTTGTGTGGCGAGCCACAGCTTGGGGAAAATATAGTCCTTGTTTGATGGGAGTCCAAGGAAGTAAGAAAACAAATTTCTAGGAGTCGCAGGACTCTAAGTGGTGTGGGAGCCACAGTTTGGGAAAATATTCTCCTTGTTTGATGGGAGTCCGAAGGAAGTAAGAAAACAAATCTCTCTTGGAGTTGCAGACTCTAAGTGGTGTGGGAGCCACAACAAGTAAAATTTGGGTTCATCCTTTAAATGGACTGTCAGTCAAGTGGCGGCAGGGGAGCCAGGTCAGTCGGGCTGTGTATCCAAAGTGCATGCAAGTCCGGGCTGAGTGCCTGGTGGGTCCAGAGCCAGAAAACAGTAGAAATGGGTTCATTCTTTAAGTGGACCGCCTTGTAGTCTCTATCTGCATATACAGTAAATGTAGCCCCTTGGGGTCCATCTATGCTTTGTTATGTTCAGCTAGTTATGAATAAAAGCCACACTGAAAATTCAATCCTGGTTCTGGACATTACAGTTATTGCTTCCTGTAGTTGGTTTACTTGGGTTCCCTGTGCAGAGTAGCAAGCGTTAGGTCCCTTGTGCCAGGTAACCTCATCCTCCCGAGCCCAGGTCCTACTCAGGTATTGTGTTGCCAACGCCAACAGCATGCCACCTGTCATTTTAGTAAAAGGCAGGGTGAGGGGTTACATTGAAACATGTTAGACTGTTTCACCTTGTTAATGCCCTTAACATATTTGAATGTTTCGATCATATAACCTCCCTCCCTCCTTTGCTTTAGGACACATATTGAGCTCCATTAATATTTTCTCATATGTTTTCTGATGTAGTTCTTGCACCATTTTTATTGCCTTTTTGGACTGCCTCTATTTTGTTAATGTCCTTGTGCAGGTGCAGCCTCCAGTATTGCACACAGTACTCCAGATGGGATCTAAACAGTGTCTTGTAAAGAGGGATTATTTCCTCCCTCTTATGACTTGTGATACCCTACTAATATCTCAACATCCCTCTAATTTACTGATTTCACTTTTACAATAAATGTCTTACCTACTGCTTTAGTGATCTGCTTGATGATTTCAGGTCATCAGTGAGGATGATGCCAAGTCTCTTTCTTCTCTTGTAATTGCCAGCATCTCCTCCCAACCTATAGGTAGCTTCAGGGCTTCTCTTCCTATGTGCATGATCTTGCACTTTTTATGAAACCCCCAGATGTCGCTTCTCACGCCATTTTGCCAGTTTTTCCAGATCTCTTTTCATTCTGCTCACACCATCTGGATCATCTATTTTGTTGCAGATCTTGGTGTCATCCGTGAACAGGAAAACTTTACCCTCCAGTCCTGCAATGTCACTGATGAAGATATTGAACAGGAATGACCCCAGGACCAATCTCTGAGGTACACCATTTATGACTTGCATCTCTTCTGACTGTATACCGCTTACCACTACTCTCTGTTTTTTGACCACCAACCAGTTTTCCACCTAGCTGACCAACTTCTGACCCACTCTGAGCATACCCAGCTTATTAATCAAGCTTCTATGAATAGTATCAAAAGCTTAAGGAAGTCAAGGTAGGCAACATCAACTGCACTTCTGGGTCCACCCACTCAGGTTTCCAGTAAAATAAATGTATGAGATTAGTTTGACAGGACCTTCCTGTTGTAAACCCATGCTGTCTTGGATCCTGTGCTCCTATGGATTTCAGGTGTTGCACTATCCTTTCCTTAAAGGAAAGTCCTCAACATTTTTTCTTTATACCTGCATAGTTTGTGGGCATAACTATTGATTCCTGTCTTTTACCCTCCTAATGTCATCTTAATTTAAATATAAATGAAGTCACTTCACTCTGCTCTGCCCAGGTGTGAAAAACTGATTGGTGCCTGTGAACATGTGGGATAATAACTGACACAACAAAGCAGGGATCAAGATGCAAAAAAATGCACGAATGCATTCATCAATTTATTTTCAGAAATAAACAAAAGTCAAATAATGTGTCCTGCATAGGAAATTCAGACTTTGCTTCCTTCAGCAGAGTCTGCAGCTTTGCTTCAGCCCAGATAGTCCAGTGAAGACTTTGCTCAAGTAACCTGTGTGGAATCCACTCACACATACCAACTGTAGGTCTTACATACTCACTGTCAGCACTAGACTGACTCGACTATCTAACATTCCCTAGTGGTGAGCCCTTTTTATAACTCTCTGTAATTACATTACATAATGGGGGTTTCCATAGGCCATGACATTACATAATTGGGGAGTTTCCATAGGCCATGATGTCACAGGCATTATTATTCTATTTTATATGCAGCCTGCAATCACAACATCACTGGGGCTGCTTCTGTACAGGGTACACTTTATTCTAGACACTCAGGGCTTACAGTTACCCTTACCCATAGTGTCTCACTAGCCAGCAGTCAAGTATTCAAGTGACTTTTATCTTGCTGCTAGCGCAGCAGATCAGCTTTTGCTGTCGAGCATGCCATTGCTCCAAAGCAATCATTCTTTTACTTGCTCTGAACAAGGAGAGTACATTCAGCCGCTGTATGTGGCTACAACAACGACCAGACAACCCACCAAAAAAAAAGAATTGCTTGGTTGCACTCTAGTGGCTAGTGCTGTCCTCACTCTGGAGCCACATATGTCAAACAAGCTGCACTCAGCAGCAGCGGTTCCGAGCTCAGCACCCCAGAAATGGGCACTACACTTTTCTTAAACCAAGGGCACCAGACATTAACAATAAAACATGACTTGCACTATTTCCTATCTCTGCAATCAGGAGTATAACGCATGTGCATAAAGATGGGGTAAAGTGAATAAGGGACAGTAGGAGTTTTTGGATAATGCCAGGTTGGCCACGTGACAATAATTTAAAGAAAAGGCAGAAAAATAGGAGAAAATGAAGGACTGAAAGGAAAAAAGGGAATTGCACATATTCATATTTATGACGGGGTTTAAATACATAACAGGGGCTCCTGTTACAATGTATAGCTACAAAGTCATGACCCAACTCAGGCAAAGCAGCATGGGTACAAATGATGCGTAGATGATCATGCCAGTAGTAGCTCTGCAATCAGTCAGTGCTGTCACACAGCTTCGGAAGTAACTGCACTCTTGTCTTGGGTTTGTCAAACACACTTTTCAAGTTAAGTTCCCACTATTTTCTGTGTAAAATGTGTGTCTGAGTTGGAAAAGAAAACATTTAGAAGGGGCTACTGCTTACTTTGTTATTCATCTGATTATATGATTTTACTAGTAGAACAGTGGCTATTTGTTTGCTGGCTCGCAGAGCTTTAAACACCTTTGCTTTCACTGCCCTGGTCTCCTGCTGGCACACAAAGTCTACTGAGCAAGTGACCATTTTTGAGGTTTAATTTCTGATATCTTTTTTTATGTGCTAGCCTACAACAGGGTGACACCAAGTATACAGAAGTGTTTACTTCTAGTTTTTAATTTTAAATTTGCCTCAGCTATGTTGGATAATTCTAATCCCAGAAAGAATGAATACTCACCATCCTTCTAAACACAGGGTATTACAGAAAACTGTATGCTACTAGACTAAGAATGACTATAGTTTACCAGTTTTATGCTTTTACAATGCAAGTAATCTTAACTGTCTTAATTTGTGAATACATATCTGCTTAGGTGCAATGTATTTTCACAGTTGATCACCACTTTCTGTAAGTTTTTCCCTTATTCATACCTGAGATCAGTTCATACTATCTGCTATTTTACCTGCATTATTTTCTATGATTCTTTGCAAAGTTGGAGTGCTCCATTGGTTTACATAAGGCATTTGAAACTACAATTTTCATATTTTAGATGGCACATTCAAACAATTACGGCCACCACTCAACTAACAAGACTCTTGTTCATTGAGCAGTGGCTGTAATTAGTTTGAATTCGCCTCTTAAACATTAATAATTCTGATTTAAAACATTGCCCGATAGAAACCAATGGAGCACCCCCACCACACACACACACACACACACACACACACACACACACACACACACAGAGTTAACAAACAAATTAAGGAAAATAATGCAGGCAATGCAAACATGTGTGAACTGATCTCAGGGAGAGAAAAGGGAAAAACTTACCAGAAAGTGGTGATCAACTAGAGACATTATGGGAGGACAATGGTTGGGGACCTTGTTGGAAGCCAGAAAACCATCAAGGGTGTTAAAATCCCTATCCTAGAAGAGACTCAGATGCCCTGTCATATAAGCATGTTGTATCATGCATCCCAAAGGATGCGTGATCCCCTGCTTCATGCTTACCAGACAATGGGACAACCCTCAGATCCTGGTTGGATGAGTCCCCACTGGCCCTCTTGGGAGGACAGGGAATCCAGGTGATAGGGGACATTTTGTACCAAACACAATGGTATTCATGTCCTACCAGCAAATACAGGAAAAATACCAGCTCCCAAGCAGGACTTGTGGCAGAGAACAGCAAGAGGAAGAAGCTGCTGTTAGAACTTTATTACTCTACTGGACTAAAGAACTAAACTTTGATACTGGGAACTTCAATTTAGGGTAAAACAAACAAAAGGAGTGTGTTTGAGCTGGGTGAAGGAATTGTTATCTGTGCAGTTAGCTAGTGAAAAAGAAACTGTGTATTAGGGGAGTGGCTTAGATAGAAGGAAGCCAGGTGTTTGCATTTAAAAATTGACCTAGATAGCTTGTGGCAGAGAACAGCATGAGGAAGGAGCTGTGGTCAGAACTTTACTGGGACTATATTGCCCTCCTTCCCTCCCTCCCTCCACCCCCACCCCACCACTAGCTGGTTTTGCTTTTATAGGCACAGGATTTGACTGATAACAGGAACTTCCTGTTTGGGAGCAGGAAGGAAGTGATCACAGAGGCACAAAGACTCATCATCCTAGAAGGAAAGAGTAGCCTCCATCCCCCACTAGCTGCTGGAGGTCTGACTCTGAGCAAGTAAGATGGAGACTACTGAGGAATATAGGGACTTACTGTCCCAGAACAGGATGATCAGGAGCTTTAAGGGCACAGAGGTAGTAAGAAAGTAGGGAAGGAAAAATATATAAAAAAATAAATAAAATAAAAGAGAGAGGAAAGATTATGTATACAAAACAACAGTTAAGGGACTCAAATTAGCATGATGGGAGTGGTGCAGTGCAGTGACTGTGGAGCAGCAGTGTTCGAGAGATGTTCTGGAGGATGCGGTGTTGTTCCATCTGCAGGCACCTCTCTGGGATGAGGGAGGAGGTTGTTCATCTCCAGGCTGAGTTGACTAAGATTCTGGGACTCCTTTCCCACCCAGAGACCACCAGAGCCATTGCCGCTGCCTCAGAGGTTGCCAAAAAGAGGAGCTGTTGGACCACAGTGGGCTCAGGGAGGGTGAGGGTGGTAGAACAGAGGTGCATCCTTCCAGTTGTACCTTCCACAATTCATATGCCATTTGGCAGAGTGTGGTTCCTCTGTGGATGCACCTACAGTGGAGGCCAAGGAGGATGTTGGAAGCCTCCACAAAGGAGATGAACAGGAGGGTGGTATGGGACCCCACAGGAGAAGGAAACAACTCCTGGTGGGGGAGTCCATTGTTGGGAGGGTAGAACTGGGGAGGAGGAGAGAGGGAGGTAAGGTAACTGCCTGGTGCCATGGCTTGAGGGACAGAGAGGAATCCTCAGGATCATGAGAGCAGCTGCACGGGGAGGGAGCTGGATGTTATTGTCCACCTAGGGACAAATTTACCTGACTGGGAAAGGGACCAGGAACAGTGCAGAAGGAGTTTGTGGAGTTGGGGAGGGGCCTTAGACAAGTAGCACACAAAGTAACCTTTCTCGGAGGTGCTGCTGCTCTGTCTATAGTATGGGTGAGGTTAGGTACTCGCACCATGGAATTCAATCAGTGGTTGAAAAGGTTGGCAGAGCTCAGGGTCTTGGCTTCACTGGGAACTGGGGGTTCATCTGGAGGGATGCAAGCCTATATTGATGAGATGGTCTGCCTCTGTCCAGGAGGGAAACTTGGATACTTGGTGATAGGTTTAAATGCTTCATTGGCAAGCATTTAAACTAGCCAAGGGGAGGCACTGAAAAGGAGAAGGAATCCTAGCCCCTCAGAAAATGAGGGTAGTTAGTGAGGTAAACACCAAGATAGAAAAGTTGATAGGAGAAGGGCAGGGGTAAATTGAGAAAAGACAAAGGCAGTAAGGACAGGGATGGGGCAAAAGGGTAAGCCCATAAAAAATGGAGGGTAATAATACCAATGCTCATAGTCTAGGTAACAAGCCCTGATCTGTGGCCTTGATGGAAGCCGGATGCCTGGATATTGTGGCAGTCATAGAAACATGGTACACAGAGAACCATGACTGGATAAGCAGATACCAGAGTACACAATCTATAGGAGGGACAGGAGAGTAGAAGAGGAGGAGCAGTAGCTCTCATATATGGGAAGGACTCCGAAGCAATGGAACTAAAGGATAAACAGGGAGGAGAGGAGGCACTGTGGGTCACCTGGAGACTGGAAATTGCACCACAGTATGCACAGGGGTTATATACAGACCCCCATCCTCAGGGAGAGGAATTGGACAAGGAAATGAGAGAAGGCATCCTTAGACATGGCAGAGAAAGGGAGATATTGCTGATGGGGACCTGAATATGCCAGATGTTAATTGGAGCACCGCTGCTGCAGCCACATCCAAGAGCAGGGCCATTCTGATGCCCCACAGGGGCATGCCCTCAGACAGATAGTGTTGTAAACACAGTCAGGAAGGAGCAATCTTAGACCTGGTAGTCTCAAAGGGGGACGGAGAGAGGATCTCAGATCTAGAATGGGTAGCTATCTGGGAACAAGTGACCACCAAACAATGTGGATCACAATAAACTCAGCTGTAGAGTCAAGCCATACAAAAGTGTAGGTCCTGGATTTCAGGAGGCTGATTTTGTCAAAAATGGAGAGTGCCCTGAAAAGTACCAGCAAACAGGCAAGAAGGAGGGGTGAAGGAAACAATGGGAAACATCAAAACTGCAATCTCAGATTCAACAAGCCTTTGTGTGAAGCAAATAAATCAAAACAAAAGAAAAAAAACTATGGTTCTCAAAAAAGGTGGCAGGGAAGGTTGAGAAAGACTACATCTGGAAGTATAAGGAAACACAGAAGGAGCAGGAAAGAGAACTGTATCAGTAAAGCAGAAGGAAGTGGGGAAGCAAAATAGTCAGCAAAAGGCCAAAACTAAGGAAAAGATAACCAACTCGGTTAAGAAGGGGAATAAAACCTTTATAGGTACATTAAGGAGCAGAAGACAAAGGAGGGATACTGAGGCTGAATAAAGAGGAGGGTGGGTGGGCAGAGAGGACAGTGGAAAAGCAGGGATACTGAATGAATACTTCTGCTCAGTATTGACAAAGGAAGAGGAGGGGAGGCACTCTAATTCTGTCAATAATAGAAGCACTCTGGATAGGTGGTCAATATCAGTACTTTCACAGAAGAAAGGGATCTGAAAGAACCCTTAAACTGAAGGTGGATAAAGCAATAGGGCCTGATGGGATTCACCTCAGAATTTAAAAAGAAGTAAGTGAAGAACTTGTAGTAACACAGACTACCTTTTGACAAATCATGAGGATGGTGGTACCTGAGGACTGGAGGAGGGTGAATGTGATTCCTTCACAAAAGTGGGAGCAAGACAGAGGCAGGAAAGTACAGGCCTGTCAGTTTGACCTCATTGGTAGGGAAAATGATGGAATGACTTCTGAAGGAAAGAACTGTTGAGTACCTATAGGCTAGTGGCACAGGACCCAAGACAGCATGGATTTACAGTGGGAAGGCTTGTCAGATAAATCTAATCAATTTCTTTGACTGGGTGACCAAAGTAGTAGACCAGGGAGGGGCTGTGGACATAGCCTACCTAGACTTTGCAAGGCATTTGATACAGTCCCACACAAAGATTAATAAACAAATTAGCCAGCCTTTGAGTGAGTCCCAGACTGGTAGCCTGGGTAAAATATTGGCTAGACAACAGGACACAGAAGGTAATAGTAAACAGAGTCCACAGTGTAGCAGCAAGCACTAGAGGTACCGCAGATTTAGTACTGAGTCCAGTTCTTTTAATGTCATATAAGTAACATTGCAGAAGACTGGAAAGAAAGGTATGTCTCTTTGCAGACAACACAAAGATCTGCAACAGGGTTGATAGACAGGTGAGTGGAAAGGATGAGAAGGGACTTGCAAGGTTTGAGGAATGGTCAAATGTACGTCAGCTTAGATTCAATGCAAAGAAGTGAAAGTAGTGCACCTGGGAAACAATACCCAGGGAAGAGTATACAATGTGGGGTGAGATACTGACAAGAACAAAATGGAAAGGGACCTGGGGGTAGTTACATCAGATGACTTAAGGTGGCAAGCAATGTGAGAAGTCAGAAAGGAGGGCTGGGGATACTGGGATGCATAGGAGAGGCACCAACAGTAGAAAACAAGATGTTGTTATCCTCTGTACAGACAATTGGCTAGACCCAATCTGAGTACTGCGTAGAACCGAGATTCCATTCAATAAATGACACAGATAGGTGGAAGTCTCAAAAGCAGGGCATCCAAAATGGTGCAGGGTCTGCACCAGAAGACATATGAGAGAGTCTAAAGGATCTTAATATGAATACCACTAAGGAAAGGAGGAGAGGGGATTTGAAAGAAACTTTCAAGTAGCTCCAAGGGAATCAACAAGGAGGTCAGAGTGTAGCATCTTTCAGAAAAAGAGATGTGCAAGAACAGCAAAGGGCAATTTGAAGATAGAGAGGATGGCTCAGAGGTAATGTGAAGAAGTATTTGTTCACAGAGAGGGTTGTGGATGCATGGAACAGCCTTCTTGAGGAGGTTGTGGAGTCAAAACAATGGGGAATTCTAGAATGCATGGGACAGACATAAGGCAATTCCGGGGTGGAGAAGTAGGCTATTGGTTAACTGGGATCTGCAGCTTATCCATTAGGGTAGGGAAATGGGCAGACTAGGTGGGGCCAAGCGGTCCTTATCTGCCATCAAATTTATGTTTCTATGTTTCTATGACTTTTAGAAATTCCTGCAGCTTTAAGGTGCCATAAAAGCTCTCCAGGCCTCTCAGGGACAGGAACAGCAGTGGGAATGGCTGGAAGACCTACATAAACTAGGTAGGCAGAAAGGGATTGCTGGTAAGGCCTGTAGGACTCTGTGGATCATGTCCACCTGACTTTGACAACCATAGGCTCCATGGCAACAAGAGACACACAGGCCATTATATCTCCTGAACTGTGGGCTTGCTACTTAAAACAAGCCCATATAGGGTACAGCGACTCTCAAAGTCAAATGTTACAATTGAAAATACTACACTGATGGTATCAGACTCAGCACAACTGCACAAGATGGGCTTCCTCCCTAATGCTCAGTGTTTGATTGCCAATAGAGCCTGGCACACCTTTTTCATATATTGTGGCAGTGCCTGAAACTGTCCCACTACTGGGCGATAGTTTTAGTAGACTGTTCCAAGGTTGTAAGCCATAGGAATGATCCACCACCCCTTCTATTATTAGGTGACACCTCGGCACTGGAGCCGTTGAAGCTACTCCCGTGAAATAGTGGGTGATGACAGCACTGATGGAAGCCAAGAGAGCTATCCTTATGAATGGAGTCAACCACATCCTCCATCCTTAGTGGTATGGCATGCAGCGGTGGGATGGGTGGTCATTCTAGAGTGTCTCGCCTACTGCAACCTGAATAAGGGGACTAAATATTAACACAAGTGTGATGCCTATCTTCACTCTCATCCATACTTGGTACCTCCCACCCCACCTAGCAACCCCTATTTTGAACGCTTTTGACACCTAAATATTCCACTGTCTCAAATAAGGGTACACCACAAAGTTACCTTGGCACAAACGCTGGACAAGATAAAACTGGAGTCACCTGGAACTCTTGATTGACTTCTATGTTTATTTTCAGTAGACGAGGATGTGAATAATATCCATTGATTGTTCTTTATATAATTCTGAAATGGTAAACTAAAGTTATTACTGTTTGAGTTGATATAGTTATACTGCTGAGATGATTGACATAAAATGTATTTGAACCCTTTGATGCTGGACATATAGCCTTATTAGGAGCACAGTACTGACGTTTGGTCTTCAGTTTCTATGCTATGACTATATAAAGTGGCATTCCCCAGGATGAAACCCACTTTTTAAAGCACTCAGGTATGCTACAGCAGACCTACTGAATAAAGCAATGTAATTTCGACAATTAGTCCCTTTTGTCATGCAGGAAACTGTGGTATCTACTTCATCCTGGCAGTGCTTAATATGTATACCCTTGAGGAAAGAAGGAGAGAGGGGACATGATAGAAACTTTTAAGTACCTCAAGGAAATCAACAAAGTCCAAGAGGGTAGCATCTTTCAGAAAAGAGATGTGCAAGAACAAGGGGCACAATTTGAAGATAGAGGGGAGAGCTCAGAGGTAATGTGAGGAAGTATTATTTCATGGAGAGGGTTGTGGATGCATGGAAAAGTCTCCTGAGGATGTCATGGAGTCAAGTACAGTGGGGAATTCAAGAATGCGTGGGACAGACATAAGGCAGTCCTAGTGGGGGTAGGAGGAAGTAAGCTGTTGGTTAACTAGGATCTGCAGCTTATCTGTTAGGTACAAAAATGGGCAGACTAGGTGGGCCAAGTGGCCTTTATCTGCCATCAAATTCAAGTGTCACATTTTCCTGAATGACAAAGGGACTAACTGTCATTGAAATTACACTGCTTTATTCAGTAGGTCTGCTGCAGCATTCTGCAGAGTGCTGAAAATCCTGCAGAATTGGGTTTCATCCAGTGTACTTTGCATTTCTAGATATTTTGCCATATTTGTCATATCTGAACACAATAATAAAAAATATTTAATGTTAAAAAGAAAGCGGAGATCAACTGTGAAAATGCATAGCGCCTGCCACATACTTATTCGCAAATTAAGACAATAGTTAAGAATAATTGTGCTGTGAAAGTGTAAAACTGGTACAATATAGACATTCTTAATCTAGTAGCATACTGTTTTTCTGTAATATCCTGTGTTTAGAAGGATGGTGAGTATTCATCCTTTCTGGATTAAATTATCCAACATAGCTGAGGCAGAATTTTAAAATTAAATACTAGAAATAAAACACTTCCTTTATACTTGATGTCAACCTGCTGTAGGCCAACACATGAAAAGATATCAGAAATTATACCTCAAAATGGTCACTTGCTCAGCAGATTTTTTTTGCCAGCAGGAGACAAGCACAGTAAGAGCAAAGGTGTTTCAAGTTCTGTGAGCAGCAAACAAACAGCTACTAGCAGTAAAACCATATAATAAGATGAATAACAAAGGAAGCAGCAGCACTCTTCCAAATGCTTTTCTTTTCCCAACTGAGAAACACTGTTCACACAGAAAACAGTAGGAACATAGCTTTAAAAGTTTGAATGCCAAACCCAAAACAAGAGTAGTTATTTCCCAAGCTGTGTGACAGCACTGACTGATTATACAGCTTCCACTGGCATGAGCACCTACGCATCATCATACCCATGCTGCTTTGCTCGAAGTGGGGTCATGAACTTTGAAGTGGCACCAACCAGTTTTCACACTAGGGCAAAGCAAAATGAAGCAACTTCATTTATATTTAAATTAAAATGACATTAGGAAGGTAAAAGAGAGAGAATCAATATTTATGATCACAAATTATGCAGGTATAAAGAAAAAATGTTGAGGGTACTTTCTGTGCCTCCATAATCTTACTCACTACTGAGGTAAGACTGACTGGTCTATAGTTCCCTGACTCCTCCCTGCTGCCACTCTTGTGGAGCAGGATCACATGAGAACTTCTCAGTCTTCTGAGACCTTTCCTATGCTCAGAGACTCACTAAACAGTTCTGTTGGTGGCTCTGCTAGTTCTGCCCTTACAGTATCTTCTTTAGTACCCTGGGATGTATGCCATCATGTCCCATTGCCTTGTCCACCCTGAGCTTAGCGAGCTCTTGTAAGACCCTTTCTTTTGTGAAGCAACGTGTACACCTCCTCTCTGTATCCATAGTGCTGAGCTATGGGACTCTGCCTCTACCTTCTCCTCAGTAAATACTGAGCAGAAGTATCTATTTAGTATAGATGCTTTTCCTTGGTCCTCCTCCACACACTCCCCTTATCTCCTTTGATCTTAGCAATACCACCTGTGGACCTTCTCCTTTCACTAATATATCTGTAGAATGTGTTGTCCCTTCTTTTACTATTCGTGCTAGTGTTTCCTCAGTTTGGGCCTTTGCCTGCCTTACTGCCATCCCTGCTTCTCTTAGAGAAGTTTGGTGTGCCTCCTATCTTCGTCCCACTGTGTTCCCTTATATTTCCTGAAGGCCATCTGTTTGGCTCTGACCTTTTCTGCTACTGTTTTTGAGAACTAAAGTGGTTTCCTCCTTCTTTTGCTCTTGCTTTTCTCCCTAACACAATGGGATATTGCTTCAAGTAATGCATCCTTAATGCTTTCCCACTTTGACTGTACCCTCACCTGTATTTCTTCTTGCCAGAGCTAGCTTAACTCTGTTGGCCATGTATTAAAGTCAGCTCCTCTGAAAGCCCATATTTTGCCTTGAAATGGGATGATTTAGTTCTAGTGGCCAAATTGAACCATACCATGTGATGGCCACTGGCCCCTGGTGACCTTCTACCTTGAGATCTATGATCCTTTCCCCATTAGTCAATACTAGATCCAGGATAGCCTTGTCTCTTGTGGGTTGTTGTACCAATTGTTTAAGGTCCTTCCCTGCAGGAACCCACTATGTGCCTAGTTCTGGCAGATGTTCTGCTTGTATTGACCAATCCGTGTCTGGCATGTTGAGGGCTCCCATTGTCAGAACCTCCCCTTTAGCTGTCATGTTTTGTATATCTTCTAACAGTAATGTGTTTGTGTCCTCCCCTGATTTTGAGGGCTCCAGACAAGCTTAGTTCATATGGCTGTCCCATTTCCTGTTTCCAGGGTGGCGTACAGTTCTTCTGGCTCCTTATGTGTATTCTGAATTTCTGTAGCTTTGATATTTTCATTGACATAAGGGCCACTCCCCCTTCACCTCAGTCTCTTCTGAACAGTACATAGCCAGGTACTGAAATCTCCCAAATGTGGTTACTGGTGAACCATGTTCTTGCAAATGATTGTATATGTCCAGTTTAGACTCTGTCATTGTTGCCTCCTGGACTGGGTTCTTGTTTCCCCAGATTGCGGGCATTGTGTACATGAATGTGTATATTGCTCCACATTTGTGACATCAATATGGCAGGTACCACACAGCATGTTGCTCAGTGAATTCTGCTAAGTGAATCTATTTTGGTGAAAGGTTTTTATATGGTTCCACTTGATAATGACCTTGATGGGGATTAAAATCAGAATACCAGTGTCATTGTTACACAAAACATTGCCTATCCAGTATGGTCACAAAATGATGCTTCCCCATGGTAAAGGATAACTGACAACATGAATATTCAAGACTAGTAGCCCTAATCATGAATCTTGGGAATGTGATATGTCCAGAAACTGGGCCAAACTACTGCTTCTCCACTGCTCATGCTGTCATTGGTTAAATAATTATGTTCTTAGTGAACCAAGTCATCAAAACTAAGTCATACATTACATTCTAACACTCAATGTGTATATTGCTCCACTCACCCTACACGTACAGTTTCTGTTGAACTGTAAAGATGAACATGTGATAAAATCATTAATAGCATGAATCAAGCACGGCAATCTTTGTATACATGATTACATGATAGTGATTTTGATTATTGTATTTACAGTACAATATAATGTTGTCTCTGGTGTACAGTACTCTGTTACATGATGGTGATTTTGATTATTGTATTTGCTATGCAATATTGCCTCAGCTGTCCCCTGACACAACATTATAGTACATTTAGGACCTTGAAATATGCTGCTATGCTACAGGCTATATAACATTACAGATCCTTATGTATTGTGATACCACTTTGCAAGGGTATGAAACATGAGCCTGTTAGCATAGTCTTTGGGATCTGTCACTCTTATTTTCATATAACTGATTATTGCTATTATAAGTGCATATTATGCCAGATTAGCCTAGGAAAACTTAGGAGTAGATGTGCTGCAATGTATTGGTAAATAATTAGTAAGTAAGTTAGTTAGTAATAGTTTACTAGTGGGCCAGTGATTTTTATTTGTCTTTGGAATACACAAACTGCTGGACAGGAAATAATAAGTTTTTGCCATATGTAAATGTTCAGAGAAAACAGGACAAGAATACTGTCCAAGGTCATTCTGAGAGGAGCCTTTAGCAACTACAAAATAACAACTCAACACAGACACACACCATGAATAGTCATTTCCTGTTTCCTGAATAGGATAAGGAAATTGCTTACAAAAGCATAAGCTAAGAGAGAAAACTGTACAAATACAGGATCAACTTCAGGGACTCGTTGTCTCAAAGCCCATGTTACAGCTGGGGACTACAGTACATCTCTGTTTCTCAGGGTTGATATGTATTATGCTTTTTCTGATAATTTCCCACAGCTGTAGTAAATGCTTTATATGCTAGTTGTTGTGCTGTCTCTTTATGACTTTAGAACTCACCAACAAGACATACCTAGAAATATATCTATAATTTACATTGCTGCCCCAGATGGGACATGGGGTATGTAACCTTGCACCCTATCCAGGGCAAGTGTTACACCAGTGGGTACTATTCAATCCAGGATACTTTGTACATATCATTTACTGTTTCCTACCTGTGTTTGGTCTTGATGAAGCAGTGTTTGACAAACCAGCTACAGTCCATACAATAGGTTACCTAGAGGGATATCTATATATATATATATATATATATATATATATATATATTCTATGTAAAAAAAAATGCGTTAATGCATCATTTAGGTTAAAAAACAAAAGTCAGGAAATGAAAACTCTTTAGCGTTGTTCTTCCCTCCACCTGCCAATAATACCCAAAGGTGACAGGGTGTGATATTGGGGTTGTAAGACCTAAAAGTTACCCCATTTCATGTGTAATCATATTGAGAATGGGCAGCGAAAAGAATGGGGTAACATAAGGTCTCACAACCCTAAAGACACACCCCATCATCTGTCAATCTGGGGATGATTGGTTGGGGGGAGGGCAAACCTAATGATTTTTCATTTCCTGACTTTTTGTTTTAACCCTAAATCATGCATTAATTAGGTTTTTGCATAGAATTTTCTTACTGTTTGAGAATGAATACAAAACTAAGTACTTGCGCAAGTTGATGGGAGCCCAGGTCCTTGGGCCCTGTGCTCCCACCAGCTCACGGATGTTGATGGAAGCGTGGGCCCAACCAAACAACAGAACTTGGTGGGATCATGGACCCTTCAGGCCCTGCACTCCTACCAACCTGCAGAAGTTGGTGGAAGCATGGGCCCTTCAGGCCCTGCACTTCAACCAACTTGTAAATGTGTGTGTACCATCAACACCTCCAAATTTCAGTGTAAAACACCAAACCGTGTCAGAGATATAACATGTAAAAGTTTGAGATTTTCATTCATCAGAGATGCAGAATTCTGCACCTGTTAACATTTAACAGGCACAATGACTGAAAACTACATCCATGACACTAAGATTAGGTACCCTATCAATTTCAAGCCACCAGCAAAATGCAAAACACTGTCCACAACATGTAAATTGCATTATGCAATATCTCCTCAAACAAAAATTTTCTCCAACTTGTAAGCCTGATAATTCACATCTACAGGACATGCCAAGAACACCCTCAAAATTTCAAGTAAAAGACCAAACAGTTTCCGAGATATAACATGTTAAAATTTGAGATTTTCATTCATCGGAGTAGCACAATTCCGCACCTGTTGACATTTTACAGACACAATGACTGAAGAGTGCATCCATGACACTAAGGCTAGGTACCCTATCAATTTTAAGCCACCATGACAATGCAAAACACTGTTCACAAACGTAAAGTGTGCCACACAATATCTCCACAGAAAATATATTTTCCTACAAGTAAGCATGGTAATTGACATCTACAGGGCATGCCATAAACACCCTCAAATTTCAAGTAAAAAGACCAAACTGTTTCCGAGATATATAATGTTAAAGATTAGTAAAATTTGCCTATCTAATGCATTATAAAACCTGGCCATCTTGTCCCTATCTCACGATCAAAGAATCTCACGATAAAAGAATTTGCAGGCTCACGATCAAAGAATTTGCTGGCTCACGATCAAAGAATAAAAATGCTGAAAATCAAAATTTTGACACAAATGCTGCACATCACCACCATGGTTTGACAGAACTAAGCCCTGAGCAGAACCCACCTGATTTGTCTTCCTATGCCACCCTTGAGCTGAGAAAATTGCATTTTCAAAGGGCCATCTCATCCTCTCTCACGATGGAAGATCACGATCAAAGAATCTCTCGATCAAAGAATTTGCAGGCTCATGATCAAAGAAATTGCACGCTCATGATCAAAGAATAAAAATGGTGAAACGTGAGTTTTTGATGATTTAGATGAAACCATCACCATGCCTTGATAGAACAGAGGCCCTGATCAAATCCCACCCTCATTTGTCTTCCTAGGCCACCCTGAGCTGAGAAAATTGTATTTTAGGTCGCGATGCAAGATCCAATCAAAGAATCTCATGATCAAATAATTTGCAAGCTTGCAAACAAAGATCGATAGCAGCCACGATCAAAAAATTAAAAGCTTATAACTCTATTTTTGACCATTTTGATGAAACCAAAAGCATGGCTCGATAGATCAGAGCCCTCTGTAAAACCCATCCAGGTTTTACTTCAGAAGTGACCCTCGACAAGATATTTGTGTTTTTATAATCTGAAATCTAAAACAAGATGGCTTAACCTCACGAACAAAGAATTCTCGGGACATAGATTCTTGAACTGTGAGGCTGCAAATTTTGACCATCAGGTGGGACAAGATGGCCAGAACCCCATTCTTTGTTTGCAAAACATACATATAAATGTTCCCATTGACTTATAATGGGAACTTAAAAGTGGCATAACTTTGAATGCCTTAATATCTTTTCACGAAATGAAAAGCGGCATGTTCGCCACCAATGCTCTTTTCAAACAAGCCATCTTGTAGAGTGGCACACCATGACAGCCACATAGGGCCACATACACAATCAAAAGCTGCCTCAAAAACAGATAATTTTGCATTTTCAGTGTTTTGTGTGCAAAGACATAAGTTGACCAAAACAAAATTTGGCAAATCAAGAGATCTACCATGCTCCACCTGGCATACCAAATTTTAGGCAAATCCATTGAATGGTCTAAAGTTATTAATACACAAAATTTTGACTTTAACATAGAAGTGACATCTCAACCTAAATGTAGTGGCTGACTGTGCCACTATAAAATATATATATATATATATATATATATAGATAGATTTTTATGCAACAGGGGTCAGGATAAAACTGTAGAATAAAACCATTTATAATTACTGGTGACCCCTTTAATATCCTGAATTCAGGCACACTAAAAATGCGTAACAACCCGAAATCGAGTTATTACAGCGTTTCTAAACTTTTTTCACCACTAACATACTTTGTCTTCACTCACGCATATTGAGCCACTTAATTGGCTTGTGCCTGTTTGTCGGGCTGAGTGGTATTTAAAAATGGCGGCTCAGTTTTCCATTTACTGAGGAGCTGCTTTTATTTACTTGCTGCCTCCATTTCGCTGTTCATTTTTTATCTTTATCTGGTTGATCCTGCCTTTCAAACAGCAACAAATATCTGGTTGATCCCGCCATGCCCCGAATCGTAGACACGCTGACTTCAACTAAAATCCAGGCATGAGCTGTGGCTGACACCAAAAGAAAAAAAAAAAGTAAGTCCGAGCAGAGCGGGAGAAAGGAAAGTGTGTGTGTGTGCATGTGTGTGTGTGACACCAGTCTGTGAGATTGATTGGAGTGTGTGTGTGTGTGTGTGACAGAGTCTGTGAGATTGATTGTGTGTGTGCATGTGTGTGTAAAACACACTGAGCAAATGCACCAGTAATTATAAAAAATAAATAACTGTTTTGTAGTTTTTTTCACACACCCTCGGTGTGTGATGACCTTATAAACCTCTCGTTACCGCTCTTGGGGGTTTATGGGTCATCATACACCCTCAGGTGTGTAGAAAAATCCATAATACACAGTTGCCATCATCTATTATTCTTTCTATATTTCACTACTATGGTAATAAATTTATTTATTACCATAGTAGCTCATTTATCTACACAGTTCTCTTCAGAATTCATTTAGAATGTTCAGCCTCAGAAGCAGTACTAACCATATTTAAATGTGGATAACTTAAAATTGAAAAAATAACATGGTACTGTGAGCATGAAAGTTGTTCAGCACAAAATTATCTACAAAATGAATAATGTTTAATTTATATAAACCTTGTATATTGTATATGATTTGCAAGAAAACTGAAGAAAATGTATTTTTTTTCACTTTTTGACAAACAAATATGAATAACTTTAAACAAAAATGATAGCATGGTAGTGTGAGGATGAAAAATGTTCAGCACAGAAATATCTACAAAATGAGTGGTGTTTCATTTATAGATACCATTTGTTTTTTTTTAATTAGCAAAAAGAGCAAAAATTCAATTTTCTTTTCCTTTTGACAAATTATTTACACCTACCAAAATCAAAATGTTCACACAAGACCTAAACCTGTTGCATAATTGATTATGCAGTGGTTCAGTGTGTGATAATGCATTATCTTGTACAGTTTCAGTGACCTCTCATAACTCACTCATGCCTTCAGCACTCGTGAGATTACTTTAGGTCACTGGAAACGTACAATATAAATGCATTATCACACACTGAACCGCTGCATATCCCTTTATTATACAACGATGCTGTCAGATAAATGAGAGTATAAAACATGATATCTCATTTTGGGCCGTGAAGATAACATTGTTATCTTCATGTTTGCGCCGGCGCGGTTCCACGTTCCCAGCACGTCATATCGAATTATCTGGTTAGATACTTTTTACCACCGATTATTTTCTAGACTATGCGATCGAAAAGAGGATTTATTTGTACGATTGCAACGTTTTATCGTGCCCGAAGTTCAGTGTTGATTTTCAGAATTTTCAGAAGTTATTTAAAGAACTGATTAGTAGACGAAGCCGGTGAGTTGCAACGAAGCGATCTGCCGCCCGGCGCAGACACCGCGCCCATTTACTGCTGAAAGGCCGCTCTGTCACTGCTGCACTCTGTGTCAGTTTGAAGCTTTTTACAACGTAACTACAGAAAATTACAGGAAATTCTAACTTACTGAACTCGGGCACATTCTAAAAAACATTTACCAATGTACAAATCGTCACTGTCTATAGCGCCCGGTCACGCCACAATTCTAGGGAAAGTGAAACTACTCAGAGTGGCAGGATCAACCAGATAACCATGTAAATGTCACTTTTCCCAAAATAATAGCAGGATCAACCAGATATTTTACTAACTTTAAACTGACAGGATCAACCAGATATTTAAAACCCTATATAATCTATTATGTTGGGAAGCATGTGAGCCCTGTGTGTGTGTGTGGGGGGCATGGCATGATAAACCAGATAATGGTTCTTAAAACTAACCTAAATAGCAGAATCCACCAAATATTTCTTAAGCAATAAATGACATCTGCTGTTTTGCAGCGTTTCTGTAAGGGGGGTTGTATTGCTAGGCCATCACCTTTATGTCACCCATTGAATTGAGAGGAGCACATAGTGAGTTGTGTTGGGGGCAGGGGCAAAGCATATGTTGTATAAACCAGATATGACTGGCCGATTGAAGATATCATATTTATCTTCACTCAAGGCCAGTAATATCAAGATATCTCACTCGTGGCTCGCCACCGTGAGATATCATGATATCACTGGCCTCTCGTGGAAGATAAATATGATATATTCAGTCGGGCCATGTCATATCCCCTATATATTATATATATATATGCATATATGTATATATATATATATATATATATATCTATAGATATACATGATGAGTTGTCAGATAAATGATTTATCTATAGCTGCTGTTTGACCTCTGGTAACCCCACGAGTGGTGTAAGCCATGAGTGAGATGTCTGAGGTCAAACAGCACAAGTGTAGATAAATCATTTATCTGACAGATCACCATTGTATAGTTCATTTATGCAATAGGATGCCTTCTGTCAGTACAAGGACATTTGCTTTTGATTGTTTATTTTTTACATACGCTTGTCAAAAAATGAACAAAATGCATTTCTGCTCTTTTACTAATTATAAAAACATCTATAAGGTATCTATGAATGAGGTACCACTTATTATGTAGATAATTTTGTGCTGAACAACTTTCATGCTTACAGCACTATGCTATCTTTTTTCATTTTAAAGTTATTTGCATTTGAATATAGCTAGTACTGGTACTGAGGCTGAACATTCTAAATGAGTTCCAGAGTGATTGTGACATATCTACTAAGGCCCAGATATTCAAAGGTTATGCATGGCACAACAGTGTTGCGCCAGCGCAACCACTTATCTTGCCATGGCGCCGATATTCAAAAGGAAAAGTGCATCGCTGAATCTCCGATGCACCGGAGTGCATCAGTACGTATGCAGACACAGGTGGGCATGCCCATGGCAACCTGCACAGCCCGATATTCAGCCTGGGATGTGCAGAGCCATGCATGAGCAACCCCTACCTGCGCCAGCAGAGTTACACCAAAAAAAAAGGAACAACTAATGGCCACCCACAGGTGAACTGCAGCATTGCAGGGCACAACATGGCAGCTGCCACCTGTGGGTGGCCACCAAGTTCTGGATGCACCTGGCGGCACCCCCATGCCTGATCGTGGGCATCTGTATAAAAGATTAATGTCCTATATCCCTGGTGGTCCAGTGGACTGCTATCTGCCTGATCGCAGGCATCTGTATATAAAAGAACATGTCCTTATTCCTGGTGGTCCAGTGGACAGCTATCTGCCTGATCACAGGCATCTGTATATAAAAAGAATAATCCACCCTATATCCCTGGTGGTCCAGTGGACGGCTATCTGCCCGATCGCAGGCATCTGTATATAAAAAAGAATATGTCCTATATCCCTGGTGGTCCAGTGGACTGCTCATCTGCCCCATCCGGCATCTGTGTATAAAAAGAATAATCCGCCCTATATCCCTGTTGGTCCAGTGGCCTGCTATCTGCCCGATCGCAGGCATGTGTATATAAAAAGAATAATCCATCCTATATCCCTGGTGGTCCAGTGGACTGCTATCTGCCCGATCACGGGCATCTGTATATAAAAGAACATGTCCTTATCCCTGGTGGTCCAGTGGACCGCTATCTGCCCGATCGCAGGCATCTGTATAAAAAAGAATATGTCCTATATCCCTGGTGGTCCAGTGGTTCGCTATCTGCCCGATCAAGGGCACATGTATATAAAAAGAATAAGCCATCCTATATCCCTGGTGGTCCAGTGGACTGCTATCTGCTCGATCGCGGGCATCTGTATATAAAAAGAACATGTCCTATATCCCTGGTGATCCAGTGGACCACTATCTGCCCGATCACGGGCATCTGTATATAAAAAGGAACAATTCGTCCTATATCCCTGGTGGTCCAGTGGACCGCTATCTGCCCAATCACAGGCATTTGTGAAAAATGAATTCAATATCCCTGGTGGTCTAGTGGTACCCCAATCGCCCACTGAGCCCCACCGCCCGCTCCCACCCGGGTCAGCTGGCGGGTGGCAGCAACTCACCTGCCTGCCGCCCCGTTGCCCACTGACTCACTGCGTAGGGCTGCACGCCTATTGGTTCACAGCATGAGCCAATGGGAGTGCAGCTCACCGTACTACACTTCCAGGTATGTGTATGATTTACAGCTTCAGCTGAATTGTAAAATGAACATTTAATCAGATCAGAATTAATGATGATGTGCAATATGCAACAATCCTTAGATGCTTTATTACATGATGGGATTTTGATTTCATTATTTCCAATGCACAGACAGAGATTACTTTTAACTTGTTTATGATGATACAAGTATTTCTACTTTTCTTGTATTTACACTGCTGTACTACCTGACAAGTCTTTCATGACAACACTGTAGTAAATTGAGAATGCTAAAACATTGTCATACTTACTGGCCTTATAACATTACAGATCTTTATTTACTGTGATACCACTTTGCAAGGGTTCCATACTGCTGTCTGACATGGATCTTCCTGATATTTGATTCCCCAGCACCAACTTCCAGACTGTACATTGCAACCAACAACCAGAATCCTGCATATACTTTTGCCTGACATGCAAGTGACAGCGAGTAAGGAAAACAACAATTTATGCCAGAAGTTACAGTGAATATTAAGCAAATGATAGCTTTTCTATATTAGTTTTGGTTGTAAAATTAAAAGTTTGTTCTCACCAACTGATGACTTCGGGGAGTGGTTATGCTCCCAGGTTTTTCTCAAGTAATGCTGACCCTCACAAGATCTGTTGATTCACGGCCAAGACACTGTAAAGTCTTTTGGCTCTGGCAGCACCAATAATATAAGTTCTCATGACTGCATTCCTTAACATACAAATATCCCCAAATTATATATTTTCATGTCCTCTCTTGAAGGCACCACCTGACAAATAACCACTTCAGCCATAGTACTGCAGCAAAGCAAAGCCTGGGACAGACAAATAAGTGTAAAAGTCAGTGAACCCAGATTTAATAGAACCCTTAATAGATGCTAGTTACAATTAGTGCCTCAGTAATTCCTATTTTTCATTTACAGTGTGCTCAACAAATCACTGTAAAGGCTGTCAGGTCTGAGGCATCAGCTAGATACAATTAGATACAATTAGAGCAAAGTACTGTGCTTTGAAACGTTTGTACTGCTATACAAAACTGTTTGAAAAATCACTGTCACCACACATTTGGATTTTGTGCAGAGCTTGATGAGGTACAGGTGCAGCATTACTTGTTAGTAGAAGAACTTTTGGGATTTAGGTTCCCAACATCTCTAAAATTAACAATACACGCTACTTTGTTGGTGTCTGTCAGGTTGTTTGTGCTCACAGTTTGTGTATGATGCTTTTGTTGGGGAGACATTATTGTTGGCTTAATTTATCCATCAGGCACAGAGTTTTCGGACAAGAAAATTGGGGCAGTTTGCTTTTGGGAGGACACACATCGGCAGACGTACTCTAATCCCTTTGCAAGGGTATGAAACGGACTGTTAGCATACTTTGGGATATGTCTCCTTAAATGCATTTCTTCTATGTATAAGTATTACTGATAGGATTAATTGGTAATAGTCTACTAGTGGGCCAATGCTTTTAGCTGCACAGCTAACTGTTGAGATAGGGAAATATACAAACTACTGACTATGGTGAATAATATGTCTTTGCTAGATATAGATTTGCAGTGAGAAACAGGACAAGAATACTGTCCAAGGTCAGACTGAGAAAAGCCTACAGAATAACAGTTCTCAGAATAGACACACACCATGTGTGGTCATTTCAGTTTCCTTATTAAGATATGGTACAGCACTAACTGTGAGAGAAAATTGTTTAAATACAGGATCGGTTTTGGGTGTCATAGTCTTAAATCCAGCGTTATGATTGTGGACTGCACCCCTGTTTGTGGGGTTGTTATGTATTATGTTTTTCCCTGTCATTTGGTATAGCTGTAATAAATGCTTTATATGCTAATTGTGTGCTGTATCTTATGGCTTCAAAACTCACCAAGATGGTATATACTCTGAAATATGTATACATTTACAATGTGGAATATTAAGTTTGTGTTTCAGTGTTTGATTATGATCTGAATGGTATTTATTAATGTATGCCAATTTATGTTGATGTTGAATTTCATAAATTGCTTTGTTTTGACTTGTACAGTGCTCTGAACCTTTTTGTTAGGAGATGAAATATATTGCCTCACCCTTGTCTTGCCTTGTTCCTGTCTCTGGGGTCACCTGGTCTACCTCTTTGGGCAGGCCGAGTGTCACTGCAGCCAACAGTTGCTGCTAACTTCTGCATCTGCTCTACCATTTAATTTCACAATCTTTTGTTGTATCTCTGGCCTAAGCTTTCTTAGGCCTGCATTACCTGAAATGGAGCTGCCATCCATAAATACCTTTAGATGTGCATATTCATTTACTGTATATACATACCGGTCAGAGTTTGCTATTTGTATCATGTTAATGCTCACAGGTAATAGGTTCACTGTCCTAAATGGACATCTTGAAGGCAATTAGTGTAGGGCATCTACAGTGGTGCCCAATGTCAGTTCCTTCATGTATAGTCATGACAATCAGGATCTTCAGTAAATAACTGGCACAATTAGAAAGGGTTATCAATTGCTCATAGTTTAATATGCTTTTAATTGCTTAGTGTATTGAAACATTATGACTGGTCAGCAGTAAGGACATCATGATATTAGTATTACAAGTGTAACCCCTAGGTGGCGCTATCCCAAAGGCTACTACCCCTGCTTGCATGGATAGTTGCAGGTAAAGGGCCTGATACTGAAAATGGGTGCCCCACCTGGAAGACAGGGTTGTTAGTAACAAGGCTAACCTGAGTACAGCCCTCCAGGACACTGTAAACCTCCCTTTCCCTCTAGCTGCCTAGACACATGCAACTGACACTTTCACAGGAGCCTCATTCAGCATACAATTCCCATGCTGTTTGTGCTTACCACCAGGGCTGGTTCCAACAATTGACCCTGGAGGCCCCTTAAAACAAGGTTAGGTACAGCAAATAACAACAGTACAGTGTTTTTGGTACAAACTGGAACCTCAGACAAGTTAGATGCAAAAGTTATATCTGATTTATTCAGAGGACTTGAACAAGGAGAGGCGTAATCAGGTTGATTGATTCTATAACTGATCTAGTCAGGCAATTATGCATGCACTTATTTGTCCATCAACACAGTCACCACTCTGGGTACCCAGGTAGGAAAAGGTGGGCTAACCAGGAAAGTTACTCGGGGTAAGCCGACATTGCAGCTGGTTGGGGCCCTGAGATAGAAGAAAGCAACATGGACAACACACACTATTTGTAATCCGGAGTTGGAGGGCTCAGTTCGTGAAAGAAAAGACATCAAGGCAATCAGATGACAACACTTTAGATTTAGTTGTTGTTGCAGGAGCTATCCTGATGTTTACTCATGATACCAATGCAGGATACAGGCAGGATGAAATTGACACTGCAGGTAGATGAGCAGGAGTGCCAGGAAAAGCAGGGCCCACACTAATCACCGAGGCATCATTCCTGTTCAAGGAGTTGAGCAGGGGCTGATCCTCAGGCAGGTCTCTCATCGATGGCTTTTCTGTGTAGCAGGTAATCTAGCTAGGCCAGTGTGACAAGGCCCAGGCCAAGGGAGATGAAAGCGGATTCAATCCAGTGGGGCTGGATGCAGCCTAAAGCAAGCAGAACACAGTTCAGCACATAGTGGGAACCAAATTGTGACCCACTAGCAGCACACAGCACATTTATAGTAAGGAAATACCACTGTACCAGGTGGATGGCAGTCCAGTCACAATCACAGAATCGCTGCTCCAAACCAGGATTCCAGCAATCACTGAGGTCCTGACAGGCTGATCGTATTCAGCAAATCTTCGGTCTTCTTCAGGGTCAAGCCTGGTCACAGTTCCATGGCTTTAATCTCTCTCTCTTTGATTTGGATTCAGTCCAAAAATATCCACAAATTCCCTCTCTGGAACAGCAGGTAGGCAAGCAGGCCAACCTCAGTCCTTCCACAGTTCTCCCACACGAACTATAGGAAACTGCTGCTCGACTATCTCGAGCTGTTGACTCTATCACTGCAACTCAGAGTCACTGTAGCTGCAAACAGCCTTGGACTTTCCCCAGGATCCAAAAGGTTCAGTTGGGTAATCTGTCTGTCTGTCTGTCAGTCAGTTCAAGGGCTCCCCTTCAGGTCCATTTGGGTGCCAAATCCCAAACTACAATTCCTACAGAGTTTAGGTCCCACAAGACCCTTGGGGACAGGCTCCATTTTAAAGTCCCCAAAGTTACTGATTGTCCCATTCTGGCAGTCCAGGACCAAGATGGTGATGATAAACAGAACTGTCCATGCTGCAAAGAAGGCAGGTTAGATAAACTGCAATATTGTTACTATTCTAATAGATAATCAGCAAATAAGTACAGCTTCTAACAGAGCTCCCTCTGTGCAACTAGCGATGGCAGAACAGAGCGATTATCTGGCAGACATCGGTGGGACTCAATCATAGAAACACTCAGCCCTCCCAGATTAAATAAGCACCATGTTATAGGCAGCTCTTAAAGAAGCAGATCACAAAGGCATTAAGACACTCTCATAAACACTTTTAAAACACTAAGACACAGGATACCAACCTGGCAGTGGGCATTTAGGCACACCCAAGGAAGACTTTTCGGAACCCCATTTGTAGGGGTTTACACCAGGGTTTACACAATGCTTGAGAACTTCACACTGAACACCACTTTAAGTACTGCGTCTCTCCCTGGTGAAAGAGAATGAAAACAGGGAGCATGGCCTGACCAAGCAGAAGATGGCAGCATAGTTCAGAATCTTTGCAGGAATGACTGCAATCTAACCTCATCCGGCCTTAACCAGACCTTTCTTTGGTACCAGCTCCTGTGCCCATCCTGTGATCTTACTGCCTGACACTTTGTAAGTAATTTTTGATCCATCATCTGCTTATATTCAATTATTCTACACTTTACTGCAGCATACTTGGCCTCATCCTTCAGCATTATGGCAGATCTCCAAGTATAGCAAAGCTCACTTGCTAGAGTGGAAATAATGTTTTCTAAACTGATGGCTGAGATTAATCACCCTCTAATCCATCCAAACATAAAGGTTAAGTTTACTCGTAGCTCAGCTCACCATCTCTTCTTGATTCCCTCTAGCCATACCTCACAGTTCCAAAGGTCTTTCAGCTATAGGGCCCCTGTGTGGATGAACAACCTTCCTTCATCCTGGCAAACGAGCAAAGCATTGGACAATTTAAACCTCCTTAGTGCCCACTTCCTGTCTTCAAATCACTGTGACTGCAAATGACCCCAGACCCCTATCTCCTCCTTGTTCTATGACAATGGCCCTGGCCTGCCTTTTCTCCATAGTGTCCATCCTGAGTCACTCCTATGTTATAATGTGTACTGTACAAATTACCCCTTTAAGTAATCCTAGTATTTGAATGTTAGACTAGCTAACTCCTGTAACCAAGCTGTATCTTTCCCTGTGATCTATTCCTGTAATCACTGTAATGTCTCTCTGTTTATAACCTATGTGATGTGGAACTTTATAAGTGAGTCTGTGACTCAAAGGTACTTCTGATTCTGTAATATATAAATAAATAATCTAAAACCTCCACCCAACAGAACTGACCACCTTGAAACTTTTAGCCAGAAAATTTCATTTAATGAGAAAACAACAGCCTGTAACACCACTACTATTCATGACCTCAAGGCTACTGTCCGCAATCAAGATCGAACTATTAAATCCCTACAAGCCAAAACTGACGATATTGAAAATCGTAATCGCTCGCAACAATTTACGATTTTTGGCTTCCCTGAAGGTGTAGATTTAAGTGACACTACTGCACTTTTATTACATGTGCTGCCTGCAATGCTTAAACTGCCTCCTGACCTAATGTTAATCATTGAGCGGTCTCATCACACTCTGGGTCCCAGGCCAACATCAGACCAGGGACCGAGGCCTATCACTGATTGCTTCTTGAACTATTCCCACACAGATTTAATACTGAAACGAGCCAGAGAAGTGGGGAAACTTCAGTGGCAAGAGTTTAATATTTCCATCTACAGAGACTTTTCAAAAGACTTAACCATCAGAAGGAAGGCCTACAATCCACTTGAACAAATCCACCATCAAAGAAGCATTAAATTTGCTCTACATTACCCCGCAACACTACATCTTTTCTCAGGCTCTTCCTTCAAGGATTTTGAAAGCCCTGATGCCTTAGCCAACTATCTGGAGGTCTCTCTCTGAAATCTTACCCTGGGAGGTTCAGCAGCAATTGGCAACCTGAACACAGCTTTGTATGCACAGAGGGTGGACGACGAGGTACAGGAACATGGAGAAAGTGTTGCAGAACTTGCAGCCCCAAGCAGCAACTCCGCAACTGATTTGACCCCAAGGCAATCAACACGGCTGCAAGAGAAGCTTCTGTCAGGACATTATTCTTCAAGATTTTCATGTTGTTCTAGTGAGGTTTCACCCCAAACACCCCAAGCTGCTGCCTCTCACCTTCAAATCAACCTCTATTCCCTAAGCAATAAGTTTGTTCTCTTGGTGGATGACACGACCGCAGGAGGATCTTTCCCAGCAAATTTCAAACAAACATCCTCTAATTTTGGCCCTGTGCCTCAGGGATGTATTTCTGCTGATACTTCATGGGCAGAAGTTGTTGCAAGTTCCCCTCAAATCTTTAGAGCCACCCAAAAGAAACGTAGGGCAAAGACCAAAAGCAAAAACATCAATAGTCACAATCCTGCTAATAAATCTAAGGTGTCATGAGCTTATATGGTCAGTAATACGGTCACAGTTGCTATATCATGGTAGATTTTGCTTCCAGGATACTTAAAGGAGTGCCAGTACACTTTTCTGCCTAGCAGTCTGCTCTACAGTCTATGCTACCTGGTTGCTTTCTCCAGCGGGCAGAAAGCAAAGGCTGTACATCATGAGCACGATCAATTTACTTTTTGTTGCATTGTTTAAACGAGCAGCTTAAAGGTCTTCAAGGGAACTTTGGTATATCAGCAATGCTTTTCTAACCCATTATTTTAGTGTTAGATTTTATGCATTACCTCACTAAACAGGTTCTCTGTATCTAGCCTTTTGCTCTCCAGTTTAGCAGTGCATCAGTTTCTAGTCTTTTGCTGTTCAGTTGCATATCTTCTATTAGTATGCATCCTAATTATTGCCTTTTCTTTTTCATATGTGAATTATTATATGTTACAAGGCAACTTACCCCTTCCTCTCCTGATGACAGGTTCTTAAGTATTATTAGCAACTACATTTAATCTATCTTCTTCCCACACTCCATTATTCTTACTACCTCCTGTTTACAATATGGAACTATCATTAGCACTCAAAGAGGTGGGCTATGTTTGGTGTACTGTTGCAAAGGATTGTCAATCTACAACTTCCTTATGCTTCTTATTTTACTCAAAGCCTACAGATATTATAAAAATCCACTACTGTGGTCCCTCCTGTTTTGGAGCTCACTAGGCCTAGTCTTCTAGACCTAGTCAACCTATATAACACCTATTTAGGTGATTTTGAGTAATCAGAGCTGATCTTACTATGACTATCTCTTCTGTCTACAGTTATCACCAAAGCCTATACCTCTCACATAATCCCGATTTGCATTTGGCTCAGGGCGAGGGGCTTAAATTGACCTACCCTTTCTTCTTTCCCTCAATATTGTAGTTATTATGTACTTACTTGTCGTACTGCAAAGTATACTCAGAGTCACTCTAATGTGGTAATGATCTACTTTTCCTTTTATATTTGTTCATTTGCATTCCACCTGGCTCCCTGAATTCCTTGCGTTATGTCTAGGCTGTACTGGCATCTTGTATATAGTTATTTAATTTACTGTTATTTCGAGTTGATATATCTTGTACTATTACTACTGTTTATAAATAAGTTCTGGTATTTAGCTTTATCCTTATACCTTGTCCTGTTAGCTTAGAATTAGCTGAAGGTTATTGCAGTCCTTCCTGTCTTGGTATTATTCCCTTCAGTTTAACTTATCAGGAATACTTACTTTATTATATTACTGGGATCAGACTTAGGTTTGGGACAGTATTTATAACCAGTCCTCCCTAGTCTCCTCCCTATATCGATGCCCCAAAGTGTGGTGAGAGAGTCTCTTAGCCAGTTGGCTGACTCATATCTCCTCACACCCATAAAAAATTTCTTTGTTATTTAGCTTACTAGTATTGTTGCTGTTGTTAATGACTTTTCTCCTTCCAATCTCTTTTCTAACTTTAATAAGATATCCGTGCTACTATGTATCATACATCTCACTTTTTTGGCTTGACTGTTCCTGCCACTGTCTGCATATAAGCAGCTCTCTATATTGTATTCTAATCGTCCTCTGCCTCATTTATTTGTCCCTTCACACTCCAGTGATTATTCTCTTTCTTTAACACTAACAATATGAGTGGCATACTTTTATATACATGGAATGCGAAGGGACTTAATTCTCCTTGTAGCTGAAGCAAATTCTTTCACATCTCAAAAGCATAAAACACAAATTGCTTTCCTTCAAGAAACAAAATTATTAGCATAGGATGTTCATAGACTTAAAAAGATTGGGTCAGTCAGATCTGCTAATCATCCTATACCTCAAAAAAGAGGAGTTGCTATTCTTATTCATAAGAGTCTCAAATGGTCCCTTGTAAACTCTGTTTCTGATACTGGCGGTAGATGGGTGATGGGCAAGCTGAATACCAACTCTGGTCCTCTTCTGCTTGTTAATGTCTATGCACCCAACTCCAATTCCCCAGAGTTTTTTATAATTTAGCTCAACAGATTCTATCCTTTAACATTGATAATACACCAGTTATTCTTGGAGGGATCTTAACTTAGTTTAGAAGCCAGCATTGACAGAAGTAGCCCCACAAAGGCCCACCCTAGAAGTATTAAAGCCTCTCATTACTAATGCAAGATGTTGGATTAGCTGATGTATGGCTCCTCCTTCACCCCGTGACTGAGAATTTACTTTTACTCCTCTCTACATAAGACATACAGTAGAATTGACTACTGGTTAGCCTCTCCTGTTATAATGGAAAACTACTGATTCATCCATCTCTCCCATCATAATCTCGGACCATTCCTCTGTCAAATTGCAACTTTTGTGGGGCCCATTAGCACCTAAATCTTCTTACTGGCGGCTGGACCCTCTCCTTCTCAGGATCCCAATTTCTTACCCATGATTAAAGCACAAATTCAGGACTTCTCTTCACAATACCCCAACTGAATCTTCTATGTCCTCTGTATGGGAAGCTCTTAAAGCTACGATTCGAGGGAAAATTATCAGTTATGCTGCACATAGGAAAAGAGTAAGGAACAACAGCTGGCTGACTTGGAAAATCTCTTAAGGCTAAAGAGAATGTATACTTTTCTTCTAATAAGCACCGTCCTGATTCTCAACTTCATCTTTAAATTAAAATTTTATTTATTTATTTAGCTTTTGTTGACGGGTAAGTGCACTAGACAAATCCTGCCTATTTTTCAGGCACGACCCGGGAAGGGGATACAGATGAATGCCAACTGACCTTGAACCAGATTAAGCTGTTGATGGTATTTTAACAATTAACAAATTAATTTCTAGTAAAACCAAACTGGCCTTGTTTAAACTTAAATATAAGTTTGGGGAACACGGTGATAAAATGGGAAACTACTCTCTTACCAGCTCAAAGCACAACATATGGAATGACACATCCTAAGCCTAAAAGATGAACAGGGTATCTACTCCGACAACCCCTCTATAAACCGTATCATGAAAACCTTTTATCAAAAATTATACTCTAACACAAATCCTCCATCTACTTTACAAATTAACAGTTCCTTAAATCGTTACATCTTCCTCATCTTTCTACTCTTTAAACAAATTCTTCAGATGAACCTTTCGCTTCAGGAAATCCAAAAGCTTTGTCTTCCTTGAAATCCTCAAACCGCTTGGGGTGATGGATTCCTGTCAATTTCTATAAAATGTTTTCTGACACCTTATGTCCCCTTCTTCTTAATGTTTATCAAGAAGCTTCCAAAACTGACAAGCTGCCCCATCTTGCACTGAAGCAATCATAACCCTAATCCCTAAAAAGAAAAAGACCCAACTCATCCGCAAGTTACAGGCCCATCTCTTTATTTAACACAGATGGGATATATTTGCAAAACTACTAACTTCTCAACTTGAATCCTTGATTTCCAATCTGACTCATTTGTTTGCAAGCTGGTTTTATTAAACATAGATCTGGTTCTGATCACTTACGTTCCTTATTTAATTTAATTCACAAAGCCAAATCCTCAAGACACCAGCTGCAGCCATAGCTATTGATATTGAGAAGGCCTTTGATTCCTTAAACTGGGACTACCGTCATCAAGTTTTATCTTATTTTGGTCTTTCTCATACCTTTTGCTCCTGGGTCAAGCTATTATATAACTCCCCTGCTGCTAAAGTACTTACTAATTCCACCCTTTCCTCTTACTTTAATCTAGCAAGGGAACTAGACAAGGCTGTCTCCATCACCTTCCATCTTTATTTTAGCCATGGAACCCCTGACTGCTTGTTTACATCAAACTTTTGGCATTATGGGCATACCTGTGAGCAATTCAAGATATGTTTCTCTGCTATGCGGATGACCTCTAACCTTACTCAAAAACCTGAATGAGGCTGGGCCCCTGTTGGTTGATTTGCATAATAATTTTACTAAAATTTCTGGCCTTGCTTTTGAATTATGGCAAATCACAAACTATGTTCCTTAACGACCACTGTAAAGCCTTTATGAACACTACCTCTTGGATTACGCCGGTCACCACAGGGTATAACATATATCTAGGAATCAAAATTACTAGTAACTCAGGGAAGATATGGGACATTAACTTTAACCCCTTATTTGATAACATCAAAACAATTCTGGACAGATGGAAGCTTCTTAATCTCTTTCATTGGGAAAATTGCAGTCATTAAGATGTCCATTTCTCCCAAGATTCTTTACCTCTTGCCAATATTCCTTGTCTTACCATCCTCCTTTTTGCTAAAATTGATAAATTAATAGGTAACTTTATCTGGGATGGAAACCACAGATTTAACCACAACAAACTTTGATCACATTGGAAAAAGGGGAGTTTGGACTCCCTGGTTCAACGGCTACCTCTGGGCTTTCGAATGGCCCAAACCATTGGTTTCAGAAACCCTCCCTCACTCACCACTATGGGTTGCAATGGAATCCACATTGTGCCCAGGAGGAGATCCTCTTCCTCCATTTTTTAATCCCATTTCCTCTAAACTAAAATCTCACCCAACTATATCATCCTCTGTTCTTTATTGGACACTAGCCCACAAATTCTGAAATCCAATCCAACACCGTGGTTTTATGCCCCTTATGGGCCAATCCGACGCTTAGAAGATCACCAATTTTTTCGTACATGGAGGAACAATGTCATTTTCTTTCTCGGAGATATCTTGGACCAGAATTCACTCACTCTTAGATCACTCTCAGACTTGCAGGTCACATGAAAACTTCCTAAAAGGACTTCTGGAAGTTTTGACAAATTCAGGTAGCTTATAACTCTCTCCAGTTTAGTGTATAGGCATACTCTTCTAAACTCATACATCTCGACTGGACTAATTTATCTAGTAAAATTGAATAGCTCCATTTACAAAGACGTTATTGATAATCTACCTGATCAGTCTATACAGGCCAAAAATAAATGGAGTACTCTTCTTAACTACAATATTTCAGATGCACAGTGGAGTAATTGTTGAGTATTGCACATAATACCTTTAAAATGCCCATAGTTCTTTAATACAAACTAAAATCCTACATCTTTGGTATAGAACCTCCTCTGTGCATCAACAAACAGGCCTATTAAATAATAATAATGCTGCCACTGCAATTTGGCCAACGGGATCTACTTCATATCTTGATGTCTTGCGCCTCCCATTAATAAGCTCTGCATAAAGTCTGTTTACTTGCTTCCAGAGTAACAGGACAAAACTACCTTTTGACCCCAAGTTTTTCCTTCTAGGCATCCTTATCCCCAATAGCTCTCTCCTCTCACATGCACATTTTAGATGGATAAACATACTTTCTCTTTGGTCAAACATCTGATTCTTGTGAAATGAAAATCAACTCTGGTGTCTTCTTTCAGATATTCTTCAAAGTCTGTCTCAGTATGCCTCTCTAGACCAATTATCTCATGTTACTCATAACCGACTCACTGTATATGACAGATGTTGGCAGGATTACTTCAAGTACATGAACCTAGTTCTTCAAGACCCTAATTCTTAGGGATATTTAACCTCCTTCTTATTTTGCTCTCAGATTAGGTTTTCTCAAAACATTTGTGCACAGATTTCTCCTTTTTCCCTTCTTCCTGTTTTCTCCTCTCTCCTTCCCTTGTTCCTTGCTTTTTCACTCTTCTTTCTTTCCTTGCACACTTTTCTCTTATCTTCACCTCTCCATTACTGAACATTGCTCATATTACCACATTTATCACTTTTGCAATATATTGAATGCCTTGCCATAGCCTGCCCTAGCATGTATTTTGTACATGGTTGCTATTTCTGATCCTATAATACCAATTTATTGTAACCCTTCTGCTCTCCACTTATATCCTGTCTAGGTTTGTGTTTTATTATCAATACAGGTATGTAAGGCTTCTCCAATATGTTTACCCTAAATACTGTGTTTTGTTAAGTGATATTTTATACCTTACATGGAGGATAGTCTTCTATTATATCAGATGTGTGCTTTCTTATATACTCGAATTTCAATAAAAGATACATAAAAAAGAGGATGGAAACATCAGGGAGATAATGGGAAACAGAATTGCTGTCTGTGGGTCAGCACATGGCATCTTAAGGAAAAAACTACAGATGAGGGTGATCTATAGACCTCCAGTACTGGGGAAGAGATAAATAAGTATCTAGGGACAGAACTAGAAAGAGTGCTGGCAAAAGGGTGGGGTGGTGGTGGTGGTGGGAGAATAAACCTGCCAGATATTAATTGGGTCATTTCAGTGCCCAGGAGCTCCAGAAGTCAGGCCTTACTGGATACATTGCAGGACTGCCTGCTGGTGTACCTGTTTAAGAAACCCACTAGACAGACTGCCATTTGTGATTGTGCTTCCAACTCAGAAGTGGTAGAAGTCTGGCTAGGGAGACACCATGATCCATGACCATAACTTTATATGGTTTGACCTAGCCCTTGAACAAGTTAGCCCTCAACAAAGGCTGAAGTCCTAGATTTCAGAAGAGTAGACTTCAATCAGATGAAGGAGCTGGTCCAGGACAAATTATTCAGAGTGGTCAGCATGGGGAGGTGGAGAAAGATAGATGGCAATCAAGGGGACATTCTAAAGGCAACAAAATCTTGCATGAGAACAGTAATAACAAAACAGATACAGTAGACCAATATGTTTTTTGAAAAGAGCAGCAAGGAAATGAATGCCAGATACAAGGAGCAACAAAATAAGAAAGAATGAGGAGAGTACCAAATGAGAACAAAAGATACCAAGAGGGTGGTCAGAAAAGCAAAGGTAGACACAGAGCTGCATGTTGCAGAAGGAGTCAAGAGACAGGAAAAACAATTATTTAGCTACAGTATATTACAGAGAAATGAAATATGGGGAAGAATTGTTAGGCTAAAAGAGGGAGGTAGGGTAATTGAGGGAGAACAGGCACAAAGTAGTCATTCTTAATAATTAGTTCTGCTCTGTATTCACAAGGAAGATGGGGTCTGTCAGAGAGTGGCATTATGGTGGCAATAAGGGGATTCCTGATATGAGGCAGTAAGTATTCACCAGTGAAAGGGTTCAGAAAAGTGCTGTAGCCTTAATGATAGATAAGGCACTGGAGCCAGATGGGATACATGCAAGACTGCTCAAGAACTGTCAACAGAAGTAACTGAATCCCTGTTAAGGTTATTCAATAACTCAATTCAGACAGGGCTAGTTCCAAAACACTGGAGGGTAGCGGACATAGTCCCACTCCATAAGGATGGGATGAGGAGCAAATAGGTAACTACAGACCAGTCAGTCTTATCTGTTTTGTGGTTAAATTGATGGAGATATAAGTCAAAGATTGTCTCATGGACAACCTAGAGAGCAATGGACTTGAGGATAGTAAACAGCATGGATTTGTTGCAGAGAGGTCTTTTGTCAGACTAACCTGATATCAGGGACACTGGTTTACCAGGACTCAGAAAGGGCATATTCCGTTTTGCACATTGTAAAAACGATATTGTCACTGGTGCTGCTAAGCCAAAATCCTTTACCGTTGTTTGGTTTTGTGTACTTTATTTAACAATTCTTAACTCTGCTAATATGCATTTTAGCAATTTTACCTCCACTGTTACACATCCTCCCATCCTTGTAACAATTAAAGTTATTTTAGGTACAAGATGTGATGGCAGCACAACTCTAAAGCCCCATCCTGAAGGTGTGATGGAAGCAGCACTACGGCCCCATCCCTCTGGTGTGATGGCAGCAGCAACAGCACTATGCAAATGTTTTCCTTACCACTAGCCCACTAATTCCGCAATCCTCCTTTCCATCCTGAAGCTCACCATGTTTCTACCCCTGGCTCTCACTCTTTCCCTATTAACTCTTCCTGCTGCACCCACCCTTCCTTGTCCACTCCAGCCTGGCTAAATTCCCATCCCATCCATAGTAGTGTCCCAATTATCTACCCTCCTCCGCATTATCATAATAAACAAGTACACAACAGCCATCATCACTTTCTGTGGTTTTAGCACAATTTTTCCCCAGTCATTGGTAATATATCCCTCCTCTTCTTCTTTACCTCTCTAACCTGCCACCCCATACACAGCCTTCTTCCCCTATATGTGTAGTTGCTGGCTACCCACCAAAAGATCTCTGCTTATAACCCCTGTATGCCTATGGTTGATTGTACATCTGCTGACTTCTTCAATTGTAAAATAATGCTGTTTTTTATTTATTTCAACCTTGTACTGTACTGTATACACTGTATATACTTTTTCTTCCTTGTATATTATTGCTTTTGTATACCTGCTTCTGTACTGTATTTTGATGTATTCATGACCAGGTCCACCTTGCAAATGAGCCTTTCTCAATGGTGCCCACCTGGATAAATAAAGATTTTGATTGATTGATTGATTGACCATGACCTCCCTCCCTCAAATGTGACAGAAGCAGCAGCACTGTGGCCTTCGTCCCTTAGGTGTGATGGCAGCAGTACTACATTCACCATTCCTCATGTGTGATGGCAGTATCAGCACTATGGCCCCATCCCCAGGTGGGATTGCAGCAGTACTACATTCCTCATCCACCAGTGGTGATGGTAGAAGCCCTACTGCCCCCACCCCTTCAGTGTTATGGCAGTAGCAGCAATGCATTCCACATCCCTCTGAGGTGATGGCAGTAGTGACAGCACTATGAGCCCTTTTCTTCAACACCCACACCCCACATGCACAAGTTACAAATTACTTGGTCTCTTTTGCTTGCTAGAACTGAGATGTGAATTAATCTGAACCATCACCACTAAGTTGGACAACCTTTGTTTTTTCCTATCTATAATTTAGCTACCTGAACTGGATTTCTGCCTGTGACACCACTGACCAGGGATAGAGAACAGACTTGGGTGTTGGAGGGCCAGCTGGTGGGTGAAGGCTTGAGTGTCCAATGACCACTCACCTCCTCTTGGGAGGGATGGTGAGTTCATGGCTCAGCATTTGCTGGCCTGTAGTGGAGTCCAGAGGCACAACAGCTAGTCAGTCCTCACTGCAGGAGGGGCTGTGATGAACGCCGGCTTGTGCCTTGACATCATGTGGCCTGTCACACTTCCAAGAAAATGGGAAAACACCCGCTGACCTACTGAAGGATGGCTGTTGGTCCCTCCATGTCAGAAGCCCCAGACATGTGTCCGTTCTGACCCCTGCCATGCCCAGGATACACAGGAAGCTCTTTGGGGCAATTCTCCTCCCTGGTAGCCCTCACAGGGGTGGAGGCCCACTCAATGAAGGGTTACTTTGGGTTACCTGGCAGCACAGCAGTAAGGATCAGTGGATGGTGGTCGGGACTCAGCAGCAGTGGTAGGGGCTTGGCAGGCCTGAAGGAGTGGATGGCCAGGGGTAGGAGGAGAAAAAACTGCTTGAATTTAATGATCTTAGCTTCAAGCATTGAAGCATCATTGCAAACAGGCTATAAAAGAAAGCCAGTGGGCTGCTGTATTGTATAAATAAGCACATTAAGAGTAGAGACAGACAAGGGCTGATGCCCCTGTATAATGCATTGGTTCACCCACACCTGGAGTACTATGCCCAGTTTTGGCAACCAGGGGAAAAACAGAAAGCAATGCTCTGGAGCGTCTACAGAGATGAGCAACCAAGTTGGTATTAGGTTTGGAAGAGCATAGTTACCACCAGAGGCTGCAGGAATTAGATCTTTATACATTGAAATTCTGTAGACTTAGGGGAGACATGTGCATGGCCTACAGAGCACTCCCTAGATGTTGATTTATGGACCCCAGCTGGGTTTTGAGTTATGGGTCCAGGTTTATGAGACTAGGACACACCCACTTCAATTAAAGATTCCAACCTATCACACAAAATTGGGAAGTATTGGTTAGTACTAGGGTTGTCAAAATATGGAATGGCCTTCTGATAGAGGTGGTGGCCAGTCGGACTAGGTCAGAATTCAAGGCAAGATTGGATAATCATATGATAGCTCAGGGTATTACAGGCTATAGTTAAAATTATGGCAGGCCATTATGGATGTGTAAATGTCCTCTTGGCCCTGTACTAACCTATGAAACCTATTTACTTTGAAATAAAGTGACTTCACCTAAAAATCCACAAGTGATTAGTGGAGGACCTTCAAATGGATTCATGCATCTCTCAGACATGTGGATGCTGTTTTTTTTTTACTTGGTGTCCATGAAAAGGATGTCTCCTAGTTTTCATGTCTTTGTTCAGATGTGAATTGAGTACTACTCTGCCCACCAGCATCATACAACCCCTGGGGTCTTACCTTCTGTATGTCATTCACTTTGCTTTAAAATTCACTGGCCAAATATAAGTACTCTTAAATACTTAACATTTGCTTTTTGTTGAGGCAGTCTATCAGAAAACTTTTTGTTGTCACAGAGACTGAAACAGCAGGTGGGGAAAGGTGCAAATGATCCAATTCACCTAAATGGGGTGCTAACTGTGAAGTCTTTTCATAAGTAGTAAGGCAGTTTCTTCTTTGTGAACATAATTTCATTCAGACTAGTTTTCATTCAAACAACTGAGGATTTTGGATGGTCCTACTGATTATAAACGTGAATGGGTTAGTTGGTAACAGTGATCCTGCATTTAGCAATCTACAAGCCAGATGCTTATATGCAAAGAATACAATAAAACCTGACTACAATCTAAAAACAAGCTTATAAAACACATAAAATGTATCTGAGCATTTATCTTTACCTATACAAATCATTGCAGCCCAAGTAAAATGCAGGTAAATTACATGGTACCCTGATTACTATTCTATGTTGTCGTAAACATGTATTGGTATTTTGTTTTATATTCTTCGAAGCAGGTAAGGCCCACTAGACAGAACTGTCTGTTTTAAGGAGTGACCTAGAAGCACTGGAGAGGTTAATGGGCTTGCTTGGAGTCATACAGTATGCAAGTAGAGGTTGTGGGACTCATACTGAAGTCTGCTGGATGTACCCAGTTTAATCACCGTTTGTTACTCTAACCACTAGGCATGGGTGATTAAACTGAATGGCTGATTACAACAAAGCAGTGTGGGTGATTTTTGCTGACTCTATATGCAGCACAGCAGAAAGAATGCAAAGCACAGCAGCATTCATTTTAAGATGCTGAAGTCTGGGTCAGCCATAGCTGGCGCCATGTAGCACTATTGCTTGCAATGCCAGCGACCCAGGGTCAGAAGCAAACTCAGGTTGCTGGAGGTCTGGCCAGGAAGTAGGATCAAGCACCTGGGGACTGCCTCCTTCAGGGAGGGTGGGCTGCAGGTCCCAGCTTACCACCACCTGTGTGACCACAGGTGGTGGGGTAATGGTGCTGTAGAGTGATCAGGAGAGGAGAACGCTAGCCAGGATCTGAAGCAGTGGCATGTCTCTATGTGACCTACCTCCTTGGATCTCTAGTGCCAGTGCCTTCAGGAGACAGAGACCAAAAACCAGGAACAGTCACCCCACATCGGCCACTGGTAGAAGGGACCCAGGTTCTCCAGACTTCATAACCTGGCTCCATGAGGGACCCGCTGAGCTGCCCAACACACACTAAGGAGTGGAGGGGTCTGGGGTACCTCTATTCCCACCTGGAGAGGGTACAATCCAGGCAGGATGGGGCAGGCCCACAGGAGCCCTGAGCATTACCTGGGGTGAAGCTAGGATACCCAGCCTAGGGATCTCCGAAAAGTGGAGACTGATGCTGTGAGAAGGGACATAGGAAGAGAAAATAAAAAAATAAATAAAAAGATACAAAATCTTAGAGATTCTGTGCAGTGACATGCAATTTCCGTGAGGCACCAGTACAAGAATTCAAAATCTGCAGACCAAGCAGGATTCCATGATTGTTACCGATGTTACCAGTAAAATGGAAACCAGGGTCCCTACTGATAGTATTCTTTGACTGATTAACAAGGGTAACAGATAAGGGCCATGCTATGGATTTACTCTACTTTGGTTACAGCAAGGCTTTCAAATCCGTGCCTCACAGAAGGTTGCTGAAGAAGTTAGAGGATCTGGGCGCAGGAAGGACACAGTTAGATGAGTGAAAAACTGGTTGAAAGGAAGACAATAGAGGATTATAGATAATAGAATCAGATTACAAGAGAGGGAGGCCACCAGTGGATGCTACAAGGATCGGTTCTGGGTCCAGTCCTTTCAATATGTTCATCAGCAACATACAAGAAGGAATTTAGAGCAAGATGTGTCTCTTTGCAGATGACACTCAGCTCTGTGGCAGGGTACAGAGGAGGATGGGATTAGGGAGATGCAAAGAAACTTGAAAAAGTGGAAAGGTAGTCAGAGGTTTGGCAACTTGAAATTCATACCAAACTTGCAAGGTGATGCAATATAGGGAACAAAACCCCAGGACTGAGCACTAGACTGGAGGGAAAATCATGGCATGATCTCTGAGGAAAGAGACCTAGAAGGCATTGTTGGTAACTCCCTAAAATAATCATGCCAGTGTGTAACAAGACCTACGCTATGGCAAGCAGGATGCTGTACAGTAAAGGAAGGGTTACTGATAGCAGAAGAAAGAGGTGGTATTATCTCTCTAAAGATCACTGGTGAGGCCCACCTGAGGTGCAGTTCCCTGATCTGGAGTCTTCACTTAAGGAAAGAAAAGGACAGGCTGAAGACAGTGTAAACATAGGGTTATCAAAATGATTCAGGCCAGTGGGCAAATCTAATGAGAATCAACTCAAGGCACTAAATATACACTTGCTGGAGGCCAGATGAGAGATGGGAGATATGACAGAACCCTTCAAGTTCCTGAACGGAATTAACAAGGTAAACTGTGAGGAACTATTTAGCAAACTAGGGATCAGAGCACAGGGCACATGTGAAAATTGTTGGGGGTTCAAGTGGGAAGTGAAGAAAGTTTTATTTACAGGCAAGTTGGTGAGCCAGACCACAATCCGCAGCTAATATGGTGGGCTCCAACAACACTATCAATGGTTTCAACATGGCTGGGCACAGTGAAGGGCTTAGTGGTTTCTCAGGATGGTAGCATTATGGTGGGGAGTATCAGGGTGGATAGTGTTGGTTAGATCCCTATATGGAAAATAGGTCCTGCATTTATTAGGGTTTAGAATTTTACTGGCAGACTGGATGGACCAATGACCTTTTTCTGCCATCACTGTGTATGTGTCTCTGTTTCTCATTTTGTTATTTTTCATTTATTGACTAGGCAATTTGTAGGTTACTGCTGTTGAAAACTATACTTCCCTGGTAATTCCTAGTCATGCTAATAGTAACCTTTGTCCAGCAATACTTAGAGTAAAAGATTACCTGTAAGAATCAGTAAGAAACCATCAAACAAAAAACCTAAACATTCAAAAGACACATAAGGAAAGGTAATATACTGTATGATGGGCTGGTAGGGCATAAGATGGCACAGTTAAATTATTCAACCATAATTTTATCAAATTGGGTCAAAGAAAATACAGTGTTTTCAAGTACAGTGTTGACCATTCATATTTGTCTTTCCAGGAGATATTTAAATCCATTTTAATGGGGGACCAACAAAGAGCAGCAGAGGGCCAGCAGACAACCAGGAGCTGCAGGAAAAAGGATGGGTGCGCACAAGTCATTTTTCAGAGGGAAAAGTCATGTATATATTTTGAAATTCTGGCAACAGTAGAGAGCTTATGTTTGTGAGGAGCTCCCTGAGCAAAGTGGTGTTTACAACATTTTCATATTTAAAATCTTTTATTTCATGTCAGTTGAGGTGATTGTAAAAGAGGACATTGTTTTCTTCAGGAATGTGAAATTTATTTGATGTTGGCAGGGAGTCAGGACAGTCACCACTATTTCTTTTAAGATTAATTAAATTTGATGTAGTTCATTTTATTACCATATTTTTAACAATTTCTGTCAGTGCCTTTTCTAGAGTCTGATCTTGAGGACTTGTTGGTGTCATTTCTGGAATTTTTTGTTGCATTTGTATTTTTTTTGTTAAACATTACATTTTTCTAGTGATGTATTCCTTAAACACAATAGTAAATCAGATTTTACTGAGCCTTCTCTGAATGTTTATGTCATATCTTCTGGATTTGCTAATCAATTCTGGCAGCTGTGAATGGTGTGTCTCTGCAATCCTGTCTGTTGTTTAAAGAACTTTCTGGGCTGCTAATTTCTGCTTTTATTATTTTTGAATTTCTAATTGTTTTTCTTTGTGTTTGTTTTTGTAAGCCAACATCATAAGTGCACTTTTGCCAGCTGCTGACTGTTGCTAAAAGCAACTCTTCCAACATTGTTATCTGGTTCTATGATGGAATCAGAAGTAGCAGCTTGCTGAGTTGTTTGATTTCCACTATTCATTGAGTTCTAGAATACCTATTGAGGCATGACAGGGTGTGCTTTGTTCTGGGATATTGGCACGCCTCAAGTGGTTTGAAGCACAACACAAAGGCAGAGTGTTTCCATTACTTGAGAAGTTCTGATATACAAGCACAAAGCACACTGGAGTGTCTTATTGAAATTATGAAATGGTTTCCATTTCCTATTTCTAAACAGGATATTTACTGAAAAAGAAAAAATAATCCCTTTTGGCAGTGTAGTGCATCTCATGGCAATAGTTAGTAGCAGCAATGTTTATATTGGCTACTGGTGGACCTTGCAATTAAACATATGTCACTCCAATCCCCTCCACCTTCTTTGTATCTGATCCCACCTTCTCCTTCACAGCACCCACACAATATGTTACATTTTATTTTCCATCCCATGGTGGACAATGGGCACAACCTGCCCACCTCCATGGCTGGCTGTCATGCTCCTTAATGAAAAAGTGCTTGTGTACACTAGGCCCCCTGTCCTCACTCTGCCAGTATTCTTCCTCCTCCAGTAGCCAAGAATTAGTGGTGCTGACTTTGAAAAGGTGACTGGCATAACCTGCCCTCCTCCACAGCCAGTTGTTTTGTAGTAATGAATGCACTCACTTTGTCTCTACACAGAAACCCAGCCGATTGGATATCTATAGAGACAGAGCAAGTGTATTCATTCACTACAAGGTGAGTGGCGTGCAGAGGATGGCTTGTGCCAGTCACCTTTTGAGATGAGCACCAATAAATCTTGGGTAGTGAGGGGATGGGGCAGACTAAGAATACTGGCAGGGTGGGAGGATGGGGAATAGTGCAAACAAGCACTCTTTCATTGAAGAGCATGGCAGCTGGCTGTGGAGATGGGAGGTCAGCTGTTTGTCCACCATAGGACAGAAAATAAAATGTAACATATGTGTGTGGGTGCTGGAGGGGCAGGGAGGAGGGATTTGATAGAGACAATGAGTGGGGAATTGGAGGGGTAAATGTTTAATGATGTAGGGTGGGGAGGGTGGTGTGTTTTTTTTCATCTTGTGTGGCTGCTTATGTGTGATGAGGCACATTTATTCTGGGTAGGGGTGCAGAGGTTGATGAGGTGCTGGATCTTCTTCCAGTGCTGTTAATCTAAGATATCAGCACTGAGTTCCGAGTTCTCAGCCAATCAACTTTCTGCATGGCACCACCCATTTCATAATAAGTTTTCTAAGTTTTAAAAAGATAATGTTTCATGTTATTTGTTCTAGCATTTAAATTAATAAAATGAAAATGCTGTATTTTATTTTTTATCATTTAACTTAATCAAGGTTAAGGGAGAAAGTAGGGAGATGTAAGTCAGTGGAGTAAGTGTATAATAGTTACAGCTACAACCTATCTGAATGAGCACTATAAGTTAATTTTGTACTTATGTATAGTTAAGTCTTACAGCAACACCCTATTCAAGTTTAACTGTATGAGTTCATTTAGTACTTGTGTTATAGTTGGGTCTTACAGCTGTACTACATATGGGAGAGCACTACGGGTCAATCTCGGTACTTGTATTATAGTTAATTTCACAGTTACACCTAAGCTGGGTGTAGTTGTACAAGTTCATTTAGTACTTGCATTATATGGTGTCTTACTCAACACCCTATCTGGGTGAGCACTACAGCATAGTTTTATCCCTGTTTCCTGTCTATCTGGAGAATCTTGTTGGTCAGGAATCAATGATTAGAAGGATTGAGAAGGTGCTGGAGGTGGATTAGACATGAGGTGATGATCTGGTAGCTTCCTGGTGCATCAGACATCAGAAATTTAAACAAGATAGATATGAAGGTGGAGAGGGAGCATATGAGCTGGGGATGCTGGCACCAAAGTAGCAGTGAACTGGTGAATCAGTCAACAGAGATGGTGACATGGAACTTCTATAGACTGGGGACTGATTGGTGGCACTCAGCTCCCTGGCCTTTTCTGAAGTCCTCCCTGTGTGAGGCAGGATACAATAAGGAGTTATATAACTGAGGAGTTTACTGAGTGGCTTAAGAGATGGTGGCAGGTGAAGAGGTACCACTTTGTGGAGTATTGAGGGGACCTCTGGGATATGAGATTCTTCAAGGTGAAGGATATCAACTGACAAGAGAGGGGCTCAGGTGCTTGGGGCAGATGTTTGATGTCTATATCAGACATTTAAACTAACTGCAGAAGAGACTGGAACTAGTGTAACCATGGTGGCAGGTGAGAGCGAGGGATCCTAGTTAGTATCCCCACATCTGGGGACTTGTAGCAAAACAGAAGGTGCAAAGCAGGTTGTGGCTCCCACTGAACTAGGTGAGGAGACATTATAAAGGGGTTTGCAAAGTGAGCAATAAAAATGGATGAGAGGACAAGGAAAGCACAAGGGTAGTAGCAATGACGGATCAGTGGTCAGATGGAAGGGGTATGCCTTAATGCCAGAAGCCTGAGTAACAAAATCAGTGAGCTCCAGGCACTGATATTGGACACTGAGGTGGACCTGGTGCCCATCATAGAAACTTGGGTTTCGAAAAGTAATGACTGGGACATGATGATCCCTGTTTACTCACTGTTTAGGAGGGATACAGCAACAGGTGAGGGAGGAGTAGCCCTTTTTTCGAGGAGGGCATTGAGGTGGTAAAAGATGGGTGCATTAGGAATAGTAATGAGGAGACTTAGTCACTGTGTGTACAAATCATGGCTGCCTAAGACAAGAAAATGCACTTGGGGTGATCTATAAACCTTCTAGGCAAGGGAAAAGAGATACAAAGAGCACAGGAAGAACCTGAAAGAGGGGTGGCAAAGGGAGAAGCAGTGGTAGTGGGTGATCTGAACCTGCTGACATTGACTGGCATATTTCAGTGACAAAATACCAGAAGTCAGGCCTTGCTGGATGCCTTCCAGAAGTATCTGCTGACAGAGCTAGTTGAAGTCACCTGCCAGACTGCAATTGTCAATGTTGTGCTCCCTACTCATAGCTGTTTGGAGTTACAGGTATGAGAATAGGGGAACCACTGGGGAACAGCAACTACAACTCCATTTGGTTTGAACTGACCCTGGGTCTAGAAAACCAAATTGGAGCTAAAGTCCTGGATTTCAAAAGGAAACTTCAACAGGCCGATTGAGCTGGTAATGGAAATGTTAAGTTGGGATGGACAACATGGGGCAATGAAAATATAGATAGGGAAAGAGCAACAAAGAGAGCCATTCTCTAGGCACGAAGTTATGCATGAGAACAATAGCAAAAAGAACACGTTCCAGAGACAGTGTTGGTTCTCTGTAGGAGTCTGGGAAATGGTGAGGGCAAAGAAAAAGGCCTTCTACAAGTATTAGGAAAAACAGGAGAAGAGGGGTGGCTGGATCTATGTGCTAGCTGAGCCCTCTTGGGCACATTGTTTAAATCATTTAAATTGCAGACCTGAGGCAACAGGAGTGAAATCTTTAACAGTTTTTGATCCTTTAAAGTAAATGGCAACAGGCAAGCAAAAGAGTAAATAGCTGAAACTAACCTTCGACCAGGTGGATTCTCCTAGGATCAATGCCCAGGCCTGACATCCATACCAGACTGTAGGCCCAAGCAGTGGTGGAGCAGGAGTATTGAATGTCTGAGCTGCAGACACTGCTAGCAGGAGTTCCCACTATCCTTGCCAACATGAAAGCAGAAATGAAGGTACGGTTCGCCAATATAACATCACAGATTACCCACCTGCAAACTGTTCTCACCGACTATCAGAGACTACAGCTGCTCACTCTACCCATATAAACGAATTAGAAAATGGGTCGATGACCTAGAGGATATTGTTTTTGCTTCCAGCGATTGTAATCACTTAAAAGACAACCCCGAGGAGCTACAGGCTGGCGGGACGACTCAAGAAAACAGATCACACAGGTCCAATGTTCAGATTGTAGGACTCCTGAGGGAACTGAGGGCAAGAACCCTGAGCAGGACTACAAAAATGGCTGGTGGAGCAGTTAAAATAAAACCTGAAGCACTGCACTTTGAGATAGAGAGAGCACACAGGTGCAGGCTTCCTGCCCAAGCCTGCCTGGGAATTGTCCTCAACATTGTTTAATAAAATGCCTGTGCTTCACGGAAAGAGTTTTTCTGAGAGCTGCTAAAATGCATGGTCCTATTGCTGAGGAGAATTGTATGGTGCTAATTTTTCAGGACTACAGCAGAGAGATGCAGCTCAGGAGGCAGAAGTTCAATCATGTGAAGCCATGACAGCACCTCTTGACTGGTCCTATGCCCTTCTATACCCCGCTAAGCTGAAGGTCGACCACCCAGGGAAACCTCCAATATTCTTCAATAATTACCTGTGGCAGAGAGATGAGTTGAGGGTGAATCAGCTGCAGCAGAGGGTGCATGATGATCCACTCCATGGCACCAGCTAAAAGATGAGTAACTTTACTCTCTTCTTTATCTGTGTACCTGTATGCTGAGACCCTGCTGCTTGGCATTGGCATCCACTGATTTACTCTAGTCTTTGTTGTTATGGAAATTCCATTGGCCATGTGGCTCTTCTCATTTACCCACAGCTGACTGTTGTGGAAAGGGAGGGAGTCCCTCCATGGGATCATCCATTGTTTTACCTGTGGCTGAGAATCAGCCCATGTGGAATTGAACTGGAGCGAAAGGTATTGTGTTCCACTGTGTTGGTTATTACAGGTATATTAACATACCTGCTTTGCTGTGGGCAAAGACTATGTTTAAGCCTCCCCCTGTGCTAGGGGTGCTAGAAGGGCCCTGTTCTATTGGCCACTTTGCCAGTTGTTTATCTGTCCCCTCACTTGGAGCCAATACTTAATTTGCATGCTTAGGGTCCCTTTTGCTCAGATCCCACCACTTTTCTAGCAGTACTAATAAATCTGCAGCTGCTCCCTTGTAGTCCATCTGACCATGTATGTGGACATGGGTATCAGCGGGCTCTCTGGTATTGTAATAGTGTATGTTCTGTGACTTTGCTGTGGGAGCTGAGGAGATAAGTGCTGCTACTCTTTTCCTCATCATCAGTTTTAAGGTGGCTCCCCAACTCCTTGATGACCTGTGGCAAAGATCTGAAGTGTACCACTGAGATTTGGGGTCCCTAAATAGGTACTCAGGGGGATTTATTACCTCCTCTACTTGTGACCTGAAAGATGGTCCTAAGCTGATTACGTGCCTTTTTGACTTTATCATACTGATTACTTGCTCTGTCTTGAGGTATCAGATGTCACTGTGTTCAGTGTTGGGGTCCCTTTGTGGTCCCTCACTGTTTATTAAACACTGTTCCAAGATTACTAAGGGGATTCTGATTTGGTTAATTATTTAATGAATCTGGACTTCCTCTGCTCCATTAAGTAGTGTGTTTGTGTGTGTGTGTGTGTGTGGTGATTTGACTACAAGCTCAATATAATAATATAGCTAGTATGCTGTTTGGGCATCTTTGCTTATTAAAATGTGCCAGACTCTATTTACAATGTTGTTCTTTCTGTCTTCATTTTACTCACTGCCATTAGTTTGTAGATGTTAACTAGGTAAGTTACTCCCAGTTGTTGGGGCGGGGATTGGATCTATATCTGGTAAGGTATGTTTGTTATGTGTTTTAAATTGTTCGATGTTTAAATCTGTTATTAATTGGATACTGTTTTATGGTATTGAGGGTGGGCTGAAAAGTTCAAAGTATATACTGGTACAGTATGTCAAGTTATGTCTAGCTACCAAAATGCAGCTGGCCATTATGATGGCATCTAGCTGGGATATTTTCCAGCTACCAGTTGGCTGTATTTCAGCTTGGATATGGCTAACTATGTAAAACATAGTTACATGGAATGTTGATGGACTGAAGTCGGTTATTAAGCAGAGATGTGTTTCCTGAGATTAAGAAGTTCAAAATCCAAGCTGTTCTCATGCAAGAAACCCATATATCTGCTGCTAAGGCTGACAAAACCAATGGCAGCATAGGTGGAACTTGGTAACCTCCTGTTTATCAACTAAGGCACAGGGTGTGGCTATATTATTTCTCGAGGAGTTCAGGTCACTGTCCTAAATAAGGTCATGCATACTGCTGCATTACAGTATGTGCTGGCTAGTATGGTACTGTCTGGGGTGGGGACTATTTCTATGGTAAGTAAATGCTCTGAATGTTGAAGATCCTGGGTTTTCCAAAGGTTGGCTATTGATGTGGCTTCTGTCCCTGGTCCCTGGATCTTGGGGTGGGTGATTACAATTATATGCTGGCCACAGTCATGGACAGGTCTAATGCTGCCCCCATTCCATGTCCAAGAATGCTAAGGCACTAGGTGAAGTTGAGGCCATGTTTAAATTGGTAGATGTGTGGTGTCACCTCAGCCCCACCGACCATGAATATAGTGTTTTCCCCATGCACATCATTTACATAAATGCTTGGATAGGCTGCTAGTCAATTCCTCCCTCCTCTCCACCATTCACTCCTCTAATTATTCCCTATTCTGGTGTCTGATCATGCCTCACTGTCTATGGAAGTGTCAGTGGTGGGCCCCCCACCTGTCACCCTTGGCACTTAGACCCCTTACTCCTCTGTGACAAATAATTTTGTTGAGTTCATGGCCAAGACCATAAAATAATTTTGTTTCACAATTAAAGGGACATGCCTTCCACAGTTGTTGGTCGGAGGCCTTAAAAGCCTATATTTATTTATTTAGTTTTTATTTACTGGTAAGTGCATGAGACAGAAACTCCCTATTTTCAGGCACAACCTGGGAGACAGACAACAATGTCCAGATAACATAGGACAGTGTAGTAAAATAGGACAGTCAAACACAACATAACTTCAAAAGAAGACACAACAGCACCAGGCTACAAAGAACAGTGCAGGATAAACAGTCAGTAGAACACTACGTAATTACCATAAGACAATTTAGGGATAAGCAGTTTGTAGTAGGAAGCAGCTCATTAGGCAGCCTTATAGCTAAAGCAAGTGACTACGTGCTAAGGTTTAGTGGATGGGTTGCCTAAAAGTATAAAGAGAGACTCAAGGCACAGCACAGGCTTATTTGTCATTAGCTTGTAGGAATGAGTGGAGTCTTTCTTAAAAGTCAGATGAGACCGTCAGATCCTGATGTGATCCAGGATGGCATTCCAGAGCCTTAGTACACCTACAGCAAAAGCACTTTCCCTCATTTTCATTGTGCTTTGAGGGTCATGGAGCAAAGGTCTACCAGCAGATCTCAGTGGGTACGGTTGAGAGCTATGGTGTAACATACCAGCCAGGGATTTGGGTGTTCCAGCTCAGATAATGGTGTCTATGAGGCAGCCAGCTGTGTATTGATGAGTGGATGAGGGACAGCCACCCTAGACTAGTATAGAGCAAACAACTGTGGTAAGTTTGGGACAGCCAAGGCAAAATGACAGATATTGTTGTAGCAAGTGTCCCATTTTTGCAGAGATCCTTTTCAGAGTCCTGAAAGCCATAAGGCCATAGGTTAGTCTAAACTTGAGAACCCCTTGAGCAATGGCTATTCTTGCAGTAGCCATTAGAGATGATCTGACTCTATACGGTATACCCAATTTGGCATTGACAGCTCTGCAGGTGTTGGTAATGGGAAGGCTGAAGTCGAGTATGAGATCAGTAGTGACTCCCAGATACTTAAAGTTGTCCACTACCTCCAAGGTAGGGCCATCAGGTCACTGATTGCAAGAGGTATGGCACAGGACTTGATTTTGAGGGCAGAGCCAAATATCATGGCTATAGTCTTTTGCATTAATCAGGAGCTTCTTTTGCTACAGACAGGTGTTTAGACAGTCAAAGTCAGTATTTAGCATAGTGTTTATGGATGTGTGTCCTTGTTGCTGGTGTAAAGCACCATATCATCTGCATAAAGGCTAATAGATGAGAGACTGGGGGGTTTAGGCAGGTTATTGATAAAAAGGGAGAACGATAATGGTGGACACCGAGGCTGGTAGGAGCAGGATCCAATGTGAATTTGTTGATCTCCACAAAATTAATATAGCCAGTGAGATACAAGAGCGAACCAGGAGGTGGTATCCACGAGAAACTGAGTGAGGTTAGCTGGTCAAGCAGTAATGGATGATTGACCAAATCAAAGGCCTTAGAGAGTTCAACAAAGATAGCCAGTGAGGAGGCCCTTGTCCATTGCCTGTTTTATGTCACTGATGAGCTGTAAGAGTGCTGTATTTGTACTATGGGATTTTTAAATCCATGCTGGGCAGGGTACATAGCTTGCTGTGATGAAGGTAGTGTGACACTTGTACTGCAACCAGCTTTTCCAAGATCTTGCTTAGGACAGTGAGGATGGTTATAGGGCGGTAGTTATTTACCTTAGGGGATCACTTTCTTTACACAGGTACTACCTCATGATCTTCCAGACCCGCTGGTACCACTTCCGTGGTGATAGATAGGTTGAGGACTCTCGTTACAGGTGTGGTGAAAGCAGAGGCAGCTGTTTTAGGAATTTTGGCAGTACTCCATCTTACCACAAAGATCCACAGGCTGGGATGGATTTTAAGAGTTGTTGAACATCCCCCATAGTTACCATCCTTAGGTTGATAGTGCATGGTCTATTATTCTTACTGGCAGTGACTGGATCAGGGAATTGCCTGGTAGGTTGGTGTATTCTGAGAGGTCAGAGAAATCATAGCATTGGTTATATTATGTGGGTTGTTACTATATAAGTAGCCAGGTCATAGCCTACTCAGATCAGTCTAAAAAGTGCCAGAAATTGAGCTGGAGCAGCTTTGCCTTAAGATAGCTGCATGTGAAGAGGTCCATATGCTTACACCTACTACATCTTTGTACAGGGTGGTCCAAAATTGAAGTGGCACTTCAATATGTTGATTAGTGCATGTATTGAGTACGCCATTTTGTTACACAGTCAGGTGTATATTTTGATGGGGACAGAGGGTAAATACCTTACATGGCAGGTTGCGCTGGCATGAAGGGAAAGGACCATTAGCCAAATTAATGACAGTTCAGGCATGCTGACTTTGAGCACCTCCTTTAGGATCCACTTTCAGGGCCTTTTACAAAGCCCTTTATACTTCAAGTATCACCATGGCCCAACAACTAATGATTTCTTTGGGAAGTCACTGGTTCCATCCCTTTGCTCCTCCGATGCTTAGGTACTGGATGCCCAATTGTCCAGAGGAGATACACCAAGCTATTTGGACACTTGGGAGGGGATCCAGGCCTTATGGTCTACCCATAGACTTTAGAAAAAATGTGTTACTGATCTGCTAGAAACCTGAGGTGTTCTGCCCTCCACATGGTTCGCTACAATTACTGTACTCCCAAACCAGGTAAGGACCCACTCAGTGTGCCTCCTACAAGTCTATTTATCTGCTGATATCAGACTATTAATCTCTTACCAAGGTCATCACACACATTTTGAACCATTCCTCTCATCCCTCATCCATCCGGATCAGGTGGGATTTGTTCAGGAGCATCAAGAGAAACACAATGTCTGTTGGACCCTTATTATTCATTCAGGGGAAATCATCAGTGCGCCATGGGACTGATTTTCTCTCCCTGGATGCTGAAGACCTTTGACCATGTGGAGTAAGGATATATGTTTGAGACCCTGAAACGAATGAGGCGTGGGCTCATGGCTTATTGGGTGGACCAAGTGATGTACTTCTCCCTTCAGCCCAGATTGTGGTCAGTGGTGAGGTCACATCCCTTTCACCTTGGGGCATGATACTAGACAAGGGGGGTCAGATAAAAAGACCACCAGAAACAAGGTGTGTGGGCCAAAAGCACAGTCAGCAATAAAACAGAAGGCTCGCACTCCAAAGTTATTAGTAGAAAATATAAGTCAACGAGTCAGATGTAAAAGTGCAAAGATTTATTAGCATTTACAACAGTCCATATATCAAAGAAGACAATCCAAATATAAAGTGCCCCTCAGCCTGAACAGATACCAAATGGTGTTTTGTGCTCCAAATTGGCACTTTGTTCGATCATTTGCACTTTTACATCTGACTTGTTGTCTTATATATTGTGCTGATAACTTTGGAGTGTGTTTCTTTTTATTGCCAACTAGACAAGGTGACTGCTGTCTCCCTTTTTATGCTTCTTTCAGTGGAACCACGGAGCACAGCCTTCCAAGGTCATGCAGACATTCAGGAGTTTATGGCAGGTGGGAGTGAGCACAAGGTTGTTATGTATGCTGACGCTGTCCTCCTATATTTGAGAGATTCGATCATGATTTACCTGAAGTCCATTCCCTTTTAAGAGTATATGGCTCACTATCCAGACATAAAGTCAATCGGACTAAGAGTGAGCTCCATCCCATTGGTAGGCTGGATAGGGTGCACCAAATCTTTAATTTGGGTGGACTACAGTTGGGGTATCATTTGAAGTACCTGGGAATTTATATTTACACTAAAATAGACAGCCTGTTTGTGCTGAACTATAGACTCTACTTTCCAAGCTTTCTGAAGACTGTAAAGATGGCAGTCACTCTCTTCCTCTTTGTTGGGATGTATTAACATGGTCAAGATTACCATTTATCCAGATGCCTGTACCTATACCAATCCTTCCTATTCATATTCCTCTAGTCCATTTCCAGCACCTCAATGCCATAGTTCATAAATATTTATGGAGAGGCAAGTCAGCCCACATTAAACATAGTATTCTACAGCTTCCAGCAACCAGAGGAGGTGTGGAACTCCCAAACTTTCTTCATTACTATTGGGCTTCATAGTTGGCCTTTTGCCAGTGGGGCAGTCTGCACTCAGGACCTCTTGGTTGTTATTAGAAGAAGAGGAATTTCAGGGAGCATTTGAACCCAAATTTTGTCTGGGTTCTCTGGTCCTTTCTCTCCAGTGGTATAAAATTCTTTCACTGCACCCACCTCAAGGTTTGGATGGCTTTATAGACATATAAATCACCTCCTTCACCATCCCCATTCACTGACCTCATCACTGTTATGAGATGGAGTGGTCCTTCTCGTGAAAATGCATTAAGAATTGCTCTGTTGGTGATATTTGGCTCTTCACTCAGTGTTTCAGCTATATAATGGAGGTTGGCTAATTATTTTTTCAGTGGTGCAGCAAATCTGGCACCTTGACCCAGAAAATGTATTTGTTTATCTTACAGTTCAGCAGAGATTGGGAGACTCACTGGACTTCAGCTCATGTTGGGCCCAGCCCACTCCATTTGAAGAAGAAATATGTAGACCCCAGCCTTGCAGAAAACCATTAATGGCCTTTAAGCACATTTCAGGTGAATGGGACTCACCAGCAGCTACCATTAAGGCTAAATGGAATCACGATCTTGCTGTCAGCATTAACCAGGCAACCTGGAGGTTGTCATCAAGTCTTCCTTGCCTGTTCATGTAACAACAAGCTATGAAAGGTGCTTTTGAATTTTATGTACAGGGCATTAATTACCCCAAGACGGCTGCATGCTGTAAATCCAGAGAATTCCAGTGAGTGCCCCAAATACGCTTCAGAGGATGGGGATCTTTTACATCTTGCCTTGATGTGCCTATAGGTCACTGCTTTTGGTATGAGATGCATAGAATAATGATTGACATGGAGTATGCACCCTCTAAGTAGCCCCTGTAACATCTGTTGGAAGCTGATCCATCTCATCCACAAGATAGGGTAGTGGGGCCATTTTGGTCATTTGCTCTAATTACTGCAAAAAAAAACTATTGCCCAATCATGGATGTCTCCCAATGTTCCTCACAATTCAGCAATGGGCCAACAACTTAAAACAATGTATGACTCTGGAAAAATACAACTGACAGCCAATGGAGCTTATGAATCCTTTTTATGTATGTGGAGACCTTTGCTTGATGCCCTGGAAGGTGATTCTTCCCTTCTCAACATAGGCCCTGGCTCCTTATTCACCATCTCCCCTAAGGATTTTCTCATCCCTTGGCTCCCTTTGATATTACTGGGTGCCCTCCCATTAAGGATGAGGCAGGACCTATATGAGATCCATTAACTGACTGGTGTATTTTTGTGCTTAATATATGTACTTTTGGTATATCGTTGTATTTCTGCATCTATTAAATACGGTATTTTATCCTCTTTTATTCAGTGTAAGTTCAGTCCTATATGTTTAGCTGGACATTACTCCTATTTCTACTGTTACCAGTATGTATGGACTGCTTGCATGTTTGTCTGTTGTGTTTTGTTTTTAATAAAAATATTTACAACAAAAAAGAAAACAAGAGAAGAAATGGGAGAATACATACAAAAACTGGGAGGCAAAGAGGTATACAGGAAGGAAAAAGCAGACACAAAGCTGTGAATTGCAGAAGGGGTCAAGAGCAGAGATAAACAGTTCTGCTATATTAGGGAAAAAGGAAGAAAGATGGGTAATCATAAGGTAACCAGAGGAGGAGGTGGGGTGATGAGGAAGATGGGCAAGGCCACCATCTTTAATATTACTTTAGCTCAGTTTTCACTAAGGAGAATGGTTTATCTCTACCAGACAGACACCAAGGGTCCTGGAGATGAGGCAGGCAAAATATTTTACTAGTGAAAGGATCCATACAAGATGTGGCAGCACTAAAATAGATAAGGCCAGAGACATGATGAGCTGCATCTGAGGTTACTCAGGAGCTGGCAGCAGAACTGACTGAACCAAGAATACATGGGGAACTACAGGCCTGTCAGTCATACTTCTATTGTAGGGAAGCTGAAGGATTCACTGGTCAAAGAGATCCTCATGGACTACTTGGAGAGCAACAGGCTCCAGGATAGAAAACAGCACAGATTCATGGCAGAGAGAGCTTGTCAGATTAACCTGATAGTTTTCTTGACTGTGTGAAGAGGAAATTGGACACTGTGGATTTGATTTACTTCAGCTTCAGCAAGGATTTTGACTTAGTGCCTCAAAGACACTTTCTGAAGAAGATGGAGGATCTGGCTGTAGCTAGGGTCATAGTAAGCTGGGTAGGTATCTGGCCAAGGGAGGTAGCAGAGGGTTGTTGTCAATGGAATCAAGTCAGTAGATGTGGTGGGCATGAGGTGGGATACTGTATACATTCATTCTGGGACCTGTCCTCTTCAATATGTTTATTAGCAACATTGCTGAGGGTATCCAAGGCAGGCTGTGTCTCTCCACAGATGACACTGAGCTCTTTGGTAGGATGGACAGCAACATGAGAATCAGGGAAATGCAGAGTGATATACGAAATCTAGAAGGGTTGTCTAAGGGTTTGGCAGTTGAAATTCAAAACCAAATAGTGCTAGGTAATGAAGATAGGGAACAAGAACCCCAGGACAGAGTACTGGATTGGTGGGGTGAGATGTAATACTACAGTTAAGGAATGACACCTTGAAATAGCATCACTGGCTCCCTAAAACAATCAAGTCAGTGCAACAAGGCATACAGAAAGTAGAAAATGGGATGCTGGGATGTATCGGGAGGGATTTTGATATCGGAAGGATAATACTTCCTATATATACTGTAGATCCTTACTGAGGCCACACCTGGAGATAGCTCAGTTCTCCAGTCCTCACATTAAGGATAGAGATAGCCTGGAGTCAGTACAGCACAGGATAACAAAAATGATTTAGGGCCAATGGGGCAAGTCCTATGAGAAGCGCCTCAAGGCACTGAACACGGATTAATGGGGACCAGAAGGAGGAGGGGAAATATAACAGAAACCCACAAGTTCCTAAAAGAATTAATAAGGAGAACTACAGGAATTTTTGGTTTGAATACTAATTCACAGTTACATGGACATGAGTGGAAACTGGCAGGAGGAGGTTCAGAAGGAACATGAGGAAATATTATTTTATAGAAAGGGTGGTGAAGCTGTGCAACAGTCTGCCTGCTGAAATGGTGGGTGCTAACACTGTTGGTGTTTAAGCAAGGTTGGAATAGAATGAAGAGTATAGTGGTTGCTCGTGGTGGCAGCAGTTGGGTAGGGTAATGGAGGGTGGAAGATGGAGAAGGCATTGACCGTGGAACGATAGTAGGTCCTCGGGCTAAATAAGTAACTAAGGCATACTGGGTGGACCATTGGTCTTTTTGCTGTCATTGTGTATGTTTCTACAACTTGCAGCTCAGAAAGTGACATGAATATGGAACCAGCTGGGTTATACCAAGGGTACTAAAGGAACTCAGGGAGATGCTAGCTGCCCAACTAAAGGCCTTATTTAACAACTCACTGGAAGCAAGCATAACTCTGGAGGACATAAGTAGAGCAGATGTGGTCTCTCTCCATAACAATAGCAGCAGGGTGGAGGCTACCAACTACAGGCCAGTCAGTGTTACATACTGTAAGTGGTGGGAAAATTAATGGAAAACCTGTTAAAGGAAAGGTTGGTAGAAAATTTTGAATTGAATGGGCTACAAGACCAAAGGCAACTTGATATTCAAAGGGATGGGGAGGTCATGCCAGATAAATCTGTCTGATTTCTTCAATTGGCTGACCAGGAAATTGATCAGGGAGGACATAAGTAGTCTAGCAGGATGTTAGCACAGCCTTCAAAACTGTGACACACTGAAGATTGATAAAGAAATAAAGCAGCTAATTGGTGGAATCCAAAGTGGTGAACTGGATAAGGAACTGATAAATGTATGGGTGACAGAGGGTGATGGTTAACAACATGCACTCTAATGTGGGGAGAGTGACCAGCAGGGTGCCACAAGGCTGAGCCATAAACCAGTGTTACTGCACTCAGGAGCATGGACCATGGAGAGCTCTTTGTTAAAAAATTCAAAACAGACCATTGGAGTAAACCAAATGTTGATTTATTTGTGTTTGAAATACACACAAAAGGCACATTCACAAAACCAACTGCCAATTAACTTAAGGGCAGTTACCCCAGCATTTCACACTTTGGAGCTTCTTGGGGGCCACATGGCTCAGTACTGGGCTACGCCTCATTAATGTCTTCATAAGTAACATTGCAGAAGAACTGGAAAAGAAAGCTATGACTTTTTCCAGATGACACCAAAATCTTTAATATAGTGGACACTTAAGATGGGGTGGGGAGAACATTTAGACACCTTGGGAAATTTCAGAAATGGTGAAGAGCTTGACAGTTGGGGTTTCAACGCCAAAGGTGCAAATTGTGCACCTAGGGCACTGGAACCCAGGCACTGAGTACAGGATGGGTGTGTTTCAGACAGTCGCCAAGCAAGGAAAGAGATTGTTGAGTTATCATATCTGATGATCTCAAAGTAGCTGGGCAGTGTGACAAAGCAGTAAGTAGGATCAGTGGGATACCTACTTGCTCACCCCCACAGCTAGCAGTGGAACCAGTGAAGCAAAAGAGTGGCTATCTCTACAAAGCAGTGTGCAAAAGATGGAGATTAGGCCAAGAGGTGGGTAGGCAGAAAAGAGGCAAAATTCAGCAGAAGGGCAGACAGCAAGGAGAACCAAGGATAAAGGACAACCAAGCAAGGGGCTGGAGTAGAACAGTGAAACAGTCTAGGGAGGTCAAATCATGGAAAGTCATGTGTGCAAATGCCAGGAGCCTTAGCAACATGATGGAAGATCTGGAGGCTATCATGGTGCAGTCAGACCTGGACATTGTGGCCATCACTGAAACCTGGTGTAATGATAACCACGTCTGGGAGATGGCATACCTGGCGACAACATATTCAGAAGAGACAGGGCAGGCAGGATGGGAGAAGGAGTGGCACTGTATGTGAAAAATGACATAAGGGCCACAGAGATCCCGGAGGAACAAAATGGGGAGAGATACTGTGGTTAAGCTGGAAAGGAAAATGGGGCCAGCCATCTGCACAGGTGTGGTCTATAGACCACCAGCCCAGGAGGAAGAAACAGATAGGGAGTTGATGCTAGCCATCCAAAGGATGGCAGACAAGGTGAAGTAGTACTGGTTGGAGACTTCAATATTCCAGATGTGGACTGGAGCATCCCAGCAGCAGCATCAACTAGGAGCTGATTTATCCTGACTCCTTCAGGGTGCCTTCTCAAACAACTGGTCATGGAACCAACTCGGCAGAAGGCAATACTGGACCTTGTGCTCACAAACAGGGACAGTGTGATGGGGACAGTGGGGAGTACCGAGGAACAGTGATCACCAGTCATTGTGGTTTGAAATCACAGAAAGAGCAGAACCAAAACCACACAAAAACACGATCCTGGATTTTAGGGGGCAGACTTTGTAAAATGGGGAGATACTTGAAAGAGGCATTAAGGGAATGGGGCAGGAATCAGGGGTTGAGGAACAGTGGACAGTATTTAAAATGGGGATTACAAGAGCAACAGAATTATGCATTAAGCAGGTTAGCAAGAGGAAAAGGAAGAGGAGACCATTATGGTTTTCCAAAGAGGTAGCAAAGAAAGTGAAAGCCAAAAAGATTGCATTCAGGCAATACAAAAAGACACAGGCAGAAGGGGATATGGAGAAGTACCAGGAGAAGCAAAGGGAGGCAGGAGGTCAGTAAGGAAGCCAAAGCTCAGACAGAAGAACACAATGCAAAATCAGTGGGTAGAGGGACTAAACCTTTTACAAGTACATAAGTGAAAAAAGAAAGGCAAAGGGAAGACTAGTGAGACTGAAGGGGAGGATGGGGCCATGGAGGATGACAACAGTAAAGCTGACATATTGAACAGGTGTTTCTGCTCAGTCTTTACTGAGGAAGAAGGAGGTAATGGGTCTGAAGGAGCAAGGGTGAGAATGGTGTAGAAATGGACACAGAGTCCTTTACGAGAAAAGGGTCCTGAAGGACCTGGAAGTAATAAGAGTTGATAAAGCAATGGGGCCAGTTGGGTGCACCCAGGGTCCTTAAAGAACTAAGAGAGGTGGTGGCTGAACATCTGGCTATCCTGTTTAGCCGATCACTGGAAACAGAGGAGGTACCCAAAGACTGGAGGACAGCAGATGTAGTCCCTTATACAAAAGTGGGAACAAAGAGGAAGCAGGAACTACAGCCCAGTCAGCCTCACCTCGGTAGTGGGGAAGATCATGGAAGCACTACTGAAGGAGAGATTGGTGGAAAATCTGGTTGTCAATGGACTACAGGACTCAAGGCAGCATGGTTTCACCAGGGGGTCATGTCAGACCAACCTTGTTGAATTTTTGACTGGGTGACTAGGGAGGTGGATCATGGGAGGGCAGTGAACATGGCTCATCTGGACTGCAGCAAGGCCTTTGACACTGTGCTACAGAGAAAACTATTACACAAAGTGGGGAATATGGGTGTGGGCAGGACAGTAGTGTGGTGGGTAGGTAACTGGCTGGGCAGCAGGACACAGAGGTGGTGGTAATGGCTGTCACTCCACAGAGGGAAGAGTGACCAGTGGGGTACCACAGGGATCAGTGCTGGACCGGTCCTATTCAACATCTTCATCAGTGACATTGCGCAGGACCTTGAAGGCAGAATTTCACTGTTTGCTGATGACACAAAGCTCTATAACAGAGTAGACACACCAGAGGGTATAGACAGAATGAGAAGGACCTGCAGAAACTTGAAGAATGGTCAGGGGTTTGGCAGTTGAAATTCAATGCAGAAGTGCAAGATAATGCATATGGACACAAAACCCTGGCACAATATATCAGTTGGGGGTGAGGATATAGCATGCACCAAGCAGGAAAGGGATCTTGGGGTTATCATCTCTGATGACCTCAAGGTAAGGAAGCTAGTGTGACAAGGCAGCAGGTAAAGCAAATAGGATGCTGGGATGCATAGGCTGGGGCATCACCAGCAGGAAAAGGGAGGTCATAATTCCACTATACAAGACACTAGTGAGGCCCTACCTGAGTACAAGAAGTTCTGGAGACCTTACCTACGAAGGACATAGACAGGATAGAGAAGGTTCAGAGGAGGGCAACAAAGATGGTGCATGGATTGCATCACAAGTCCTATGAGGACAGGTTGAAGGAACTGAACATGTACTCCCTGGAGAAGAGGAGGAGAGAGGGATATGATAGAGACATACAAGTATCTTACAGGGAGGAACAGGGTGCAGGAATACACTATTTTAAGCGAAAAAGATGTTCCAGGACTAGAGGGCATGAGATGAAGTTGGAGGGAGGACGATTCAGAGGAAACGTGAGGAAGAATTTCTTCACAGAATGGGTGGTGGACAAGTGGAACACCCTGCCAGAGGAAGTGGTGGGGGTTGAAACAATCACAGGATTTAAGAATGCATGGGATAGACATAAAGGAATTCTGGAGGTCCAGGGTAAGGGCAACAGACTTCTAGGAAAACATAAACTGAACTTACAAGCTCAAATGGGCAGATTGGGTGGGCCATAGGCCTTATCTGCTGGCACTGTCTATGTATCTATGATATTGTGTTGCATAGGGAGGCGGTATTTCCAGTAGGATGAGGGAAGTGGTGTTGCAACTGCATGGCTCATTTGTGAGACCTCACCTGGAGTATTGTGGCCAGTTCCAGACGATGCATCTCAGAAAGGACATAAAAGGAGTGAAGGCAGTTCAGAGATGGGCAACTAAAATGTGCAGGCTTTGCATCAAATTGCCATGAATAAAGACTGAGGGAGGAGTGGTAAGGATGGGCAGAAATCTGAAAAACTGGAGGAGTTGTTATAGCATAACAGCAGGGATTTAATGAAAAGTGCAAAATAATGCACTTGGGCTACAGAACCTTGGGGGCAGAGTACAAAATGGGTGCAGTGTTACTGACAATGACTAAGCAAAAAGATACCTGGAGGTAATCATATTGGATGACCTAAAGGTGACCAGGCAGTGTGATAAGGCAGTTGAGAGGGCTAGTGGGAGGATGGGGTGCAAAGGAAGTATAGATCACTGATACAACCCACATTGAATTGTGTCGATTTCTGGAGATCACATCTCAGGAAGGACATAGATAGAGTGGAGGCTGTCCAAAGAAGATCAACCAAAATAATTAAAGATGCATTTACAGCCCTATCAGAAAAGGCTAAAGGAGTTCAGTATGTACATCCTGCATGTGAGGTGTGAGGAGGGAGAGGGGTGGGATATGTCAGAGACCTTTAATACCTCACAGGGCTAAATAAGGTACAGGAGGAATTTTTTTCAGAAAAAGGTACCCTTGAACAAGGGGACATGCTGGAAACTGGAGAGGGTGGCAATTCAGGAGAAATGTGAGACTTCTTCACAGAAGAGAGGTGAATTCCTGAAGCAACCTTCCAGCAGAGGTAGTGGAGGTGAAAACAGTAGTTGGGTTCAAAATACCTGGAATATGCACAAGGGAATTATAGAGGTAAGGAAGTTAGGGGAATGAGGAAGTGACTTAACTCAAGCAAGGTCTGCAGAAAATAAAGGTAGGAGAAAACATGGGCAGACTAGATGGGCCAAGCAGACCTTATCTTCCATCAAATTCTGTTTCAATGTTTCTCTGGATCTCAACATATACACCCTGAATGAGAGGACAGTGCGAGGAATGTGATAGTGACCTACAAGTACCTCACAGTGGTGAACAGGGTGCAGAAGGAAAGTTTCTTTCAAATGAGAAAGAACACCAGGATTACAGACCATGTGATGAAGCTTTGGGGGAGGGTATTTTAAGAGGAATGTGACTAAGCACTACTTCACTGAAATATTGGTGGACACCTGGAACAGACTGCCAGCAGAAGTGATGGAAACAAAACAGTAGGGGGCTTCATACATGCATGGATAAACATAAGCATATTAGTAAATAAGCAGGAGGAGGAGGTTGCCAGATACCAGCTAGGCTTTGCAGAGACAGACTAGGCAGGGACCATTTGAGTAGACTGGTTGGGTCAAGTGGTCCTTTTGCTGACAAACTCTATGTTTTTCTTTCTATCTAGTATAGATACAAATGGCAAAAGCCAACCATTAACATGATTTTTCAATGGCAACTGTAAAAGAGAAAGCAGATCTATTGGCATTAAAAGACATGAATCACTGGAAGTTTGATACATTTTATTGGACCAATATACAGTGAAGCCAGCCGTGATGCAACTCAATAACTTCAAATAAATGGAGTGTCACAAAATGCTGCATAACAAAAGGGATTAATTGCCACTGAATTACACTGTTACTGTAGTACTTTGCTGCATTTTGTGTCATACTGCAGCATTACTGCATTTCATTCTGGCTGGCACCACTGTAGGTCTTGTACAAAGATAGTATAGTACACAGCGTTCAGTGCCCCACAGGTCCTTGTTCAGGTGCAAATAGTAAACTGAGGAAAAGAAGCTGAATTTATATACACCGTGATGCATTGTTTCAAAATAATTTATGTCAGGATAGTGAAAAGACCAAAAAGGATGTACAGTAAAAGGAAGGGTGAGAAGGACTTAACAGGCAGGGTGGTGGGCAATGAATAAGAAAGAGGTCTATAGCTGTGAGGGTTATTTAACAGGAAGTGAAAAGATATTTGTAAGAGAGGCTGAATAGGTGCCTTGAAATGTCAATTTGTAGTTATTGTGGCAGGAATACATGATAGAAATGACCTGAGATATGCAAAGTGCAGGGAGGCAGTCACAGAAATAACATTACAGAAAACGTTGTGTACAAAGTGATATACGATACTAGGGTTTCCATATTGTTTCATAAATCCAGTGTCGTGATTGATCCCATTACAGTTCAAGTGAAATTGTTTGATACATTTTGTAACATGGCAAAAAAGTGAAAGAAAAGCAAGCAGCAAGGCAGGCTTAAATACACCATGTGGTACATGAGCAACCATGGTCTACTACCATAGTAGTCCATGTTTGGGATCATGTTGGCATAAAAATAATTAGACCGTGTCAGACAAGCTGGGGCGAGACAACCACTGGTGACGAGCAATCTCAGCAAAGGAGTGAAGTGTTTATTTCGAGCTGCACGAACGCATTCGTGTGCCGTAACAGTTATGAACCCACCCACTCACCTCGACACAACTTTGAGAATTGCACAGTAAGTGCAACATATAAAGAAAGTCACCCTCAGTGTGTAGTGTGTGGACAAAGGGAGAGTGGCATACAAATCTTACGTGACTGTAGGCTTTGCAACTCCCAAATACAAACAACGTGGTTATGATCAGTGTTCCAGTGCAAATGTCATCCATCTCCATAGAAAGTTGTGTGTTCCCAAAGCATTGACGCGGTCAGCAGTGGAATATTCAAATCTCAACACATACCCACAAGGAAGCAGCAGACAGGCACAAGAAAACAAAACAGTGGATGTGACACGAGTAAACACAAACAACAGGGAAGAAAAGAAAGCACACTCAGCACTATCTGTAGCTCTTATCGATATTTTAGCCATGTTGTCTATACTGCAAAAAACAACACAACCATATTAATAGAGGATAAATGTCCAACATGCAAGGGCACATTGCAAACACAGTAGAACGTTTTGCACATGAGTCATATATAACAAACTCATCTTATCACTCCAGGTTGTTCTGTATATTGATGTGATATAATAATAACACATATTGACTTCATCCAGTGCTAGCCATATTACACACTGATTAAGCCACTCAAAAGGATGGGTCTACAGTGGAATTAATCCATGGTTGGGTGGTTTGAGGCATGAGGCCATCCCCAGCCATGGATTAATTCCAAAGTAGACCCATCCTTTGAGTGGCTTAACTTTACTTAATTCCCATGTCCTTCTCTGTCTGTTTTGAAGCTGCATCTTAGTATTACTACGAGACAGTTACATGAGAGAATGTTTTGCTTGGGGAAAAATGCTATCCTACTGCTGTGCTGGTAATCTGGGTTTAATCTGAGTGTCAGTGGTGGTTCATCCTGGTTTGTGGTGGTTGCCTTGTTTCCCTATAGCATCCATTTGTTCACTTTTTGCACTGAATTAGATAAACCACACTGGTTGATTAACGGTAGGATCAATTTATTTTAGTGTTCTCGTCTGTCCTGTTTTGATGAAGGTCTGTGTACAGTATACAGTATGGGTGCAGGTCTTACATCTGAAAACTTTAAACAAAGTTGAAGGTCACCGTTCAGTTAATAGTCTCCCTTCTAAGATTGTATCCGTAATACCAGTACCACTTATAGGCAGTGCATACTTGACTTATTAAATAATCATTTCACTGCACCCAGCCTTGCATTTGACACATTCGGCAGCAAGTAAACTTCATCAACAGATTCTTGATTCTACAGATGCTAGACCTCCCGGCAAGGTCTTCATGTTAGAGCCCAAGTTCTCTTTCAGCCCCATTACATATAAACAGGTGGAGGACCTTCTCCTGGACCTTGACACCAAGAAAGTGCAGCAGCAGATAACTTAGATCCTTTCTTCTAAAATGGGCCATCACACCCTATCTGCACCTATTGTCCATTTATTTAACATGTCACTAGCCCATGGTACACTCACCTCAGTATGGAAAGTGGCAAACATAGTCCCACTTTTCAAGTACAGTGACCTCAGTGACCTGAATAAGTAATGGCCAATTTCCTTACTGCCCATTCTTTCAAAACTGCTTGAAAAGTCATAAATACCCAGTTAGAAATCATCTTAGACTCGGTACAGTTTCTAAACCCTATCCAATCGGGTTCAGAAAAAACATAGCACAATATCCTCTTTAGCAAAGTAACTCATGTTGGCTCCTGGCACTTGACATCAAACACTTCATCAATGCCTTATTTCTTGACCTGAGTAAGGCCTTCAACACAGTTGACCGATCTACTGTTGTCTGTCCTTCAAGATATAAGACTAGATCCTGTTGCTGTCAATTGGCTCATATGTAACCTCAAGGTCAGAAAAGAGCACATTAAGGCACAAGGAGATCTGTCCCCACTTGAGACACTATCCGAGGTGTCCCTCAATGTTCCATCTTAGGGCCACTTCTTTTCATGATATATATATTAACAATATTGATGCAGGCATTGGTCAAGCAAGTGTGCACTTGTTTGCCGATGAAACTGTTGTTTACACTGTCAAGCCACCCTTGAAGATAGCATACAGGTACATTTCATCATGAATTTAACCTCCTTCAGCATAACCTCCTGAGTTGCAAACTCCTGCTTAATGCAAAGAAAACAAAAGCCATGATCTTTGCTCCCAAACTAATTTTGGACTCCTCCCAGGAAACCCGGCCACAAATAACATCCCTCCTGGGGCCTATAGAAACTGTGGAAAATTCAAATATCTTGGCTTTTGGCTTGATCATAAACCCTTACAGAAATATAGGCGTGATTGTGTACATGCAGAATGCATGCCACATGGTTAATTGTGTAATGTTTGCATGCAGTTCACATACACAAAGTGATCCCAAGTCAGCCAGGTCTAAAAAGCAAATCAGGTTCGGATTCTGCAAGCTTGGAAGAGCGAGCAGGTAAGCTGCTGTGGACATCTAAAAACTACATCAGGCTTGTGTGTTGCATGCTTGACATGAGTCCAGCAGTTAAGCTGGTGTGAACATCATTTAAACATTGCATCAGCTTCACATTTTTCATGCTTGCTATTTTTGCAGCTACTAAGCTGGTGCAAATCTCATCTAAAACAAATTAATTTCTATTTCTTATACTACTGCTAGCAATTATCACCATTAAAATACATTTCCATAAAAATTTGGTAAACTCAATAATTCTGATCCTTTTGCAAGTTGTTTTAATGGCTTTTGATGTTTGTCATTAAATCACCATATTAGTAAAGTTTTGTTTGCTTTCTGCATTAAATGCCTAGGATATAGCCAGCCAACGTGCCACATTCCAGATGTATGAAGAGGGACCTCTGTGTTGTGAAGCCTATCCTTTTATTTTGAACCATGCAAATCCTTATGCATATTTAGAGCTACAAATGTGTTTCTCCATGACTGTTTCATCTCACTTACTTCCCTTTATCATTCTGTATAGAGTACATTACAGCCATGCTCAGCACTTTTGTACTGAGTAGGTCTTGGAAGCATACATCACGCCTCACATTTTGTCACTGAAATGAGGACATGGACACTTGAAATGAAGGACAATGAGGGACACTAACCCACATGATGATCAGGACACATTATGAAACATGGAGATACAGTGCCTCAGAACACAATGGAAATATTGCATTAGCACCTGAGAGTTAATTTCTACCATTAAGCAGGGTTTCCATTTAGGTAAAACAGCGGGGGCAGTTGCCCCCCACTTTGTGCCTAGGTTGTTCTTATGGTGTGGCTATAATGGTGTTAAATTTGGATTTAATCTTTTTCACAATAAGTGCCAACCTGGCCTGTGTATGCTCACACTGCAGGTACTCTCCAGACTCAACTCTGTCTGTATTGTGTTGTCCACTCCTACCATCTATTAACGTGGCACAATCACATGTGATTTGGATGAACTCCAGCCATGAAAAGAGCTCATGAGTCTTGCAAGTGTGACACTGTCTTTCCTGCCACAGAGTAAACAGACTGCACACTACAGCTTGAAGAGGTCATTGAGCACTCAACTGTCAATAGCAGTGTTTTGGCAGCATATTTTTGTTGTCTACTCTTAGTGAGTCTCCATCTCCCCAGGTGACTGAAGGGGCAGAGGGTGAGCTAAAAGCTAATTCAAGACTAGGCTATCTACTTACTCTACTTGGCTCGTCTTGCAAAACAGCACAGACCCCCACAGCAGCAAGCTACACTTAGCAGTAGTGGTGACAGTGGTGTGGGTGTCCTTCATGGGCACTTGATCAGTACAGATGCGGCAGCAATAGCAACAATAACCAAGAAGCAAGCAACACAGGTTGGGTGGGTTCAGTTGGTGAGGTGACTTGGTTGCGGACCACATTGAAGACCTGTGATGGTCAGTTCAGCATCTAGCTTCTGGCAGAAGGAGAGAGGAAGCAGACTGAAAATTGGGATGTGGCACACTGTGCCAGGCTGCAGGTCCTGGCCATATGTCCAAGTAAATAAAAGTAAACATTTTTTTTACAGGGGCTTGGGGAGGAGGAAGGACTGAAATATTGATGTGTTTTCACGTTTCTTTACCTATGGGTGGCTTCATAACCCATAGGGATGGGTATTGAATGGAATGCAGTCAGATAGAAAATTAGAACAACATTCTTTTTGGGGTGGGGTCAGAACTTCAACCAGGAAAACAATTGGTTAGTAACTGAGTGGGTTTAAGCCCAAATGTGATGCACTGCTCTGGGGTATATACAGATGACTCTTATACATTTGAAATGTTCTGATTTGCATATCACTTTTTAGTCAAAACAAATAAGTTGTAACTTTTAGAGATGTTACAGACATTCTAGAGCTATCCCTTGCATTCATAGACAGTTGAGCAGTATGGTATGCACAGACTATTGGAGCCCCACTAGTCAGACATATGCCTCCCCAGTGAAGCTGACCTCCACATCCTCACACTCAGGAACATTATGACAAAGGGCAAAGGAGACTGCAGGGTTGTGCACCATTGAAATAAATGGAGGTATTTATTTATTACTATTTTATACATTATTGATGGAGAGTTGGAAAGTAATAAAAGCCACTGTTCGATTAACAACAGCCTTGTTAGTAGAACGGTAGCCTTCATTATTCTCCAACTTACCACCATAACATATAAATAGTAAGAGAAAATAACCCCATTCATTTCAAGGGGTATGCTCAAGTACTCTGACCCATGGACATAATCTCTTAAAGACTTCTGCCTCTGGCTCCTTGTACTCAAGTAAGAGACTTTTTACTTATATATACTTGGTGGGTTGTCTGTAGCAGCATGGCTGTGCCCGCTACATAATGTGTGTATGGGGGTGTCCAGTTATTGATACTTTGTGTTTGCACCTTAAAGTCTGTTTGCATGGAAGCACTCAAAACTACGGAGAGAAAATAGTAGGAGTACAGTCCAGACAAAAGTAATTAAGTGGTTTTGTGGGTAAGTTTGTGTATTGAGGTGGAAAACACATGTGCTTCCATTGGTATGTGTGCTACAGTTCAACTGTGAAACTGAGATGAGGGAGAGAAGTAAACTGAAAAGCATAACAATGGCTACAAGCATACAGCATGCATGCAGATGTATTCAGATACAGTATGTATTGAAGTACAAGCAATCCATATGTGTGCAGGTAGTATGGCTTAATGGTTAAAGGCACTGAACTACAAGCCAGGAGACTTGGAGGCATGAAGACCGAGTTTGAATCACATCAACCCCCACTTGTGTATGGTGTGCTTTTGAGCAAATCGCCTAAATTTACATGTGCAGTTATCATTGACCACTTGCTTCTTGCATGCATGCCACATGTATGCAGTCTTTCCCAATTTACTCAAAACAAATGGTTTCCACACTTGCTTGCTGTATGCATGCCACATGAATGCAATGGGTTCCAATTTAACATTTAATCATACTTGCAGCACGATATCTCTTAGGTAGTTTTATGTGTGCAGCATGAATACATTTCATATAATTATTTCTGAAAGGATCTGTCTTATACAGTCCACATTGAGGAACTGAGTAAGAAGTTGAAACAGCACCTAAGGTTGTTCTTCAGAATCAAAACATCCTAGCCTGTGAAGCCAGGCTAAGTGTTGTGCATTCCATATTTCTACCACTCTTGGGCTATGCAGACATACCATGCAGTCAAGGCACTAGATCTATTCTATCAAACCTTGATACACTTTATAATAGAGTCCTAAGATGTATCACCAGCGCCTCCTTCAGGATGCACCACTGTATACTACAAGCTATGCTGGGTTGGCAATTATTAAAACCAGAAGACTCAGAAATGCAGCCACCTGGACCTACAGAGCTCTAACCAGTAAGCTACTGACATATATCTCCAGCCTGCTAACCTATCCCACTGGTATCTACTCACTTAGAGTCATTCCTACCGTTCCTGACATTCTCAAATTAGAACTCACTCTAGGGCTCCATATTAAGCCATTCTTTACCAGCCCCTGAACACTCTCTACAGAAATACTTCAAGCTCTCATCCCGTATAAGAATGCCAACTTAAAATCTGTATTACGATGCCACATAACTGACTCCTGCAACTGCTTTTCTTGATCTGTGTCCTTTTTTTATTTCTACATGCTCTACTAAGCATGTGTAATGAATTGATACTAATCCCACCCATTTTCCTTCCATTTTCCTCTCACCTCTACCTCTTTGAGGGTCCTTCCCCTCATTTCACCTCGTTGCCCTGCCTCCCTCCTTTCTTGGATCTATGCAAGCCTTACAAGTATCATTCCCAAACCAAACAATATCCCTATATAGCCCTATGGTGATATTGTCCTTGGCTTCAAGTTGAAGATGTATTTGCAAACAACTTGTTTGTTCTCTGTATGCACTATGATCCAGTGTCAGGAAACACAGAATTATGCATATATTGTATACTCTGTATATAGTATATTTCCCCTCCCGCTTTTGAGTTATTCTGCCATGTACAAGTGCATATTTTTTTTGCTTTTTATTTCTATTTTTGTTTTTCCTTGACACCTATAACTATGTTTTGTTATGATCACCACTGTACTTTTGTCCAGACCCACTTTGTAAATGAGCTCACCTCAACAGTGTCCCACCTGGTTAAATAAAGATGATTGACTGATAATGTTGCATGGTGGTATGTCTATTATTTCATGGGTATTTTGATCTGAGCATTTGCTACCAATTATTATGTTAGAAAGGTTAGGTGGCTGACTGTAGGCAATGACAAGTCATTCAGAAAAATGTCTCTATGTCTTTCAACTTCACTCAGTGTTGGTTGTAGTTATTTAATCAGTTGTTGGACAGGTGTTGGCATAGGGATGTAAGTAACAACTAAGGGTGTGTGTTTAGTTTGATTTTCTGCCTGTATTCCAGTAGGTTTTCGTATGGTGTTTGTACTGCATGTTCCATTTCTTTGTCAACATTTCTAAAATAATAATCCATAGAAATCTCTAGTAGACTGGGAAGGAAACATAATCATTCCATTACTGTACACAAAAAGGAACTCTCACATGTAATGAGTGACCTATAGGACTAATTGATACAGGGATTAAAGTCTTTACTAAAGTCTCATTATTCAAACTGGAATCATATGTCATGGAAGGTGAGATCCTGCTGGAATGCCAGGCTTGCATCCTAGATGGCTTTTCCACTATAGAGGACCAAATTTTGGTCTTAAATCATGTTTATAAGAAATATGTAATAGTTTGTAAACAATCAATTTCTATTGCTTTTATTTTCTTCAAGTAGGTTTTACTCATCATCCATAGGATTAAACTAAAACTGATAGAGATAATAAAATTGTTGTGTTCCTATACCTGTTCAAAGGTTCAATATGAGACAAAACATCTTACTGAAGAATTTAATCCTAACAGAGGCGTAAACAGGACTGTGTGCTCTTGTAACATGTGTGTTGTTTAATTTTTAAATAATGTGCTAATTAAATATAAATAAGAGTCAAAATTTTCACTATCTCATTGAAGAGAAATAAGCTGTATTAACATATGCAGATGCATTGCAACTTTCTCCTTATTGCATTGGGGTTTACACCATCAGTAAAACATTCTTTCTGAAATACACAGTAAATAAAATTTAAATAAAATACAGAAAAGAGTAGTATATTGATTATGTATTTTTTCTAAACATAACGGTAACACTTCATGGAACTTAGGGCACAGAAAATGGGACATAATTAAATAATATATACCCTGCATCTGGGACAGTACTCAATTCAGATGTTAGTTGGAAAAATCATACAGTATGCCTACAACAGAAAATAAACTGAAACAACCAGTTACTGGCATTCAGAGTTTCAATAAATTAGATGGAGAAAAAATATGAAATCACAGTTTAATTTTTATTTATTTAAAAATTTCAACAGGAAAGGCATACTGAACTAATACTCATTTTCCAGATGCATCCGGGGAGGGGCAGTGGGACAACAATAGCAAAATATATCATGAACAACAAAGGGTGAACATAAGGTATCATACAAGAGTACAACTCTAGAGTAACATAGACAATTCAGTACCTGGCAAGAGTAAAATTCCAGTGTAATGTAGACTATTCAAAACAAGGCAACAGCTTTACCAAGTTGCAAGTGCTTTTTGATGAGAGGCACAAATGTAGAATGTACAAATTTGTAATATCAGATTTAAAATTCAGGAACTTGGAGTGGGGAAGCAAGGGTAAGGAGGGGCTACACTAAGGGCAGGTACAGGAAGGGAAGTAAAGTCACTAAGTAACATGAAGAGGTGGGGTGTTGTGAACAGGAGGTATGAAAGTGTTCCACATTTGTGGAATCTGTGGTTGAAAACAGCTTGGCCATCAGTGGTAGTAGTGGAGAGTACAGCCAAAGTGTGAGGTCAGATTTCCTCAGGGAACAAGAGGAGGGAGGCAGTGGGAAAGAGAGGCTGAGAGGTGAGGGGCAGCCAAACCAAAATTTAAGGTATCCCGTGCTAAAAGCGATGGAATGGGCACCTACAATAATGGTGACCACCCCCAGCACATTTCTGTGGATGGCTACAGGATGTAGGGTGGGTGGATTGGGGTGTGGTGACTATAGTGACAGGATGTCACTAAATGTATGCCACGGGGAGGTGATAATGGGCATGCACAGTGAGGTATGTGAGGGTGGTGCTGTGGTGGGTTGCCAAGCTGATACAGTGGTGTGGTGGGAGGGTCGCCGGCATCAATCGGCAGGGTACTGGGTTTGGGTCCAGGCGCTAGTGCATTTGTGGCACCGGCTCGAACCTTTTTTGAGTTAGTTTTCACCCCCTCGACATGTATCACCCTGGAGTTACTGGATTTACTGGATAGTATAGGACAAAAGTAGGCACAAGGCCCATTGAGATTGTCCCCCCACAACAGTAGGATATTGCAGAAAATTAATGTACAGTTAGCCGTGTCAAGCTTAGATTTAGAAAGAATCAAAGCTGACTGAGTCTGATCTCCTGTGGCAAGTCATTCCATCATTTGCTGCTCTTATATTAAAGGTGTTATCATATTTGTTTGTATTTGCCCAGTCAATAATAAGTTGTTGACCATGCAATCTTCCACTGTATGTTTATTGGCTAGTGATAATCCACATGACTCTAGTAACATGGATGTGTGTCCTAGTTTGTACACGAGCAACAAATCATGCCTTTGCCTTCTTAAATGTAGGGGATAAAGTCCTGTTTCTTTAACTAAGGTGTCATAACTTTTTGTTTTTAATCTTGGGATTGATTTGGTGAGCCTTCTTTGGACTTGCTCTAACCGATTAATATCAGCCTTTAAGTATGGACTTCAAAAGGAGATCCAAATGAGGTCTAATGTAAGCTCTATACAGGGGCACTAAACAATGCTCAGATCTGCTAATGAAAGTTTTATTAATCTGTCTTAGAATAATATTTGCTGTTCTGGCCACTTTCTACAGTGGTCACTACGTCAATTTATTGTTAATCAGGATACCCAAGTCTCTTTCACAGGTGGATGATTTAAGTTGAAAATTGTTCAAATAACATTCATGAAGTAAATTATTTCTACCAAAATGTAAACTTTACATCTGTCAATATTAAAGGCCATGACGTTCTTACTAAGCCTATTGCTCAATATGATGGAGGTCTTGTTCAAGCAGTAGTATATTGTACAGTGTCAACTCTCCTGCAATGTTCTTACAATCAGCAAATCTTGACAGAAAATTATTAGAAATGATACTCACATCATATATAAAGAGATTAAAGAGAATAGGCTGAGTAGAGAGCCCTGTGGAACTCCACTTTTCACCCTGCCAGAAGTAGAATGTACACCATTTATTCTAACAAGTTGAGTTGGGTCAGAAAGCCATTTAGTTATCCAGTTAACCAGATATGAGGAAATCCTAAACTATGGAGTTTGTTAATTAGCAAGGCATGTGACACTTTGTCAAAAGTCTTGCTGAAATCAAACAATAGTACATCTGTTGGAATATTATTATCCATAAGCCTACTTATATTATTGTAAAAAGATATAAGGTTTGTGGTACAAGAATGCCCAGACTTAAAACCATGTTGGGAGTTATCAGAAATACCAAGCTGTTGCATAGTTTTCTCCATTCTAGATTTAATTGGACTCCCATCACCTTTCCTATTGCAGAGGTCATGCTGATTGGTCGATAGTTCTGGATGTTTGATTTATTCCCTTTTTATAAATTGGTGTTACTATGGCTCTGCGCCAAACATCCAGGATTTCATTCTCAAGTAATGATTTATTAAACAAAATCTGGAGAGGAATTGCTCTAATGTTTAGAGTTTCAGTAAGAATCTAGCATGGATATCATCAGGTCCAGGGCTAGTAGATCATTTTAGAGCTGACAAAATATTCTTAATTTCAGTGAGGTCAAATAATGGTATAGAGGTCATTGCTATTATTTATTGTAGAATAAATGTTGGTTTGTCAAAGACTGAGCAAAATATCAATTGAAATGATTTGCTATCCCTGGTAAGATGTTATAGTGGCTCTGTCATCTTGAAGTTGGACCAGTTTGTCTTATATTCCCTAATTACTGTTGATATAGGAATACAACTATGTGTGATTTGCTTTAGAATGAGCTAGGTTAAAATTGAACTTTAATGCTGCCATTTTAATAGATTTTTTAGGGTTGAGACAGCAGTTTGATATCTATGCCTGGAAGTAAGACTGGGATTTTTATATTTCCTGAATAAATGCTCTTTGGTTTTAATCTGTTTATCAATAATTTTATTAAACCATACAGGAACTTTACCTTTATTATTATATTTTGTTTTGGTTGGAACATAAATGCCTTCTAGGTGTTGTATAATTTGAATTATATCTTCATATACAGTATTCATTGTTCTGCCCTGAATAATTCAATCCAATTAATTTTGTTTAGTTCAATAATAATTTGCTCAACATTTGCTTTATTATAGTCCTTATATTTAATACTATTAGTAATCTTGGGAATTTGAACGAGAACACTTAGAAATAAGGAATTATGATCACTATTGCCAATTGGGGCCATGGTATTTATATCAGAAATTGTATATCCTACACTTGATATGACCAGATCCAGTGTGTTATTCCCCAGTGGGTTAGCATACTAACTGGTCCAGACCCAAATCCAAAATGGTGTTAGGAATAGTTTTTCATGATTACTTTTACCTGAGAAAAAATCCAGTCAATGCCAGGCATGTTAAAATCATCTAGGATGAGAGTATCACCTTTATGGGTCATATTTGGATAACATTTATTAAATCAGAGGTGTATTGAATATCCACTGTTGGTGGTCTATAACAAACCCTAGTGTAAGTTTTGGGTGACCTTTCAATTGGGTAGAGACCCAAAGCAATTCAGTATATGTTTGTTTCAAAATCTTATGTCAGGGGATGTGTTCTGTAATGTAAGACACCCCACCAATTTTATCTGCTCTGTCTTTATGATAGAGTTTAAAATTAGGGATATGTGGACCTGGCTGAGGAGAATCCCACCATGTCTCAGTAACAACAATGATACTTAGGTCAAGTAAGATACATTTGACTATCAATTCTGACATTTTAAGGCTATTCAGGGATCTAGCATTAAATGACAGTACATTACAGACATTCCCATTACATATTTTGTTACCCCGTTAAGAAAAACAGGAACTGTCCCATTCTCCCCCATGCCATTTAGTTTAAAGGTTGTTAATCACAGACACTATAGCTCTGCCAATTATTCCCTCTTCTGCTTAGATGCAGACCATCCTAGCAGAAGAGGGAGTCCCTGTCACAAAAGTTCTCCCAGTGTAGGATACAAAAATGTTTTAAGACACTATTTTCTAAGCCATTCATTTGTTTCTTTGATTAGGCATGTCTTACCAAGGGTAGCTGTAGGCACCAGAAGCACCTCAGAAAAACAAACATACTGTGCAGCCTTTCTCAGTTAATAAGTTGTATAATGCCACACGATCTTTTCTTATTTGTAGGGGATTGATGTGATTTAAGTCATTTGTTACTGCATGTATAATACCTAATGGGTTATGACCTGAATTGGCAGGATGTCATTAACCCTTCCTGTAATATCAGAGACTTTGGCTCCCCTGAAACTAGAGCATGTTCTTGTTGTTTTGTCAGGATTACAAATAACCCTGTCGAGATGTTTTATAATGGATTCACCAAGCACAAAAACTTCTCGAGATTGAATTAGGGGGTCCAGAATTATCCATCAGATTTTCTGCTGACCTAGGAGGAGATGAGGTTAAACCAGTCATGGAGAGGGAATGCCCATTAAACCATTAGATTCTTTTTGTGATGGTAGGTGAGTTTTATACTTACAGGGATAACCTAATTGAAGGGACTAGGGTCCCAAGTCGATAAGAGCTTAGTGGAGGCTCAATATTATTGGCATGTAGTTCACACTATGCATTCTTTACTAAGGCATCATCATTATGGATGATTTCAGTTAAGGTAGAAAGTGCTGAGTAAGAGTTATGGATTGTTAAACTGAATTAATCAGCTCTTCATCTCTTTTACAGACCCTGGAGCTGGTTACCAGTGTTCAGTCATCATTTGGTCAGTCTTGTCAGGTTCATCTTCTCTACTCCGCTTTCTCAATATGGGTATATTTGTACTGTTCTCATTACTAGGGGTATGGTCTACATCGAGATTACTAACAGTAATGTTGTAATGACACGCTGGAAGGTTAAGGAAAATGAGATATTGAGGATTTATAGTCATATCCTTATTGGGCTCAGTGGAAAAGAGGGACTATTTAGTGCTTGGAAACATTTATACATATCAGCTTGGCTATTTTCCAGCTGCTGTAGTCATTCAGAGAAGATTGCTATTTCTTTTGCAGTTGTTTATTAACAGTACATTTATCACAAATAAATCCATAACTTGTGCTTGATGGTGCTTGTACCAAGTGATACATGTAACAAATCAGGCATTTAATGCCTACTTCACCATCCAGAGTCATGATTGCTGATGACGCAAGCACAGTTTCTTTACTGCCTTGCTGTGGTAGTGCTACATGGGGAGAATCCATTTTCCCCAGGTTGGATATTTAAATTATCTAAATGTTTAATGCGCTGTTGAAACAACTAACTATGACCCTAATACATTCACAATACCTTTTAGCTCTTACTCCAGTATTATACTTGCAAGCCGAGTCCTAGGTTCTATAGGATGCCAGATGCCAAACACACTAACCACACGCTAGGTTCACATGTCTTTGTGCGCATCTTCATACATGATGATCGCGCCCTGCAGGCTAAGCCCTGCTCGCAGCAGGGCACTGTTAGATAGCCAGTGGTGACCCGCTAAGCACACACAGGATTAACACAGGATTAAATGAATTCAAACAAAATAAAATTGCACTTCCACTCATACATGGATAAGAAGGTAAAGGATGTGCAGCAATCAGCTAGATTAATAAAATTGCTGTTCTCTCAATGAGTTGTAGTTACTGAGACACAGGAAAAAACTACATCTCCTCTTCCTGCTCCGTAGTGGTAGTGGGGCTCAGTAGTCTTGCACAGGCAGGAACAGAGACTGTGCAGACAGTACAGTAATACATTTTACAGGTTTACAATGGCAAGGTACACTCTGAGAGTCAGCAAACACCTCTGACTCGGGACATATATTTATGTACTTGACAAAGAACCTCAGTGCACAAACACTGAGGTAAGGGTTACCCTAAAGGGCATTTGGCTGGGAAGCCAAGATTCAAGAAAATACAAAATCACATGCCCACACAATGCAAAGCATTATGGGCTGCATATGCAAATCACCACAGAATGTTATGCTGGTTCAACTTTAAGCAGAATTGCATGGTGCGAAGGTCTCTCACACAATTTGCAAAGGGTGCTAACAGATGACATAGACACATGTTTCGTCCTACCAGGACTCATCAGTATGCCTCATTTGTTTGACACCCCAGTGGAATGAACCAGCTACCCTAGGACGGTCTGTCTGGGTTATATTGTGGTGAACCCATTAAAATAAAAACTATTTAAAGACAAAGAACCTCAGTGTGTAAACACTGAGGCAAGGAATACCCAAAGGGCATTTGGCTGGGAAGCCAAGTTTCAAGAAAATACAAAATCACACATGCCCACACAATGCAAAGCATCATGGGCTGCATATGCAGATCACCACAGAATGTTATGCTGGTTCAACTTTAAGCAGAATTGCATGGTGCCGAAGGCCTCTCACACAATTTTCAAAGGGTGCTAACAGATGCCATAGACACGTGTTTCGTCCTACCAGGACTCATCAGTATGCCTCGTCTGTTTGACACCCCAGTGGAATGAACCAGCTACCCTAAGATGGTCTGTCTGGGTTATATTGTGGTGAACCCACCTGTACTAGAACTTGCTGCAGGGCACTGTTAAATAGCCGGTGTTAACCTGCTTAGCACTTCAGGTCATAAGCAGCACAAACACAGGATTAAATTAGTCCAAACATAATGAAGTGCACTTCCAGCCATACATTGATAATCCTTTGGTAGGGGGGTAGAGAGGCACAACCGCCCATGGAAAACATTAAAAATAATTCCCTGGCACCTTTTGCTGTGCACGAGATGTCAGAGTATCAGCACTGACTTCTGCATAACAGCTTATCACCTTTAGGCTTTCGCCATTATAACATAGAACCAAATTTAACTCTGAGGTTGACACAGAGGGCCCAGGATCTTTCCTCAACAGAGGAAACATAGAAACATAGATGTTGGCAGATAAGGACCACTTGGCCATGGCCCACCTAGTCTACCTAAGATTTCTAACTATACTGTCACCGGAGACCCTACTTGGTCTCCTGCTCCCCACCCCCACCCCAACTTTCTTCTAAGATTCCCTTGTGTTTATTTTATGCATTCTTGAATGCTGTGGCCAATATGTCCCCCACCATGTCCTCTGGGAGGCTGTTCCAAGTGTCAACCACCCTCTCAGTGAAAAAGTTCTTCCTCACATTCCGTCTCAGCCCCCCAGGCTTCATATTGTGAATCCTTGTCCTTAAGCATCTTTTCCTTTGAAAATGTTCCCTACCAGTACCTTAGTTATTCCTGTGAGGTACTTGAATGTCTCTGTCATGCCCTCTGTTCCCTCCTGTCTTCTAGGAGTACATATTTTAATCCTTAAGCCTTTCCTTGTAGGGTTTCTGATGCAGGCCCACGCCATTTTGATTGCCTTTCATTGAACTGCCTCTATCTTGCCTATGTCTTTTCAGAGATGTGGCCTTCAGTACTGGACATAGTATTCCAAATGTTGTCTCACCTATGATCTGTACAGTGGCATCACCACCTCTGTTCTTCTTCTTCTGGTGATGCCTTTCCCTATGCAGCCCAGCATCCCACTGGCTTTCCTCACAGCATTAGCACATTGTTTGGCCACCTTCAGGTCATAAGATATGATCACTCCCAGATCTCTTTCTTATTTGGTGACCAATAATAATTCCTCTCCATCCTGTAGTCCACCTCTGGGATACTGTGCCCCAAGTGCATGAGTTTGCATTTCACAATGAAACCCAGCTGCCACACTCTGGAACACTCGTCCAGTTTTGGCTAGGTGCTTTTTAGTTTTTCCTCCTCTCGGAGTGTCCACCCTATTGCATATCTTAGTGTTATCAGCCAAGAGGCATACCTTCCCTCAGACCCTCTGCAATGTCACTACTGAAGATATTGAACAGGACTAGCCCAACAACTGATCCCTGTGGCACACCGCTGGTCACCCTCCCTTCCTATGATTTAACTCCATTTACTATCACACTCTGTTCCCATCTGTCAACCAATTTGTAACCCAGTCCACCACCTTATGACTTAATCCCAGGCTGCCCAGCTTTTGACAATTCTCCTATGAGGAACTGTGTCAAATTCCTTGCTGAAATCTAGTTAGGTCACATCCACATAACCCCCAACCCATCCACTTCCCTGGTCACCCAGCCAAAGAAATCAATCCAATGTGAATCCATGTTGCCTCGGATCTTGTGCTCTTCTGGTTTCAAGGTGCTCCACTATCCTTTTCTTTGGCAGGGATTCCATAATTTTCCCAGCACTGAGGGCAGGCTGACAGGTCTGTAGTTACAAACACACAGAGCAGGTGTGCACAAAGGACTGGGTGCTCACAAACAAAGTAAATGTAACCACAAAAAGCTTGGGCAGTCACCACTACATACTATGCTGCATACCAAGTTAAAAAGAGTAGAAGAAATATTTATTTCATGTCATAAATGTGCCTACATTGCCGTGAGCAGCGACGCCAGAGGTAAATATTTTCTTTTAACAGTGTGCAACATAATATGTGAGATTGCCCAAGCTTTAACAATTACAATCTGCAGTTACCAGCCTCTTTGCTCCCATTTTCATGGAGAGGACTATATCTGCCATTCTCCAGTCTTCCGGAACCATTCCTGTACCCAGCGACTTGTTGACCAGGGCAGTCAGTGGTGCTGCCAGCACCTCCCTTAATTCCTTTAATATTCTAGGGTGTATCCATCTGGTACAATTGCCTTGTCCACCCTCAGTTTGTGAGTTCCTTTACGACTCTCTCATCTTTAAATGGACTGGTGTCCACCTCCCTTCTTATCTGGTTTCTTAGCTGTGGTTCCTCCTTCCCTTTTCTGTGAAACCGAGCAGAAATATTTGTTCTGGAGTGATGCTTTTCCTGGTCTCTTTCCATGCCCTCCCTTCCTCCCTTTTAGACTCACAATCTCCCACTCAGTATCCTCCTTTCACTAAGGTACCTATAGAAGGTATTGTCCCCCTTCTTCACTTCTTTTGCTATTTTTTCCTCTGTTTGGGCTTTTGTACTACTAACCACCCTCCCTGCCTCCCTCTGCTTTTCTGTATACACTGCCCTGTGCTCTTCATTCTGTGTTTCTTTATATTTCCTGAAAGCCAACTATTTTCTTTACTTTCCCGGAAACCTGAAGAACCATAGTGGTTTCTTTTCTCTTGCCCTTGTGTATTTGCTGAATGCAAGGTTTGTTGCCATCACTATGGCCCCCTTTAGTTGGGCCCTCTGTTCCCCAACTTTCTTGCCTTGTACTCCCCCCTGCTAGGGCTTCCCTTAGACATTCCCCCATCCTAGTGAAGTCTGCTCTTCTGAAGTCCAGGATCCTCACCTTTGTGTTGCTTGACCCTGTCACAGTTCTTATATTAAAACCACACTGCGATGGCCACAGGACCCCTGGTGTTCATGCACCTGACTTCTGTGATTCTGTCCCCATTGGTTAGCACCAGTTCCAAAATAACTCCCTTCCAGTTGGCTCAAACACTAGCTACTTCAGGTTTGCCCTTGCAGAGAGTTCAGGATGTCACTGCCCTGTCTGTGGAAGTTGCTGGAGGCTCCAATCTCAGGCAGATTTAAGTCCCTACAAGCAGCACCTCCACTTCAGTTACCATCATATGGATGGCTTCAGTAGTCTCGTCAATTTCTTCCCATTGAACTGGGGTCTGTAGCTCACACCTGTATGAATGGCTGTACCATTGCCTGTCTCCAGGTGATCCACAGTGCCTCTGCCTCCCCTGCATTACCTGCACCTATGTGGCCTTTATACACCCTTGATGTAAACAGCCACCCTTCTCCCTTTTGCCTACTCTACCTCTTATGAAAAAGGTATAACCTGGATATAGCTATGCCCCAGTCATGGTTCCAATTGTACCATGTCCTGGTAATAGCTACCATGTCCATGTTATCCTCTACCATCAAGACTACCAGGTCTGGGATTTTATTTCCCAGGCCATGGGCATTTGTACACATGGCCTTCCCTATTGTGATGTCCACTATCCTGTCCCTCCTGTCCTCCCACTTATTGAGAGTCCAGTCTTCCCTATTGATTTTGTAATGTTACAGCCCTCCATGCTGGCTGTATTTCCTGTGGGGTGGGCAGTCAGATTTATCCTGCTTCCTTCTCCTCCACCTCCTGGGCTTGTTTAAATGCTTGCCAATGAAGCATCTAAACCATTCACTGAGGGCATTGGTCCCCATCCTGGAAGGATGCAGGCTGTCCCCTTGTATGTGACTGCATTCTCCCAGGTGGGTCCTAAGTCCCCAATGAAGCTGAATCCTTCTGTCTGCACCACTCTTTCAATCATTTATTGAATTCTTAGGTGCAGACTTCCCTAGCTGCCCTTTGCCATAGATAGGCAGAACATCCAAGAAAGCTACAGAGCATGCTACTTGCCTAAGGCCCTTCCTAAGTCCATAAAGTCCCTCTGAACTGCCCCATGCCCATTACTTCCCAGCCAGATCATTTGTCCCCATGTTGATGATGATATCTAACTTCTCCTCCTTGCCACTGCCCTGGCTATCACTAGGATCCGCCTAACATCCGCTGAACTGTGCCCCTGGTAGGCACTTCACGTCCCTTTGTTTGTGTTTTTAATTTTTACCCCAGATTTTCAAACTAGCCTTCTTATGATCTCATCTCATGAACAAGTGCAGAAAACATTTCAAATTCCACCTGAAAGGTGATTTGATGCAGAAACTGCAAAGATCACCTTTGGGGATGGATTTTATTAATTTCAGCACCCTTGTTCATGAGGTGGGGTTCCAAAAGGCCAAGTTGAATTTGGTGTACAGATGTTTAAAATGATAAAGCTATGAATAAAAGTTCAAACCCTATTGAAATACATTAAAGCATCTCTGTGAAGAGGAGGAACCAGAGAGTTTAAAGTGTTGTACTGTGTAAACATGTCTGCATCTTAGTGACAGTGGCTAACAGTGGAGACAAAGAGCAGCAACAGGAATCGGACTGGAAGGTGGAATGCTCCATGTCCATCTCTGTTAGCTGTGTGCTCTGTGATTCAACTACAGAATACCATTTTAGACTCCTGTTCTGATTTCACAGTCTGCAGCTTCTGCTTTCTAAGTAGCATCATTGTCCTGACAACAAACAAGATCAGCAAGTGCTTTTAATTTTTATACGTTCTGATTTTATAGTTTAAAGTCGTCAGTATCCATGCAGCATCATTAACCTGGCAATAATCGAGATCAGCAAGTGTTTTTAACTTTTGTGTGTTTCCATGGTCAGCTAACACTTGCACAGTACAATTGACTTAACTCTGCACACCTGTGACTGCCCCAACTGCTGCTGTTACAATTTGGCCACCAGATCATGGTCCAATCGTGTGGGTGACAGCTTCATGAAGAGAGTACCCAGTAAGTTTAAAACTTTGTACTGTGCAGACACGGCACTCTCAAAGTGGTGGCAGCTAAGAGCAGAGGCAAAGTGCAGCAACAGGAGTCTGACCAGAGTCAAACTGGAATAGATCAAGCTATGGAACTCTGCCCTTAGAAAATGTACTGTTGCAGGAACATTCTGTTATGTATTTATGCACTAATTCATGTAGTGAATGTGACCACATGTAAAATGGACACATGTTTGATAACGTTTCATATTCTAACAATTTGCTCCCTTTCTGAGAAGTTGTGGTGCTTTCTGCATCATCCAGTTGGATTTTCAAGAGGAGTTATTTCAACTGTGTATTAAACCACAACTATTTGCAACACAATTATATCTTACAAAAGGTGAAATTAAGTGACTAAATTCAGCTAATCTTAATTGTTTACAGATTTTGTTGATGTTGATGGTCTCTGGAAACATTACAGAAAATCCTGTACCTATTTATGCTACAAATGTTGAGTTTATTGGTGTAAGTACTCTGAAAGGGGCCTTATCCATTGTGCATGTTAACAATCACAGTTTACCCTCTAAAATAGATAATTTTAGGGCATGGGTAGCTGCTAATACTTTTGATATTGTTTCCTTTCTGAGACATGGTTGTGACCAAATATTATTGACTCTTCTATTGATCTGCCTCATTATACTGTGTTCAAGAGGGAAAGGATAGGAACATGGGGAGGTGGAGTTCTAATGTTTATTAAGTCTGATTTATTGGCTGTGTAGGAGGACTTTCAGTATTCTTATAATGACTGTGATTTTTTATCTGTCAAGCTCATTTTAGAAGAAGTCAGATAATTATAAGTGACTACTTTCAATTTTCTCAAAATTCTGCTGATGAAGGACTTTTATTATTGTTTAATTATATTGGATCTTACAGGCATGCCAAGGAACATATCTTTTAGGAGCTACAAATATAAATTTGGTTGACAAAAGTAATACTAAATTAAAAATGTGTTAGCTGGACTAAATTTAACTCAATTGATTGACAGTCCCACTCTTATTAACTACAAAACTGATATAAGATCTATCATTAATTGATTTTAATTAGTAGGCCAGACTGAATATTTTCAGACATGCCTTTTTGGATTCACTAAATGATCACAACCCAGTTTATTGCTGTTGGCGGGCAAAGAAACATCCCTTACCACCTAAGATTATATATTCACTTTTTCTTTGGCATCTCAATGTCACTGGATTTTGAAGGCAAATTGCTTCCTTGGACTGGACATACTTGTATTCCTGACAATGACACAATGTTACATGTTATTACTACTGAATTTGGTTCTGTTTGTGATCAATTTGTTTTGTTCATGAACTACATGTGAAAATGATCATCATGATTGGATAACACCTGATTTATTATCACTAATGGCAGAACGTGTTAGAGCATGGAAAGTCTACAGAAAGTAGAAAACAATGCAGTCTTTAAATGCTTACAAGTGTTTGAGAAATCATAAGAGTCCTGTAAGGAAGTGCAAAGTGGATTATTCGTGAATCAACAATTTTCTATTTCAAATCAGTCAACAGAAAATTAAAACATTATAAATGGGCTTTTAGGTAGGTCACCAGCTACTATTATTCCTTCTTTGACTGCTTCTACTGGTGTTCTAGTTGATGCTAGAGACATGGCTGAGGAATTTAACCATATTTTTGTAATGTAGCTAGTTCGATGTTGGGACCTGTGCCAGATGAGGTTCCCTTGCTGATCCTATTGATTCACCTTTATCTGATGGGTTTAATTTTCATTATACTTCCCTAGAGGATACTACTCATTATCTTAACCAACTGATTACAAAGACTCATAATGGGGATGATTCTATTGACACAAAGTTACTGGCACTTGTAAAGGACCTTATTGTACGCTTAAATTATCTGTTTAATTTTTCTTTAGCCATTGGATCTGTCCCTAGATTGTGGAAACAGATGACAGTTATACCCATATTTAAAACTGGGGACAGGATACTGGTTAAGAATTATAGGCCGTTCTTTCTTTTGCCCTTTATCCAAGGAATTTGAGAGAATAGTGTTGTATCAGCTAAATGATTATTTATTCCACCAATGTATTCTAACACCCTACCAACATGTCTTTAGATCACAGTAGTTTGACAACTTTGACTGAGTTGATGGACTTTCTGAGTAGGACCTTGGATAATGTGGAAGTGGAGATAGCTATGTTTTATATTTGTCTAAGGCATTTAATTTAGTTGACCATAGTTCTTTGCTACTAAAATTTAGGCCATTAGGTTTGTCTGACACTGCAGTTTCTTGGTTTGCAAATTATATGACTGATCATAAGCAAAGGGTCTCTTTAGGTTCTGTAACATCTTCACTTATGGATGTGAACATAGGAGAACCACAGGGATTGAGTCTGGGCCCTGTTTTACTTAGCTTTTTATTAATGAGCAACCTTCAGTTGTCACTAGATCTAGCACTCTTTTGTATGCCGATCACATGGTTTGTATGCAAATAATACTTTTGTTTCTTCATTATCGTGCCAGGTTGAGTATAATTTTTCAATGGTTCAATGATGGTTGATTAAGAATAAGTTCTGAAACTTAGATAAAGCCAAGTATATGCTTTTGGACCTGTACAAAAACAGTTCTCTGGCCTGGCAGCTTTGGCAACTGAAGATATGCAAAACAAGCTTATTGAGAGAGTTGACTATTTTAAGCACTTAGGATTCATGGTGGATAGTTTACTGTCATGTGTATAACTGGAATTCCTTTTGTGATGTACCAATGCTTATGTCTCATGTATTGTAATTTTGTGTGCCATCTTGATGGCCCAGTTTATGCCTGAAAAAGGTCCACTGGACCAGTGTACTTACCTGGTCAACAAATACATAAATAAATAAAATAAATAAATGCTTGTCATATTGATTTTCTGTTTAAAATGTTCATTCCAGGCTTGTCCTATTATATAAAGTCAGACATTGCTCAGCTTTTCATTCTAGGAAGGCCTTGGCCATGTCGGTTTACTGTCTATCATTGATTATGGTCTCCCTATTTATACTGCAGCAAATAAGACTACTCTTAGAAGGACTGAAGTACAATACTTTATAACCAAGTCTGTTGATTTATTACATTAAGTCTGAGACATACTCATCATTGTGAGTTATATCTGGAATTAAATTGGCCTAATTCTTTATTTATTTATTTTTATTTTATTTTTTTTTTTTTAGTTTTTGTTGACCGTGTAAGTGCACTAGACAAATCCTGCCTATTTTCAGGCACGACCTGGGTGGTGGGATACAGATAAATGGCAACTGACCTTGAACTAGATTAAGCTGTTGGTGATATTTTTAGTGAAAATTCATTCCAGGCTTGTCCTAGTATATAAAGTCTAATAAGACAATAAGGTAAGTGTGCTTTATTTATGTATGTGTTTATGCCAAACTACAAGCACTTGTGGGGAGGGCCTGAAAATGATTTATAGGTGAGTGTCCACAATTAAGGATGAAGTAGTAAAGTTCTTTTACCCTGCACTAAATCACAAAGTACCATTTGCTTAGCCCTATGTCCAAGGGCACTAAACATATTCTGAAGCAGGATTGCTCTTATCTTACAATTCCTACATTTTAGAAATTCTACAGAGGTCAGGTTTTATTGAGTTTTAAGAATGTGCTAACTCCTCATTCTGTAGAGAACTCTGTTATGTCATTTGAATTGACAATTCACCCCAAGATATCAAACTGTTGCTGGCCAACATTTTTCTTGGACAAATCAGTTATATACTGGAATTCTTTACCTAATGATATTTATCAAATTTACTCCTATACTAGGTTTAAATTCACATTGAAAGGACATTTCTTGGATAGCAATCAATCAATCAATCAATCACTTTATTTAACCAGGCATAAACACCATTGAGCAAGCTCATTTTCAAGGTGGTCCTGTGCATTAATACAATGCAGTACACTTCATAAGATTACAATTATGGTGGACAATGGTGCAAAAAAAAAAAAAAAAAAACATTGTGAAGGTGCCGTCAATATGGGCCTATACATACCGGTCAACATAATTAACATGCAAAGGTACATAATGATGAGCTTTACAGAAATGAGAAGAGACAACAATCCCATATAGTCTCTGCTAAGTAAGAGCTCATACCTAAATGATAAAAATAAGGAGGTATTAAGGAATAGGGTAGAAATTGGGGTGAAAGAGTAGGCAGCCAAAAGGGAGGCCAGAATAGGTAAAAGGTAGAGAATAGGCATGGCCATCTTGGATTAAGAGAACTAGGCTTGTAGGTCCTAGGTTTCTGTTGTTAGGAATGTGGGTGGATGAGATACTTAGGCATAGGATTTGAGAGTGGCACCGGGGCTTAGGGGTCATCGGCGTCTGAAACAGTTGCATGATTCCTGCAGATAACCTGTTAATAGAGCTTTGAATGTGAAAATGCTTGGAAGTGAGGATAATTTTAATGAGTTTTGCATAGTGTTCCAAAGTGATGGAAGTGAGAAGTTGATTGCTGCTGAGCCAAGGGTAGTTTTCACTCTAGGAATCTGGAAGCAGATTAAGGAGAAGCATCTCAGGCCATAGGAACCTTTAGCTCATTTGAAGATGTTCGAGATGTAGCAGGAGGTTATCAGATAATGTTCTAAAAACTACAGGAGAGCATTCTTTTCTTCTAGTTGAGAGTGAGGTCCATCCGAAACCTGGTATAGATGACAGTGATGTGTACTATGGGGTAGATTTAAGATAAATCTTAAAGCCGAGTGGTAAGGGTGTCCAGTTTGTTTAGCATTGTTGATGGGCAATGACTGTAAAGGAAGTCATAGTCCAGTATAGGTAGGAATGTAGTTTGTACTAGTCTCATTCAGACTTCTAACGTTAGTAGGTGTTTAATGCATAGAATAAACCTAATTGCTGTCTTAGTTTCTTCGAGGTTTCATTTAAGTGGCACAGAAAGTTGAGCTTGTTATCCAGCGAGAACCCTAGGTATTTAAAGGTATAAACTATTTCAAGGATATATAAGGAAAGATATAAGGATATGTCTAAATTTATGTGTTTTATGTGATCATGTTTGTATGTTGTTTATTTGTATGTGTTTGAATTATATCCTGTTTATTTTTGTGCTCTATACCGGGTTGCCCTCAAAAATTTATATTTTATGTTCTTGGGTTCTTACACAGTCAACACATCTAAATAAATAAATAAATCACACTTACTTATTGTCTTATATTCAAAGAATCATAGAATTGTGTAATCAGAAACCCAAGAATCCTAAAAGAGCTAAGGAGGACCTAGTGACACCACTAACCACACTTTTAACAAATCGTGGGAAGATGGGGTGGTACTTGAGGACTGGAGGAGGGCAGATGTGATTCCCTTCACAAAAGTGGGAGAAAGGCAGAAGCAAGAAACTACAGACCTGCTAGTTTGACCTCAGTGGTGGGGAAAATGATGGAATCACTTCGAAAGAAAGAATTGTCGAGTACCTAGAGGCCAGAGGGCACAGTACCCAAAGCAGCATGGATTCACAGCAGGAAGGTCATGTCAGATGACTCTAATCGATTTCTTTGACTGGGTGACCAAAGTAATTGACCAGGGAGGGGCTGTGGATATGGCCTACCTAGACTTTAGCAAGGTATTTGACACAGTCCCGAACAAAGATTAATAATCAAGTTAGCCAGCCTTGGAGTGGGTCCCAGGGTGGTAGCCTGGGTAGCAAATGGGCTGCACAACAGGACACAGAAAGGTAATAGTGAATGGAACACATTCTGAAAAAGGGAGGTTACTAGTGGAGTACCTCAGGGCTCAGTACTGGGTCCAGTCCTCTTTAACGTCTTTATAGGTGACATTGCAGAGGGTCTGGAAGGAAAGATATGCCTCTTTGCAGATGACACAAAGATCTGTAACAGACTTGATGCATAAGGGATAGAAAGGATGAGAAGGGACTTGGCAAGGTTGTAGGAATGGTCAGACATATGGCAACTTAGATTTAACTTAGATTTAATGCAAAGAAGTGCAAAGTAATGCACCTGGGAAATAAAATCCAGGAGAAGAGTGCACAATAGCAGGGGAGGTACTAACGACAACAATAATGGAAAGGGATCTGGGTGTAGTCATATCAGATGACCTAAAGGTGGGTAAGCAAGTGAGAAGTCAGTAAGGAGAGCCAGGGGATACTGGGATGCATAGGGAGGGGCATCACAAGTAGAAAAGGGGAAGTGGTTATCCCTCTATACAGACAGTTGGTGAGACCCCATCTGGAGTACTGCATGCAGTTTTAGAGACCACGTCTACGCAAGGACATAAACAGGATGGAAGTAGTCCAGAGGAGGACAGCTAAAATGGTGCAGGGTCTACATCAGAAACCATATGAAGAGAGACTGAGAGAGCTTAATATGTATACCCTTGATGAAAGTAGGGACGGGGGACATGATGGAAACTTTTAAGTACCTCAAGGAATCAGCAAAGTCCAGGAGGGTAGCATCTTTCAGAAAAAAGATGTATAAGAGCAAGGGGCACAATTTAAAGTTAGACGAGGGATGGCTCATGGGTAATGTGAAATTCTTTTCATGGAGAAGTGGTGGATGCATGGAACCGCCTTCCTGGAGAGATTGTGGGGTCTAAAACAGTGGGGAATTCAAACATGTATGGGACAGACATAAGGCAATTATAGTGGGGGTTGCAGGAAGTAGGCTGTTGGTTAACTAGAATCTGCAGCTTATCCAATAGGTAGGAAATGGGCAGACTGGGTGGGCCAAGTGGTCCTTATCTGCTGTCAAAGTCTATGTTTCTATGCCTTATGGCCCATCGAGTCTGCCAGATAGCCCCATCACCCCTTTATCTCCCACCCCACAGTCGATGGTCCCAGCAGTCCATGAAAACAGTAAACACCAAAACCAAGGACTTAGTATATAAACAATTTACTTTATTTGTACAAGGGTGAGTATTAAAACTCTGGTTCAACACCACTATGGTGGCAGTGGGACAAATAAACTGGTATGTTTCACTTAGTGTCTGCTGAGCTTCATCAGAGATGACTTACTGAGTACCTATGTTACAATTTATACATGTTATGCAAACCTCATGCTTATTAAAAACAGTCAATTAATTCAAATCACATCAATTAGAACACACAAAGGGCTCTTATTAGCCCAGGCACACATACTTAAATAAGGCATTTAACTAGTTACTAAATGTTCTCTGCTTCATAATGAATGTATATATACATATATACACATATAGATACATACATACATATAGATACAGACATACACATAGATAGATAGACAGACAGATAGATAGATAGATGGATGGATAGATAGATAGATAGATAGATAGATAGATAGATAGATAGATAGATAGATAGACAGACAGACACAGATACAAACACTGAGTATTGGACAATATAAGACACTATAAAAAGGCATACAGACCAATATTATCATTAAGCCCTCTTTCCTCAGTGGTGCACAGTTCAAAATCAAGAAACTTGCCGCTGTCCAATCTTGCATTCCAAAATACCCCTCTTGGGCCAATCATAACTTTTTACTATTCCCACAAATTGAAAAAATGTTGTCTAGATTTATTGTCTTTCACATGCTAAGCTACTGCATAGCTCAAATCCTGTCTTTCTAGAGCTTTTAGATGTTCACAAGTCCTTGCTTTAAATTCCCTTGTGGTTCTAGCAAATATAAGAACCCACATGAGTATTCCTGTAAGTACACTATGACGTGCGTGGTACAAAGGATCAAGTCTTTAATCTCATACCAACTGTCTGTCACAGTGTTAGTAAAGTTCTTTGTTTTCCTAATATAGGAACAGAACTTTCCACAATATTTAGTGCCCCTTGGACATGGGGATAAGCAAATGGTACTTTGTGATTTAGTGCAGGGGCAAAATGACTTTACTACTTCATCCTTAATTGTGGTCACTCACCTATAAATCATTTTCAGGCCCTCCCCACATGTGCTTGTAGCTTGGCATCAGTTTGTAAACCTGGGCATAGAGCACAAAAATAAACAGGATATAATTCAAACACATACATAAATAAAACACACTTACCTTATTGTCTTATTTGACTTTATATACTAGGAGAAGCCTGGAATGAATTTTCACTAAAAATATCACCAACAGCTTAATCTGGTTCAAGGTCAGTTGCCATTTATCTGTATCCCCACCCCAGGTCGTGGCTGAAAATAGGCAGGATTTATCTAGTGCTCTTACCGGTCAACAAAAACTAAAATAAAAATAAAATAAAAATAAATACATAAAGAATTAGGCCAATTTAATGTAAAATTCCCAGTTGTTTACCAAAATTTGCCTCAGCTGCTGATGAAGGTACTATATCCTACTACAAAACTAATATCGAATAGTCATCATTGTTCATACTGTTTCTAAATGTCCTAATCTGTTACCCCTTTGGAAAAGTACCTACACAGTATGTCATATGATTGGCAGAACTTGTATTATATTCTAACATTTTCCTGTTTCAGAACACCTATTTTAGTCCCACAATTAAATATAAAGTAGTAAAATCTATTTTGCCCTGCACTAAACCACAAAGTACCATTTGGTTATCTCTGCATCAAGGGCACTAAACACAGTAGAAACTGTGAGTTCTGCTGATGGTTCCTGCAGCAAGACATGTCTTCAATTGGAGAGCTGATGTACTTCATGGGAGATGTTCAGGTTAGTAAGAGGTGTGGAGTGATGGTTGCTGAGTGGTGGGTTGGGGAGAAGAGCGAGGATGAGGTCAGATCACTGATAGAATATTTTCTTTCTTTCAAACTAAAAGATCAAAGAGGGATGGGTTTCTCTATTGTGGGGGACACAAGCCAACAATAGTCATTGGCACCTCAGAGTCTGAATGATCTTTACAGGCACTGGGGTCGTGAGCCCAGTGCCATGATATATATTAAATGAAGGGGCTGGGAAATCTGAGGAGAGTAACAAGAGAAGCAGTACATGGGGTGGGCACCCAACTAACTTACTACTAAAAAAAATGGGAGGGTGTGGGTGACCTGAAAGGGAGAGAAAGAAGCAGTACCAGGGTGGGTACCCTTGCCTACTTAAGAAAAAATAGATACACACATATATATATATATATATATATATATATATATACATATATATAGATAGACAGACAGAGGGATAGATTGATAGATAGATAGATAGACAGATAGATAGATAGATAGATAGATAGATAGATAGATAGATAGATAGATAGGTAGATAGGTAGATGGATAGCCAAAGATAGTTAGACTGAGAGAGAAAGAAAGAGAAGAGAAAGAAGAAAGAAGAAGAAAGAAGAAAGAAAGAGAAAGAAAGATAGATCAGGGGATTGGCAGCTCAATGCTCTAGTTGAGGCCAGCAGCATTATTCCAGCTTCAGCTTCAGAATTCAAGAAAGTTCCAGTCTAAGACAGTGCTTTCATGAGATCGCATTAAAGAACAATGATTCTAGCCAGCCCGGTGGCACTGAAGGTTGAGGCGCTGGATGCCACACCTTGTACTATGCAGTGCTCAAGTTTGGTAATGACCCTGGTCAGTTGGAGGTCAGTGAGGGGCAGGCCGAGTGATGGATTGAAAGGCCATCAGGCAACTCTCCATTCTCTTGTGGGGATCCAGCAACTCCCACTGCAGGGCTGCCCCGTGGAGGCCCAATGGTAGTGCAGTTAAGGAGCGGCTCGAATCAGGAGGGTGCCATGGGTTACAGCATGAATGTGCCTCCACATGCATGTGGGCAATTGTGGCAAGGGGCAGGAAGAAAATCAGCAAAATTTCAGAGTTGGCAGGCTCCATGATGGCACCCACAGCATCCAAACCAGGCTCCCAGGAGTCTAGATATTGGTCTCTGGGGAGGGAAAGTCAACGCCTGATCACTCAGCCATGCAATGAGGGGGTAACCCATGGAGGATTGCCAGGTGGGTTGGGTTCAGGAAGGTTGGTTCCTGAGACTGAGCCCTCTCTCTGGGAGGGGTCGGATCTGTCTGCCAGAGCCACTATGTGCCTCCCCCATCACCGAGGAGGGAGGTAGCAACGGAGAGAGCCAAATAGCTGAATAAAACAAAAACAAAAACACAATGATTCTGTCATGTAGCCTCACAAATGAACTGTGAAAAAACTAAGTTCCTCCCTCTCCTTTCATAAGCCAACCATCTGCTTTCGAAAGTTCTTTCATGACTGAAAGAATAAGGTCAGCTCTTGAAAGAACTATGAAAAAACCTATGTCCCACCATCTTTTTCATGAGCCAAGATTATTCTATCCTGTGACTCATGAAGAAAGAAGTTTGGCTAATGAAAGAAGAATCAGGACACTCACTAAACCTTCTGGCTAGTAATTTAGGATATCACAAAAGCATATTTCGGGTCTTTCTTCATGAAACAGAAACCAGAATCTAGATAAATGGTTCCTGTTTTGCTAGGGTCATGTGCTTGTTTTTCTCCAGGCATACTGTTTGTCTTTTTCATTTTTTTAATAAAAAATAAGATGGCTGACATGAGAAAGAATATTTTTCTCAATAAAGAAGCATCTTTTCCTCACAGTAGATGAATCTCTTTCATGACTCAGGAATTCTTTTTATATCAAACACATAAATTAAAGACTCTACTGAGCATGATCAGAACAGAAATTTCAAATCTTTATATCTCAGTAATGGATTAATATTAATTCACCAAGCCAGAAAAGCACATTTCTAGGGCAAACCCTTCAACCATGACAATTTCAAATCAAAATTACCAATCTCCTGGGCTCTAGGTAGGAGAAAACAAGAAAACAGCAGGAAACCCAGATTATGGACTTTCCGGTGATGTCAGGAGCTTGATGGCGGCTTAGTCTCCTAGCTCCTCATAGCCCTAAATAGAATGGAAAGGCATCTGACCGAAAACAGCATGCAATTGGCAGCAGTTTTGACCAGAAATGCCCAAACTCTGGCATAAAACTACAAACCCCACTATAACAGGAAAAATGGGCCCAATGTTTCCGACCTCCAAGGAGGAGGCCCGCTTAGCGCCGCCTCATACAACAGAAAGACTGCTCACAGCTTGTGGCCTCCATAATACAAATGGCCAAAACAGTCACAAAGATTGACAACACCCTAACAGAACTTAAGGCTGACATAAATAAAATTGAACACAGAGTAGATCAAAATGAGCTGGGACTTACGAGTGTAACACAACAGGCCAACTCATGACTGGCGGATATTGTATTTGATGGCCAGAGAGAGAAAACTGACCAGCAAACTTGATGACTTAGAGGGTTGCAGCAGGCACCAGAATATCAGGTGTATGGCATTCTGGAGGGTGCTGAACGGGAACCCCGGACTCAATTACCTTTCTGCAAAAGTGCTGAGGGAGTCTCTTAAACTCCCTTTGATTTTGATGTTGCCATGGATAGAGCACACCGCTCCCTAGTCCCACATCCTAACAACCCAGAAGCAAGATGTAGATCTTTTGTGCAAAGCTGACTTCCTATAATGCTAAAGAAGAAACACTTAGGAGAGTGTGAAGAATGTGAACAATCAATTATGGAGAACATCGACTCACCATAGACAATGATTACACCACCACTGCACAGGAATACAGATGAGCACTCTAGATAATATTGAAGCAATTAAGGGTCAAAACCTGAAAGCCCAGATACTATATCCTGCAAAATTAAGGGTGGACACAGGTAAAGGAACTAGAGTTTTGAGGATCTAGTGGCTGCGTCTCTGTTTCTGGAGGACCTGGTACTTGAGGTCCCACATCTTGCAAAGGGGTGCCTAAAGAAGGAACTACTGCACTCCACATGGTCTGTAGTCCATAAGGAGTGACCAAACAACACCAAATGCATTCAGGCCAGCTGACAACCCTGTGAGCAGATATCTGATTATGGTTGAAACAATACAGTTTGCTGGTTCAAATAGATGGCATCACAGCAAGAGACAGGCAGACAGTGCCAGAGCCTTCAGACAAAATGGAGGCTGGACCATCCAATACAGGCCCTTGACTCAAGTCGGAGGAGGCCCAAGGATATACTTCTTATTGACTTAGGATTCTCCCTCCAAGGAAAAAAAGGTACTGTACAAAGTTAAGTGCATGGTCATGATACTGGTTTGGGAGGTGGGGGTCTTCCTTCAGAGGGTGCCCTCTGTGCGACTGTCATCTTGATTGCTTCCCAAATTATGCGAGGGGTTGTGATGCAGAATGAAGGCATTAATCTTCCCCTGAGTTCCCAGTGCCTTCCTTATCTTCCAAAGTCAAAAGCAGAATTTTAACAAATGAAAACCTCACAGACTAAAGAAACCCAAACTGAATTCCCAGAAGTAAAGAAAGATGAATCAAAACCTTTACAAACTTGGACACTGAGAACTAACAACAGAAAGTTCAATAAAAACCCTATTTTCAGTGTATATATTGGGGAAGATTAGAGAAGGAAGGGGTTGATATGGGAAATTACCGAGAGGGGGATCTCTTCTTCAGAACTACTGGGCTGAGGCCAGCAGTAAAGAGGCCTCTTACAGTATGCACAGGCGGATGCCTAAATCGGGTGGGAGGATGAACCCGGCCCCATATCCTCCCAGTGGGGATACCTTACCTCGTAAGTGTAAATAAAGGGCAGGAGAGAGGAGATGGATTTTAAGCACATCATGCTTTGGCAGATAATCACTTTACTGCTGATGGTAGTTTTGCCTTGGGGGAGAGGTTGGCCCTAATGGCTACCCCTAACCAGGCAATGCCCTCACTCCAACATGGGGCAAAGTGTATCAAGGGAGACACAACCAAGCCCTATTTTTTTTACTACTCCCCTATGTCCCACCAACCCTGACCCTTCAGGGCCTCCAAGGAGTTGTCCTTCCTGCCTCCCACTCTACCCACACCTACCTCCAGGCCCCATGGAGCTTCAGTTTCCCTTGAATGGGGATGAAGTGGGCACGACACCCCATGCTACTATCTTTTTATCGGTCCGGAGATGGCTGAGTGAGTGGGGAACATCGGAGGCATGCTCCAGGCAGTCCGCCTTCCAGAGCTGGCAGGTATTTTCCTGTTTTTCTCCTCCTAGGCAGTGTAGCCCTGACATCATGATGCAACATGCTGACATCCACTGTGTGTTCTGGCCTCCCTTCCCTGTGGGCTTGCAGTACCCTGAGCTTCTGCTCATGGTCAGAAAAGTTGTGGACACCTGTCCCCCCACCCCGGAGAAGGTGAGCCATCATGGGACGCTCAAGCCATTTTCCCCTGCTGGCCCTCCAGTGACCCAAGTCCACTCCCAAACCTGGGTTGACAGCATTGCAAGTAGAAATCCAACTGCTGCGCCCGATGAGCCAGCCCTCCCTACCCATATTTGAATTACTGGGCTGACCAAGGAAGTGAATTGACCAAGGGAGGATTTCATCCATCCCAGGACAGCAATCCAAACAAGGGATCATGTTCAGCACTTTATAAACAATGGCTAATCCAGGTCCTCATGGAAAGAGAGACCCACACATGAAAACTGTAAATGGCGCAAACAGTGGGCCACCCAAATTTTACATATAAGGAACTTGAGAATTATTGCTCAGACTTTATACTGTTATGTTACAAGGTTTTGGATTAGAGTGTTAAGAGGTATCAGTAAGGCTATACTCCCATCAAGTGGAGAAAGTTTGAAACATGTTCAGAATTTTTTGAAGTTCTGGTCTCATTTGAATTGAAAGAGACCTAAAGTGTTTGACAAGAAAGGTTAATTGTTTGGGGCACAACTTAAGACTGGATACAGCAATGGCTGATCCTAAAAGTCATTCAATAGGCAGATTTTACTAATGGAAGAATGGTTCCTAATAACGATATGCTATATTATGGGTTACACTATGGGAGTTGAAATAGACACCCATACCAAGAGTAGGAGGAAGGAGAAATACATACTCCCCAAAGAAGTAAATATGGCTCAAATTAGAACTAAAATACTATCTTATAATATAAATGGATAACCCACCCAATTAAATGAAAACAACTGCAAAAATTTCTCAGGACCCAGAAATGTGATATCAACTTTATAGAGTAAACCTATTTGTAGCCCTCAGAGGCCCAAAAACTGAGAACCAGGGACTTTACAACCCTTTACCATGCTTCTTTAGATAGGGTAGAAAAGGGAGTGGTAATCTTGCTGTCAGCAGCTATCCCCTTTGAGGAGTTGGAGGTGGTGGTGGACATGGTGGCATGGTATGTCCTGGTGGTAGGTAAAATCCAGGACACACTAGTAACACTAATAAATGTTTATGCACCACCGGCTCCCCTATTGCCTTCTACTCTGAACTGCCCAAGCTCATGGCAGAAAAGGCCAGGGACTGGTCATAGCTGGGGCGATTGAACTTGATCTTAAATAGATCATTGACTCCACAATTGGGATACCAATGCCCGATAGTAGGATGACCAGACTATTTTCTATACTCATGTTGGATGTGGGTTTGGTTGACATGTGGAGAGAAATACCCAGCAGGTAAAGACTTCACCTATTACTCACCTAGGCATAAAATCTTCTCTAGGCTTGACATGTTTCTCACATATGCAAAGGACCTCTCCTCATTCCACTCTATGTGGGTGGGACTGCCACCAATTCTGATCATCAGCCCACTTTTAGAGGCTGATTCACAACTCCAAAGAAAACAACCAGTGGAAGTTGAATACCAGTCTACTATGGGATGAGGAAATGAAGGAGGAGATCAGGAAGGTAATCAACCAAACAGTTGAAATTAATGACAACCCGGAACAATACTGAAAATATTATGGGATACGATAAAAATGATGGTAAGGGGAAACTAATATTGATAGACACTTTAAAAAAAGAGAGAAGAAGGCAACTAGACATCCTCTTACAGCAACTAAGGACCCAAGAAATGCAGCAGAAACACAAATGGTGTAGGGTGAGGAAACAGAAATGAAAAACATTAAAAACAAAATCCAGAACCTCAATAAGATAGAAACAGAGAGGCACTTTGCTATCTAATGCAGTCTTATTACAAAGGTGGGCCTGAGCAACTAAACTACTTGCTTACCGACTGACAACTAGCTGCAAGGTCCAATATTACAGGCTCGACACCCAACCACAGGTCAAATCTCATATAAATGGGAACACATAATGGGCTCCCTGGTCACTTTCTATAAAACACTCTTATCACCCACAGAGGGATTCACGCACAGAGGCTACTAAATTCCTGGGAAACTGAAACTGCCCAGACTCGATGAGGCACAAAGACAAATCCTTATGGTCCCGATATCTCAAGCTGAGATAGTGTCTACCTTTAAAGTTTTAAAAGTAGATAAATGTCCAGGGCCTGATCGCTTTGCAGCGTGTTTTGTAAAATCTTCCTACCAGTACAACCCCCTACTAAAAAATATGTACAATCCAACTTGGACAGAAGGAGAGCAGTACCCCATCCTGTAACTATACCACCATTGCAGTAATACCCAAAGAGGTTAAGGATCCCCAAGAATGTAACTGGTATCGCCCCATCTCATTACTAAATGTAGATCATAACATTTTCAGGACATAGTGGCAAATGGCCTTAACACCTACTCACAAAGGTAATACAACCCTACCAGACAGGTCTTATTGAGGAAGGCAGGCTCTGGAAGGTGTTAGATGAACTATAAACATCATAGACATCATTAATAGACAGCATATCCCCACCTGTATCATGAGTCTTGATGCTGAAAAGACATTTAACAGGGTCACCTGAGTTTTCTTTTCTCTGTATTACAGAGAATGAGTTTTTCATCAGCCTTCATAGAAGCAGTCAAAGCCCTATATGCCTCCCCACAAGCATATGTCAGGGTCCAACAGGGCATTTCACAAAGATTTAGCCTAGGAAGGGGGACCCGACAAGGTTACCCACTGTCATACCTGTTATTCACTCTATACGTTGAGTCTCTGGCCCAAGTAATCAGGGAGGACCTGAGTATTGGGGACTGAAAGAAGGAGGAACAGAGCACAAAGTATCACTTTATGCAGATGACATCCTCCTTTACCTGACGACCCAGAAGAATCTATTCCTGGGGTCTGGTGGCTATTTGATAAATTTGGTCGGTAGGGGGCTACGATTAAATAAAACTAAACAGAGATACTTGTTTTAGTTGGTTAGTGCTCAGCCGTCTGTCTCTTCAATGTATTTATATATAACTTCTTTTCAAATCAGCTTTTCTAATAAATGGTTATCTAAACTTGCAGATGATTGCAGAATAGGGCACTGGTAGATAGATTCACTCAAATACAACATTTACAACACAGACTGGATTACTTATTCTAATGGACCACAATAAATAAATTGAGTTACCTTTAGGAAAATGCATGGTAATACATATGGGCAGAAAAATGAACATCACTATTACAATTTAGGGGCTCCAGAATGAACAACTCAGTAGTAGAGAGAAACTTGGGTGTTACGATAACAGCAGAAATGAAATTCGATGTGCACTGTCATAAGATAGTTAAGAAGGCAAACCAGATACTGAACTGTATACTTAGGCACATTACCAGTGGAGAAAGTGAAGTTATCATGTCATTGTACAGGTCTCTGGTGAGGCCACACCTGGAGTATTATGTGCAGGTATGGTCTCCATATAAAAACAGGATATTAAATAGAAAAATACAAAAAGAGCAACCAAAGCAGTAAAATCTCTCTAAAATTCACCATATGAGCATAGTCTAAAGCATCTCAGCTTATTCACATTACAATATAGAAGAGCAAGGGAGATATGTATGCTGTATAAGGTCATGAATGACATCACCTTAAGGAACGAAATTGGGTTAACAATGAAAAACAGTGAACATACATCAAGAGGTCATTCATATAAACTTAGTATGGGGAAGTGAAATTACCTTAAAACAAAGCACTGGTTTAACCAGAGGTTATGGAATAGGCTACCAGAAGAAGTGGTGACAAGTGAAAATGTGGACACTTTCAAAATAAGATTGGACAACTACTGTAAAAATAAAATGACAGTGACTTAAGGATATAGCAGGCAAGCATTATGGACGAAAGTCTACTACAGCTTGAAACACCCATGTAACCTATGTATACTCAAATTTCATTATAACCCTTCTCAGAAATGTGTCAGCTACTCTCACTGAGATGGACCAACCAAAAATAAAGTACTTAGGGACCCAAATCCCCAAAATCTACACGTCCTCCCCAAAATCTACATGTCCTCTTTACAAATAATTTTGATCCCCGGTAAATCAAATTAAATAAGATATTAAGGGTGGAACTTCCTGAACCTGCCACTGCATTCCAGAATTCAGTCAGTCACAGTGAACATTTTACCTAGGTTCATTTACCGCTTTCAATGCCTACCTCTGAGGATCCCCAAAACCAAATGCAAATCTAGCAGAGAATCTTCACAAACTTTACATGTGCATACAGAAAGCCAACAATTAAAAACATATTAACACGAGAAAATAAAAACATGAGGGAGGGCCTTCCCAAATCTAGAGGACTATTATTTAGCAGCCCAAATGAGAAATGTACTACTGTGTCGACTGGGGAGCAGGGTGCAAATGGAAAACTATAGAGATAGCATGCTCTGACAGGACCCCTTTGGGAGCCAGAGGGCAAACCCTGAACTAAAAGCCCAAGATAAAACATCCACTAACCTCTGTGGAGAATATATTAGGAGTAATGCATAGACTATGGAATAAATACAAACTCTTAACAGAGTTATGGCCCTTAAGATGGTTTGCTTGGGATCAAGAATTCTCCATCGCTTCAAGATCTTACCTTTAGAAGGTGGGAAAGATTGGGACTATATAACCTAAAGCATTTTATGGAGGGATGTACCATATAAGAGTTTGAACAAAATTAAAGAAAAATTTCAGATAAGACATTTAGACCATTTCAGATTCCTACAAATTAGGGCTTATATCCGGATCTGCAGAGGCAGTCCAGGGGTCCCCAGTTTCACAGGGTCTATTACAAGTCATAGAAGACATATTAAGTCTCCAAATGAGCAGGGGACATGTTTCAGCAATATATGGGGACCTGAGAGACAGGGGAACAGAGCACCCAGAACCCTTAAAATAAGTGGGAAGCTGAATGGCTAACAGCTCTCAGAGAGAGAATGGGAAATAATATTTTCTCAAGAAAGTAAAACCACATACTCCAATGTGGAGAGAATTTTAATGGAAAATTAGAACATGCTTCTTTATCACCCTGATCATACAGTATAAATGGCATAGAAATCACCCAGCAGCATGCTGGAGGGGCTGTTCAGAACTCTGGTGAACCACTCACATATATTCTGGCAGTGTCCAGAACTAATTCAATACTGGGACCATATAATACAGGCCCTGAAGGCATCCTCTCACTCAGGGCCATTAAGCCCGGCCACATAGTTCTAGGCCTTGTGCCTGGTGAGGTGAAGGGTAAGGAAAGAGTATGCATATGGAATATCCTAATAGCATCTGCCCATAAAACCATAATGAGAAAATGGCTTGCTCCAGACCCCTACTTTCCACCAATGACTTGAAGTTGTCCAAGAGATCCAAGACATGGAGAAACTGACTCACAAAGTTAACCTCAATGTAAATGCTTTTGTCGGTAGATGGGCATAATGGACTATCTGGGGGAGGGGCTGTGAAGGCACATGTGCAGCATGATGAACTTGAGGGGAGAGGCGGAGGGGACTCAGAGGTGCACATGGTGGTTAATCCTCATAACTGAGCAGAGAGAAGATCCTGATGTGCCCTGTGTATTCCAGTAGAGAATGTATACAGTTAAGATATAACTAGCAGTATTAATCTGGAAATGGAACCACACAATGTTAACTGAAACAATTGTCTAGATTTAATGAATATGTACAGGTATGTAAAAAGAATTAAGGTTTGATAAGTTAGAAAACAAATTGGAATGAAACATAACTGATTGTATAATATATCTATGTGCCCATAAGCTTCAATAAACATGAATTAAACAAAACAACATTTTTCCATATTTTGCACTATCCAGGTCTCAGAATCCAGACATCTGACTTTCATAAAACATGCCAAATCAAGAGACTTGCCCCCAGGAGAGTCATGTGAGGCCTAGACCAGAGTAGCAAGTCTTCATCTCTGCCTCATCTTCACCTGATTTTTTCTTGTTTTTTTTTGGCGCCATCTCTCTGTGGTTTGCTTACCTGGATTTAGAGACTGTAACTGTCATAGTCCTGGTTCCATCTGTGCTACATTTGGATCATTGAGTGGCAGCTATGGATACAGAAATGGGGCAACATCACCATGGCACACCACTATCAATGTCAGACATAACTCCCAAGAGATCAAGGCCCAAAACTAGACCACAGGGCACTAGCAATGCAAGCCCTGTGCCAGCCCCTCTTACTGAGCAGTGATTTGTACAGCAATTCCATCCTTTTAGGATGTGCTACAGAAGCTAACCAAATAGCTGAAATCCCTATGTATAGACTTGGGATAATGGGTCACCGGCTGGGGATATGGAGGTTTGGGTATTTTCTTTAGAGCAATAGGGGAGCGGGTGGACCCAGAAATACCCACTTCATGGCAAAAGCTCTCCAGGATGGAAAATAGGCTGGAAGACCTTAAGGGATAAGAAACAGGAACAGCATTATAATCTTTGGCCCTCAGAGGATGCAGAAGGTGCAACTCCAATTGTGTTTTCTCAGAAGCTGTTGGCAAAGACAGTGGGTCCCTCTCCAACAATCCATTCTATATTGTAGAAAGGGTGCTCTGGCTGCTCCATTCCCAACTTCCTTAAGTTCTCAACCCTTATCCTTTATTGTGTGACTTCTGAATTTCCTGGACAAGCAACATATTCTCTCAAAGTTGAGAGAGCACCAAGAGATACTGTAGGGCTCCAAACTAAGGCTGGCACTAAGATCTCCCGCCACAGTCGGACAAAAAGAGCAACCTTCCAATCGATAGTTACAAAGCTCATCACTGCAGGAATCAAGTTTTGGATCAACTATCTTGCCAGAGTTCAAGTTTTGACTCAAGGTTCATGGCATACCTACGACTCAGCTGACCTTGCCTCTAAAGGGCTGACATCACTGCTACTGGACCTCTTCAGTGATTGTCGAAATTGCCTGGGTCTGCAGATAGTATGGCTCCATAAGTACTGTGGAAATGTGGGTTACAATAGTGGCAATCCTAGTTCATGTCACAGACTTGTTTGATCCTGGTTCCTTGATCAATGTATCTGGGGTTCTGGAGTTTCGGTCCCATTATCTTTGGTTTTGGTGGCCGCCCTTTCTGTGGATGGACTTTAGATCCTGACACTGGTACCCTGGTTCCTCATGGTAGGGTAGGACTTGCTTCTTGGGCTCACAATGGCACTGTGACTTTGGTATGTTTCAGATTATTGTTTTCCTATGAGCCGCTTATGTCTGAATTGATTATGAATCATGCATAAATCATACGTCGATAAAGGATGCTAACTTTCCCTACTCCTTAGGCATAGGGCTGGGTTAACAACCCAGACTAGTCCCTTCAATCTGGACTGTATCATTATAGCTAACTCCACCCATTTGCCTACTGATCATACTCTTATTTTCAGACCTCAGTAAGTTTTCCTGTTGGCTATCTTTCAATGGACGCTTAATGGATGTCTGAGCCAGAATGCTGGTCCGGTGTGTTTGATGCATCATACAGCCATTATGGGACTGTTGGTCTTGCTCCTTGACTCACAACGGCACCCTGAGAATTTAGTTTCACCTTATTTTTCTTCTCTTGGGAACCACTGTTTCTGAACTGAGATTATGGTTTGCATTTGAATTCTACTTGATTTAGGATATTTGATAATGCTGGTCCGATTGAGATTCCTGCATTGTGCACCCTATTGCTTTGGATGTAACTCCCAGTTTGCATTTATATGTTAGATTTTGCTCTTCTGTTCTCTGTTTGGCTAATTTTGGATGTGGACATGGAGGAAGCCATCACTTTCTGTTTTTTGGAGCTGGGGCAAGCTCTTTGATCAGACATAGATCATTTCAGTTGCTGAGTGCACAACTTGTTTTCATTCTGTTTCAATCTTCTGTCCTGTTTTGGATGTGGATCCTGGGCTTTATATTCCTCAGAACAGCTCCTCCTTCATCAATGCCTATTTTTCAGGACAGTCCCCAATATGTTGATTTTGGGCATATTTTGATATGTTTATCATCATATGGTCTGCACCCAGTCTTAGGTTCCGTAGTACTGGACATTGATTCAATTTTCGAACCAACTCGAGTGTTTAATGTTTAATTATTTTATTTCCTTGAAGGTGGATTTATGGCTATTTTATGGCTATAAGGGATGGGTCTTTACTGGTGGGGTAGGAATGAGTATGTTACACAATTAATAGAAGGACTTTCAGTTGCTTTGCAGGATTGGGATATCCTATGGGTTTCAACCTCAAGTGGGTAATTCCTTGAGGATTTTGGGCTTTATTTTGGGATGCAGTTTCCTTCCAATTATTGATGCTTCTCAGGGTGTTTTGCTTATTCAGGAGTGGGGACTAGGAAGCCTTGTAGCTGCTGTGTAATGTGGGTCATCATCAGCCAGTTTTGGGCTGGGGTTCCTTTCTTATATCGGGGAGGTGGAGATGCTGTTTTGATTCCTGAGATATTTGCTTTGTTCTTTCCCTTGGGGGATGGTGATTTTCTTTCCTCTTTTTCTTATTTAGTTGGCTACATCAGCTTTGGAGCAGATCTCCTACCCTCCTTGTGTCAGTTTCTTTCTATTTTGTAGATATATGTGGGGTTTTAGGTACATTTTTATGGTGGTGGGGCTGGGGTTTTAGGATGGTTCAGTTACAGGTGAAGGCAGGTGATGTGATTGATTTTGTAAGGCTTTGAGTAGGTACTTATTTTTTGGGGTGCAGGACTTATTTTCTGGCACTAGGTGCCTCACCCTCTCCACCTGTTTAAGAATGGTTATTTATTCCCTCTAAGATATGTGGGTTGTGTTGTTTAGGCATAGTAGGGGTTTGGGGTATAGTTGGTACTGAGGAGTGGGATGGATCATTTATGTGTTTGGTTTGTGGGGAGGAGGGGCAATTCAAGTTTTTTCTGTTTGGGGTAGTGATGGAGGGAGGGTGAGGGTGGCGGAGTTGACCCTCAGGGGTAAGTCTCAGTTGTATATGTTGATTCTTACTTTGAAGTACTGTTTAATTTTATGTTATGGTAATGGCTAGCCCTTTGCACTACATTTCCTGGAATGTTAAAGGGGCCTGGTCTCAGGTTAAACATTACCAGATACTTAAACACCTGGCACAGGTGCAATGCCATTTTGCTTTTTTCAGGAAACCCACCTTCTTACTGCTGAAGGTAACTTAATATGTAGGTAGTGGGTAGGTCAGGTTTTCACTGCAGGAATAGCACAACTAGTAGGGGTGTGGCTGTTCTGTTAAGCAGGAATATTAATTTTCAATGTACCCAATGTACTCAGACCCCTAAGGGTGAAATATTTTGTTAGATGGGAGCTTGATCATGTAGATGCTGTTTTGGGTAGTGTTTTTATGGCCCCAATTCTAAGGATCCCCTTTTCATTTAATTGGCTTCACTTGTAGCCCCTTTCTTCAGCTCTCTGGTTGTCTTGGGGATTGGAACATCTTTTCACCCAAGATTTGGATAGGACTGGCCAGGTCTTGGTCACTTTGTCCCCTGCTCAGTGCTCCTGTGGGTCATGTTCGAATCCTTAGGCTTATGTAACCACTGGAGAGTGTTGCACCCCAGGATAGAGAATATACTTTTATTCACCTCTTCATGGCTCACTTTCCCAGGTAGATTATATTTTGATTAGCCAGACAGGAATGAGCAGAGTGCTGGGCAGTGGGATTGCTCCCAGAGTCATGTTGACCACTCCTTGGTGTGGCTGAGGCTCCTTGGCCCTCAGCATCCAGAGGGATACCTCCTGGAAGATGAATAATCAATTACTTAAAGTTAAGTATATTGTAGACTGGATTAGAGAGCAAATATTAGCTTTTACAACCCAGCATGTTGGTTCTATAGAAAAGGGGTGCCTAGGTGGTGGGCCTTCAAGTGTTTTCTTAGGGGAAGTTATTAGATTAGTGTCTAAAAGGAAACAGTCCTGTTATGAAGGATACTTCAGCCCTCCTTTCCTGCATTACTAACCTGGAGCAGTCTTTATGCCCAAATCCTCTGAGGAGGTCCACAAAGAGCTGTTACTCCTTCGGATAAGTATGCTGAAATCCTTTAGGAGAAGGCAGAGTTTGCTATCCTCAAACCCAATTGAAATACATAAATCAAGGAGAGGAAGCCATTAATTTACTGGGTCAGTGACTCTGGCAACAGGAGACATCCCGATTGATCTCATCTATTGAGTCAGCAGATGGCAGTATTAAAACATCCTCCAGGGACATTATGCTGGAATTTGAGTCTTATTACAAGGACCATAAAGGGGCCACGTAGAACCTCTAATTCCCTCTAGTGTGATGGATTACCTAGCCAATATTTCCTTCCAAAATTGTCCACAGCCCACCAAGCATCTTTAGTCCAGTCCTTGTCACCATCAGAGATTGCCCTGGCTATTGATAGTTTGGCCTTGGATAAAGCACCAGAACCTGATGGCTTCATGTCTAACTTTTATAAACTGCCAAGGAATTGGTACCTTGTTACACTGTATATATATATATATATATATATATATATATATATATATCTATATACATATACACACATTAGATAACCCACTCTTAGGTGTGCGGTCACGCTCTGATATACGACGCCTTGGTGTGTGTTGTATGCATGAGGCCATAGGTCGAGTGTGTCAACCACCTGGCAGTGATGGTATATCAGAGCATGACTGCACATCCTAGAGTAGGTTATCTATCTTATAAAATAGCAACATTTTTTGGGGGTAAAGTGCAGGTGTGCAGTTGCGCCTGATATATGCATGGTCATATGATGATGTTTGTCCACTAGATGAACTTTTTCTTACCATTTATATATATATATATATATATATATATATATATACTATATATTTTTTTTTTTACCATGCCACTATAGTTAAGGTTGAGCATCCCATTTCTCAAAAAGTCTGGACATGCCAAGTTTTGTTATTTTGCATTTATGGTTATGGAGCTATAGAGCACCAAAAAACATAAATTATGGTATTTTGCATGTTTTTTGCTCATGCCTACAGGTCGCATGGTTTCTGCAATTGATAAGAAACCTTCTGGGAACATGCAGTCAGGGTCCCGATGTGCCTTTAGAAGATTTTGTGAAAAATATAAAATATTAAATGGTTCAAAAGTTATTAAAAAAAATGTTCTCCGCTATAGGAAAAGTTAAAATATTCGAAAGTGTCGCAAATGCAGTTTTACTGTCACAAATGACCCTTTACTTTCATGATTCAGCCATTTTTTTCAGCTGGTGGTCAGAGAAATGCTTGGCGTTTAAATTTGGGACCCTCTAGGAACACAATTCTCATTGTGTTCACCTTGTCCAGTCCTGAGGATGCTAGCCATGTCTTTTTGGGGTTAAAGCATCCCAGAAATATATTTTAAATTTTTGTAAAGGTAGTGTCACAAAATACTTTCGAATATGCAACACTTTTGTGATTTTATTTGTGAAAGTGTCGTGATTTGTGAAAGTACTTTGTGACAATATGCCCAGAACAATGGGAATCTTTGCCACCCTGATGCAAAAGAATGGTTGGTCTTTTGGGGGTGAAATGGAAGGAAGAAAGCCCAGATCCCACAGATGTGCCTTTCATGGTTCAGTGACAAATTATTAGACGGCTGCAAAGTTACAGCACTCCAAAGTTGATGATTTTTCACCTAGGATAACATCATGGCATCCGCTGTGCCTTTGGGTCCTGTATCTTGAAAACGGCTCGAGATACGGACTTTTCGTCATAAAATGCTAAGTCTCCTCTGGGGGCTAAGTACAAAACTAGTCTGGAAAGTCATAAATAATACGAGATTTTAATTTTTTCTATGTCATACGGGCCCTGAAATACAACCAATTTAGTATTCCAAGTGATCACTTTCTGGTACGAGGGCCATTATAATGGCTACATTCTTTTTATTCCCTATGTTAGCTACATCTTCATTTGGGACAAAAAGCATGTGCGTTCGTTACTATTACTGTTAAGCGTTTATGTTTCCACTTGCATTTCGTTACCATTTGCATTACCATTTACGCTTGCATCAATGAGTGCGTTACCATTTGTGTTTGTGTTTGTGCTTGCATTTGCATTACTGTTTGCATTACTGTTTCATTTTTCATCACCCTTTGTTTTACCATTTGCATTTGTGCTTGCATAACTGTTACCATTTGCGTTCCATTACTGTGACCATTAGTGTTTGCGCTTGCATTTACATTGCCGCTTGCATTACCATTTCCATTCACGTCACATTACCATTACCATTTGCGTTTGTACTTGCTTTTCTGTTGCCATTTGTGTTTACATTTGCATCACCCTTACCATTATCATTAGCATTTCAGAAATGAAGTGAGATACAGACTTTTTTCGCTACTGTTGCCTCAAATCACCTTTGCGCTGTTATCTCAGATACAAAGTGAGATACAGACTTTTCGCTACTTTTGGATCACATCACCTTTGTGCCGTTATCTCGGAAATGAAGAGAGACAGACTTTTGCTACTGTTGCCTTACATCACCTTGCTGTTGTCATTGCCGATATGCTTTTGCATTACCGCTTGCATTACCGTAACAGTTACTGTTTGTATTTGCGTTAACATTTCTGTTGGTAATACACTTACCTTTTAGCGTTTGCATTTCATTCACTGTTACTGTTAGTGTTATTCCTATGATTATTAAGCAGACATGGGCAGCATGGTGGGAGCGTGGGGCCCTCTACCACCACCACATTCCATTCACTATTTATGTTGCACATTCTCAAAAGAAGGAAAATTCATGGCAAAAACTCTGTTTAATGCTTCAGTTAGGGTTGTTCTACAGCAACAAAAGTGAAAGATTTGGTGTTAGGGTTATCACCCCCGCCCACCCCATGCCATTGCCCCGCCAACAGGCATCGGGGTGTGCGTTGAGGTCATCGGGCCTAACTCTCACCTCATTCTCTTATACTGCACCACCTCAGCTTATTTACCTATGGAATGGGGTGAGAGTTAGGCCAATGACCCCAACGCACACCCTGATGCCTGTTGGTAGGGAAGGCAGGCATGGAGTGCAAGGGTGGTAATCCTAACATTGAATTTCCTCACTTTTGTCACTGTGGAACAACCCTAACTGATGCACTAAATGGAGCTTTTTCCATGAAAAATATATATATATATATATATATATATACTGTATATATATATATATATATATATATATATATATATATATTATAGGGGCATGGTCGCATCCCTATAGTTTGGATTATGAAGGCACTTTAGTGTTAAACTTGCAATTTTGTGCAATAATAACCGTGAACCTGTTCAACGGATTTGATGAGATTTGTATGCATAGTGGGTCATGCTAGATCTCTTGACCTGCCAAATTGTGTTTTGTTGGACTTACGGTTTTTGTGCAGTGAATCACTGAAAATGTATTTTCACCAGTTTTGAGGGCAGTTTTTGGTCTGAAACCTGACACATTGAAAGAGCTTGGGTCAAGGATAATGCCACTTTTTGTTTGGTGAGAAAATATTAAAACATTCTAAAGTTATTAAACTTTTAGTTCCATTTATAAGTCTATGGAAAATTTTATGAGGTTGTTTGTGAAAGAAGAATTGGGTTTGGCCATCTGGTCACTCCTCATGATCAAAGAATTTGCAGACTCATAATCAAAGATTCTTTGATCGTGAGAAATGTATCGATCGTGATGGCTGCCATCTTGTTTTCAGTTTGGGGTTGGAAAAACAAATATCTCAGCCCAGGGGTGAAGTAAAACTTGGATGGGTTTTGCTCAGAGGGCTTCCATCTATCAAGCCATGCCTGTGGTTTAATGTAGTTGTGTCAAACAATGTAGTTTTAAACTTTTAAATTTATTGATCATGGCTTGTTAACGATCTTTGATCGTGAGCCTGCAAATTCTTTCATCGAAGATTCTTTGATCTCGATCTTCATTTGTCAGAGAGGGACGAGATGGCCAGATTTTGGAGTTGAATAAAACAAATATCTCAGCCCAGGGGTGACTTGTGAAGTAAACCAGGATGGGTTTTGCTCAGGGACTTCCTCTATTGAGTCATGCCTGTGGTTTACTGTAGTTGTGTCAAAAAGGAGTTTTAATGTTTTTAATTTCTTTGATCGCGAGCCTGGAAATTCTTTGGTTGTGAGATTTCTTTGATCGCGAGCTTCGCTCATGAGGTGGGATGAGATGGCAAGATTTTTGCTGGACCAGAAGTCTCTGGGAGGGACCATATAGCCCAAATTTCATGACCAGATGATCATGAGGTTGCGTCCGATTCTTGCGATCAAAGAATTTTTAAAGGTGTAAACATTTTTAAATTTAATATCTGGGAAACAGTTTGGTCTGTTAACTTGAAATTTGGAGGGTGTTGAGGGATGTCCTGTAGATGTGAATTATGGTGTTTAGGTGTCAGAAAATTAATCTGCTATGGAGATATTGTGTGACACTGTTTATGTTTTGTAAATAGTGTTCTGCATTGTGGTAATGGCTTGAAATTTAAAGGGTAGCTAGCCTTACTGCATGGAGGTACTTTTCAGTGGTTAAGTGTGTAAAATGTAAACAGGTGCAGAATTATACCACTCCAATGAATGAAAATCTAAAATATTAAAATCATATATCTCAGAAATGGTTTGGTCTTTTAACTTGACATTTGAGGGTGTTGAGGGATGTTCTATAGATGTGAATTATCATGTTTAGGTGTCAGAAAATTAATCTGCTGTGTTGATATTGTGTGATGCAGTTTATGTTTTGTGAATAGCGTTCTGCATTGTGGTAGTGGCTTGACATTTATTGGGTGGCTAGCCTTACTATCATGGTGGTAACTTTCAATGGTTAGGTGTGTAAAATCTAAACAGGAGTGGAATTATGCCACTCTGATGAATGAAAATGTGGTTTGTTTCAAGTTGGTGGGAGTGTGGGGCCCAAAGGGCCCTGTGATCCTACGAATATGTGCTCCCACCAATACATATGATATTCAGTACTTGTTCTGTTATGTTAGGCAGAAATTTTCAAGTTTGTGGGAGGACCACGCGCTCCCACCAGACATGCGTGACCTTGTACTTTACTGTGCTTTCTCAAAAGTAAGGAAATTCTTTGCAAAAACTGCATTATTCCAACAATTAGGGTTTTACTGCAACAAAATGAGGAAATTCACCATAGGGTTACCACCCTTTGCACCCGACCCATCCCACCCCCACCAACAGGCTTGGGTGTATGTTTGGGTCATTGGTCCAACTCTCACCCCATTCTCCTATACTGCACCACCTCAGCTCATTTACATATGGAACGGGTGAGAGTTAGGGACAATGACCCCAATGCACACCCTGATGCCTGTTGGTGGGGGTAGGTGGTCATAGGTGCAAGGGTGGTAACCTAATGGCAAATTTCTCACTTTTGTCGCAGTAAAAACCCTAACGGTTGCATTGACAGTTTTTTTGCAAGAATATATATATATATATATATATATATATATATATATATATATACATACATACACACACAATTTTGGTACTCAGATCTCACTGTACTAGAAGTCATGATTGTGTTGCTTTAAGCTAGGTAAATTGCCTTCTAAGGTTTCCAGCTATAGGCATTTATCTTTATTGAATTATGATATTAAAATTCTCATGAAAATCCTGGCTTCACATATTAGTGCTGTTTGGTCTGGACTTAATAGTCAAGCACAAGTGGGCTTTATACCTTCCAGGTCCTCAATTGATCATCTGCACAAACTCCATTACATCTTCTCTGTGTCCAGAGGTTCAGTCACTCCTATGGTTTTGGTTTCCCTGGACATGGAGAAAGCTTTTGACATGGTAAGTTGGGACTTTTTGTTCCTCACATTAGAGGAATTTGGTTCCCCCTAATTTCCTCTAATGGATTAAGATCCTATATTCTTGCCCATGTGCCCGCATTTATTGCAATTGGGTATTTTCTTCTATATTTACCTTATGTTTGGGTACCTAGCACAGTTGTCCACTTCCTTCTTATTTAATTTGCATCTAGAACCCCTAATTAGGACGTTTAAGTCTACTCCAGGGTTATCGGGGATTGAGGTTTGCTCTAAGAAACTCCCAGTTTTGGTATATGCAGATGGCATTCTGTTATATATTACTTATCCCCAAGTATCTGTTCCATCCACACTGGAGGCTATTTAAGCATTCAGGCTTGTCTCTAATTATAAGCTCAATTTAGATAAATCTGAAGTACTTTCCCTTTCCCCAGTGATAAACAAATCTGATATAACATCCCTGGGGCTAAAATGGACCCCTAAATTTATTAAGTTGTTGAGTATTTATCTTGCAAAAGTGTTCCTCTGCTGTAAGAACTTAATTTGGATGACGAATTGCTACTCTGAAACAAGATCTTAAAAGATGTAAGACCCTGCCATTATGTTTATGGGGAGGATTAATATAGTCAAAATTAATATTCTTCCTTGAGGGTTTTATCACATTAATATACTCAATCTTTCCTCCTCTGTCATTGTTCCATAAGTTAGTAGCATAATATCAGATTTTTGGGGGCTAGTAAGCTCTGCATAGATCTTATTTAAAATTGGCAGCTCCTAAACATTGTGGTAGACTTCAATTCATTTATTTTATAGTCTACTATTTTGCCAGCCATGTAAATAAAATGTTTAAGTGGCTCAATCCTCCACTCTTGACCAAACTGTTACTTATGTTCCTATTTGGGTGGAGCTTGAATTGAAACTGATTGGTAACACCGGTCTTTCAGTGTCTTCCGTGTTTTATAGTTCCCTGAAATCAATCCCTGGGGTTTGAGACTTGGTTATTGGTACCTCGGTTAAAGCGCACTCACAATTTTGTCCCTTGTTGAAATATACCTGTTGCAGAGATGTAGCACAGCCTATCATGCAGAATCCTAATCTTAGGATTGGGGTAAAATGTTAACCAAAGCTTGGTTACACAGCTTGCTATTAGTAGAATGTGTGACCTGCTCCACCAAGGGGTCCTATGTTCTTCTCAGGATATCCTGGCACAATATCAACTGGGTAGCATAGCAATATTCAAGATATACCAATTGAGATATATTTTGACACATTGGTTTGAGCCTGGCCTCTGGGACATTGATGAGTTTGATCTCCTGCAATCCATTCAGGATCTCTCATTAAAACGTATGGTGTTGCTGCATTGTATTCCTTTCACTTTTTCAAAATATTTTCAGGATTGGATGGAATTTCTGTTCATTGGACACACAATTTCCTTAGACACCTCTCAGTGGCTGAAAATCTGGGAGAATCTTTACAGGTATGTTTCCCAAGATAAACTCCAGCTTACTCAGTTTAAGATTCTGAATAATTTGTACTTTACACCCTCAAAATTCATTAAAATGGGCAGACTACAGTTTCCCCTTTGCTTTAGATGTGGACAGGCAGATGGACTATGCATATTTTTTGGGACTGCTCAAAGGTAGCCCCTGTGGTACCTTATCAAGGCTGAAGCAGATCCTCTCATAGGTTTAAATGGTCTTTTACCTAGACATATGCATAATTGGTGACTATAGTCTAATCTCAGTTAAGGAAAAGAAGTTTTATATGGCCTTAATCTCTTTGTCAGTTAAGAAGGTAGTTTTACGCCAGTAGCTTGACCAGACTTCTATATCCTACCATGAGCGGTTGCAGGAGCTGGTGTTCAATCTTCGGTCAAACACATGATTGCGAGTCTTCACAACAAGCTCACTCTATTTGATAAGAGATGGGGCAGGCTGTACACTTTATATATGATCTAGTTCATTTTCACCATGATTTAGATATTTCACCATGTCATTTTTCCTTTTCTTACCTGTTCTGAGACAGGCTACTAGTCTGTACTATTTTGTGTTTCTCTTGTTGTGTTTTCCCCTATGATTCTGTGTGACATGTTGTTTTTCTGGGTCGCTTCACTGGGGTGGGACTGGGGAGGATGTAGGTGGGGTTCATTATCTGCTTAGCTTGTTAATCTGTTCATATTGGGTACTGTAGCTGTCTTTTAATAAAGTTTATTAAATTAAAAAATGACCTGTCCCTAGACATGCATGCAAATTTCATGCAATTCCATTGAAGGGGTAAAGCTATTAAGCTGTAAAGTTAGGGGTTTAACATTAAACATTTTACTTGACCTGTAACTATAGGGGTGCCACTGTGCCCCTATAATGGGTACAACATTGACTGATATTTTAAGCTTCTGAGATTTTCTTTTTTTATCTCACTCCATTTTTATGTGTGGAACAGAAGGAAAGGGCACAGTCTAGAAATAGTCTACGGCACAGATATACATTTTATACATCACATAACTGAGATAAATAAATAATACATATAATTAAATAAATTCATTCTTTATGGATATACACATTAATTGTAATAGAGTCTAATATATTTTAAAGACAGTCAATAAAGAAATACATATTGATGTTTATTGTAAATTTCTGTGATCGGTTTAAATGTCCCCAGGTCATACCTGGAAACAAGCCTCTACTCTCTCTGCAGTTCCCTGTCAAACAACTTGTATATCCTGTAAATAAATAATTCAATCAATCAATAAATAAATAAATATATAACATAGTTCTAACTGTATTTCCTGGCCAAAGCCTGACATACTAGTATTGCTATTAAACTGTTTAAGTTACCTGTTATGGACTGCAAGTGAATCCTGGATACTGCAGATTTCCTATTACTCTTTAAATTGCAATGCAAAATTTAAAGACTGTTTCAAACTTACCTCTGTACCCTATTTGAAATCAATGTCTCTATATCCTTCCATAAGACATCTGGAATGAGCTGTTTTAGCTCAGCATTATCTTTCCTGGTCACAAATTATGAATAGAAAACATATTTAAATGCTGCAGATGCTTGTTAACTGCAGGTGCTACTTTGTAAACATTGTTCCTAATCTTTAAAAAGTAGTTGCTACTCATTAAAAGCAGTTGCTCATCAAAAAAAAACTACACGGAGGATACACAAAAGCTGTGCAAATCATATACGTAAGTATTAATAATGCAAATATGGACTAGATTCCTCATCTTAAAGTGTAGACTAGTGTCCTTTCAGTTGAATAAACAATCTCTAATAAGCAATAATTTTGTGTACAGTATTTTCAGATTTTAAAACTAACCGCTTACCATTGTTTCAACCTTGGGAGAACAGTTGCAACTATAAGCCTCATATCTAGCCATTTTGTAAACTATATAGCATGGGCAGGAGAAATCCAAGTTAGTTACAGTACACTGTAATTTTCATTTTGATTTAATTTTTGGGGGTGGGGATTTTTACTATTTCATAATCACAGTAATGCATTCCGGGAAATATGGGACACATGAGATGTAAATGCATTTTTGAGTCAACCCCTTGTGTGTCTAATTTAAATAATGATTTTCTTTTATAGAAACATAGTTATTGTTGGATTTTAATACTTTGGTTTGATTGCAGCAGAGGTCTGAGTTATATCATCAGGAATATTTCAAGCTACCTTTCACTATTTTCATTGGTAAAGGGTTCTTTGCCACCTATCTAAAGCGGAAATAAATGCAGATGTTGTTCCACCATTAAGATACATGTTTTATCTCCATTTATAATTAAGTGGCTACCATAAATCACTTATCTATAGGGTGTGTCTCACCTACAGTGTTTAAATGCATTTATAAAATGGGTGAGAAAAATAGTAAAAATGCTGTCTCCTGATTGGAAGAAACACACCACATGACCATGCAGTATCCACAATGACTGCACACCTGTACTTTTTATTTTTCAGTCCCTCCAAAATACTTTTGGCTGTCTTATAAAACAGATGATCCACTATGAGGTGTGTGGACGTGCTCTGATACATGCACACCATGGGTGGTTGAACACATTCGACCCTCATAACAGACACAATGGCAAGCATATATCAGAGCACAACCTCACACCCTGTAGTGGATTATCTGTTACTTATACTATAACAATCACATACTCTGTGTGCCTGAAGGCACATTACTTGAATTTGATTCATGTCTCCAGTACCAGAGCAAAGAGGCTGTTTCAGCAGGCCCTCAGGCCATGCTTTGTGTTATCTCTCACAAAGAAGGATTCTTGTTATGAAGAGAATTTTTTTTTTTTGTTCTTTTTTTCAGTAGGCATTTTATGAGGCCATAGCCCTGGCAGACAGCTTCGCCTCCGAATGGAGGGACTCTCTCTGGCTCCACTGCTAACATGCTAGATGGCCCTGGAAGTTCCCCATAGATTGCCCTCTGGCAGGGCAGGGAGGTGGTTGCTGGCTTGTCCCATCCCCAAGAGACCCAATTCAGAATGCGGGAACTGCTCCAGGGAGCAGCAGGCCATCATCAAGCCTGTCAGGCTTGATTTTACATTTTGCCTGTCCTCCTCCTTTCTGATGTAAGGATATTGGCTTCCAGCTTCCCATTGCATACTGCCTCCAGCCATCGCCAAAGGATAGTCAGTGAGCAGGGCAACTAGTCTCCTCCCCTGAAAGAGGAGAGCAGTCCTCTGCATGTTCAATCCTCTCCCCTGCTGACCACTGATGACCTGAGCTCATTCCCGATCCCAGCTCATGTGTGGTATGAGGTGTAGTGACCAACTTCTGCACCACTGGGCTGGCCCTATTAAGAGGAATTTTGTAGGAGTTACTGTAAGTGCAGTGCATTCATTAAAAGTGCATTTTTCTTGTTTGTATATACATATTTAAACATTCAGGCTTCATGTGCTGCTTTTCCTATTTAAAGCTTTATTTCTGGAGTGTTGCTTACATCTGCAGTAGCATCATGCATGCAGGTTACAGTATCCAGGACAGCACAGGTTGGTTGTCTCTTACCACCTACAATACTGTATATAGAGGCAGGACTAACACGGATTGTTGATTTATAAACTAGAGCATGTTCAGCCATTTTTCATCTGCAGATTTTTCTTTGAATTTATGGATGCCCTTTACTTTGCTGCAAAAACAGATGGCATTTGTATATATTAAGAATAATCCCAGCACTTGCATCTTATCCAGATTATACTTTGCTAAGATGTTTGTAGAGTCAAAAGCAATCTGCAACAGAGATGCAAAAATTATCTCTTTAAGACTGTGATGTTTAGTAATAAGTCACCATTATTTGAAGGAAACATACCAGAGAATCATGCTTTTTGTCTAGGCAAATACCTATTTCTTTCACAGGAAACAATTTTAATTGATATCCTGTTTTCAGTAACAAACCACATTTTATAGTGCACATGTTAGAACAGTATGGAAACTGGACATATATGGGTACCAGATGGATGGAACGCTGTGTTTTTCTATTAATTATCCATCAGTCACAACCAGGACAGATGAATAATTCAAGCTAGCAGCACAAAGCATATGGCAATGTGTCACATTTGTATCAGCCTTGTCTTCAAAGTGCAGTACACTTTTCTTCATCTAGGAAAAATGGGTAAATTATCTTTATTGTTTCTTCTAGCAATAGATCTTAGTCCTAAAATAGTAATTTAGTTTTTCCTGCATTATTTAAATTATTGCATCTGTACAACTTTATAGTCTGAAATCATAAGAAAACTCATGCTTATACATGAAATAAACTAATTATGTGTTATCTCCATTAATCACACACATGTCTGTCTTTCTGTCTGTCTGCCTGTCTGTCTGTCTTTCTGTCTTTCTGTCTTTCTTTCTTTCTATCTATCTATCTCATCTATCTATCTATCTATCTATCTATCTATCTATCTTTATTTATTTATTTTCATCTATTTGAAAACTGGTGCCCGGAGTGGCACATTAAACCAGAGCTCATTTCAGGTATGACACTGGGAAGGGGTATGGATAAATAAAATACATTACACAGCTACGTTTCATCTGTTAGCACCCTTTGCAAACTGTGTGAGAGGCCTTTCAGCACCATGCAATTCTGCTTAAAGTTGAACCAGCATAATATTCTGTGGTGATTTGTATATGCAGCCCATGATGCTTTGCATTGTGGGGGCATATGTGATTTTTGTATTTTCTTGAAACTTGGCTTCCCAGCCAAATGTCCTTTGGGGTAACCTCGGCTCAGTGTTTGTGCACAGAGGTTCTTTGTCTTTACATTTCATAGCCACATATAACAGCTACAATAAAGTGCAATCAGAATAACATGATGAAAACAGATACAAGTGCAGGCAAAGCAACAGTACAAAAATAGTCAATTAGGCAACCAGCCAGACACACCCATCCTGTGGTAAGATGGCAATGGAAGAGAAGCATCAGAGATGGAAACAGGGGTAGGAGGATGGAGGAAGGTGCTTCAGTTGAGATCTGAGGGAACCAGGAGAGGCAGAAAGGTGGATGTCAGTGGGAATCTGGTTCCAGATGTGTGAAGACAATAGGAGCAGCCTGACTGCCAAGTAGTGAGCAGGAACAGGGAAGGAGAAAGTGCAATGATCCCCAGAGTGGAGGGGAGGAGAGGTGGAGGATAATAGAGAGAAGTGAAGAAAGGTAGGAGAGAGGGACTGAACTAGCATTTGAAATGAGGAGGGCACAGTGAACTGGGCAACAAGAAGGAAGAGAGTATTGATAAGCAGAAGTTAAGTGAGCAATGATGAGTATGATGGAGGAGTTAGTAGAAAAGCAGCGAACAGAGTCACAGTGTGTGGCTAGTCTGGCAGGGGAAGTGGAGGCATTGTTGCCATAAATCACATCGGCATAATTGAAGACTGAGAGCATGGTTTTGGTAATAAGCCTCAGAAGACCTACAGAGACAGTCTTTATTGCAGTTTAGAAAATGGGCTTTGCAAACAAACAAATCTGACTGGCTGGCAGGTACATTAACTTACAGTGAGAGCTCTGTAAGTAAAGGTTCCAGCCATGCCAACCCCTGCCAGCCTTATACATTGTATCCTTGTGCCAGCCTGCTTTGTCATTGATTAAAGAACGGGCAAAAATTTCAAACTGACGCCATTTTTTTCTTTGCCACTTAGCGAGATGAGTGAGCCACCACGCACACAACTTAAATCCATACTATGCCATGTACCACCTTTCCTCACCTGCTGTGCCAGTCTGCAGCTTCAAAAATGAATGTAAACATTTCCTACTTCAGCTTCTGCTCCTCGCTCTGTCCTGCAGTTTTTTCTCTGTGTGACTCCTGACTTTCATCTTTGCTCACTCATTTTGGTCTGTCATCTCCATGACCATTGTCCTAAACGTACGGTCCCCTCACCTACCGCCCACTGCCACCTCTCCACTATCAGCAAACAAACAAACCTAAAAAATATTAAATAAAAAAATGTAACTTGCCAGTAGTCCTTGTGTGTCTGCGTGCACTGGAGGGGTTGCAGTGTAACCATGACAACGCATGGTGGGGCACGAGGTGAAACCATGACAACGCCCTCAAAACAGGATGCACAGGGATTACTTTATTAACAGACAAGTAAATAAAATAGCAATTTCACTATGAAAACTTAAAAATATATATATTTTATTTCAATTTGACACAATGCCCATTTTCTAAATTGTATTATATACCCTCCAGGGTTGGTGATAGGGCAACACGGACTATCCAGGGTTATAAGGCCCTCTGCCTGCAGCGCTGGGCCTCACCTATTCCCCTGGGCGGTCTGGTATTGCCTCAATACTGGCCACCCTGTTGGGTATTATTGCTTGCATAGGCAGTATGCTTTTGGGTGGAGATTGGCATAGATGGTATCAGTGCGGACAGAGAAATCAAGCATTCTGTCAAGACACAAACTGAGGTACTTGAAGGTTTGACTGCTCAAAAGGGTACCATCTAACGGAGGAAGATGTGCAGAGTGTGGAGCCTGGTCATTTTCTGGTTGGAAGCAAAGGTCAGGACACAGTTTTCATTGTATTGACCCAAAGTTGATTGGAGTGGTGCCAACACAGGATGTTGTCAATGTCTTTCTGGAGTAGACTTTACACATCATTAGAGGAGGAGCCAGAGACTTAGGTGACTGTGTTATTTGCATCCATGTATATGTGAAAGCTGGCACAAGCAGAGCAGAAGTCATTATAAAAATAGAGATGAGGATGGCACCCAAGGTAGAGCTCTGAGGGACCCTGGCCTGTATGGAAAATGATGGTGACAGGGTTCTACCAACCTGTAGCAACTAAACAGCTTTGAGGTGAGAGGAACCAGCTGAAAGTGGGAGCGAGAGGCCAGCAGATCTTAGATTTTGTAGGAGTGGGTGGAACACCGATTTGAAGGCTTTGGCCAGATCGAAGACAATGGCAGCTATGATGTACCCCTGATCCATCCCAGAGGATAGAATCAGTTACACTTAGCAGGGAGGAGATGGTGGAGTGGTGTATTTGAAAGCCATACTGGAAGGGGAGAGGAAACAGCAGGAGGAAGGGACATTAAGACTGAATAGACAAGTTTTACTTGTTGCTTAGCAAGAGAGAGAAGAAGGGAGATGGGCCAGAAATTACTAGGGTAGGAAAAGTCCTCACCTTTTGAAGTGGAAGGACTTTGGCAATCTTCCAAGACTGAAGGACTGCACAGAGGAGAAGGAGGACAAGGAGATGTTGAGTTGGTAAGCAGGAGGAGATGCAATAGCAGGAACTGAGATGTTGAGGAGTTTAGGATCCAGCCATTCAGGGATGGACTTGGACAGGTAAGGAGGCAAGGTGATCAGAGTTTCCTAGGTTCTGACAGAAGGGAAGTAGAATCCAAGGAAGAGTCGAAAGGATAGGGGAGGGAAGTGAAGGTATGGAGGAGTCAGAATGGGGTGTGAAGGAGAACACTGGTGGTGAAGAAGTCACTGAACCGAGCAGCAGCAGAGGGAGGGTTAGACACAGGTGAATGATTTACTAGAAGAACAGGGAGGCAGACTGCATAGGAGGGATCAAAAGGGAGTGACATATCTACCAGAATGTAGATGGGGTGGTATGGTTGTTCAGGAGTTTGACCTTAAACACAGGGATTTCACAGCCCAGAAAGCCATAGTGCTGGGGTTTCTACATGTCCTGTGAATGAGGATGTCAGGAGAGAATGGGATAATTTATAGAGGGTCCAAGCGAGATCACAGGGCTTGCAGTGAGCAATGAATTGTGTGGTTAAACCAAGGGTGGTGGTGAGTTTTGAACCTGATTTTCTAAGTGGGGCATGCTTGTCCCAAACAAAGGAGCATTTAGAGTAAAATAGGGAGAGGACCAGATCAATATCAAGGGAAGAGAGGGTGGCTATCCAACCTGTGGCAGTAAAGTTACTCAGAAGAGCATTTGTGTTAAGTAAGCGGAGGAACTAGACCAGATGTACTTCTGAGAGGATGCTTGACACTGAATTTTCCTGACACAAAGTGTAATGCAGTAGTCACTGAATGCATCTGTCAGGTTACCTGCTGCAGAAATGACGGGGAGATGGGAAGAGATTACCCAGTCCAATAGGGAATGGATGTAGGAGTCTGATTGAGCCGAGGGGTTTAGTTATAATCTGTGAGACATTAACAGACTCAGTCCTGAGAGTGGTTGGCCTAGAGGCCAGGGAGAACCAACTGATATTGAAATCCCTAGTAGGAGTAGTTCACCTGTGGAGGATTGAGAGGTGATGGTAGTAAGGAATCAAACCAAGGAAGGGGTGAGATTTTGGTGAGACATAGAAAACACCAATGATTATAGGCACAGAGGAGGGAATGATAGCCTGAAAGGAAAACTCATTGGATGAGGTACAATCTCTTTGATAACAATGGTGCAAGAGAGGTTCTGGTGGATACAGATGATGATGTTACCACTCATTTTTCCTTGTCCTGCCTGAAGAAATAAAGTCAGGAAAGGACACACATGAGCCAGTAGTCCTGAAGAAGAGCCAGGATTCTGAATACAGAGGACAACCAGAGAATATTATGAAACCTAAACAGTCAAGAGGTCAAGTTTTTGGAAGAAGGCTTCAACAGATGAAAGATGCTCAGGACTTTGGTGGCTGGGGAGGCAGAGAAGGAAAGAAGGAGGGACCATGGTTGGGTATCACATTTCCAGATAGGAGAAGGATCAGTAGAAGGAGAAAAATAATGGATTGGGATTTCTCCTTGAGCAGGGAGGGAGAGCAAGACAGAGAGAGAGAGAGAGAGAGAAAGGAAAGGAGAGGAAGGCACAGTGGAGCATATCCATGATAATAGAGGGGAGAGATGAACCCAGGGTGGATTGGAAGGAGGAGGTGAAAGGGAAAAGTGGGAGCTAGAAGGCAGAGGTGGATGGAAAAGAGAGAAGATAAGATGGCTAGGAAACATGGAGTGGTAAGGAACAGTAGAGTGCAAGACAGAAGGCAGAGAAGGGTAATGTGCATGGTGATTTGGAGGTGAGATACAATAAAAATCAGATATAGATAGACAGACAGATTGATAGATAGATAGATAGATAGATAGATGATAGATAGATAGATAGATAGATAGATAGATAGATAGATAGATACATACATACATACATACATACATAACTTTATTTATAAAGCACCACATCCTGGAGACTCGGGCAATCTTTCTTTATCTTTATCTTTATTTATTAAATGCTATTCCAAAAAGATCATAGCATTGTACATATATAAACAGTTAAAACCATTAAAACATGTATGAAATAAAATAATAGCCATAAAACAGAATGACAGCAATATATTTAGCCCAATCAATCCGAGAAAGCTAGGCAAACAAGTGTGTTTTAAGAGCAGATTTAAAACCTCGACAGTTAGGCACTCTCTAACCGATAAGGTAGAGAGTTCCACAGGGTCAGTGCTACAAAATCAAAAGCACGGGTACCAGAAGTCTTCAAACGGGACCTGGGAACCTCCATCAATTCTTTGTCAGAGAACTGGAATGAGTGGGGGCAGTAGGGACAAAGAAGAACTTGCAGGTAACTTGGTCCCTGCCCATGTAGGGGCTTTATAGGTCAGTAACCCGACACTGAAGGTTATCCACCAATATATAGGCAGCCAGTGCAGCTCAAGGTGCACAGGAGTGACATGGCTAGATCTCAATAAACCAGTCAACAAACTGGCTGCCATGTTCTGAATCAGTTGCAATTGGCGGATATCAACCTCCGGTAGCCCTAGGTAGAGGGCATTGCAGTAATCGAGGTGAGAGGTCACAAAGGCATGGACCAATGTTGGCACTCTCCAACTGTTTTAAAAACAAGAGCATTATAAAAGAAGAAATCCAAAATTACATTTAAAGAGTAAATTAAAACTAATCCTAAACTATCTATCTAGCCAATAAGTAAGACAGTCATGAAACATACACCTTTTAATTTATATCAAATGCTTGATTAAATAGAAAGGTTTTTAACCCTTTTAAAGATTTCAACCAAGGGTGCTTCCCTCAGGTACCTGGCAGTGAATTCCACAAGGTTGGTGGCAACAAAAAACAGTCTCCATTGACGCAACCCAGCCTGGGAAGCCACCAGGAGGCATCCTTGGTAGAACAAAGAGAATGAGATGGGCAGTATAGAACCAGGAGGTCTTGCAGGTAGCCAGGTTCCCAACCATGAAGGACTTTGTAGGACAGTAATCCAACCTTGAAGGCAACCCTGTACCTTATTGGCAGCCAATGTTGCCTCAGGGAACAGGCTTAAATGGTCAAATCTTAATACACCTGTTAATAGCCAGGCCACCGAGATTCTGCACTAGCTGCAGACACATATGCAGTATAGCAACTAGGAGTATGATTAATTAGGATGGTTGAATAATATGCCTACAAACCCAGTAACAGACCTAAGCAGTATGTTGAAGTATAGCAGAAGCAATAGTCAGGTTACAGATGAAACAGATGGTAACCAAAATTGCCACCTAAGCTGAATGAATGCAGTTAACAGGCAGTTTAGCAATGAGTTATAATGATGGCATATTCCAATCACAAATACATGGATATATGTACAAAACAGACAAAATGAGGGTGCACCCAGATAGGCTAACTCTAGGTGTCTGCAAATATGGATAACTTTAGACTTGAGGCTGCAAAATGCAGAAAAGGAAAACAGGCTAACAGACTAACTTTGAATAACTGAATGATCAAACAGTAGTAATAAAACAATGTTACACAATGAAAACAAATAAATACAGTGGCTTGGACAGCTCAGTTAGATAGGCAGTCAGGAGGATAGTGAACAACCAAGATCCACTACAATGTTTAAAGGGAACACAGTACAACAATTACAGTAACACAATACAGGCACTTGTGTAGTACACAATACTAAGGGCAGTAGTCACACTTCAGTGAGACTTATGACTGGGTTGGGCAGAGGCAGCCAGTGGAGCAGCATCACTTTTGACTATTGGACTCACTGCTGACTCCATGTAGACTCCTTCCGTCCTTTGAGCTAGAGTCCTTAGTGCTGTTGGTCACAGCACTCTGGACTGTTTGAGTGTTACTCACAGCAATAGGAGAGTGGAGCCCTGCCTAGAAGCAGTTCAATTATTAGTTACCTAGGCAGCATAGCATAACAAATGAGGGTCAAAGCAGGAGAATGATTAGGAGTCTGGTAAGAGGGAGGAGAGTCAAAGATGTTCAGGCTTAACACTCATCCTCTAGATGCAGACTGGAGAATGATGAGTTTGGTGGCTAAGCTAGAACTCTGAACTAATGCACAGGTCTTTAGTGTTGTTTGAAAATCACCCTGAGGAATGTAGTCCCACCTACAAGTTGCCTGACTAGTGTTTACTTGGGCAGCAGAGAACCACAACTAGGGGTCTAAAGCAGGATTGTACAAGGTATCTGCTAGGAGCAGGAAGAGTCAAATATCTTTAGGGCTCAACACTCGATTTGTAGATGGGGCTGGAAAATGTTCAGTTTGGCAGCTGAGCTGGAGCATTGAACTGAGACAATGTTCTTTAGCACTGTTTAAAAATTGCTCCAAAGAATGTAACCCCACCTAAAAGTCACCTGATTGGTGGTTACCTGAGCAGCAGAGAACAGCAAACAGGCGACAAAGCAGCAGACTGGAAAACATACTAGCAGGGGAGGGAGAGAAAAGATTTCCATGACTCAACTCTACTCCTATGTACAGGTTGCAGAATGCTGAGTTTGGTGTCTGAGCTGAATACATATTATCTTACCTTGTTATAAAGTAACCTAGTGATGTTAGTTTGGAATGGACTCTAGGTCCATTATGCCCTTGCTTCATAAGCAGGGAAGAAATAATAAACCACTGAAGGTTTGGATCCTGCAGTTGCCTCATGGTTCATCCCTTATGTGCAGCATGTGGGAGGAATCATTTCCATGACACTAGTGCACTTTTGGTTACCAGCCCAATTAGCCCTCTGGCTAGTGTAGGTCATCCAACATTTTTCTTTGTCTGAAATCAGTTTTCTGAATCAGATATGCATCATTTTAATATATCCATTTTGGACATTATTATTTTCACTTACCTCTTTGCACATGATTGTTGTTCTGTATTTATACTGTTTCCATGTTGGTGAGGACACCAGGGTCCAGAATTTCAAAGTCCCAATGTTAGCTGCAAAATGGCAGTTTGCGAGAGTGCTGTGTGCCAAGGACCTTGTGCCTGAATTTCTATTTTACAGGGTCCCGGCCAAAGTCCAGCAGCTTGTGGTAAAGGGGGTGCTGTGCCTGGACGTATGGCACACCCACCCAGAATGCTGCAATGGCAACAGGGAGTCTGCAGCACCCATGAACAGGGGCTGGAAACTGGTCACTGCCCCCTAACACCACCGCGCCACTGGCACCTGCACCACAACACACTCTGGTACCCAGGTGGTTAGTGCCCTCCATATAGTGCCCATTTCAAGATTCCACCCCTCCCATACCTGATCTGGCGACCGGCATGGCTCCTCCACACACCACCTCAGCTGGCTGCTGAATGTGCTGTCTGTGCATACTGTCTACTGTCTACTGTATACAGTACATGCAATGATGGCTTTTCGGCATCCAGCAGTGGTGACATGTGGAGGGCTGTGCTGGTCACTGGATCGGATTCAGGAGGGGTGGAGTGCTGAGATGGGCACTAACTGGGGGGTTAGCAAGAAGCATAGACATAGGTGTCGGGGATCATGATGGGGTGAGAGGGGCTACTGGACCACCAGGGATTGCCCACCAGGGATGGATCGGGGCAGGCCACAGTGGCATGGAAGGACGACCCTCAAGAGCCATCTAGGTACTGTTAGACCAGCCTCTTGCTGGTCTAAGGTACTTGCCACTTGGTTCCTGGGGGTCTTTCAAACCCGGATCTGAGGCCTGTGGTAGTCTGGGTCTGCTGCATGCCGCCAGCACCATGCTGCAGCCACTGCATGGCACAGGCTGGTGTTAGCACACTTTGGCAGGCAGCCTGCTGGGTGATGCAGGCTGCCTTTGAAATTCACATTTGGTGCAGCCCTTGGCTCAAGGTGCCCTTTGTCAGGCCTGTTCGATGCAAGCTCCTTGGATCAATCTAAGACCTCTGAAAATACAGCCCCATATGTTTAAGAGTGTTACTGTAAATACAGTCCATCAGAACTGTTTACCTGTTTCGTGACAAAAGCTAGGCTTAAAATGTTATGTTGTGCATGCTCTGTTCACTCCATTTGTGCTGTGGTTGTATTTACTTAATAAATTTGATACCAGCAGAAGAATAAGTTCTCTGACTTCTGTGCCTTTGTGATTGTGTGGGTAAGTTACACCAGTTATCCTTTCTCTTGAACTCAGATTTTACCAGGCAGCACCACCTCCACATCAGTAGCAGTCCTTTCCTGTCTGTCCAATGAGATAACTATGCTGTGCAAACACGCTCCAATTTATAGTGATATCCTTCCCCAACACTAACAACCAGAGCACACTTAGTGAAGAAAATCCAAAACAAGATCACACTTGTGGTAATGGGAACAGGTGCACTTCAGGGATGGCAGTCCCACAAATAATATTAGCAAGCCATAAAAATGCACTCTGGAGAGGGAGGTAAAACAAATGCAAGAAAATAACTTAATCAGAAATAAAGGTACAGATGCAGTTAAATATTCTTCTGGCAGCAGCTGCATGTAAAGTTCAATTAGTCTATAATTTAGAGCTGCAGAAAATGATAGTCCAAAGAGCAGTTGTCCAGAGAATTGACATTGAGAGGAAAAGCCCAGTTTTGGGGCAAGGCTGGTAGAAAATGTCTCAATCTCCAACACTTCGCTTTGTTGGAGTTTCTGGGCTTGATATAAAGCAGGAATGCAACTGTAATGGATCACACTAGTAATGACATAAGAAACATTACAGACACTCTTATCCCTCCCCCAAGTTAAATCTGCTATTGTTTTATTCATATAAATCGAGTTTCTGTGTATTAAAACCAAGGCCCACTCAAGATGGATGGCATATCTCTGGATGTGCCATGCAACCCAGACTAGCGGGCCCCATTGGGGGCATATTCAAGGCCATGGATGCACCTTTGCACCCTCGACTGTGCTGACATGCACAGTATTGTGATGTGCCTATTCAAATGAGTGTTCTCATGCATATGGCGGCAACACAATAGTGAACCCCCAAGTATAAATTTGGCCAGCTATGCCAACACATAGTCACACTCCTGAAACCCTACTTTAACTGCGATGGTAGGATGGTGCCCTGAGCACAGTCTAGGGCTGGGAAACACATTCTCCTCCCAAGCCCTGAGCCCCGTAGATGTACAAAGAAAGACAGCCCTAGTAGTCTAGTGTCCCCATTCCCCAGCCCTGATCACAGTTATCATAAACAAGCACCCAATCCCCTGTCCCTGATAGTCAAGTAGCTCCCCATCCCTAGCTCCAATCAAAGTTATAAAATAACACTAGATCCTTATTCCTGGTAGTCAACTGGTCCTCTCCTCATCATATCCTCTCACTTCAAAACCCCACATAACTTTCCTTCCAGCAAACCAACGACAAGGCCCTATGGCTGCTCCCATTTTCCACCTATTCTCCCTTAAGCCTTCCTCAGCTACTCAGCACTGTCTTAGCACCCATCCTCTGTTGCTACTCAGTTTCGCTCCATAGTAAGCTACCTTTCCACTGTGTTCACCCTCGCAACATACTTATTGCTTAATGTGATTGAATTTTGTAATTTTAGTTACAAAGGATTTTGAACATAATTTCTGTAACCAATGTCATTTTATAACCACTGTCTGTATTGTTTTGCTTTGTGTTATTTGCTGTTGATGTGGAACCTCTGTAAACAAGCTTATAGCTCAAAGGTATTAATCCAGAACTGAATAAATAAGTAAATAAAATAAATAAAGCCCCGATCACAGTTATTATAAATTATACCATGGGGTCTGAAAATCCTTGACTGTGATTATTGACTGGCACCTTTACCTATGGTAAATCCTCTGATATACCAACAGGAAAAGGTACCAGTTAGCCGCATCTCTAAAATCAATACAACCCCAAGCTGCCAGGGCAAACTGCCATCTTGAATGCCCGCTAAACCCACCATGTACCAACCTTGATTGACACACTACACAAATAATAATTTGTTCCAGTCAAAACTCCATTTGTTTTTGTTTTTATACTTCATTTTATTAAGCACCTGTTAATAACAATACATTATAACAATATATTCAATCATGGATATAATTAATACAGTTGGTATCCTGGCATTTCAACTAAATACTAAAAATTCCATATTATTATTTGTTTTAAGCACTGTATACCAACTTCAGGTGTAGAGGAAAGACCTGTCAGTTTATAAGGATTACATTGTACATAACTCCACTAAAACCTGATAATCCATTGTTCCAGGATTTAATTAAAGAAAACAACAATGGCAATCAGTGCTAATATTTAAGTAAAAAAGAAATTAAAAACTTATAAAGAACCCATTCTAACAATCTAAAAAGAAGAAAAATAAAAGTTTAGTAGGTCAGCATTATTTATCATTTAGATTTTGTTTCAAAAGGGTTATTTCTAAAATATTTTTATCATACCTATATTCCTCCCTAAACCGAAGAGTAAGGTGTGAGCCCCATGTGTTGGAGGGTTTTCTATATGAAATTGGGATCTAATCCTCTGCAATTCTTCCCCATATGCAAGGTGCGGACTGATTCAAACACCTAACCTAAGTACAGGGTTTATCTCCCCAATACTCTCAGGTTGCCCCTATCAGACCATCCTGGCATACACAACCCACCTGGCCCATCTGTTCAGATAGACTACAGACTTATCCTGTAAATTATGGGAGATATTTTCAAATGTTCTGATTTGGTCTACAATGCTCCTCCATTCGGAGATGGAGAAGGGTTCCTCTTGTAGCCATCTCTTGGTAATAGCCTTATAGTCCACCACCAGTAGTATAGACCACATATATTTCATATCTTTTGTTTGAGAGACCGGGGATGCCTAGGACCAAATTCTGAGATGTTAAAGGTACATCAAGACTTAACATTTTAGAAATGTGCTGAGTGACAGATGACCAGAAGGGTTGAAGCTCGAGCAAACTATAAAATATATGCGGGTTGCCACCCCTGTCTCACAAGCCCTCCAACAATATGAGAGAAGGCCAGGGTTTCTTGGCCTGTAGATGAGGTGTTAAGAAAACCTTGTATGAACTTTCCAGGCGATTCATCGCTAATTTGGGGATGAAGTGAGACCACGCCATCTGCCAGATCTTAGCCCATTGTGGTTGTAGTAACTGGAGGTGAAGATCCTGTTCTATTTGACCTTGAGGGGCTCAAGTAAGTGTTCCTGCAAGGACACCAGATATTTATATATATAGGATATTGCATGATCACCCCTTTGGCATTAAAAATTTGAATATATGGGGATGTATCTTCCAATATCTGGGAGCGGTACTGAGTACGCCTATACTGAGAGTTTACAAAACTTTAATTTGAAAGTAACATAATCTTTCTCCCTCACCCCATCTAAATTTGGTCTTAGCTTCCTCAAAGATATTATGGCATTTTGTCGAATGAGCTGCCAGGGGGCAAAAGGCCCTTATTTGCTTGGACTATGTACCATGCTGAGTCCTTAGCAGGTGGGAATTCTGGATTAGTGATAAACCACTTATATTTCCATATGTTCTCTAATGTTCCTCCAGGGTCCCCCATCCCTCCAAGATGGAATGGATGCTCCCCTGTGTACCTTGTAAGGTCTGTTTTAATAAGGTACCCAAAAATATTATAGCAGGTAAAGGATACCGAAAACCTCTAGTTAAATCAATTTGTTTCAATGAGCATCACAGTACTTATTGCCCCACATCAGTGCATCTCATTTGGCGCAGAGTTCCAGTATGTGGAAAAATTAGGAATGCAATGCCACCCTGCGACTTAGGAAGTTGTAATGCCTGGAGTTTAAATTGTGGTCTTCTACCTTGCCATATAAAAGCTGAAAACATTTGTTGCCAGGCCTTAAGATCTCGGTATAGGAATAACACATGGTAGTGATTGGAAAAGGTATAACAAACGTGGCAGAACATTTAACTTTATTGCCTGAGACCTAGCATAGAATGACAGTGGAATTATGTTCCACCTTTTAATATCTTTTTAATATTATTTATCAGCGGGTGTAATTGTTTTTGTATAATTGGTTAAGATCTACTGGTATTTGGATTCCTAAATATTTTATTGAGGAGAGATCCCATTTAAATGGGAATTGTCTCCGATAGACGTGGAACTGGGTAGTTAAAAGGAGTACGGTTTTGGTTGTGTTCAGGAGTAGTCTGATAAAGCAGAAAACCTTTCAAGCTTGTGGAAAAGGGCAGGAAGGGTATTGGTTGGATTTGTAAGATATACCAGTACATCGTCAGCAAAAGAGCCAACTTGTGTTCTTTATCCCCAAATTAATACTCTCCACGCCATTCGCCAACCTGATATACTGACCAGAGGTTCTATATACAGGCGAATAACAGGGAGAGATTGGGCAACCCTGTCTGATCCCTCTATAAAGGGGAAACCATGGGAAACATGACTATTTGATCGATATACGCCTGGTTCGAATAGAATTTAAAAATAAGGTTGATGAATTTTTGAGGAAAGTCAAAGGCAGCAAGGACCCTCTTAGAAATTGCCATGACACTCTGTCAAATGCTTTTTTCAGCATCTAAACTTATAAGGATCACCGATTTTCAGTTTTGTACATGTTCGATCAGGTATATGGTACGCCGAATGTTGTCCGAGGCCTGACGGCTCTGGGATAAACCCGCAACTGGTCCTGTTGGATTAAGGCAGGATCATTTGCTTTAATCTCTGCGATAACACTGAGGTAAATATTTTATAATCTGTATTTAACACTGAGATAGGGGATAGAGTTTGGAAGGGTGGGTCCTTACCTGCCTTTGGGATGACAGATATAATTGCCTGGTCCCAGGATGGGGAATTTTCCTTCAAGACTTTGGATATTAGTATACAGTCTGGAGAGCAGGGGAATAACTGCCCCTTTAAGAGATTTATAAAATTCACCAGGGAGGCCATCTGTCCCCGGCTCTTTAATGTTTTCAATCTCCTATCTCTGCTTCTATTTCCCTGGTTGTTATGGGGGCTTACCAGGCCTTGACCCAGATGCTTAGGCAGTTTTGGTAGCTGGAGGGTTGCCAAAAGGTATTTATTTGTTCCTCTTCACCTGGGTCGGGGGCTGCATATAACTGTGTGTAATAGTGGACAAAAATGTTTGATATTTTCTCCACTGTATGACAGGGCGGATGTTGGGGACAGCCTTAAAGTTGATGTTAATGCTTTGGCCCTGTGTTGTCTGAGACATCCAGCCAACAGTTTCATGAGCGAGGGCTCCATCAAAATATTTCTGCTTTAGAAACAATAGCTTCTGCTCAATTTTATAATCTAGTATAGCATTCAGTTCTTGTTTAAGCTTTTTAATTTATTTTGAAGTTTTGGAGTTGGACTGGGATATCTGTTGAAGCTCTAGTTTTTGTATCTGGGCGTCAAGGCACTTTGTTTTTGTTCCCTCTCTCGTTTGTTTCGGGCTGATAATTCAATAAATTTTGCCCCTGCAGATCACCTTGATAGTGTCCCATAAAATTGAAATGTCAATCTCAGGACCGTCATTTTCTGTCACAGCCTGTTTGATAATCTCTTCCATGGTATGAATGTTGTCCTTACTGTGAAGCAGGGAGAGGTTGAGCCTCCACATCGTACTTTTCCTAAAATTATCTGAGTCTAGTCTAAAAACCGGGCATGATCTGACAGGATAAAATCACCCGTCCATGTCCTACCACGACCCTAGATGCTCTTGGGAGATTAACATATAGTCGATTGTGGTATAGCTAGAGTGGACTTGTGAGAAAAGGTGGCATGTTTAGCTGATCCATTTAAATATTTCCATGTGTCCACTAATCCCAATTCACCAAGCAATTTTATTAATTCTCTTGTTTTTTCCCCACTGACCTTCCCCCACTCCCAGCCGCTGAAAGATCTAAGTTAAAGTCTCCCCCACATACCGCTGTACCCTCCTACCACTGAGACATGAGAAGGAAGAATGCCCGGTAGGTTATAAACTCTGTGGCTGGTGGAAAATATACTGAGGAAAAGGTGGCAAGTTTCCCATTTAGTTTCCCTTGATCATTACGTGACGCCTTCCTTGTCACACAGTTGGTCTTGACATTCAAATGGCACCCTGGCAGGTATCAATATAGCTGTTCCTCTCCTACGCCCCCCAAAAAAAGAAGAATAAACCTGGGAAAAGCCCAGATGTCTAAACTTCTCATGTTCATCATGTGACAAATGGGTTTCCTGAAGTAAAGAGATATCAGTTCCAGAGCGCTTCAGGTAAGATAATACCCTGAGCGCTTAATCGGCCCTGAAAGGCCATGAACATTATATGAACATATAGTATAACCCATTTTGACTGTAAGACAATGGCTCAGTCCCTTTAACACAAACCCCTCTCGGTACAAGGCAGCTCATAAGTATCATTTCTCATGACCAAAAGAAAAAATTATAACAGCAACAACATTGTACGCTTAATTGATCTCAACAAAGAACCATAACTGTTTGTGCAACAGTGCACTAAAATAGTAATTTTAACTGGCTTCCAAGGTAGGAGGTCAAACAAATGTGGTGACCTCTTTTCCACCTATCTGATGGTATTGGTGGGGGAGGAGTGCCTCAGAGTCCTCAAACAAGAGGGAGACTCCTCCTGGGCCCTCGCCTTGTTGGGCTCCTGAATTGTGATATTCGCCATATATATGGCCATCTTGGCTGTACCGCCTCGCCGTGGTTGATGTGAAGGTATATGATTTCCTTCCACATATGCCCACTAAATCCCCTCCTTCTCCTCACCTCTCGCCCTCCCTTCTCTCCTCCCTCCCCTTAGGAGGGAGGGAAGGGGAGTTGTGTCACCTTGAACTCTCCCATTCCAGGAGTACCTTCACAGTGGTGTTTACATAAATCTCACCCACATGAAGCACATCATGGGGGATTTCAACAGACAAGGTGATTAGAAGTACACAGGTGGTGATTTTGGTGGTTCCATGAGCTATTGGGGCCCTTCAGCCCAGGCTACAAAGGCCTGCCCTGTTCGGTGGTATATAATCTGGCCATACACCCGTGCTCCCCACAAAATAAACACTTCCAAGTATTTATCATGTCCATAGTTCGTTCATGCTGTTAATAGTAGAGACACTCTACAATCCGACTGGGTTTCACGTGTTTCGCACTAAGTTCCCTTAATCAAAAACATGAGCATGAGAGTCGCTAGGCCAGAGCCTTCTAGTTTTGCACCATAACGCATCTCAAGCAGGCCCCTGATCGACTTCTATGTACTTTAAAAGGGCGTGATATGAACACAGATGGGGCCATCTCGCTATCTCCCAGTCAAATTCATGTGCCCCACAGCAGGTGAATAGAAACGAGGGAAAGGGCCAGGAACATTCCCGAGTAGTGTCCAGGACCTAAGCCTGGATCAAAAGTCATCAGCAAACTCCACCTGAGACATCAGAAATCTGGGCATTGGAAGTGTCTTACTGAGGATATTTGTAACAGAGTAATAGGTCAATACTCTCGCTAAACAGTCCAAGTATCAAAAGGGAACAGTATTTAGAGGTATTTTCTCACCCATCTGTACACTCGAGATCTCTTTCTGAGATTCCTGGCAGTTTCTTCATTAATTCTTTAAACTCATGTAGGACTGGTGATATAATATTACCGCCACGGCCCTATTTTTCCTCGGAGTAACGATGCGCCATTCTTCTGTAGGCTCTTTTCTCTTAGGCTGAGAAACCTTTGTAATTAGAACCACAAACCCCGCTTGCAATGCTTCACGGGCTTTCATGGGAATCATATAGTTCAGCTCCTTCCTTCCAGAAAACTCTCAATTTTGCCGGATAAGGTGTTTGAATCTGCAGTTGTTTATTTCTAAGAAGTTTGATGATTGGTATATATTCCATACGTTGTTTCTGTATAGTAGGTGGATAATCTTGGTCGAAAAATAAACGTGAATCAAGATGTTTGACCTCCTTCTTCCCCATGCTCGGCAGAGAATATCTTCCTTGGTGCGATAGCTTCGAATTTAATGATTATTGATCTGGGTCTGGTAGTCGGGTCTTTGGGCTTGGAAGTAGGCCTGTGGGCACGCCAATTTTCAACTTGTAGTCCTGTGGTAGTTCAAGTACATCTTTCAACAGGTCAGTCATGAATTCAACCATATCCCTCCTCTGCACCTTCCTTCAAACCATATAGATGTAAATTATCTCGTCTGGATCGGCTTTCCAAGTCTACACATTTTTGTTCCGTATATAGCATGGTTACAAAGGGCAAATACTTGCTGCCTAATGATTGCAAGCCATCCTCCATGTTGGAAATTCAGTTCTCAACTTCCTGGACCTGACCCTCCACCATCGAGAGCTTTTGGTTAGCTGTTTAAATTCCACCGTATTTTCCTCTCGCATTTCTCTCAACTCTTTCATTAGAGCTTCATAGCAGTTTCTGGACAGATGCTCCGCTCATCGCCGGTCTCAGACTTTTGGCGGCCATGGCGGCCCTAGGTTGGGTGGAGGTGCATGTAGGGGAACTTGCTCTTAAATTCTCACCATCCCTTTCAAATCTGGACTGCAGCGTTTAGACCTCACCGGTCTCTCTGTGAACCTCCTCCCACATTGTTAAGAAATTGAATTTCTTGTTCTGGATTTTTGAGGTTAATCAAATGGCGAGGCCGAGCAATCAAAGTTTAGCTTCTACTCAGTGTCGTGGCAGAACCGAAGTCCCAGAACTCCATTTGAAAAAGAAATACTGCTAAATCTTTAAATGAATACAAAAATTCACTCCTCGCTTTGCTTCAGAGGAGCACAATGTAAGTTTATACATGGAGTATGGCGGCATTCAGCAAACAATGTAGACGGAGCTCTGCCAGCATTTCAGGACATAGCTCTGATCTGCAATAGCCATCCATGCCATCTGATCTAAAATGGCGAAAGTGGACCAGAAGTCAATGTACCACTTAAACAGCCACTGTCTCCACATTACACAGCACATCATTACCACCAATACGCCTCTTACCCTCGCTTCTTCTAGCTGCACTTCTGGTGTCCCATGATAATGTTTTTCTTTGGCCTCCACTCAGGTACAGTCGCCCGTACCATTACCACACCTCCTCCCACCCCACCCCAGCACAGGACTGCCACCGTACCTCAGACAAGCAGCAGAATCGGGAAAAATACTGGACAAAAAAATGTCAGTCGAGCTGCACAAACACAGCAGATCCTTGGCTTTCCTCATAAAACACACACCGCCTGTTACTGCAGGACCTAGTACACAGTGTGGCCTGTGGAATACAGAGTGAAGCAAACACTCGATCACAGGTACATCACAACATCTAAGGACAAAAGTTGTGCTTTTTAAAATTGGCTTCGGAATGCTTTGGGGCTTCAGTGCTTGGGTGAGGGATAAAAAACTAGCAAGCTGTCATACACTCTGATTGCTGCTCAGCAAGACAGCTCTCTGCTCTACCAACAGGGAACTATTTAACCTATAGAAGAAGAATATAAAAAAAAGTAACTTAAAAAGAGTTCATTTGCAACTTAAAACATTTTATTTTTAGAAAAATATTTTAAAAGGGACGATTAGATCACAAAAGCCACTTGGGGGATGTGGGTTATTGGGGATTTACCATGGCTGGTGAGGATTTACCCACTTTGGCAGTGCCTCATGTGCAAACCATGCCAGCCGTGGAAAATCCCTCGATAACCCACACCCTTCGTGGCTTTATTGCTTAAATAATAGCTGATCCCTTTCCCGGTAGTCAAGTGGCCCACCTCTCACCGTCCCAATCACAGTTATCATAAAATAACACCTGATCTCCTTTCCCTGGTAGTCAAGTGTCATCCCTCCCAGCCCAGATCACAGTTATCATAAAATAAGAACCAATCTCCTTTCCTGGTAGTCAAGTGGACCCCACCCTTCTCACCCTCCACTTTACAGTATATAGTGTGTGTGTGTGTGTGTGTGTGTGTGTGTGTATATTCATGTATATATATATATATATATATATATTATATACACTATGGCCTATATATTCAAACTGCACCCAAAAGTGCGAATAGCAGGAGTAAGTCAAGTCTATTGTGCCCATGTGCAAGAGACGCAATATTCAAAAATGGAGCAGGCCAAACTGCACCCACAGCCAATGACTGAATATCGCACCACCTGTGCCATAGCGCAACAAGGGATGTTCAGCTGAGCAGTCCAGAGGTGACATAGCGCAGCCAGGATGCCCCCAGCAGCAGAGCAATGCAACTGCACAACCAGGGGTAGGGGCCACCACCCATGCCACAGATGGGCACAGGAACACACAGCAGAACAGACATCGTCCCCCACACCCCATGCACTGCACAACTGGGGAGGGCTGAATAACCACTGGCCCATGGAGACAAGCAAACAACCCCACAGCTGGGCCATGGTGCCCCATCACACCTACTGGCAAGCTGTGACTGGCACACAAGAAGGGCTGACCACCCTGCGCACACCATCCCCAATGCAGAGCATACCCTGTACCGTGACCCCCAGACACCCTCCCATGAGCAGTGACCACCACTGCAGGAAACCCAATGCATGCCACCACCCCCACTGTGACACTGCAACCCTGTGCACCACAGAACCATGCAAGCCAGCCCCACCATGAGCACCCATCAGCAGGTGGCAGCACAGCAATGCAACAACAGCAGACACAGTGCCACCACACACAGTCCCCTTGAGGTACTGCTGAGAGACCAACCATGCATCAGCACATGAGGTACCCCACGGGACAAGGCGTGCTGGACACCACAACCAGTGGTACAGCACCCTGCACAGTATTCCAATGACACACCCCGACCCACCACTGGCCACAACAGCCAGCACAGACACCCACAGTGGTGCGTAAGCATGCACCACACCGGATGCCACAGTGTATGGACAGACACCCACCCATACCCAAGGGCACACCAACACAGGGACGCAGTGGTGGGCAACCAAGCCCCAGTGTGGGCCCATAAACAGGGTGACACACAACCCGCAGTCCTCCATGGCACTGGAGTGCCAGCCACCCTGCGCAGGAACTGTGGGACCCGTGACACCACCATCATTCGAGCACAAGTCAATGACAGAGGGGCACATCTCCTGCAACACACACAAGGCACAGCATGGAGGTGGGACAACAGCTGTGGTGCCCACAGTGCCACTCGAGGCAGACATGCACCACACCAGTGACAGGAGGCTACCCAGCAATGTGATGGGTACAGTGGCTGCCCTGCAGGGACTGCCACCACTGACATGCCAGTGGACCATGCAGGTCACAGACATGCATGTGTGTCAGCTGCACAGGCCATGGACAGGCCGATGGTGTGCCATTGACACAGAGCACGCACCATGGTCCACTGCACACAGTCATCCAGTGCACAGAGCACAACACACACACCACAGATACTGACTGATAGCTACCCCCACACCATAGTCACCTCCACACAGACACACACACACACTACCATGACCGCACTCACCCTGACGCCATGCAACACCACTGCAGCTGAGCACCTATAGCCCGCTGCAAATCAGAGACCACCACAGTATTCATATCAAAATTAAATTTATTGAACAAATATATAAAATTCAACTACTGTATATACGATATTACATAACTATATACAAGGTTGGGGGCCACAAACAAGGTGGGGGTGGGTAGAGGGCAGGGTGGACAAATGGGATGGGAAAGGAGGGGTGTGAAGGTGGGTCCAGGGGGTAGGGGATACTGGGACTGACTGAACCCTAGTGTGAGCGCCTCTCCTGCTCTGACTCCTCCGGGCTCTGTGTCTCCTCAGGACCCCGGTGTCATCAATTAGTCTGAGGATGTCCAGCGACGCCTCACCACCAGTAATATCTCCTCGAGTGCCTCCCTGATTTCATGTAGATGGCGGTACCTAGGACAAGGGATCACAGTCAGTAGGTGTGAATGCACAACCCCATACAGCCCACCCACTGTGCATGGCATATGGCCATGGGACATACCTCTGTGACGGTGTGTGACCACCGCAGTGATCACGTCCATGACCTGCCCCCAGGTGCATACAGACATGCGAACGCTGCACACACCCACCGCCAAGTCACGCACAGCACCACCATGGCTGTTTAGTGACATGGCTATGTGTGTAAAGGCAGTGGTGCAACCATGTACCTGGTACGATGGACCACCATTGATGCACTCCCAGACATGCATTGCCACTGGACAGTGTTGACTGTAACAAGTTAGCGGCATGGCAGCGGTGTTGATGAATGGTGGCCATGCCCCACTGCCCACCCTGTCACACAGCATGCACAGTAATCATGGATGTTTGGCACTCACCTTCATCGAGCCAGTCAAGTGGGCGGTGAGGACCTCACCCCGCCTGGCTGCACCATGATCTTCCTGCCGCCGCCTTCATGCACGGCAGCATTCCTCCAGGCCTGTGGGGAAAACATGGAGAGAGCAACATCAGTACAATCCCGTAGCAAAGTCCCCTGCCCCCAGGTGTGTGCCTTCCCACCCAGCCAGACCCACCCACCCCACACCTGTGAACACCACCACAGCCAACCCCAGACAGTCCCTCCCCCATGTGCTGGACACATACAACACTGTTACCCATATGGAAGATAAAAGTGTGTTGAGCGACCCTTCCTGGTCATGGCACCATGCCCCTCCTGGCACGTGCCTGCAGGCGTGCCAGTAGCTCTGGCTCCTCCACCGCAGGTCCCCATATCTGTGCCTGCACTGCTCGATGCTTCTCCCCATCCGGTGGCCTCCTCAAGGGTAGTGGATACCTCCTGTCACACCTGGATCCTGGCCCAGTCCAGGGCACCTCCCCAAACAATGGCCCATGGGTGGCTCCACAATGGCCACTAGGTTGGTCAGTTCGATAGCAGACCACTGGGCTGCCCTTCGCGTGCCATTCTAGGTGCTGTATTTGGCCATATGGTGCTCTGCAGAGCTGCCCCTATGTGCAGATGCTGCGCGGTACAGCGCCATTGCCTATTGCACTGTCACCGAACAGCATGATAGAGGTGCACCCATGCCTGACGATGGTGCCTAGGGGCAAAGGTCGGGCACAGGGTCAAGGGTCTCTGGCGCATGGACACGCACAGTGCCATTGGAACACAATGCATGTAGCATGATTGTCTGCCTGTGTGCCAAGCGCCGCATAGACCTGCCATAGTTGGACCAGTCGCCTATGATGGCCCAGTGCCACAGCGCCATGTAGTGACCATCGCTTTAGTGCCACTGGCACAATGGTGGCCATGCCCTGCATAGCCTACCATGTACAGCACTTCATCAGTGTGGCAGACGCCCGCGCCAGCAACCCGGCATGCAGTGAGGTGTGTACTATGCATGTCACTGAACTGCGCCATTGGCTCAGCATGTTCAACACACTGCACAAAGCGCAACAGCGCATATTCAGCCATCATATGCAAATCATCTAATCAGCCATTCAATGGTGCAGCACTGTAATTTGCATCTACTCAAAGTTGCTCCTCACCTCATTTGCATGGGTTGCGCTATAAAGTGCGACATTGGGCTGCAGTGGCCATAGTCGGTTACTGCAGTCTATTGGTGAGTTGCATGCTGTTTGGGAGTGTGGACTGTGGATTTAGGGACATGCATGGGACTGCACAGTCACAGGTAGCAACTGCCATTCTTACAGGCTACATAATGACCGAGCAAGTTGTTGGAGAGGAGGAACACAGTGGTGGGAGGAGGAGGAGACCTAACTTTACAAAGACAAACAGAAGCCCTGTTTGAGGCCTACCTGGATCAGGAACCACTTTCAGTGGACGGCGGGAACACTCAAGCCCATGCCGCTGCATGGAAGGAGGTGGCATGTGCTGTGAACCTGCATGAGCACCAGCACTCCATGCAGGAGTGTAAGAAAAAGATGGGCATGGATAGGAGGAGGATAAAGGAGAAGGTGGTTGCCATCAGGGCAGCACGCTGCAACAGGTGGGGGCAGCCAGAGGTGGTACAGCTGACCCCACAGGAGGAGAGGCTTGCTGGAAGATGCAGCACAGTGCCATTAGGGTGTTCCGGTGGTGGCTTCCAGATGGGTAGGCCCATCACTGCATGGTAAGTCATGGTCTGTCTATGGGGGTCAGGGTAGGTCACATGCAGTAACGCGACTTTGCTTTCCCTTACAGATCCTGAGCATCTGCATGGGTCAGCGGTGGTGGGCCTGTCCACTGAGGACAGTCAGCTGGAGATGGAAGAGGGACCATCCACCTCCACAGGTATACGTGGATCACTGCGACAGTGGGGCCGCCTGGCTGTCCGCACTGATGTCATTGTAACAGGTGTGGAGGAAGCCCTGCCTGTGCTCAGTGTGCCGGCATCCACGGATGCCAGCATGCTGTGACTGGGCGGGTGCAGAGTCCGCCACTGGTGATGATGATGCTAATGTCATGGGCAGTGACACGGTGTGCCATGGGATGGCACACAGCAGGGCACTTGAGCCCATGACTGTGGGTGGTGCTGCCATGGAGGCTCAGTGTAAGCACAGTCCCAGCCTGTGCCTGTTAGCACCAGTGGGGCAGCACTGGTATCTGTTCAGGACAGTGGGACTGTTGCAGCCCCTGCGGTGGCACCAATGAGCCCTGGGAACCGGCAGCTGGAGGGGCAGCATCAGCAGTCTGGACAATGGGCTTGGGTGTACAGGGTTCAGCGGCGGCATCTGTGCACCTCCTGTGGACATGCCCAGACCTGGTCCTGGTGTACAGCACCCACCCTCAAGGGGTGCTGATCATCAGGCCATGCACACTCTGAGGGACAGGGTGCGAGGGGCAGATGACCTCTCTGGACGAGCACACCCACTTACTGTAAGCATCAGTCCAGCAGCAGATGTGGCTTGCACGTCCATGGATGCACCGCGTGTGGCTCTGAGTGGGCAGAGGAGCCGCAGCAGGGACACCACTCTGATCCTGGCAGGGATGGACCATTTACGGGAGGATGTGACCGCTGCCATTGACAGGCATGCACAGTCACCTGCTGTCATGGCCACAATGGCACACAGTCAGGTGCCCATGCATCGCGGACACCACGCAGTGCACTGTCCACCAACTGTTCCCGTGTCATGCTACTCCTCACCCTGTCAACACCAGGTTCAGCTGTGGGCATCCCAGCACTCCTGGCACAGGCATGTTCTGGTGCTGCAGACCCCTGTGCAAACATGGTCGTGTTCTCTCAGTGGAACCCCTGGGGACTATTGGTGCCACCCATGAGGCCAGTGGTCAGCCTCTCAGTGGTGGTGGGTCTCGTGGGGCCGCCACGCATCCGTGGCAGCCAGGGCACTGTGTCGCGTGACTGACCTGTCTCCCAGTGTGGCTACTGTCTGGTGCTGCCCTGTGTCATTGTGTGTTTCACTGGGCAGTGCATGGTGGGTACCCGCCCACACGCAGGCACACAGTCCACCTGCACACCTCCCGGCTGCTGTCCACAGTTGCGCGTGCATGATGATGCCTGCATTGCGCTGTACACCAATGTGCAATGGTGCTCAGCATCTGACACATGCACATGGACAGGCAGTGGGGTGGTGGCCTGTGGACATGTGTGTTGCTAGGGTTGGCGTTCTGGGTCAGTGTGCGCTTCCTGCCCTCTGTGCACGCTTTGGTGCATTGTGTGTGCACGTGTGTGTGTGTCCGTCCAAGTGGCATGTTAATCCTCACCCATTCCTGGTTGTGTGTGTGCTTCTGCACCCTTCCACTTCCTTTGATGGCATGCACCCTGGAGTGTGTCCATGCATGTTTGTGGGTTGTGCCTTAGCCACTGTTGGTTGCACATGGCCCCATGATTTACCTGGGTTGGCTGGAAGTGCTCTCCGTGATGGTGTCCTGCGCAGCTGAGCCAGCCGGATCAGCCGAGGGTCCCGCCGCCAAGAGGGAACTACCATCACCATCATCACCAGCGCCCTCATCGTCCCCCATCGCTGTCCCCCTCTTCAACCTGTATGGCTATCCCATATCTATTGGCCATGTTGTGCAGGATGCAACATGCCAGGAATAGCCTGTAGGCCTTTGAGGGGCTGTACTGTAGGGCACCACTGAAGGTGTCCAGGCAACGGAAACGTGCCTTCAGCATCCCGAACACTCGCTAGATGACATTATGTGTGGTGGCGCAGCCTCATTGTAGCATTGCTGCGATGGGGTCGCAGGTCACCGTAGGGTGTGAGCAGCCAGGGATGGAGTGTGTATCCACTGTCACCTGTGTGTAAAGGGTGGAGGTTAGTTTGGTTATCAGCATCACCCTGCCCTGGGCCATGTAGGCCACTAACCATGTCACCTCTGGCCATGCCCCCAGGCCCTATGATTGTCCACGTGGTTTGCATACTCACCCACTAGATGTCCAGTGGGATGTCCCCACTCTCAAATCTGTGGCACAGTTCTGACTGGTGTCAGATGAAGGCATCATGTGCTCCCCAGGGTGCATGGCACAGGCATTGATTATGCATCCTCTGACATCACACACCACCTGGCAGTTGATGCTGGCATAGCCCTTGCAATTGATGTATGTAGTCCCCTTGGGGCCAGGTGGTGTGCATATGGCCACAAGGGTGCAGTCTATTGCCCTAGCATACCAGGCATACGTACAACCCTGTGGAACTCCTGCATGTTTGCTGTGCGCCCGCCGCTGTGCTGGGGAAATGGATGTACCCACAGCATGTGGCAGCAGTGCACTGAGGAATTGGGTGAGGTGGAATGATGTGCCGACTGGGTTATGCCTGTGGTGTTCCCAGTTGGTCTCTGGAAGGTACCCATGGTGAGCAAGCACATGCAGGCTGTTACGTTAGTCTCCACTGAGAGGACATGTCTCTGTCGTGGGTGCCGTGTCACATCACTGCACAGCTCACAGAACCACCTCAGAATTGTCCTATTCAGGTGGTACCAGCCCACAATCTCAGTATCAGTGTACAGCTCAAAGCTGGTGCGGCTCCAGTATTGCCTGTTGGGGCATACCACCAACGGGCCCTTCCACACCATGTTCCCCTGCTGCACACCTTCTCACCCTCATAATGGCCTCCATCTGGAAGGTGGCACTGGCCATGTCCCTGGCTTGTGTTCACCCCGCAGCTGTTACTGTATTCCTCGCTGTCCTCCCTGCTACTTCCCTGCACTGGGAACACCTGCCTGTGGTGGCCTCTGTGTGTGTGTCACTTCTCCTTCTGCACTAGCTATGGCTCCCACACCTTCCCTGTGCCTGGATGTTCAGGGTGCCCTTCTCCTGGCCTGCCCTGTTTGTCCCTCCTGCCCTGTTTGTCTGTCTGCCCAGAGTTCTGCCTCATATGGCTTCCCTGTAGCGTTCTTGCACCTCTCCCTTGCTCCTTTTATTTTGGCTCATTTCCGCTATGGCTCAACTTCCACTTGTTTCTATTGCGCATGGCGCAAGTCGCTGAATATCGCACTGTACCATTTATGCATGGTTCCTTCTCGCGGTTGCGCATGCCTTCCTTATCATTGCGCTGTTGCTCAGCATGATTTCGGGTGCAACTGCGCCCTGTTGAATATCGCAGAATGGCACAATTTTGACTTGGCAGGCACAACCCTATTGCGCATTTCTAACTCTTTGAATATCTGGGTATATATATATATATATATATATATATATATATATATACACAATATATATTCATATACATATACACACACACACACATATATATATATATATATATATATATATATATATATATATATACATATATATTTATGTAAAATTGCACGATTATTAGATTAAAACACTAAAAATAGAATGAAAATTCTTAGGGTTGCACTCTCCTGACCCACCCATTATCTCAAGATTGACACCGACATGTCATATTAGTTGTGAGGCCCAAATGTCACCCCATTCCATCTGAAATTACATTCACAAGCCACAGTAAATATGAATGGAGGACATTCAGGCCTCACAATCCCAATGACACACCCCGTCAGCTGTCAATCTCTGGGATGATGGGCAGGTCTGGGAGGAGGGCAAGCCTAAAGATTTTTCAGCTTCCTGAATTTTTTGTGTTTTAACCCTAAATGATGCATTAACACAGTTTTTGCATAGAATGTCCTTACTTTTTAGAAAGAATAAAAACTATGAACTTGCATAAGTTGGTTGGAGCATGGGCCCTTCGGCCCTGTGCTCCCACCAACCAATGGAACTTGGTGGGAGTCTGGGCCCTTCGGGCCTTGCACTCCCACCAGCTTGTAAATGCGTGTGTACCATCAACACCCTCCAAATTTCAATGTAAACACCAAACCGTGTCTGAGATATAACATGTTAAAGTTTGAGATTTGCAGTTGTCAAGGTGCAGAATTCTGCACCTGTTACCATTTTACAGGCACAACGAGTGTATATCATTCATAAAATAACCAGAATTGCATTTAAAGTTGGCTAATCAAGAGAAAATAATCATGTAGAGAGGAATGGAGCAGCACCCAGCCATCTTGCCAGCTCCAAACTACTTTGTATGGAGAAATGTAGCTCTGATGTAAATATTGCCTGAGAAGTTTGTACAAGAGGGGTACTTACGCCTTTCAGGGTGGTCAGGAATGTGGAGACAGTCAGAGTACACCAGCAGCTGAAACACAGGGTGTGAGGTCAGGGTGGGTGCCAAGTTACAGTAGGGGAGTGCAGGTTAGCTTTAACCTGAAGGAGTGGAGTACTAGAAGGGTCTGTGCCAAGCAACATGAGAAACCTAAAGGTCATGGGGGTTCCTGGGGGTTTGTTAGAAGGCAGCGTTGGTAGGAGTAGAAGAATGCAGAGGACTAACAACACCATTGGGAGAATTGAGTGTGGAGGCAGAGAAGATGCAGCTTAATAATGGCTATGGGAAGGTAACGAGAAGGGGTCAGGGTTGGAGCCAGGAGAGGTTGAGCAGAAAGAGGTAGTGATACCTTCACACTATATATGGAAGGATGAAGTTGGTAGGGTGGACAGTAAAAGGATGGAGAGAAGTAGCTGAGCTTCCCAGGAAGGGCAGGGAGCTGGGAAAGAAAGCGTGCTGGCTTGAGTTTTGCTTAACTGTTAATTCAACAATATTCTTCATAGATTTAATACACACTAGATGGATAGGCCAGCTGTAGAGATTTTGAGAACTGGGAAAAATTACTACAAATTTTGATTCCATGATAAAATTAAGCCCTGCCAAATCAATGGCCCAAGCCCAATGGTCTTTTTCTCATTTGTTTGGCTGTATATTTTGAGCAAGACTTAGTTGTATATAAAGAAAAATAAAACACATAATCTTTTAAGGGGATTACCTCTAAAACAACCTCCACCATCACTAAACAATGTCTCTGGATAGGCCAACAAAGGGAATCTCCATGACCGCCTGCATTTAAAACAAACATATCTCCCTACTTATAAACTGACAATCATGATTCTTAGGGTCCATTCCTTAATTGACCCAGATCACCTCACATCCAAAAGACATGGTGAAAAGTTATTTTTCCAAAATTAGGCAGACACACATTTTCATAAAATGGAAATGGAATCGCATAACACATAGCATTCTTAGAAACAATACTCAAGGCACTGCTTTGAGGCAATAATATAAGACTAAGGGTTCATTTATAAGTAGTTCATTTAGAAAACATGTCTCAAACCCATAATAGGGCCATATCATAAACAAATAAGCCCTTGCTGCACCTTAAATGTCCTCAGATTGATAAATGTAATAACTGTGATAACGGAAAGTTGAGTGCATTTAAGCCAAAAAGCTTATACTATATTTTAACTGATGTACCAAATCTTAATTCTCCTCACAGCAGGACTCACATTCTTCCAGTCACTGCAGCAGACTTGCCTGTTCATTTTTTCCTGGATCCTGACTTTAGGATGCTCTTATTGCAGAGTGAGGACTCAGGATGATACATTGAAGGAGTCCCCAACAAACTCAAAGTGGAATCCACTCCCATCCCAGCCCCCAATGGAGCACTCTCACACTGAAATGACTGCATTATCAAATCGGGGCAAAACTGCAGTGCGGTTGGCACGCCAATAAGATGACCTCATAGTTTAAAGTTTTACAGTTCTCTGTTTTGGTCATTATTTCTTCATTAAAACAATGATTACATGAAATCCAAATCTTGAATTGGGCATTTGTACTTAAGGATTTCATTAGACTGTGTTCCCCATTAATGAAATACCTTTTTGGAACAAAAATCCCCTTTTTACCTCAGAAACAGCAATTAGTTACTTTTTTTTTCTTCTTTTCAGTTACGCAAGTCATAATCTTGAATGAGTCGAGGAAGCTAGACTTGGGGATTCATTAGACTGTGTTTCCTGTAACAAAAAAAAAAAATATATACTGTATATATATTCCATTATAGGGGAACACAGTCTAACGAACCCCCAAGTATAGCTCGGTAATGCACATGCCCAGAAGTACAGCTTCATTTCTTTGCACACAAAAGAAAACACTTTAGAGTGCTCGTTGGGTATCGAAATGTCTTAGCAGCACTCTGTGTTGGCAGCTGCAATAACTAATACCTTTTCTGCATGTAGGATCAACAACAATGGACTCGCCAAGAAGGGGCAGCCCTCTGCACCACGCCATTGTAGTTCGTGGATGTACGCTGTCAAATATAGGACTAAACCACCAGAAGTAGTTTAATATTCGCTCCACATCCAGGAGTCCTCTAAACATTACCAATTACCATCTATAGGAAAAGTTAAAGTTACCTTTCCAGGGAATTCTACCCACAGCCAGCTTCCATTATTCTATAGAATAGCACTTTGTGAAGCTAATAAAACAAACCTCATTCCAAACACCTAACTCCTGTACAAGGAACTGTTTGCTTCTCTGCAAGTCATCTACAACCATGACTCTCACACCATTTTCCAATTTTCCAATCTCTGGCATTGCAGAAAAGCTTCTTTCCCGATCATCACTTAGGATTTTCAGGTATGAAAGGAAAGTAAAGATATCACTTCACTGAGTGTAGTAACTTTGGGCACTGAATCTTGAAACCTTTTTTCCCCATAGGCAATGGTTATCATACCTGTAGGTAGAGTTTTTAGAACATTTTATCACATATGGTGCATTCCAGTTTCTCACTATGACAAGGTTTCTATATGTCTTCCCATTTCGACAGGATCACAGATTCGATCCTTTCTGCTCAGCAGTCCTCCATACCAGATTTCTCAACATGGAGCCCTTATGCAGACCATTTTTAGTTCTACATAACATAGCCTGCAGTGCAATTCTCAACCTATTTCTTTATCATAATTCCTAGAATAGTGCTATAAGAGTTGTGTGTCTATTTCAAAAGAGATCAGAAAAAAAAAAACAGACTGAATGCCGTACCAATGTCCAGTCAATGCAGCACAACCTCAAAAGAAAAACAAAATGCTATTATTTAAGAAACTTCTATGATAAAAAAATGCTGATCCAGGAGCTGCTTTAATAAAATGTAGGCTTCATTCATAAAACCCAAGTCACAGCCCACTTTCTCATTTAAATAAATTTCACCAAGGGTTGACAGTGTTCCTTTAACAAAAATAAGTTTATTTCACAGTCTGACAACACAGCAAGACTGTTGCCACTGATCTTTAAACTGAAACATTGGCAAATTGGCCTATTTATTCCATTATAAAATCTGGCCATCTTTTCCTCCCTCACGATTAAAGATGGTGATCAAAGAATCTCTACATCAAAGAATTTGCAGGCAGCTATCAAAGAATTTGCAGGCTCACGATCAAAGAATAAAAATACTGTAAATTAACAATTAGAAGGAATTCTGAAACCACCAACATGGTTAGACAGAATGTAGCCCCTGAGCAATACCCACCTCATTTGACTTCTAGGTACCCTGGGCTGAGCAAATTTATTTTTAAATTTGGCCATCCCATACCTCACTGCAATGCGCAATCATGATAAATGAATCTCAATCAAAGAATTTGCAGGCTCTTGATCAAAGAAATCACAAGCTCATGACCAAAGAATAAAAATGGAGAAATGTGATTTTTTACCTATTTAAATGAAACCAATGCCATGCCTTGATAGAACAAAGCCCCTGAGCAAAACCCATCCTCATTTGTGTCCTTAGCGCACCCCTGAGCTGAGATAATTATATTTTAGCTTATATGCAAGATCGTGATCAAAGAATCTCGAGATCAAAGAATTTGCAGGTTCGCCATCAAAGATCGTTAGAGAGCCACGATCAAAGATTTTAAAACCTGATAACTTTATTTTTGACCATTTTGATGAAACCAAAGGCATGGCTTGATAGATCGAGTCTCCCTGAGTAAAACCCATCCAGGTTTTACTTCAGGAATGTCCCTGAGCCGAAATATTTGTGTTTTTGCAATCGGAAATCTAAAACAAGATGGTGGACTCAGATCAAAGAATTCTCGGGACAAAGATTCTTGAACAGCGAGGCTACAAATTCTTTGACCGCCAGGTGGGACCAGATGGCCAGAACCCCATTCTTTGTTTGCAAACATACATATAAATTTTCCCATTGACTTGTAATGGGGACTTAAAAGTAGCATAACTTTTAATGCCTTTATATTTTTTCACCAAACGAAAAGCGGCATATTCGGCAACCAAAGCTCTTTCAAATGAGGCATCTCACAGAGTGGCACACCACATGATGGCCACACAGGGCCACATAAAAATCCCAAAAGCTTCCTCCAAAAGGGATCATTTTGCATTTTCTGTATTTTGTGCACAAAGACCGTGAGTCTGACTGAAACAAAATTTGACAAATCAAGAGATCTATCATGCACCACTGAGCATACCAAATTTCAGGCAAATCCTTTGAATGGGTCCATGGTTATTAAACAAAATTTTGACTTTTCATAGAAGTGACATCTCAACCCTAAATACAGTGATGCGACCACCACTATATATATATATATATATATATATATATATATATATATATGACATAGCCTGAGTGAAGATATCAATGATATCATATTTATGTTCACTCGAGGCAAATGACATCTGATGTCATTGGCCTCAAGTGAAGACAAACATGATATATTCACTCAGGCCAAGTCATGTTCTGTTTATACTACATGTTTTGGGCCATTGAAAGACAAGCCCCCATAGACATAACCTCACATTGCCATATGTTAAAGAAATTGTGTGGCTCATCCCTATCATTTAAAAGGTATTTAAAGAAGGTTATCTGGTTGATCCTGCCATTATTTTAGATTATGCAATGGGGTATCAAAATCATGCAACCTCATTGGTTAAAACACATCACATGACCATGGTATTTCCTGCAATAACCCACGGATGAGAAATGGCATTTATAAAAACATACTTAAACACATTTAAAATTTATTTTACAAGTGGGTCCATTAGATAATCGCAATAAGACATTCCAGGGTGTGGAATAGTGGATTTACTCCACTTGTGTGGTTAAGTCACCGGCTGCACCTCATGACACACCACACAAGGTGTGGGTAAATCCTCAATAATTCACACCTTGTCATGCCTTATTGTTTAAATGAGCAATTATTTAAGAAAGTATCTGGTTGAACCACTGTGGTATTCAATAACGCCTAGTGTACTTTCACTTTTGTTTCAACATGTAGCACGGCAGAAGCGGTTCGAAAATTGCACTTATGCACCATCACAGCCATTCACTAAGATTGTCACAATCCTGAAACTGTGTACATTTCAGGCATCTTCGCTTTTCTGAATATGTCCTGATCACAGACAGGATAGCAGTGACCCCGCAGCTTCCGAAGCAGGAGAAGTAAGCTTTACCGATTGTTGCTATAGCAATACTCACTAACGCTTACTTCTGTTCTGAAGCTGCAGGGTCACTTGCTGTCCTGTCTGTAGAGTCAGGAGCTTATTTTCAGAAAAGATATTGGAAGTGTACAAATGTACACAGTTTTCAGGAGTTGTGACACAGAATGCCATACCATATGACTGTGATGGCACATAACAGTGCAATTTTTAGACAACCCTGTCATGCTACATGTTATTGAATATCAAAGTGGCAGGATCAACCAGATGGTTTCTTAAATGATTGCTTATTCTAAAAATAATGGCAAGATAAACTAGATATCAAAGGTCTGTGGGTGGGTGGGGTAGGTTGGGCAAGTGTGGGCAGGTTTTAGGCAGGAGTTGCATCATAGAAATTGAAATGCTTTCATTTTCTTAAGAATGATGATATAACATAGAGATATCTCCATGACATATAGGAACATGGATATATCACTATGAAGTATAGGAACAAGGAGATATCAATGATATCTCTACTACCTGCCTGAGATACAACTTTTATCAGTATATTTATACTAAGATGCATGTTGTATAAATATATATATACACACACACACACACACATATGGAGGTGGGTTCTAAATGTTGCAAATAAAAAATGCATTTTCACTAGAATGTGATAAATTTTGCTGATGTAGCTACTGTGTAAGATATTGACATTTACACACACAGTGCCTATGTTAGCAGCATTTATTTCCACTCTGCCTACCTCATTCATTACGTTCCCCATGTTGGTACTACTTTGCTAGAGTAATAAAGGTAAATTCCACACACCTGTTACAGCACCTGTGTGCTTTCTGAGACAGCCTGAGTATTCTGTGCATTCACAATTGGTTTCAGTTTGCTGAGAAGTTACAGCTTGTTTCAATAATCAGACAATATCTGCATCACACATAACTTCTAATATCTTTCAAAGTAGTTAGTGACAAACTGCTTAAACACCAATTTCACTGCATATTCACTATTTATCTGGATAATCTCTGTGTGTACATGTATTTATTTCTTCTTCTCTTACAGGACCACAGAAGCCCACCTGGGACACTAATGAAGCCTATATCATCAGACAGTGACTGAAGAGTGGAACCCTATGGAATTTACTTTCTTCTCCAAAGCAGAATAGCACCCACAGTATCTTCAACGCACACATCTGAAGCGATACGCTCCATGTTTCAAATGTCTGATGCATGAGACTGAAGCAGTTCCACAAACACAATCTTTCAAATACTATACATTAACAAACAGGAAGCAACAAAAATATACCACACACACTTCACCACATACATTAAATAACTTAAACCCTCAGAACAACAACCACACTCCTGGAAGTCTTCTTCATGAGAAAACCCCACCCACTTTCACATGTACACCAATCACAGCAGCCCACATAAAGTTGACAGCCCAACCCAACAACCGAAATATGCAGTCATCTCCAACAGAAATAGACAACACTCTTCCAATCACAGAGCCACAATAGCACTCACAAAACTTTAAACTTATCACAATGCCAGTAACATATGAATAAACCAATGGATACCACCAAAACATAGGAAGCACAACTGCTGCAACCAACCCATTCTGAGACAAACACCAATACAGCCTCAGATACGCACCTAACAACAAAAGAAACCCAAGAAACTGGTTTCCAAAATGAACACACTGCACCCACACTACTGCTCTATTGCATAAATCAAACACATGATGTGTAGACTTGATATAGAAATATTCTCACTCCTGCATCTTGAGGCATGGCTATCTCACTCTGCAGGAGTGAGAATATTTGCCATATCCCACTCCTTCCCATCATGCATATATATATATATATATATATATATATATATATATATATATATATATATATAGGGTTATGAAGCCACTTCTATGTTAAACTTGACATTTTGCATGTTAATAACTTTGGACCTGTTCAATACATGAGCATGAAATTTGGTATGCACAGTGGGGCATGGCAGATCTCCTAATCTGCCAAATTTCATTTCAGCTGTGCTTATGGTTTTTGCGCACCAAACGCTGAAAAATGCACATTTCACCAGTTATGTGGGCAGTTTTTCAGATTTTGTCCATGGCACTGGACTGCCATTGTGTGGTGTGCCACTTGCAAGTTAACATGTTGAAAGAGCTTCAGTCAAGGAACATGCCTCTTTTGTTTGGTGAAAAATATTAATCCATTCCAAAGTTATTAAAGTTTTAAGTTCTCATTATAAGTCTAATGGAAAATTTATATGATTATTTTGAGAATGAAGAATGTGGTTTTATTATCAGGTCCCTCCTCAAGATCAAAGAATTTGCAGCTCACAGTCAAAGATTCTTTTTTCACTAGGGAAGGACTAGAGGGAGGGACTAGATGGCCAGATTTGGAGGGACCAGATAGCCCCATTTTAATAACTTTTAAAATTAAATATCTTGGAAATGGTTTGGTCTTTTAACTTGAAATTTGGAGGGTGTTGACTGGATGTCCTGTAGATGTGACTGTTGGTGTTTAGGTGTTGGACAATACATTTGTTTTTGGGATATTGCAAGGTGCAGTTTACATGTTGTGGACAGCGTTTTGCATTGTGGTAGTGGCTTGAAATTTATAGGGCAGCTAGCCTTACTGCCATGGATGTACTTTTCAGTCATTAGGTGTGTAAATGTAAACAGGTGCAGAATTCGCCATTCATGGATGAAAATCTCAAACTTTAAAATGTTATATCTCGGAAATGGTTCAGTCTTTTAAATTAAAATTTGAGGGTGTTGAGGGGATGTCCTGTACATGTGAATTATGGTATTTAGGTGTTGCTTAAGAGATATTGCGTGAACACATTACATTTTGCATATAGTGTTTTGCCTTGTGGTAGTGGCTTCACATTTATAGGGTACTTAGCCATACTGCCATGGAGGTTATTTTCAGTGGTTAGGTGTCTGATATGTAAACAGGTATGGAATTATGCCACTCTGATGAATGAAACTTTGTTTTGTTTCAAGGTGGTGGAGGTGGGCCCAAAGGGCCCAATGCTCCCATCAGCTTGAGCAGCTTAATACTTTTCTATTCTTTCTCAAAAGTAAGGACATTCTATGCAAAAACTTGAAATTGAAATTTGCAGGGTGTTGAGGGGATGTCATAGAGATGTGAACAATGCTGTTTAGGTGTTGGAGAAATAATTTGTTGCAGAGGTATTCAATCACGAATTTACGTTTTCCCATAGGATTACATTGCAGTCTGTGTCATGACTTTTGGAGCCGTTATCTTGGAAACAAAGCAAGATACAGATTTTTCATTATAGATGGCTTAGATCACCTTCAGGTGATCTAAGCCATTGAAAAAGACTTGAAATCCTGGAGCAAACCTGCAGTGGAATTTTGTTTGTATGTTGCACATTTCATGAGATATTGTAAAATTACTGTCACAAGGGTTAAAAGACTCGCCTCTCCAGTGCTTTCCAGTGCCCATAGCTCGGAAACAGTGTAGATATGGATACAATCTTTAATGTTGCATGAAGTACCACTGTCACAATTACAGTAATGCTAGAATTTTATTTCTAGCTCTTAAGGTTCCCAATATATGTGCTAATTACTGTTACAAGGGTTTGGTGCCCTATAGTGCTGCTGCATGGCTCTATAGCTTTGCATAAGGGGAACATGGGCCCCAGATGCATATTGTTATGCAAAATTGACAACTTGGTGAGAGCTGGGCTCTGCACTCCCACCAATACATGTTTTTACTACTTATATTGCACTTTTTCAAAAGTAAGAAATTTCTATGCAAAAAAACTGTGTTAATGCTTCATTTAGGGTTAAAGCAAAACAAGTCAGGAAATAAGACATTAGGGTTGAAACCCTAACCCCACCTCACATACACCACCACAATCCTCCACAGTCTGACAGATGCCAGGGTATGTCATTGGGGTCATGAGGCCTAAATCTCACCCCATTCTCCTTTATTGTAGCATGTCAATATTCTCAGACATGGAATATATTATAGGGTGCAGTTGCACCCTATATTTAGGGTTATGAAGCTACTTCTATGTTAAACTCAAAATTTTGCATGTTAATAACTTTGGACCCTTTCAACAGATTCACATGAAATTTGTTATGCTCGGTGGGGCATGGCAGATCTCTTGATTGGAGAAATTTCATTTTAGGTGGACGTATGGTTTTGAGCATCAAAAAGCTGAAAATGCACTTTTGCCAGTTGTGTGGACAGTTTTTGGATTTTTCCATGGTGCTGCATGGCCATAATGTGGCGTGCTGCTCTGAGACTTGGCTCATCTGAAAGAGCTTTGCTCAAGGAACATGCCACTTTTAGTTTGGTGACAAAATATTAATCCATTCAAAAGTTATTAAACTTTTAAGTTCCTATTATAAGTTAATGGGAAAATTTATATGGTTATTTTGCAAAGAAGAATGGGGTTTTGGCCATCTAGTCCCACCTCACAATCAAAGAATTTGTAGGCTCGCATCAAAGAATCTTTGATCATGAGAATTTTTTTTTTTGAAATTCAATATTCTTTATTGATTTCACCATACATATAACCAGAAAGGAGGCTACAAGGTTGACCGTACAAGAATACTGGCCAAGATAGACACGAAGTAGCACGCATGAGACTGTCTCTGGATCAAATAAAACTAAAACAATACCAGTATACCTATAAAACCCTCCTTCCTCCCCTCATAACTCCCCCACCCCTATAAACATAACAACACAAAATACTCGAGAATTGGAAAATAAAGGTCAGCATTTACCAAAGATGAATAAGACTAACCAACTAAAATAAGCAGAGACATGTACCTTCAATATTTCAATTCAAATATAAAGCGTATAATTTACTCCCATTTGCGATTAAATGCATCCATACAATTCCGGAGCTATCAATCGCTGGTATTGAAACAAAGTGACATCTCCTTCAGCCATTCCTCATGTGTTATGACTAATTGGTCCTCCCAATGCTTAAGAACCAATCTTTTGACCACAATAGAAATTAAGGCCATGTGAAATCTACACTCTTAATATTAATGGTCAAAACATCCCAAGGATACATATCTATATAGTAAACAAGTCCCCTAATCCCAAAGAGGATCTAGGCTAGATTGAATTGTCTTCCAGAGTGGTGCCACTTTGCTACAATGCCAGAAAATATGAATCAGATTCCTTCAGATAAACCACATCTGGTACAGGTTGCCACAGGAAGCCTACCCAGCTTGGCTAGTTTAACTGGAGTATAATACATATTATTTAAAATATGATACTGAATAAGTCTATGTCTATCTTGGGTAAGGTACCTATGCAGGTCCTTCCAAACCTGACTCCATATAGGACTAACATCAGTCAGAAGGGGTCCAAACTTTAGAACCTGGAGAGCATTCAGGAATTTGATTCCCAAAAGAAGAGAGTAATCACTGATATTCCATGGGGTTTACTGGCATATATCTGTACCTGTTCCAAAAGGGCCTAACCTGGGATTGCGATAATGTGATTCCAAAATTGACACCATAAGTGTCTCAACTGAAACACTTTGAAAATATATTTCTGAGGGATGTTGAATTTAGCTATTATGTCAGGGGATGACAAGAGAGCAGTTTGACTGTATAGGTCCTCTACTGAAACCTCCTGTAGCTGTGGAAGCCAATCCGTAAAATGTAGTGATCTCCTATTTTAATATTTGGATTCTGAAGAAGGGTTGAGCCATGTATTTTTGTATGAAATATTAAAAAATTCCAGCATTGAGCTAAAACCTTAATGGAAACTCCCACCACTGAATTTTGTATGGAATTTGACAACACAGAACTAGGAGAAAAATATTCCTGAGGAATTAAGGCTGTGGAGACCAAGAAGCTTCCTTTCTAATTGTAGCCAGATTGGTAGGTACCTGTCTCTTGTGTCTGAGAACCATCTTCCATTTTTGACAGGTGGCTCGCTAAATAAAAAGTTGAAATTAGGAAGGCAGCTCACCTAATTCCTTAGGAAGGCTGAGTTTTGTGAAAGAGCTCTGGGAAATTTGCCCTCCAGATAAATTTGAGAGGACGGAGTGGAAATGACAAAAATAGGACAATGGGAGCCAGAGATTTAATAAATTTAGGGATAAAAGAGACTAGGAGGATGTTCATTTGAAAATACTGATACGAATTTATATCGAGAGGGGAGGTTTCCATCTTTGAAGGTCCTGTTGAATGTTCATTATTAAGTCATCCAGATTAAGCTTCCTAAAAACTCTGGGTCATTGGTGAGATGAATATCTAATATTTAATAGAGTGAGGGGACCATTTCATGCCTAGATGAGCAAAGCTAGCCTGGTGGGTAAGGGCATTTAGAGGAAAATCAGCTGTTTCGATAAGTTTAATTTATAATTGGCTACTAGTCTGAACTGTCTGATGATTTGAAATGCATATGTTAATGATACATTGGGGTAGGCCAAATGGAGGAGAATATCATCTGCATATACTGAGAGGGTTAAAGACTGTTGATATACTGTACAGCCCATGACCGGGCAAGCTTGATACTACATAGAGGGCTCCAAATATAAATTAAAAGGAAGGGAGATAAGGGGCAGCCTTGCCTGGTACCAGTAAATAAAGAGAACTGTGGAGAGAATACACCATTACAATAAATTTTGGCAGAGGGAGCTTGATAAACCATCTGTATCCATCGAATGAAAACTGCTGGGAAGCCCATTTTCTTAAGAGTTGTCCAGAGAAACTCCCAGTTTACTTGTCAAAGGCTTTTTCATGCTCTAATGAGATTAAAGCTATGGGAATCTGGCAGTCCTGGCAACCTGGAGGATATGCGAAGGGTCCCAAATGATCAGCTGAAGATCGACTCCTGTACAAATCCCACCTGCTCAGGGCTCAACAGATGAGACCATACCCATTTGATTCTGAGAGACAAGATTTTGTTAGGATTTTGATATCATAGTTTAAAAGCAAAATTGACGATAACTGGCAGGATCATTATGTGGTTTGTCGGGCTTCAGGATGAGGACTATTGTGGCTTCCAACAAGGAAGGATCTAGAGTATCCAAGGAACATATATTCAAATAAATTTAAAAGAAGGGGGCTAATTCACTGGAAAAGGTTTTGTAGAAGTTGGAGGGAAGCAGTCTGGTCCTGGTGACTTATCTAATGCGAGCCTCTGATCGCCTTCCTTTATCTCCCCAAGGTGATTGGGGAAGACAGACTCGAGCAATGGTGTGCTTGAAGGACGGGAGGACCAGGCTATCCAAATATTGTTCTATACTTGAGGATGTAGCCTGTGCAGGATTTTTACTGTATAAATTTTTATAAAACTTTTCAAAACCTGAAAGATATCACGTGGTAAGTCTTAATAGAGCTGTCTGAGGCTAGAATAGAAGTGATGAGCCTTGAGCTCTCTAGTTCCTGTAACCAGAGGGCAAGCATTCTTCCTGGCTTCTCGCTTGATCAAAATAGCAGGCTTTAGTTTTTAGGATGGCATATTCAGCCTTTTTTAATAAATCTGCATATTCATTTCTGAGTTTCAGAGGGTTTCAAAGAGACCTGAAGGGAAGAGGTGGATAAGATATTTTGGTCTCCTTGATTTGATTTGACAGAGAAATAATTCTTGCCTCCTTTGCTTTTTCCTTTGGAAGCTAACCTAATGAATTCCCTTTATGTAACATTTAAAGGAACACCATAATTGATCAGCCCTTTGATGGAGCCCTTATTAGTTTCCATAAAAGTAGAGATTACATCCCTAATGTGAGAGATTATGTGTCTCTCTTTAGGAGTTGTGTATTCAATTTCCAGGTAGTGTCCTTTGACTACATGGGTCTGGAGAGATCACTAGCCATGCCATCGAGTGATCTGATATGACAATCGGTTCCATACCAGTCTGGTGAAGGCCAGCTAAAAGTGAAGTGCTGGTTAGGATATAATCCAGCCTAGACCATGACTGATGGACCTTGGAATGGAATGAGAAAACCTGACCAGAGGGTTAAATAGATGCCATGGATTGCACAGACCCAGTAGTCCCATAAAGTCCCTTAAGGCTTGCTGCGGAGGGGATAGGGGCTTTAGTGGCCTGTATGTTGTATCTAAGTCTTGTGTTGGGGTATTCCAATCTCCTCAATAATTAACTTGGAAGGCAGAAATCTGCTGAGCTTGTCTTCCAAACACATAAGGAACTCTGTACTACCTCCCACTGGGCCATAAACTACACCTAATACCACCATGTTGTTGTTCAGTGTGCCCTTAACTAAAATAAATCTGCCTTCTGGTCCGATAGTGTTTCCTCTGCTATGAACAGAACATGCTTCTTGACCAGAATTGCCACCCCTGTTCGCAGATGATCCACAGGCAGTAAAACTTGGGAGAACCCTGTCTGCGTAACCCATTTGTTTCAGTAGCCAAAAGGTGGGTTTCCTGCATCAAGAGAATGTCTATATTTAAGAGAATGCAATTTTTCAGAACTTGATTTTTTAGTCATGTCTCTGACTCTCTAACATTCCATGTGGCAATTTTAATTGTTACTGCAGTCATTACCATCTTTTGAAGGAAATAATAATCCCATGTGAGTGAGTGAAAAATAACCCTAAGAGGCACACTCCAGTCCCCACCCTACCCTCTTCCCCTTGAACATAGATAGAACTGAAACCAGAGAACCTTTCCCGATAGTTCCTGTATATGTTTGTAAACTGAGAAAATTAAGAGATATAGCTGCTCCTTTAATCTCCATCATTGCTATAGTCGGGAAAGTCATCAGCTTTGAGAAACCTCCCAAAACCCGCTCAAACTATGTACAATAGGTCCCCATTTTAAGGTAGTTTTAAGTATGTAAATCTCTAGTATTGAGGAACCAACCAATAGGTGATCTTCCCATGGGAAGCTATAACTCCATATAAATACCAGGTCTGAGCATTGGTGCCAGAGACTACCTCAATGAGGTATACCAGAAGTGCTTGGCAACTGCATTGTCTTTAAACTTCCCAGGAGACCCGCCCCCTTCTCTGGCATGATATGCAGTTCTCCCAGAGCTTGCTCCATCCAAAAGCCTCCGCCCACCACCCTCATAGAAAACCACAAGTGTAGGTTAGTAAAAATCAGGAGTTATTAGAGAGAGTACAGAACTAATTCCAGGAAAGAGAAATGAATCCATCAGGGTGTAGGTTTACCACCATACACGAGATGGAGAGTGTTGCTCCAGATGAGATAAACCCAAAAATCTTGTGAAGCAGACCTCAGGGGACAGAGGTTTCAAAAAAACCTTTATCGCCCAACTTATTAAGGTCTATGGAATGAGATCTCCCAAAGGGTGAGGAAGTGATCGGGGACCTGAAACTGATGGGACTAAAAAGAACTGTCTCTCATTAGCGGCGCAGGAAGCGACGCTAAACAAAAGGTTTCTACCCCTCCCACGGAGATACACCCACGATCACACCACTGAATTAGCCTGCTAGGCCTCAGTACACCCCAGCAGCCCACCAAACCAGCCCGAGAGAAGCAGAAGAGAGAAGGAAGAGAGGGAAAGGAAAAGAGAGAAGAGATCCAAACAGGTATGCAATTACTCCCATAAAACTAAGGACTGAAAACCTTAGGTATTTGAAGTAACAGTTCAACCAGTCTTAAATAAATTAGGTAGCTTGATTGTGAGATCCGCAATTGCCTGTCTCGGGATTCATAGGAATGCAAGACTTTCAATAGCCACTTGCAGTTTAGCCGGTAGACCATCTTGAAGCGAATTCCTGCCGCTATTAACTTGATGACAGTGGGATGGAATGCTGATCGCTTTTGATGAGTTTTGAAGGGAGATCCTGAGTTATCCTCAGCTTATGCTACCTCTTAGGATAGATTGAGCTCCTTCGATTTGGAAATGACATGCTGCTTCTCAAGGTAGCTAAGGAATTTCACAATTATTGGCCACACTGTGTGATCCAGGTGGGGTTCCAGCTTAAGAGAGCGATGGACCCACTATATGTGGTATTGTGAACTTAATGGAGATGAGCCCACGATCTTAACAAGAAATTTCTGAAGGAAGCCATGGTATCAGGGCCCTCCTCTGTTTCAGGTAGGCCTAGTATCAAGACATTATTCCTTTGCTTCTCCTCCAAATCTTCGGTTTTCAGTTGCAGCTTTGCTGTAGCCGGAGCTGAACAATTTCAGGATCCATTCTCTCCTTCCATCTCCCCAGAGAGGTGGTTTCACTTCAGCGCTTCCCATTCTGTGCGACAGGGAGCTTAGGTCACCCTGAAGTGATTTTAATTTTGCCGCTATATCCTTGGGTGTCTCCAAAAAGGGACAATTTGAAGAAAACATTCTCCGTTAGAGGAATCGCGAGAAGCTGGAAGCGCTTGACTTGGAGGTACTTCGGAGCTCTGATGTTTCGATTTTTAGCAGTTTTCTCTGGGTAGTCGGAGGAGTGTGCTTGATGCAGGCCTGTTTCATCTTGGCCTTCATCTCAGCTTTAACACCAAATCCTTCATCCAAAAACATTCCCTGTGGCAATCACTAGTGCTCCAAGTGCCAGTACGGAGTATAACTGAGGTCTGAGACTAGTTCTGTACTTTAAATTGGGCAAAGTAAGCTTTTGAAAGAGGTCGATAGGTGAGAGCTTTGGATCAGCGCTGCTTCTAGGAGCTCTGCATCACGTGACCTCCCATGAGGAATTATTTGATCGTGGCAGCCGCCATCTTGTTTTGAGTTGCAGTACGAAAAATTAAAATATCTCAGCCCAGGGGGACTTCTGAGGTGAAACTCTGTGGGCTTTGATCAGGGTCTTCCTCTATCGAGGCATGCCTGTGGTTTCTTTCAAATGGTCAAAAATAGAGTTTTAACTTTTTATTCTTTGATTATGGCTCACTAATGATCTTTGATCGCAAGCCTGCAAATTCTTTGATCGTAAGATTCTTTGACTGCAATCTTTGATCGCGAGGGTGTGACTAGATGGCCAATTGAAAAATCAATTTTCTCAGCTCAGGGGTGGCTTATTAAGTCAAATAAGGGTGGGTCTTGCTCAGGGGCTTCATTCTCTCAAGGCATGGCTGTGGTTTCATGTATTTTGCCTAAAATGGACTTTTAACATGTTTTATTGTTTGAATGTGACCTACAAATTCTTTTGATCCTGAGCCTGCAAAATCTTCAATTGTGAGATTCTTTGACCACTCATCTTGATTGCGAGGGCATAATTAGATGGCCACATGAAAAATTAAATTTTCTCAGCACAGAGGTCACTTTAAAGGCAAACTAGGGTGGGAGCTGCTCAGGTGCCTTTGTTCTGTCCAGTCATGGCTGTGGTTTCATGTATTTTTTCTAAAACTTGAGTTTTAACATTTTTATTTTTGATCGTGAGCCTGCAAATTCTTTGATTGCAAGTCTGCAAATTCTTTGATCGTGAGATTCTTTGATCACAAGGGAGGAACTAGACTGCTAGATTTGAGGGACCAGATAGGAAAATGTTAACAATTTCTCAAATTAAATATCTCAGAAATGGTTTGGTCTTTTTACTTGAAATTTGGAGGGTGTTGAGGCATGTCCTGTAAATGTGAATTACAGTGTTTATGTGTAGGACAATACATTTTTGTGGCAATATTGTTGGTGCAGTTTACATTTTGCAGACAGCATTTTCCATAGTGGTAGTGGTTTGAAATTACTAGGGTAGCTAGCCTTACTGCCATGGATGTACTATTCAGTTGTTAGGTGTGTAAAATCTTAATAGGTGTGAAATTCTGCCAGTGTGATGAATGAAAATCTGAAACTTTCACATTTTATATCTCGGAAACAGTTTGGTCTTTTACATTGGAATTTGAGTGTGTTGAGGGGACATGCTGTCCATGTGAATTATGGTGTTTAGGTGTTGGAAAATTAATTTGCTGCACCCATATTCCGTGACACACTTTATGTTTTGCATATGTTGTTTTGCATTGTCGCACTGGCTTCACATTTATAGGGTGCTTGGCATTACTACCATGGAGGTAATTTGTAGTGGTTAGGTATATAACATGTAAACAGGTGTTGAATATTGCCACCTGAAGACTGACACTTTGCTTTCTTTCAAGGTGGTGGGTCCCACACTCCCAACCATATCTGCTGCCAGCAGTACATATGATATTCAGTATTTATACTCTTATCTTTGTAGATTGCAAGTTGGTGGGAGCATGGGGCCTGAAGGGCCCACACTTCCACCAACTTGTGCAACTTTCTACTTTCTATTTTTTCTCAAAAGTAAGGAAATTCTATAAAATCTTTAGCACGATCATTTAGTTAAAACATAAAGTCAGAATGACCTTTAGGGTTGCTCATCCCCCATGGACCGCCCATCCCAAGATTAACAGCTGACGGATGTGTCATTGGGGTTGTGAGGCCCAAATGTCACCCATTCTTCTTTATTGTGGCTTGTGAATATGATTACAGGTAGAATAGGGTGACATTTAGGCCTCACAGCCACAATGACATACCCAGTCAGCTGTCAACCTCGGAATGATGGGTGGTTCACTGGGGAAGGATGGGGCAACCCTAAAGGTCCCATTTCCTGACTTATTGTGTTTAACCCTAAATGATGCATTAACAAAGTTTTTGTGCATAGACTATATATATATATATATATATATATGTATGATAGCAATGGAAGCAAGTGTAATAAATGATTTATCTGCACAACAGCAGTTTGACCTGGTAACCTCATGAGTGGCATAAGCCACAAGTGAGGTGTCCATGATCAGACTGCTCAAGTGCAGTTAAATCATTTATAACACAGGTTTTCCATGGCCTATTCCTTTTATGCAATTCTTTGTTTTTGCTTTTGTAGGGGCATTTGTTAGTCAAAAGTGAATAAAGATTGAATTTTCTGCCATTTTTGTTGATAATAGAAAACCTAAAATGAATCTAGAAATGAAACACCTCTCATTTGGTAGATATTTTATGCTGAACAACTATTGTGCTCAAAGTAACATACTATAATTTTTTTTTTTAAGTTATTTGCATTTGTTTGATGAAAAGTGCACAAAAGGAATTTTTGCTGTGTTTTGCAATTATGAAAAACAGAAAGTATCTATAAGTGAAACATCACTCATTTTGTAGATATTTCTGTGTTGAATAAACTTTGTGCTCACAGAACCACGCTATCATTTTTCATTTTAAATTATTTACATTTGTTTGCTGACAAATGAAAAAATGATTTTCTGCTGATTTTTGTAATTATCAAAAATCTAAAAGGTATCAATAAATGAAACACCATTCATTTTGTAGATATTACTGTGCTGAAGAACTTTCATGCTCACAGTACGCTATCATTTTTCATTTTAAAGTTATTAGCATTTGAATATGGTTAATACTGCTACTGAGGCTGAACATTCTAAATTGCATAAGCACTGTATAGATAAATGGCTGATGACATAAGCACTGTGTGCTAAATGGCTGATGACATAAACACTGTATACATAAGTGAAATTTAAGTACCCAGTTACTCAGAAAAACAGATTAATCACACTCTAGTTATCTCCACCCACATTGCATAAATATATATATATAGGTTTGTTGCAAAAAACTTCCCTAATGCTCCAGTTAGGGTCAAAAGTGACAAAAGCTAGGAAATGAGTCATTAGGAGTTTCCTAATATCCACCCTCCCAATCAGTAGGATGAGAGAAGTGTAGAATTGTGGACTTCTCAAGCCTAACACTCACTCTATTCCATCATTAAATAAGGTCAATGATGTAAACTTGAGAATGTGGTGATTGTTAGGCTTGAAAACCCCAAGACACACTCCACATGTGCTCTCCTGCCTGGTTTGGGAGGGTGGGGTGTTAAGGAAACTGTAACACCTAATTTTCCAACTTTTGATGCTTTGACCCTAACTGCAACATTAATGGAGTTTTTGAAACTTATTTTCTTACTTTTTAAGATAGTATAATAGTATCATCATTTTACTGTGGAAGCACAGTATCCTTTGGACCTTGTGCTCCCTTCCCTCTGTAGATGTGTATATGTACAGTATGGCTGTAGAAGCACAGAGCCTCCAGGCCTCTGTGCTTCCATTTATAGGACAGCACTGACCAAATTGTGAGTATAGCCATTTTATTACCCCCAGCTCATGTACCCAGTACAGAAAATGTGTGAATCCCCACCAAAACATAATTCTGCACAACTACAATGCCATTCCATGCCACATGTGTAAAAATGCATTTTGGCCAGGATTTGAAAAATGACAGCTGTGACATACACGAGGTGGGTAATAAGAAGGTTATGTTAAAATCTGGTAAAAATATTACCATTTCCAAAGTTATGAATGGGTGTAGTAAAATTTCAATGAATGGTCTTAACTTTGGCATTTTTTCATATTCTGACCCCAAATTCTCAACATAGTCTTCTTATGACTCCACCTCTTAAACCCCATAGGAGAAAATTTTGAAATACATGCTAAAATGCTATTCTACACCACAGTATGAAAACAGGTTTTGAACAGAATGTGAAATTTGACAGCTGTACTGTTCATGAGATGGTGTGAAAAATGGCTATGTTGAAAATTTTGGAGTCAAAATATTGAAAATTACCAAAGTTATGCACATGCTTAGAAAAATTTCAATGAACACATAACTCAGCCATTTTAGAATTTTTTCACCACATTTTAAACATAGACTTTGGGATGCCACCACATGAACACTGGTGGTGAAATTTCATTATTCAGTCCTAAAGGTGATTTTACTCTAGTGACTGCAAAATCACCTTCTGGGCCACATTAATGAAATGACAGTTGCAGAGTTCATGAGGTGGGGTTCCAAAAGGCCATGTTAAAAATTTGTGAGAAATGCCAAATATGGCAAAGTTATGAGTGTAAGTTCAAAACCCATTGAAATACATTATAGTGCACTTACCTTTATTCCTCAGTTCACGGTTCAGCTTTGAAGCATGCAGACATGTCCCGTCCACAGAAAATGCCTTCCAGGGGTTGTTTTAGAATCCCACATTAGGCAAACGTGGCAGCTGCCATTTCAGAATTGGGCACTGCTGCTGCCAAAACCCACCTTGCACCATGTTGCATTAGGGTTATTATGGTGTAACCATGGCACAGATTCAGTTGGTGCAAGCAGCCTGCATCATGTCTCAGGCTGCTTTAGAGAATACCAAATGGCACAATTAATGGTGCAAGTGCTACTTGTGTCATTCCTGTTGACACAGTCACTTTGCACCATGTGTAACCTTTTAGAATGGAGTTTGCCCTTTTAAGGGGCAGACCAGGTTGTCTCTGAGGCACCCTTCCTCTGTCATGAAATGGTAGTGCTCAGGAGGGAAGGGGAAGGAAGGAGGGCTAAGGACCTGAACAAAGGACAGGTAACAGGAAAGGGAGGGGCAAAGGGTGGTATATAAGGGACAGCACAAGAGGGCCTCAGCCACTTTTTGCTGGAGTTTTGATTCTATATCAATGGCAGCATGTCAGATTGGCATATTGTTTTGAGGTTTGTTCACCAGGAGAGAAAAGTAAAGAAACAAAGAATTGAGTTGTGGAGGATATGTGAAGTTGTTTTAAAAAACAAAAGTATTTTTTTTTAGTGTATAGTTGAAGAAATATAGTTTTGGACAGAATAGCGCATAAAAGATATGATAGAAGACAGGGTGAAGCAGGGTTTGATAAACAATAGGATGTTTAAAAAAGAGAAAAGACAAAGAAGAGCTGGTAGGTTTTATGGCTGTTTAGAAGGTCCAAATTCATTCGGTTTGTTTATCAGTTGATGATATTAGTGTTGGTCAAGGCAGACAGATTGGAGTTACAATTATCTCTGCAACAGTTGCTGAAAAGGAGAGCTGTTGATAGAATTGCGAGGCACTGTACAGCTGGAGTTTAGGCTAGCATGGGTATCAGGGAGGCATGCTAGAATGTATTGGGGCTTGCACCAGAAGAGGGCTGCAATAGCAGTGGGGCCAGATGATGAAGCTGGGACAAGGGTGAAGGTTTTTGTGGTTGCTGGTGAGATTTGCAGGCCTAGAAGAGGCCCCTGAAGCAAAGGAGCAAGAACGCTGATCCGGGACCACATGGCATGACATCACACGCCACGTGGTGTTTGCAATAAAAGCCTTTCCTCTTGTTTTGTGCTGCTTGCTGCATTGTGGGCCTGTTTTCTGTTTCATGGTGAAATTAGTAGGCCTGGAAGAGGCCCTGAGGAAAAGGGAGCAGAGCATGATCCGAGACCACGTGGCGTGACGCCACACGCCGCATGGTGGTGAGATGAAAGCTTTCCCAATGTTCGTGCTGCTGGCTGTGTTTGGGCCTGTTTTCTGTTGGTGGTGAAATTAGTAGGCCAGGAAGAGGCCCCAAAGCAATGGGAGAGACAGCACGATTCAGCGACCACGGTGTGATGCCACATGCCGCGGTGGTAGGCTGAGAACCCTTCCCTCTTGTGCTGCTTACTGCATTGTGCCTGTGTGTCAGCTAGCCCAGTGCAGGTGGTGAGTGTTGTATCATCCCTGGGAGGAAGCTCCTGTGGAGGGCAGCCTGGCTCGATGATTGGGGACAGCAGCATTGTTGGTGGCTCAAGGAGGTTGCAGGGCTCATGATGTAAACATTCTGGTTGATTCCAATGATGGGACAATTGGACTGTGGAGGTAGGGGCCAGCAGGAGAAGGACCTGTAGCAAGGGGAGTGGAAGCACGCACGACTATGTGGTGTGATGTCACATGCCACAACGGGATCAGGAAGGGGTGGGGGATCTGAATAGAGGAGGAGTGGGAGGACAGGAGAGGCCAAAAAGGTGAGGAGGTGAATAGGGGCCAAGGAGACTGGCTCACAGGGAAATGGGAGGGCGACGGCATCCACGCCAGTGGGTCGTGGTAGAGAAACAGGACACCCCCATCCCCAAAAACCTAGTGGCTGTCTCCCACTTGGTACACTGGGGGACAGCATGCCCCTCAAGGGGTGTTTTCCTTAGTCCAGGCTTACACATGAAGGTAGGAACCCTGAGGGGAGGTCTTGGCAGTAAATCATGCGCCCAGTGGATGGCATTGGGGAAGCAGGGAGGAGGGGCATATGAATAGGGGAGAAAGGGAGGGGGGCACAAAAAAGAGGGGAAATTAATAGTAACAAATAAAAGGGGTCAAGAATAAAGGGGCCAATGGATAGGCCCCGGGGTGATTGGCCCACGTAAGGCGCCACTCACAAAGGACATGGCAGGAGCAGCCAACAGGACCTGGCTGCCTATTTGAGCATGATGGAGGCCTTTACTGGGGCCCAACTGGCATGTATGCGGTGGCACGAGGGATAGAGGGAAGGTATTATATATATGTATATATATATATATATATATGTATATATATATATATATATATATAATTAATCCTGTTTCTCTCCTGAGTTGTCTTCACAGTGAAAAGGAAAGGAAGGACATGGCACCAAAGAAGAGCAGGCCATCAAAGGAAGATGCTTACAGGGCTATAATTGAACTGGTGGAAAAAGACAACAGAATGTGGGAGCTGGTGGAGGGGTAGGAACCAGGAGACCTGGGAGACGAGGAAAGCAGGCCAGGAAAAGGGGGCAGAGGGAAATGACCAGTCAAGGGGGCTGCAGTCCCACTAGGGTGCCACCGCTGGCAGTGGGACCCACCAAGGTGACTGATCCGCACCGCTGCAGCCTATAGACTGGTGATGCCAGTACCTCCCCGATCAAGGTGGGATCCTCCTTGGTGAACCCGGACCAAATCCTCTGAGCGTGGTGTTCCTCCACAAACCCTTGTAGTTCACCCTCCTCCTCAACCACAGGGAGAAACAAGGGACACTTGGAAGACTCCAGGCAGCAAGGCCCAGACAAGGTTACAGGTAACGTGATCTAGCGCAGTGGGGACAGTATAAAAGAATACATAGGTCAAATTGTGTCGGCATTGGGAACAGGAGGTCTAGGGCAGATGGAATCGCCCTGGCAGAGATTGGGGTGGAGAAGGATGTGCTGGGCAAAATGAAGGTGTACAGAGAGAGAAGGAAAAGGTACAAGGGAGACAGGTGCACCTGGGATGAGGATAGGTGAGCACGTGCCACTGGCCACAAAGGAAAAAAATATGAAAAGTGGAGTATGTGTATATTCACTTTGGTGAGCTGGAAGGGCAGCCAAGTATGAAGAAACTGAAGGCATAGGTAAGAGTGAAATGGCAGCAATAGTGCTGTTAGGGAAGAAGGAGGACAACAAGTTCTGTAAAAGGGAAGACTTGGGATGGTGGTTCTTGTTTTGCCACTTTCAGCCATCGTACTGGAAAAAAGGCCTGAAGCTAGGCATCCCGCCATCACTTATTCCTTGATAATAGGAGGGCAAAAGCAAAGGCGGAGGGGTTGGTTATACTATGATGAGTTTATTTGGCAGAGAATGGCAACATTCGGGATGTAAGATGGGACACCAAGAGTTAGATTTATGGACTGATTATGTAACAGATCAGTCCACATCTGAAGGTGAATGGGAAAAAGGGGCTGCGCCCCAAAGATGCTGCTGGCTTACAACAGGGCCTTTTGCTCATGGCCTCAATGCCTTTTCCGCATGCTTGTTCAAATGCGGGGAGGGTACCTGGCAAGTAGATGTAGAACAACATGGGCCCAAGGAGCACAGGGGCACGGGGTCAAGGGTCAGGTCAGCATTTTTTTCGAGAAGGCCTGGGTTTGAGGGCAGACATGGAACAGGGATGGAGTGGGGAACATGAGTAGAGGGGTCAGAATCACTGAGAGAAGAAACATTGCACAAAACGAGGGAAGGGGCTGGGGAGGAGAAGGGGGATGACAGGGACCAGTTTGGATGGCCAGAACCCCATCAACTTGAGGCATGGACAGCCTGTTTGGATGGATATCCAAACACAAGCGTACGGGATATGATTATAGGAGGTTTTAAACAGGGTTTTCACTGCAGTGTGGGGGGCTCAGATGTTAGAGAGGCGAGCAACCTGGGGTCAGTGAAAGGAAAGGAAGGGCTGTTAAGACACAAGATAGATAGAGAAAAGGCAGCAGGGAGGGTAAAGGCCCATTTAACACCCCCATTGCAGAACATGTGGATTTCGCCATTAGGTTTGGTACTCAAGAAACAAGAAGGGGAATACAGGGTGATACACCACCTGTCCTATCCGGAAGGGGACTCAGTGAATGATTTCATCAGTGAGGAGCATAGTAGGGTGACATATGCGACATTAGAGGATGCAGTCTGGATAATCCGTGCCACAGAGGATGCATGGATGGCAAAATGGACATTGAGTCCACTTTCAGACTGCTGCTAGTTAGAGAGAAGACTGGGATCTACTGGGTTTTAAAATTGGGGGCAGTATTATTTTGACAAAGCAATGCCAATGGGATGTTCCATAGCATGTGCGACATCTGAGACATTCAGCACCTGTTTGCAGTGGATATTCCAAGAAAAACGGGTTATAGGATGGTCATCCATTAGTTGGATGATTTTCTTTCATTAGAGGGGAAAAGAGAGAGACGGAGTATTCTCGTAAGTTTCAGGAGTTGTGCCGAGCTAGGGTCCACTGGCACCAGAAAAACAGAAGGGCCTAACAGGGTAATGGAGTTCCTGGGGATTGAGATAGATGCCCCAAATGAACTACCGACAAAAAGTAAGTAAATTGAAGGAACTGATTCAAGTACAAACCAGCAGGAGAAGGGTACAACTAAAACGAGTGCAGCAGGTACTAGGGCTTGAATTTCTCCTGCAGGGCCATTGGACCAGGAAGGGCATTCACAAGGAGGTTAGCTAGGGCTACAGCAGGGATCACCTGAGCACAACAACAAACAATGGTCTCTGTCTTTGTGAGGGGAAAAGGGGGGAATCGGGACAATTGGCCTTATGTGTATATGTATGTCTGTGCATCCCCTGAAGGTGTGTATTCAAGAACATGTTAGATTCAATGCCAAAGCTTAGTTAGACTACTTTTGATAGCACACTTTCAGAGAGAAGTTTAAATCCCACTGGTCTTAAATTCATGGACGAGAATAAATACTCACACCTTAAAGCAATGAAGATCATCTAAGAATAGTGTGCAAAACACAATTGATTCTCAGGCTAAAACATCTAAAGCCATCAGGCTTAAATTACAAAATCAGTTTCAAACCCTTCTTGTAAAGAATGTAATGATACATCTGGAAAAAACAACTGGCAAATATACTACACGAGAATTCATTTATTCAGCAAAACATCCTGATCATACAGCAGTGGATAAAGTGTAAAGTTGTGCATCAGACCTAATGACCTAATGGTTTTATGGCATAGAAAGTTTAGGTGACTTAAGCATTTACATTGAGTCATTGTACACTTCTATTAGGCATTTGGATGTTTTCTGGGCTTGAAGGTACTTTCTGGCAGATTGTGAAGAACATGATTTTATTCAAATTCCTTCATTCTAGAGGTCCTAGAATTTAGCCTGAGCCCATAATTTCTCAAGTTCAAGGGGAATTCTTTTGCACCTCTATGATACAGTTTTGGGAGTATTGATGGCCCACTCTTATGCCATCCTCTTTCTTGGCCTTTGGGAAATATAAGCTATCTTTAACCAACGATATTAGCTTTAGACAGACAACACTGTCAGTCGGTATGTATTTTTATGGACAGGCCAATTGTAGAAACACAAGACTTCATGTTACAGCTTTATAGAACACACTGCAATTTAAGGTCTACTTTCACATTTGACAAAGACAGTACTTCATCCTTAATATCATACTCTTTAGGATGAACATGTAAGTGTTAGAGAACAAAAGGCTAATAAAAACAAGTAGCCATCAATGTTGTTTTGATATTGCTAGTGCACAAAGTTTCCTGTGAGAGCCATCCATTATAGCCAATTCCTCCAATCCATTTTACGATGGATAAAGACACACTGACAAGATCATTTCCGGTTGTAACCGAGAAGCACAGGAATGTTAGAGACTTCCTAGGTCACACCATTGGAGCTGAGGGATTCAAATCCAGATTAGTGTGGGCTAAGTGGCCCCAATTCACTCTGTGAAGTGATCCGTGGAGTGAAGACAGATTTGTGGAGTGCTCCACAACGCAAAGTTGAGTACTTCGTATTATAATGGGTAATGTGAAGTCTATTGAAAACATTGACTTGCATTACTCCACCTTCCCAAACCACTACTCCATTATTCTTATATGGTACATTGAAAACAATGTACCTCCTCATTTCTCCTTGTTTTTAAGCTCCAAATGTGAATTTTGCAGTGATTCATTGGATTTCAGGTCACATGGGCTCTAGATTGTTCTGCACAGCCTCAGTTTGGGGTAGTGTGTGTATGAAGCTGTAGGTGAGAGTCTGCTATGAGAGCTCTGTGATTCAAACTTTCTAAAAGCTGTTAAAAAGCCTTTTGGGGTCATTTGTTTTGCTGAAACTTTAGTTAATCGATTATAGGAAACCCTCCTGCGCTTATATCATCTAGCGTTATTGCTTGTGTGTGGATTTTGAATGTTAATATACAATATTCAGTCTGTGTACTGAGAGACAGTGGAAGTGTGCTTTGGGGAGGGGCGTATCTGTGGTGTAGGTAGGTTAACTTGAGAAAAGATAGAGCTTTCTGTTTTGGTGATATTTTTCTTGTATAACTGTGTTAATGTACACAGTAATATTTTCAATAATTTTGCCATTTGTTTGTTGATTGTTGTGGTGCCGCAGTGCATAATTTTAGTTTGTTTAAAATATGTGGTTATATTACTGAAGTTTTCAATTTGCTACATACATTACTTAGTGTGTGTGTGAGTATGTGTGTGACGTGTGTCATAAATCAGACACCTTTGTTGTGCCACATAATTTCAGCAATGTGAACCTGCTATGCTATCTACTGCAGCTGTGTAATTTTTGTATTTTTGTGGTATCTTTACTAGTACTAGTACTAGTGACTGTTACTGCAGCAGTGCAATACACTGCCCCCCACGGCCTGCTCCAACCGCAAAATGAATTATTTTCCATATTTTTGAATTTCTGATGGTGAGCATTTATTAGGTGTTGTGCCATTGCATCAGCATCTCTTCAGTGTGCAGCGCAATCTTAATCTGTCTGTGCATTTGCATCTCTTTAGAGCCCAGTCTCCATCAATAACTTAAGTCACAGTTGTTTCTTTGGCTTCCTTCAGACTACTGAACAGGTGTGGTGTATAATTCTACATGAACATTGTACTCATTAATATGCATTTTAAGTTGGGACCATTATCACGAGTCATTCGTCATACAACTCATGTTCTTCATCATCACGGACGGTCACAAATGCAGTCACAAATCATGATTTATGATCATGTCACGATTCACAAAATTAATATTTTTAATAGTCACTTGGATGTATTGTAAGCCTGTTTTGTAGTATCTCTCCATGCTTCACCACTCCTCCATGGTACTCATTAATGTGTTTTTAAGTCGGGAGTTTTGTGTCACACCTCGGCGGGGAGGGGGCCGGGAAGTACATCTGTACATTACTGCATTTCGTCATCATCACGGTCACAAATGCAGTCACAAATCATGATTTACTATCATATCATGAATCACAACATACATTTTTTAATAGTTACTTGCATGTATTTTAAGCCTGTAAGAAAAATAAAATTTACAGAAAGAGCAAATTAAGTAAAAAGAGTACAGAAAAGACAAAAAATGTAGCTTTTAAAAAGCTGTTGGGTCTAAATCAAAATTTAAATCTCCTCCTCTCTGATCTCAAAGTATCAGCAGTCACAACACACACTACTCTCTCTTCATCCACACAGGAGAAAGTAAAAGTGTCTGCTTGTATGACTCACTTTCTTCCTGCCTAGCTAAAGAGCATGTGGCTTACAGTGTTGTAAGCCATGTGATGTGGGGGCTGCCAAATCTGAAACACCATGGGTCATTTAGAATCATAATGTGGGAACGAAAGTCCATTAAAACCATGACTTTGCCTTTTACTTTGCATTGCCATTCTGTCTTAATGTGAAGTGGTAATGACAAGGTGAAGTGAGCACTTTGCTTTCCTGCCCATGTAGCAGAGTGGCAACGCAAAGGCCCACTTTCACGCTCACTTCCGGCGGAATTTAAATTGCTACTTCTCAATCCAAATCTGATGGGGTCCAGATTCACTGCATGGTGTTAACCTTTACTGGTTCCATGTCATCTCAGAGACTGCAAAATGATGATAAGTATAACAGCAAGTACACATTGCCAAAACCAAAACAGCGATGAACACTATAACGAAGGGAAAAGAGCTAGAGGGTCCAAACATTATGTGTGTCGGATGATATTTATCTACTTTTTATGAGTGGGACTTTGCCTCACACACCCCAAAATTAAAATAACCAACTCTGGGGGGCACATTTCGAGGAGAGGGATAAACTCAAGGAAGGAATGCAACTTGGGAAAGGGAACAGAAGTCAAGGGTAAAACGGTGGTGGGGACAATGTCAAGGAATGGAACTTACAAAATAAAAAATAAATAAAATTAAACAACCCCCAAATAAAACATAAAATAAGACACTCTAGGGAGTTCTGAACCCAGGTCCACCAGCGCCAGTAGTGGTGACTGCAGCCAACATGCCAACAAGCAGCTGGGAACTGGCATACCCAGCAAAGCCCCATAACCCTATGTAGCTGACACTGCCTCTATATACACACCCTCATTACTCACTGACATTCACTATTCTGTGACTCTTGCCATTCTTTCACGGACACTATTCCTATAGGAGCTCAAACTGAGTCACTAGTTTGAGTCGCTCATATCATGGGACACCACTTTTACTGTATCTTTTATGGAGCCCTGTTCATCTAATTCTGGTTCCCATGTATATCTTAAAAGCCTTCTTTTTAAATGTTTTCTTCTATTGCTTCCTCACTTGCTTGTTTAGCTAAAGTGGCTTATTTTATTTAGTTTTTGATGTACTTGCACATTCTATGCTTGGTGGCATCCATTACTGTGCCTTTAATTGCCAGTCAGTTTTTCTCTGCCACTCTATTCTCCAGCTGTTTTTCTATTATGTACTTCATTTTGACCAAGCCAATTTTGTTAAAGCCAGGGACTACAGTGCTAGATTTCAACTGCTCAGATCTGAGTAAAATGTAAAACTTAGTGGGTTTGTGGTTGCAGTCCAATGGTGTACTATACTGTATTATATTGTATCTGATAATGTCCTGATTTGAGATTAGCATGTCTAAGGTTGCTTACCTCTGGTTGATTGTTGCTCCCATTGTATAAGGAACTTATACCCTACTCTTTCTTGGAATAGTTGTCATTTTTCTTATTGTCATTGGAATAGATAAGGAGTCCTTATAATTTAGTGTATGTTGTATTTACATGCATGCCCTTCCTTCCTTATGAAATGTGGGGAAGACATGATGGATGTTGAGTCTGTCTGACCTCTAATTACTATATTACAATGTTAATGGTGTTTGCAGAACAAATAAATGGGTCATCCCTGTGAATGATATTTTGGCAGACAGTACAGTGTTTGTAATAGCATTTGCAGAATAAATTACTGAAAAGAAAGGCTTGTCACTAAAACCTTCATTTTGCTTTGTAAAAGAAAAAGAAAACTGTAGATCTGACCCAGAGAATCAGCAGGACCATGTTTCATACTGTATGTAACTGATCCCTGCTTTATACCTTTGATGTCTGGGTCATGCTACAGAGGTAACACTTTCAGACTCTGGGGGAAGAAGTAGGGACACTTGGTACATGAATGCCTCCACATCAGCTCAATGCTGTGAACATCACAGTGTGGGTGACCTTATGGAGCCTGCCTGGCCATGGCTAAAGAAAGATGCTAAGAGGTATCTCTGCAGCTTATATAGGATGGTGATGGGTGAGTCCATGGGAAAAGTAAGTCCAATTAGGTAGATGAGTTAGCTGCTTCTACCATATATTTAAGAAGCAACTCTCTTGCCTCTAGCTATACTTCTGACTGAGAATCTTGCTTCTGAGTAGTTTCTCCATCAAAAAGGATGTGCTTGTACATGACTGGTCTGTCCATCCTATGTGGAGGAGTTTCACCAGTCTGCTTTATAACATGGAGGGGGGAGAATGTTTGTTCACATGCATGCTACCTTAGGTTTCATGTTTGATGCACAGTGCTACAACTGTTCTGTGAATGTTCTTACTCAGGAGTTGTAGAATGCTGTGGGAGGCATCACCATACCCTTAGTTCCAATCTCTGTGTAATTTAACAAAGGAAATATAATTCTTACTCCTAGCCTCTTCTGGTTCCTTCCCTCATCCCAGATCCTGCTACCAGATTATGCATTTTTTATTATGGCTTTTATATCTTTTAGCCACACACCATCCCTTTAAACTCATGTGGCCAACCAGTTACATCCATTACTAGCCTCCTGAATTATAATAGAGTAGGGTATTTTCCTCTGCTGTCTTGACCAACATTCCTCCAGATCAGAAAACAGAATCATGTAGCCAAACCTAAGTATGCACCTGAAATGAGCCATCTGTTAGTTTGTGAAAGGTATTCTACTAATTTATGCTGGGGATACCTATAATGTATATACCTCCCCTGCTTTTTGAATCTATTTGGAATGTAATTCAGGCTCCAAATGTGATTTCTCTGGCTATAGTATTGCTATGGGGCACGGGGACAACAGAATGAAGCATGTGACAAACCATGTGTGTGTACACATCTCTCATTCTACCCCAGGAATTTATTCATGAAATGACTTAGTTAGAGAGTGGGGCTCTTACTCTCTGAGAACTGCTGAACTAGAAACAGTTTTGTTGCTTATGTACAGTAAGTATCATAGCATTTTCTTTACAGTGCTTTCAGTAATTAAATTGGCATGACATTCCAAGTTCCCCAGTTTTTCCACATTGTGCCATATGTTTGATTTCTGTCACAATTACATTTTATTGTGAGACTATTTTAATTATTTTACTTTGCATTTTGTCATAAGATATTTACAACTTTTCTGAGAATTTCAATGTAATGTAGATAAGCTCAAAGCTGCCTGATTTATATCTGTTACATTTAAACTAATACATTTTCTGTGAAAATAATGCTTTTTTCTGAAACTTATACATGCAGACTGAAAGCAACAAACAATATACACAATAACACCAATACATCTTCACCAGAACAAATGCACTCATACTAAAATTAATACATTGTCATTAAAACAAATATATGTTTACTCCATACAATACATTTCTATTGAAATTAATACATTTTCACTAAAACCCATATAGCATAGCAATATAAACTCAAGCATATTTACTGTGAACAATACCATATATATAGTCTGTGCAAAATACTTTGTTAATGCATCAGTTAGGGTTATTCTACAACAAAAGTGATGAAATTTGACATTAGAGCTCCCACCCTTGCACCCACCTCACCACACCCACCCACCACCCACCAACAGGCATCGGGCATGCATTGGGGTAATAGGGAACTCGCCCCATCCCATGTGTAAACAAGCTGAGGTGGTGCAGTGTAGGAGAATGGGGTGAGAGTTCGGCCAACAACCTCAACGCACACCCCAATGCCTGCTGGTGGGGGGCAACGTGGGGTGCAAGGGCTGGGAACCCTAATGTTGAATTTCATTGCTTTTGTTGCTGTAGAATAACCTAGATGCCTGTTGGTGGGGGTGGAGTGGAGGTGGGTGTAAGGGTAGGAACCCTAATGTCAAATTTCTCACTTTCGCCATTGTAGAATACCTTAACTGATATATTAATTAAGTTTTTTGCATAGAATTTCCTTACTTTTTAAGAAAGAATAGAAAAGTAGAAAGTTGCACAAGCTGGTTGGAGTGCTGGGTCCTTGGGCTCTTCACTCCCACCAACTTGTAAGCGCGAGCCACATTACACACCTAATGACTAAAAAGTACATTGACAACACCACAGCCAGCCACCAAACAAATGTTAATGTAGTAGAACAATAGAAAATGCTGTCTGCAAAAGTAAACTGCAGCACAATATCCCCCAAAATATATTGTCTGACACATAAACACTGCAATTTACATCTACAGACATGCTGTCAGCACCTCCAGATTTCAAGTAAAAAGACCAAACCATGTCCAAGATATAACATGTCAAAGTTTGAGATTTTCATTTATCAGAGTGGCACAGTTCCACACCTGTTGACATTTAACACACACTACAACTGAAAACCATATCCATGACACTAAGGCTAGCTATCCTATTAATTTGAAGCCACCACCACAAGCAAAACGCTGTCCGTAGTATGTAAACTGCACTATGCCATATCTCTGCCAAATTGTTTTCCTCCTACATGTAAGCACTGTAATTAACATCCAAAGGATATGCGATAAACACCTCCAAATTTCAAGTAAAAGACCAAACTGTGTCCAAGACATAACATGTCAAAGTTTTAAATTTTCATTCGTCAGAGTGGCACAGTTCCACACCTATTGATATGTAAAAGACACAAGGACTGTAAACTACATCCATGACAGTAAGGCTAGGTATCCCATCAATTTCAAGCCTCCACCACAAGCAAAATGCTGTCCACAGAACATAAACTGCACAACGCCATATCTCTGCAAAAAAAAATTTCTCACACTTAAACACTGTAATTAACATCCACGGGACATACCGTAAACACCTCCAAATTTCAAGTAAAAAGACCAAACCGTTTCCGAGATATTTAATATCAAAGATTAGTAAAATGTCCCTATCTATTCCATTATAAAAATCTGGCCATCTTATCCTATTTTGCAATCAAAGATCACGATCAAAGAATCTCTACTAACAAAGAATTTGCAGGCTTGTGATCAAAGAATTTGCAGGGTCATGAACAAAGAATTAAAAAGTAATAAATCAAAAATTTAAGGAATTGCAGTAAACTATCACCATGGTTCGACAGAATGAAGCCCCTGAAAAAACAAACCCTTGTTTGACTTCCTAGGGCACCCTCGGCTGAGAAAATAGATGTTTAAATTGGGCCATCTCGTCCCTCACTCGTGATGCATGATTGCTATCAAAGAATCTCATGTTCAAAGAATTTGCAGGCTCACAATCAAAGAAATTTCACGCTCATGATCAAAGAATAAAAATGGTGAAACTCGATTTTTCTCCGATTTGAAGCAAACCAATGCCATGCCTCGATAGAATGAAGCCTCCTGAGAAAACCCACTCTCATTGTGTCTACAGGCCACTTCTGAGCTGAGATATTATTAGTGTTTGTAGGTCAGGATGCAAGATCGCGATCAAACAATCTCACGATCAAAAGAATTTGCAGGCTCAGCGATCAAAGATCGTTAGCGAGCCATGAATTAAGATTTTAAAAGCTTGCAACTCTATTTTTTGACCAATTTGATGAAACAATAGATCGTAGCCCCTGAGTAAACTCCATCTAAGTTTTACTTCAGAAGTGACCCTGAGCCGAGATATTTGTGTTTTTCTGATTGTAAATTAAAAACAAGATGGTGGACCTCACGATCACAGAATTTTGAAAATTCTCCGGACAAAGATTTTGAACTGCGAGGCTGCAAATTCTGATCACCAGGTGGGACCAGATGGCCAGAACCCCATCTCTTTGTGTGCAAAACATACATATAAATTTTCCCATTGACTTATAATGGAAACTTAAAGTGGCATAACTTTTGAATGCCTTAATATTTTTTACCAGATGAAAGCGCATGTTTGGCCACCAAAGTTCTTTCAAATGAGCTATCTCCAAAGGCAGTTTGCCATATGATGACCATGCAGGACCTCATCCAATATCCCAAAGCTGCCTCCAAAAATAGATAATTTTGCATTTTCAGTGTTTTCGTATGCAAAGACCGTAAGTCTGACTGAAATGCAATTTGGCAAATCAAGAGATCTATCATGCCACCGCCGATTCCAAATTTAAGGTAAATCCATTGAATGGGTCCAAAGTTATTAACGCTCAGACTTTTGACTTTAGTATGTAAGTGACCGCTGAACCTTTAACTATAGTGGCGCGACTGGCATACTATAAGAATATCTATCTATATATAATATATATACATATATATATAATATATATATATATATATATATATTACCAATGTATGCTTTTACTCAAGTCAATATTTATCTACTGGGACCAATACATATTTTCTAAAATGAAGACATTTTACCTCAAACCAATACAATTCCACGCTATCCAGTACACATGAAAACTGATGTATTTATATTTAAGCAAATATATAATTAAATGAATGTAAATGAATGACTGTTAATCCAAATAATATACTGCAGTTAAATGAAAACCAATACAGTATATTGAAGCTCTGAGACACAGCAGGGTGTGGCTCGTAATGCAATAATCTTATGACCAGATTCATTGTGAGGCACATGGACTGCAGCACCTGGAAGGGTGTTAATCATATAATAACCTAAACCTAGTGTGCCTTATTGTCCATGTTTAACATATACACTGTGAAACTATTTTAAAAATCAGAACTACTTTTTAATTAAATATGTATTTTCTTTACTAGTAAAAGGAGTTTCAACCTACCTGTCAATCATCTGTATTTTCACGTACTGTACTATAAAACTGTCAAAATTTGACTACAGTTTTATTTTATGAGTTAAGCCACAGCTGCAGCAAAACACAAATCAGTGGTCACACTGGACAAAACAGTTGACACAATCAGTGAAGGTCTAGGTTACCTGAGTTCACATGACGGTGACCAGGTGATCAGCTGATTAAAAATGACAGTGTATAAATTGCAGCAGTTTCATATTGCAGATTCAGGTTATCTGAGTTAACATTTGTTGTGTTATATGAATATGTTCATCATGTCTTTGCATCAATGGCTGTCTCATTCTAAACCACAGAAAGGAACATAAAACAGATGGTAGCTTTCTCCCTCCACAAGTTATTTATCAGCCGAAACTGTAAATTATCACCCAGGATACAGTTTCACAGACAACTGGTGTATAACCACAGAAAATGATTGGGCAAACATTGAGACAAAGCCGGTCTTTATTGATTAAATCTTTGTGCCTTGTATAGAGTCCATAAAGGAGAAAAGAAAGACTTGCAACAGGAACAGCACTCCTTTAGATTATTGAACTTTTCAGAGCACACATGACTGAACCTGTCCTCGAAAACTTGGATTTGACATCATTCCTGTTTTGTGCTAGCATCATGTACTGATATGCTACAACCGCTTGACCTTACAGTTAAAATAATGTTCAAGGACTTTATGAAAGAGCAGTTCACACAATGGTATGCGGATCTTATTTCTAATCAGCTTAGACAAGGAACACCAACATTTGATGTCAAGGTAGCCCTGCCAATGACCGCACTGAAAACAAAGCATAGCTGCATTCAGCAAGTTATGTGCCTGATCCAATGACTGAATCAATGGATTCAGACAGTCAGGAATTTTCATCACTCACACTGAATGCCCTCAACAAAATTGTGAGTGTATAAAAGTTTCATTCATGATTACTTAACGTGAACAATTAGGCTGATGAACTTTGAGACTTCTGAGACTGCTCTGAAACTGTTGTTATCAGACTGGAGATTACAGTGTCAGCAGTCACTATACACTCACAATTTACGATGTGTGCTCAGTGTAGCAGGGTCTTTAACTTTAACTTTAATAAAGGTTTTGAAAAATAATACTTTATTCAAAGTACTTTCTTTCATTTACCCAGTGGCATGGTAGCAGCATTGTTGTGGTGGATGCAACTTAAAAACAGCATTATACTGAGTGGTTTAGATAACTGTAACTGTCAATATTAAAAGCAAGTTTAATTTTGCTTGGGTGTCACATCCGTGAATATAGTGAAATTAAATCATCATTAAACATTAACAATTCTACAGTATTCAGTAGATATAATATTTGTTTACATCAATGGCTGTCTCATTTCTAAACCACAGAAAAGGGAACATAAAACAGATGGTAGCTTTCTCTCCACAAGGAGCGGACAGGATCAGTTGTGTTCCAGGACAGTAGCTGCTGCTTGTTGTTTTACAGGGTTCTTGTGGATTTTACTTGGTAGAAGGTTATTTCTTTGTGTTTTTAGTGAAGCTGATTGAATTGAGACCTGTTTCCTTTGGCGACAAACATATTTTGGGGGCTTTGGGTTGAATTTTGATTCATTGTTGCTGACTTCAGTAGCTGCAAAGATTACTGCATAGTGAGGAACGGTGTAAATGGTCTGGCCAGGTCTCACTCAGCTAGTTGACTGGAGGCAGAGCTGAATCAGGTTTGTGGTGATGGCTGCTTTGTCTCCTCAGAAGGAACTGGAAGGGGACAGGATCAGTTGTGTTCCAGGACAGTAGCTGCTGCTTGTTGTTTTACAGGGTTCTTGTGGATTTTACTTGGTAGAAGGTTATTTCTTTGCTTTCTTACTTCTAAGGGGCTAGCAGGGTATTGTTGTGGGGCTGTTGGAAGTTTGAAAACTGATTTGTGGCTGTAAGTGGGCTCATTTGTTGGATGTTTCACTGTGTAACAGGCTGTGCTGGTGGAGGCCTATTTCTTCTGATTTAAAACCTATTTGGTGGGATTTGTGGCCTAGGTATTTGGCTGCTGGGCTTGGACGGGAGACACAGGACAACACTCTCTCTTGAGTCGGGTGTCTGCCCAAGACCACCCTCCCACCCCTCCTCCCTAGAGTTCTGCTAATTTATAGGGGAACACCTGCCCTGCAATTGGAGGAAAAGGCTGCAGGTGCAGCTCATGCAGTTCTAGCTGCTGGGGTTGGAGTTAAAGGCTGGGAGAGAGGAGCTTAGGGAGTTGCTCATTTCCTTATAAGTTTACATGTTGTACTGCACCTAGTAACAGGGTTACCGGTGTACTGTGGGACTGTATCTAAGATTAGTGGGTGACCTGATTAGGCAGTAGGGTTGTATCTTGGACAGGGAGGGACATGGTGGCTCACCCAAGGAAACCTACTTGAAGGGGATGGAACCACATGGCATTAGGGCCGCATCTTTGGGAGGGTGGTGGGGTGCACAGGGTGTGGAGCAGCCATGATACTGGACTGGGCTTGGAAGTTTGGTGGTTGCCCAGTGTGCTACCAGCTGGCACAGCTTAGGGAGGAGGTTGCAGGGATTAGGAGACAGCTGGGGAAGGGGAGGTATAGTGGGGGAAGGGGCAGGGGATCTCCCACAGGGTTACACCAAGCACTGGGGCAGCAGCATAGGAAAGGAGTGCAGGAGAATACTCAGGGGTCACATAGGGACCCTGGCAGTGGGGTCCAAAGGACACTACCAAGGAAGCAGGCAGAATTGGGGACCTCACAAAGGAGGGACAGAGGGACAACATTCTCAGGGAAGTAGGCAGATGGCCAGGGCTGGACAGAAGGAAGCAAGGCAGGGAGGTGGATCAGATCTTACACTCAGTAACCGCTTCAATTCTCTTCTTCTGCTCGAGGATGAGGGGTGATGTAGCCATGACAGGGGTGGTTAGAGATGGAAAGGAGTGGGGCAGGAGGCAGGGGTCGATAGCAGGAAGAACAGGGGAACCTGGAATGCAGGAAAATGGGGAGCAGTGAATCAGAGCAGGAGGGGCAGGAGGAAGAGGGAGGAAAGCGCAATGAGAAGGACCAGTTGGGAGGAAGGTAAGGAGAAGGACCAGAAGTACAAGGAGGATTTAGTAAAGGGAGCTGAGGGTTTAGGCCAGGGAGCACAACAAGCAAGGAGGGACTAAATGGAGACAGCAAGGAAGGGAGGATGAGCCAGGCTCGTTTAGCAGATGGGGAGAAGGACCAGTTGAGCAGTGAGGGGAGTTAGCAAGGTACAGAAGGATACTCAGGAGGAGGAGAGCATAGGATTGGAGGAGGGGTGGTCAGGGTAAATAAGGAGGGGTGGCATGTGGCACCAGATAGGGAGGAACAAGGAACCGGTTGGGTGGAGGGGCCAGTAGGGATGAGGGACATGGAAGGGGGGGAATGGAGGAAAAGGAGCGTCAGAGTGCTCCGTTGGGGGATTCTATGATCAGGGTATCAAATGGGATAGGGAGGAGAAGCCTAGCCAGTTAGAACAAATGCTTCCCTGGAATAACGGTGCACAGGGCTAAGCCCGAGGTATATCAGCTGGCAAAGGATTGTGGGGGTTCCCGGACATACTGGTCCACCTGGTACAAATGACATTGAGGGAAATAGCGAAGCTGAGATACAGGCAAGATTCAGGGAGCTTGCCAGGGTCTGTCATGACATAGGATGCACATTTTCCTTCTCAGAAATCCTGCCGTGCCAAGGGCTAATAGGGAGCACAAAAGGAAGATTAGGAGATAAACCAGTGGCTCAGGGAGTGGTGTGAGGCCAGAGGGTATGGGTTGATGGGGATTGGGGAGACCTGGGAGGATAAGGAGCTGTATGCTGGAGATAGACTCCATCTCAATTTGGAGGGAGGGAATCCTTAAGTTGAAATGAGAGGTTCATTGGTGAAAAGTGGGGTTTAAACTTGTGAAGGGGGAGGGATGGGAGAAAAAGGCTGTCAAGGGGGTGCCGATAAAAGGAGGGGACTTGTCTCCACTCTGGGGAGTTGGAGGATTGGGAAAAGGCTGACTGGTAAAGTGCAGACCAGGGAAAACAGAATCCTCATGGGAACACGAGCAGGGGAAATGGAAGTATAGGGAAAGGTGGAAGGTAGTCCTGCTAAATGCCAGAAGCTTAGGAAATAAAATGCCTGAGCTCCAGGCGATGCTAACTGAGGGAGCAGTAGATGTGGCAGTGGTCACTGAGACCTGGGCCACTGCAGGACACGACTGGGACCTGAACCTGGAGGGTTACACTATGTTCAGGAAGGACAGGGGAGGGAAGGGGGAGGGGTAGCAATGATGGTCAAAAACTGCATTGGCATAGGGGAGTAGAGGAGCAGCGGGAACCATGGAAGCAATTTGGTCACCTTTGATAACAAGAGGGGGCAAGAGAGTAAAAATAGGAGTGGTGTATAGACCCCTGCCCTGGCGGAGGAGCTGGAGGAGAGTCTGGTGGCAGATGTTGGGAGACACTGCAGACTGGGCAGAAGAATGGTGGTGGTGTTGGGGACTTAAACATGCCAGGAACAGACTGGGAGACTATGACATCTTCTGTGACCAGGGAACAGAGGTTGTTGGATGTCTTTCAAGGCGCGTTCCTAACTCAGCAGGTGGGGAACCGACCAGGGAGGCACGGGTACTGGATGTGGTCCTGGCAGACGTGACCAGATTAGGGGCCTGGAGGTAAGGGACCCGTTGGCAGGGAGTGACCATGCCATGGTCTGGTTCTGCCTGGACCTAGGAGGGCTAGAAAGCTGCACAAAGATGGAGGTAACTGACTTCAGGGGAACGGATTTTAAGGAAATGGGAAGGATCCTATGAGCATTTGGATGGGATTAGGTCAGACATGGACGCTGATAGTAGGTGGGAAATCATCAGGAGAGGGGTGCAAGATGCTACCAGCACCTGTGCAAGAGTAAGACAAAAATGCGGTAGGGCCGAAAACCCTGCTGGTGGACCAGGGAGGTCCAGAGGTGGTGCAGGGAAAGAAGGCAGCCTATAGGCAATTCAAGTGCTCAAGGGTGAAGGGATCAAGGGGAGTATGAGCTGATTGCTAGAAGGGCCACTAGGGTGGTGAGGGCAGCAAAGGCAAGGAAGGAGCAGAAGCTGGCCAGGGAAATCAGGAGAGGGAACAAGGGTTCTTTAGATACATTGGGACAAACGAAGGGTGAAGGGGCAGGTTAGCAGGATTAAATCAGGGAGAGATGGGCACAAGACCCGGGGAGCAGGCTGAGGTACTAAATGAGTACTTCACCTCAGTTTCCACCAAGGAAAATGGGGTGCTGCATCATACATGGGAGGAGACAGAGATACTGAGGAGGGGAGGACCCTTACCGATCGGGCGGGTCTGGGAGAGGGAGGCATCAATAGCAGGAGGGGAGGGCTAAGCAGGGAGAAGAGGTACTGGAAGTGGAAATCACAGCAGTGAGAGTGAGGAAGCCTCAGCTCCCTTAAGATGGAGAAAGCACCGGGCGGATAAATTACATCCCAGAGTGCTGAAGGAACTTATGGATCTCCTGGCGAAACCCCTAGCGGAGCTTTTCACCATCTCTCTGAGGACAGGGTGGGTGCCCCAGGACAGGAAGGTGGTGCATATGGTGCCCATCCACAAGGGGGATCAAGGGAGGTGGCAGAGAACTACAGGCCTGTCAGCCTGACATCAGTGGTGGGCAAGGTGATGGAGGGCATTGTCAAGGAGAGGCTAGGGGGACCTGGAAAAGTCAGGGTGCCTGGACGATAGACAGCATGGATTCATCTTGGGAAATCATGTCAGACAAACCTTGTGGAGTTCTATGACTGGGTGACGAGTGCCTTGGACCTTGCAGACCAGTGGACGTCCTCTTTCTAGATTTCAGCAAGGCATTTGACTCTGTTCCTCACATGGGCCTGTTGGATAAGCTGGGAGAAATGGGGTGGGGAACCAGATGATCAGATGGATAGGCAATTGGCTCCATGACTGGACCCAGAGTGTCGTAGTTGGCGGGATAGTCTCATCCCCAAAGAGGGTCATTAGTGGGGTCCCACAGGATCAGTCCTGGTCCCTCCTGTTCAACGCCATGTCTCTGACATAAGGACAGGAATCAGGAGTGAGATGAGTCTCTTTGCAGATGACTCAAAACTGGGGTGGTGGTGGATGGGGAGGAGGGGAGGTGGCCCTACAGGGGACCTGGAGGCTCTGGAAAGATGGTCTAGAAAGTGGAAGCTGAGGTTCAATGCAGGGAAATGCAGGTACTCCACCTGGGGCAGAAACCTGGGCCAAGTGTACACCCTGGGGGAAATGCTACAAGTCTCGATGGCTGAAAGGGACCTGGGGTGGTGGTGTATGTCAAAATGAACAACTCGGAGACTTGTAGGAGGGCAGCAGCCAAGGCCAACAGGATGCTGGGATGCATCGCTAGGGGATCACCTCCAGAAGGAGGGAAGTGGTGCTCCCTCTATAACTGCTTGGTGAGGCCACACCTTGAGTACTGCATGCAGTTTTGGAGGCCACACTTAAAGAGGGACATTAAACTCCTGGAGAGGGTCCAGAGGAGGCAACCAAAATGATTTGGGGCTTGGGGACAGGACCTATGAGGAGAGCTCAAAGAGCTAAATATGTACACATTGGAAGAGAGAGGGACCGGGGGACATGATAGAGGTCTTTAAGTACATGAAGAGGGTAAATAGGGAGGAACAGTCAGGGTGCTTCGAAGGAAGGAGGAGGGGCCACTAGAGGGCATGGGTGGAAGCTGGAGGGAAAGATTCAGGGAGAAAGGAGGAGGTGCTACTCACTGAGAGGGTGGTGGAGCCATGAAATGCACTACCTAGGGGCTGGTGGAGGCAGAGACGGTGGAGGGCTTCAAGAGGGGCTGGGACAGGGACAGGGAAGGGTTCTGGAAGAAAATCAAATGCAGCAAGAATATCTGGAACTGGGAAGGAGAAGCCAGAGAAGGCGTAGGGAGCAAGGTCAGCACCCAGGGCGGGGCTGACCAATCGAGCAGACTCGAAGACCGTTAGGCCTATTCTGCTGGCATTTTATATGTTAGTATGTAATACAGGAATTCAAACTCTGCAGAAATCCTCTGGCAAAATTTTCACCCCTTAAACACAACAAAAGACCTAATATGGAGTCAAGGGCCTAGACTTCTAAAGGGTAATGCAGGGTTTGCATCAAGCCCTGCACCAGACCTATTATTACCAAAGCTGCAGCATTGCTGAATGCTGCTACTACTCCTGATTTTGAATCGTTGGTACATTTGCAACAGGTTACCCAATTTATGGCAGCTGCAGCAAAGTTCAGCTTTGTGAACACTTATTCGCCATAAGACATGGAAAAATTCTTTAGATTACCCCAGGCCTTGCACCATATATTTGAAGCACCTGGGGTTAGCGGCACTTTTAGTTGTTTGAAAATCTGGCCCCAGGTCTCATGATTATACAGTATGTGGCAGAAAATGCAGAAAAGACAGATATTACCCTAGAAACATAGAAACATAGACTTTGATGGCAGATAAGGACTGCTTGGCCCACCTAGTCTGCCCATTTCACAACCTAGAGGATAAGCTGCAGATCCTATTTAACCAACAGCCTATTTTTTCCTACCTCACAAAAATTGCCTTATGTCTGCCCCATGCATTCTTGAATTCTCCCACTGTTTTAGACCCCACAACCTCCTCAGGAAGGCTGTTCCATGCGTCCACCACCCTCTCTGTGAAAAAATACTTCCTCACATTGCCCCTGAGCCGTCCCACCCATTATCTTCAAATTGTATCCACTTGTTCTCGCACATCTCTTTTTCTGAAAGATGCTACCCTCTTGGACTTTGTTGATTTCACTGAGGCACTTAAACGTTTCTATCATGTCCCCCTCCTTTCCTCAAGGGTATGCATATTAGATCCTTTAGTCTCTCCTCGTATGGCTTCTCTTGCAGACCCTGCACCATTTTAGTTGCCCTTCTGAACTTCCTCCATCCTGTCTATGTCACTGCGGAGATGGGGCCTCCAGAACTGGATGCAGTACTCAGATGGGGTCTCACCAACTGTCTGTGCAGGGGATAACAACTTTCTGTTTTCTGCCAGTGATGCCTCTCCTATACATCCCAGTGTCCCCCAGCCCTCCTGTCTTCTCACTTTGCTTGCCAACCTTAAGGTTGTCTGATATGATTACCCCAGGTCCCTTTCCATTTTTGTTGTTGTTACTAACCCCCATTGTGTAATCTTCCCTGGGTTTTTGTTTCCCAGATGCATTATTTTGCACTTCTTTGCATTGAATCCAAGCTGACATACTTCTGACCATTCCTCCAACCTTGCCAAGTTCCTTCTCATCCTTTCCACCTCCTGTTGCAGATCTTTGTATCATCTGCAAAGAGGCATATTTTCCTTCCAGTCCTCTGCAATACCACTTATAAAGACATTAAAAAGGACTGGACCCAGTACTTCAACCCTCATGGTACCCCGCTAGTAACCTCTTTCTTCAGAGTGGACTCCATTTACATAACCTTCTGTGTCCTGTTGTCCAGCCAATGTTTTACTCTGCTACCATCCTGGGACACACTCCCAGGCTGGTTAATCTGACCATTAATCTTGTGTGGGACTGTGTCAAATGCCTTGCTAAAGTCTAGGTATGCCATGTCCACAGCCCCTCCCTGGTCTACTACTTTGGTCACCCAGTCAAAGAAATCAATTAGATTCATCTGACATGACCTTCTCACTGTGAATCCATGCTGCCTTGGGTCCCAGTGCCCCACTGGCTTCTAGGTACTCAACAATTCTTTCCTTCAGAAGTGATTCCATCACTTTCCCTACCACAGAGGTCAAACTGACAGGTCTGTAGTTTCCTGCCTCTGTCTTGGTCCCTCTTTGTGAAGGGGAATCACATCTGCCTTCCTCCAGTCCTCAGGTACCACACCATCCTCCCATGGCAAACTAGTAATGATGGTAGGTTAATTTTTCATTGGCATCAAAGGAATACTAGAAAATAAAACTATGAATACTACTGTATTTCATTTTTAAACATGTTTACAATTGCAGCCAAATACATGACCAAATAATTCCTGAAATTTCTGTGATATCTTGAGAGATATTCCCTGCCTGTCTTTAGTACCACCGTGGGCCACCAAAGAGATCTCTTTAGATATATTACAAACTATCTGGAAATATCTGAATGTATCTTTGGTTGCAACTGTATTGCATAAGTAGGGATCATTAGAGTGATTTTGAAGGTGTTCTGTGTAGTAGTAGTAGTAATAGTAAATCTATTTTATTCATTAGAATAAGGACAATGTTTAATTGAGCATAGCTCATTTTCAATGAAGTCCCAGTTGTTAGAACAGTAAGCATCAGTTGCAATATAAAACAAGCATTTATCAATGCCAAACATTTGCTTGCAGGTATTTGCATTGGTGTTTGACATTTATGCAGGCTGCCCCTGTTGTATCCATGTTCCTTATGCATCCATATTCCAACAGAGTACCTCTATGCAACTCTCTTGCATCTGATCAACATTTCACCTCATACTTCTTAAGTGTCTGTCTTAGGAACAGTAACACCCTGGGCGTGCTCAAGGGTATGAGTCTGTGTTGAAACTGCACAACCCGCATTTGTAACACAGTCATTCAGTGGAATTATTTCACCAAATTTTCAACATAGGCATTTTGTCACCTCTGGTCATGAACACTGTCACTATGATTTCCTTACTGTGTACCGAACACTGATTTCCCACAGAGAACACACTGTTCTGCACCAGAAGTGTGGAAAACACATTCAGCCAGGATGTGAAAAATGACAGCTGTACTGTTCATAAGGAGATGTGGGAAAATGCAAATGTTTGAAATCTGGAGTGAAAATATGACAAATTCGAAGTTAAAAGTGCATGTGGAAACCGCGAATGCACGCTGATAAAACAGTCATTTTTGGAATTGTTGCAACAAATTTTCAACATAGGCATTTTAGGATGTCTGCTCATGAACAGTGTCACTGTGATTTTCTTACTCTGTACCGAACATGATTTCCCACGGTGATCGCTTATTGTACCTGGAAATGCGAAACACATTTCGGCCAGGATGTGAAAAATGACAGTTGTACTGGTCAGAAGGAGATGTGGGAAATGGCAATGCTGAAAATCAAGAGTGGAAATATTACAAATTCAGTAACTTACAGTGTGCATTGAAACTGCACAATGCATGCTCGTAACACAGCCATTTTATGGACTTTTGCCACCAAATTTTCAACATAGGCATTTTAGGACCTCTGCTTATGAACAGCATCACTGTGATTGTCTTACTTTGTAGTGAACACTGATTTCCAACAGTGACCGTGTATTTTGCTACGGACGTGAGAAAACACATTTCAGCCATATATGAAAAATGACAGCTGCACTATTCATAAGGAGGTGGAAATATGCCTATGTTGAAAATCTGGAGTGAAAATATTACAAATTTGTGACCTTATGAGTGTGCATGGAAACTGCACAACACATGGTCGTAAACAGTCATTTTTGGAATTTTTTGCCAAATTTGCAACATAGACTTTTGAGAGCCCACCTCATGAACACCAACACTGTTGTTTCATTAATCAGTCCCGAAAGTTGATTCCATGCAGTGACAGCAAAATCCTTCGGGACCGAATAACACCATGAATTTATGAGAAGAGGCGCAAGAGCCCCATGTTGTAAATTTGGTGCCAAAAGTTGAAAAATGGCTGTAATATCCACCTATGTTGGAAAAACCCTATTTATGCCAATATACAGCTTACTGACATTTCCTCAGTTTGCGGTCGGCTTTGAAGAGTGCAGACGTGTTCCCGGTCCACCAAAGATTTTTTTGCCAGGCTCTGGAGGTAAGTACGGGTGATAGTGGGTGTGGGAAGGTGAGTGCGCAGAGGGTGGGCACAGGTTGGTGGGGGCCAAGGACTAACCTTGGGACCGCTTTTCTTGTTTTACAGGAATTAAAAAAAGGATGCTTTTGGCATGCTGAGGTGGCTCCCAGCATGCCACTGAGGTGAGTGTGGGTGGGAGGATGGAGTGCAAATGGTGGGTGCAGTTTGGTGGGGGGTGAGGGACTCACCGAGGGACCATTTTCTTGTTTCACAGGAATTGGGGAAAAATGGATGCTGTTGGTACGGTGGTGGCGCAGCAGCCAACTACATGTTTGTTGGAGGGAGTGGAGCTCAGGATTGGGCACCCCACTAGCCATACAGTGTGTGTGCTGGGGAGCATGAGCATGCTGGGTGGGCTCCAACATTCCAACTGTTTGGTGGCACACAATCCAGATGGGGCCAGGCTTCATATTGCTTGCTCCAGCTCTTTCTTCCATTTTCTCCTGCATTCCTCTTGCTGCAAAGGCACATAAACATGTGTACACAGAGGTACACACACAGTACAGAACCACAGCCCCTTCCTTTTATCACTCAAGCTGCCAGTGCTATCCCTTAGCCTCCCCACCCTTGGAGAGGAAAGCTGTCAGTGGGACGCTCAGTTCTTCCTCCCCAACTGACCCCTGGCAGCCCTCACTCATTCCTAAACATGGGCCGCCTGTGTGGTAAGAGGTATGCACAATGTGCCTCAACCCTCTATGCCACTGGGATGGTATGAGTCACACCCTTTACAGAACTTCATGGTCATAATCAATGGATGATTAAGAAGTAGTGACCACTGGTTACTGGGCAGGAAGAGAGGAGAGTATTAGCTGAATGAGGCTCTGTTTATGTCAATAGCATTGATGTGATAGTGTCAGGTGAAGGTGTGAATAGATAACCAAGTAGCGGCTTAGTAGATGTCCATGATAAAGACATGATTCTGTTCCACCCAGGAAATGGTAACTACCTTAATGGAATAATCTTTAACCCTTCAAGGACTTGCAGAGCCTTGTCTACATATGCCTTTCAGCTAGCCAACTTCAGCCACGGGCTATGGTGGTCCAGGATGCAGGCATTCATTTATTTGATTCTTGAAATAGGAGAATCACTGTCAAACCTGCAGTGTTAGTCCATTTGGAATAGGTAAACTCTGAGTGCTCATATGATGTTGAGTGTCCTTTCAATTTTCTCTAAGGGTCCTAGGTCAAACAGTGGAACAAGATATCTTGCAACATGTGAAAGGAGAAGGTAGAAATGATGGAATAATGTTCAGGACTACTCTGTCACTTTGGAACATCAGGAATTCTGCTCTGCATGACAGTGCATGTAATTCATAGGTGCTATGTAGTATGCAAATTGCCACTTGGAACACACTTTTGGAATCAAATGTTATAGAGTTACTGAGTCCAGTGGTTCAAAAGGAGGCTTGTCCATAGCATCTATGACTATATTATTCTTACAGGGTTCCAAAATTAAGTTTTCTTGGTTGAATGCTTTTTGGTTGCCTTCAGAAATCTAATGACAATTGGTGGGAATCAGGTACAGCTCCAAAAATGACACCTCTGACTGCCCCTATAACTGCTGATTGTACTTGGAGGCAGGCTGGGGACAGTGCTTTGTCAAGACCCACCTGTAGGAAGTCCAGAATCTGAGGAATGTTGCAGAAGAGGGGTCCAGTGATTGACTTCTGCACCATCTAGAAATATGACCCAGTTTCTGTTGCAGGTACAGTTGGTGGAGTCACATCATGACTGGCGAATAATGTCTGCCATTTGTGTGGACTTTCCATGCTCTAACAGCCTCCGCTTTAACAGCTCTGGTGCTAACTTGAGGGAGTCGGGTTGTGGGTGGGTGATTGGACCTTGTGTTAGCAGATCTGGTGTGACCATCCCTTACTTTGGTTGGTCCTCTAACTTTGCCATCAAGGTGGCATACCAGGTTTGTCGGGGAATCTTGGGTGATCTGTATGATTGCACTGTGATGTCTGAATATTTCTAGACATGTGTGATGTAGACTCTGGAAAATATCTACAGAATCTACAGCATATACACTTTTGCCACTTCTTGTTCTTTGTATCTCAACTAAAATGTGGGAATTGTTTTTATTCTTGCTGCCATCAGGACAATATCAGATGGTCCACATTTGGATGTAATCTTTAGAAAGGCTCTACAATTGAGACACCACTCCCCAGATTCAGGGCCTGTTTAGCCAGACTGCTTTGCAACTGACTTTTCTTGCAAAATGTACTGCTGACAGGATACTCAAATTCATTTCTGCCCATTTGGTGAGGGGTGCTGCTTTCTTGAACATTTGTGGTCTGTTTGTGCCACCCTTTTGTTGATGTGTTTTGGTTACTGTTGTCTGTCCTTATTCGAACATGCTTTCTGGCCTCCAGTCTGTGAAAGTGTTTTATGGAAGCAACAGTGCTCTTGTTTCCAGCATGTTTATGGAAAGTTTTGCTTTCCTCTGACCATTTTCCTTTTGACATTTTTCTTCGAGTACTGCTCCACATTCCAATGAGTGTGTTTCTCAAGACTACCACTTGCTCACTGTGTGTCCCTAAACAAGCCACATTAAATACCTGTGCATAACCTCTGTATACTGTCTCTACAGTATCTCTGAGTTGTTTTAATCTTGTGTACTGCTTTGTTATACAGTTTTGTTAAAACACTATATAAAAATGTATTTCATTTCCTTTATTAGTAACTAGGTGTATGTGCACTGTGAAAGGGTTTAGGCCTAGAGCCCCACATTCAGATCCATATCTAAGAACCCCAGCTTAACACTATGCTTCAAGCTTTTCAAGTGTCCATTGAAAATATAATGACTAAAGTAGCTTAATTACTTTTGGGAGTTAATTACTGAAGTACCAGGTAATATATTTTTAGCTCCACAAGGTACCCAGTGATGTGTTGTATATTGTTCAATTATTGACATTTACTCACCTTCAACTAACCTAGTTGTATATCTTCTACATTAGCAGTGATATCTGTTATCACAATGTATAGTATATCACTTCTAGCTTATTAGAAGAAACAAGGAGAGCAATACTTCCAGATTTAAATGTCCAGCAAGTGACTGACAAATCCACCAGGAAAGGATGTACTCTGGTACTGGAAATATCTTTAATTTGATGATTTTGTTCAAAAGTCTAGATACCGAGTAACTTGGTTCTCCCCAAACTTAGGAGATCATACTCCTATAATGTGCTGTACACAGGGAACCCATTTTCTGAGTACAATTATTATGAGCATACATGAAAGATGTTTCATGAATCATGACCCAGTTAACTTTTGTGTACATTTACAACAGCAATGCTGGGACAGACTAAACTTAATCCATCATGTAAACTTAGATATAGATGATTTAACTATTACTTTTTAAAAACTATGACACACATTCTCCTGACAAAGTGCTCTGACTGAGGGTAACATAAACAACTGTCCCTTGGTTTCTCACACCTATGCTCCAGTTTTGTGGCTCACATTGCATTGAGTTCTTTTTAATTCAGGTGTGAAGGGTCAATGATTCTATGAAGAAAATTTTTAGAATTAAAGATTGATTATGTGGAAAAGCTAATATATCAGCTAACACAGTGGACTGGAACCATTAAAAACGAAGTAATCAGTGTAAATACCATAATGAAATCAAAAGAACTTACTATAAAAACATAATTGCAAATTTTCCACAACCAAAAGTATTATTGAGACATAATCAAAGAGCTACAGAATATAGGTTAATCATATCTCAAAATTAAGTTTATACAGTGGATGTACATGGAGAATCCTTCAGTTCCAAAAACTGCTGACACTCAAAATAAATACTTTTCTACAATTTCTGATACTGGTTCCCAGATGTGCTGAGTAAAATCCCAGCAATAAAGCAATAAAGACGCACCAGATAACTTTCTCAGTACAGTATAGCCACTTCTAGGCAATTTTAATCATGATGGAAATGTGAAAGAACAAGTGTGACTCCACAGGACTTGAACACAGGCCCCTGGCATACCGTGCCAGTGCTCTAACCACTGAGTTATGGGGATCAGTAAGTAAGAGGTCTATGGGCTTTCCTTTCAGGAACACACATTCCTTTCAATGTGTTGCATAACCTGCAACTCAGGCACAATGTCAGAGACACCAAATAACTTTCTCAGTATAGTAAAAGCACTGCAGGCAATTTTAAATCATGACGAAATGTGAAAGGAAAATACAATAAAAGGATGTAGTATTGGATTGTGCCTCCCACTATTTTTATTTACAAATATAAAAGTTGAAGAAGTGGTCACAGAAATTTAAAAATAATAAATATTAATTCCTATGACCTAAATAGTATTGAAGATAATTTTTGAAAGTCACAGTTAATGTTATATCAACTGTGTTATCTCAGCTGTTCAATCAAATTATTGCAGAGGACACACTTCTAGAAATCTCGAAGTATGCAAAGATAGTCCCCATATTCAAGATTGGAGAATGAAAATACTTTCAAATTATAGACCAGTAGTTCTTTTGGTCGTATTTTTCCATGCTTTTGAGTGCATTGTTAATAAACAGCTATATGACTATCTTGGGAATATTCAAAGCTGTCAAAATGTATTTCAGTCTTTAGGACAGTTATTTGACAGGCACCATGCTGATGAATTTCATCAATAAGGTGTCACAAGCACTGTATGCTGAGGAGTCCATAGTTGCAGTGTTCATCAACCTGTCCAAAGACTTTGACTTGGTAAATCTTGAAATATTTATTGCCAGCCTAAAACAGATAGGATTAGCCCCATATCCTATAAATTGTTTTGCTTCTTTTTAGATAGAGGAGGCAGCAGGTTTTGTTGATGGCCAGCTATCTGAAGTAGGACATCTCACAAAAGGCATACCTAAAGACTCAATACTAGGGCCTTTGCTATTTTTGATTTATATTGATGAGCTACCTAATCACATTAGAAACACAGAAATCAGACTTTATGCTGATGATACTGTCATACTAGTTACACCAAAAATCATCAATCTATGGTAAAAACATTGTTAGCAAATGTCATTAAATTACAAAATTGGTTTTATGAATCAAAATTGTTCCTAGTCCTGAAAAGATGCAAGTTATGGTTTCTCATAACAAGCAATCTAAGAGTAACCAAAGAGACACATAAGAGATAGACATTGTTTCCATGGAGGGCAACAATTTTTTTCCAATTGTTTAACCAGTGAGACACACTAAGCTGAAAGCTTGTTTACTTGGCAACCTGGGAGCACAGGGAAGTTAATTGGCTTGCTCAGGGTCACACAGTATGCAAGTGGGGGCTGGGATTCAAACCCAGGTCTCCAGATTTGCAGCTCAGAGCCTTAAACCACTGTGCTTTACTGCCTCCCTTAACTGTTAATTAACTGTAACAAACCACTACAAATACTTGCTAGTTATATTATATGTTCCTGACATTGAAACACATGAAGACTATAAAAGGAAAGTCAAATCAAGAATTGGGGCACTGAGGAGATCAGACTTTTAACTATATATAAAATGTGAAATACCATTGCAACTTGGTTATTTTGTCCCATTTTCAGGTAAGGGAATTTAGTGTATGGTTATGTAAATCAAAAATACTTGACAAATTAGACACACTGTAGAACTGACTAGCAAGGGTTGTTCTATAATGTTCTTATACAACTCACCATTGTCTTATGTCTGAAAAATTAAAATGGGAAGTTTGATATTGCACTGCAAAGAAAATGGCTATCTCTGAGCTACAAGGAAACATAGATTAATGAAGGGACTCTACATCTTATAATGAAAAAAAACTGATCACAGGTACTGATTGAGGGATGTTATTCACAGAGGGGTTACTATTCCAAAATCTGGAATAAATATGGACAAAGGCCACTGCATTTCAACATGGTCAAACTGTGGAAAGAAGTATCACATACAATAAAAAATGCCTAAATCAACTAACTTCATGAAGCTATAAGTGCAGAACTAACTGAGAGCTGCACATGTGTAAAATGATTGTATATGCTTGTTTGTCCATACAATTTGTATCCAGAAATATACATGACTGGTTGGTCTGACACAAAGGTTATGAAAGGTTTTCCTTCTGAATCAGTTGTACAAAACATGTAGTAACTTCCATCATCTCCCACAGATGCAAGCTGAACCGTTGGTGACAACAAGCTCCCACCCTTCCCAGATATGTGTTTGCATGCAATGGTGTTCTGACCTGTGGATCAAATGAATGTTCCTGAAACTGCAGCAGAATTAATTAAAATCTGTACTATAATACTCAGAAAAATGTTTAAAAAATATGGGCTTATAATGTCTCCAAAGAAAAAATCAAATGACACTGTCCTGGATTTCCCAAGAAAGAGGCTTATTGAGTAGTGGTGGGTGCTCAGATCAGCCAATATTTATATATATATATATATATATATATCCCATATATCATAATTTCATAAAATTATATTTACAAGCTTGAAGATCATTGGTCCCAACTTTCCAACATCTTCCCAATTTTTGTACATTATTTTCCAGCTTATGTGCATTTCATTTTATACAAAAGTTCCACACATTGATTATTCATTTCTTATATATTCCTCTTTCTTTGTCTTATCACCCCAGAAGTAGAATCTGGGGGCCCTTTCTCCTTTTTCTTGGTAGGTAATAGTGTGACAACCATTACTACATCTCTTCTCCTCTTTTCTTTTTTCTCCATTTGTGTGTGTCTCTCCTCCCCCGGCAGCTCTTATAATCTTTTGTATGCACTGTTTTCACTTTTATCCCTTCTTAGCCATCCACCTTGTCTTGTCTCTTTTGTCATTCTTATTCTCCTTTAATTTATCATACCCAGCCATCCACCTTCAGCTGGACCCAGACTTATAATTGCTCCACTTTTTTTTTTTTTGGTGGTGGGTTTTATTAATCTGGTGAGTAGTAAGCTAAAAGAGGCTCTTCCTTCCTGTAGCCCCTTAAAAGGCCAGCATAGCCCATCCTCTTCCTGCCTATCCTAGTCAATTGCTTGATACTCCAGTCCCTCAATAACTCCACCCTTTGTGATGTCATCTCCTTGTTCCCCTCTCCTTCCTCCTTCTTTTCCTCTGAGTTACCACTTTCAGCTCCTCCCTTTTATTTTATGTAATTCATTTGGCCCATCTTGGTGGTCAACAGGACAACCTGGTCTGCCCTTTAGAGGCAAACTCCATTAATCCACCTACTAAATCTATGAGGCAATTTGAAATTCAGACCAGACTACAAGTGGCTTCCCTACAGAAGAACAAAGCAAAGACTTACAAATGCCAGAAAATAACAAACCAAAAATTAGCTTACTGACACAAACTGTCTCAGTGGCTACAGTGGAGACTCTACCCTGTTAAAGAAATTGTTCTACCAGGACTAGTAGAAAAACATTACCAGTGCCTATTGTTTTGAAAAGAGGCTAACTTACTACGCACACAAAAAGAAAGCAATGATCAGGTGATGAAAATTATGGAATTAGCAGAGGAAGCCATCCAGGACTCAGAATGGGACACAAGTTTCCAGATGTCTGGGGAAAACCTGAAGGAGAAAGAAACCAGCCAACAGGTTGTACCTTCATGTGCTAAAACTACAGACAAATCAAAGTGAACTGAGAATAATCCCAACAAAATAGTGACAAGTGCCTAGGAATGGAAAGAGACCAGGAATGGAATTCAGAAGGTACAGCACAGAACATTCGGGTACAAAATTCTCAATTTAATCCTTTGAATGGAAATGCTCTACTTGTGAATGAATTGGTACCTGGCATTGAACAAGCTCAGATGAGTAATACAGACCAACTTATAATAGAAATAAGTCCACCGGTAAAAGACATTTCAAGAACAGACAACTTAAATAACATGGAGCTAGAAAGGAAGAGAGCCCAGGTGTAGCTACTAAAACACTCAAAGACCAAAATAAAAATGGATACGATGCCAATAAAATCAAAAGAAGGTGTTTCTATTGTTTCCATGGCTAGCACGGGGCAGAAAATAAAACAGATTCCACAAACCTGGTGGTTAGAATTTCTTAGTCTGACTCGAGCTCTGCCGCAGAATATTCAGATGCACAGTTAGATACTGATGAGGAAGATTCAAACCCCTAGTTGGGTAAACAAATTCTGCCCAAGTAGCAAAATGAATGAGGGACTTAAAAAATGGAGAGAACAGAACAAAAGAGAGACAATCAATGGTGAATATTCTTGTGGCAGAAAATGCACAAATGAAACAAAGTATTACAACACTGCAAGAAAGAGTTTCAAGCCTAGAGGATGACACTTCACCTTTACAGTGACAAATAAAGACCTAGAACACTTGAACCAGTAATTTAAAAACAAATTAACAGATTTTGAGACAAGGGTGAGAAGAAAGAATATCCAAGTTCTAGGCATACCAGAAAGTTGGGAAATGGCAAGACCACTAAAATAATAATTAAATCAAATATGTGCAGCTTGTTTGAAATCAACACAACAAATATCCACATGGACATTGATAGAGCTCACAGAACATTCCATTTAAGTGTGGCTCCTCTGCTCAGCAACTTCCAGATCAATTATTGTTAAATTCTTTGCTGGAGGACAAGGAGACTTTAATGTCTCAGGTCTATAAAAAAACATATATCTTTAATGGGAGTAAACATATCTATATTCAATGACTTTCCAACAGAGATTGTTCAAGAATAAAAAAAAATCAACTTTCTTAGAAGCAAGCTTTGACTAAAGACTGTAAAGCCACAATGGTGTATCCAGTTAAAACGAAAGTAATTCTAGAGGTGGTGCATTTGATCTACTGTATGGTGGAAGGGACAGAAAAATATTTAAGAAATGAAGTTCCAAATCAGTATGATTAACTTGTTAGGCACAAATAAGGGTGTTTCCATGTTTATAATTGTTATTGCTAGGATGCTATGCTTTATAGACTTGTATACTTTGTTCTGCTTATATATTTCTTTCTGCTTAAATTTAAGTCTAAATAGTACTAAAAAACCCTGCATTCTTAGAAAAATGTTTGTAATCTCATAGCATTATTTGTTGGTTGGTTTTTAACCAGATCCTCAAGTATGTATTACTTTTCTTTGAGGGATGAGCATCAAGTTTAAATAGTACTAAGAAACCTGCATTTTTAGAAGAATGTTTGTAATCTCATAGCATTTGTTGGTTGCTTTTTAGGCAGATTCTTATGTATTTATTACTTTTCCTTTAAGAAACTTGCACCCATGGGAGAAACTATGGGGCACCATCTTAGGACATAATCAATGGGTTACACAAGAAAACCATCTCGATTTCAAGGCATATTGAATGCTAACAAAGGATCTCTAATCTATTTGTAGGGAAGGGATAGGGAGGGGAGAGGTCATGTTTTTGGGTCTGTGTAAAGTGGTAAAATGATGAAGGTTCAGTGTTGGTTACTGTATATATATAATGTACAGATGTGTCAAGCCCAGATGCACAGAAATGCTGCAGAATATCACAGAATACTGCAATTTACTGCAGGGGCCATTGTAAGTCAAGGGCAAGTAATCCCGTTTGTCATGCAGGATTTTGTGATATGTCATTACTGCAAGTTACTGCACTTCATCGTGGCTGACACATCGTACAATGAAATATTTAAGTGTACTTCTCTAAATATTAATGGTATTCATTTCCTATCACAAGAACACATTTAATGAGTTACCTTAAAAAAATGAATGCCCAATGTATTGCACTACTGGAGACACATCTAGAAAATCAGAAAATTATGAAATTAAAACAAAAATAGATTTTATAGTGTTTCTTTTCAGAAGGAACTCGCAAGAGTGCAGGTGTGGCAATTTACTAAGAAAAAACATCCTGTCTCCATTTTAGACACTTTTTCTGATAAAATGGCAGAATTCTTTTAGTAAAAATTAAAGTTAAAAATATAATCTTAACAGTAGGGTCCATACATGCTCCATTTGTACAGTATGGGTCCTTTTAGCAGTTATCAATAACACTCTTAGTACAATTCAAACTCAGAATATTGTTCTAATAGGTCATTTTAATACATTAATCAACCAAGTTATGGATATAATGTAAAAAATACACTGAAATAAACACCAAGCTAAACTAATGACAAAGTTCTTATAGACCCATGATTTGATTGATGTTGGTGGTTGTGGCACCCAAAGAGCTTGAAGATATACATACTGACAAAAAAAAAAAGATTCTCCCAAATAGACTACATTTTACATCAAAAACATTCCTGTCCAGTATTCATAATCCTAAAATGTATTTGATTCTAGTACTGGATCATGCACTTATAGAAATAAACATACAAATCTATGACCCAAACATACATTATACTAAACAGTGGCATTTAAACAATGATGAATTAGGGGACTTAGAATTTAGGGAAAATAAAAAAACTATTAAAGAATACTTGTATTGCAATTATGATGGTTTACAATTTATTTAATCTTTTGGGACACTTTCAAAATGGTTTGATGAGTGCCATAATCTCCTATAGTTCTTTTAAAATAAACAAGAATTAACTAAGTCAGTTAATTGAGAAAAGAATGAAACAGTTGGATGCATTAGTGATTTTAGATTATAAAACCCACACTGAAGAATGGTATAATCTTAGACTCTAAAAATCTGAAAAAATAAAGAAGTAGCAAAAGTTGAAAAAAAAAAACCTTAAAAAGCAAAATACATTCACGGAAATAAATGGTAAAATACTTGCATTTCTAAAAAAAAAAGCAACAACAGAGAGAACAAACTGTAATCAACCACCTAGAAGATGAATCGGAAAATCATACTATATGGATATAGAGATGGGTGTCATCTAACAGACACTTACCAAAATATGCATCAAAGGAAATTGGACCCATCTGAAGAAAAAATAAAAGAATACCTAAACAATATTTGTCTCCCACATCTGGTAAGCAACAATGATAATTTTACAATATCAGAAATACAGGAAGTAATTAAAACCATGCTGAGAAATAAAAGTACAGAACTGGATGGCCTCACTAGTGACCTGGTACCTAATTTTTATGAAAGATCTGTTGACATGATTGCATATCACGTTCCTGGAATTGGCCACAAAAGAAATTCCATTACCTCATACTATAGAAGAAGCAAAATCATATTTATCCTAAAACAAGACAAAAATCCACCCAGAATAGAGAGTTATAGACTGATAGCATTATTCAATCTTGGTTAGAAAATTCTTGCAAAATTAATTGTGAACAGAATAAAACAGAACTCCCAGAAGGGATAAATCAGGATCAATTTGGGTTTATAAAAGGGCAAACTATTTCACAGGCAATCAGAAGCATCCAATCTTATTTTTACTATGTGCAAAAAGAGAAAATACAATCACAAGCAGCTACAATTGATGCTTCCAAAGCTTTTGATTTATTAGACATAATTTACATGTTAGCAGCTCTAAAACATTGAGACATTCCAGAAAAGTTATTGCAGTTTATTACTCTATTATATAGACATACTAAGGTTTGTTTTATGATTAATTCCAATGTAGGACAACCTTTGTGATGCTAAATGGGATAAGGAGGGTTGCCCTTTCTCTAGTCTTTTTCATTCACTAGAACCCTTTTGATTATGTTAAGGGAAAATCAGAACATTAAGGGAATGAATGTAAGTAACCAGCAAATAAAACTAAATGTCTTTGCAGATTACATCTTGCTAATTTTACAGGATATCAATATGACTATTCCTATAGTTCTGCAAGAAATTGAAAAATGTGGTTTATTAGCAGGATATACTCTAAATAAGCAAAAATCTGCAATTGAAGTATTTGGGAACAACAGTGGTAGTCACACAAAGTTTACTGGTACCATGCACTGTGTGTCATTGCACGGTAGCAGTATACATGTTATTCAGTGGGTACCACATTTGCTAATGCAGTGTATATCTCTTTGCCGGTAAACTTTTGCATGATTACCACTGTATAACATAAATCCAGAAATGATAAAAGAGTTTACATTAAGCAACCAATATCAATACTTGGATACAATCTTAACAAATAATCAATCAGGCATAATTAAAAAAATTATACTAACGTAGCCAGCAAAGTGGCACTGAGGGTTGAGGCACAGGACACCACACCTTATGCAACACTGGCACCCCATGTTCAGGAATGACGCGAGGCCACCATAGGTAGGCAGGGCAGGGAGAGGATTGAGTGTCCAGAGGACAGCTCTCCTACCAGAGAGGGAGTACTGGTGCTACCTCTAAATGTCTAGCCCCAGTTGGAGGCCAGAGGTAATGCAGGACTGAGGATACCAGTGGAAGGGAGGTGCTGCTGGACTCTGTAGATGTGTGTGCTTCACTCATGCATGTTGGGCTGTGTGCCACAGCAGAGGAAATGGGAGAAAAATGGTGGAAAAAACCCTCCAGCTGCAGAATGACTGCCCGACCCTTCGCATTCTCTGCACCTGGACTGGGCAGAAAGGATAGTCCTGGTGATTCCAGGGTGACAGGGCTGGGAGGGTCAGTCGAAGGGGCAGCCGGAATGACAGGAGCATAAAGTGTATACAAAAAAATATTATACTAATGCAAGTGACAGAATGAAGATGTTACTGGACAATTGGGAAAACTGTTTTATCATTATGGGGTCACAATGAGACAATGAAGGTGATGGCATTGCACATCTAATATTTGCTATGCAAAATGTAATTGGGGTTCCTACTGCAATATAGTTCAATGATGTAAGAAGATTTTTTTGTTAAATATCTTTGGGAGGAAGCCTAGACTTGCTTGGAAACAATTAATATATTCTAAAAAAATGGGGTGGGGTTACTGTTGTCCCAATCCAATAAAGTATGCTTTGGACTGTCAAATTAAATTATTATGGGAATGGGCTTTTTCCCATATAAAGAAAATATTTGCAAAATATTTTGGGAAAATATTAATTTGGCAGTACCAAATAGTTGAATAAATGATATAAACACAAGTCTTAAATTTCCACCAACACTTATACCTTTAAAAAGGATCTAATTCAAGCAGGAATGCATGTAAAGATAGTAAACTTTTTCATGTTTGTATTTAAATATCTGGGGAATGCTAATATTAAAAGAATGACTACAGGAAAAGTTTATGCTAGGGAAACAAATACCAATGCAAAATTGGTCTCATTCATTTGATGATGAGGGCTCTGTTCCCTAAAATACTTTTTATGCTTTGTTCCACTGGGAAATAAACAGAAGTTTTTCTTCTACTATACAGTAAAGGAAATATTTAAAAACATATTTTTAAAGTTAAAAAACACAATCTACTTTATATGATGGATGAACAAGGTAAAATCATGGGGAAAAAGGCAGATACAATCATTCAAAGAATGTACATGATTTTGTTCACAAATAAAAATGATCCTTTGGCAATATCTAAAGCCAGATGGAATCAGGCAGGGCGATAAATTTACAGAACAACAATGGAGAAATTTAAAATTAAAATAAAGAAAGATTATATCTTTGCAAAAAACAAAACGATCCAGAAAAAAGTAATAGATTTTGCTTATTTTACACACAAGATATTAGGGAATATATCTAAGTAGGAATAAAGAATGCTGGCATAATTGTGGAATAATAGGAGAGCTATATCATTGTATTTGGAATTGCCAGTCTTACAAGAATGGTGGAGGATACCAATAGAGGTGTAGTGAAATTAAATTCTGCCGATGAAGAGAATGCTAAGTGGCCTCTTCATGTTACTATAATGCCACTCAAGTGACCATTGGAAAGTGCTCACTTCATTTTGTTATTATGACTTTGTGTTATTATTCCACCTTAACGTGAAGTAAGGCAGAATGACAACAGTATAGACAGCCCCACCACACATCACATGGCTTACAGTACTGTAAGTCACATGCTTTAACTGGGCAGGAAGGAAGGAAGTGAGTCATAAAGTAGATGCCTTCACTTTCTCCTTTGCAGAGGTAGAAAGAGGAAGCATTTTGTGTAGGAGAGGAGAATTTGTGTTAACAAGTTTATTTCTTGAGCAAATTCCAAAAACCCAAAAGTGTTTTTAAAGCCAATTCTTTAGTTTTTTCTACTGTTCTGTCAGTTCTTTTGGTGACCGATTTCTTTGTTTTATAAGCGTTGTTTGTGTGTGTGTGTGTGTGTGTGTGTGTGTGTGTGTGTGTGTGTAAACACTGTTGTGTGAATGTGTGTGAAGTCACTCATCATGTTGGAGAGGGAAGGAGTGTTTTTGTGTGATAGACCAGGGACAGTATGTGGCCTGTGGCTGGAAGGAGTGTGCATGCGTGAGGGTTATAGCCAGGTGGTGTTGGACTGCTCCAGACTCTTGGTCCCTTCCTCCCTCTGGAAGCAGCAATACCACCAGTGCCACCACCACCATGTCCACCAAGTCCATCACCACCACCACCACCACCAGTAGGAGCTGTAGGAGCTCCATCAGCACCAACTCCACAGCAGCAGGTGGAGTCCCAGGTGTGTGACCATGCTGCCAGCACTGCATCTGTCCCTCCTATGCCTGCTCCTCCCTCAGCTCCTAGTTTGGCGTTTTTCAACTGTGTCAGGGGACAACAACCTTGTGGTGTGTCTGCTTTGTGGTGTGCAGGTGCGCCGTGGCCCCGTGGACACATCTGGGGACTGGGGAAAGTGCACATATATTTTGAACCACCACAAGGTGGAGTAGCAAGTTGCCACCAAATGGACCAGGATTCCACCTGCTGGCCCTTCTGTGGCAAAGGGTGCTGCTGTTGAACATCACTGCAGCAGAGGAGGGCCACAGCAGCAGCTGCTTCACCATGACCCCCAAGACTGCTACCGGCACCACCTCACTATTACCACTACCTGGCCCCCAACCAGTGGACCACACAATGCATGCAACTCTGGCAGACATATCACTTTTGTGGGCCATGGTGGAAGACAATAACGAGAGGATGGATGCTGTCAAGCTGCAGGTGGAGCAGATAGAGCAACACCAGTTACAGATTGTATTGATGCTCCATCTGCTGCTGGAACATCAGGGGATAGAAACATAGAAACATAGAAGTTGACAGCAGAAAGGACCGTAAGGCCCATCCAGTCTACCCATTTCTTTTCTACCATATAAATGGGCCATCAGCCTTTGCTCTGTCAATGGCCTATTTATTCATACTTATTTGTATTGCTTCCTTATACCTATCCCATGTCTGTTTGAAGCCCTGCACTGTATTCATATCCACCACTTCCTGAGGTAGGCCGTTCTATGCATCCTCCACCCTTTCTGTGAAAAGAACTTCCTCACATTATCCCTTAATAGACCTCCCTCTAATCTCACGATGTGTCCTCTTGTCCTGCTATTTTTCTTATATTAAAACATGTTAGACTCTTTCACCTTGTTAATGCCCTTAAGGTGTTTGAATGTTTCAATTATATCACCTCTCTCCCTCCTATGCTCTAGAGTATACATATTGAGCTCCTGTAATCTGTCTTCATATGTTTTCTGATGCAATCCTGCACCATTTTGGTTGCCTTTCTGACTGCCTCAATTTGGTTATTGTCCTTGTGAAGGTGTGGCCTCCAGTACTGCATGCAGTACTCCAGATGGAGCCTAACCAGTGTCTTGTAAAGAGGATTACTACCTCTCTTCTGACTAGTGATACCCCTACTAATGCATCCTAACATCCCCTAGCCTTACCTACTGCTTTAGTGGTCTGCTTGGATGATTTCAGGTCATCGGTGATGATGATACCCAAGTCTCTTTCTTCTCTTGTGACTGCCAGCAACTCCCTCCCAGCCTGTAGGTGGCTTCAGGGTTTCTCTTCCCTATGTGCATGATCTTACACTTCTTTGCAATAAACCCCAATTGCCACTCTTCTGACCATTTTGCTAGTTTATCAAGATCTCTTCTCATTCTGCCCACCCCATCTGGATCATCTACTCTGTTTCAGATCTTTGGTGTCATCTGCAAACAGACAAACCTTACTCTCCAGTCCATCTGCAATGCCACTGATGAAGATATTGAAGAGTACAGGCCCCAGGACTGATCCCTGAGGTACCCACTTGTAACTTGCATCTCTTCTGACTGTATGCTGTTTACAACCACTCTCTGTTTTCTGCCTGTCAATCAGTTTGCCACCCAGTTGACCAACTTCTGACCCACCCAGCCTACCCAGCTTATTAATCAATCTTCCATGTGGAACAGTATTGAAAACTTTGCTGAAGTCAAGGTAGGTGACATAAACTGCTCCCTTTGGTCCACCACTTTTGCTTACCCAGTCAAAGAAATCTATGAGATTAGTCTGACATTCCTTCCTTTTGTAAACCCATGCTGTCTTGGATCCTGTGCTCCTATGGATTCCAGGTGTTACACTATCCTTTTCTTAAGGAGTGCCTCCATAATCTTGCCCACTACTGAGGTAAGACTGACTGGTCTGTAGTTCCCTGCCTCCTCCTGCTTCCACACTTGTGGAGCAGGATAACATGAGCCCTTCTCCAGTATTCTGGGACCTCTCGTGTGCTCAGAGACTCACCAAACAGTTCTTATAATGGCTCTGCTAGTTCCACCCATAGCTTATTTAGTACCCTGGGATGTATGCCATCAGATCCCATTGCCTTGTCCACCTTGAGCTTATTGAGCTCTTGTAGGACCCTTTCCTTTGTGAAGGGACTAGTGCTCACCTCCCCCGTCCATGATGCTGAGCTGTGTGCCCTGCCCTACCTTCTCTTCAGTAAATACTGAGCAGAAGTATCTATGTAGGATAGATGCTTTACATGGTCCTCCTCCTCAAATGCCCCTTATCTCCTTTGATCTTAGCAATACCCCTCTGGAATTTCTCCTTTCACTAATGTATCTATAGAAAGTCTTGTCACCTTCTTTACTGTCTGTGCTAGTGTTTTTCTCGGTTTGGGCCTTTGCCTGCCTTACTGCCTTCCCTGCTTCCCTTAGGGAGTTTGGTATGCCTCCCTGTCTTCTTCCTGCTGCATTCCCTTATATTTCCTGAAGGCCAGTTTGGCTCTGACCATTTCTGCTACTGTTTTTGAGAACCAAAGTGGTTTCCTTCTTCTTTTGCACTTCCTTTACTCTCTAACACAATGGGATGTTACTTCAAGTATTGCATCCTTAATGCTTGCCCACTTTGCCTGTACCCCTCAGCTGCATTTATTGTTGCCAGAGCTAGCTTAACTATGTTGTCCATCTTATCAAAGTCAGCTCCTCTGAAGTCCCATATTTCTGCCTAGGAATGGGATGATTTAGTTGTAGTGGCCAAGCTGAACCATACCATGTGATGGTCACTGGCCCCAGGATCCCCATTAGCTTTTTTTCAGCTCACCTCCCCCTCCAATGTTGTAGTGTTTTGTCTTTTATTTATATTTAATAACAGACAGAGGAAGGCTGAAAAATGCACATATACTTACAAGGCTTAACTGGAGGGTAAGCCTTGCAGGGGGAAGGAGCTCCTGTTGCTGACTGCTTCCCTTGAAATATATACATACACATACAGACATACATGTTCCATATTGCCCTGTTATTATAATCCAGTGCCTCAGTAATGTTTACTTTCTGTTGTGGAGTGGTTGTGGAAAAGCAGGTTTGAGCATGCAAGTATGATGTGCTAAATTGCATGTGTCAGTCAGTGTGTGTGTGTGTGTGTGTTGTGTGTGTGTGTGTGTGTGTGTGTGTGTGTGTGTGATGTTAGACATTGTCCAGTTTTTGCAAACATATATATGCTGACTTGTTGCAGTGTTTATGGTATAAAGAATATAGATAAGAATAATGTATATTTTATTGACACCATCATCATCAGGGGACTAAGTCATATGATATTTTTTCAGAGGTGTTTGGCCACAGCTCACCTTGGTCTCATACTGCACACAAGACATTTAGGAGAGCATGTGTTTTTTGTGCTATGATCTCCGCAAAGTCATGTGTACGCTGTGAGCGACTGAGGTGCACAGTAACCCGATACCTCTGAAAAATATCATATCACTTACTCCACTGGTGCTGATGATACAAATAAAATATATGTCATATATTCTTTCTTATCTTTATTCTTTACATACTGCAACAAGTCACACCATATCTATGTTTGCATGAAGCTGGACAATGTCTGCACATACAGGAAAGAACACTGAAGGCACTCATGCAGTTTAGCACAATATATTTGCACTGCTCAATCCTGCTTTTGTGAAACACTTCACAAGTCCTGACACAAAGTAAACATTACTGAGGCTCCAGAAATATTTCTTGTTTGAAATAGACATTAAAGACAGTGCAACAATCTGGTGAAAATGTTGACCTATATTTTTTATGCTATTTTACATTCCACTTTACTTACCTCCTGACTTGTATGATACCATTCTTTCTAGTATTTGAGTCTGAATTATTACTTTTTCATGTCTGAAAAATAAAAGGAGCACTTCTTTTAACACGATGTGGACCAGGTCTTCATCAGTATTTTCTGCTGTTTTTCTCCATCAGTTGTTATATATTACTTCTGTTGTAAAATTAACAATTATGCAACAGGCAGTGTTTATGACCTCACAGAACAATATTTGTTCAAAAACAGCTGCAAATAGTGTTGCAAAACCTGATCAGAGTCATATTAAAAGGTGTGCTCCTTTTTTTTTGAGAAAAGTAGCAAAGCAGACACAAATTATGAAAAGAAGGGTATCATACAAGTCAGGAGGTAACTAGTGGTGGGAATCTAAAATAGCATACAAAAGTATAGGTCAAAATTTTCATCACATTGTTGCACTGCTGCTTTAATTGATAATTTAAGTATGACATTATGTGCTCACAATCACAACACACATAGTGCAACTGTCTTGTATCCAGAAAATTCCCAGTGCTGACAAAGTGAAATGGGAGTGTTACCCACATGTAAAGTCTCCCATAATGTATTGCATAGTCACTCATGCATGGACACACACAGAGTCCCCATAAATTTTCTGCATCCCCAAAATGCAACTGTCTTTGTGCAGAACATTCCCAAGTGCTGACAAAGTGAAATGGGAGCATTATACCCCATGCAAAGTCCCCAGAATGTATTGTGCAGTCACTCATGTGTGCAGTGGTCACACATAGTCCCCAAATTTTCCGCATCCCAGAATGCAAGTGTCTTGTGTCCAGAAAATTCCTAAGTGCTGACGGACAAAATGGGAGTATTACGCTACAAGCAAAGCCCCCGAATGTATTACGCACTCATGTGTGCAGTGGTCACACAGAGTCCTCAGACATTTTCTGCATCCCCAAAATGCAACTGTCTTGTGTGCAGAAAATTCCTAAGTGCTGATGAAGTGAATTGGGAGAGTTACACCATGTGCAAAATCCCCAGAATGTATTGCACAGTCACTCATGCATGCAGTTGTGACACAGAGTCCCAGAATGTTTCTGCATCCCCAAATGCAACAGTCTTGTGTCCAGAAAATGTACATACTTTGTGATGATGATGTCATGATGCACAGTGTCTTGCCAAACCGTGTGAAGGAGGGATAACATGACATGAATCCATTCAGTGTTCCATCAGAAATGATGACTGTGAGAGAACTGTTGCTTGTCCAAAGTGTGCTACAATTCCTGCGAATGCGATGTAATCACCTCAGCTGGTTGGAAGGGTGCCCTTTATGCGTACACTAATAGTAGCCTTGGTCAATTGATATGTATATGTATTTTCTAGGTGGGGATTGGCATATATATACATGTACTCATTGTATTGTTTTGTATCACATGTCACATACTGTTGTGAACATTCCAGTGCTTGATGAGAAATGTTGGCACTGAAATTGGAAATGGAATACTCTCAAACCAATGAAGGTAAGTATTTTTTTTGGGGGTGGAGGCATATTTGCAAGTAGGTCTCATTAACAGTTTATTATTTGTTACTTCTTCACAGATTTCATCTGCATCCTTCTCCAGTCTGGTAATGATGGTCATGGTCATCGATTTAAATGACTTCTGCTTGTTGCTTGTTTGCCTGGGGGGCATGATGCTGAAGAGGTTTTCTGGATAAGGCAACTATGACACAACAAAGCATCTGCAAGTTTCCTGAAAAAAGAAATGAAGGACTTATTACAACAGCAGCAGTAAGACATTATGTTTAAGCCGTGGCTGTTCCACTATGGGTATCTGGATTGACACATATAGCAAGTTGTCCCACTGTAATCATCAGATCACTATTTAGAGAAAGGGAAATTGTTTAACCAGGAAAGGCACACTAAGCCGGAGCTTGTTTCCAAGTGTGACCTGGGAGCACAAGGAAGTTAAGTGACTTGTTCAGGGTCCACAGTATGCAAGTGGAAGCTGTGGGATTCAAACACAGGTCTGGTCTGTGGATGTCACCAGATTGCAGCTCAGAGCCTTAGACCACTGCCAATACTGCCTCCTTTATTTAAGTACTATGCTGTGTAACAAATACACTGTGTTAGTGTCCATGCATCTCAACTCAAGTTACATTTATAACCACATCTTGTCAAGTAACACAACCTGGGTCCAACTTTGTCAACACTGTCATGGCTGCACAGCTGCAAATTAGGAATACAGTGCATGATATGCTGCAGAACTATATTTTTGTGATGTTCATGTCACCTAGTTTATGAATCATCAATCAGATTTGTTGCACTCTTATGAAAAAAGGAATAGATGAAATAAAATTGATATACTTACCAGTATGGATTGAAATGGATATCCCATAGGTTTCTGTAGACAATACTGCTTCTGGGCCATTGATACAGACATTCAGTAAAGAGAGTCATTTGTTGTTAACCTGTAAAAACAAAATAAGTTGACCATATGTGTTTGACCATTGCAGCTCAGAAAACAACACAAAACAAAACACACAGCTAAAGGAAGTTGAATAGCATGAAAAACATTAGTATACATACATACTTTATAGTTTGAATAGTAAAAGCCTTGTGCCTGTGGCTGATGGATGTGGTCTCCTGTTCTACTCATACACTCTGCCTTGGCATGGTCAATGTAATGGAAAACATTGACACAATGGCACTGGTGGTGGGAGGTGGTGGTCATAGCTGCAGCACATGATGACATTCCTCTCACATCTTCCTGCATCTGGCGGTGGCAGTGGTGAACAGTGAAGTTATGGTGGTGGTACTCCAGGGGACACATGATCACATTCCCTATGGTGGCAGTGGCGAACAGTGGTCTAGTGGTGGTGGTACTCAGGGGACAACACACGGTCACATTCCTTATGGTGGCAGTGTTGAACAGCAGTCTTATAGTGGTGGTAGTCTGTGGGGACACAGTCACATTCCCTATGGTGGCAGTGGCGACAGCGGTCTTAAGGTGGTGGTATTCAGGGGCCAGGATATACTGTGCTCTGTGTTATAAATGTGATGTGACATATGGAATTTGAGTCACTATGGTGGGCCATTGATTTAACTTTATGAAAAGAAAACATGTATCATGCAAGACATGTGACATCCTTTTAACAACTTGGTTAAAACCTGCCAACATTAACCTCATCATCATCCTCAGAAAGAAAGCTGCCCTTGCAGTCTTCTGTGTCTGAATTCTGACCATGCGGAATTCTTTCTCCACTGTGTCATTATCTACATCAATTTTAGGCTGCTTCATGCTGTCACTGATACCAGGATAGTCCTTTCTTCAACATCAGCAAAACCATGAGTATGCTGGGATATGAATACTGAGGTTGCAGTCTGAGCTGGTATGTGCCTCTCATTCATTTTATGAATGTCAGCAAACTGAGATTTGCAGAATAGAGGTTTGTATGATGATCCCAAGCCATTGCACCTGCTGAGCTGAATACCCTCTCAAGACACACACTGGAGGTGGGCATGTCAGGTATGTCAATGCCACAGCTGTTGGCTCCAGCCATTCACTGACCTTTCCAGTCCAGTATAAAAGGGATCATCAGTGATTGACAGATGCATGTTTTCAGACATATATGACTCAACCATTCACTGTGTTGCTCTAAGTCCAGTGGTTGATGCATTATCCTCTTTTCAAGAATCATTTATGTCACAAATCCCCACTTGGGACAAAGTCTCCCAAAGTGGGATAAAGCCCGTCACTTTTGATGAAAGACCACCTGGAACTGCAGTCCCTTCCCTTACAGGATATGCTTGATACTACTCCTCCAGGTTCACCTTCTGCCTGATTATGCTGCTTAGGATTCCTGACCTTGGCACATGACTTCTGTGCCCCATGAACCAAGCACACCAGTTGCCCACTGACAGTTTTACCTGTTCAGGCTGGCCCTCTGGTACTGAGGCAATTCCATGTTTGTATCGTGGGTCCAGCATTGTTGCTATCTCAAAGCTGTCTCTATGCTGAATGCTCAAGATGTGATGATTCTGGTCAAATACTGTCACCATGTGTTTCAGCAACACACTGCTAGCACTTTCTCTGGCACCATCAATGCTATGCTGTACATTCACCAATGTCTGCCTCAGCACCCCAGCAGTGGAATTGATTGGCTAATGGAGGCAGGCTCACCATTCACTGCCCATGTGGCATGTTCAGAAGGCCTCAAGATTGTTATTACAGGGTCCATGAGGTGCCACTGTTCAGTCGTCATAGACATAGAGGCCCCAGAATTGTCACAGCTAGTGTGCACAACAACATATTCTGAGATGGCTTTGTGCTGTTCATACAACTTCTCTGCCATATATGAAGTGCAATTCCACTGGGTGACAACTTCCAGCTTCAAGCCTTTGCAGGCGTGAAAAGTGAGAACAGATATGCTGTGCAACTGTTAGCATTTCCTTTTTATCAGGGTGCTACAGAAACTCCTGCACCACAAGGTTTAAACAGTGGGCCATGCATGGAACCCAAAAAAGCCACCATTTTGATGCATTTCACCACATTTGACCCATTGTCACTTGTTATGAACCCAGCTGTCAGGAACAGTGTGTTTAGCCACTTGTCAGTTTCAGTCAGTACCAGGTCCAACATGTTTTCACCACTGCTTGAACAGGTTACATTGTGCATAGCAATCATTGCATGATGTCAAATTCCTGGAAGATTGCTACCATAACACTCCACCTTACCACACATTATTCACACTACCAACAACACAACCAACCCCTGGCACCTGCGCCCAGTGTGCAGTTATACACAAATATGAACTCTCCACTGTTTTGCCACTTGTCCACATATCCATACTTAAATGGATGAATGGAGAAGGAGGAATACTGAAGGGCATGTCTTATTGAGTCAGACACAGTACAGTATAACTCGGGGACAGCATGGGTCGAAAGTATGTCCTGGATGGGACTTTCCATTTTGGACAGACACATGCAACAAACCGAGGAACCCAGAATTCTCCACAAAGGAGAAGGGCAAAAGATCAATTGCCAGCATTTTAGCTACAGCAGCATTAAGTTCATGTGACACTGTGTGATTGGGTGGGTACTTAGCTTATGCACAAAAACACTGTGTAACAGGAGCTGACTTAAACGTTTTACATGGGCTGTGATGGCAAATGGTTCTGCTCTGTGAATAGCAGGTTGTTGAGGAGGTGGATGTGTGATGAAGACAGTTGCACAGGTGATGACAAACCCAGAAATGCAGCTATTTTCCCAGATTTACCAACAGGGGCTGATGTACCACTTGCACTAGACATACTGCATTGACAACCACCACCACCAAAACTGCTACCATCACACCACTGGGCAAGACTTCAAAATCATTCTGCTCTTCCACTTCATCATGCCTGTAGTAATTGTCTTCTGTTATTTCATCACTACTGCACACATTTAGTTTTCTACTTGATGTTACAGTCATGGAAGGGATATAATAGCATAGAATTTGATGGCAGATAGGACCACTTGGCCCACCTAATCTGCCCATTTCCTGCCTGATGGATAAGCTGCAGATTCTAGTTAATCAGCAGCTTACTTCCTCCTACCTCCCCCACTAGAATTGCCTAATGTCTGTCCCATGCATGCTTGAATTCTCCCACTGTTCCTGACTCCATAACCTCCTCAGGAAGGCTGTTCCATGTATCCACAGCCCTCTCTGTGAAAAAATACTTTCTAACATTACCTCTGAGCCATTCCACCTCTATCTTCAAATTGTGCCCCTTGTTCTTGCACATCTCTTTTTCTGAAAGATGCTACCACTTGTACTTTGTTAATTCCCTTAAGATACTTGGAAGTTTCTATCATGTCCCCCTCTCCCTCTTTCCTCATGGGTATACATATTAAGCTGCTTTAGTCTCTCCTCATATGTCTTCTGGTGCAGACCCTGCACCATTTTGGTGCCCTCCTTTCAACAGCCTCCACTCTGTCTATGTCTTTGCGGAGATGAGGTCTCCAGAACTGCATGAAGTACTCCAGATGGGATCTCACCAACTGTCTGTACAGAGGGATAACAACTTCCTGTTTTCTACTGTTGATGCCTCTCCCTATGCATCCCAGTATCCCCTAGCCCTCCTTACTGCCTTCTCACATTGCTTTCCCACCATTAGGTCATCTGATAAAATTACTCCTAGGTCTCTTTCGATTTTTGTTGTTGTTATTATCTCACCTCCCATTGTGTACTCTTCCCCTGGTTTTTGTTTCCCAGATGCATTTACTTGCACTTCTTTGCATTGAATCTGAGCTGCCATATATCTGACCATTCATCCAACCTTGCCAAGTCCCTTTACATCCTTTCCACCCACCTTGTATACCAACCCTGTTGCAGATCTTTGTGTCATCTGTAAAGTGACATACTTTTCCTTCAGGTGCTCTCCAATGTCACTTATAAAGACATTAAAGAGATCCGGTCCCAGTACGAACCTGTGGTACCCACTAGTTATCCTCCTTTCTTCACTGTAGACTCTGTTTACTATTGCCCTTTGCGTCCTGTTGTCCAGCCAGTTTTTTATCCAGGCTACCACAGAGGACCCACTCCAAGGCTGGCTAACTTGTGTATTAATCTTTTGTGTGAGCCTTTGTCAAATGCCTTCTAAAATCTAGGTAGGCCAATCCACAGCCCCTCCCTGGTCTACTACTTTGATCACCCAGTCAAATAAATCTATTAGGTTCATCTGACATGACATTCCTGCTGTGAAACCATGTTGCCTTGCATCCTGTGCCCCACTGGCCTCTAGGTACTCAACAATTCTTTCCTTTAGAAGTGATTCCATCATTTTCCCTACCACTGAGGTCAAACTAACTGGTCTGTAGTTTTCTGCCTCTGCCCTGCTCTCACTTGTGTGAAGTGGAATCACATCTGCCCTTCTCCAGCCCTCAGGTACCACCCCATCCTCCCATGATTCGTTAAAGAGTAGTCAATGGCATTACTAGTTCTACCCTTAGTTCTTTTAGAATTCTGGGATGAATCCCATCAGGCCCCATTGCTTTCTCCACCCTCATTTTCAAGAGTTCTTTCAAAACCCTTTCTTCTATGAATTCACTAGTATAAACCCCCCATTCAGAGTGTTTCTCTTGCTTGGTTTAGGTACTCCCCTCCTCTTCCATTGTGAATACCGAGCAGAAATATTCGTTAAATATCCCTGCTTTTTCACTGTCACCCTCTGCCCACATTCTCTCCCTTTATTAAGTCTCTGTATCCCTTCCTTTGTCTTTCTTCACTCCTAATGTACCTCTAAAGGTTTTATCACCCTTCTTAACAGAGTTGGCTATATTTTCCTCAGTTTGTGCCTTTGCTATTCTGACTGCCTTCCTGCCTCCTTCTGCTTTAACTGATAAAGTTTTCTGTCCTGCTCCTTCTGTGTTTCCTTATATTTCCAGAATGCTATCCTTTTCTCCTTAACCTTCCCTTCCACCTCTTTTGAGAACCACAGTGTTTTTCCTTCATTTTATTTTGTTGATTTGCTTCACACAAAGGCTTGCTGCCTCTGTGATGGCTGTTTTGATTATTTCCCATTGTTCTTCCACCCTCTTTCTTGCCCATTTGCTAGTGCTTTTCTGAGGCCCTCTCTCATTTTCTCAAAGTCAGCCCTCCTAAAGTCCAGTACTCTTGTTTTGAATGGCTTGACTCTATGGCTGTGTTTTTGTGAACCACACTGTTTGGTGGTCACTTGTTCCCAGATGGCTACCCACTTCTAGATCTGATATCTTTCTCTGTCCCCATTTGAGAGTACCAGGTCTAAGATTACCCTCCCAAGTGGGTTCCAACACTAGCTGTCCGATGCATGCCCCTGTAGGCATCAAGAATGACCCCTTGTATGTGCCTGCAGCAAAGGGACTCAGTTAACATCTGGCATATTCAGGTCCCCCATCAATAATACCATCCCTTTTCTGCCATTTTAAGGATGCCTTCTATCATTTCCTTGTCCATTTCCTCCCCTTAATGGGGGTCTGTACACGACCCCATGCAGATTGTGGTGCCATTTCTTGTCTTCAGGGTGACCCATAGTGACTCATCAACTTCCTCTTTACTCTTAGTTCTGTTGCTTTAATCCCTTCCCTTATATAGAGAGCTACTCCTCCTCCTCCTCTTTTACCCACCATGTCCATCCTGTAGATTGTGTATCCTGGTATGTTGACATCCCAGTCATTGTTCTCTGTGTACCATGTTTCGATGACTGCCACAATATCTAGACATCCTCTTCCATCAAGGCCATAATATGCTTGTTGTGGTTGATGACAAGGGTGAACGCTGCACTGTGGTACAGGTATTAGTTGCCATCTTGTGCTAAGTCCACAGTGCCATGTGCCTATTCTTAAGATGTGTATGCTGTCCCTGTGGCCAGATGGTTCCCCTTTTTCATTGACTCACACGCACCTGGCAAACCTGGCAGATTGCAACTGACTCATCATTTACATCATCCACAAAAATCCCAAACAAGGGATTTTGATGCTCTAGATTTAGCATGTTCCCATTGATGCAGCTTATTGGACTCCATTTTTAAGACATGAAGTGTCTGTGTGGGTGGGGTGCTACATGATTTTTCAGGCAGGAGACACTTGGACTACAACTGACCACCATGAGTCTTACTACCTATCATTATTACTGGGTAATCATCATCAACTGAAACTGGTAAATCACAAATTTTATGGAATGGGGAAATGCAAATAGACCCATACACTGCCACCTTGAGTTTCTTTTTCTCCGGTTCCCAAAAGGTCACTAACATCATCAGCATATTCATCAACATCATCCACAACTTCTGCTTTGACGCTGGCATATGGACTGTATGTTGCAACCACAGCAACATCATCATCATCAGAACCACTATCACCAGAAATTTTCACCACACTGTGAATCACTGCATGGCAAATTCATGACCTGAACCACAGTGGAAGAAATGTCACTTTCAAACAACATGAACTCTTGCTATATTATGACAATTGCGTATGACCGAGGTTAGAACTGCTCGAGGTGAAATAGTTAACTTTCCATGCAGGCATGGAACTTAGAGCGCGAGCTCAGTTGAAAACTCTGTCTGTTGTGTTTCAAACGCAAACTGTCAGATTCTTTACTCTGCCTCACTGAACAGTCGCTCCGGAGATTTCTCCTTCTGCTCGGTTCATTTTGTCAGTTTAAAAGTATTATTTTTGGTTTTAGCTGAAATTAAACTGCAACCGGTCAGTTCAAGCTCTGTCTGTGGTAATGTAAGTAATAGATAGGTTTTACATTTATTTTTCTGTGTGGAACTTGTAATTTTTATCGGTTCGGTTTGGACCGATCAGGTTGTATTAAAATCTACTAGTCCTTTTTAGAGTGCGGTTCCTGGTTCTTATCGGTTCTAAAAAAAGCGGATTTCATTACGTTTTTCCATGACCCGTGACACGCGGTTGGGAACCATAAGGGTGTCTTGCTTTGGTGGATTGCCACAAACGGGCAAGTTGGTTAGGCTGGCTGGCATTATGTCTGAGAAACCCAAAAGAAAAACCGACCCACTGGGTTTCAACACTGTAGTGTTTGTGGGAAGATTTTGCTAAGACTGACCACACACCACATGTGTCTATTGTCTGGGGTTTGACCACCTCAATTCAGACTGCCAGATTTGTCACAATTTCCTGCTGCCACCATAGATAAGAGAGTTGGTAGGCTCAGGAAAGGGAGGCCATAAAGTCCGCTGACCGGATGACCAGCCCGGTTCGGTGCCAACCGAACCAGAGGGAGTGCCTTCTGACCAGGCGATACTTCCCGGCAAACGAAGAGCCAGTTCTGAGGAGCCGTTCCAGCAAAAGGACTAGAAAGTCACTAGTGTAGAGCCAAAAGTTCTCTCCCAACTGTTGAGGAAATAGCTAGGCAATTCAAATTGTCCAGTCTCTCTCTCTGGTCTCTGACCGAACCGACACCTTCAGGTAGCTTTCGGTTCGGCGGTTCCACGGTTCAAGATTATGATTTTGAGGATTTTTATGAACCAGGGAGGGAAGAGGAATATGAGGAGAGTGAATATGGTTTTGAAGATCTGAATGTGCCCACTGATCCGGACATCTCTCCAGATAGACCCTAGGGTTTCTCCTCCAAGGCTTTCTGAGTCCTCCTCATTTCATGTTTTATAAAAAGTTGCTGAAACTCTCCAGCTCCTGTTAAGGAAGCTGTTGACCAAGAGGAGCCAGACTATGTAGAAATGATGGATATTCAGAGTCTAGGAGACTGTCTATTCCTTTGCATAAATCTTTTCGGAAACAGACAGTAAAGTTTTAAAACTCTCACACTATACCTCCTGTGGATAAAAGGATGGACAAGAGGTATACCTTATCAGGCTCCGACACTGATTTCCTCACTCAACAATGCAGCCATGTGGGGGTAGTGCAGGCTGCAGCCTGTGACAAGGCTAATATTCCCCTAGCTTCCACACCCCCTGAGAAGGACTCCAGGAAGATTGATGCAATGGCAAAGAAACAGTACATGGCAGCATCTTTGGGACTCAGACAAGCAAATTATATGGCTTATGCTGCAAGGTGCCAGAAATCCAGATGGGATACTGTGCTGGCCCTAGCAAAACAAGTCCCTGACCAGCTTGCCAAGGAGCTGGAACAGGTGGCTATGGATGTTATTGAGGCATCCAAGGTGCAATTTCATGCTGCAGTGGACTCTAATGATGTTTCATCAAGAGTCATGGCTACATCTGTGGCACTTCAGAATGACTTGGCTCAGATGTACTACCCTGTCTCAGGATACCCAGTCTAAGGCCATGGATTTTCCTATTGTGGAAATTCTCTATTTGGGGAGCAAACAAAGAATTACATGAAGAAAATGGATGAATATAGGACCACCTATAGGAGTGCACAGGCCAAGGAAAGACAGGCCACTCCTCAAAAGCAGCTTCCTAGAGGCAGGGGCAGGCCTTTATAGGCCTTTTACCAAGCCAAGCTTCCTCCTGCCTATGCTCAGAGGGGGTTCTTTGGAGGGAGAGGCAGACGGGTACAAGCAGGTCTGCTTCCACCCTCAGCCCAAAGCCCTGCCAAGCAGGCACCCTGATGGGATTGCCAGGGCCGATTCTCCTCTACCTGTAGGGGCAGGCTGGCTTACTTTGTCCAGGACTGGAAGTCTTAACATCAGACAAGTGGATCCTAGAAGTAGTAAGCCAGGGACTGGTTCTCAGCTTCAAAAATTTCCAAAGCTGAGAACCAGATCTTTCCACCTGCAACTCCATCAGAGGCACTCGCCCTAGAGGCAGAGGTCTCTACCTCCTGGCTCTCAGAGCTGTGGAAAGGGTTCCTCCCTACACCAGGGCAAAGATTTGTACTCTAGGTACTTCCTTACCCCAAAAGACAGGAGAATGGCGTCCCATCCTGGATCTCAGATATTTGAACAAGCACCTTTAAAGCCAAAGTTCAAAATGGTGACTCTGGGAATTATCCTACCTCTTTAAGGCCAGGGACTGGCTAGCTTCCCTGGACCTCAAGGATGCCTACTTCCATATTCCCATCAGAAGCTCCCATCGAAAGTACCTCAGGTTCGAGCTGCCCTCAGGCCACTACCAGTTCAGAGCAATGCCCTTCGGCCTCACTTCTGCCCCAAGGGTATTCACCAAATGCCTGGCTGTAGCAGTTGCTACCTAAGAAGGCAAAGATTGCCATCTTTCCTTACCTGGACGATTGGCTCTTAGTAGGCCAGTCCCAGACCAGGTCAATTTACACCTTCAGATAACGCAGCAACTGCTTACCTCTCTAGGTTTCCTGCTGAATCTCTCAAAGTCAGTTCTAGAGCTGGTCCAGCTTCTTACCTTCATAGGTGCAGAACTCAGCACACAGGAAGCCAGGGCCTTCCTCCCCTGGACAGGGCAAAGACCCTAGTCTCCCTGGCCTCCTCATTTACCCTGCAGGTCTCCTGCCAGCAAGGCATTTTCTGCAGCTCCTAGGACACATGGCTGCTTCCACAGCAGTTGTGCAAGGAGCAAGATTTCAGATGAGGGACATCCAGTTCCATTTGAGAGCTTTTGGTCTCAAAGAAAGGATCCTCTTACCAAGCTGATCACAGTAACTTGAACCCTGATCCAAGCCCTACAGTGGTGGCAGGATCAGAACAACATGAGACAAGGGGTTCCTTTTGTCACTCAGTCTCATTCTCTAATCCTTACTACAGATGCGTCCCTCTTGGGCTGGGAGCTCACATGGGTGACCTCACCACCCAGGGTCTGTGGTCTCCCAGGAATCTCTGCTCCACATCAACCTGTTGGAGCTCAGAGCAGTTTTTCTAGCACTTCAAGCTTTTTCCAAATCTGTTCAGAACAAGAGTATTCAGGTCAGAACAGACAACACCACTACAATGTGGTACATCAACAAGCAAAGGGTACTCTGTCTACGGCCTTGTGCACCAAGCGATGAAGATGTGGTCTCTGGCTTACTCCTGAACACCTCCCTTACGGCAGTTCACCTCCCAGGCAAGGACAATGTCCTGGCAGATGCTCTCAGCAGGATTTCCCAGGGCCACCACGAATGGTCACTGGATCCCTGGTCTTGGGAGTAGATTGCCAGATGGGGCACCCCGCAGATAGATCTTTTGCAGCCCCAGACAATCACCAACTTTCTTTTTGATGCAGACCCCAGTGTTGGGCTCACTCCCCTGGATGCCTTAGCCTCAGTTGGGAGGGAAGTTTCTTACTCCTTCCTCATTTTCCTCTCCTGTTCAAAGTGCTAGTCAAAATCAGATCCCAATCATGCAAAGTCATTCTGATAGCTCCGGATTGGGCCAGACAGCCCTGGTATCCACTCTGCTGTCCTTAGCAGTCCGTCCTCCCTGTCCCTTCCCAGGAATCACAATCTGTTAACCTGTGCCCAGGGAAGGGTCTGGTATCCGAATCTCAAATCTCTCAATCTCAAGGCTTGGTTCTTGAAGAGTTAGAGTTTGCTGATTTACACCTTTCCCAAGGTGTAATGGATATATTGAAGGCCGCAAGGAAGCCTTCCACCAGGGCTACTTACAATTCCAAATGGAAAAGGTTTTCCATATGGTGCTCGAAAAGCATATTTCCCAGTCTCTGCTGATCTACCCACAGTCCTGGATTACATGGTCCACCTGAATTCTTTGGGGCTGAGACCAGCTACCCTGAAGCTGCACTTGGCAGCTGTGTCTGCTTTTATTTCAGCAGGTAAATCCTCTTCCCTTTCAGCTCATTCTGTATTTTCCAAGTTTTTTAAGGGGTTGTTTCACCCAACCCTCCATTCAGGATCCTGCCCCTGCCTGGGATCTTAATGTTTGCATTGCTCAGCTTATGCAACCCCCTTTGAGCCCTTTGTCTTCAGCTGAGCTCAAGTACTTGACTTGGAAAACTGTGTTTTGGTAGCCATCACCTCTGCCAGACGATAAGTGAATTACAAGCGTTGTCAGTGGAGCAGGAGTTTATCTCTTTTCACAGAGATAAGGTGTTCCTTCAGACTAACTGAAAGTTCCTGCCTATGGTGGCTTCAGATTTCCACCTTAATCAATCTATTTCACTTCCAGTGTACTTCACTGACCATCCTCCTCTGGGAGAGGAAGCTGCACAGCCTAGATGTGAAGAAAGCCCTTAGTTACTACATAGAGCGTACTAAGGGTCATAGGTTTGACTCCCTCCAACTGTTCCTCACCTATGGCGAGTTGGTAAAGGAAGCCAGCCACTAAATGATCCATTGCCAGGTGTATTGTCTCTTGTATCCAATTCTGCTATGAGAAGTTGGGTAAAGTTCCCCCTCAGGCCTGAGAGCTCACTCTACCAGAGGTACAGCTGCTTCTCTGGCTGCTGCCAGAGACATTCCTATTCTAGAAATATGTCAAGCAGCTACCTGGAAAACAGTTCACACTTTTACCAAGCATTACTCCCTGGACATCCAGGCTAGGAGTGATGCTCAGTTTGGCACAGCCGTGCTTCAGATCCTATTTTCTAGGTAGGTTCTGTCCCTCCTCCATGGGGGTACTGCTGTGTAGTCTGCAATTGTCATAATATAGCAAGACTTCATGTTGTTTGAAGGAAAAAATTACTCACCTTAGTAATGTTGTTTCTTCTAATGGAGTCTTGCTATATTATAACCTCCCTCCTGCCTGCCCCTCTCAGAACCTCTGTTTGGGGATGTGAGTGGGCAGTACAGGGATGGCATTTTTGATGCCCACCATGTTGTTTTCACCTACCTTTTGGGTGAATTGGTATTGTGTTTTTGCATTTTGGGTCTCCTGACTTGAGTCTTTGTTTTAGGCCAAAATGAGTGTTTATGTTAGTAGCCAGTTGGCTAGTGTAGGTTTACAGCTTCCACACAGAACCTTAGTGAGTTTTAGCTCGTAAAGATCTGACAGTTTGCGTTTGAAGCACAACAGACAGAGTTTTCAACCAAGCTCGTGCTCTAAGTTCCATGCCTGCATGGAAAGTTAACTATTTCACTGGAGCAGTTCTAACCTGCGGTCATACTGCAATTGTCATAATATAGCAAGACTCCATTAGAAGAAACAACATTACTAAGGTGAGTATTTTTTCTTGTGTTCTGTCATTGACATGATGATTAGAATCCTTGTGTTCATTTAATGGGATGTTCCTGGAAAGTATGACATCATCTACACTGTCTCTCACTGCCACTGCTTCACACTCCACTATATTTTGCACATGGTAAACTGGTCAGAAGTGGAACTTGAGGCAGCAATACTCATACGCCATCAGCAACCGCACTAACACCACCAGCTGGGACAACATTATCTCCCCAGCTATGAGTGAAGCTTCTGATTGCACTGTAAAAACCTTGAAGGAGAAATACCTTTCCTCACATCAGCAATGCACTTCTGTGACTGCGTGCCTGCATACAAACAATCTTACCACTAGCAACACTGCATGGCAAGAAACTGCTTTGTTTACATCCTTTGTGGGCATTTTGGGGATCAACAGAATATTCTAAACAAATTTATACTTTTGAACGTTCACTCTGGGTGAGGGCTGGGGGCAGTGATGCTGGATGTGAAACCAAAAGAAACAACTGTGGCTTCAACAACAGATACAGACTCAAAGTTACAACAAGTACAACAACACCTTAACTCACCAGTGGTGTTCTCAAGTCACAAACAATCAAATCTGAAAAGAATACCTTTTCCTGGTGGGGAGGGCACTGGCTGCAGATTACAGCAGTGCAAAACCAAGAAAAGATACCACAATGGCTGTACAAAATCATGTAGTTGCAGTGGATAGCAGTTTCACACTGCTGCACCTGCAATTACACTGTGGCACAATAAAAGGTGTATTATTTGATATCACATCATGCACCGCACACACACACAATTTGTCTACAAGTAATGCGTAGCAAATTTAAAACTTCATTAATATACAATGTATTTTAAACAACCTCACTGCTGCACCAGGTACAGACCAGAACACAACACACACAATCAGCAAAAATGTCAGCAATTACTGAAAATATTAGTGTGTACATTAACACAGTCAGTTATACAAGAAAAATATAACCAAAAACAAAGAACTCCTATTTCTCAAACTTAAATCTACCTACACCAGATACCCCTCCCCAAAGCACACTTCTACTGTCTCTCAGTACACAGACTGAATGTTGTATATTAACATTCAAAATCCACACACAAACAATAAATGCTCGATAATATAGAGCACAGGAGAGGTTTTCACAATCGATGAACTAAAGTTTCATCAAAAATGGCTCAAAAAGCTTTTTAACAGCTTTTAGAAAGTTTGAATCACAGAGAGCTCTCAGAGCAGACAGTCGACTACAGCTTCCTACACACACTACCCCAAACTGAGGCTGTGCAGAACAATCTAGAGCCCATGTGACCAAATCCCATGAATCATTACAAAATTCGCCTTTGAAGCATAAAACAAGACAACGTGAGGTGAAGTACATTGTTTTCAATGTACTTCACCTTAAAATTAGTGGAGTAGTGGTTTGGGAAGCGAAGTAATACAAAGTTAGTGTCTTTAATGAACTCGTTACCCATTGTGACGTGAAGTACTCACGTTGTTTTGCTGAGCACTCTCTTGGTGCTTTACTCCCACAAATCACTCTGCTTGGAGGTGAATTGAGGCCACTTTATCCATCTCTAGATACCAATAGAATGCTCTCAAAATTCTGAATCAAACTATTCCATTGCAATTTAATTTAATATGTCCTAGATGATACTTCTAAATTAAAAATTAGTGATAGCCACAGGAAGATTTTTGTATCGGGACAATGGTAGCTAAAATAATCATTCTAGGAAACTGGAATGCACCCTCTTTAGGGAATTTGACACTATGAAATAATTGTTCATAGTAAGAGAAGCAGCACAATTTGAATCATTAAGGAAGATAAAGATCAGTTATATGATAACTATGAACCAACATGGAATAAAATTCAGGCTTTATTACCACCACTGTTTACCTTCTGAATTATTTATTCCACGAGGGTGACTTATGGATAAGGGAGGTGGAGGGAATGTTTTGTATATTATGTACATAATTAGATACTGTCTATTATGATTTATTCTGTATATGACTACAAAGGTACAAATTAAATGTAGTAACTTCCATTATTTGTGCCCTTATTACCTGGACACATCAGTTGAAATATTGTCACTCTTTAAAAATTTAAATGACTGCATATTTCAAAAACAAAATAACTGGGTAACTAAATGTACCATGTTAAGATTTCCAGTTAAAGACTGGTTATCGTAATTATAAAAAACGGTGTCTCTATATATTATAACTGTTTTAACTTATGGAAAATGTTCAGTTGTAAAAACAATATTGTACTGTTGGAATGTAGGTAATCTGTCAAAATTCAGAAACCAGTTCATTTTATGTTGAATGCAGGACAACCTTTCAAAAGTTTTATGTACTGTTGATAAAAATACTACTACTACTACAGATGCTAGCATCCTCTGTCAGTCCTTTGACTATCCTATCCAGATGTCACTAGTCTGCTAAAAGATTATCCCTGTAGTAAATACTGAAGGAAAATATTTATTTAGCTTTTATACAACCAAGGCATCATTCAAAATGTTTCCCTTCAAGACTTCTAAATAAATCTCTTCAAGACAATACACCATTTGTGCAGTAAATCAAAACATGCACTTTTTTGTTTTATTTTAAATAAAATGACCAATGAAATTGAGATGCTTAGCTAGGGTGAATGCCTAGACTGGCTTAGCATGGTTTTTCTTTGGGGAAAAAGAAGGCTATGGTAGATATTGTTTCAGTTTCTATCATTTTGAAAGTGCATGTCACCTGTTAACAGACATAAATGGTACTGTATATCACATTGTGCACATAATAACAACCTGTGTTCATCTTTCTTTCTTTCTTTCTTTCTTTCTTTCTTTCTTTCTCATGACAGGGTAAGTACAGTGGCATGAAATGCCTTTTCAGGCAAGACCTGGGTTTAGTAGCACAAGTGAGAAATAAAACCAGAAAGTGAGGCACAGAAGTTATAACCAGTTAAAGGTTTAGAGTGACTGAGTGATTACAGCTGTTTTGGTAATTCTTTAGTTTTATTCTGGCATTTAGTTAAAATGGGTTTTATGTAATAGCATTCTTAAAGTACTGTACTTTAAGATAAATAAAAGTTAATGCTATTTTTTATTTTAGTTGTTCTTCCACATGTAGGATGTTATTTTACTCTGACTCTTGGTCTTCTGCTCATATTTTCCCACATTGTCTCTGTCTCATTGTAGATGGTCCAGTTACATAGAAATATAGAAATCTGAAGACAGATGAGGACCACCTGGTCCATTTAGTCTGCCTGTTTTTCCTATCCTCTACTGTGTTCCTTGCTTACCCTTTTCCCTGATGCTACAGTTCCTCATGATTAACCCACACATTTTGAATGTCTTCTCCATCTGTGCAGCCACCACCAGGTATATATCATAATGGTGATCAAGGAATAGCGATTGCTGTTTGGGTGAATGTACATCGCAAAAAATAAATAACAGTGATGTGCACTCACAGCGACTACAAAACAGGCAATGGTTTTCTATGTTATGCAGGGTTGCCTACTTGAGGATTTTCAACTCCATGGGAGCTATAAATAAATAAAAAAATGGACCTGACACAAAACGTGATCATGCCCTGAACCGAACCCTGCACCCTCCCAACCCCAGCCTGCCACCCTACCCACCACACCCATGGCCAGCTCAGCAGCGAACTGCCACACTACACCCCACATGCCCTCCATTCCCTTCTCCCCATCACACAGTGTGGTCCCTTCCCCATGAGCATGTCTATAGCAACATCCTGTCACAGTATTTATCTACACCTATATTCTGTTGCTACCTGCCAGGTATCCCAGAAGGCAGGCACTGTGATTCACCCTTTTTAATTGCTCAAGTCATGGTCACCATGTTCACTGGAGAGCACCACCACCTCTGCAGGAAACTATTCTAAGTATCCACCACCCTTTCCATAAAAACTTCCTAACATTACACCTGATTCTACCTCCATCCAGCCTCTTATTATGACCCTTGTTCTTGAGCATTTTCTTTAATGAAAGAGCTCCCCTCCTGTACCTTATTTAATCCCTTCATCTCTATCATATCGCCCTGTCCCTTCTCATCTCTAGTGAATACATATTGAGGTCTTTTGGCCTCTCCTTAAATGAGCTTCTGGTGTAGCTCCTTGCACCATCTTTGCAACCATTCTCTGGACAGCTCTGACTTTGTCTATATCTTTCCTGAAATGAGTCCTCTGAACTGGACACAGTACTTCAGATGAGGTCTCACCAGTGATCTGTAGAGTGGCATCACTACATCCTTTCTTCTGCTAGTGATGACCCTTCTTATATATCTCAGCATGCCACTGGCCTTCCTTACTGTTTTCTCACACTGTCCGGACATATTTATGTCATCTGACATAATCACCCCGGCTCCTTTCCTATTTGCATCCATCAGCAACTCCTCCCCATCTGTGTACTCCTGTCCCTGGTTCCCACACCCCAAGTGCATAACTTTGTACTTCTTGGCATTGAATATCAGCTGCCATACTCTGCACCACTCTTCCAGCTTGCTCATATCACTTCTCATTCTTTCCATGCCCCCGGAGTGTTGACCCTATTGCAGAGCTTTGTGTCATCAGCAAACAGACATACCTTATCTTCCAGCCCTCTGCAATGTCACCAATGAAGACATTAAAGAGGACTGGGCCCAGCACCAAACCATGAGGAATCTTGCTGGTCATTTTCCTAATCTCTGACTGAACTCCATTCAGTACCACTCATTCTGTCCTGCCACTCAGCCAGTTTCTAACTCAGTTTACCACTCTGTGCCTGACTCCCAGATTGATCAGTTTGTTTATGAGCCTCCTATGGGATGGTATTGAAGACCTTATAAAATCCAGATAGACTACATCGACTGCCCCTGGTCTACCACCCTGGTCAATCAATCAAAGAAATCTATCATGTTTGTCTAGCAAGACCTACCTGCCATGAAATTGTGCTGCTTTGGTTCCAGCTGTCCACTGGATTTGAGGTAGATCACAATTCTTTCCTTGAGTAATGATTCCATCAGTTTGCCTACCACTGAGGTTAGGCTGATGGGCCTGTAATTTACTACCTCCTCTACTCCCACGCTTTGTGCAGATGTACGATGTGCACCCTTCTCCAATCCTTCAGGACCACACCTGTCTCTAATGATCTATAGAACAGGTCTGCTAGGTGCTGCCAGCTCTGTTCTGAACTCCTTTAGTATTCTGGAATGTATTCTGTCAGCCCCATTGTCTTCTCTGCCCTCAGCATTTCTAGTTCATTTAGAACTCTTTCTTCTGTGACTGAACTGATTTCTTTGCCCTTCCCTGGATACCTTTATCACATAAATGTGGTCCTTCCTCCCTTCTTTCATAAATACTGAACAGAAATATTTATTCAGAATTCATGTCTTTTCCTGGTTCCTTCAGCAGACCCTTCTCTTTCCCTTTTAGTCTCACAATCCTTCCATAGCTTTCTTTTTCACTAATGTATCTAAGAAAGGTCTTGTCCTTTCTTAATTTCCTGGGCTATTCTTTTCTCTTTCTGGGCTTTGGCCTTCTTACTGCTTTCCTGCCTCACTCAGTCTTTTCCAGATGTGCTTTTCTGTCTTCCTCCTCTGCGTTTCTTTGTATTTTTAAATGCTGTCCTTTTCTCCCTCACCTTCCTGGTTACTTCTTTGAAAACCATATTGTTTTTTTCTTTCTCTAGTTTTACATACTTGCCCAATATAGACTCATTGTTTCAGCTATGGCTGCAAAAGATGTGCCATTGCTTCTCCACACCCACATCTCACACTCCTCCCAGGGTTTTCTTAAACATTTCCCCATCTTTGTTTAACACCTCCTGTGGGTCTTACCTTAATTGCCCCCATTTCTTGCATTTGCCTCCCGATTGCTCTTGGTGTTCCTCAATCTTTCCATGGTGCTTGCACCACTACATTCAGGTCCTAGTGTTCCCCGTTTGAGCCTGGAACCTCCATCCAACCCTACTTCTCCTAGCAGACTCTGGGTAGGGGCCGAAAGAGCATTGAGAGCCACTGCTTATCTCTCTCTGGCACTTTTAGTGGTGGCTGGCTCGCTGCTGTGCAGAAGCACTGACTAATTTTTTCACAACTGTAGCAGTAAACAGGTGGTCTTTTTGGTTCTGGTCCCTAGGCAGCTAATTGGGAACTGGAGATCCATCAAGGCCACTGGAGAGGTGCCAGCTACTTTTTAATGAACAGAGCCCATTGTGCTGTGTGTTTTGGACTTGGGCTCATGAATATTAATAGAAGCCATGCATATTTATGAGGAAGCCTGTCTAGTGCCTGGGGACTACTGATTTCAGTGCTAGCAACAGGCTAAGGACAGCAAAACATTTTAAATAATGGAAGTATTTTAGAGTGCACAAAGTGCACAAAGTCTGTTATTGAACTGTGGGACTAATGTAAATAAAGTATTTCTTCTGACTGCACCAGACTTTTAAATGTGGGACACAGTATAGACTGCTTGGGGATGGTGCTAACAGCAGCCATATTTGCAGCCTTTGATCTAACGTCAGCCAGTTGGGAGCCAGGATTTTTAATAGAAACTGTTTGGACCATGCCAAAGCTTTATAGGGGAAAAGGGGGAAGCAGGACAAATGTTGGTGTGTAAACATGAAATCTATCGGGCATCAAGGAAGCCAGATGAATATTAGTTTTTTTTGAAAGACAAGTGGATCGGCTAATCAGGAGCTGCCAAGAGCTCCCAAAACCCCAGAGACTTTTCAGTCTGGAGTCAGTTTAGCATAGTCCCTCCACAGGGAGGGGGGCTCTGGCCCTTTGCCTGAAAGAAGGGGTTTTGAGTCAGTTCAGCATGAACCCTTCCACAGGGAGGAGGGCTCTGGTCCCTTGCTAAAGAAATGTGGCTGCAAGAAGTTAAAGTAGCTGGCCTGGGGCTTGCAGACACTTGTCCACCTGGCTGGCATTTATCTTTCCACATTTAGGAAAGTGTGGGGAAGAATCTGATTTAACTTCAGCTGCAAGAGAGATGCAATGAACCTTGTTTGTCTGTCTGTTTGTTTGTTTATTTTTATACTGGATAACCAGTGAGCATAAAATGTCCATTTTCACTGTTGACCAGTCACAAAAGGTTTACAAAAGACATAACACCATACATACAATACTACAAAAATTATAAAATGGGCATAAATCAATTAAAACATCGACACTTAGCTTGAGATAACATTAGCTTTTTAAGTACACTCTTAAATGATGAAATGGTTACAGACATAGTAATATTTTGAGGCAAATCATTATATAATTGTACGGCATAACATTGAAGCGAGTTCTGTGCCATTGTTTTGAAAAAATGGAATCTGAAATTTATAACCAACCTGTGACCTTGTCAAAATAGAATTAATCAATCTAGAAACAACTCAAAATTGTCCCAGGTAGATAACCAAGTGCAATTGCAAAAAACACCAATGCACTCCTTCTAAATCTGTCAAAAGAGACAGACCAAAGATAACTATATAGTAACAAATCGAATTATATTATGATAAGTTGCTTTAATCTTTGTAAGAATTCTATCTGTAGAGAAAAATATATAATCAATCCATAATCAATGATTGAAAATAATAAACTATGTGCCAATACTGCCCTAGCTTCATAAGTCAAATATCTATTTAATTGATACAACATTCCTAATCTTTGATGTATTTTACTAATCAATTTTGTAATGTGTAACTCAAAAGATAAATGACAATCTATAATCAAACCCAAATATCTTATTTCAGAAACCTCTCAGTCTCATTGCCATAATTATCACTCATTGTCAGATCAAAATTTACATTCAAGCTAGTATTTGTAAAAACATACATTTTGTTTTACCAGGGTTCAGAACCAGATTTTGCCTAATACACCAATTATGCATTGCTGAAGTCCTTCTGCAAACATTGTTGAATATTTTGATTTGATTCGCCATTACAAGTAAACCGTGTCATCCATGTATAAATGAGTTCAGTATTTTTACATATTTTATACAAAGATTTAAAAAAGAGAAAACAACAGGAGACCCAAATGTACCCTGAGGTACTCACATATCAATTTACCCTAATCAGATAATACACCATTAATCAAAGTCTTCTGCATCCTCCCAGCTAAATAATTTTCCATCCTGAGTATCAGTTCATCAGAGAAATTCACCTTAAGTAAGCTCATTAGTAACTTCTTATGATCAACAAGATCAAATGCCTTGGAGAGGTCCACAAACCCAGCAGCCACTGTATTACTCTCATCAAGGGCTCTATGTACCAGGCTTGTGAACCTCACCAAGGCAGTCTCTGTATTATGTCCAGTCCGAAAACCATATTGAGAAGGGCACTATAAACAAAATTTATCTAAATGTTCCATAATCTGATCTGAAACAATCCTTTCTAAGAGCTTATATAATGGAGCTAACAGTGTAATTGGTCTATAATTATTAACATTCAACAAACTACCCAATTTAAATATGGGTCTAATAATACCACATTTCCATATTGAGTGGAACACATTGTTACAAAAGAGAAATTAAAAGTTTGGTATGCATTGGGGCCATTAGAGTTCCAGCTTTTTCAGAATCCTATAATCAATCCCAATGCTTGGTCTAGGATCCACCTTTAATATGTATGACAGAGTCTCCTCATTAGATAATGACCTAAAATAAAATCTTGGGATACCTACACATTCCAATTTAGCCATATCTTCAGCCAATTCCTCCTTCAAAACAGTATTTGAAACCTGCTCTGGGGTTCTATATCTATCTAAATTGACAAAATCCATTAGCAACCTTAATTTGCTCATTGACTAATTGCCCATTTAACTGAACTGAAATATTATCTGGTTTCTTACTCTACCCAATAAACTATTTAATGTGTTCTAAATGGGCTTCAAGTTACCATTTTTAGCAATTAATTTCTTCTTAAGATTATCACTTTTGCTTTCCTTACTTTTGATTTACACAGATTACACAATCTCTTATATTCTTGCTGTAACTCTTCTGTTTTATATTTCCTAACTCTATTACAGACCCTATTTCTATCTTTCATGAGCTTAGTCAATTCAGAATTTAGCCAAAGTTTATTATCAGTTCTTCTTTCAACAACTTTCATAGGTAATTACCTATCACAAATGTTGGCAAAATAACAACAAAAAGTATCAAAAATAAGATCTATATCCTCAATTACCTCAAAATGACCAAACAAATGAACCTCATTTGAGAATAACTGCAGCTGAAAATCATTTAAATTACGATAATGAAAAACCTTTGGTGGCACTTTCAAGCCCTTCACTGACCACCCACAACAACTGCACAATGGTCACTAAGACAGTCAGATTTGACTCCTGAGGTGACCACATGACTGGGATAATTAGTAATAATCCAGTCAATCAATGACTCATAATAAGTTTGATAATTGTATCAAGTGTAATTGGTTTTAATTGACACATCCGAAGCCAGAAACCAAATTCCTAACATCAATTGCTTGTGAAGAAGTCCAATCTAAATTAAAATCACCTACAATCAACAATTCCCTCGATGAAGGGTAGGATAAGTTATAAAAAAGCATCAATACCCATTTTAACATTCAGTGGAAGTACATATACATTAATTAAGGTTAATAACTTATTACTTCCCAAGACTAAATCAGTTGCAAGTGACTCATAGTAATTACTATCCACATTCCCTGATTTATACTTGCTGATAAGTTATTCTTAATGTAAAATAGGCAACCACCTCCCTTTTCCCCTTCCCATCCTTTCTAAAAACTGCAAAGCCAGCAACATATACTTCATCATTGGACACTTTTTCTGTTAGCCAAGTCTTGATCAGAGCCAACACATCAAAATAATTTTCAACTAACCATCCTTCTAATAAATCCTTTTTAGACATAAGACTTTGATATTTAAATGGCCTATCTTTAACATAGTGTTAGCACTCATTTTTTGGCCCCAATGGTCCAGGATTTGGGTGGATGGAACCTGACAACATTAATAAAATCATACATAACCACCTAGTACTTATACCATTTTTACCATATTTCCCCACAGAAGAAATCTGTCTTAGTTCACAATTAGTAATGGTACTATTTTTCCCCATCTTATAGCATGTGTCCAGATAACCCAGTATATTTAGCATTATATTGACTAATTCACTACTTGTACCAAATATTTTATTAATAATATATGTAGGTAAAAGATTAAGGACCAAATAATATTGCCCATGTATTGTCCCTGCATAAGCAATTTTAACCCTATAATCTAAACAAACATCAGTAAAGCCAACATGGTCAGGGTCAGAAGCAATTATATCATGCATGACACACACAGTTAGAAACAAAAGGAGTTTCCCCATGATTAACCCTTATCATTACTTACTAATTTTGCAAAGCAGCCTCCTGCAGCCTGTCGCTGTAGACTCACGGTGGTGAATCTCACCACTCCAGCGAAACCACTCACACGTGAGCCGCCATGGAGAGCCACTAAAAGGAAACCTCTATATTGTGCCCTCCTCCTTCCCATGTCACCTCCATTGTCCCAGTTCCCGGTACTTACCACTGCCACCAGGTCAGACCGGTACTGTTACAACAGGCTGTGCAGTCTGGGAAAGGTAAAGTGCTGTGCAGCAGAAATAAAGCAGGCAGTGGCAGGCTTCAGTGTGTAGATGAACTGTGGAGCAAACTCATGGCTGGGATTTAAACTTTGATGCCCCTCCTCCTTCTCATGTCACCTCCAATTGTCCCGGTTCACAGTACCGACCGCTGCTCCTCCTTCCCACACCTTGTCAACAGTTGTGAGAGAACTGCAAGAATGTCTCTACCTCAGCATTGAGAGTGATGATGAATCTTGTGACTTCAGTTATTAGAAAGCTTCATGCTGATCCTAAGTGGGTAAACTTCTACTAAAAGTACAAGTGACTCGGAGACCTCTTTGGGCCAAGGATCCTAGAGGTTACCATTATCTGTCTGCACCATGCATCAAATCCCCTGAGATGGGTAGACAATTGTGTAACTGACCATGAGTGGTCTTGTGACTGAGAAAAGTTTGATGTGATTTTTAGTGTGTCTACAGGAATGGAAGGAGAATATCCTGAGTCTGAGCTTTCCCAGAAGTTGCCTGTGAGGACTGTAACTGTTTTAACTGGAGCTGCCAACCACCAGCTGGCCAAAGGGAACTGTGCTATATGACTCAGCTTTTGAGAAGCCAGTGTTTGAGCTGGTGAGAAGCTACCACGAACAAGACTTAACAAGTAAAGTGCTTAACTTGGGAGCCATGCCTTAAGCGCCATCATCCGAATTGGTGAAGAGCCATGCCTTAAGCTTTAGTCATCTGCTCTGTGTAAGAGTTTGGGCCTTTCCTAAATCACTGGGAAAGCACCCTGTTTTGTAAGACTATATCCTGACTTGTGAAAGGACCATATCTACCATGCTAGCCAAATGGTTGAAGTGCCTGTGATGATGTCATGCTGCTGATGAAGATTTAACAATTCTTGACTATACCTTGGGCCCTAGTGACACTGATAGCAACCTGGAGGTTTTTCACAATCACAATCACAGACACCAACACCCACCTTGGACCACACCACCCCCATGCTAGTACAGTCTAAGAAAAACAGGTTTCAGGAACTGCATGGATGAGAAAGAGGATGAGGGGAGGCATGGAAGAGGGTGAGGGGCTACAGGAGTTAGAAATGGCACAAGCAACATCTTCTGTCATTAATTTGTCCAGTCACATCCTTACCCAGGATGAAGAAATGGTTCTCAATATGGGACTCTCTTTTCTCTAACCACAGACTGCAACCAATTTGAGACTGTTATTTATTTACATTAATTTGTATGGAACATCATTTTGAAAACCATATTTGGGACTGAAATTATTGAACAGAATGCAGTTCATAACAGTGACAAATGGATTAGAATAAATGCTCAGATAAGGCCCAAGTCTCTATATTGCCCTGCTTTTAAGCCCTGCCATGGCATTATAAGTGTAAGAATTTGGGTCTTCCTAAATCACTGGTAAAGCACCCTCTTTTGTAACACTATATCCTGACTTGTGAAAGGACCATATCTACCATGCTAGCCAAATGGTTGAAGTGCCTGTGATGATGCCATGCTGCTGGTGAAGATTTAACAATTCTTGACTATACCTTGGGCCCTAGTGACACTGATAGCAACCTGAGGTTTTCACAATCACAATCACAGACACCAACACCCACATTGGACCACACACACATCCTCCTCCCCCATGCTAGTAGTCTAAGGAAAACCAGGTTCCAGGAACTGCAAGGAAGAGAAAGAGGATGGGGAGGCATGGAAGAGGGTGAAGGGCAACAGGAGTTAGAAATGGCACAAGCAACATCTGCTGTCATTAATTTGTCCAGTCACATCCTTACCCAGGATGAAGAAATGGTTCTCAATAAGGGACTTTCTTTTCTCTAACCACAGACCACAACCAATTTGAGACTGTTATTTATTTATATTAATTTGTATGGAACATCATTTTGAAAACCATATTTGGGACTGAAATTATTGAACAGGATGCAGTCCATAACAGTGACGAATGGATTAGAATAAATGCTCAGATAAGGCCCAAGTATCTATATTGCCCTGCTTTAAGCCCTGCCATGACATTATTTGTTAAAAATGTGAACATTACATAGCTGAAATGATGTCCCACCCTAGCTCACCATGTTTTTACAATTGTACTACTAAAGAACGACAGCTTTGGAAGATTTGTCTGACAATGAAAGTATTGTAATAAAGAGTGCAGACAAGGGTGGCATTATAGTTATCATATACAAGGATAAATATTTTCTGAAATAAATAGACAGTTAAGTGATACTGATTTTATCAGAAATTAGCAAGCAACAATACTGGGATTTAAAAAGAAAATTGAAGTGGTTTTAGAGGAAGACATGGTAAATAGGTATATAAATGAAGCACAACATTGAGCCTTGACAGTACAACATCTTATTGTACCCAATATATATTGTTTGCCAAAAGTGCATAAGAACCCTCTGAATCCCCAGGACGTCCTATTATATCTGGACATGGGTGGCTCATTGAGCCCTTATCAAGGTTCACTGACTTGCACCTTCAACCTATAGTACAAAAACTATCTTCATATTTGAAAAATTCAACACATATTATTAATATCCCAGAAGACATAGATATTTATTTATTACGCTTTTGTTGACTGGGTAAGTGCACTAGACAAATCCTGTCTATTTTCAGGCATGACCCAGGGAGGGGATACAGATGAATGCCAACTGACCTTGAACCAGATTAAGCTGTTGGTAGTATTTTTACTGAATGAGGGAAATTTGGCCAGGACACCAGGAAATTCCCTGCTCTGCTGGTGTGTGGTCACCAGCAGGGTGCTGGTCACTGTTCCAAGATGGATGCTGCTACTACGTGTGGAGCAGTCACAATCTGCAGCTCTAAAGGAGACCACAGCGATAGCTAGTTCTCTGGTTCAATTTTCTTCAGCAGAATTGGATGAACCTGACTTATTCTCGATGCCTTATCTCATACTGATGACTCCTGCTCAAAGACAGATAAAATGGTGAGCAAAGATATGAGAAAATTAGCTCTATGAGCTTCTTGTATAACGGAGCCTGCAATAGCGTCTTATCCGCACCAGAGAACCCCATAGCAACGAGCCCGAATGACACAATTCAGACGAAAGCGGAAGAGAAGTCAGCAAGTGGCTTCTGTCTGAGGAGGAAAAGCGAGGATTTCGAACACCCAGCTCCTTTACAGAATTCCTATCAGCTTCTACAGGTCAGTCACATAACTCCTTTTCAAACTCTCAAGTCGCTGCATCTCAGGCAGGACAAGCTAATCACGGCTTTATCCGTGATAACAATGCTACCAGACTCTGAGGCTCGCAATGCAAAACGGAGTCGGAGACTAGTCATAATCCTAAACACCTGCATAAGCAAGCAGGTTTTGTGTTTCACCGGAAGAAGACATGACTGTTTTAAATCCCACGATTTACCAAACGGTCCCTAATAATCGAGAGGGTGTGACAGAATTTAATTTTAAAAACCAGCTACAATTTAAAAAGGAACAACAAGGTTTCCAACCCACATCCCTACCTGCTTTTCCCCTTACTAAGGATTCTCAGGCTACCAGTTTTGAAGCTGTTATCCCACTACAGTGCAACATGACCATACGTGGACTCCTAGCGAGCTTTGCTAGCGGCAGGGGTGGAAACAACAGGCTAATGGAGACTGGGCTGCAGACCTTCTTGGGACTCCTCTTTTGATTTAAATGTTCATTCCCTGGTTGAAAACCAGAGGACTTAGGGAAGGACATTGAAACTAATATAACTGAAAAAAGCAAGGTCTCTGATTTATTTAATAAGCAACCTGTAGACATGACTATGTTTTCTGAACCTGTAAATATTTCTAATGTTCAAAACCTTTGCTATCTGAATTATTTTCCAAAGCTAAAAGAGAGGCTGCACCTAGATGCAATGCCATTCGTATTAGGTATAAAGGGGTATGGTAGAAAGGCCTGACCGTAACTTTGTAGGTAAAGTCTTGATAAAAGAATCTTTACATTTTCACCTAGGGATGTGTTTGCTATCATTAATATATCTGGAGAAGATAATTATGATGTTAGTTTTCGTTCTGCTGCCTGTTAGATTTATTTTGGATACGTTAAACCAGGTTAAATTTTCTTCAGTATGGGCCCCTTTCTTATCATCCTCTCTCCCAGCCTTCCATTAAATTTGTGACGATTATGTTCAGAAACGAAGGGGTACAGGTAGAGGACATAACTTATTGGTTGTCCAAAAATGCGAAATTAAGGGATCCAGAACCCATTTTGATTTAGAAGGCTTGGATGGGGATGGAAATATAAAGTTAAATTAAGACAGACAGAAAATGGCTTTGAGCACATCCCAAATTCCTTTTACTATGCAGAGACAGAGGTATGCTTTTATAGCGGACAGCCAAGGGCCTGTTACAAATGTGGCTCAAAACTCATCTATCCAATGTTTGTGATAGCCACGTTGTGATAACTGTAGTGAGATAGGCCATGTCACGATGCAATGCAACAACCCCACCAAATGTGACCTACGTGAGGTATTATTCATGCCAAAGACTGCCCCCGGGCAGCAAAAATAAAACACCCAGTGGTAATACTGAGAGGTTAATTCAGTTAGCTCAAGAGGCCTTAACTGTAAAACCAACTACCAAACCACAAAAATCCCTCCAGTAAAATTGAAGAGTCAGGAAGGCACTTCTTACTCCGGTGGTTACCCTTCCAACCCCCAAGCCTGATGATACTGTTCATAAAACACTGGACAGATCTTTGGTCCTAGATTTTACAACCAGTATGTTATACAGAAGAGAAAATACAGCAATTACCCCCAAACTCACTTCCAACTCCCTTACCTCCTAGGAGGTCTACTAAAAATTCAAAAGTTACTCAGTTGCCAACACCTGACCCAGTAGAAACTTCAAATTCTTTCTCTGTTCTGACTACTTCATGGGAGAGTCTGAGATGGATATTGAGGACTCAGACTCTCAAAAATCAGTCCAAGATGGTACTGAACCTTCACAGGGTAATTATAAAGATAAAAAAGAAAAGAAGGAAAAATGAGGATTTGTTCTAAACATGAATAAGCTATGGGTTTGTTTGCTTCCTTGAATGTTCATAGTATTTTAAATAGTGCCAAACGGAAAGCCATTTTTCACCTTATACATGATGCACAGATTTCTATCTGCCTGTTACAGGAAACATGGATGTTTTCCAAAGAGCATATAACTGCTTTTAAAAAAGATTGGCCATGGGGACCTTCTTATTGGTCATTCGGAGAAGATAGAGCTGATGGAGTAGGGATATTGTTTAACTCTTACCAATTTAAATTACACAAATTAATTGATTGTATACCTGGCAGAGTTTTAATTGTGGATTGTAAGACAGATTCCAGATTTATAGGATAATTAATATATACAACCCACAAATTAAGACAGCAAGAATTGCATGTATGAAGACTATTCACCTTTTTATTCACCACTATTCCTGTTTTGTGGGAGGAGATTTTAATTGTACCATAGGTATCTCTGGATCTCATACAAAAAAATATATTGTGACTCTAATTGTTTAAAATCCATTATTAGATTGGCAGACCTTACTACATGTAATCTACTAGAATCAAAATCTCCCACAACACCTTTTATAAAGGGAACAAAGGATCCTGTATTGATTATCTATTGGCTTCCAGAAATCTATTGGTTACTAATTTTAAAAGAATTCCAATTGAGTTTTCGGACCATTTATTGCTTCAAGTCTCTGTTGATATCAATCTAGATCAAAGTTTTAAGGGCTGTAGATGGAAGCTGAATTTAACAATTTTATAAGAAGAATTCGTGAAACATTCTATTCAGAAAATTTTACAGGCTAGATTGTCAGTTTGTTTTTATATACTGATTTGGGTATTTGGTGGAAAGAGACAAAACAGGACTGCATTAATTGGTTTAAATCCTATAGATCCAGGAAACATAATAACAATTTTTAGATTACCTTAAACTACGTGCTCACCTTCAAACTTTATTATCAAAGGCTAACACTTCCACTGAAGACCTATCCTTCAGATCTCAAACACCAAATTTCAAATGAGAAAAGTTCAATATGATCATGCTAGAACCCTTCAGGCATTACTCAATAATTATTCTTCTAAATCAGTAATTGGTGATCCCTTCATACTTTGTAAAACCATCAAAGATGCTTGAATCTAGACCACTTAACTGCTAACGCAACTACAATAACTAAATCCAAAGACATAAGCAATCTTATTGCACTTCATTTTAAAAAGCTTAGTCCTGCATCTATTCCTTCTGTTGCTCAAATAAATAATTACTTAAAATGTCTACCTAGTCCTAGTATTAATGCTAGTCTTATTGATAATATAGTTAAACGTGTCTCAGTTCAAAAATTCAGGAAGTAATTTCTAAACTTAAAGTAATGTTTCTCCTGGCCTAGATGGCCCATCGAATGCATTCTACAAGACTTTTAATTCAGAATTAGCTACTTGTTTAAGCTTGAATTTAATAGATTCCTTAAAGGAGACTTAATACATAGTTCCTTTTGATCGGCTACAAATTTATGTCTTTAAAAACTAGATAAAGGAGACATCCGTAATTGGAGACCTATTACCCTACTTAACTCTGATTACAAAATTTTGCCACATTACTAAATAACAGACTTAAAACATGGCTAGTATGGTCATTTCACGGTACAAAACTATGGGTACTTAATAGGAGAATACAAACTGTTTTATGTTTTATACAAGATCTAATTGAATTTTTGTCACATAAAAACAATCTGGAATTATATTATCCCTAGATTTGGAAAAGCTTTTGATAGGGTTAGTCACCCTTTTATTTGAAACCTTAGCTTTTCTGGGTATGCCACCTATAATTTTGGAGCTGTTGAAGAAATTATATTCTGATTCTTTAATATGCCCTATGATTAATGGGAGAATTGAGAAGGTGGATTCTCAATTCAGGAGTTCGTCAAGGGTGTCCACTAAGCCCTTTGTTATATATTTGTTCTTTAGAGCCTCTCATTAGAAATATTTGTAATTTCCCTAAATGGGAAGGTTTTCAAGTACCTAACTCAAATTTTGTTTTAAACATTCAGGCTTATGTGGATGACATATGCCTTTTTTCAACATCAAACCAATTGGAGAGTTTTTATGGACATTTCATAAATACGCATCCTTGTCCAATGCCAAAATAAACTATATTAAATCTAAAGGTTTACTGATTGGAGCAAGCTTTACATCTATTACACATAGATCTATTCATATATCTTCAGATCCCATTACTATTTTAGGAGTCACTTTTGGGCCTCAGAATATGCCGGACCTTAATTGGACTGGAGTTCTACAGACAGTAGAAAGTAAAGTTCAAAAATGGAAGCAATATAGATTTACAAAATTGAAAAGGGTACAAATCTTTAAACGTTTTCTTTTACCTTGTATGCAATATATTGCACTTTATCCCATACCCTCTAATTTAGAAGTCAAAATGTACAGTTTAAGCTTTCAGTTTTTTGGGGAATAGACTGAATCCAATACAAAGGTGCTACACCTATTTAGACAAAGTGAAAGGTGGTACAGGAATGATAGACCCAGTCATATTTTGTCATTCATTATTTCTATCCTTCTCCCTCGTAATTGTCTAACTGTATCTGATAATATGGAAAACAGTTGGCTTAGAAGCCTCCTTTGCCAGTATTTTCTAAGTTGGACAAATACAGCCCCTAAATTACATGACAGCCTTTTTATCCCATCTTTCTTTAAACCTGCAGCTAAGAAACTATATAATTGGCACCTAACTAAGACTCAAGTTAATAATCCCTCTAAAACTCTTTACAAATTAATTATCTCTTTAGTTTATCCTACTTCACCTGCTTTCAAAAACTGTCCTGAGAATTTAAACCATTATGTTTTAGACCAATTAAACAATCCTCGTTTACCTCTACATATGTGGAGATCCAGTGGTTGATCATGTATGGACGCTTACAGGTTAGAGGTACAGCTAAATACAAAATGAAAGAGGAGAGGTATTGTCCATATGATGAATGCATTGAGCAAGAAGAAACGATGGAACATTTTTCCTTCATTGCTCCTTTTCTACAAAACTCTGGAAATATCTTGCAAAAATATGGGCATTTGATTGGTTATCAAATTTGAGTTATGATCTATTAATTCTTGGGATTTTTCCTCCACAACTTTACGCTCATTTACAAGAATACTTTGAGGATTTTCCTTGCCTGTTTAAGGTTTTGTTTATGGCAAGTATGCTGTCACTGGGTAATATATCAAAAGAAACCCAATTATGTTAGATATTGTCAATATGTTGTTTCAGAGTTGACTAAGGTTTACCAAAAGGACATGCAAATATATGACAGAGAAAGTTAAAAAATGGTGGAAAGGTTTCTCCCACATTATTAAATTCAAATAGTTTATATAGTAGTATGATAAGAGGTGATGGTAGTTATAGCAGACTATATATTTAATTCTCTTTACTTATGTTTTCTTTCTTGTTTTCTATGCACAAATTGATTGTTTCTGTTTCCTGTTTGAATCTTATTTGATGTATCTACTATGCCTTATTACAATAAAAGAATTACCCCTACTCTTTTGATAAGTGCCATGGGATCTTTAACATCCACCTGAACTACCACCAATCCATGTAGATGGGACCTCGGTTTAACGTCTCATCCTAAAGATGGCACCTCAGAAGTGCAGCACCCCTCTCATGCTGCACTGCAGTGTCAGTACTGGGATATTAACCAAGTGCCAGATGTGGGAACTGAACCCACAGCCCTCTGATCTCCTGGCCTCAGAGGTGAGTATGCTACCTACTGAGCCACTGACACTAAACATATTGCTGATAATTGGGTGTTCACTACCCTTGATGTGGAGGCATTGTACACTAATGTCCCTCACTTAGGGGGCCTACCAGCCTTATAGTACTTTTGAATCAAAGGAATTTACCATATGAAGTAGCAACTGAATTCTTGGTAAATTTTGTGAATTGGTTTTGAGTTACAATATATTTTTTTGTTCCAGGGCTGTTACTATCAACAGATCAAGGGTACAGACATGGGGGCAACCATGACTCTCAGGTATGTTAATATTTATGTTGGCAAATGGAAAATGGATTGGATCAGGAGTGACACCATAAATCCATATTATCAATATGTGGATTGTGGATAGCTTTGTTGATGACATCATAGTCATCTGGAAAGGTACACTGGAAATATTTACAGAATGTATTTCTTGGTTAACATTACAGATAAAAAGATATGCTTTAAAGTGCATGCTAGTGTTCAAGAAATTAATTTTGGATCTCAGGGTATTTAAAATGGGGGGTGGCAATATAGGCACCTCACAATATACAGTACCAAGCCCACAGACAGGAATAATCTTTTATTGGCAAGCATTTTCCATCCCAAACATGTACTACCAAATATACCCAAGGATCATCTGATTGGAACACTTAGAAATTGTACACAGAGAGATGATTGCATAGTACAAAAGGGACTCCAGATAGCATGTTTCAACAAATAGGTTATGGTATATCCCTTATCAGTAAATCTGTTGATGAAGTAGAACAAATTTCCAGCTCAGCTACTTTAATGCCAAAATCCACTGGTTTTGGTGCTAATAACAAATACCATGAGATTGGGTTTGTAACTAGGTATAGTTCCAGGAGCTCAGAACTAAACAAAATACAAATAATTGGAGTATTTTACAGGTTAAAGAAAAATTGAGGAACACAGTGAGTGAATGTTCCAAAATGATTTATAAGCATGCACCTAAAATTGCAGACAAGGTGGTTAGGTCTTTCTACCTGCAGATAAAAATGTAACACCCTTTGTTCAGTACCCCTCTATCTGATACAAAAAGTGTGGAAAATGTAAATTCTGTTCATACATACAAGTTACAAATACTTCCAAAACCCTGTAACTAAACAAGTGTTTAAAATTAGGATCTTATTCTATGTCATACAATTGCAGTGGTCTGTAGGATCTTATGTTCATATGGGTTCTTCTGTATTGGAAGGACAACCAGAGAATTTCATGTCAGATTCAATGAACATGTAAGAGCACTTGAGAAAAAAGACACACATGACTTATGCTATAATACAACATGTTAGTAGTTACAGAGATAAGAGCATTGTTCACAATATCAGATTTAGTGGGTTAGAAAAAGTCACTGTAGGACAAAGGTGGGAACTTACAAAGCTAATTGGACAAAGCGAAAGTTTTTAGATCTTTGTGTTCAAATCTAGAGATAGGATCGGGTTAAATGATAATATTGCTTTGGCTGCATTTTTGTAAGTTCACTGATTGACTCATAGTTTTAGCCATAGACATATATATGTGACTTTCCTTTGTGAGTCCTTAATATGTTGTTGTTAGTAGCAGGTTGCATATACAAGGGTATGGTTCACTTTAAATATAGGTACTACCGAAATAGAATATAGCTACAAATATTGGCTTAGATTTCTGGTTTACAAAGTTAATGTTTAATTGCATGGGCATATTACAAAATCTTTGCCCTGTTGCATAATGTTCTGGCAGCGTATAAGTGCCTATAAACATCAAAAGCACTATGTTAATTTTTATCAATTTCTGCCAGTTCCTTGTGAATATGTGCTTCAAACAGTTTGTATATATGTTCTCTGTTTGAAGTTGTATCAGCAGTTGTGTGATTTTAATTGAATTCAATTAACTGAGTTCATTCCTGAGCACTTCTCATTAACATCTGCATGAGTATATTTATGTATATACGTGGTGTCTGTTATTAGCTATGTATCTCTGATGAAGCTTGGTGGGTAGCCAGGCAAAATGTATGATGCTTTTGCCAGCCCTGAACCGTTATGGTTTTGAGCCAGCTTTGTTTTGCACACAGCACTATTTACTTGATAAATTATTTTTTATACTAGTCCTGGACTGGTGCTTACTCCTTGGATGAAATGACTACACAGCATGTTATATTTAGTGAGATATTCAGATAGCTGGTGATGCACTACCATTTTGAGTAGCTTGCTAACGTGGAGGAGAATAGATATAGGTCGGTAGTTGTCAGATGAAAGGGAATCACTGGTTTTGAAGATAGGGACCACTTTAACCAATTTTCAGAGGAAGGTATAGTAGAAGTGGACAGCGCAAGATTTAAAATGAAGGTAAGAGGCTTAGCGATCATTTATGAAACAAGTTTGAGGAAAACAGGGCAGAGGCCATCTGAGCCAGGGCTGCCCTGATTAGGTGAACTCCTTAATAGTTTGTAGGTATGTTTAGGTGATATGTTCTTGAAATAGAATGGGCAGTGAAGGGTGGTGGCTGGAATGGGGTGGGTGCGGTTGGGGGAAGGATGAGGCAACCAACTGGAGGAATGGCCAAGAGGAAGCTTACTAAGGAGGGCAGACAGATCAGAGAATTTATGGCTGAAAGCCAAGGCTACCTCAGCAGGGTCAATAAGGGTGTCAGAAGGGGAATTTAGGTGGATATTAGGACTTTTGGCAGAAGGAAAGAGAAGGAGCTAATGGAGTCCCAGAATTTCTTGGAGTTGCCAAGGTTCACTCTCTGCAGATTAATGAAGTAGTTCTGCTTCAGCATTCAGGACAGATGCTTACATTTGTTGTGAAGGTGTTGATATTCATTCCACAGGGTAGGGTTTGGAGTCCATTTATGGGTGGACCACTTACAGTCCCTTTCCCTCATAAGGAAGATTAGTTCTTTGGTAAGCCACCAAGTACAACCACCACAAACTTTCTGGGTGGTTATGGGGAAGTGTGATCCTGAATATCCAGCAGAATATTAATGAAGTTGATAGCAACCAGGGTTACATCAGAGAGAGCATATAGACTTTGCAGGCATTTGGCACTAATATCCTTGATAAGAAGGAAGTGTCAGGGAGGTTAGATTTGTGGAATGATAGGTATTGGAGGGTCTTAGAGAACCAGATAGCATAGGTAGGGGAGTGATCACTCAAGGAGTCCAATAGTATACCAGCTTGAGTAATCCATTCACAGCTGTTGGTAATTACCTAGTCAATTAGGGAGTGGGTAGATGTGTGAGGTTCAGCCTGGTTGGGATGGTGATGATTTGTTTTATTTATTTATGTATGTATGTACTGTATGTATTTAAGTATGTATGTATTTATGCATGTATGTATGTACGTATTTATTTATTTAAGTATTTATTCATTAGGTAATCAGAATTACAGCCCTTTGAGTCAAGGATTCTTTTACAATGGCTCCACATCAGGAATAGAAGAATACAAACAGTGAAGAATAAACTTAAAGAGGACATACAGTTTGGGGCCAGAGACCCAGTGTCAGGTAGTATCACACTGCAAAATTGTAGAAAAAGCAATAAGAGTATTTAAATAAGTTTAGACATCAGAAAGATTGCTTAAGGAGCACTACTGTGCAAGTCAGGCCAACTCTGCTGGCAAGGGATGTTAGACTAGCCAGAAAACAGGATATTGGGGTGGGCAGACATATCTGCCTTGAGAGATTGTGGCTACATTCAGTCACAGGCGGTGGAATAAAGGAGGAAGGTCTTTAGACCAGCTTTAAATCAGCCAAGACTAGGTTTCAGGAGATGGTGGATGGCAGGCTGTTTAGCCGGGAGGGCACAATTGCAGAAAGACTTTGACCAAGGAGGTCCTACAGTGTGGGACTAGGAGGGAGGTTATGCAGAGCATCTGGAGGTCTTTTTGAGGGATTATTTGGATTGGGTGGAGGCTGTATGGTGCTTGCTTTGTAGTATCTTCTTGGCAAGGAGACAAGTGTGATACTTAAGCCTGTCTTCAAAATTTAGCCAGTTCTTAAGCTTTTAAAGCTTGCAGGTGTGTGTTAATCAGTCACATCCAGAGACCAGATGACAGGCTTTATTGAGGCTAGACTGACATGGTGTAGGACAGTTTGATCTGCAGTCCCTAGATCACGATGCTGTAGTCCACCAGGGATAGGACTAAGGAAGACACAGCAAGTCAGATGGCCTCAGGGATAGGCAGTGTTTGTGTCAGTATAGCATCCCAAGTCTAGCATTAATGGAGGAGGAGAGGTGTTGAATATGGGTGTGATGGTGAGGGAGATGTCCAGCATGACACCAAGGTACTTGTAAAAGGTGACCTGTTCAAGGGAGGTTCCCAGGAGGTTTGTGATTGTTAACAGGTAGCTACTGTGCAGGCTCTGGCAGTGGGCAAAGATTATGGACTTGGTTTTCTTGTAGTTCAGTATTAGATGGTGAAAAGAGAACCATGTTTCAAGTTCCCAAAGAAGCCCTCTAGGGCAATTTTGAGGAGTTAGGATAGAGTGTTTCCAGAAAACTACAGCATCATCCACGTAAAGCAGTAGCTTCCCACTGCAGGATTTAGGGATAGATTTCAGGAGGCGTGAAGAGCAAGGGACCAAGTATGGACCCTTGTGGCACCCCTGATAGGACTGGTCTACTGGAGGAGACTGTGGTGTTAATTTTGATGTGTTGTGTTCTGCCAAAGAGATAATTTTTGAACCAAGAGGTGGCCTCAGGAAGCTGCCCAGGGATGGAAGGGAGTGGAAGAGCAGCGCATGACTGATGGTGTTGAATGCTTTGGTCAAATCAATGTAGAGTGTCCCAACCAGGTGGCCCTGTTCCAGAGCCTCATGTGTACATGATGTAAATTTGAGAAGAGCAGTGGTGGTGCTGTGACCCCTCTGGAAATTGTGTTATTCACAACAGAGCAGGTTTTGCTAGGACAGGAAGTCTGTGAGCAGGTCCAAAACTATTTTTGAGTGCCTTGGAGTTGGGGTATAATTGGAATGAGCCGATAATTACTGGTGGAAGTGCAGTCACCACTGTTCAGGATAGGTGTTATTACTGATCTTTTCTAGGGGTAGAGAATTGGCTGAGGCATAAGGACAGGTTAAGACATTTGGTGAGCTGGGAAGGGTCTCATCCAGCCTAAGTCAGAGGAGTTTGAGTTCCAGGGAGTCACTGCTATAGCGAGAATTCACCAGGACTTTGGTGAGGTAGCATTTACTTCACTGCAGGAGATGATTCACAGCTGGAATGGGGAGGAGGGTGAGTGGTGGCATCTTTGATAGTAAGGCAGCTTTGGATTGGGACAAAAAAATTTGTGGGGAGGATATGACTGAGGTCTAAGAAGGAGGTATTGAGGGCATCAGAGACAGTAGTGGGGTCCTGGGTGACAACCCCATCAACTAGCAGCTGAGCATGGGAGGGGATACAACTTTCGGTTGAGTTCTTTAACATAACTCCAAAATTTTTCCTTGATCTCCAGGAGGAGGTGAGGGTTTGTTTTAAATAAGTAGCTTTGGTTAACTGATGGCCCAGGTGCATTTGTTTCTTGCCTGTCTGTAACACTGTCTGTCCTGGGAGAAGCGTCTCCAGAGCTATAGTCCAGTGGTTATCTCTGAGGTGCATTTGGTCAAGTAGTGCCTGGGAGATCCAGGGAGTGTCTCATCATTTCACTGTTTGCTTGGAGAGGGGTGAAATGTCATAAGTAGAATTAAAGGTAGCTATAGGTAGGTGAGGGTGTTGTCTACAGATTGGACAGTGTGGATTGGATGCCAGTCACAGGATGTGAGGTATGATTTTCACGAGGAGAGGGATCCTTTTGAGACACCTTTGGAAGGAGACTATAGTGGGACTGGGGAAGTTTGTTTGACCACCAGCAGGTTACTGGGAGTAGTCACTAGCGGTGTTGACACTTTTGACATGGGAGAGGTTATTAGGCAGTTGGTGAAGATGAGGTCGAAAAGTGTAGAGGTCCCAGCTTTGGCATCAAGTCTGATAGGAGACTGGACAACCTAGGTAAGGTCATAAGATAGAATGAACTTTTGTAGGAGGAGGCTGGGATAACTAATTCACATTGAAGTCTCCCACTTATCGCATTTTACTATTGGATGGAAGGTGAGTGATGTTGGTTAATACTGAATCAAAGGCAGGCTCTTGGTTATGTGGGGGGATGTAGAGTGCCATAATGTAAAGCATCTTACCAGGATTGCCAGGAGTAGCTTGATGGCTGGGGTTTGGGCACCCTGTGCATGGGGGGAGACTGGCAGGGCATGTAGGAATTTCTAACATAGAGGGCACAGCCACCACCCATTTTGCTTAGCCTGTCAGCTCAGAAAATGGAGTAATCATTAATGGTGACAGAGGCATCAGGGATGTCTTTGGATAGCCAGGTCTCGGATAAGGCTAAGATGTATGGAGAGTGTTAAGCGATCCAGCCTTGGAGAGGTGTGAACTTTTCTGTAGGGCTGCAGATGTTGAGGGAGGCTGCCAGACCTGCCCACCAGGGTGACACCTGATGCAGATAGCCCAGGGTTGGGATGTACATTTCCTGATAGGAGGAGGAGGAGTGTGTGACAGAGCAGTGCTAACTTGAGTATTTTAAGTTTTGTGTATGGACTGGGATGCAGTGGACTGTTTGGTGGGCACAACTGGGGTGGGAAGGGTGCATATGAGGTGTGCTAACAGAGGATGATGAGAGGAGATATGGGTCAAGAGGGTCAGCGATTAACCGGGGTGATGGGGTGGGATCCTGGGGCAGTCAGGGTAGCAGTTCCACACAAGTCATGGGTGTAAGGGCTGACCAAAAGTTCAGGAAGATATGTGGGTAAACATGAGTGGGAAATGGAGGTGGGGGGCAAGTAGTCCAACAAGCATTAGCTAGCCCAGGTGGGCATTTTGTGGGGGCAAGGTGGGAGCCTGGTGTTGGTAAACAACTTAGGTGACCTATGCCTTGGGAGGTGGAGGGCGGAGAGAGAAAGAGACACTGGGGGTAGGAAAGACTAGTACCATAAAGTGAGGCTGCACGCTATTGCTGTGTTGGGCTTAGAAAATTGGTTGGGCTAGGGGCCACTAGTAGTGAATGAGTATAAGCTGCTGGTAGGAAATGGGCTGGTAGGTTTAGCAGGTCACGTGAGCCTTCCTATAAATGAACATGATCACCAAGGGTGTTGGTGGGGGTGGTGGGGTAGCCAACGCATAGCATTGGTTGAGCTGAGCGAGCTATGATTTGAGCTCTGTTTTGGGGAGGGTTATGTTGGGGTCCCACGACCCTTTGTTCCTTGGGGACAGCTGCTGTGTGAGAAGGAGAGGAGAGGACACAGATTAAATAAGGTAAGGGAGGAGGCAGCCAGGGAAGGGACGGATGTAGGCAAGCTTCTGTAACCTAAGCTTAGGTAGTGCTGGCCCTAGCTAAAATGCTGCAGTGTAGATCAGGGACAGTGGTAGACAACACAGTTTGATTTGCTACAAATCAGAAGTGACTGACTAAGTTAAAGTTAAATAAAACTAAGTTCTCAAAGACACCCTGCTAGATTGCAGTAATCAAAAATGCCTAACTAAATTGGATTAAAGTTGAAGAATGTTCTAAATCAGAAAAGGACTGTATTAAGTAAATTAATTATTTTAAAGTATATTCCATATCAGCACTTCTTAAGGCAGCAGGAGAAAAATAAAGAATATTCTAAATCAGAAAATGACTGAATTAAGTAAAGCACTTTTTTAAAGTAATTTCCCAAATCAGCTTATCTTAAGGCAGCAGGTGAAGAACATAAAACTATTTCCACTTTGCACCAGCACTTAACAGTCCAGATTTGAAACATGGCACCCAGACTTTCAACAGCAGTCTTTGTGTAGCAGAGAGCTAGTGGCATCAATTTCAAGCACCTCTGTGCTGTATTAAGTGTTTTGTACCTGCTGAGCTAAGTGAACTCCATTTTGAGCTCTGTTTTGGAGGCTGCTTCAGGGGTCCCTTGCAACCTCCTTGTTCATTGGGGACAGCTGCTGTGGAGGTTATGCTGATTGAATAGGTTATGCTGCTTGAGTATGTTAGCCTAGCTGTCTCTTGAGCACCCAGCCAGTTGAGGTTGATGTCACCAAGAAGGATTGTTTCCTGGGGGAGGAGTGAAGAGATCCTAACCCAGTAAGCAATGTCTGGATTCTGGGAACACCTCCAGTTGGGGGTTACAGCAGCATCCCAGGTATAGTTTTTGTATGTGCCTAAGGCAACTTCTGCAATAATCCAATCACTGGGGATTCACTATTAGCACAGAGGATGGTAGTTGCTGATAGAAGTTACATGACAGGAATAGCCACACCACCACCCTTCTTTTGCCAGATCAGTCTTTGCACAATAGAGAGTATGCAGCAGGTTGGTATGAGGCATCCGTAGGCAGCATCATCAGCCAGGTCTCCATATGGCAGCATATATGGGGACTGTATAGGGAAACTCAGACTTCGAGGCCAGTGAGTTTTGTAGGGAGGCTGCAGATGTTCATGTGTGTAATGTTTAAACCAGGATCATTAGCCCAGATGCTACAGGTAGAGGTGAGAGGACTGTTTGCAGAGCCTGGATTGGTTTAATCATCCCCATTCAGGAGTAGCAAGGAAAAGAGGAGGTGGTATGGGCACAGTGTTAACATAATCAAATGGGAGAAAGACAGGGAGGCAGGAAGAAGCCCAACAGGTGTCTTTCAAAGTTGGGAGGAAAGCGAACGGAGGGGTTGATCGAGGTATCAAACCATGTCTGGCAGAGGAGGGAGGGATTGGAGGTAGGATATTTCAGTGAAGTGAAAAAGGGCAGCCTGGTCCGTGGACAAAATAGTGGCACAAAGGTCAACTGACAGTAGAGTGGCAAGGAAGGATAGTCACAAGGGACAGAAATAGGTGTTTCATATTAAAATAAAAGTGTTTGAGCATACAGCAGAGCAGGGTACAGACCAAATAAGAGTATACAGTAGAGCAGGGTACAGACCGACTGAGAGAGCTTGTGGCAAAAGAATAGGGAAATTAATATAGGGAATGTGCCTTTAATAGAGAAGGCACAGAAAGGTAGTAGAGGAATGGGGAGGTGACTTTGGAGAAAGTCCATTTAAAGAGTGCCAGGTCGGGGTAAAGGGGAGGAGAAAATTTGAAAAAGCAGAATTACAACTGAGCAGAGGTGGCTGACCCAGCGAGCAGTGCCAAGAAACTGAGAAGGGTAATCAAGCCAGCAGCATGGCTTCCACAAACACAACAGTAACACCACTGCTTTGGCTCCTATTCGCTGGCCACATTCTCTCGAACATGGACCAAGGGTGTGCTATTGATGCAGTTTTTGTGGCTCTTTCTAAAGTCTTTGACTTGGTAAATCATTATTTTCTTCTCCAAACTGTGGTCAATTGATTGCTCCACTGAGACTACAACTTGGTTTCAGAGCTACCTCTTGATTGCTCTCAATCTGAGTGTATAGGCTCTGCCACTTCTGCCTACCGATCTCTACAGGGGTACCACAAGGATCTATTCTAGGCCCCTGCTCTTCGATATTCATAAGCTTCTCCCTCTGACTGTCTCTCCTGTGGATCCCTCCTTTTGCCAATGACCTTATATTCTACAGTGACAACTCCTTCCTCTCTTATCCTCTGTTATTACCCAGAAATACTGCACTACCCATAACTCCTTTACTGTCAACTTGATGTTGGTTAACGCTAAGAAGACCAAGGCCATGCATTTTGGGTCTAAGCCATTCCTTGCTAGGGACTTCTTAAAGCTAATTACTTCTCATTATACACTCCCTGATGGCCCTGCCCTAGATATTGTCCCTAATTTCAAATACTTAGGGGTTACCTGGACCCTCCTCTCCTTCACCGACCACATTAACCTTGTTGTCCATGGATCTATCAGAAGCTCGTGCTGCTAACCACATCAAACCCTACCTAACTGCTGAGGCCCGCTTGGCCATTGCGGAGGTAACCTTCTCCCTATCGTGGGTTACTGTTCCCAGTTTACTCCAGTGTCTCTACTTCCCTCCAGTCTAAACTGTCATCTGTCTATAACAGTATTTGCCACTTTGTGCTATCCACCCTTATTCCACTCATCACTGTGACCTCTTCTGCTTTCTAGGCTGGCTCTCATTGCAAGGTCATTTCGATTTTACCCGGATGTTTCATAGGTTCCATCATTACATGTGGCCTACTTCTCCTTCTCCACCCTCTGCAAACACAGACCCATGCCGAGGTACCTTTGGTCCTCTGCTGTCCCTCCCCATGATACTCCCAGAACCTCAACTAAGATGGGCAGGAACGTATATTGATAGCTTCCTCCATGTTCTGGAATGGGCTTCCAGCTACACTCAGATCCTCCAGCATGCACTCTCCTTTAAACACACTCTTCGAATCATGGCTCCTGTCCTGTGACAATGCAACTGTCTGCCCAGGTAGCCTCAATCCCTCCCCGCTTTGTCCGCACATGCTGTTTTGACCTCTCTTCTGACCTGCTCCTCTTGCCATTTTGTCTGGATCAAATATGCTAATAAAGTGAATGGGTAGGGGGGTCATGTTTGTTCCTTGTTCTCTGGTTTGTGTAATAGTATTTGCAAATGTTTGTTTCTGAATTTGTTTGTAACTGCTGTCAGTATAATGTTCTTACGTGCATCATTATTAATTTTGATACTACCTCTACCTGCTTAGTGTACATACCTCTTGCTCAATGTAATGTTCATCACCTGCGGTTTTATCGCCCAGGTCATGCCTGGAAATGTCCTTAAGATCAGCAGCACTTACCTGGTAAACAAAGTCATAATAAATAAATAAATAAATAAAATTCAAAGCAACTGAATGGCTGTTTTGAACAAGAGATCATCTTTCTGATCAGCTTTGGAGTCAGCCTGGTAGTGTGCCAGCCAAGGCACTGCCATATGCACTTCCTCCTGAGGAGCATAGCCTAGATGTGAGGGTCTGAGGCATGCTGGCCGTGGTCTCATAGCTGGTCTTATTCCAGAATTTTCCATAAAGTGACTTCATGCCTATGAAGAGGGGCAATTGCAAGTAAGCTGAGAAAGTTCCAGCATGCAAGCTGCAAAGCCTGTTTAAAGAAGAGCCAACAAATGCTCCTGCCTGCACCTCAGCCGAATCTATCATCTCCTGAATTTAATTTTCCTCATATTAGCGTAAAAAGAATGCTACTTTACCTGATGACAACTACAGAACCTTGAGTATGCAGACAAGCTCTGCACATGGAGGAACTGTAAATAGGTATTTGCAGGTCTTCAAGTACAGTAGTACAGTCTAAGAATGTTAAACATTGTTAATGGTTAAAGTTTTCTCTTCCAAGATCATCCAGAACTATTAAGAGTAACCTAAAGAAAAGTAAAGGTTGATTCTACTTTGACTTAAGGGCCTCAGTGCCGCAAACCAGCTGCAACTTTATCAGGCCTGTAACTTAATATCTAGTACTGGGTAACCAGAGGTTTAGAATTGCTGGGTTTATTACAGACTTTGGGACTTGTACCAGTGTGGGCACACACTATGTGTTTAACAGCAATGCAGCTAGATAGATAGAAAGAAATCCTAAATCCATCAAAAGGTTGGTTGGTGGCTAAATATGTTAATGTCTGAATTTAAAATGCAATCTTATTGTTTGATGCTATGCAAGAATGTCAATACAGACTGTTGCTAACCTCTACTTCCATTTACCTATGCTAACCTTTGCCCCCTTGTAAATAAATTGTTGGTTAACTATTTTTACAAATCTGGTGTCATGAGAATATTATTAGAGTGAGCCTTTAATTCAAAGGTATGTGTTTAGGCGGTTGCTATCCGTTAATCGTGTGGTATGACAATGTGTTAATGTGGCTGGTACAGTATCCCAGGGGCTGTACCAGTTAATTTTAGACACACTGAAAGTATACTATGGGTGAAGACACTGCACAATAATGTTATCCATGGGAAAAAAACAGTTTTTAAATCAGAATAGTAACCCAGGCCCAAGACTGGGGTAAGTAGTCCATTGGGACACGGTGTCCAGATTACATTTGCAAAATCTACCCTTCTGAAATCCAGGACCTTTGCCCTCATTAGGCTGGACTTCTACATTGTTCTAATGCTGAACCACACCTCATATGATTGCTGGACCCCAGATGACTCACCCACATCTACATCTATGACTTTTTCCTATTGGTGAGCACCAGGTCCAAAATAGCTCCCTCCCAGATGGATTCTAACACCAGCTGTCTCAGTCCCACCCTTTGCAGAGCTTCTGGGATGTCTCTGCTTCTCGCTGTGGCTGCAGTATGGATGCTCCAATCGACATCTGGCAAATTGAAGTCTCCCATTAACAGTGCTTCTCCCTTTCTGTCATTTTGTGGATGATTTTCACTAGTTCCTTGTCCAACTCCTCCCCATACCAGAGGTCTGTAAACCAAGCCTGCTCAAATGGTTGTATCATTCACCATCTCCAGTGTGATCCACAGTGCCTCCACCCCTTCCTGTATTAAGTGTGCTCCCATAGCTCTAATTCCTTCTCTTACATAGATAGCCACCCCTCCTTTTCCTCCCTTATCCTTCTAGAATATGGTATAGCCAGGCACTACTATGTCTCAGGTATGGTTCTCCGGTACCATGTCTCTGTGATAGTGACAATTTCTAGTTATGCCTCTGACATCAAGGCAACTGTGTCTGGAATTGTATTTGCTAAGCTATTTGCAGTTGTACATATGGCATTCCAAGCCTTACTACTCTTCTTTGTTATGTCCCCCTTTGCATTTTCCACCAGTCTTTTCTGGTGATCCCTCTCAATAGGCGTGCTTTCCTTACCTACTTCACAGAGGGCTTGGTGCTCTCTCTTTGTTTTGTTAGACATTTGTTGCTTACCATGTGCATCTACTACTTGTGGGGAGTGTCAGTTAAGTCCCCATCCTCATTAGGGACCTATGCCTCATGCTTCCTCCTAGTTTAAATGCTAGATGCTGACATCAAACTTTTGTCCCAATGCCTATACCCTTCCATTGTTAGATGCAGTCCATCATATCTGAAGAACTTCCTTCCCAGTAGTCTTCCCACTCTGTTATGAAATGGTAGCCTTTTCCTGACACCATCTCCATAACCATATTTAGAATTCTCAGTTTCCTTGCTCCTGATCCTTTGCACACTATCACCTTTGCCCCATATTGAAGGACCTTGAGAAGGCCAGGAAGTCAAATAAGTGGCTAATCAATCACATAGTTTGGAAGATTAGGTTCTGTTTGGCTTCTCTACTGACTTACTCGCCAGGTCATTTGTTCTGAGGTATACCAAGATTTTAATGTCTTCCTCTATTTCCATTAATCTCCCAAAGCGATCAGTGTCATGCTTGCTGAGGTATCTGACCAGCAACTCTTTTGTGTGTAGTCTCTGGGTGGGTTTCCACTCTCCTTATCATGGAGTCTCCACTATAAGTACCTTTGTTTTTTGCATTGTTACTCTTTGTTCCACTGCCACTGTTTGTCCCTCTGGAGTGCCATTCTGTCCCATCTGCTGGCTTATTTGGTGGGATATTGGTGCACTGCTTCATGGTTTGTCAGAGGGTGAGGATGACATTACAGATATTACTGGAACAGATGGAAATCTCCTTCAGTACTGCACTGTCATCGTCTGGTTCTTCTGTCTCAGCATTGTTACCTTGCACAGCTTCCATGATGTCATAAGGCTCTTGTGGTGGTTCTTTGTTGGTGCCTAGATTGTAGAGGTCATCAGTTCACCCAGCAACAGATCAGGTGGTGGACTGCATCTTCTGGGTGTCCCTAGTCTTGACTCACTGACTCTGCCTCAGATGCATATCCCCTTTGTAAGGCACCAGACAATGGTCTCCATGATTACACATTGCCATGTGTAGCTCACACAGCAGATCACATCAAGATGTTTTATTACACAAGCAGCTGCTGTAAGATTTTGTTCTGAGAAAGCAGTTCTAGCATATTTTCCATCATATGCCCAAAATAGTGCTTTATAAACTATCCCTGATCTGATGGCTGCACTATGCAGGTGTAGTGTTTTGTGGCAAACATATAGTTTTATATTCTTCAGATCACTGAAAGGGTGATGGTGACTAATCATCTAGGATTAGTGGGTTTATGTGAGACTGCAGCCACATGGTTAATATTTACTAGTCACCCAGGCTGTGCAATTAAATCTTTACTTCACATGAAGATTTTAATGCCATGGAAACTTCTAAGTTGGGCAAACTTGTCAATGACAAGTAGCTATTTTTCTTTAGTTCCAGACATTCTTCCTGTCAGGAGCAACAAAATATGAATTTTAGTTTCCTTTAATTCCATGGGGTTGTTGGCTTTAAAGGGCAGTGTCCCATAGCAAATACTCTAAAAGAAAAGTCTGGTTTAGTTCATCTTAAAATGGTATGGGGCATAATCTACAAAACAGTGGGTGGCACAGTACAGAGTCAGGCTGTTGCTTTACCAAAATCTGGAATATAGGATATTAGGAACATAGGAAGAATCTGACAAGGGAGACAAAAGCCCATCTAGCTTGTCCTACATATATCAACAAAAGTAACCACTGATGCCCATTTTTAGTAGATATTTGTCAAGTTCTGACTTAAAACTACAGACAGTTCTACATTCCACCACTTCTGTAGGCAAGCCATTCCGCATTCTCATCCAGTGGAGTAACCAGCCTTTTAAAAAGTGTACATACAAGTTAATGATTTGACCCATCTCAAGGGGTCTGGGGTCTTAGGCCCCCACAAATGTTAGCATTTGTTATGCTTTCTGGTTCATCTTAGCCACTAGGGAGTACGCAGTATTCTTCACTCATATCACTCCCACTGTTGTGCCTCTGTGGCTACATAGTTTGATTTTGGCACCTACTACTGCTTGGCCATCCTTGCAGTGCAGGTATAAACTTACAGTGAAGCCTAGCAGAATTCTGCAGTATAGTTACTGCAGTAAATGATGCAATTTCAATGTGAATTAATCCTTTTGTCATGCAGTTAACCTTAACTGTGACACTGCACTTCATCCTGGTGGACTTCACTGTATGTGCTATGAACTTTGTGAAATGACTTTAGTACATAAGTACTGAAGTCCATTTAAATCATTTAAGAATTATAATGTAGAATACTGCTATAAGCCAGAGGGCTCCAGAAGATTCTAGCATTTTGGTTGCATTCTGGTGCATTTTGGGGCTTGTGGAGTTATTACTGTGCCCTGCCCCTGCTACCACAGCCCTATATAGTATACAGTTACACTTTGCTAGCCATTGGTTGGTGCACATGTAGATTTGGTGCCTACTGGTGCTGGAGCAGGGCTATAGTTATGTACTTAGTTACTGCTCAATGATGCATGCTTAGTAACTAAGTAATCAAAGGTGTTTAAGAATGCTTATGGTAAATCATAATGTTCAGAAGTGTGTTTGATGATGCCCCATAGATATGCATGTTTCTATTGTTACTCATACATTCTACATGTTTCACCATTTATGTTCAGAATCACAAATCACTGTTTTGTTTCTCTAAATGCTTCATGTTTCTGTAATTTTCTGTACTCTGTAATTGTTACGGTATACTGTACATATGCATAATTTACTGCAATAACAAATACAGTGTACAGAAAAATTAAAGCATATAGTATTTGTGTAAATTGTGATGTTTATTCTAAATTGAACAGTTTCTGAATTTATAATGAATCATACTATAGCAAATCACTATGTAGTATCCAAATTCCTAAGAGTATATGCAAGCAGTACCACATCATCTCTACTATTAAGAATTTGATGGCGAATGGTGAAACAAATCTAATGTTTTCTTACCCTTTTATTATGTGCTACTGCCAGCTTGAGGGTCATAGAAAAGTGATTGCAGTGTGATAGAAGGTAGCCATTACTACTTATGTAACAAATTTGTGACAATGTATTTCCAATGCACAAATATTGCATTGTACTTCTGTCCCACTCCATGTCTGTACACATCCATGCATGATGCATGAGCAGCAATAACAGTACGCTGATGTGAACAATTAAGTAATGAGAAGAACTGATGAAGCTGTGGATAAGTTGGAGTCCACTTTTGATTCCTGGAAGTTGTATTCTGCAGCAGTTGATACTGATTTCCAGATGGTGATAACCTCAGAGTGGTGGTAGCAAAGAGAGGCCATCCTTTCCCAGACAATTGGTAATAATTACTGGAATTATTCAGATGAAAGTTCCACCTGCTCCAGAATCCTGAACAACTAATATTAATCTCAGATAAGGTCAATGGATGCCTGGTGTCTCACTGGACCAATATCCACTACACACTGGTGAAATAGGAAAATGTGGCACTCAAGAGCTGATGCACTGGTGGAATGTACGACAGGATGGAAAAGACTGTTTTTGCACAGTATATCCAGTTTACAGTATCACAGTATATCCAAGACCAAGATGGCCACCAGGCTGGGCGCATTGCTGTCACTTTCTTGACGAAGCTTTTGACTTCTGTCTTTTATATATTTAGTTTTAATTTGTTTAAGTTCAAGTTTTTGTGTATTTGTTTTTGTTTTTAAATCCGGTTCTGGTTTTGACTTTAAATGTTATCATTTGACCATTGCTAGGTGTAGAGTGGGTCCACTTTTCAGATTGAGAGAGACCAGTCGGTCCTCTATTTTAGACTTTCAGGTCCTGTTTTGATTTCATCGTTTTGCCACCAGCAGTGGTTTGACGACGGGTGGGCTTTGTTTCCTGGTTTTGGATCTGGAGAGAGAAGCCGGTCGGGCTTCTCTTTGATGTTCTCCTGTGGATTGGCACGAGTTCTTGGATAGGAGATGCCAGTTGGGTTTTTGGTCTCCACGGACTGAGGTGGGACTTTGCATGTTGTACTCTGTTCCCTACAGTGGAAGCGTTTTTGATCGTGAGGAGGGTGAGGAGTTATTGATCAGCTCTGAAGCATATTTGGAGGAGTTCTGGATACTGTGAATGCTGGCAAGAGTCGAATGGAGGATCTTTTCTGATCGGGCTCTGTTGGAGATTGTAGTGTCCCTTTGACTATCCAGAAACTTCAGGTGACATTTCAGCAACTTACCTACTCTGGCTGGTGCTTTCTAGGTTTGCCACTCCACAGGGGTTGGGGTATTTTCCATTCGGGAACCGAGTGGAATATCTCACTCCTTGGGCCATGGAAATTGCTGCAATAGTGGCTTTTCTCATGGTCCTTTGGTGTGAGTGGCATTAACTGCCCTGGTGTGCACTTGGATTTTTGGATTTGTTTCAAGAGGTTGCTGACTGCTGTCTTCTTTCTGGATTTTGATTTGGACACCTGTTGGTGAGAGGACCCTGGGTCCATAAACTTTTGTTTGCTTTAATTTCCTTTTGTTTATTTGACTTTACAGTTTGTGTCTTTTCCTAGCAGTGAGAAAGACTAATATTATTCTCCCCAGTTGTGAGATAATTTGGGGAGTTCATATTCCTTTTGTTTAAAATTGTATGTTTTCATGTTGGTTTGGCAGTGAGAGTGACTGTACCCTCTTTCCCGGTGGTGAGAGGACTGGGGGAGGGATTATACAGGAAATTATTATTTATTTTGTTTAAATTTGTATGTTATTGAAATTGTATATTTAATTTTGTTTATTTTAGTAGGACTGTTAGTTTAGGTTAGTTTGAATATTTTGGGTTGGGTTTTGCTTCTGCTTTTGTTTAATTTTGGATAAGTTTAGGGATTATTTGATTATTTTATTGCTATAAGATTGTGTTTTGTGTTTTAGTGCTTATTATTTTAGTTAAGTAGTGACATGTGCTGGCCTTTATCCCATGGTGGTGCTGCTATTCATCCTCCTTTCTTCGTGCCTCTGCCCCTTTTATACTCCTCCTTACAATTTGACATCTATCAGCGTGTAGAGCATTAGGGATTGCTCGTGGAGAGTGAGAGGGATGGGGTTTGTGAACAAGGGAGGATGAACGAACGGGCCATCGTAGTAGGGTTATTAAGTCCAGAAGGTGCCCTGGGGTGAAATGGAATCCAGATCAGGGTTCGCATTGTCTGGTATCCATACCCAAGGGCACTACTGATTTCAGTAGGCAGATAGGCCCGACAACCTCCGAGGCTTGTCCAACTCGGGTGGTGTTATGCAAATGCCAGGTCTGTTAGGAACAAGACCACCATTATTGTCGCATCTTGTTGGCTCGGGTTGATCTGGCTTGCATCACTGAAACCTGGCTGGATGAAAATTCTGGCCCTATAGTGGAGGCCATGATTCGCCGGTACTCAGTGATACACCGCCTGAGATTGGACTGTAGGGGAGGGGGTTGCAGTCTGTTTTAAGACTGAACTGGGCATCACGAATGTAGTAGTAGGTGAGGCTGAGTCCTTTGAGTGTACAGTTGTAGCAGGTGTAGGCATTCAATCGTTCTCATCTACCGTCCACCCGGAGATGGGAAACACTTCTTACAGGAAGTAGCAGACTTCCTCATCGACATGTCGCTTGAGTTGCCCAGATTGATGGTGCTGGGTGACTTCAACGCCTGGGTCGACGTAATTTAACTCTCACAATTTGGTAACTACTTCCTCCAATTAATGTCTCTTTGGGCCTTACACAGGTAGTTTCCACTGCTACGCACAAATCTGGACACCTCTGGACTTAGTCTTCCTTCTAGGGATTGATGCATCTGACGTGGGGTGGAACCAGTCACTTGGTCTGACCACTACACCGTGAGGTTCAATTTTGCACCCCCTTAGAAGGCCATCCCTGTGGAGATGGTCAGGTACCCGCCCATTATGGAATGTTACTTCACAAGGCCTAGCGGCAGTCCTTGACCTATCATCCCGTGTTGGTGAGCAGTAACCCAGAGGCACTGGTGTTGGCCTATAATGAGGCCATCATGGTTGCCCTGGATTCTATTGCTCCTGTTCTTGAGCACCCCAATCCCTTCAGCCCAGGGCCCTTTGGTTTGATGGGACTCTGAGGGAGATGCGGAGACAAGGGCGGAGGTTAGAGCATTGTTGAGATATGTCCGCCTTGAAGCAGACCGCCTTAGATTGATAGAACATTATGCTAGTTATCAATCTGCAATCACCCATAAGAAGGCAGAATTCCTGTCCAGGGAGATTGCAGTTGCTCAGAATCGACTTGCTCAGCTGTTTCAAAGTGTAGATAGACTGTGCAACCCAGCCTGTCTGCAAGTTTGGAAAGCATTTTCGAAATAGAGTGCAATGAGCTCACGATACTTTGCAACTAAGGTGGCTGACATCAGGGCGGACTTGTGTCCGACAACCTCTAAGGGTGATGTTGTAGGGTGTGCAGAACACAGCGCCTTGATTCTCTTGGAGTTCCTTTTGTCGACCTGAGTTCGTGGATATTATGAGGTTCATCCACAGTGTGCGCCCCACAAGCTGTAGCTTGGACCCTGGACCAACTACCCTAATTTTGGGTTGTGTTGATATCATTGATCCAGTTTTGGCAAATAGTCTGGTGCTCCTTGGAGTCAGGTGAGTTTCCTAGCTCCCTGAAAGAGGCAGTGGTGACATCTCTCTTGAAGGAAGCTTCCTTTGACCCAGACTGTTTTTCAAGCTACAGACCTATCTCTAACCTTCCCTTTATTGGGAAGGTTATTGAAAAGGTTGTAGCTGCAAAATTGGATGACCATTTAACCATCCATAGTATCTACAAATCCTTCCAGTCTGGTTTCCGTAAAAGGCATAGCACTGAGACTGCGCTGGTTCGGTGCTTAATAATCTTCTGAGGGCGAGGGATCAAAAGAGACGTTCCATCTTGGTTCTCCTTGACCTCTCTTCAGCTTTCGACACTGTGGATCATGTGGTGTTGTTAGCTCACCTGAGGCAAATCTGTGGAATGCTGGGAACTGTTTTGCAATGGTTCACTTCATTCCTTACTGGGAGATCACAAAGATTTGTGTCGGGATTTTTCTTCCGCCCAGTCTTTTGTTGTGTGGAGTGCCTCAGGGTTCTGTGCTGTCACCCATGTTATTTGCAGTGTATATGCTGCCCTCAGAAACATTATAAGATGGTATGAGCTGAGGTTACACTGCTATGCAGATGATACCCAGCTATACCTGTCTTTCGCACCGACCAGGATGGAGCTCTCAGTGTTTAACAATTGTCTGGGGAAATCCAAGACTGGATGGATTCTAGTTGGTTAAAGTTGAACTCAGAGAAGACTGAGGTTTTGGTGGTGGACCGGGTGGTCAGATTGAGAGGTCGACACTGGCGCACCTTCTGAATACTTTTCTTGGTGTGTCACTACCGACCTCTGAACGGGTGCATAACCTTGGGTGATCCTTGACGATAGGCTGACTTTTCAATCTCAGGTGTCAGCCATCATCAGGACTTCCTTTGCCATCTTAGGAATATTGCCAGGTTAAGCACCTTGTTCCGCCTGACTCCTTGCCAGCATTGGTCCCACACCTTTGTGTCCTTGTACCTAGACTACTGCAACGCCCTTTACTTTGGGCTTTCTGGGTTGAAATCCACTGCCTACAGCTGGTGCAGAATGCTGCAGCCCTGGTTTTGACTGGGACAAGTAGGTCCTGTCATATTATCCTGGTGCTGCACGAACTGCACTGGCTTCCTATACAGTGGCGGATCACCTTTAAAGTCATTTTATTGACTTTTAAAGCCCTTCGCAATCAGGGTCCATCCTATCTGAAAGACCTACTGGTTCCTTACTGCCCTGGCTGATCGCTCCACTCTGGCCGACATGGGGCTGTTGGAGATTCCAAGAGTGAGTTTAAAATCTTCAGGCAGCAGAGCATTTTCTCATGCTGCACCCACTCTTGGAATTCTCTACTATGCCGGTTACGGAAGTGCACCTCCGTGGAGATATTTAAGAAAGAATTAAAATCTTATTTATGGAAAATGGCCTTTTGAGAGTTAAGTTAGCTGTTATATGATTGGAATTTTATTGTAATTTATTATGTTTTTATGATGTATTTTATGATGTATTTTTATATGTTTTCATGTTTTGTATTGAAATTTGAATTTATGATATTAACTTGTTCAGCTCCTTGATACAGTATATTGAAAGGCACTATATAAATAAAATTATTATTATTATTATGTCTGGTTATGGATCTGGCAAGCACCCTGCATATATTTTAGTAAGGATTACTGCCCACAATGAAATGACCAGTCACTTATGTTATATTTTTAGTAAGGATGACTACCACAGAATGAAATGACCTGGCCAATGCTATATTTATTAGCCTTATTAAGGATTACTGCCCACAATGAAATGACAACATGCTTGTTAGGTATCAGACATATTTGAATGGTGTAGCTGTCCACAAAATAAAAAAAAACAGGACATTGGTTCTGTGATACAACTTGAGATTTTAAGTTACTTGTAGTAGTAGTAATATCAAATAGTTGTATTTTTTGTAAGGATGAACACCAGAATGAAATGACCACATGTTATATTTTTAGTAAAGATTACTGCCCACACTGAATTGTATTTGCAACATGTTACCACAAATGACCACACGTTATATTTTTAGTAAGGATTACTTCCCACAGTGAAATGACCACATGTTTGTCAAGTATCAGACAAATTTGGTGTAGCTGTCCCACAAAAAGCCAGAACAGTGTTTCTGTGATTCAACTTCAGATTTGAAGTTACTTGTAGTAAAATGTAAAACTGAACAGAAATAGTAATGGTGTGGTAACACCTGGTAGTTACTTGTAGTTCTAAGATCATGATTTAACATGAAACTGAGTAGAAATTGTAATGTTGTGGTAACACCAGTGAACTTACTTATAGTACTAATATGAAACGATCAAACGTGAAACTGAACAGAAAATGTGATGAGGTGGTAATACCAGTGGCTTATTGTCTTACTAGTAGTAGTGATGAGTTGAATAGACAGGTGGGTAACATGTTGTGAAAGTTTAAGATGGCATTTCACTATATGCAAATGCAGCAATTTCCACATCTCCCATCTGTTTTTGAGTTATGCAATTTTGTATGCCAAAACTAACTATAAATAAAATAGGTAGCCCATTTGTTAGCTCCAGCATGATGATATATGGGGATATAAACTACATGTTTTCCTTGCATACTGGCGCACTGTTTGTAGGTTGGTCACTGAATATAATAAACATTACAAACATACATAGTCCAGAAATGAAACTGCAAGGTTTAGGACTAGTTATGCAATTTAATACAACTATGCCTTTTGAGGTCCTCAAGCTGCATTTTTTTAAATCATGCAGTTTTTTTATTGTTGTAAGCAAGAAGAGTAAGGAAGAAGATTAAAAACTCAGCAAAAGACAATTCAACAGGTTAATCTGTGATTAGATGCCAAACATTTATGAGGTTATTTATTCAAAACCATGGGCCTCATATTTTGGAGCAAAATGATGCACATGTCAAGTCATGACTTGATTGTATTGTAAGTGTACAGACTTAAATGCAGTAAACACATTAGCAGTATTATACAGTACAGTGGTGTTAAGTCACTGCAAATGCAATGATGGGGATGATAACTGATGCTTTATAAGTCCAAACATAGAAACATAAGTATAGAAACATAGAAGTTGATGGCAGATAAGGACTGCAAGGCCCATCCAGTCTGCCCATTACTTTTCTACCTTATAAATGTGCCATTGGCCTTTGCTCTGTCAATTGCCTATCTATTCATACTCATCTGTATTGCTACCTTATGCCTGTTTGCTGTTTGAGCCCTGCATTATATTCACATCCACAGCCTCCTGAGGTAGGTCATTCCATGCATCCACCACTCTTTCTGTGAAAAGAACTTCCTCACATTACCCCTTAATCGGCCTTCCTCTAATCTCATGTTGTGTCCTCTTGTCCTGCTATTTTCTTATATTGAAACATGTTAGACTCTTTCACCATGTTAATGCCTTTAAGGTGTTTGAATGTTTTAATCATATCACCTCTCTCCTCCTTTGCTCTAGGGTAAACATATTGAGCTCTGTTAATCTGTCCTCATATGTTTTCTAATGCAGTCCCTGCACCATTTTGGTTGCTCCTTATCTGGACTTCCTCAATTTGGCTAATGTCCTTGTGAAGGTGTGGCCTCCAGTACTGCATGCAATACTCCAGATGGGGCTAACCAGTTCTTGTAAAGAGGATTATTACCTCCCTCTTCTGACTTGTGATACCCCTACTAATACACCCTAACATCCCTAGCCTTACCTACTGCTTTAGTGGTCTGCTTGGATGATTTCGGTCATCTGTGATGATGATGCCCAAGTCTATTTCTTCCTTTGAGTGCCAGAAACTCCCTCCCAGCATATAGGTGGCTTCAGAGTTTCTCTTCCATTGCATGATCTTGCACTTCTTGCATTATACCTCAGTTGTCACTTTTCTGACCATTTTGCTAGTTTATCCAGATCTCTTTTCATTCTGCCCACCCCATTTGGGTCATCTACTCTGTTGCAAATCTTGGTGTCATCTGCAAACAGACAAACCTTAGCCTCAGTCCATCTGCAATGTCACTGATGAAGATATTGAAGAGTACTGGCACCAGGACTGATCCCTGAGGTACCCCACTTGTGACTTGCATCTCTTCTTACTGTATGCTGTTTACCACCACTCTCTGTTTTCTGCCCATCAACCAGTTTGCCACCCAGTTGATCAACTTCTGACCCACCCTGAGTCTACCCAGCTTATTAATCAATCTTCTATGTGGAACAGTATTGAAAGCTTTGCTGAAGTCAAGGTTGGCAACATCAGCTGCCCCCTGGTCCACCACTCTGGTTACCCAGTTAAAGAAATCTATGAGATTAGTTTGACAGAACCTTCCTTTAGTAAACCCATGCTGTCTTGGATCCTGTGCTCAAACTAAGGTCTTCTGTTAATTTGCATCAATGTAATCATATACTGCTCTATAAACTACTTTTGTTGGTAAATTGTCTCAAAAACAACATAACAACAAGAGTGAATTGTGAAAAAAAACTTTTTCAGCAGAATGTAATTCAGCCTAGGCTACATTCTCAGGTGGTGCCACTACATGATGGAGCAAGCAAGATACACATTAGCCGTCCCATAAGTCTCTAATTACTTCATCAATATCAACAAAAATGTCATGTGCAAGTTCAGGAGTGCATAACTCATAAGCCTGTTCTGTTTCATAGTTGAGAGCAAGTAGTTTTTAACCCATTTGTGAGAACTAAAGCTTTGTTCTGGTGTAGTCACACTCACAGGCATAGCTGCCAGAGTAGTCAGTACTTGACCAATGTTTATTTATTTTATTTATTAGAAAAGTCAGATTTACAACCTTTGAGTCAACGGACTCATTTACAAAGGCACCTCATTGCAGGGAGGGTAGACAGTTACATAGTGTGGTTACAACAGTGAGAACAGTACAGGTGCAGAACATTAAACACAGAGTACACATAACTTGCATAATGTTACTTATAATAAGTTAAAATCATATACAAGGTACCCAAGGGTTACATAGGGGGTACAGCCCTGGACATACCTAGATAATACCTAGAGAGGGTGACGGTTGGGATGGGGAGTGGGTGGGAGGACGGGGAGAAGATAGGTTGTACAGAGGACATTGTCAAGTCAGGGGGCCTGACAGCAGGATCCCACAGTGGGATTAATTAGATGCATATACAGCAATGAGCATTGAAGAGATGGTTCTGAAGGGTGATTTTGAATGGACCAATTCTGGCAATAACTGTGATGCAGGGTGGTAGTGAGTTGAACCAAGCAGGGCTTGGTAATAGAAGGACCTCTGGGCTAGAGATGTTTTGGTTCTGGGCACCAGAAAGGTGGCCTTGACAGAGCTATAGGTGTCAACAGACGATGATGTATGCCATAGGGAAGAAGAGATTTTTGGTGAGTAGGCAGGTCTGGTAGTGCAGACGCTCAAAGGTGATCAGGTTGGCTGTAGAGTAGAGCAGGCAAGTGTGGTGGTGCTAGAGGCTCTGGTCAGGAGTCTGCAGGCCTCATTGATTGAGAGCTGGATTTTAGTCAAGGTGGTATTGTTCGTCGCGAACGTAAATGGCAAGCCATTGTCCACTAGTAACAGGATAGAGAAGGTGAGGTGATGGACAGCTGGAGGGCAACTTGGGGAGACAATCTCTATGATGGTATAGTAGGCCTATCTGAGAATTTATGGTGGAGGACAGAGCATTGATGTGGGTGTGGAAGGTGGGAGCAGAGTCGAACATGATACCTAGATATTTGTAAGAGGTCACTTGCTCCAGCGGTGCAGAGTACTGGGGCGAATGAAGAGGGGCATTTTGACATTGTTTTGGTGATGGGAGAAGAGCATTGACTTGGTCTTCTTTAGGTTAATAACAAGTCAGTGGTCAAAGAACCACTTTCAGCTTGATTGTAAGAGTGCTGGAGGGATACCTGGAGAGAAGAGGGATCATGGTGAGAGGCAAAGAGAACCACATCATTGGCATAGAGGAGCATTTTTCCTGTGCAGGAGCTGGGGATAGTGTTGAGGTGGAGTCTGAAAGTACAGGACCCAGAATGGAGCCCTGGGGTACCTCGAATGAATAGGCTGGGTACTGGACAGGGAGTCATTAATTCACATGCTGGGATCTAGCAGACAGGGAGCTGCAGAACCAGGCAAGGAATTCAGCGTAAAGCTGAGTTGGTGGAGGAGTCGAGCAGGAGGGTGAGAAACAGTGTCAAAAGCCTTGAGAGGTCAATGAACACTTCACCGCAAGGTTGCTGGAGTCAAGAGCAGAGTGCAGGTATTGAGAGAACTCCATGAGAGCAGTAGTGGTACTGTGTCCTGGGTTAAAACCATATTGTTCTGGGAATATTATGTCATATTTGTCCAGGTACTCAGAGATCTGAATAGACACTATTTTTCTAGGGCTTTAGAGCCGGCAGTAGGGAAGGAGATTTTCTGGTAGTTGTTAGGTCCAGACTGATCTCCACTCTTATGTATGGGGTGATTTTGGCTGATTTTTCAAGCACTGGGAAACTAACCAAGGCATAGAGACCAGTTTAGTAGGTCTGTAAGGGGACTAAGACAACATACAATGGGGTCACAGCTGTGGTTGTTGCTACCAAGGGCTTTTAGCAGGTGTGGCCTGGCTTTGTGGGGAAATAGTGCCAGGTAGAAAGGAGGGCAATCCAAGGCAGAGGGTAAGAAGTGGGATTGGGTCAAAAGTTGTTGGGGAGGACAGAGCTAAGGTCAAAAAGTAATATTGAGGCAATCAGCTATGCGGAGTAGGTCTGTAGTGATGATGTCATCAATGGAGATCTGGAATGGTGGGGGAGTGGGTCTTCTCACTAAGCTGTTTCATGCTGTCCTAGAAAGTCTGGGCCAAACCCCAGGTGTGGACGGAGGGTGGTCTGATAGTGCTTTGCCTTGGTCATCTAATGGTTCAGGTGCACTTATTACGCACGTGTTATAGGCTTGTCTATCAGCCATCTTGCATGATTTGATAATGATGTGCCAGAGATTATCCCTATGCTTAAGTTTTGAATAAGGGATGGGAGATCCATGCAGCATTTTGTTTTAGTCAGATTCTGGTGTGGGGGTGAGCAGGTCACAGGTCTTGCTGAAGGCATCAGTGAATAGGTCTAGGGCAGAGTCAATATCAGGGTGTGTCAGGATGGGGACCAGTCCAGCTGTGCTAAATGCAATTTTAGCTTGAGACCCCAGGGTAAAGTGCCAGCGTAGTTGGCCTGGGACACAGGTTTCAGTGTGGAGGATTACCAGAGACAGATGACAGGTGAGGGATCACTAGTGAGTCAGGAGGATGTTGATATCCTGGATTTTATGAGGGTGGTTTGATAGTATTACATCTAGGAGGGTGCTAGAACTACTTGTCCAGTTGAATCTAGTGGGCTGGGTGACTAACTGGGACATGTCCAGGGTATTGAAGGAGTCCCTGGGGTGGGATGCAGTGGTACCAAGCTAATTGATGTTAAGGTCAGCTAAGAAGAGTTGCTCGGCTTTGTGTGGTAGGGAGGTGAGCTAGTCAATAAGAGACTGGACTGCTGGGTTCTAGTTCCTCAGGGTTATGTAGGAGACTGTGAGGAAAGAGTGGGCCCTGGCTGGCCAGGGTAATTTTCAGAGTGAGGGCTTGGGTGTCATAGTCAAGCTGGGGAGCAGGGATTGCATGACTTATAAGGGTGTCTTGCATGAAGATTGCACACCCACCACTGCATTTGCCTACTCGGTCTTTCCTGAACAGGGTGTATCCAGGGAGGGAAATAATGGAGTCAGGGGTTGTTTTGTAGAGCCAGATCTCTACTAACCCAATAATATTAGGTTGCCATTGCACAACCAGCACTGGAGACTGGCATATTTCTTTAGCAGGCTGCATATGTTATGTAATGCAATGCAGTGACTGGGTTGTGGAGTGGGGTATGGAGGACTAGTTGGCATAGGTCCTGGGTTTGGGTGTATATTCCCAGAGCAGTAAGAGCAGAGTGATTAATCTAATTAGGGTATGGTGGTGACAGGGACCTTTAGTGTGGTGCCAAAGTGAGAGCCTGATAGTAGGGGTGCAGGGGATGGTTAAGGCATGGAGGTAGGTATGGCAAGGTAGAGGTGGGTCCAGGATGGCCTGGAGGGAGGGAGGGAGAGGAACAGGGTGTTGGTAGGTGGTCGATGCAGAGGAGTTGGGGGTGTCCAAGGTGGGGGCTGAGCTGTTTGGGGTGGTTTAGGGAGAAAAGCTCAATGTGGAGGGTGGAGGCACAGGACGGGGTGGTCTGAGCCAGGAGAGTAATCATGAACCGGCTTAGTAGAAAGCTATAGTGCCCATAGTTATGGGCTTGTGGTAATAATAATGGTGACAGCTGACCTTCTGTAAAGGTGACTGCCGCTGTGGAGTAGTGGTAGTGCTACTGCATTCGGTGCAAAAGGTACAAGGTTCAAATACCTTGGGGGTGTGTCCCAGAGCCTGGTAGAGGTTGTCAGGATTAGCTGGGGAGCTAGGAAAGGCTGGATTTGGGCTCAGAAGGGTGTGAAATAGCGACTCCTAATGGTCACACTGGGCATTGGCAGAGGGAGAGGAGGAAGGGAATAGGTAGACGGGAGATGGGAGGAGCTGTGCAGGGTAAGGCAGTGTAGCAGAGACATGTGCAAAAGAGGTTTTCTAGTCAGGGGCTGAGTAGCAGAACAGGCAAGAGTGTCAGAGAGTAGTAGAGATTAGGGAGGTATGGTGAGGTCGGACACACAGATAGGGGAACTCCCCTGGTGGGAGAGAAATATAAGCTGCAAATGGAGAAGTGGGACTTCATTCCAAAAGGTACCGGAAGTCATTGACAGGAAAGGGCAATAAATTGGAGGATCGGGCTTGGGTGGGAGGGTGACTGAGGTGGGCAGGGCAGTTGACGTGCAGCATCGTGGGCTAACATCCTGAACAAAAGAAGCAGGCAGGGAGAGGCTGTCTTATCTATTAAGGCACTCTGCTTGGTCCCTTGCTCCTGGTGGAGCGCTGTGTGCTCCAGTTCTGGTACAGTTCTGGGTCAATATAATCTACGTGTCAATTAGTGTTGATGGCATGTTAGTTGAATGTTTTGGATCGGACCACTTAGCTTCCATCAAGTAAATTGTTAAGTATCTCCTCAGTTGCTGATATAATATCTTGTTCGAATCCTTGAAAATGTTATGAATGTCGATATCACTGTGCTGAAGTCTGCTTGGTATTAGCATCTGTGCACTGTATCTTTTTGCCATCAAGAAGTCGTTTCGAATTCTCGTAATACGTGATTGATAAATGGTAAAGCAGGTTATGTTTGTAATGTTCAACAGGACTGCTTGATAGTGCATTGCTGAGATGGATCTGTCATAGAAACATAGAAACATAGAATTTGATGGCAGATAAGGACCGCTTGGCCCACCCAGTCTGCCCATTTCCTACCTGATGGATAAGCTGCAGATCCTAGTTAACCAGCAGCCTACTTCTTCCTACCCCACCCCTAGAATTGCCTTATGACTGTCCCATACATGCTTGAATTCCACCACTGTTTTGACTCCACAACCTCCTCTGGAAGGCTGTTCCATACATCCACAACCCTCTCTGTGAAAAAATACTTCCTTAAATTACCTCTGAGCCGCCCTTCTATCTTCAAATTGTGCCCCTTGTTCTTGCACACCTCTTGTTTTGAAAGATGCTACCCTCTTGGACTTTGTTGATTCCCTGAGGTACTTGAAAGTTTCTATCATGTCCCCCTCTCCCTCCTTGCTCGAGGCTATACATATTAAGCTCCTTAAGTCTGTCTTCATATGTCTTCCGTGCAGACCCTGCACCATTTTATTCCCTCCTCTGGACAGCTTCCATCCTGTCTATGTCTTTGAGGAATTGGGTCTCCAGAACTGCACGTAGTACTCAGATGTGGTCTCACCAGCTGTCTGTACAGAGGATTATAACTTCTTGTTTTCTACTGGTGATGCCTCTCCTATGCATCCAGTATCCCCCAGCCCTCCTTGCTGCCCTCTCACATTGCTTGCCCACCTTTAGGTCATCTGATATGACTACCCAGGTCCCTTTCCATTTTTGTTGTTGTTAGTATCTCACCCCCATTGTGTACTCTTCCCCTGGGTTTTGTTTCCCAGGTGCTTTACCTTGCTTCTTAGCATTGAATCTAAGCTGCCATACATTTGACCATTCCTCTAACCTTGCCAAGTCCATTCTCATCCTTTCCACCCCACCTTGTGCATCAACTCTGTTGCAGATCTTTGTGTCATCTGCAAAGAGACATACTTTTCCTTCCAGTCCCTCTGCAATGTCGCTATAAAGACATTGAAGAGGACTGGTCCTAATACTGAACCCTGTGGTAGCCCACTGCTAACCCCTATTTTCAGAGTGGACTCTGTTTACTATTACCTCTGTGTCCTATTCTCCAGCCAATTCTTTACCCAGGCTGTCATCTCAGGACCCACTCCCAGGCTGGCTAACTTGTATATTAATCTTTGTGGGACTGTGTCAAATGCCTTGCTAAAGTCTCAGGTAGGCCATGTCCACAGCCCCTCCCTGATCAACTACTTTGGTCACCCAGTCAAAGAAATCTATCAGATTTGTCTGGCATGACCTTCCCACTGTAAATCCATGCTGCTTGGGTCCTGTGCCCCTCTGGCCTCTAGATACACAACAATTCTTTCCTTCAGAAGTGATTCCATCATTTTCCCCACCACTGAGGTTAAACTAGCAGGTCTGCAGTTTCCTGCTTCTGTCTTGCTCCACTTCTGTGAAGGGAATCACATCTGACCTCCTCCAGTCCTCAGGTACCACCCCATCCTCCCATGATTTGTTAAAGACACACACGGGCAAGGACTATTGTATAAAGACTTTAGCACCAAGGTTACTAGCTTCTGTGAAAAATTTTTGGAAGTAATTGTCTGTTCTGCAATCTGAGAGTATGAACAAGGGTTTCTGCCTCTTCTGCTATTTGAAGTAGATCACTAGAAGATTTCTGAACAAACAGATGAAGTGGAACCATATACTGAAGAATATCACCTACAGCTACAAGGGTAATAATGCACTCAGATTTCGTTAATGAATATACAATTCTGTCAGTGTCACCGTCAAACTCAAAGATCTTCTCTAACATTGATCGACTATTATGAACTTATCCTGAATTTCCTCAATGAATTTACATGACTGATTCATCTAGTGTCACCTGCTCTTGGGATCTCATACCATCACCTTGATTCTGTTCACCATCATCTTCCATGTCTACTAGGTCACTGAATTCTCTGAGTTCTTTGAGATAAATATTGTGTCATTTTGCACTACTGTTAGTCATTACAATAGTATTGTTTGTTGTTCCTAATATATTTTTTATCAGAGGATTGAACAAACAGGAACAATTATGAGATTTAATCTGTGACCTTTGCATATTCAGTACACAGCAGAAGGAGACACTTCTCAAATCATTTGTTGTGTTCCACATATTGCCCAGACATATTGCTCCCAGAATCATACCCTTGAACTTGTAGTTTAGTAATATCCAGAGGCCATGCAGTAATCCTTGCTAAAATATTTTGGTGAGGTCCTTATCAGTAGTGGAATGCACTTTATTAATTCAGTGAAGTCCTTATGGATAGTAACTTGTGTCAGATCTTTCAATGAAGCGAATACAGAGTGTGGCTTGCTCTTTCTTATTGCAGTCAGTAGTCTCATCAGCCATGAATGCCCAGGGCCCACTCTTCTGTGCAGCTGCAATAATTTTCTTTGAATCTGCAGTCTGATAAGATGTATTAATGCATTCTGAATTGCAGGTGACAGATACGTGGCATTTTTATGTTGCAGATCATGTAGATGTCTGAGTAAAACAGGATCATTTCCACTTTCAGCATCGTGATGCAAGATTGCCATGAAATTACTTTTTTCCAATATGTGACCACAGAGAGGAATGTTCTGAGGACCACATACTATTATTGTTTTGATTATCTGAGACAATATGTTTCTGTTTCGAGTTAGAGTTTCATTGTGAGCTCTGCACAATTTTTGGCATATGTTAGATTTTCCACATTGTGCTACTGTAATGAAACCATCCGTATGACATAGAGTGGCCTGATGTTCTTTGTTTTTTTATGTCACTCTATTACCTTAGATGCATTTGATCAGTTTGTTAATGGCTTTTGAACAAGTGTAGTGTCTTTAGTATGACAAAAAGGAAACGTGGTGCATAGTACAGACCATCCTGATGTCTGGAGTAATGAATGAAGGATTCCTTGAGAAGACTGAAAACTATTTTTGTTTCTAGTCTTTCTTCAGTGCCGTGGCGAAGAGGGAAAATGTAGCTTTTGGTTGGCATCCAGTGCTGTGTTAACACATCAAGTGTGTCACTGTTATTAAGTAAGCCTCAAACAAGCAGAGCAATGTCACAGCCTTCTGCATCAATAGTGGGTACAGGTTCGGAAAAGACATCTGGCTGTGGAGAAATGGGTGCAGATGGTGTCATATCACTTACAAGCTCAAGAGGTTCTTGTTTTGTGACAATGGGATTATCAGAGTTAGAAAAGTATTGGTGCAGAAACTATGCTATCTGCAGCTGTTGGAGCATTACAAGTGGTAATGGTATGCAATTTGAAGTGCAAGACCTTGAGAATGAGCATTTTGCTGTAATTGTGCTTCCTACTGTGTTTCACTACCGAAAGTGGCATCTGTGCTTGTTTTCCTTACCTTTTCTCTTATCTTGAAGCCAAACTTCTAAAGTTGATCCTGCACACTTCCTCTGCCTAGATATAGACACATTAAATACTTTTAGACGTCTGTGTAACTGTCCACTAAATAGCTGATCTTTAAATTATATCACTTTAATTATTATGTACCATCAACAAATAATAGGAATAGCTAAATTATGGGATGCTACTTAGTGCTGAACTGATAATGCAGCTGCAAGTTAAAACTAATAATAGCATCATAAATACTTCAGTGGCACTAATGTGATGCATTTGCAAAATTTGAGTTTGGAAGAGCCATTATTAATTGAATCTGCCGTAGGTTGGGACAATATCATTGTAATACAAAATGGAGAAAAGGAGATGTAATGCTATCGCAATCTGACTACTCTGCAGTATACAAGACCCATTTACAGATTTAGTGATTTGAATTTAATTTGTCCATACTTCTACTACTCTGCCATGGCACAGTAGATTACATTCCGTGCCATGACTGGAATACAGTAGTAAAACCAAGTTACCAACCACAGTGTATTATTTACTTTTATTGCTTTCTCTACAACCCTTACAGTCTGTTGTCCATATTGCCTTTACATGATGTATTAGCTGTCTGTCGTCTGGTGACTTCCTGCGCTTGTTTTCATGCTCCATTCTATTCATTGCATGCGTGGTGACTGTTCCAAGTAGTATTGCTTGTTCTGATTTTAATTCATACCATCTTAGTCTAGATAAGATCACTGACTGCAGCATTCTAGAGAGTACAATTATTAATATCTAAATCATATTATTACATGCTACACAAATTATAAGAACTGATCTTTGAAAATGAACTTACAAATGTAAGCTTGCTTCTTTGCTTGTCAATGAGCCAGGGTGAGCAGCTACCATTAGATAAGTTTTGTAAAGGGAGATTTATGGCTTTTTCATTTGTTTACCTCCACACCATTTACCTGCACATTAACTGTGGACCACATGTTAATTAGTTTATTTTGGCTGCTGCTCCCGATATAAAGGTAGCCATTTGAGGTAGAAGTAGTTTTGATTAGGAGCAAGCTGAAGGGTGGTCTACCTCAACAATGGTAGTGGGAGACTTCACAGCAGGGCCTGGAGTTGAATACCAAAAGACATCCCATTCCTTTTGAAATCAAATTAGTAAGTTGCCAATCCATGCTGAAAAATGTGTACTGTTACATCTACCACTTTTTGGGAGGGACTGAACTGGCTTTTTGTTTATATTTGCCAATTTATACTAGCAATGGGGCTAGGTGTAGGTGACTGTCAAATCAAGGGCCATAACACCTGATACTAATAAAATTACCAATAGTAGAGGGTGGAAAGCACTCTTAGTTAATGCCAGAAGTCTAAATAAGAGATTTGATGAACTCAAAGATATCCTATATACACAAAGTATTCAGATGTGCGAATTACTAAAATGTGGTGGGATAAACACTATACTTGGAATCAGAACATTCCAGGATACAATCGCTATACCAAGTCAAGAAAGCATAGAAGAGGGAGGGTGTCAGTCTATATAGCAAACACCATTGAAACAAAGGAAATTGAGATCACTGAAAATGACCAAGAAGAGATCTGATTAAAATAACACCTTATAAGAACCCAAAGATTATTCTGGGAGTACTTTATTGACCACCATCCATAAAAAGTAAAATGACTTAACAACATTGGCCATATTCAGAATCTTAATCCTGCAAATAGATTATTACTAATGGGTCACTTTAACCTGCTGGGGATAAATTGGGAAAATACACAGGTTCAAACAGAATAGAAAATACCTGTATCAAATTAATCGATCAAATGGGTCTGGCACAGCTAGTGAACAGAATACCAGAGGGACTAAGATACTCAATCTTATTTTAACAAATATTGGTGATCATGTCTCAACTGAAGAACCACTGCACCACTCAACAACAGTGGCCATGAATAGTGCAGTTTGTGATCAATGAGAGCTGTACAAAACAATTAGGAAACACTGCAAGTGCTAAACTTTGGGAGATCAGACTTTAGCTCATTGGGTCCGGTGGCCATTTTGGGTCAGTTTCTGCAATAGATAGTTCCAGCACCATGGCGCTAATGGACCCAGTGAGTTAAGAGCTTAAAGCATAATTTAGCACAGTGGATTAGGAAAATATTTCAAGTTCAAACCACTGCAAACTATGTGGGAGCTCTTTGTACAGAAATATACCAAGCGAGTCTGAAACATATTCCATGTACAGAGAAATACACCAAAAGGGAATCACACCATGTTGGATGTCATCTAAAATTAAGAAACTAATACAAAAAACCACAGAACATATCAAATATTAAAGAAGACTAAACAGGAAGATGGATGGCTTACTACAAACAATTGACTAGAAAATGAAATAAGAGATCAAAAGAGCAAAAGTGGGTTATGAATTAAAGCTGGCAGAAAATTGTAAAGACAATTATAAGACTTTTATGCATACATAAACAACAAAAAGCAGGAAGCTAATAGTGTTGGGCCATTAAAAATCAGAATGGTCAGATAGTTGCTGATATCAAGGAAATAACATATTCAGAACAATGGAGTTTGCCCTTTAAGGGCAGACCAGGTTGTCCTGGTGCACCCCTTCCCTTTCATTAGGATGGTTGTGCTCAGGAGGAGGAGGGAAGGAAGGGAGGCTAAAAGAAAGAACAATGGGCAGGCAACAGGAAGGGATGGGGCAAGTAGAGGTACATAATGGACAGCACAGAGGGCTTCAGCCACTTTTGCTGGAGTTTTGATTTATTTGGAACTGCAGCACATCAGATTGGCAGAACAAGTTGGAGAGGTTTGTGCACCAGGTACAGCAGGTAAGATAGCTTCCAAGGAATGAAATGTAAAAAAAAATGCTAAATAGACCATGTTTAAAGATGCATTGTTGGTAACTGCTTTACAAATAAGCTGTTTGAAGGAGGTCTTTAGCATTGCTGGCCTGGATGAATGGTTTGAGCTAATGGGTTAGGTTATATAGAGGTTTATGCTCTGTTTGAAATGTCCAATTCACTGGTTTTAGGTTGGAGGTAATGATAGTAGTGTTGGGTCAGGACATGCATGTTAGTGGTGATAAGTATCTTTGCAGTGGTTATGGAGACGGGTAGTTAGGTTAGAATCACTCGAGGCGATTAGGCACTGTGCTGCTGGAAAAGCAATTTTGCTGGGGCCAGTTTTTAAAAGTATGCAGAAGGCCACACTGTCTGCCCGGTGGTGGGCTTAGCCACATGGGAGGTGTGATAGTTTGTGGTGTAGGGCATTTTCCTGAGGTGCAAGGATAAGGCACGTGCTGAGACTGTAAAAGTGGTAGTTTAAATCCAGTTTTCATAACCACACCAGAGGACAAAAGTGGTAGCATTTGCAGGCTAAATAGTGAAGCCTGGGTGTCTGGGTGGGGCTTATGATGATCCTGAGGGAGATGCAGAAGGCCTGAAAGAGGCCCAGAATCAGACGGAGCAGGAGCACGTTAAGGTGGCCACGGGCAGTCACGAGGGAGGGAGACTCAAAGAAGGAGCAGTTGGGGTAGGAGAGGGCTAGTGGTGAGTGAGCCTGGTACATCTTGCAGGGAAGCCTGGCAGTTTGAGGATAAGGAGAGTGCAAATGCGCAAACACGCCAGCTGGACCGTGGGTGAGAAGCGACCCCTCCCCATCTGTGAAACCTAGTGGCTGCCTCTGTTTTGTTTTCATGAGGGAGATCAAACCCCTCCACTTTTCCTCTAGCCCTGGCATCACCCACGAGGAGGCAACTCGGTGGGGACCAGCAGCAATTTCTCGGCCCCATTGGGACAGTGCAGGAGAGCAGGGATGGATGGGGCATACAGGTAGGGAGGCAAATGTGCTGGGCATAGCAGGAAAAGGGTACTAGGGAGAACAATGGACCGGGAAAAGGGGTCAGGGGAACGTTAGAGGTAGGACGGAAAGGCTCGGGGTGATGAGTGGCCCGTGGCGTGATGTCACACGCCAAGGACATGGAAAGAAGCAAGCAGCTTGGCCATTTGGCTGTTTGCAGGGAAGCCCTATAGTGGGAATAAAATGTGTTTGGTCAGGATACCGGATGGGGGTTTGTTTCAAGGAAGGACAAAAAGGGAAGGCACCTGGACACCATGGGGCAAGGGAACGGACGGAGGCCTGTTACTGGGGGCTTTGGCCACGGGCATGCTAGCACACAGCAGAAAGGACAGAGGACAGAACGAGGCTAGAATAAAGGAGAGGTGATTTGGCAACATGTTTTCATTTCCTTAGGGAAGGGAAGGATCAGCACAAAAGCGACTGTGGCTAGGATGTGGGAGGATAACATTAGGATAGCAGACATCCAGCAGGAGGGCTTGGGGGAGGGACAGAACATGGAGGGGAAGGAGAGGCCTGGGAAGACTTAGTAGACACATGAGGCTACGTGTCAAAGCATTGGGCCCAAGGTCAAGGCCTAGGAAAAGGGTGGGCAGCAGGATTGGTCGGCCTGGACAAGGGACAGTCCATAAGAAAGTAGTATGGGCTATAAAAAGTAGCAGAGTTGTCATTTCTGGATGGGGAGGGGAGGCCTTTTTTCTCCAAAGGAAGGCATTGCAATGAACTTAAAAATAAATCTTGTTCTCTTCCTGTTAGTTGTCATCACAGTGAGAAGGATCAAGGACATGGCACCAAAGAAGAGCAGGCCATCAAAGGAAGATGCTTACAGGGTTATAATCGAGTTGGCAGAAAAGCCAACAGAATGCAGGAACTGGTGGAAGGGGAGGAACCAGGGAGGCCTGGGGAGAAAAGGAAAGCGGGCCGGGAAAAGGGGGCAGAGGGAAACGACCAGCTGAAGGGCCAAGCAATCCCACTATGGTACCACAGCCGGAAGTGGGACCGACTAAGGTGGCTGATCCAGTACCAGCAGCCTATAGACCCGTAACACCAGTACCGCCACCAGATCAAGGCAGGATCCCCTGGGGAATCCCAGGCTTGATCCCCAGAACATAGTGTTCCTCCACAAACCCTAGTAGTTCACCCTCCTCCTCAACCGCAGGGCAAAAAAGGGGACACCAGGAAGACGCCAGGCAGCACAGTCCAGGCAAGGTTACAGGTAACACACCTAGCTCAGTGGGGACAGTATAAAAGAATATATAGGTCAAATTGTGTTGGCACTGGGAACAGGAGGTTTAGGGCAAATAGATTCTGCTCTGGCAGAGATTAGGATGGAGAAAGAGGTGCTGGAAAGAAATGAAGGGGTAACAGAGAAGGAAGGAAAAGGTACAAGGGAGATAGGTGTGCCGGGATGAGGATAGGCGAGCATGTTCCACTAGCCACAAAAGAAAAATATGGAAAGGGAGTATGTGGATATATTCGCCTGGTGAGCAGGGAAGGCAGCAAAGTACGAGGAAGCAGAGAACATAGGTAAGAGTGAAATGGCAGCACAATAGTGCTTTTAGGAAGAAGGAGGAGGACAAGTTCACAAAAGGGAAGACTTGGGATGGTGGTTCAGAGATTTTGCCACTTTCTCAGCCATTGTCCTGAAAAGAGGCTGAGCTGGGCATCCCGCTCATCACATATTCCTTAATAACAAGGAGGGCAAAAGCAAAGAGGGGTGGGTTGGTTATACTATGACAAATTTTTTCGAGAGAGAATGGCAACATTCGGGATGTAAGATGGGACATGAAACAGCTAGACTTATGGACAGATTATGTAACAGATCAGTCCACACCAAGGGAATGGGGAGAAAGGGAGCTACACCCCAGAGGTGCTGCTGGGCTTACAACAGGGCTTTTTGTTCATGGCCTCAATGTCGCCTCCGCACACTTGTTCAAAAGCGGGAGGCACTCCGCAAGCAGATGCAGAATGACATGGGCCCAAGGGCACACGGGCATGGGGGCTCAATGTCAGGTCAGCAGTTTTTTCAAGAGGGGCAGGGGTTTAAAGGGCAGAAATGGAACAGGGAGGGAGGGGTAGGGGAACATGAGTAGAGGGGTCAGAATCACTGACCAGGAAAACCAAGTAAGCGAGAGGAGGGCCAGAGAGAAAAAACGGGAGGAATGACAGAGAGCAGTTTGGGGTGGCCAGAACCCCATCAAGTTAGAGGCATGGACAGTCTGTTTGGACAGATATCCGAAAAAGAGTGGGGGATATGATTATAGAAGGTTTTCACAGGGTTTTCACTGCAGTGTGGGGGTCCCAGACAAGCGAGAGAGGAGAGCAACCTGGGTCAGTTAAAGGAAGGAAGAGATGTTAAGACAGAAGATAGAGAAAGAAAAAGCAGCAGGAGAGTAGAGGGCCCATTTGACACTCCTCCATTGTGGAACATGTGATTTTGCCATTGGGCTTGGTATCCAAGAAACAAGAGGGGAGTACAGGGTGATTCACCACCTATCCTATCCAGAAGGGATTCGATGAATGATTTTATCAGGGAGGAACATAGTAAGGTGACATATGTGACACAAGAAGATGCAGTCAGAATAATCTGGGCTACTGAGGATGCATGGATGGCAAAATGGATATTGAATCCGTTCAGACTGCTGCCAGTTAGGAGAGAAGACTGGAACCTATTGGGTTTTAAAATTGGGGGTCAGTACTATTTCTATAAAGCTATGCTGATGGGATGTTCCATAGCATGTGCAACATTTGAAGCTTTCAGCACCTGCTTGCAGTGGATATTTCAAGAGAAAACTGGTTGTAGAATGGTCATCCACTATCTGGATGATTTCTTTTCATTGGTAGGGGAAAAGGGAAACACAGCATATGCTGATCAAGTTTCAGGAATTGTGCAGGGAACTAGGGTTCCACTGGCACCAGAAAAACAGAAGGGCCAGCAGGGTGCTGGAATTCCTGGGATTGAGATAGATGCCCTGAAGGAAATATTCAGGCTGCCGACAAAAAGTGAAAACTGAAAGAACTGATCCAAGTACACACCAGCAGGAGAAGGGTACAACTAAAACAAGTGCAGCAAGTACTGGGGCACCTGAACTTCACCTGCAGGGCCATTGGACCAGGGAGGGCATTCACAAAGAGGTTAGCTAGGGCTACAGCCGGGTCACCAGACCACACCATTGGGTAGACCTGACAAAAGGTGTCCGGGAGGATTTTAAAATATGGGAGGAATTCTCAGGGAGTATAATGGCTGCTCTTTCTGGCAAGAGGAGTGGTGTACAACACAGACCTTGATCTTTACACAGATGCTGCCGGGGCTAGGCATGGGGTTACCTGAGGGCAGGTGGTTTGCAGAACCATGGCCTGCTAGCTGGGTGAGGGATGGCAAAGTAAGAGATATAACATTTTAGAGATCATGCCCATATGGGCATGTACCCTGGTCTGGGGAGGAATTACGGATCAGAAAGTGACATTTTGGTGTGACAATAGAGCAGTGGTGGAGGTCCTAAACAACAGGGGAACCAGGTCATAAACGGTCATGCAAGTATTGTGACATTTAGTGTTAAGGCTTTGCAGCTGAACATGTCATTCAGAGCAAAACACATAGAAGAGGTGCACAATACCCAGGCTGACAGCCTTTCCCGCCTGCAGCTGGACCATTTTCAGAGGCTGGCACCAACAGTGGAGGAGAAAATGCCCATGCCAATGAACATCTGGGACGTTGGCAAGAAGGAGCAGAACTGTGTTCGCAGCTCATGAGCACCTCGGACTCTGAGGGCCTATGATGGGGCCTGGCGGTGTTTAAAAATTCAGGGCAGCACACCAGATGGAGGTAAGTAGGCCACTACAGAGGAACAGTTGGGAATGTTCACCATGGAGCAGTGGCAAAAGGAACAGCCCACACCACAGCGGGAGTCTACTTGGCAGGGATTAGTGTTATCTGCAGTCTAAAAGGGTGAAGGACCTGACAAAATCATTGTTCATTAGAAGAATGATGTAGGGATGGGGCAGGTTGAAACAAGGACCAATAGACAGTAGGAGGCCAATAGGGAACAGTGGCTAGCAAAACTAAAGGACGTGCTCACGGCAAATATGCAGATCGAAAGACTGAGGCCCAGCTATTTCACATGATTCATGTTGTAATGTTTGCAGGCTATGAGAGGAGTGAGGTGGTAGGCCATGGAAAAGAATACAAGAAAGGGGATTAGAATGGAAGATATAAACTGGGGTTGAAAGAGATACGGATCAAGATTAAGAGGTCAAAATGGATCAAAGGGGACAAGGTTGCATAGTGACACTAAAGGAGCAGGTAGAGGCGCAGTATGCCCAGTGCAGGCTCTGTGGGCTTTCGCTGCCGAGCATGGGACCAGGACAGGGAGATTATTTGTGCATGGTGATGGAGAAGGGTCACCGCTATCAAGCCACAGGATTACTCAAAAAAGCATGCAATTCATGAGGGATGACCGCTAATTATTAGTCCCATTCTTGTGGATTGGGCTGCCTCACAGTGGGCAGCGCGGAAAACTGTGAATGATATTTAGAAAAGTACACCAGCGGTCTGCCAGTTATAAGAGATACATTCAAGCATTGAAGTAAAAATAAACATATTGCTTTTGTTTTCATTTACAGATCTGGGGACAAATGGGGATGGGAGGGCAGGGGATACTACGGTGATGAAACTAAGAACATGTTTAAGATAATTATTTTGCTTAAACCCCATAGGAAGAGGCAGGATCATGGAAGTCTGGATCTGCAGCCATTCCTATATTTATTGGGCTGAAAAGAGAGCAGAGAAAAAGGCTGGGGAAAGCAGCTGTACCAAGATGTGAAACAGTGTAGGTTGGTCTGGTGTGTCATCTGGGGATAAGATGGCACAACTGATTCCCACCTTGAAGGAATGGGACAGCACCCAGTCCAGACTTAATTATTATACATTTGGGGCAACGACTTGTGGGCAAGTCGATAGACACATACTTGCAGATAAAAGGACATAGGAGCAATACAGCAGTGGTGGCCTCAGGTAAGCCTCTCCTAGTTGGATATAATACCAAGGAGGGTGTGGAGGCAGGAGCACAGCCATAGAACTGTGAGAGGGCCAGAGAAAGATGAACAGAAGGGCATGGACATTGGTAAGGAATATGGGAGGACAGGTAATATAGGGGTGTAGAAGAATGGGTAGAAGATTTCACAGGTCGGATGGAGTGTACCAGTTGGATCTAGCCAGAGACATGTTCAATACAGAAATGATGGGCTTTATAGAGGCATGGAGGGACATGCAAAAACGGAATATAAAAAAAAAAAGGGAAAAAGAGCAGGATTAAGAAGGATCTTCCTGAGGTAAGGAGAATAATAACCTAGTTTAGAAAGCCAGTCATCCAATGCAAGCTGGAGACTGGCTAGTGGGGAAAAAAGGGGGAGGAGGGGAGGAGTAAGAAAAGGAATAACACAAAAAGAGGAAGAAGATGAAGGAGAAAGCAGTCTCGGTTTTCACGTTACCTAACAGAAAAGGAGAAGAAGGCACCCAGGTTTTCACCTGGGGAGAAAAGAGGAAGAAAGAGGAATGATCAGAGATTGATATATGGATGTAAATAAATTAAATTTGAGAGATATAATAATAAGAAAATTATAAAACGGAATATGGATTTATGATGTATACTGTAAATAAATTAATTGCCTATCTGAGCACAACAACAAACAATGGTCTCTGTCTCTTTGTGAGGGAAAGGGGAATCTGGGACAATAGAGTTTGCCCTTTAGAGGGCAGACCAGGTTGTCCCTGCACCCCTTCCTTTTTCATTAGGATGGTCTGTGCTCAGGAGGTGAAGGTGAAGGAAGGAGGGGCTATGGATAGAACAATGGGCAGGCAACAGGAAGGGAGGGGCAAGTGGAGGTACATAATGGACAGCACCGAGGGGCTTCAGCCACCTTTGCTGGAGTGTTGATCCCTCCCACCCACCCTACAAGGCAGAGCAAGAGGGGAAAACAGTCAAGATGGGACTGTATGGTGGGTCTGTCAAAGGTGGATGACAGACGCGTCCGTCAGACAGTTTAGACTGCCAAAGGTGGATGGCAGATGATAATATGGTTATGGACTGCCAAAGGTGGATGGCAAGAAAAAGAGGAGGTGGGTGGAAGGAGAGGGAAGAAAAGGAATAACACAAAAGAGGAAGAAGATGAAGGAGAAAGCGGTCTCGGTTTTCACCATTACCTAATGGAAAAGGAGAAGAAGAAGGCACTCAGGTTTTCACCTGGGAGAGAAAGAGGAAGAAAGAGGGATGATCAGAGATTGATATATGGATGGAAATAAATGAAATTCTGAGATATAATAATAAGAAAATTATAAAATGGAATATGGAATTATGATGTATAAATAAATTAGTTGCCAATCTGAGCACAACAACAAACAATGGTCTCTGTCTCTTTGTGAGGGAAAAGGGGATTGGGACAATGTTTTCCCTCAGTATTCAGTACAAAACCAAACACTGTCATAACTAGTAATCAGAAATATGAAAACAATACATCATTATTTATCAATATCAAGGATGTTGAAAGAGGCTGGCACAAATAAATCCTGTTAAATCCCTTGACCAGATAGCTTGCACTCTAGAATACTCAAGAAAATGTCAGCCGTCTTAGCTCCCCTCTTCCTCATATTTCAGACATCACTTGACTCAGGGCAGGTAATCGATTAATGGAAAATGGCAACAGTGATTCCATCATATAAAAGGGCCAAAATCAGATCCAGCTCATTACTATCCCATCAGTTTAACATCTATCCCATCTAAAATCCTGGAAGACATCTTAAAAGATCACATTATTAACCATACAGAACAGGAAGATCGAAAGGACAAGACACAGCATGGGTTCATAGAGGTAAATCATGCCAGACAAATATGCTGGCATTTTATGAACAAGCTAGCAAGGCATTGGACAGGGGACAATCTGTGTACGTGGTGTTTTAGAGTTTTCAAAGCGCTTGACAAATTTCCCCAGCCTGAACTAGTCAATGTTCTTAAAGGTAGTGGAATACAGGAAAATGTAGTTGACTGGATCCAGGCATGGTTGACAGATAGAAGGCAGAGGGTTTGCGTAAGGGAGTTTGTTCAGATTGGGCAGAGGTGATGAGGGGAGCCCCAGGGTGCAGTGCTGGGACCCTGTATGTTTAATATCTATGTGTCAACAATCCAACACAACCACAGTATGATACTGCTCACAAAATTTGCAGATGACTGCAGATTGGGAGCTATTATACAAAATAATGATGATGCTGACTCTCTGTAGACAGCCTAGACTGCATTCAGGAGTGGACCTCCAAATATAAACTATACTTAAACCAGAATGAGTGCACTGTGATGCACATGGGTAAGAAAACTCAGGCACATTCTTATACCTTAAATAACAAAATACTCAAAACAATAGATGAGGAAGGAGACCTAGTGATAGTTATATCACAGGACCTACAGTTCAAAACCCATTGTATAAAAATAGTGCAAAGGAAACAAAGTATTAAACAGCATATTTAGGCACCTAGAGAGTAGGGAGAAGAATGTGATGGTTCCCTTATATACATCTCTGGTGAGGCCCATACTGGAGTATGGAGTGCGAGTTTGGTCTCCCTATAAAAGGTGGTGATAGAGATGATTGAAAGGGCAGAGAAGGGCAAGAAGTCGGTCAAAAATTTAAAAGGAAAGATTATGCAACAAATCTATAATCATTACAGTACACGTGTACTAGAGGGAATCTGTGCTTGGTTTACAAAGCATTTAGAAATAGTAATCTATAGGATAGTCGAGTTCTTGAAACAGCAGATCAGACCTATAATACCTCTGCTCATACACTGCAGCTGAAAGGCAGCAGTAGCAACCTAGTTAAAACATAAGGGTGGTTTAGTCAAGGGTGAATTCTGTATGGAACAGACTACCACTTGAGGTGGTGGCTAATTCGTCAATGCTCCAATTCAAGACAAATCTGGATGGTTTCTATAGGGAATTGGGGTATTTTATTAAAGTAAGTGAGCACCATGGACACAAGTCTGTTTTAGCTCTGTAGTTACCTATGTTACACATGTTACCTATATGCATCAATGTAAATTACAATGTGCACAATTATAAAGAGGGTGGTTGCCGCTGGTAGTAACATGGCCCTGATGGGTGATATATACTGTATTACCAGTTCCACCCTTATGAGCCATGATGCATCACCATCAGTACTGAAGCACGAGCAAAGAAATGATGAATAAATGGTGCAAATTAAACCTTTTATTTTTCCTCACGGCTTGATGCTGAATACATTGGGCAGCCCTGGACTCTGCTTGTCCACCTGTCTCCACCATTACTGATGCACATGCAAAGAAATGATGAATAAATGGTGAAACTGAAATATTTAATTTTTTCCATCATGGCTTGATGCTGAATACATTGGGCAGACCCCAGCCTCTGCTTACCTGCCCATTTTCACTGCTGCAGTGCAGATGATGATGATGAGGGGCATAAGGTCGGGTTATTGTGTTCTGCTCAATGGGTAGCAAAAGGATTAATTTGCCACACAGACAGGTGCTTTCTGCTCCTGCTCCCCACCAGGAAACAAGTCTGGCTCTAGTGTGACACTTAGCCAAATAGGCTTGTTTCTATATGTCAGCCAGAGGAGTGTGCTGGCCCCCACCCACCCTGTTGTTACAGTTGTCAACTAAATAAATGTCATTATGTTATGTTATGAATGGATAGCATAACATAAGAACAAGTCCAATCTATAAGCTAACTGCCTAGACAGAAAACTAAGTAGCAAAGAAACTATATAGAGAATACTATGCATAACCACTGTCTTTTGCCAGAAACGGGTTCCGATTCTTTCGGACATCCAGAGCAGAGCTCAAGAGGTCCATGGAATCAGAACCTAAGCAGAACACACTGGTTATGCGGAAAGTAGCTCTTCCTGTATTTCTATTGATGTATAGTATTATGTGAAATGTGTGTCTTTGTTTCCTCTTTCCCAATGAAACTGACTTGTGAGGTTTATAGAGGTTCTTGAATGCTGTTTACCACAGAATGTGATAGAGGACTAAGGATACCTCGAGCCACAAGAATATCTGCTGCAGCAGTGACATCATTACGTTGTTGTGCTAGTGCTGCACTAGTGACGGATGCTACAGCAGAACAAATTGAAGTGCTGCCACATAGTTGGTTTCTCTATGGGATCCCATTCACATATCTGGAATCTGTAGTACAGTATGGGCTGCATGCCCATTGGCTCATGCTATGGAGCAATGGGTATACAGCCCTACCGATGGTGTCAGTCGGTGGGCAGCAAGGTGGCAGGCGGGTGGAGGCTGCTGCCCACCACTGACCGGGGAGCGGGCGGTGGGCTCAGTTGGCGGGTGGGGAGGGGGTCCACTGGACAACCAGAGAAGATAGGTTTTGATTAATTCTACTGCAGCCCGCGATCGGGCACACAGGTCCACTGGACCACCAGGATATTATATTGGAAATATAATTAATTTACTTAGCCCATGATCAGGCACACAGGTCCACTGGACCACCAGGGATATTGGAAATATCATTAATTTTCTTAGCCCATGATCGGGCACACAGGTCTACTAGGCCACCAGGGATATTGGATTTTCTATTTATTTACCTAGCCCGTGATCGGGCGGCCAGCGTCCACTGGATCACCAGGGATTTGGGAAATTTCTTTATTTACTTAGCCCGTGATCGGGCGGCAGCGTCCACTGACCACCAGGGATTTTGGATTATACTATCTTTTACTGATGCCCGCAATTGGGCATGGGGGCACCACCACAGAGGTGCAGCAGGAGCTCAGGTTGCCACCTGTGGTGGCAGCTGCCGTGTTGCGCCCTGCAATGTGGCAGCTCACCTGTGGGTGGCCATCCATTGTTCCTTTTTTTGGATCAACTTTGTGCTGGCAGGTAGAGGTTGAAGATGGCCTGGCTCTCACATCCCGGCTGAATATTGGACTGTGCAGAGTATGCATGGGCATGTCCTCCTACCTGCGCCCCTGTATACATTACTGATGCGCTCCGCGCATTGGGATTGTGCCGCACACTTCCCCTTTTGAATATCGCTATCAAGACATCAGGTGTTTGCATGGCTAACACTGTTGTGCCATCCGCAACCCTTTGAATATCTGGGCCTATATGTTTATGTCCACTTATCCCCTATTGCTACCAATATTTACATTAAATGCTAGTAACTCTATGACTAGAACTTTTCAAACTCCCCTGCTGCAGTTATAATCCCCTGGTTCTGAGGGCATAAGTTCCACAGCAATAGTGACAAATGTTGATGTCATACAGAATTATGACTTCAGCGATGGGGGTTAGGTGAGAAAGGCAAGAAAAAAGATGTGTTACTTGCTTGTTCACATACTTCTACTACTTACTGTATAATTCTAATACTAATATTCAGTAAACATTCCTTTTGTGGTAGATTCTGCTTGAACTGAATAGTAGTAGTATAGTATGTGAATAAGCAACTAGCCACATCTTTCTTTCCTTGCCTTTCTCCTAAAACCCCTAGCCACAAACCAGCTGAAGTCATAATTCTGTATGAACCTTTCCTCTAATCTAACAGTTCATTCAGTTAACTATCCACTTTAAGCAGACTACAAGTAGACTGGAAGGAGGAGGGGCCAGAGGTGTTCATCTCAGCAGCAGGTCAATGCTGCAGCCTGCAGGCAGTGAAAAAATAATATCTGAGACTCAGATCTGTGTGCAACTGCATACATTAGAGCAGGCTGTAGCCTGTTATATTTCAGAGAGCACTGTGCACACACCCCACAAGAGCAATACTTCTGCCACAGAATGCACTTAGCACTACAGTGTGTGGGGAAATGAACAACAAATTTCCATTTAAAGAGACAAATTAATTTAAGGGCTATATCCTGAAAATATTTGAGATACCATGCAGAAAACAAATTAACAGTGAGAAATATAAGTACAAGCTAGAAAAGTAAAAATATTCACTGGCATTCCCCACTACTACCGCTGATTATAGCAGCAGTAAGAATATGCACTCTCAGTCACCACCGCTATAGTGAGTGGCTGTGGGGAGCAAAAGCAGCTTAGTGTCAGTGTAAAGAGACATATTAGTTTTAAGCCCAAAATTGAAACTTCTTGATATGCTGAACAGGAAACCTCATGGCAGACAGGCATTATAGCACACACAGCACTTAAACAAATACACATCTTTTAAGTACCGTTGTCTCTCCTGTACTAAAGCAATCATGTTATGCAGCAGACTAAATGCGGCCAGTGGAGTGCTAAAGTTTATGGAGGCGCAAGACCAGCTAACCTCAAATTAAAGAGAAACTGACAATATGACCTCAATACCAAAAGCTATAATACTATACAGTCTGAGAAAAAATCGTGATTGCCATACTATCCATAACATTACAATTTGGGTATTACGTCAGTAAATGTGGAGCCCAAATTTCAAAGGAACATGGGGACCCAAGTGCAGGAATGAGAGGAGGGGTGTGGAAGGCATTGGTAATGGCAAGGATTGGAAAAGGAAGGACAGGAGGGGAAATTAATCAAATGCAAGGAGGGGCCAACACAAGAACAACAAGGAAAACACAATAGTAAGATCCGATGGAGACTCTGATGGTGGATGGGGCCAGGGATTAGCTGAGGGTTTTGGAGCCTGCATGGTGCACCTACCTCTTTCATATGAACATTGACTGGCTGGCTGCTGGCCCTCCTATGAATCCCCAGGTCCTCAGTGGGCCCTCCACAACACTGCTGCTTCTGGCTAGATGGATGACTGACCAATTCTGCTCCCATGACCTGAGACACAGGAGTCCTCCTGTGCAGGAGGAGAAGGATAGATTGAATTGACTGGTGACTGGCTGGCTGGCTGTGGGAGATAGGCCTAATAGCCCTCCTACTTTCCTTTCCTCTCCACTCTTCTGACTCCATCCACTCTTTGTCTCCACTTGAGTTGTGTCTCTGTCTCCCATCCAGACTCAGAGCTGACAGCGAGTATTATCGGAGCTGACAGACACACAGCACTAGTAGCTGGCAGCTTCAGGCCTGCAGGGCAACCAGTCTGGCACCATGTCCTCACATGGCTCTGGCTCAGAGGAGCTGAAGGCTGTTATTGCAGGGACAGACAATAGTTGGACAGGACTGGTGAGTCTTCTAGTGGACTGTGGAGGAGATGAAGAGCACTCACCAGGGTGGGTGGCCCATTGGCAGTGGCAGGAATCATGATGGGATTAGGCTATAGCAGAGAGGAGGGGCAACACAAGAGCACAGCCCTGCAGCACCCTAGGCCAAGCAGGATTCAGCTTCTGGCTCAGAGTTAGCTCTCATTCCCATGACTCCATTCTAGTCTCCACATATAAGACAGAATGGTGACTGTCTGAGCTTTGGTCCCCAATGAGTGAGATAGCAGGAGGAAAATTACAGCAACTGATTGGTGGAGACTTGTGGAGCAAAGAAGCATGTGGACAAAAACTGTCCAATTTCTCTGCTAGAGACCAAAGTTACAGCTGTTGCTGACTCGTGAGTCATGACAATGAACTTGGTGCCAGCCTGTCTATCGGGATCCAGTCAACCACCCCTGGCTGGCATAAGAGTCCAGGGCTCGGGACCCAGACAGCTTTAAAAACAAAATGACAATTTGAAAAGTGGAAATTTTTCTGTACGTAGTGGCATACAATTAGTATGTATGGTTATGCCACTGTTACCACCACTCTCTGCAAGAACCATGCTCTCCTCTTTCAGTTTTAAGTTGCCTACCCCTTAATTGTAATTTATGACTTCTTGTTACTTTTTATTGCCTGAAAATTCAATATTTGGACTTGATCTCAAATCACTGTTAGTAATCACTTTAAAACTGATATTATGTCACTCCTTAGTGTTCTCATCTCTAGCTTGTAGAGCCCCAAATCGTTTAACATTTGCTTATAACTCAATCTGTTCATTCCTTTTATGATCTTTGTAGTTTTCCTCTGCACCCTTTCTAACTTGTGTATATTTGCTTTGTTTTATGGGTTCCATTATTATGAACAGAACTCCAGATATGGATGAACAAGCCTCCTATAAAGTGGCATGATATCCTCCTCTTCCTACATGTTAGATTCTTTCTTATACAACCTATTATCCTGTTACATTTTGAGACAACCTCATCACAGTGTTTTGAGAGTTTCAACTTTCTATTAAAATTTCCAGATCTTTCTCATAATCGAAAGTTCTTAGTTCTGTGCCACCATGCAATATTTTGACTGTCTATTATAGGGCATGGTAACATATTGAGATAGTCCTGTAGCTTTTTATTACAGTTCTTGTTGTCCACAATGCTACCTACTTTGGCATCATCTGCAAATTTGGTAGGCAATGTCTCTTTATCAGTTTGTATGTCCTGTATAAGTTGAATACTGTTGGTCATGAAACAAACCCTGATAAACTCCGCTGGTCACTCTGATTTGTGATTATTTGTGACCATTTATTTTAACTGTCTGTACCCTATTCTCAAGCCATGATTTAATCCACCTTTGTGGTGCTCTGATGATGGTGAGGAACTCCAGGGTCTGAATAAATTAGGATAGATGAAAGTTAGCCAGACAATGAGAGGCAGAAGTCGTACATGAAGTTTGATGTCCGTGAGGACTTTATTCAGTAAGAATGGGTAGGATGACATGGTCACAAGAGGGGTAGGTAAAACAATAGCAGAAAGAACAGTACTGCTTTTATCTCACACTACTTAGACTTTGCATGCACTACTAAAACAACTAGGAGAAAGTGTGTTTAGGTGCACCGTGGACTAATGCCACAATACTCTAAGATGATTTCTAAAAGTTAGCTAACACAGAAAACAATACTGTATGTCACTCTAGTACCACTCAGAAAATCAGATGACATTTACTACTCCAAGGGAATTCTTACAAGGTTGACCTAGGTTTATTACAGCCACATCCATACAATGATAACTGAGTCCAATTGTCTGAAGTCTGAAGTCTTCATGCACACCGTCAAACACTGTTAGCAGCTACAAGGATAGACAAAAAGAACTTTAGGATAATTGGGCAATGATGCCAACATAGGCCTGGTTAAGGACATGGGGGTGGCGAGAGGTTTGTAAACAGACCATAGGTTTCTCGGCATAAAACCCCACTCTCCTCCAAGGCTGCCAGCTAGAACAGGACCAGAGAAGCCGGTTCCTGCAACAAACCCACCTGAGGGTCATTGGATTTAACACTGGATGCAGAAAGTTCCCTGCCCAAACCCACTCTTGGGGCCACCAAGGATGAAGGAGAACCAGAAAGATGTTTGGTGATGAACCCACTGTAAGACTACTACGACCTTGACGATGCTGCAGCACTTCAGGGGCCAGCAAGAACTTGAAGAATCTGAGGTGAAGATGGATCTCCGATGCAACCAGGAACCAGAAGGATCTCAGGTGAAGTCAGTTGATTCTGAAGTATTGACACAAGGAACTGGAACAAAACAATGAAACGGTGGATGTGTCCGCAATGGTCTTCGATGGACTTGACTTACGGTGAATGATCAGGGCATGCAAACAAGGTTCTTCCAGGATGTACACACTCTTCTGCTGAGGGAAACCAGCTTCAGGACATCTGGATCAGGAACTGAAAGACAACACTGGCCTGGTGGATGTGAAGCACTCAAACTTGGTGATTGACTTGACCTGAGGAACAGATGGAGCGGCAGATGCGACTTGCACAGATTTTAACGGACTTGACTTGCCAAATGACAAGGACGGAGTTGATGATCAACTGGACAGACCCTTTCTGAAGAAGAAGTATGATGGAGATGTCTTTCTCTGGGTAAAGACTGATTCTGGATGTGTAGAATGACAGACCACATCATGGAACATCATCGTGGCAGAAGATTGAGTCTATACCCATATGTTAGCAACACTGTAGCTAGCAGACACACCTTCTCACTATACTGAGAGAACTGCTTGATGATAGAGTATTTTGCCAGGAGCGGGGCAAATTATCAAGATGTGGAGCAGTTGTTCACTTGTGGGGGGCAATTCCACCTAAACAGGGTAAATTGCACAATTCAGGGCAATTGCAATAATTCTGGAGTAATTGTTAAGATGCAGGGCAATTGCAACAATTCTGGAGTGATTGTTCAGATGCAAGGGCAATTGCTAAGAAGCCAGGTAAATTGCTCAGATGCAACAGCAATTGTTCAGCTGCCAGGGCAAATACTCAGATGCAGGGCAGATTGTTCAGATGCAAGGGCAATTGTTCAGATGCCAGGTGCAAATAACCACAATCCTAATGTGTTACAATACAGTCTTGGTGCTTTAGCAATTAACACAACCCTTCAGATGCTTGAGAGTAATAATCATTTAGTAAACAGTAAAGTTGTTGACAGTCACTTCACAGCATAGTGTGCTAGGCACCCTTAGTTGGATCCTTTTCCTACTTAAGGACTTTCTGGATAAGATCTGGCTACCCTGAACACTTCAATATGAATGCCCCAATCACTGCACTTGGATGCACCACTTGCCACTAGTCCAGCTGCCCTAAATACTGGGGCCTAAATGCCCTAATTCCCTAGGGCCCGGATGTCCCTAATTACTCTGGGGCTGGCTTGCCCTAACTGTACTGGACCTGTGTTGCCTAATTACTATGGGGCTGCTTGCCCTTATTGGACTGGGCCTGGCTTGCCCTAAATACTTTTGGGCCTGTTGTGCCCTTTCTATTCTACTGGGGCCTCTTCTGCCCTCTTTAATTCTAGGACAAATGCTGCCCTTTGAATCTCTCTGGCCACACAAGGCCTCTGCTGGCAGGAACAAGCTGTACTACCCCCTAATCCACCTCACTACTGAATATTTAAATAATTCCCCTAGTGGCCTTAAGGCTGGCCCTCCTCGTGGGCATTACTAGCCCACTAGCGTATGTCGGCCCCTCCTCTTGGGCATTGCTAGACCCACAAACTGATGCTGTACCCCCTGTATGCGCCGCTAGCCCCATTGCTTTAAAATGGTCCCCATTTAGCAGGCCCTGGCTCTCTGACCCCACAATGGCACATTCAGCATGAAAACAATTTATTTTACTTCTTTTCAACAGTTTGGTGGTCAGCACTTGCCTAGTGCTGCTGCCCTGACTCACCACCCCAGCCCAGGGTGAAGAGCTGCAGTCAGGGAGAAGGGAGGTCTTCTGGCAGAGGGAGGGACTGCAAGGAGCAGCAGGCAACGCGAGGGACCACAGGGGGCCTCAGATGGCTAATGGCTTATAGGAGTGATGTGGCTCTTCTCTGCCGCTGATGGGGACCAAGATTTTTAAACTTAAAAGCTGGCACAGTAAAATAATAAACAGGGCTAAACAGATCCCATGCTGACCTAGGGGGCCTAATTATTTTCTTTACCACGGACACGACAGCACAGCACAGACAGGAGCAACAGGAATAGGATCAGGAATCTTCACTGGCTGGAGGAGGCACCAGGCAGAGTCAACGAGATGACTTCAACCAAACTCAGGTAAGCCCCTGTCTCTGTTGCACTCTGCAGGTCTTCACAACTCCATAGCCAGCCCAACAACTGACTCAAATGGCTAAAGCTCCATTTAAAAAAGCGCCAGTGTTCTGATTCTGGAACCCCAAGCTCACGCCCACACAAATGGCCAGGGACTTGAAAGACAGCACCACGTACTGGCCAGAGACAGCGGTCCCAGCACATCGGTGCCCACTCTCTTGCCTTCTGCTCTGGGGTGGTGAAATGGAGCAGACAGGTGGCAGAGAAAATAAAACTTTTTTTTTTTTAAATGATGCCCTACCTGACACTGCTTGGGGGTAACACTGTAAGGCTCCTAAACACAATCTCTGCATACCCTTGACACAACATGGATTCCTGGGGCATTATAAACCCCTTATATTTCTGTGATACCCCATTTAGTTTAATCACTTACTTTGGGGCATTACAGATTCAGGTCCTCCTAAAAATACAGGTTGCCATGTATTCCTTTTAGCACTCTATAAACATTTCTTAAATATTACTTATAGGTGTTTATAATATCTCTTAACATGCTAATATTTCATTTAACATTCTAGGAAACCTTACTCTAATAAAACATTCTTAAAACATCTATACCTTCTGTAGAAAACTTTAAATTTGCTTAACTAAAGTGACCGAGATCGAAATATTAATCTCAACAGAACTATCTATGATATGATGAGACAAATTGAGAGGCTTCCATTATGTTATCTTCTAGGAGGAGAACCTGCATTAGATCTTTGGGACTATGGGTTGGAAACCTACAGGCTCTGGGGAAATGCATTCTGGTTCAAAGAAATCTGGCATTTCAGGATATACTTTTGGTACAACAATTGGACAGTAAAAGGAATTTACTTTGGAAGTGTGAATCAAGGCTCTTTGCACCAATTGGTTGGCAATTACAGTCCCAACAATCCATCTTTATAGACTCCAGCCTCCCTTTGCATAAACTGTTCTTGTCTTTGTTGGAACAGCATCTCTAAAAGTACAGGCTTTCAAAAGATTTGGGTGCACAAACTTGATAGTGTTTTCCATTTCCTTTTGAATCTTATATACTGGTAACTCTGGATAAGGGACTTCAGTAATGCAGTATGGTGCAGGTTCCCATTTTGTAGCTAACTTGCTGCATTTTTGAGTTCTTTTAATATCACTCTTTTCCTATAAGTAAGGGTGTAGCATTAGCCTTGCATCATAGTTTGCTTTCTGTCTTTGACACACCTGTTCCATATGCTTGCTTACAATTTGCTCAGCCTTTTGCAGACATTGGTTATGCTCTTGTATCCAATTCGTAATTGGCTGTTTGACTTGGCTTCATCAGACGGTACTACTAGTACTAAATTCATCGGAGTCTTCTGTGCATCCAAACATCAAATAATAAAGAGAATACTCTGTAGAACAGTGGGTAGTGTTAATGTATAAGAAACAAGTTCAGGAAGAAGAGCCGCCAGTAGGGATGTTTGTATTCTAGTAAAGCTTGTAGCATTTTAAGCAAAATTTGGTTGGTTCTTTCACAGAGTCCATTACTTTGGGGATGGTAGGCCATGGTTTTTGGTTTGTGACTTCATAAGAGCACACAGTTCACAAAAGAGCTTTGACTCAAAAGAGGTTCCTTGATCCGTATGGATTTTTGTCGGATAACCAAATGGTCATACAAAACATCTCAGAAAAGTTTCTGCTGTAGTCCAAGCAGATAGTTCCTTAACTGCACTGGCAACCACAAACTTTGAGAAATGATCAACCATCCTAAGAATGTACATGTAACCACTGGTGCTTGGTTCCAGCTTCAGGTGATCTAAAGCAACTAGCTGTAATGGTGAGTTACTGATTAAAGGGTAGAGAGGAGTTTTCTTGTTATTCTTTTCTATGTTTCATGGTACAGGCTGGGCATTCTTTGCACCACTGTACAATATAATTTTGCATTCCAATCCAATAGAACCTCCTTCTAATGACAGCCTCTGTTTTCTTTGCACACAATGGCCTGAATGGTCATGGTATACTCCCAGTACTATGGATGCCTTAGCTCTTGGAACTAGATTTGAGTCAATTTACAGTGAGTAATGGGGTCTCTACTCTGTTTGATAAGGGGAATATTTTACAATCAGACGGGTTCTATGCCTCCATAGTTTTATTACTTCTTGATCAAGCTTTTTCGTTCTTGCTGGGTCAGACCTTTTGCTCTGAAACAAGAGTTTTACCTTTTTGACAGTGAGATCCTGGTCCTACAATTGAATCCAGAAACTTTTGGTCAGCACTGCACCATTTGCTTCGGATTGGCTTTCCATACATGGTTCTGGAGAAACTTGACATGAGGTTATACAATCTCCACGGGTACATGGAGAAAATGCGCATCTCTATGTCTTGGTTTCTATCTGTTCAGGCATCTGAGATAATGCATCTGCTTTTACATTTGCTTTTCCAGAGCGGTACTTATGGAAAATTGATAGTTTGCAAGTCTGGAGGCCCACCTTCATTCTACTGCTTCTAACCTCATTATATTTAGGTGTGCTAACAGATTGTTGTCAGTGAAAATTGTAAAGGAGTAGCAGCCAAATAATGACGGAACTTTTCAGCAACGGCCCATACCAATGCCAAGAATTTACTTTAAAAGAGCTGTAGGGCATCATCTGGCTCTGAGCCTCTTAATCCGTGACTTGCAAAGACTATGACTCATTCAACACCATCTTGTTCTTGTGCCAGTACCACACCAGTCCCTTGTTGCTAGCATCAGTATACAAAAGGAAGGCTTTGTGTAGTCAGGATAAGCTAGGATAGAAGCTTCAGTCAATATTTTCTTAAACTTGTCAAATGATTTTGTTGCTCAGTTGCCCATTCAACAGGATGATACTTGGAGTCCCAGCCCACTGTCAATACTCAATAGTTCATGCAATGGCACAGCAATTTTGAACAGTCCTTGATAAACCATCTGTAATACCCCATGAAACCTAGGAACTTCTGGACATCTCTGACGGTAGCAGGAACAGGCCAGTCTCATACCACTCTATCTTTTCTGGGTCAGGCGACTCTCCTTCTGAGGAAACTATATGTCCCAGGTAACTTACTTTAGATTGTAACAAATGGCATTTAGATGGCTTTACTTTGAGACCATATACATATTAGTCATTGAAACACCTCACCTAAGTGCAATAAATGTTCCTCATGGGTCCTAGAGTAGACAATGATATTGTTCAAATACAGTAATAAGATATCAAAATGTTGACTTCCTATGCAATGCTTGACAAGTCTCTAAAAAGTTCCAGGGTGTTACAGAGTCCAGAAGGCATCCTCATAAATTCAAAGAGACCCATGGGAGTGATGAAGGCTGTCTTTTCTTGATCTTAAGGTGCCATCGAACTTGCCAATATCCACTAGTTAGATCTAGAGTGGAAAACACAGTGGCAGATTGGAGAGCTGGAGGGAATTGCATCTTTGAGGGAGAGGGCATTTAACTTACGGTAGTCAATACAGAATCAAATTTTGCCATCATTTTTCTTGACCAACACAATAGGAGCTGCCCATGGCTGTGACTCTCTTGATTACTTGCACTCTCTCATCTCTTTGATCATTTCCTTTACATGCTGGTACATCACTGGTGGAATTGGTCTAAAATGCTCTTAGATGGGAGGATGTCAATTTGTACAGATGTGGTGCTGTACACGCAAGCTAGTCCAAAGTCCAATGGGTGCTTGCTAAAAGCTTCCTTATATTGGAGGACTACTTTCAGTACATCAGCTTTCTGTTTGGCAGTGGTTTCAGAATTGCTCAAATCTATCTCTTCAGCCCATTTTGGTATACTGGCATCTCTTGCCTTTTTTCTGGTACAGCCTTTGATTCTTGACTCTGTCCAGTATCTTCTTCAGCTTCAACGATGTCCTGGAGATGCACCATGTGTATGTGAGCAACGTCTGGTTACTGTAGGTTGCACTTCATGGTTTCCATAGTTCAGTACTCGTGAGGGATCCACCCTTGGTCACAGTAGCCACACTTCAGCCACTATTATGGATTCCTCTTTCCAGTAGAATACAGTTCCACCAAAGCATCATAATCCTGACCCTCTGGCCCACTTTTGCCTTGCACCACAAGGTGGTTTCCATTCCTGCTTTAATGTCATTGGCTTGGCATCTGTTTCCTGGATTTACCAATCTCACCATCAGCACTGGCAATCGTTGGTGGCATTGCAAAAGGTTAATGGTCTGCTGTAAAGCATGCTTATCAACCTGGTGTACATGCTTGATTTTCTGCTGAAGGATCTGGACCAGGTCGTCAAAACAATTCTGCAGAAAACTCATTCCCAGAATCAATGGAGGCAAGTGATCACTTTCCATGTTGCTAATGATGATGCTGTGTCGGTCTTAGTATTTCTCCAACTGGATATCGGCTTCAAGAAAGCCCAGATATGGTAATTCAGCTCCATTACTCGCAATCAACTTTACCCAAGATCTTGAATGTGGTTGAGATATTCTGATGTCCAATACTTTCATAAATCTCGCCCCTGCATGGTGGTGATTTGTGATCCCGTATCCAATAAGGCCATCAGTTCAATTCCATCAACCTTCACTGGCATCATCAGATTCCTGCCGATAAAGCATGACTGGTCTATTGGAGCAACTAGACCCAGTCGTCTTCTTCGAGAATCAGTCCTCATCCCCAAAGATTTCTATTTAACGCCAAGGTGGTATCCATGGGCTGATTGCATCGTCCCACATGGCACTGATGCCTGCACCGATGACAGATTGGCCTTCCCGGTTATTGAAGTGATCTGGGGTACATTCCTTCACTCCCTCCTCGGATGATCTATGTGATCACTCTCTCTTTTCTCTTTCAGGCTGGTTAAGGGACATTTCTTTTTCCATCCCTCTTTAGGTCTTGCACCTCCTGACACATCTCCATCATCTTATGGATCAGGGTGGCAATTTGCTTGGTTAACTCAGAGTTCTGACTCAAGCTGGACTGGATAGAGTGGATTGGTGCCTGCACCATTTGACCATACATCTGCCTATGCTCTGGGTAATAGTTTGAGTATGCAGTCAGTTCCTTCACATATTCCGATCTTTTCAGAGACAATTTTTCAGGCCAAGCCCTCTGTTCCAGGAATCCTCCAGTCCACCTTTCCATAGGATACTCTGGCCATGTAGCCCCAAGTGGAATTGCCATTTACAGATAGGTCAGAGCCTCTTCTCCCAGGTGTCCAGAGCTGAGGACCTTAATTGCCTTCTCCTTGAAATCCAAGAATTCAGTCTCGGTCTTGCAAACTTAACATACAGAGCTCTCTTCTCAAGGCCTCACTATGCACCCCTTCTACAAATTTCTCCACTAACACAAGGTCCACATCTCGGACTTCTTCAGCATCCACTTGCTCAATGGGTCTTAATAACTCCTGCAGGCTCAAGACGTACCATGAAGGGTCTCCTAGGGCTTGAGTATGTGAGAGAACTTTCATTTTGAGGTTGGACACTGTACAGGCATTGAATATTTGTTGAGCTCTGTAAGATCTGCTCAGCAGTAGCTTTGCTCCATTTGGCCAGGACTGTACTTCTAATAGCTGCTCCTTTAACTGCCCAATCAAAATCTCTATCTTTTGCCACTATTGGACCTGGTACAATCTGAACATGCTTACATTTTGAGCAAAACTAAACCAGATTGATGGTTTCACCTCTGTCTCTCTCTCTCTCTCTCTCTCTTTCTGGAAAACTGTTTAAGCCATGGTGCTCCAGTAGTATTGCATCATTAACGGTGATGGTTGCATACTTTCTTGGTGTCCATCCCTGTCTCTTCCAACCACCTCACCATCTCCACGGACAATCCACTGCTACACCCTGGCTCCATTTGCATCTCTCTCTCTCTCTTCTCTCTCCAGGAAATTCCAACTTTGTACTCCTTCGATAAATGTTTATCTGATCCTGCCGACTACGCCAAATTTATTTTCTCTTGTGGTGCTTTGATGATGGCGAGGCACACCATGGTCTGAATAAATCAGGATAGTTGAAAGTTAACCAGACAAGGGGAGACAGGAGTCATCCATGAAGTTTGATTCCTGCAGGTCTTTATTCAGTAAGAATGGGTAGGATGACACGGTCACAGGAGGGGTAGGTAAAACAATAGTAGAGAGAACAGTACTGCTTTTATCTCACACCACTTAGACTTTGCACGCACTACTAAAACAACTACAAGAAAGTGTGTTGAGGTGCACCTCAACCTAATGCCATTATATTCAAAAATGACTTCCTAAAAGTTAGCTAACACAGAAAATAATACTGTATGTCACTCTAGTACCACTCAAAAATCAGATGACATTTACTACCCCAAAGAAATTCTTACAAGGTCAACCTAGGTTTACTACAGCTACATCCATACAATGATAACAGAGTCCAGTTGTCTGAAGTCTGAAGTCTTCATTCACACCATCAAACACCATTGGTAGCTACAAAACAGGCAAAAAGAACTTTAGGATACTTAGAAAATGATCTCAGCAAAGGCCTGGTTAAGTCCACTGGGGTGGTAAGAGGTATCATAAACAGACCATAGGTTTCCCGACATAAAACCCACTCTCTCCAAGGCTGCCAGCAAGACAGGATCAGAGAAGCTGGTTCCTGGAACAAACTCCCTGAGGGTTATCAGATTTAACATTTGATGGAGAAAGTTCCCTGCCCAAATCCACTCTTGGGGCTACAAAGGATGAAGAAGAACCAGAAAGATGCTTGGTGATGAACCCACTGTATGATTACTACAACCTGGATGATGCTGCAGCACTTCAGAAGCCAGCAAGCACTTGAAGAATCTGAGGTGAAGATGGATCTCCAATGCAACCAGGAACCAGAAGGATCTGAGGTGAAGTCAGTTGATTCTGAAGTATCGACACAAGGAACTGGAACAAACAATGAAATGGTGGACACGTCCCACACTGGGCTCATGGACTCGCCTTTGGGTGAATGACCAGGGACACAAGCAAGGTTCTTCCAGGATGTGTACACTCTTCTGCTGAGGGTGACCAGCTTTAGGACATCTGGATCAGGAACCAAAAGACAATACTGGCACAGCAGACATGATGCATTCAAACTTCAGCAAACTCGACTTCACCTGAGGAAAAGAAGAAAAATACGGGTATGACTTGCATGGATTTCGACAGACTCTGCTTTGGCAAATGACAAGGATGGAGTCGATGATCTACTGGACAGACACTTTCTGAAGAAGAAAGCTGATGGAGACATCTTCCTCTGGGTACAGACTGATTTTGGATACATAGCATGACAGACCACACCATGGAACATAAACGTGACAGAAGATTGAGTTTATCCCATATATTGGCAACACTGTAACTAGTAGACACACCTTCTCACTATACCAAGAGAACTGCTTAATGATAGGGTAATTTGCCAGGAGCAGGAGCAAATTATCATGATTTGGGGCAATTGTTCACTTGTGGGGAAATTCACCTAAACAGGGGTAAATTGCTCAATCCAGGGCAATTGCAACAATTCTGTAGTAATTGTTTAGATGCAGGGCAATCACAACAATTCAGGAGTGATTGTTCAGATACACAAAGCAATTGTTCAGATGCCAGGGCAATTGTTCAGATGCAAGTGCAACAGTTCAGATGCCAGGGGAAAATGTTCAGATGCAAGGGCAAATCTTTAAGATGTAAGGGCAAGTGTTCAGAAGCCAGGGCAAATAACCACAATCATAATGTGTTACAATACAGTCTTGTTGCTTTAGCAATTAATACAACCTTTCAGATGCTTGAGTAATAACCATTTTGTATAACCTGCAAAGTTGTTGACAGTCACTTCAGAGCATAGTGTGTGCTAGGCACCCTTGGTTAAACCCTTTTCCCACTTATGGCCTTTCTGGATAGGATCTGGCTACCCTGAACACTTCAATATGATAGCCCCAATCACTGCACTTGGATGCACTACTTGCCACTAGTCCAGCTGCCCTAAATACTCGGGCCTAAATCCCCTAATTCCCCCAGGGCCTGTACACCTTAATTACTCTGGGTATGGCTTGCCCTAACTGTACTGGGCCTGTGCTGCCCTAATTACTATGGGGGGCTGGCTTGCCTTAACTGGACTGGGCATGGCTTGCCATAAATACTTTTGGGCCTGTTATGCCCTTTCTATTCTAGGGCCTATGCTGCCTTCTTTACTTCTGGGACAAACGCTGCCTGTTAAGTTAGTGCATTTGCAATATTTTCATGTCAAATTCTCAACATTGTCATTTTAGCACCTTCTTGTGAACCGTACAGCTGTCATTTTCACATCCTTGCTGAAAAGTGTTTTGCACTTATGGCACAGAGTAGCATGGCTGGTGTATAAAATCAGTGTTCAGAACACATAACAAAAATGACTGTGATACTGTTCATGAGCAGAGATCCTACTATGGCTGTGTTGAAAATTTGGTGTCAAAACTCCATTAAATGACTGTTTTACGAGCGTCGTGGAACTGCACAATGTGCACTTGTTAGTGCATTTTCAATATTTTACATCACATTATCAACATTGGCATTTTAGCACAGCCTCTTGTGAACAGTACAGCTGTCATGTTTCACATTCTGCCCAAAATGTGTTTCCTCAGTTCCGGCAAGAGTTACATGGCCACTGTGTGAAATCAGTGTTCGAGCATATTATGAAAATGACAGTGAAACTGTTCATGCGCAGAGGTCCTAAAATGCCTGTGTTGAAAATTTGGTGACAATAGTCTGTAAAATGACTGTTTTATGAGCGTGTGTAGCAACTGTGCAATGCACACTCATAACTTAGCTAATTTACAGTATTTTCATGTCAGATTCTCAACATTGGCATTTTACCACAACTTCTTGTGAACCGTACAGCTGTTATTTTCAGATGCTGCCCAAAATGTGTTTTCACACTTCCAACACAGACTAGCATGGTTGCTGTGTGAAATCAGTGTTAAGAGGCATTACAAAAATGATAGTGATACTGTTCATGAGCAGAGGTCCTAAAATGCCTGTGTTGAAAATTTGGTGATGATAGTCCATAAAATGACTGTTTTATGAGTGTGCATACCAACTGCGCAATGCACACTATAAGTTAGTGCATTCAAACTATTTTCATGCCAGATTCTCAACATTGCCATTTTTCCACACCTTATTGTGAAGCGCATAGCTGTCATTTTCACATCATGCCCAAATGTTTTCGCGACTTTCGACACAGAATAACACAGTCACTGTGTGAAATCATTGTTCATAGCACATTATGAAAATGACAGTTACAGTGTTCATGAGCAGAGGTGCTAAAATTACTATGTTGAAAATTTGGTGACAATACTCTGTAAAATGACTGTTTTACGAGTGTACGTAAGCAACCGCGCAATGCACACTCGTAAGTTAGCGCATTTGCACTATTTTCATGCCAGATTCTCAACATTGGCACTCTACCACACCTTCTTGTGAACTGTATAGCTGTCATTTTTCACATGCTGTCCGAATGTGTTTTCGCAATTCCAGTGCAGAATAGCGTGGTAATCTGTGCGAAACCAGTGTTCGAGCATATTATGAAAATGACAGTGACACTGTTCATGAACAGAGGTCCTAAATGTCTGTGTTGAAAATTGTGTAACAATACTCCATAAAATGACTGTTTTACAAGTGTGCATAGCAAGTGCACAATGCACACTCATAAGTTAGTGTATTTGCATTATTTTACTGCTAGATTCTCAACATTACCATTTCACCACACCTTATTGTAAACCGTATAACTGTTATTTTTACATCTTGCCCAAATTGTGTTTTCGCACTTCTGGTGCAGAATAGCATGGTTGCTGTGCAAAATCAGTGTTTGGAATACATTATGAAAATGACAGTGACACTGTGTATGAGCAGAGCTCCTAAAATGCCTATGTTGAAACTTTGGTGACAATACTCCATTAAATGACTGTTGCATGAGCTGCATAGGAACTGCACAACGACAGTTATAAGTTAGCGAGTTTTCACTATTTACATGCCAGATTCTCAATACTGACATTTTACCACACCTTCTTGTGAACTGTACAGCTATCATTTTCATATCCTGCCCAAAATGTGTTTTCTCACTCCGCACAGAATAGTGCGGTTGCTGTGTGAAATCAGTGTTCAGAGCCCATTCTGAAAATGACAGTGACACTGTTCATGAACAGAGGTCCTAAAATGTCTGTGTTGAAAATTTGGTGACAATACTCCATAAAATGACTGTTTTACAAGCGTGCTTAGCAACTGCCAAAAATGCATTATCACAAGTCTGCCATACAGTGGTGTACTCACTGTGCAAAATCACATTTTGGGGTACATTAACAAACTCACAGCACTATGTCTGTCCACCTTTGTCACTGCCAATGCCAGCGTGACAATGTTTGGCATTGAAAATTGCCTGTTTTGTAATAAAATAATCAAATTCTGTTGTAAATTAAAAGTTATGGTAAAAATAGCATTGCGTGCATGAAAGTGTCACAGAAAGTAGTGTTGTGCATTCAACAGTGTCACAAAAGTAGTGTCATGCATTCGACAGTGTCAAAAAGTAGTGTCGCGGCACGAAAAGTGTCACAAATTTAAGCTTTGGAGTGACAACTGTATTCATTATCGAATCATATCTGATTGCTATTTGAGTGACAGCTCATTCTGCCAATGTTATGCTAGATTTGTCAGGCCATGTGAGACAACCAATCAGAGATGGACAACGAAGAAGAAGTCAACAGCAGCCATCTTAGTTAACACTGAGAGACAGTAGATTTAGAACTGTAAGAACATCGTATTTTATAAACCATTTTTCTAGTATTATAAAAAGTGTTACTAACAGGTAAATGGTATTAATGAAAACATTTTTACTCCTCTATTTGACTAAGTTGCTTGAAGTAACCTAGGATGCTGCATTATTTAGGTAAAAGTGTTTAAAGTCAGATAGTACTTTAGTACTTACTTGCACAGATACAGCTGCAAATGGAGGGAGATAGGAAGGTGCACGTGGACCCACAAGAGAAGAGGGAACCAATCAGACATGTTTCTGTAGTTGTAATTGTTTAAAACGGCCTATGAAAAGGATGCATTTTTCCCACCTCTTATGTTTTGCACATTTTAGCTGTAGCAGAAGTGCAGTGATAATCAGTGCATAGACTACAATGGTTAATGAAGGCACAGTAGTAGCCAATGATTTGTTTTATTTGTGTGTTCTGGATCAGCCCAGTGAAGCTGACTTGAAGTTAGGACAGAAAATAGCAGTTTACTTTCACAACTGCTTAGGGCACTGCAGGGTAAACACTAACTTTTTGGTAGCTCTCATCCACTTCTAAGTTTAAAAGTTGAGAATGACAGAAAACAGTAAAGGACTTTATGGACAATTGGAAGCAGTATCATGAGACGAGGGTCTGAGTATGGTCAAAATAGTGATTTTGGGAAAACCTGCAGCTCCCAAATTGCTGTGTTAAGTGGTTTGGTAGGGTGGAATGAGGTGGGAGCACCTCATGCCAACCATGCACAGACGTTGAGTACTCAGCCTCTCCAGACATATTGCTGACACATCTTGGAGGCAATGATTTGGGAACCAAACGCTGGTAGATTTAGTAACAGAAGCAAATTACCTTGCTTCTATTATGACTATGTTGCCTGCCTGTAAAATCATTTTTTTGGATATTACAGAGTGTAGGGTCTGGCAAGCAGAACACCATATGTACCTGATTGACAGAGCCTGAAGAAAAGTCAACATACAGATATCTGCATTTCTACACATGTCTGGAATGTACACCATACGTAACTCCAGAAATTAAGTATTGTTATGATTGGCTATACCTACCAGACGGGTACACTTTCTCGTATGCTGGCAATCAATTATTTCCTGGGAGACCTTGAGATGCAATCCTCAAAGTCCTCTAAGAATGTTAGACCGAACAAATAACAAAGTGCAAACAAATGTTATTTTCAGAACAAAAAATGTTGGTCAAAAATAGAACAGCTGCATACATCACTCACACAGATGTAACACATGGGTTGGGAATATTCAGACTGTGCCAGGCTGTGGAACAAGCCTGGGAAAAGTGCAACTGCAATGCAGCAGATTGTTGTCAAGGCAATATTTTAGAGTGCTGTGGCATGGTTAGCATTGTTAAATATTTCAGTATGGCAACCTGCATTGTGCATGTTAGTCTGGCACTGCATGAGCATAAGTGGGCAGAGAGGAGTAGGGGGGATACAACACTGAAGTGGTGTGGTAGGTTCAAGTATTACAGTATTTTGTACTGTACATGCAAATGGAGCCATAATGCATGCAAGGTGTTAATACCTGTTTGCATATAATAATGGCATCATTAGTGTGCAGGTGTGCTGTTCATCAGTAACTTGTCACCAGATTGTGTGAGTCAATACCCGTTATTAGTGATGCACCTCCCGGTTGCTTTGTGGTAAGATATTTCAAAACTAGATCTTGTTTTTCAATAAAAAATACTGTTGGTGGTACAGTGGACTGTACCCTTTAACTTATAATGGGTTAACTGTATTAAATTTATCCCTTGTGGCCCTGTTAAGTCTACTTCCTGCTTAAATTGAGCTGGAGTGGTAGCTGCAGTACAGCACAACGTTAATTTTAAACAGAAAGTCCAAAATTGGATGAGGGAGTGGGGTGCAGTGGACTACCATGGATATATTTTTCATAGCAAAATCATAGTTGGTGAGGGAGGCTGATGCCAACACATGGTAGCCCTGGAGCCTTGGTGGCCATGGACTATTAAAAGAGATGATGGCTGGGGATCTGGTGAGAACCACGTTTAAATAACCTTTCATGGTTGCTAGGGCTACAGTAAATCTCTCGACCTGTGCTCTTGAGGTTTACCACGTTGCCCAAGCAACCATTCAAGGTGATTACAACTTTTTTCACCTGCTACCCAGCCATTATCCTCTATATTTTCAGTAATAGTGATTTTCTATGTGTCTGCAATGGCTCTGTGATGCCTGATTACAGGCAATGTTAGGTGCTTGAAACATGTTTAATGCTTAAAGAAAGTGTTGTTAATAAATGTGATGACATTTACATGCAAAACTTAGTGCCTCTACTTTTTTATTTTCTTTCACAGACAGCGCAGCCCCTCCCTGATTATAGCTGAGGTACTACCAGCACAGTCTGAAGCTGTGGAGGTTAATCACTCTGACACCGACAGTGTCATTCTTGTCGAGTCAGATGGTAAGATGCTGATAGAAATAATTGTATTACGTAATTGGGGTGATATGAAGCTATCTTGTAAGGTGTGAGCTGGACTACTTAACTCACTTCTTTTAGGAAATACTCTTTAGAAAGTTAATATGACTTCCAGCACCCATGTAATATTTGTAATAATACAACGTACAGTAAAAATTTAATAGAATTCTGGATTTTGATTATCTAGGCACCTTTTCAGCGTTGTAAATACAAGTGCACTCATTGTAAAAGGCGCCAGCCACAACTCCAGCCACATCAGGAATTCTGCAGCAAATGCATATCATTACAACACCTCATGAATGTGACAGCTGTCATGTTCAAATCCTGGCCAAAATGTTATTTTACCACATGAAAGGTGATTTTGCACTTCTCTGCAAAATCACCTTTCAGGCAGGAGTTAATTTTCTTTGCCCTTGTTCATCAGGTGGGGTAACAAAAGAAGGCTGTGTTAGAAATTTAAAGAAGGCGTGTTAGAAATTTGGTGTAAAATAATAAAACTCAACAAAGTTATGAGCCTACATTGAATTTTACAAACGCAGGCTCATATGTTTGATAAAAGTCAATAGTTTTAACCCAAAATTTTCAACATAGCTATTTCTTTACAAGCACCTCATGAATGTGACAGCTGTCATTTTTCAACTCCTGCCCAAAATCTCCCTATACAAAATCACCTTTAAGCTAGGAGTTGAACATCTTCTCTGCCCGTCTCCATGAGGCAGGGTCATAACAAAGCTATGTTGAAAATTTGGTGTAAAAAATAAAAATAACATTTACATTATTTTTACCCCAATTTTCATAGCTGCAGGCCTATCAGCTCTGGCCAGAGTTTGTTTTTTTACATTACTTAGATTATCCCTGCAAAAGCCTTGCAGGCTCCTCCCCTGCCGTGATACCCTGCAGGGGAGCCTGACTGCCTTCTGTGTTTGTTCCCACTCTCTTTTATTTTTGCTCTTGTCCTGCTCCATCTGTCTCATACCTGTAATTCCAAATGTTGTCCAAGAAAACTCCTGTCTCCAAGAAATCATGCCAAATGAAGTGCTAGAGTGCCTGCTCCACTTTTAAAACTGCAAATTGCTCTCAGCAAATGAAGAAGGGTGCTTCTAGCCTTGCTTCCCTTAAGTACCATTTTCCTGTTGTTATTCCCCTGCTGTCCTCCACCAATCCCATTCCTAGCTCCACTACCCATCCTTTGCCCCTCCCTAATGTTATCTAACCCTGGCCAACCATGCTATTTTTTTCAATAGACTCTGTAACCTTCTTCCCTCTCCTATGTTACCTAAGCCTGAACACCCCTGATAATTTGTTAGATTTTTTCAGTTGTTTCAGTTAATTTAAGACATTCCATTTTGTTGATTTTTCTTGCAGAATATCTGTAAGATTAGCTGCTGCTCTAAATTCTTCAGAAAAAATATCCCCCACCATATCTCAGCATCTGATAGACACTACAGTTTATTCCAGTAACCCTGTCTTTGTTGGCATGTCAGCAGTTTCAGCAGCTTTGGTGAGTATATTAGAGACCATTTCAATTTTGGTCTCCGAATCAATATTCATCCTGTATCACAAATCACAACAAAACCAGGTAAGGGTAAAGTTTTGTGTCACAACTTTGTCATGAAATGTGAGCATAAACAAAAGGTATACATGTTTTTATACTTTGATGTACTGTAGTATCAGGTCTCAGAAATGCTGTTTAATATAGAGACAAAGGCCAAAAGCAGTTTAATACTCCAAAAATGCAAGCACTGAAGATCATCCAGGAGTCATTGTACCACACAGAGCACTTGATGTACAAGCCACATGAATGGTAAGAAACTGGAAGACAGACAGCTCTTACTTGCAGAACTTATTTTGTGCCTAAGCCCGAATAACTCAACCCCTGCTCAACTGGTCCTCACCCACCCACATGACCTCCACCTCTGGTGATGATCCTCCTCAACCTGTCCCCCAGGGTGGGGCCACTGAACAAGCATGTCCCAGATGGAGACTGTAATCAAAGATCCTGGCTGACCTCCAACTGCCAGTGTTGATGTCCTTCAGAAGGTAAGGATGCCAGTACCTCACCCCATATTTTAAATGTGGTCAACCAATGACCTGTACAATGGTAAAATAACCTCACTCAGCCTTTAATTAATCCCCTGCAATACACCACTGCATCCTGTTAGCCTTGCCACTGTCTTTTATACTGAGAAGTGTTTCAGGTCACTTGTAGTCACTATTCCCATATTCTTTTCCTCTTCCAATGAAGTTACCTGAGCTCCTCCTATGTAATACTCTGTTCTAGGATTTTGACCCCTATGAGTATCACTTTGCACTTAAATTAGGAATTAATAAAGGAAGCAGGGTGATAGAAATGAAGGAGATGGAACAGAAGCATTAAAAAGATGAGGGAAGGAGATTGGGCAGAAGGAAAGAAAGTCGGTACCAAAGCAGAGTGGTAAAATCTGGAAGGCCATGGGTGCAAATGCTAGCAATCTAGGAAATAAGATTCCAGACCTAACTAATGTCAGAGGCTGACCTGGATATTGTGACCATTACTGAGTCATGGTGCATTGAAAATGATGATTGGGACATGTCCTTACCAGGCTATACTCTGTTCAGGAGGGACAAGGTGGGATGGAAAGGAGGGGTATGGTGTCTTATGTGAGGGAAGGCATAAGAGCAACAGAGATACAGGTAATACAGGGGAGCAGAGGTATCGTGGAATCACCCTAACGGTGAATGGAGCCTCTATTCTGGTGTTAGTTGCAGACCTCAACACAGTGGGAGGGGTTAGATATAGTACTGGTGGAAGCTATTTGCAAAATTGCAGAAAAGGAGGAGGTACTGATGGTGGTGACTTCAATCTGCCAGCTGTAGACTGAAGCATCCCAGCTGTGGCTTCAAATAGAAACAGGGACATCCTCGACTTGCAGCAGGGGGTGTTCTTCAGGAAATAAGTCAGTCAATGCACTCATGATGGGCAATACTGAACTTGGTACTCACTAACAGGTACAGTGTTGCAGATGTCAAGGTAGGAGGCCACCTGGGGAATAAGATCAACATACAGTGTTGTTCAATATAAATTCAGCTCCAGAACTGACCACATGAGGATGAAGGTCCTGATTTCAGCAGGCAGAATTTAAAAGATGGGCAAATGCCTCAGGTTTGACCAGACAGGAGGGATGACCTGGTTGGGTGGAAGAACAGTGGATAAAGCTAAACGGGCCATAGGAAGGAAGCAAACCTTGGTCAAGCAACTGAACAAAAGCTAGAGGAAAATGGACCACTAAGTTTCTCAAAAGAGGTAGCAGGAAAGGTAAAAATAAAAGGATAGCATTCAGAAGGTATAGGAGATGCAGAGAGAGGAGGATAGGTATGTGTATCAGGGAAAACGGGGAAGCAGGGAGAGCAGTAAGGAGCAATGAAGATGCAAACTGAAGAGAGAATAGCTGAGGCACTGACAAGAAACAGAAGTAGTTTCAGAGGACTGGAGGAGGACAGATGTAGACCCTTTTACAAAAAACTGGTAACAGGGAAGAGGTTGGCAGTTATAAGCCAGTTGGTCTGACTTTGAGGTGGAAAGTTAATGGAGACACTGCTGAAGGAAAGGATTGTGGAGTATCTTTAATCCAATGGCTTACAAGACTCAAGGCAGTAAGGATTCACAGAAGAGGTCATGTCTACCAAATCTTTGAATGGGTATCCAAGGAATTAGATTAGGTGGAGCAGTGGACATGGCCTACCAACATTAGTGTCAGTGGCTCAGTGGGTAGCACACTCACCTCTGAGGCTGGAGACTGAGGCCGGGGTTCAGTTCCCACATCTGGCACTTGCTAATATCCTAGTACTGACACCGAAGTGCAGTATGAGAGGGTGCTGCACTTGAGGTGCCGCCTTTCAGATGAGACGTTAAACTGAGGTTCCATCTGCCTGGATTGGTGGAAGTTCAGGTGGATGTTAAAGATCCCATGGCACTTATAGAAAGAGTAGGAATTTGCCCAGTGTCCTGGCCAAATTTCCTCATTCACTAAAATACCACCAACAGCTTAATCTGATTCAAGGTCAGTTGGCATTCATTTGTATCCCTCCCGGTCATGCCTGAAAATAGGCGAATTTGTCTAGTGCACTTATCCGTCAACAAAAACTAAATAAATAAATTTACAAAACTTTCAATATCATTCCACATAGGATGGTAGTAGTAATCTGGGTAGCTTAGAAGTGTGTCCAAAGGTAACAAAAATGAGTAATAAATTGGTTAGGGATAGGTGACAGAGGACAGTGGTAAAATACTTCAGTCAGGAAAGGATGGGGTAACCAGTAAGGTGCCCTCAGGGATCAGTGTTGAACCTCGTCCTCTTTAATGTCTTTTAAGTGACATTGCAGAGATGATGGAAGGATAGATCTGACTCATTGTGGATGACACCAAAATCCTAAGTAGGGGTGCCACTGAGGGGAGTAGAAAAGGATAGCAGAGACTGGATGAAACTTGAGGAGGATCAAGGTATGGCAGTTGGTTTCAATATGAGAAAATGCAAAGTAATGCACTTGGGGCACAGAAACCCAGGGCAGAGTACAAAATGGGAGGAGTGGTACTGACAACCCCAAGCAGAAAAAGAGATCTGGGAGTGATCATATCAGTGACCTTAAGGTGGCAAGGCAATGTGTCATGGTAGTTGGGAGGGCTAGTGGGATACTGGGATGCATAGGAAGGGTACCAAAAGTAGAAAGAGGGAGGTGGTATTTCCTCTGTATAGATTACTAGTAAGACTCCACCTAGAGTACTTTGTCCAGTTCTGGAGACCACATCTTTGAAAGGACATAGAAAGTGGAGGTGGTCCAGAGGAGGGCAACTCAGATGGTGCAGGGTCTGCATCAGAAGCCTTATGAGGAGACTTAAGGACCTAAATATGTACACATGGAAGAGAGGAGAGAGAAGTGGATTTCTGGGAGACCTTTAAATTCTCCCGGGGTGAAGAAGGACAGAGGGAAATATTTTACAAAAATAAATTTGCTTATGACAACGGGCATCATAAGATGCTGATGGGGAAGATGTGGAGAGATGTGATGAATTACTACTTACAGAGTGAGTGGTGGATTCTGGAACAGTCTTCCAGCAGAAGTCGGAGGGTAAAAACAGTGGTGAACTTCATGAATGCATGGAAAGGCATAAGGAAATCTTCAGGGGAAGGAAGGGAGTGATAATGTGCTGAGATCAAGTAAGATCTGCAGAGATACTGTAGGCAGGAAAATGGAGAAGTCAGATAGACCAAGTGTTCCTTACCTGCCAGCAAATTCTATGTTTCTATGTTTCTATGATATAGGGTCAGAAGGGCAGCTTGCATATATGATTATTTTGTGGATTGGAGGTTGGGTCAGAGGTTTTAAGATTCTAGCTGCTTGTGGCTACTGACAAAGTGCCAGTAGCAAGCATTTAAAAAACACATCTGGGTGAATGGGATAAGAAGGAGTAGGGTGCGGAGTGACTAGAGCTTTGAATGAGGCCACAGGACAAGCTCTTGTAACCTTGGAGGGTTAGCTTTTAATTAATTTTGTTTTATTCACTGAACAGAAGAGCAAAGCACCAAAGGATAGGCATCAAACTTCAGATTGCCTTATTAGAGCCACAAATGCTGGTTTTCAGTGTTTTCACTGAAATGAACTGAACTTCAGGATTATCTCACCCTAATACCAAGCTATGTAGGCAGGGATAAGATATTTGATAAATGGTGCATATTAACACTTGTTGAGATGTGAGTTGTCAGATGCTTGCATAGGAAACAGAGAAAAGCAGGGAGAGAAGTAAGGAGCACAAAGGTGCAAACTGATGAGAGAATAATACTAGTCAGTAATGGAATGGACAATGCATTTTTAGGTATGTAAGTGAAAAGATGAAGACCAGGTATGAAATAGTAAGGATAAAAAAGGATTGAGATGACTGCACTGAGGGGACCAATGAAAAACAGAGACAAACTAAGCAAATTCAAAGGTAGACATACTGAACAAATTATTTTGTTCAGTGTACACAGAGGAAGGTAAAGGAAAGGGCCATAAAGAAAGGGTAACAGTAGCTATAGAGGAGGAGGTGGACTCTAGTCTGCTTTCAGAAGAGAAAGCCCATTTTTTTCATTAAATAAACTTTAATGATTTGCAAGTCAAAAGTTTAACAAACCTAGTCCAAGATAAACCAAACAATGCAAATCATAAAAAGTAAAAAGAGAATAACAATACCAAACACCACAAAAAAAATAGAATCAACGCTCACCCCTTCACCCCGAATTGAGACCCCTTCCTCCTCCTGTCCATGTCCCAGAGCTCAGATAGCACTGGTAAGGAAAGAAAATAGTAAGTACAGGGTGTATTATGCGGTGACCCCTTATCACCCTGCTCCAACTTTATGATTTACACAGACAGCAGGTACTTAATATAAATGCCTCCCATCTAGTATGGAACTAGGCAGGACACTTTCTCAAGGAGGTAATATGTTTTCCACCATCAGAGTGGACAGGATGTCCTGGTGCCATTCCTTATACTATGGAGAGGAGGTGTCCTTCAAATGCCAATAAATTATTACCTTGCCATCAGGAGATCTAATAACATATGGTCTTTATGTTCCCTGGAAGGCCTGACAGGAAAAGTTCCACAGACATATTTCTTGGGAAAAGAGATTGTCAAAGCCCAGAATGGGGTCAAAGGAGTTTTAATACAGTCCCAGAGAGGGATACTCTCCACAATCCCATAGCATATGTTTCAAAGTACCATCCACTAGGCCACAATGGGTATAGATATCAGAGATTAGTTTGGGCATTTTAAACAATTAAAACCGAGTGCAGTACAGATTATGTAAAATTCAGAACTGAGTGAGACAGAACCGATCTTGTTTGATATATTTGTAGAGAGAGCACCACACGGTATGCCAGATCTGGGAACATCATAGAGTCCCAATGTCTGCTTCCAATAATAGCAAATCCAGGTAGGGTTTTAGAATCCAATGATTGAAAGAGCTTATACAACTTGGAAACAGAATTAGGGCTCCCAGCCATAGACAACAGCAACTCCAAAGCTACCATGTTCCCCAGTCTCAAGGCCTGGGGCCTAGAAAAACTTACACTGCATGTGTCAATTGAATGTATTTGAAACTAGCCAATAGGTAAATTCAACCATTCCTTAAGAAAATTAGAGGATGAATCCATCTCCATCTAATATGGTGGCCAGTAGTGAGATGATAGAATGGGGAGCAAAAGAGGGTGGGACAGGTGACCCACTATATGAATATTTAGATTGCCTACAAAGGTTGCATCCCTATACTGGTCAATGTCAGACCCAGGTATGTACTTACCGCCAGTGAGCTTTAAGTGGTCAGTGCAGTGGTGTTAAAAGAAGGGGACAAGGCAGCTTGGCTGGTTTATATAAAGAAGACTACGAAGCTGAATCCCAGCTTAAAAGACAAGGAACCTCTGTGTGCAAGCACTGAGGCAATGGTTACACCAAAGGGCATTTGGCTGGGAAGCCATGTTTCAAAGAAATACAAAATCACACATGCCCCCACAATGCAAAGCATCATGGACTACATATGCAAATCACCACAGACTATTATGCTGGTTCAACTTTAAGCAGAAATGCAAGGTGCCAAAGGCCTCTAACACAAGTTGCAAAGGGTGCCAACAGAAGACAGACATGTGTTTCATCCTACCAGGACTCATCAGTATGCCTCGTCTGTTTGACACCCCAGTTTGAATCCCAACTGACTTACAGAGAGATTGCTCCAAGTCCAGCCAGAGATGCACATATGTAGTATTCTGACTGAGCTTCTCATCGAGATCCAATAACAACAATTTACTGCTGTGAGAGCAGAATGGTAACAAAAGAAGTTTGGAAGTTGCAGACTTGCTACATTGTTTTTGAGACTGATAACTTATAATAAGTACTTATGGATGGCACCCTCCCACACAAATGTATTAATTACCAACTGTAGTTTGACAAACCATGGTTTTAGGAGGTAAATGTTTAACATACTTTAGCGGGTATAGAATACACTGAAGCACATTCTGTTTAATTACACTAATGTGACCCCAAAGAGACAGTGTCAGGAGCGACCATCTCTGCAAGTCTTGCTGTATCGTGTGTAGTAAGGAGGACAAGTTGTTTTCACCAAGTGGGTCAGGTAGCTTGAAATATGGATTCCCAACAGAGAAGAGACCTGCCTCTCAAGGCAAACCTAACTTAAGAATCTCCTTGGTTTTGTCCAAATTCAGTTTATATCTATAGAAAGCAGAGAAACACTGTACTTCTTGTAATACTGCTAATATGGGACATTTGGGGTCTTCAATATGTTTTAACAAATCATATTTGTAACCTGATGAGGTATGTCTGGTGTCACCCACTCTGATACCATAAATATTAGTATTATTCTGAAGATGATATACAAGGGCTCTAAATATAAATTAAAAAGAAAGGGGAAAGGGGACAACTTTGACGGTCCCACACTGTAACTGGAAGGGAGCAGAAAGGTCCCCATTGCAACAAATGCAGGCTGAGGAGTTACTATACAAGAGATGAACCCATTTCACAAACTCCTGAGCGAATCCAAACTTTTCTAACACTGCAAAAGGTATGGCCAAGCTACTGATCAAAAGCTTTCTCGTGTCCAGGAGACCAAGGCAGCAGGGAATGAGCTCTCCTGGATACAGAAATAAGGTAGTGCAGCTTTCATAAATGATAGCTAGACAAGCGGTCTTTCATAAAGTCAACTTGTGAAGGAAAAATTAGAGAATCCCAGACCTGGGCCAGACAGTTAGCGAGAATTTCAGAAAGAGTTTTAAGATCGGTGTTAAGTAATGAGATCAGTCAGTAGCTACTGGGGATGTTTCCTCCATGCCCAGCTTTTAATCAATGTAATCCATCCTCAGTAAAGGATGTATTGTAAAGCCCTAGAACTACCAAAATGATACAGTCGGCTAGAGAGGAGCCAAACTGCAAGAAAGCTGAATAAAAGTTGTTTGTGTTACCAGCTGACCCAGGGGCCTTATCAGGAGGCAGCTGTTTAACAAGTGCTAAAACCTCAGAGACTGAGATCAGAGTTTTAAGCATCTCCTGTTGAGAAACGGTAAGTATGGGAAGGAGAGGGAATCAGATAGGCCGCCATCTGAGTCTGGTATGGGGAAGGAGAATTGCTCGCATATAAAGTCATATAATATAACTGGAAAATAGCTGCAATGTTAGAAATGAGTGGTCTTGGAGAAGAGAAAGTCCGAAGGACTCACTAATCTGAAAGTGCAAAGCAATGTGGCTACACAGGGTAGATCCAATTTTGTGGAAGGAGCTCAGGAGGTACTGGCTGTACCAAACTCTTATTTAACAGGTAATTGGAAATAGGAGTTGTTGCAGAGAACTGAAGAGGGTATATCTAGTTCCACTTCACAAAAGTGGTACCTGTAGTAGGGGAGATGATGGCAACTATAGCCCAGTCAGTCTAACATCGGAGGTTGGGAAGTTAATGGATTCTTTGCTGAAGGAAAAAATGATGAATATATTGAATCCAATGGGGTATAGACCTGAAGCAGCATAGATTTTTTGGGGAGGGTCATGTCTAACAGATCTGATAGATTTCTTTTACTGGGTAACCAAGGACATAGATGAGGGAGGAGTAGTTGACATAGACTACCTAGTTTTCATCAAGGCTTTCAAACCCTTCCACATAGGTGACTAGGTAAGTAATCTGGAGAGTGTAGCAGTTTGTCCAAAGGTGGTAAACTTAGTAAGAAATTAGTTATGGGATAGGAGGCACTGGAGGGTGGTGGAAAAATAGTTCACTGTGAGGAGGAAGGGGTGGTCGTGGTGTGTTTTGAGGATCAGTGCTGGACTGGTTCTCTTCAATGTTGTTAAAAGGGACATTGCAGTGGAGCTGGAAGGGAAGTGTTCCATTTTGCAGATGACCCCAAAATCTGCACTAGGTGGACAGTCCGGGGTGTGTGGGAAAGACAAGTAGGACCCGAGAAACTTCAATAGTGGTTAAGGGCATAGCAGCTGGGTTTCATTATAAAATGTGCAAAATAATGCACTTATGGCACAGAAACCAAAGGGGTGAAGTATAAAATAGGTTGGCTATTACTAGTTACCACCAATCAGGAAAGACACCTGGAGCTAACCATATCTGATGACCCAAAGGTTGCCAGGTAGTGTGACAAGGCAGTTGGGAGAGCTAGTGGGATGCTGGGGTGAATAATGAGAGGTATGACCAGCAGGAAGAGAGAGGTGGTGTTACCTCTGTATAGATCGCTGGTAAGACCCCACCTAAAAATACTATGGCCAGTTCTGGAGACCACATCTCCAAAATGACATAGACAGAGTGGAGGCATTGCAAAACAGGGCAACTAAAATGTTGCAGGGTCTGCATCAGAAGCCATAGGAGGAGACATAAGGACCTAAATATGTACACCTTTGAAGAGAGGAGGAATGGGAGGGATATGACAGAGACCTTTAAACACCACATGTGGGTAAATAAGATACAGGAGGGTTATTCTGGAAAAAAGGTGCTCAAGACTAAGGACATGATATGAGGTTATAAGGTAGCAGATTCAGGAGATGTGGAATACTGCTTCTCAGAAAGAGTGGTAGATTCCTAGAACAGCCTTCCAGATGAGTGGTGGGGACAAAAACAGTGGAGAGGTTAAAGAAGGCATGGGATATGCATAAGGAAATATTAGGGAAAGGAAGTGGGGGAAGAGGCAAGAGCTAAAGTAGGATCTGTAGTGATACTGTAGGCAGGGAAAATGGGCAGACTAGGCAGGCTGAGTTGTCCCTATCTGCCTGCAAATTCTATGTTCCAGTGTTTCTACAGTACATCTGGATCCAGTAAAACCTGTGACAATGTGCAATGAGAATTTCTGTGGTGCCAAATGATTTAAAATTAGAAGGAATAGTAAATTATAGCCTTACAGCTTTCTTCAGTCAACAAAATACTACTTAGATAGGAAATGGGAGGGACGGCATATGCCTTCTCTTTGCAGGACAGTCCTGTTCAAGAGCAGTCATTTTTCTTTAGAAAAGGACACTGCAAATGAAAGAATAATGTTAACTGTTAGCAGAAGGGCTTAATAACCTTACTTAAAACCAAACTCAGTTTTCATTTAGGTGAACAACTGAGCAAGCACTGTGTTTGTTTGTCACCGAGGAGATCATGCTTCATGCTGCATTATTCATCAATTTGAAATGTCATCACTGTAAGGAACAGGATTTTGTAACAGACCTATGAACAGGATGGTACACTTCCTTGGAATACTGTGAAGTACAATACTATGTTGATTGCATTATTTGTACCTAAAGAATGCTTTTAGTTTGCCACGATAAAATTGCAAACAGGCTGTTGTTCCTGTCTACCTCCTCAAAACTGCAGATGATGCATTTGCTGGCAGTCAGAAACCACTGGTTTAAATCATCTCCTTTCATCTAAATAATAAAAATACAAATCCCACAGGGTAATTCAAAAAGAGAGAAATAATTTGTTTGAAAAGCCACCAGCCAAGATTTCAGCAATTACAGATTTGATGTTGTTGGCATTTGATGCTGGAAATCTGCATGTGTTGCTTAAAATGTCAGAGTCACAGCAGAACACAAAAATCCATTTGGAAGAAAAGCATTTGAATATTGAACAAGGGTTTGATTTTCAGGATCCTCAACCCTGTGTAAGGCATAAATTATTACAACATTTTATCACTCTTGCCTTACACTGGACTTGAGTTATTTTATGTAATCAGCATCTCACCTCCTACCTAGGTTCTACTCTGGTAACTAAAACGTTAACAGACATTTTATCAGACTCATACTTTGCTAAAAAGTATTATTAACAAACTTTCTAACAAAGTGTGGATCTGGAAGGTGTAAGGAAAATTGTGTAATTTTTAATTGTGATTGATTGGGTAGCAGGTTGTGGTAAAGAACACAATAACCTCTTACATGATAATTCTTACATGGCTCTTTTGCAAACAGATGGCAACTCATTACAGAATGGATACTGCTCAGTGTGGCAGCTGGCAACATGTAGAGCTTGTGTGATGTATTGTTCTATGGAACATAATTTGGCCTGACTCTTTAGATATTTCCACCCCATGTAGAAGCACCAGGAGAATAATCTTGTCTCTGTGATGTCACTGATAGAGACATTGAAGAAGACTAGTTCAGTACTGACCCCTGTGTCACACAGCTGGTTACCTTACCTTCCTCTGAGTGAACTCCATGTACCACCACCCTCTGAGTTCTGTTACTTAGCCAACCTTGTACCCATTTTACTATCTTTTGGACCCACTCTATGCTGCCTAGATTGCTTACCAGTCTTCTGTGAGGAACAGTGTTGAAATCCAAGTAGGCTACATCCATAGCTCCTCCTCGATCCACCTCCTGGTAACGCAGTCAAAAATTCAATCAGGTTTGTCTGGCATGCTCTACCTCATGTGAATCCATGCTGCCTCAGATCCTGCAATCAACTGGTGTTAAGGTATTCAACCATCCTTTCTTAAGTAGAGTTTCCATAACCTTGCCCACCACTGAAGTCAGGCTTACAGGTTGGTAGTTTTCTGCCTCCTCCCTATTCCCACTGCTGTGTAGTTGGACCACATCTACCCTCCTCTACTTCCCGGAACTTCTCCATGTCTAGCGATAGAATGAACAGGTATGTCAGAGGTGCAGGCAGTTCCTCCTTTAGTTCCTTCAGTATCCTAAGATAAACCCCATCTGGCCCTGTAGACTTGTTTACTTTAACTTTTGTTGATCCCTATGGACTCACTCCTCCATTACAGGGCTAGTGTCCACCTCCTTCCCTTATTGCCCTTCTCTCACTATCCGTGACTCATCACCTACCCTTTCCTTTCTGAATTCTGAACAAGTATGTCAGTTTTCTTCTGATCCTCTTCCACCTCCCCTCCCCTTAGTCTTACTATACCTGCATTTCTTTTCTTCTTTTTGCTTATGCACCTGAAACAGTTTTATCCTCATTTGTTTTGTTTGGCAATGTTTTCTCCATTTGTGCTTTTTCTCTCCTAACTGCCTTCCTGCCTCCATTTGTTTCTCCTGATAACTCTCCCTGTTCTCTTCCTTCTGTGTTGCCTTGTTCCTTTGAATGCCTGCTTCTTTTTTTACCCTTTCTACTACTTTTGGGGAACCATAGTGGTCTCATCCTTCTCTTGCTCTTATTAACCTGCTTGACACAGAGGTTTGTTACCTTCACAATTGCCTGCTTTATTATTGGCCACTTCTCTTCTCACCATACCCTTATTCACTATTCTGCTGGGGGCTTCCTGGTGGCACTATCACATTTTCTTGAAATTGGTCCTCCTGAAGTCCAGAACCCCTGATTCTAGAATGCCATTTTGTCAGAGCGCACAGTAATTTCAGTAGTATGGCTTGTGTTCATGTGTTGTAAATAATCTAAATTCTTATCCTGAGTCATCTGGTGGCCCTTAAAGATATCAATCAATTTAGTTTCTGCCTGTTTCCAATTGAGTATCAAAGGAATAGCTGCATTACTCACATACATAGTGGCATCCTCTGAACCAGGACTGCAGACATGTTACTGAGGAGTGCCATTTTGTCACTCTGAATGCTTCAGGCAAGAAATGGTCATGGACAGTGGTTAGTGACATTTAAGATCTTGAACAGACTGGGCCATGAATACCTCAGTGAGCTCCTGGCTCCCCATACTCCATCTAGGGATTTGAGGTGCAGAGGGCAGAGTATGCTGAGGTGCCACTATCCCTTCAGTGCCCATCAGTGATTGGGCTTTTTGGTGGCAGACCCTACCTTCTGAAATTATTTAGCCTGATCTATGCCACTAATTGCTTCTTGCTGTGTATTTAGATTAGCCATATTAGAGTGGAAAAGATATCTGTACTGTATATAATTTGTATGTATTTTTATGTTTATTTATGATTGTTTTATTTCTAAGTTTTATTTTACAGGTGCTCTGAGCTTTGAGGTGCACTTGTAAGTAATATAATAAACTAGCTAACTAAAGTAAACTAAACCTCTGACTTATGTTATTCTGGATCCTATTCCACAACTTAACAGTCCACTTGATTCCCCACGCCTTGATGCTCTACACCACCTGAAACTGTTCTCACTTGAAGGTGCTCTGTACTTTCATATATTGGGTACATAATATTTAATATGATATTTAGGTATGTTTTGTTCACCTGCATGTAATTGTAACATAACACTAAGCTACACACTGACTTAAGAAGGCTAGCGCTTCAATGTGCTCTCTTCTCTGATTTCATTTATTGCATTTGTGAACATATTTTGTAAGATGTAATTTAAAATGTTCTGTTTATCCTAATATACATTTTTCACTATTAACTGTGTTTTGTATTGATCCTTCCTTGCCGCTGACCCTTGTAAAATGAGCAATTATGCTCACATGCCTTTCTAATGTAAACAAATAAATGAAATTAAATCAAACTAGCTGTTTTATTTAGAAGTGTGCAAATCAGTTAGTAGGCATTAGCAATGGCAGTTTTGATTTCTTTCAATCCAGTAGGAATGGGCAGGCATACTTTGCATGTTTCTAGTACCACAACAGGATTTAAACCATACAGAATTATAACTGTATCCTTTAGGAAAGGTTAGCCAGGGTGATCCCAGTGGATATCTTTGACCTTTTGGTACATATCCGATTGGAAACCAAATAGTGCCCAAGGGACTGTTCCTGATATGTAACAAAAATTGAGTTTTATTTGTGTGAAAACTCCTCACTCATGTTCCAATATTTAGGACCGATCACAATCTATAATTATAAATATACAGTATGTGATCAGTAAGACACTAGCTTGGCCTTGGCTCTCAAGGGAAAGGAATGAGGCAGGGTTGAGGTTAGAGTTGCAATTTACAAATGTTAAATATGTTGGTCTAGTATGTGGTATGACAAAATTGATGAACACCACCATTCATGTAGCTTCAGAATGGATAATGGAGAGGAAGGAATGGAGGAAGGGCGAGAGTTATGATTGACAACCATAATACACATTTCTAAACTCTGAGGGCATTGTGTTGAAAACTATAGTCAGTCATTGCCAGAATGTGTTGGGTTTGAGTTTTGTGTAGTACCAACCCTAGTCTGTATTTATGTAGATTATATATACACTGGCCCAGATATTCAAAAGGGTTGCTCATGGCACAACAGTGTTGCACCATGTGTAACCACTGATATGCCCCGCATACGATATTCAAAAGTGGATTGTACCTGGTACAACCTCGATAGGCTGGAGAGCAACAGTAATGGTATGGTGCAGGTGGGGTGCCAATGCATACTCCACACATCCTGATATTCAGCCCAGGATGTGCTGAGTCCATGCATGCACAACCCCTACTTGCACTGCACACAGGTGAGCCAAAAAGGAACATCGGCTGGCCACCTGCGAGCTGCCATATTGCAGGGTGCAATATGGCAGCTGCCACCTGTGGGTGGCCACCCGAGCTCCGGGCTGCACCTGGCGGTACCCTCCATGTCTGATCATGGGCACACTTAGAAAATGATCCCCAAAATCCCTGGTGGTCCAGTGGACCGCTGTCAACCCGATCGCAGGCTTAAGTATGAATAAAATAAAGCCCGCTATCCCTGGTGGTCCAGAGGACTGCTGTCAGCCCCATCGGGGCATTTGTAATATAAAATAGCATCTTATATCCCTTGTGGTCCAGTGGACCACTGTAAGTCTGATCGTGGGCTTAAGTATAAATAAATTAAAGTCAAATATCCCTGGTAGTCCAGTGGACAGGCTCGAAGACAGATCACAGGCATTTGTAGTAAAACAAATGACATCAGTATCCTGGTGGTCACGGCATTCCCTCCCCACCCATGCACTGAGCCCCACGCTTCGGCTCCCCAGTCAGCGGCAGGCGGCAGCACCTCAGCCGCCTGCCCCCGCTGCCTGCTGACTGACACTGTGTAGGGCTGTACGCCCATTGGTCTACAGCATGAGCCAATAGGCATGCAGTCCATAGATACTCACATTCCAGAAATGTGAATGGATCCACATATCACATATCTGAATGTGTAGTATGCATAGGTTGCATGCCCATTGGCTCACGATGTGGACCATCGGGCATACAGCCCTACCTACCAAGTCAGTCGGTGGGCAGCGGGTGGCAGGTGGGTGGGTGCTGCAACCCACTGCTGAATGTGGGGAGTGAGCAGTAGGGCTCAGTGGGTGGGGGGGAGAGGGCACTGCTGGACCACCAGGATATTGGACATCATTTGTTTTAATACAAATACCCACGATCAGGCTGAGAGCGGTCCACTGAACCACCAGGGATATTTGACTTTAATTTATTTATACTTAAGCCTGTGACTGGTTGCGAGTGGTCCACTGGACCACCAGGGATATTTAAATTTAATTTATTTATACTTAAGCCCGCGATCGGGCTGCGAGCAGTCCACTGGACCAAAAGGGATATTTGACTTTATTTTATTCATACTTAAGTCCGCAATCGGTGACAGTAGTCCACTGGACCACCAGGAATATTTGACTTTAATTCATTTATACAGTACTTAAGCCCATGATTAGCCAGACAGTGGTCCACTGTACCATCAGGGATATAGGGACACTATTTTATTCATACCTAAGCCTGCGATCAGGCTGACAGCGGTCCACTGTACCACCAGGGATATAGGACACTATTTTATTCATACAAAGCCTTCAATCAGGCTGACAGTGGTCCACTGGACTACCAGAGATATAGGATGCTATTTTATATTACAAATGCCCTCGATAGTGCTGACAGCGGTCCACTGGACCACCAGGGATATAGGACTTTATTTTATTCATACTTAAGCCCGCAATCAGGCTGACAGCAGTCCACTGGACCACCAGGTATATAGGACACAATTTTATTTTACAAATGCCTGTGATCAGGCTGTAGGGCACATTGCCACACTGTGCAGGGGTGTCGGTCCCTGGCGGCTGCTGCCTGGCAGGGTGCCAGGTGCAAGTCACTGGGGATCAGCACTACCTGCATGCAAATGGAGACCATAATGACATGCAAATGGCCCCATTTGTGCCTTTGCATACATTATAGCCCAATTTGCATGTGCACTTTTGAATATCTAAGTTTGCTGCACATAGCGCAATGGAACTTATGTTAGCGCATCCCCTGTTCCACTCTGGCCACTTGCGCTGGCACAGTGCCACTGCACCATACACACTGCAGGTGGTGAGGGTGCGATATTCAATGATGCTGTGCCATGGCGCAGCTCCGTCAATATCTCCTAGTCAATGCCCCATGCATCCAAGTTGTGCTGCACCCTGGCTTGTGCCACAGCCTGGGGCAGTTTGAATACCTGGGCCTCTGTATATAGTTTTGAAAAGTAGAGTGGCAACATGCTTTTCACAGACCTTGGGCCCTGCAATAAACAAGATGTGCCGAACAGTTTGGTTCCCATGCATGAGTTCAAACTTTCTTTGTGAAGGGTGCAGTATGTCGTGCACAAAGCAAAGTTGGAACATAACCTTCTTACAATTTTTTTAGGTATAGCATTAATTTTAGTACCAAATGCATGCATATTTTTTAGTCACTCATATTCTTGACTGTATTCTTGTTCCTTATCTTTAAATATTTGCTTGTGTAAGACTTGGGAACTTTTTCACAATGGTTATCTTCAAAATCTTCATGAAACATGTCTATTTTAAAATCCTTGTGAATGATTTATTTACAGATGGTTTATGTTTAATTGCAATATCTGCTAATAACATTTAAACAAGAACAAATTATTTGTATAATTATATACCTACTTTACACAATATGTCACCGTCATAAATAAGTACTATATTTAATTAGTTATTGTACATTACATTTTTGTTTCTGTGGAACTTTAACTATAAATCTTGGGGCTGATTCCAAGATGGCCAGCATAACTTGAATGCAGTTGGGAATTACACTGGTCGCCTCTATGCCAGGGACCCTACACCACATTCCAGAAGTGGCAGGGTCCCAGATTCATATTGGTAGATACACCATGCATGTGGTGGTAGCACATGCATGACATATCGCAGCTCACATATCACAACTTGAGGTGAGTTGCCCCTGCCCTGGACCAATGCAGCACACATCAGGAGGCATAGGGGCCAGGACAAATGGCACAGGCCTCTGAGGGCTACCAGACCCCAGGAGTCCCTCACAATTGGTGGGTTGGGGCGGCTGTACATGTGGGGCCAGGGGACAGCATGGCACCATTGCCACAGCACTACATGGCTGCATCCAATGTTGCCAACCATCTGATGCCACTTATGACAGCTCTGAGCTGTCATAGATTCCCTACACTACTGCAGCTTTTGGGAATTGCAACTGCAGATTACAACACCCGCCCACCTGAATTGGGCTTTGTGCATGTCGCAACCCGCAGTTGCACCAGGTATCAGCGGCTGCAGCATAAGTATTGTCCTAACTTGCAATTGTTTGCAGCCTGACGATGCACTGGCACAGGGCACCTCCTGGAATAGGGCTGGCGAATGCTTGATGTAAGTCATGAGATACACCAAAGGGTATGGCATATCTCAGCTTACCGTGTAGTCCCGCTGAATCCGCCCTTCAAACAAGATGACAACCCTTTCCTGATAGAGCAGTTTATAAGAATACCAGCCCACAGATCTACTGATTGGTAAAATATCTCACAGCAGTGAGTGAAGTTTAGAATAAAAAATATATTCTAAACCCTTCAGACCCTGAATCCTGTACAATTATATAGTAAAAGTAAGCACCAAGAGGAGACTGTCTCTATCCAGATTTCTGAAATTGCACCTGCAACATAAGACTGTCTCACACACTAAGCTTATTTGATTTAAAAGTACAATCCAAAATATTATTCATGGCTGAAAGTTACTTCCTCAGAAAAGGCTTTATACAAAGTTTTAATTCTAATAAAAGTAAATGCACACATTCACTATTTCATTTTTATGTGTTGAACAAAATAAGTAAATCTCACAAAACTTTCTAAAATATATATCTTCACTTTATCTCTAACTTTCAAATAGATCAGGCTCATAAGTGGTAATGATAGTGAGTATCTCTCATTCCATTGATTTCCACCTACAAAATGCAAATATTTCATGAATAAGCATCTATATGTCCCCAATCAGTATTTCTATGTAATTCATTTATTTTGAAATCTTGCTGTTAATAAAATGTTATAAAGACATCACTAATATGCCATCAATGGCCTGCATATAGCACAGAATTTACCTGACAATCTATCTGACAGTCAAGACAAAATAGATGTAATATTACTGCTCATGTTTAAGTAAGTCAGATAAAATGGAATTGGAATAATACTGGGAATTAAAAACTAAAAATAGAACAAAAGACATAAAATGTGTCTATAATGGTATTATCTGAGTGCTACACACACTAACAAGTGTATTCAAAGAAATACGAGCCTCAATGTTTCCATCAGAAAAGCATATTAGAAAATACAAATTGAGTAATGAAATAGTGCTGACATAACAGTCGAGAGAGATGGGATTGCTGTTAAAATTACAGAAAAAAATGTTCCTATTGTCTCATGTAGAACAGTGGTGGGAGCTGAACAATCATATTACTAATAATAAGAAAATCTACAAAGCTCTCCACTATATTATTTGACAAGTTTATTATGTGCAAGTAATATGGAAGGTCTGAATAATAAAGAGAGCAGATTTTCTCTAGCACATGACTTGCTATAAGAGAATAATATAAATATATTAAAATTATACTACCAGTATATAGTAAACGGCTTTGATTCCTGCGCTACAGGCAAGTCACTAACACAGCTTCATTGGAAGCTTAGGATTCAGTTTTGTGGTGGACTAACGGCAATAAATGAGTTGTGATAAGGTCTTGACCACATGAGAATTAATAACTATGACCTTGTTTTGATTTCAGAGTTTATGCGGTTGCTTGAATAATATGAATTAAAAAGAAAAACAAGATAAATTAACTTTGTCACCAAGTCATACACTCATAGCTAGTATTTTAAATGATTTTATCACCATATTCACTTGGGTGTATTTTTAATAAAGTATTGAAATAGTGTATTGTTACCATGGTAACCAATTGTATAAAGACATATCAATGTAATAGAGGCACTAGCTCTGATGAAGACATCATACCAGAAACGTCAGCTGATTTTCATGGTAACACCATGTAGGTGAACGTCCGAGATGGAAGCAGCAAGAATGAAGAAGCAATGGCACTCAGTTCAAGTCTATGCTAACTGCTAGAAGTCTCTCCTTCAGTTCGTTTGCTAAAGAGAAGCGGCACAGAATTTTCAAAGGATTAGGCAAATGAGCCAAGAAAATTCATCAATTGCATCTGTAATATGTAAAGTATAAATTCAATTTTACCGCTGTTCTCGTTGTTCTAAGTCAAACTACTATTAGGAACTGAGATAGCGCTTTGCATCAAGTGCACTCTGAAATCAGTTTGTGTACCATATCATGCATGGAGGCTAGCTTTGTATTGGCTCCCATTCAAAAACTAGTGTGCTTTTGTAAAACAATAAAATTTTACATTAAATGTAGAAAAGCTGCATGCTAATTTATGAGTGCACTTCAAGTATGTAGAGGCTTCAGCCATACATGTTTCTTAGAAGTTTGTTCCCTGAAGGAGCACCTATAACTCTGTTAGGCAGATCAAAAGTTTTTGATGCCTTAGTTCATTTTGAGCCCACCAAATGCCTGTTTTTTTCATTGTTAGAATTGTATCCTACACAGGGTAGGAAAGCGTGGAGCTCCAGAGTTATTTTGAAGGTCTTTGATCTTTATTTTTAGTCTTCAAGGCACACAAACATAAGTTTGGGAATAATAGAAACAAAATATAAATAAGGAATAAAATGGACTCACTGTATACAGACGAAGAAGGTGAAGGACTGCTTATGATAATACAGCATAAGATGTATTTTTATCATATTGTAACCTAGATAAATGAAGAAATCAATGTAAATTCCATTGAAGCAGTAAAGAACAAACATATAGGAATGCACATGCATGCAATATCTTTGAGTGAATATAGGAGAAAAAACAGATCCTAAGAGGCCTTAGGATCCAAAAACCTCCCACATTGGGCTTTGATGACCCAGAATTTATGAAAGATTGGAAGAGTGCTAAATAAAGGATCTAGTGATTTGATGTTAATGGTAATCAAGAAAGCTAGAAAAGAATTTGATAAGGAGACATAATTAAACAGAAAGAGGAGGACATTTTAAAGAAGTACCACTCATTAAGAAAAAACTGAGTATGAAAAAATTTGAAGACAAAATGAAAAGTTTGAGGAAGATTTAAAGTTACAAAAATTAAAAAACATGAAAGGGATGCAAGATATTACAAAATGGCACTGTTTATAACTGGCAAGGTAAACAATTAAAATATACTATTACATTAAAAGAAAAACAGAGTGTGCAAGTAGAAATCTTGAAACAACAGATGAAAGTGAAAATGAGAATTATGAAAGAAATTAAAGAATGAGATCAAGGCAAGATTTTCAGGAGGACCCTTTGGAAGGAAACAGCAGGAATATATTGCAAGAAAGAAGACGAAAAGGGGACAGAGGAAGAGAAGGCAGAGGAAGAGGAGGATGGAAGAACTATGGCAGGTTCTGGGGAGAAACCAAAGTCCACGGAGGCCTCAGAGACTGATGAAATGAAATTATCAATTTGTCAGATGTTTTGCTCTGAAAACCTCAAGAAGAAGTATTAAAAGAGAGTTACCTTTGTGCCAAGTTCAAAATGAATGTGTTTGGACTTAAAATCTATAATTATAAATTATTTAAGCAGTTACATTTAAAAGTCCATTTTGATAAAAATCCATCGCTTCCAATTATTAGACCAAGATATGTAACAGAACAAAATACAATGACAATAGGAGGAGAAGGTATAATTCAAGAAGAAAAACATTTAAAAGACAAGAGACCCCATTTAAAAAAATCCACATTCATTCCACCTGACAACTTTAGCCAAGTAGTTAACACATTTAGTAAAAAGGACAATAAAGAAATGGAAGAAATATATCAAACAAAGGATGGATATAATTTAAAACAACATCTTACAAAAGAAGAAAGGGCTGCACTAAAAGGACTGAGTTAAAATCACAACATTCTAATAAAAGTGCTGATAAACGAGGTGCAGTAGTTATTTGGCCAAATTGCATGTATTTATTGGAAATGCAATGACAATTAGATAATGAGCATTACTATATGAAATTGAGAACAGATCCAACGAACAAATACAATTGAGAGCAAATGAGAGCAAAAAGCAGTTGAAAATAAATGGATTACTAATACAGAAATGGAATATCTTACAACACAGCATCCGATCAGACCTACTATCTACCTGTTACCTAAAGTGCATAAAAATAGTAAAGTTCCCCTGAAGACAAATAGATAATAGTATTGAATCTATTATGGAACCATTTTCTAGATTTGTTGATTTCTTTTGAGACCTTTGGTTTCATTATGCAAATCATATATAGAAGACAGTAGTATGGTTTTGAATAAGTTATGTAATGTAGACGCAAAGGAAATCACACTTATGACAACATTAGACATCGAGAACTTATACAATAATATTCCACATAAAGAAGGGCTGGAGACAACAAAAAGGAGTTTAACTACAAAAGAAAATCTGTGTATCCACCATCAGAATTAATAATTGAAATGGCAAGATTCACATTAGAATCTAATTATTTTTATTTAATGGCACATTTTACAAGCAAATACATGGAACAGCAATGGGCACTACAGCTTGCCCCATCATTAGCAAATCTTTATGTGGATAGTTGGGAAGAAGCATATATTTGGAACAACGAGCATAATAAATGGCATGACAAAATCATATTATGGGTTCGCTATATAGACGATATACTGCTATTATGGAAGGGTACAGAAAAGAAATAGCTAAATTTTTCATTTACTTTTAATAACAGTAATGAGAACCTGCACTTTACAAAAGAACAACACTTGAAAGGGTGCCTTTTTAGACTTACTAATATATAAGAAAAATGAGAAATTAGAGACAACACTATTCAAAAAAGCAATAAACAGAAACATGCTTTTACATTGGGACAGCAATCACCTGTACCATCTTAAGAAAAATATTCTATATGGGCAGTTACTACGAGTGATACGAACTGTTCAAGAAGAATAGGCTAATAAAGAAATGGCAAAATGTATGGTAGATTTTAAGAAAAGGCTATGATGCAGGAATTCTCATTGAAGCAATATAAAAACAAAATTGAGATCATTTACACTCGTTGTTAAAGAACAACAACAGAAAATAGAAGGCAAGCAGATGTTAACATACAGTACAGTCTATAACAAAGATTCTTTCAAAGCTGAGCAAATAGTGAAGTCAAATTGGGCAACATTAAGAGCAGAACCATGTTTAGAAGAAACAGTGAATACAGGTATAAGAATCATTAGAAGAAAAGGGAAAATCTACGTGACACACTAATGAAAAGCCTATATGAAGAACAGAAGGAAGTAAAATCAGCCTGGCTACCAAAAGCCCCAAAAGAAAACTATAAATGTGGAACTGTATGGATTGTAATAATACTTACAATACTAAAGATTTCAAACACCCAAGATCAGGAAAGAAATACATTATAAATGGTTTTATTAACTGTAAAATGCAAAGTGTTATTTATATGCTAATGTGTCCCTGTGGGCTTGCTTATATTGGACAAATGAAAAGAGAACTCAAATTAAGAATCAGGGACCATAAAACAGCAATTAGAGTTAAAAACCAGACATATGCAATGGCTAAACATTATGACTAAGCTGGTCATGGATCTACTGCTTCATTAAAATTTGTTAGACTAGAACGGTAGTATTGTCCTTTTGCGGTGGAGATTTGAAACAGAAACTTCAACACGGAGAAAGTTTTGGATTCACAAACTTGATACAATGGTACCCAAAGGTTTAAATGAAGATCATTGACTTCATGTTTTATAGGAATTTAAGAAGATCTTACACTATCTATACTGATACAATCAAAACCCTTGCCATTAATAAATGTTATAAAGACATCACTAATATGCTGTCAATGGCCTGCATATAGCTCAGGAATTTACCTGACAATCTATCTGACAGTCAAGATAAAATAGATGTAATATTACTGCTCATTTTTAAGTAAGTCAAATAAAATGGAATTGGAATAATACTGGGAATTAAAACTAAACAATAGAGCAAAAGACATAAAATGTGTCTATAATGGTATTATCTGGGTGCTACACAAAAACAAATGTATTCAAAGAAGCACAAGCCCCAATGCTTACATCAGAAAAGCAAATTAGAAAATACAAATTGAGTAATGAAATAGTGCTGACATAACAGTTGAGAGACGGATTACTGTTAAAATTACAGAAAAAATGTTCCTATTGTCTCTCATGTAGAACAGTGGTGGGAGCTGAACAATCATATTACTAATAATAAGAAAATCTACAAAGCTCTCCACTGTATTATTTGACAAGTTTATTATGTGCAAGTAATATGGAAGGTCTGAATAATAAAGAGAGCAGATTTTCTTTAGCACATGGCTTGCTATAACAGAATACGATAAATATATACAAATTATATTACCAGTATATAGTGAACAGCTTTGATTCCTGCGCCACAGGCAAGTCATTGCACACAGCTTCATTGGAAGCTCAGGATTCGGTTTTGTGGTGGACTAACGGCAACAATGAGTTGTGATAAGGTCTTGGACTACATGAGAATTAATAACTATGACCTTGTTTTGATTTCAGAGTTTATCGGTTGCTTGAATAATATGAATTAAAAGAAAAAAACAAGATAAATTAACTTTGTCACCAAGTCATACATCATAGCTAGTATTTTTAAATGATTTTATCACCATATTCACTTGGGTGTATTTTAATAAAGTATTGAAATAGTGTATTGTTACCATGGTAACAATTGTATAAAGACATATCAATGTAATAGAGGCACTAGCTCTGATGAAGACATCATATGTCGGAAATGTCAGCTGATTTTCATGGTAACACCATGTGGTGAGAGTCCGAGATGGAAGCAGCAAGAATGAAGAAGCAATGGCGCTCAATTCAAGTCTATGCTAACTGTGAGAAGTCTCTCCTTCAGTTCATTTGGTAAAGAGACGCTGCACAACATTTTCAAAGGAGTAGGCAATTGAGCCCAAAAATTCATCAATAGCATCTATAATATGTAAAGTATAAATTCAATTGTACCACTGTTCTTGTTGTTCTAAGTCGAACTACTATTAGGAACTGAGATAGTCTTTACATCAAGTGCACTCTGAATCAGTCTGTGCACCATAACATGCATGGGGCTAGCTTTGTATTTGTTCCCCATTCAAAAACTAGTGTGCTTTGTGAAACTGAATAAAATTTTACATTGAATGTAGAAAAGCTGCTATGCTAATTTATGAGTGCACTTCAAGTATGTAGAGGCTTTAGCATACATGTTTCTTAGAAATTCACAATTTCATTTTTATGTGTTGAACAAAATAAGTAAATCTCACAAAACATTCTAAAATACATATCTTCACTTTATCTCTTACATTCAAATGGATCAGGCTCATGAGTTGTAATGATAATGAGTATCTCTCATTCCATTGAGTTCCACCTACAAAATGCAAATACTTCATGAACAAGCATCTATATGTCCCCAATCTGTATTTCTACGTAATTCATTCAGTTTGTACAAAACAACACCCTTATATCATGTGATTAGTTTAAACTGCTTAATTTTATTTTTCCTTGTTCAAACTTATATTGGTTCCATAGCACCACTTTAATTTCTTAAATGTTCCCCATGATAAAAACTAGACTATATATATATATATATATATATATATATATATAAACTGTTTTTTCTTCCCATGTTGCTTGTAATGAGAATCACATTCAGTGCCAAAATGTAGTGGGTCAAAAAAAAAAAAGAGAAAGAAAAATGGGGGGCTAATTTCTGGACTTATGTAATTTCAGTGTGAATTAAAATAATATCCCATGTTTAACCACATTTATACTGTATAGCTCTCACTCCTTTTAAGGGGAATATCAGAATGGCTTTCTTTGCTTCATATTTTACTTTCTGTTTTCTAATGTTTTAAACTGATTTAAGAAATGTTTTTCAAAATATTCACCCTGGACTCACCAGTATCTTTATACTACAATCTGCATTGACTGGGCCACTATTATCTCTGCTCCAAACTGCAGCATTTACTAGCCCTAGATCTTCACTTCCTTTAAGCTGTAACAAATCCCTCCCTGGGCAGGCAGTTCTTTGATATGCATTGTGTCATTGTGTTTTGTGTCTGTCCCTGTCATGAATGAAGGGAGGGTCAACACCAAGACCCAGTGTGATGCCTAGTCTTTGGGGTAACAGACAAAGTTGTGTATGATTGGCAGAAGCTGATTAACTGCACTGAAGTACTCAGAGCCCTGGGGTTGAAGTCACTAGTAAATGTAGTGTGACCCATGTGCTTTATCATAAAGATTTATACGTAATGGATCCTATGTTTCCTATTTTATTATTATCTGGAAGAGACGGATCAGAGCCAAAACAAAATCTCTAGGAGTGAAAATATAAAGGAATGTTTCAAGTAAAGGTTGATGCTATGGGCAACCTTATGGAACCTCTATTTCCCAACTGTATTTCAACTTAAGTGTCAGAGATAGTATTGAGTACTAAAATTCCAAAGTTTAGAAAAGTATATTAGAAAAATGTCATCCATTCAATACTGTCATTCAGTCCATATTGGGTGTCTGATGAACTCAGTTTTATATCCACCAGACCACTCTTTCTTTATAGTAATTTGTCCCATCCTCCCTCAATTGTTTTTAATAAGTTTTCAATAACAAAAATCTTAGACTCACAACTGTATGTCCATACTCTACAAAATATCTCACAAGTGGGGAGTTTACATCTTTCTTTCTAACTGAGGTTTAAGAAAAATAATATATCATCATTAAATCTCCTCCAGACAACAATGCCTGGGAAGCAGATGTTGCTCTCTGTGGAGATTACAAATCTGTTCTCAAATCAGGCCATATAAAGACTTGCATATGTGGGAGCAATACTGACTCACATTGCATCTCCCTTGCTCTGACAGAAGTATTGATTTTCAAAGTGGAAAAAATTATTGTTCAACACAAACTCAGTTAGTTGCAATAAGAATAAATGTGGAGGTTTAATTTTGTTCTCCCTTCCATGGCCTTCACAAAAATCCTTAAACCTTATCTACATGGAATGGATGCATATATGCTTTTCCCATCCAGAGTCACTAATGTTATTCCATCAAGATCCCCTGATTCCTATTTACTGCATCCAAAATCTGTACCATATTTGCAAATCTCTCAGGAAAGATCTGATGTCAGGGACCATGAGTTTAGCATGGAAATGAATATACAGTATTTCAAGAGGGGTTAAGTAAGTAAATAAGTGAAGTAAATAAACTTTTATTTGTTAAATGCCTAATCCCAGGGGTTCTGGGTGCTGTAATGCGTAGGCAGGAGTTAGCATAAATAATATAAATCAATATAAAACATAAATTAATAACAGTAACAATAAACATCAATTAAAAGCTAGATAAATCCTAATCTAAAAACACAGTTCAGCACTTGGCTATTTCTAAGGTTATAGACAATATGCAAATGCCTTTCTAAAGAAATGTGCCTTCAGACCCCACTTAAAACCTCCACTGATGGAACCTCCTCAAAGATTTTGGAAGCGAGTTCCACAATACTGGGCCCACCCTTGATAATATCAAGCTCCAGATGTCTTAATGTGGACCTTGGGCACTGCTAGAGGCCCTCGTGGAGGAGCAGAGTGAGCGCATATGGCAGACAGGAGTCTGGAGGTCACTCAAATAGCTAGGACCATATCCATATAGGGCCTTATAGGTGAGCAAGCGAGCAAGCAAGCCAAGGTGATGGAATACACTCCATAAATTATCAGTCTTCCTGGAGGATTTTAGGATTTTTATACATTTTGGTAAACAATACAATAGTGGCACTCTATTCTGAGGGATTCATTTATTAAAATATCAATTTCAGATTCTTCTATCTAATGTTGTTCTTCAGTAGATTCTAAAGAATTGGAAATACTATTTTGGATATTTTCAAATGGTATTCTGGGTGCGTTCTCATAATTATTAATGTTCAGTAATTGATTAGGACATTTATTCCTAATTGTCCTTGTTTAGAATTACTATCCCACCTCTCTTGTCTGCCCTTTATCACTATGTCATTATTATTCTCCAGTGACTTTAATGCTTCCCATTCTCCTTTACTTAAATTCAATTGTGGCCTTTTTGTTGATTTTTCTGAGTAATTCATTACTGTCCCTTTCTTAAGATCTATATCTCAGCTACATTGCTCAGCGTTGTCTGTGGTGATAGAAACTGTGATTTTGCTTTCAGTGTTTCTTTAGTTGTCTTCCTCTGCTTCTTAAGACTTTCCATGCCCCCTCCTCTTTCTGTGATAAATTGTTTAAGTTTCAGTTTTCTATAAAATAGTTCCAAATCTAATTTCAATTCAAACAGATCCAGTTGATCATTTTGGTAAAAACTCAACCTTTGGTAGAGTTATTTTCTATCCGCCTCTCAAAGCTGTCTAACTGAGAGATTAAACACTTTGTTTCTGAGTCCTCCTCATGATCTGGTTTTGTTTATTTTGATTCCTATCACCCCTTTTTCTCGTTCACATTCTGATCCTCCTTCTTCTGTTCCTGATGGGCCGGTCTCTAAATAAAAGTCTTCTATCAGTGTTTTTCTTCATATCTCTGAATATCTGCCCATAGGTCTAACATTTCTCCTTTGTCTATAGCAAGGAAAATATATCTCTGCATTAATAATATCGCTTCTCTCCCTATAGTCAGAATCAATATCTGAATCTATGTATCTTTAGCAATCTGATTCTTCAATATTATAAAGTCTTTCATTGGGTTTATCTTTTCTCCAGTTTTAGACTTTCTCATAGCTAAATAAATTCTGTCTTGGGTGAATACCTGATGAACGATTAGCAAATGGCCAGAAAGGAGGGGTGAAGAACAATGGAGAAAATCAAAACTGCCATCATGGAGGCAATAAGCCTTTGTGTGAAACAAATAAAGAAAACAAAGCGAAATAAAAACACTATGATTCTCAAAAGGTGTCAGGAAGGTTAAGGAGAAAAAGACTGCATTCAAAAGTATAAGGCATCACAGAAGGAGCATGACGGAGAACTGTATCAATTAAAGCAGAAAAAGTGGGGAAGGCAGTCAGAAAAGCAAAGGCCCAAACCGAGGAAAAGATAGCGTAACTCAGTTAAGAAGGGGATAAAACCTTTATAGGTACATTAAGGAGCATAGAAAGGTTAAGGAGGGATAGTGAATATTAATACAGGAGAGGGAGGTGGGCAGAGGGAGACAGTGAAAAGGCAGTGATACTGAATGAATACTTTTGCTCAGTATTCACAAAGAAGAAGAGTAGGAGTTACCTAAACCAAACAATAGAAGCACTCTGGGTAGTGGGGTTGACGCCAGTCAATTTACAGAAGCAAGAGTCCTGAAAGAACTCCTAAAACTCAAGGTGGACAAAGCAATGGGGCCTTGGACGGGATTCACCCTAGAATCCTAAAAGAACTAAGGAGGACCTAGTGACACCACTGACCACACTTTTAACAAATCATGGGAGGATGGGGTGGCACCTGAGGACTGGAGGAGAGGGCAGATGTGATTCCCTTCACAAAAGTGGGAGCAAGGCAGAAACAGGAATCTATAGACCTGTTAGTTTGACCTCAGTGGTGGGGAAAATGATGGAATCACTTCTGAAAGAAAGAATTGTTCAGTACCTGGAGACCAGTGGGCACAGGACACAAAGCAGCATGGATTCACAGCAGGAAGGTCATGTCAGATGAATCTAATTGTTTTTATTGACTGGTGACCAAAGTAGTAGACCAGGGAGGGGCTGTGGATATGGCTACCTAGACTTTAGCAAGGCATTTGACACAGTACAGCACAAAAGATTAATAATCAAGTTAGCCAGCCAGGGAGTGGGTCCCAGGGTGGTAGTCTGGGTAGCAAACTGGCTGCACAACAGGACTCAGAAGGTAATAGTGAATGGAACACATTCTGAAGAAAGGGGTTACTAGTGGAGTAACTCAGGGCTCAGTACTGGGTCCAGTCCTCTTTAACGTCTTTATAGGTGACATTGCAGAGGGTCTGGAATGAAAGGTATGCCTCTTTGCAGATGACACAAAGATCTGTAACAAAGTTGATACACAAGGGGGTAGAAAGGATGAGAAGGGACTTGGCAAGATTGGAGGAATGGTCAGACATATGGCAACTTAGATTCAATGCAAAGAAGTGCAAAGTAATGTACCTGGGAAATAAAAATCCAGGAGAAGAGTACACAATAGCAGGGAAGGTACTAACAACAACAATAATGGAAAGGGATCTGGGTGTAGTCATATCAGATGACCTAAAGGTGGGAGCAATGTGAGAAGTCAGTAAGAAGAGTCAGGGGATACTGGGATGCATGGGGAGGCATCACAAGTAGAAAAAGGAAGTGGTTATCCCTCTGTACAGACATTTGGTGAGACCCCATCTGGAGTACTGCATGCAGTTTTGGAGACCTCATCTATGCAAGGACATGGACAGAGTGGAAGCAGTCCAGAGGAAGACAACTAAAATGGTGCAGTGTCTGCATCAGAAACCATCTGAAGAGAGAGAGACTGAGAGAGCTCAATATATATACCCTTGAAGAAAGGAGGGATGGGGAACATGATAGAAACTTTAAGTACCTCGAGGGAATCAACAAAATCCAAGAGGGTAGCACCTTCGAAAAAGAGATGTGTAAGAACAAGGGCATAATTTAAAGTTAGAGGGAGATGGCTCAGGTGTAATGTGAGGAAATTCTTTTCATGGAGAGAGTGGTGGATGCATGGAACTGCCTTCCTGGAGAGGTTGGGGTCTAAAACAGTGGGAAATCAATCATGCATGGGATATACATAAGGCAATTATAGTGGGGTTGTATGAAGTAGACTGTTGGTTAACTAGAATCTGCAGGTTATCCAATAGGTAGGGGAAATGGGATGACTGGGTCCAAGTGGTCCTTATCTGCCATCAAAGTCTTTGTTTCTATGTTTCTGTCACTTTGAATTTCCTAATTTTGATTTAATTTTTGTTTCTCATTCTATTTCTATCCAGTTTTCCCTGTAGACCCTCGTTCCAGCTGACCCAACCCCAGCCCCACCACCTAATTCTTCCAGGACTTATCTTACACCATCGCCTTGTCATAGGACTGTGGCATGTGCCAGGCCACCTGGTGTGGCACCTGTGGGGGTTGGTCATCATGCTGTTCCAGTGATATATTCCTCCATTTTTCTCCCTTACTCACAGAGGACCTAGCAACATGGCTGTGCATGCACATGGAGGCCCACATGCACCCAGAACTGGCTCTGACCTTGATCCACCCACCCCACCTAGCACCAGGCCTCCCATTTTCCCAACACTACTACCGAGGCTCCACTCAGTGGCAGTCAAGGGCCAGGAAGGCCTCCTCACAAACCTGGGAGAGGAGAGCTGCCTGATGGCCACTCAAGCCACTTCAGTCCTCCCTCAGCTGATCCCTGGTAACTGTAGCTCATTCCTAAACATGGTTTTACAGCATGGGAAAAGCTGAGATATCAGTTCTTCTGCCCTCTGTGCCACTGGGCTGGATTGGTCTGTTTAATTTTTCATCAGATTCTTCCAGTCCAGTTTTTATTATTTCCAACAATTGTTGGAAATTGTCAGATAACCTAATATTCTCTCAGGTGAAGCTACTTCTGGCTGGAAGCTGCAACACTGGACTTAGGATTTGCAAGAAAGTGAGTTGTGCTCACAACAGAGGGAGGTGAACCTTACAATTTACAGTTGTCTTTTGGTTTGAAGCAGATTCCTTAGGAAAGTTAATATTCTTCAGGTGGAAGATACTTCTAACTGAAAGGTGAAATATGGAACTTAGAATTATCAGAAAAGGCAGTCTTTCAATCAACAGAGGAAGGTGGACCTTGCTTTACTTTTGTTATAATTGTTAAGATTTTCAGTGCAGGAAGAGTTTCAACCCACAGGATTGAATGCTGTTTACTGTGTCTGTCCTTGTGCACAGCTAATGTGTTTTGGGGCTGACTGCTTTCAGAGCACAAGTCACCAGGCTGTTTTGTGGCTGGGAGGTTTACCTGTGTCAGACTTGGATGTCCGGATTTTCCTCTGTTTGATTAGCAGGGTATTTTCTCTGTCAGATTGTTGTGTAGGGCATCTTACTGACAGGAAGGCACTCTTCCGTGAGTGATAGGTCAGAGCTTTTAGCTGATTGTTTCGTGAGGGCAGTTTAGGCCCAAACCCTTCCCAGCCCTCACCCCACCCACCCCTGGAAATAGTTCCTTTATACCTGGAGTACTGACATCATTTCCTCAAGAGGGCAAGTGCATATCACTGTCATATCCTCTCTAGTACACTGCACTGACAATATAAGCATGCACATTATATAATATATATATATTTCTATATAAGAAACCAATCACACACACACAAAAAACAACAAACACTCAAACAAAAAAACAAAAAACCAAGGTAGACAGACATGTGGGAGGAAAATGTAATGGCTGTGGGCAGCAGTCTTCTGGGAATCCTTCTGAGGCTGAGATGCTGCCCTGTTTGCAGACAACTCTCTGCCCTGAGGGAGGAAGTTGCCCATCTTCAGGCCACACTGACAGTAGTAAGGGAACCTCTCCATCCAGGGAGCACGGAGTCTGAGCTGGACGTCGTTGTCCACCTAGGGACAATTACTAGCTCCTCAGGAGATTAGAGCAGTGCAGAAGGACTTAGTAGAGTTGGGATGGGGCCTAACACAAGTAGTACAGAGTATCCTTCTCAAAGTTGCTGCCTGTTAGTGGCATGGGTGAGGCAAGGGTACTTGGCACCATGCAGTTTAATGAATGGTAGAAAAATGGTGTGGAGCACAGGGTTTGGCTTCACTGGGGACTGGGCTTCCACCTGGAGGGACACCAGCCTATACTGGCAGGATGGTCTGCATCTGTCCAGGAAGGAACAAGTCTCTTGGGCAATTGGTTTAAATGGTTCATTGGCAAGCTTTTAAACTAGTCAAGGGGAGGCACTGATAAGCAGCACAAAAATCCCAGCCTCCCCTACAAAACAGGGTACTAAATGAGAAAAAACCAAGGTAGAAAGGTCAGTGGGAGATGCTGCTACAGAAGGTAAAGCCATCAAAAATGGAGAGCAATGAGTACCAATGCCCGTAATCTGGGTAACAAGCTTCCTGAGTTAGTGGCCTTGATGGAGGAGTAACATCTGGATATCGTGGCAGTCACAGAAACATGGTACACACAGAACCATGACTGGGACATAAACATACCAGGATACACTATCTACAGGAGGGACAGGAGGGTAAAAGAGGAGGAGGAGGAGTAGCTCTCACATAAGAGAAGGAATCAAAGCAACAGAACAAAAGGGTAAACAGGGAGGAGAAGAAGCACTGTGGATCAATCTGAGACAGGCAAAGGCACCACAGTCTGCACAGGGGTTGTATACAGACTTCTCTCAGGGGAGGAACTTGACAAGGAAATGATAGAAAGTATACTTAGAATGGCAGAAAAGGGAGATATTGCTGTTGGATGATCTGAATATGCCAGATGTTAACTGGAGTGCAGTTGCAGCAGCCACTTCAAGAGTGGGGTTATTCTAGATGCCCTACAGGGGCATGCCTTAGACAACTAGTTTTGGAACCCACTTGAGAGGGAGCAATCTTAGACCTGGTTCTTCAAATGGAGATGGAGAGGATCACAGATGTAAGTGGGGTAGCCATCTGGGAACTAGTGACCATTGAACAGTATGGTTCACAATAAACACAGCAATAGAGTCAAGCCATACAAAGGCAAAAGTACTGGACTTCAGGAGGCTGACTTTGCCAAAATGGGTGAGTGCCTAAGGAATGCACTAGCAAATGGGCAGGAAGGAGGGTGGAAGAACAATGGGAATAATAAAACTGCCATCACAGTGGTAACAAGCCTTTGTGTGAAGCAAATAAACAAAACAAAATGATGTAAGAAAACACTATGGTTCTCAAAGGAGGTGGCAGGAAGGTTCAAGAGAAAAGAAAGCATTCAGGAAGTACAAGGAATTACAGAAGGAGCAGGACAGAGAAAAGGGCAAAAGGAAGCTGGGAAGGCAGTCAGAACAGTAAAGGCCTGAACCGAGGAAAGACAGCCAACTCAGTTAAGAAGGAGGATAAAACCTTTTTAGGTACATCAGAGAGTGAAGGAAGACCAAGGGAGGATAAGTGAGGCTTAATAAAGGGGAGGAGGGTGGGCAGAGGGTGATGGTGAAAGGCAGAGACACTAAATAAATATTTTTGCTCAGTATTTACAAATGAAGAGGGAGGTACCTAAAACAAACAATAGAAACACTCTGGACACAGAAGTTGATACCAGCCCATTTACAGAAGAAAGGGTTCTGAAAGAACTCTAAATCTGAAGGTGGACAAAGCAATGGGGCCTGACGGGATTCTTTCTCAGAAGAAGCCAGAAGGGGAAGGAAGGAAATATATTCAATTCAGTGCTTTAGAGTAACTGGTAATTGCTATTTTTTTTTAAACTTAGATTGTCGCTTTTAGTGACACTGTGCTCTTTGTTGTCTTTACTTAGAATTGTTTTTGGGCTGTTGAAAATTTAAAAGCGTAGTGGTGGTGTAATTCTATGCTGTCTTTAATTGCTGCAAATTTTCGTACCTTCCCCAACTCTTAATTATATCCCTGTTAAATCTGTTGACAGGAGCTAAACACAGGGTATAGTAAGGTGTGAAGTAGTAGGGCAGAAGGGGAAGAAGCCCACCCTCAGCACGACAAGTGTTTTGACTCATTTATTTATTTATTGCTTTCTTTCTTTTTTTTTTTTTTTTTTCCTAAAGAAAATTATCTGAGGATCAGTGGCAGGATTTTTAGGACAGTAAATTAATAAAAAGGAACTAGGAGAGCCGTAGCAGACAAGTAGTGGAATAGCAGTATCATTGCAATATAATGTGGGGAGTGGCGCAATGCAGTGGCTGTGGGGCAGCCATATTCAGGCAGACCTTCTGGACACTGAGGTGCTGCCTATCTGCATGCATCTCTGACCGCGGGATGAGGTAGCCAGACTCAGAGCAGAAGTAAACTGGGTCAGGAGTACCATCACCCCTATCCAGAGACCACCCAGTCCAATGCAACTGCCTCAAAGGACGCCAAGAACGAGGAGCACTTGAATGACAGTGGGCCCAGGGAGGGTTAGAGGGTCAGGCAGAGGCACATCCCAGATCCTATTCCACCTAAGAACTCATATGCCACACTGGCAAACGAGGACAACCAAATAGAGGTACCCAGAGAAGTGGAAGGAAAGGATGTGGAGGTTAGCCAAGAGGTGACCTCAGCGGGAAAGCAGTGGACCCCAGAGGAGGAGGAAGCAAATCCTGGTGGGGTACTCCATCATAAAAGAGATCTAGCTAGGAACACAGGAGGGAGCACAGGAGGTGAGGTGCCTACCAGGTGCCATGGCATGGAGGATGGAAGGAAGATCCTGGGGATCACTGGGAAGGCAAGATGGGAGGGTGAGCTGGATGTCATTATCCACCTAGGTACTAATGACCTGGCAAATGGGGAGCCAAAGGAAGTTCAGGAAGAGTTTAGGAAATTGGGGAGGGGTCTCAAGCAAGTAGCTACTTCTGTCACTTTCTCAGAAGTACTTCTCATGAGAGGCAAGGAGAGCATAGGAGTTCATGCACCAGGAACTTTAACTCATGGTTGAAGAACTGGTGCTGTGGAGGAAGGGTTGGATTCATTGGTGACTGGGGACCCACCTGGAGGATGGAGGTTTGTTCAAGCCTGATGGCCTGCATCCATCCTGAGGAGAATCCAAGCACTCAATGATAACTTTAAATGCTACATTGACAAGCATTTAAACTAGCAAGGAGGGTGGCAGGCCAGCAAGGAGGGTACCTACTTGCTCACCCCCACAGCTAGCAGTAGAACCAGTGAACTAGAGGAGTGGCTATCTTTGCAAAGCAGTGTGCAAAAGATGGAGATTAGTGCCTATCACAGAGTGGCTCTGTGAGATGAGATAAATAATATATGGGCTAGATGTTTGTTGTCTTTTGTATTGGGTGCTTGACTGATCTCCCTTTAAAGAGAAAAGTTAAATTGAAATGGGAGCTGGTCACATTGCTTCTTTTATTTGTGGGATATTTCCCCTTTGTGTTTTGGGGGAGCGTTGGGAGAAGATTTCCAAATGGTTTGGACCCTGTGAGTAGATATTCAAGATCGCTGTCTGAACGATCTGTAAAGAGGCACGCCTTGTAATTGTACGCATTATCTGTGCAGCTTTACAAATGTCCAGTTTTATTTTGTGTTTTGTGTGAATGTCCTTCTAAAAGCCGTGGATACTTGTTTTTGTAAGGAGAGTGTTGCTTTTGGAATTAGCCCCATTTTAGTGGAGGGGTGTTCAGCCGTCAGTTTAGTTTATTCGTTTAAATACAGCTGCCTTAAATTTTAATGTATGTGTAGAGTTGGGCTGAAATGATTATTTTGTTTGTTCAAGTGAGGAATTTCCCTTGAAAAGGCTGTAGATAGCAGGAGTTCTGTAAGCCCTAGATAAAAGGCAAACTGAAATATCAGCCATCGAAAGGGCTGAAATATCAGCCCGGGAAATGGGCTGGCTTGTGTTTTGTAATCGTGTTGAGAACTCTTGGTTCTCTTTTACCATTCACATTTTTTTATTTTTAAGAGAGGCATTGTGTGCAACCTTTAGTTTTTAGTTTGAACATGGTAATTAAGTTTGTTGCAATTTTGAGGGCTATGTAAAGAAAAGCTCAGGGTGCTGTGTTCAGGGTTCTGGTGATTTAAAGTTACACCTGTACAAGAAAGTACCTTTTAGAGACCCTGAAAATATGTAAGCAACCTTTCAATTCTTTAGTTGTTCTCCGTTAAATATTATTAATAAAGCGCATAGAGGAATGTGGTTGTTTTGTACATGAGAAGCTGCTGAGGTTCCAGTGGCAACATGAATTGCTGGTAGAATTACTGTGCTAGTGTACACACCGTTGAGCAGGTATTCCTTCTTCTAGCTCTTTATTAACTGTATTTTGATGTTTAAAACCCTTAGTATAATTTTGACATACGTGGAACGATGAAGTGTTTGGGGTGATATTTTGAGCTCTTTTGGTGTTTGTTGTGAGGTGGTTTCGCGGTTCTTTGGCATTGCTGGGTTCCAATTGCAGTTCCTCGCTCCCTCTGATTCAACTTGCTCTTAAGAGCTCCGCTATTCTGTTCATTACTAAATACTGTGGTAAAGGTGCAGCTTCCTGTTACCAGAATTCAAAGTTTAAACGCTTGAAAGAGGTTTCTAAATTACTTGAAAGCTGGAAAGTATGTTTGTACATGAACTTAAAGGGTATTACTACTTTAAATAAAATAAATATGTAGTATAAAGAAATATAGTTAAGACCATAGATGGGGTGGAGTTTAAGGTCATCTGACCCTTCTGGGTATAAAGGTGGAACTTATGGTTCAGTTAGGTTAGATATGCTTTTGGTCTGGAGGTGAACTCCGAATGCTGTTAAAGTGCCTAAGAAGTGCTCTGAGGAGTTCTGAGGAGTAAGACTGTATGCATACTTTGTACCAGATGGAAGACTAAAGATGCAGGTCTAATTTCTATGAGTTAAAATTGTCTGAATTTTGGAAAAGTACTGTTAGTGGAAGAAGAAGCCTGATGTATAATGACTTCCATGAGACAATCTGAAGCACTACTGATGATTATTGAAAGTAAAAACCTCTGCCAAATGAAGAACTTTTCTGTTAATGAATAAATATTTGAAACATATATCATATTGCTACAGTGTTACATGCTTGATTGCCCACCTATACCTGCGCCCCTATCACATTTGGTGTCAGAAGTGGGATTTTCATGATCTGCATAAAGGTCTGGTGGGTGGACAGCCTAGTAAGATGGTGCTTTGAACTAACTCCTCTCTATCTGTTCCATGGATGAAGCTAACTGAGTGATGGTCCTTGAGTGGTGAGGCCTTGTTTGAACAAGCTAAATGAAATGAGGACCACTGTGAAATTTTGTTTGACCAGAAGAGTGACCAGAGTGATCGGATGGAGGTGATAAATGGTTATTTAATCACTGGATGGAGGCGGAGAGTCGGTGAAAAGAAGCAGAACAAAGGTACCAGGAGGTGTTAAGCCAATTGACGGTAATGAGGGACAATTTGGTTTATCAAAGGCCTATGACGAGGTTGAAAAGATCTCCTGTTGGATTTTGTGGACTCTGTGGAGGACCAGCTTCCTGTGCTACCCATGTTCCAGGGAATGTATTGGCTCAAGATGATGGGTTGATGGACGAACGATGTCAGACAAGTCCCTCAGGTGAGACTGTTTTGGTATCTGGGGTGAAGGATGCAAGCAAACAGAAGAGGCACTAGTTGCCGAAGGGACTTGTTTAGTGACATGTGATAATGTTAAAATAAAAATGTTTTGATATCCCTGCTGCTTGCTTGAAAACTATACAGGCTGAGGATCCTGAAATCTATCAGCTAAGTAGCTCTACTAGCCTGAACAGGAGAAAATAGGTGTGGATGTGAAAAAAAACAGTTATGGTGGTAATGGGCAGATAACAATGTATTATACCACATGAGACCAAATCCCTGTACTAAACAGGTAGATGCCAGAGTGGTGGTACTTAGTAAATATAGACAGGATCTGCTAGATACCTTATGTATTAACACCAAACATGTGAATCATGAGGAACTTTTGAGGTCTTATTCTTCATTTTTATTGGCCTGGAATGTATAGTCAGGTGGCTCTTTATTTAAGGAGATTGGCAGACGTTCAGAATAAAGACAGGCATGGCAAATTGACAGAATACATCTCAGAAGGGAAACAAATATAATAATTGGCTCCTTGGAAAAAGGGAGGGTGATTAAAAGGGTATGGGCTGTAAATGGTAGACGTCGTAGTTTTGTAGAAGTAAGAAAGGGTATCCTGTTTTAGGTACCTTTAATAATAATATAAGAATAGTAATTGGACACAATGGGTACTGTTGCTTTGTAGGTTTTCTAAAGGATTATACAGTGGTGAGGGACTAGAGGAATAGCCCCTGTATGCTGTGTATGTACCTAAGTGGTTTCTGACAAATTCTTGCATCCCAGTATGTGACCGGTATTCAGAGTAATGAAGGAGTTACTAGTTAAGAGGATTAGTAGAAAAAAAGGGAAAAATTTGTACTAGCTAGGACAGCTTGGGTATTCTAACCTAGATAGTACAATTTTGATCCTTTCCTGGAGAAGAATAAAAGTGTTAATAATATTGTGAGGATATATTGAGAATTTGGAATGATTACATTATGGAATAACTGTCTGAATAAAGAGTGAGACAGATGGGGAGGAAAATACTTAAGGAAAACAATTGGGTACACTAAAATATATGGGAGAAGTACTATGGGTTACTGTTATCCTGCATCCAGGGTAATTCGGAGGAATACTTCTCATAAATGTATAAACATCTTAAAGCTTCAGTGCTATGCCCTTCTATACATATTTTTGTAATGACTGTTGGGTTGGCCACCTATAGCTGTCTTTATTGTGTTTTATTACATTTATATTTCTGTTTATGTTGTATTTGTCTTTACTGTATTGTGTTTTGAGATAGAGAAAGTAATAGCCTGTTTGCTGAAGAGATGTTATTCACTGTATAGGTGATTATTAAAAATGTTGCTTTTGACTGCTGTTTTAGTGTTCCAATAGTGTTTGCATAAAATGATTTAGACATGACATCTTAGAGTGGTATAGATTATTTAGAGAGCTGGCCCTACTAGATAGTACTTAGAAATTAAATTTGTTTTATAATACGAGATACAGAATAGGGATATAGGGTATCTAGTGTAAGCCTAGGGTAAATTAATATTCAGTGTAGTAGAAGTAGTATAATTGATGTGCCAAGGGACCCTAGGGGTAGAGCTGGTACCAGGAGGGTTTGAACCCATGTGGATATTCATCCATTGGGGCCAAGGCTCTGGTTGATTAACCCCCTTTTTTTCTTAAGCTAAAGAGCTTTAATGAAGTAGGACAACCAAAGATATGGTTTCCCTCTTGGGTGGGAGGAATGTCACAGAGTGGCTCTGTGAGATGAGATAAATAATATATGAGGGCTAGATGTTTGTTGTCTTTTTGTATTGGAGTGTTTGACTGATCTCCTTTAAAGAGAAAAGTCAAATTGAAATGGAGCTGTCACATTGCATCTTTTTATTTGTGGGATATTTCCTTTGTGTGGTTTTGGGGAGTGTTAGAGAAGATTTCAAATGGTTTTGGACCCTGTGAGTAGATATTCAAGATCGCTGTCTGATCGATCTGTAAAGCGGCGCTGCCTGTACGATTGTCACGCGACGTTTTGCAGCTTACAAATGTCCAGTTTTATTTTTGTGTTTTGTGTGAATGTCCTCTAAAAGCCGTGGATACTTGTTTTTGTAAGGAGAATGTGGTTGCCTTTTGAATTAGCCCCATTTTAGTGGAGGGGTGTTCAGCCGTCAGTTTAGTTTTATTCATTTAAATACAGCTGCCCTAAAATTTAATGTATGTGTAGAGTTGGGATGAAATGATTATTTTGTTTGTTCAACTGGAGGAATTTCCCTGAAAAGGCTGTAGATAGCAGGGAGTCCTGTAAGCTCCTAGATGAAAAAGGCAAACTGAAATATCAGCCGTCGGGAAATGGGCTGAAATATCAGCCGCCGGAAATGGGCTGGCTTGTGTTTTGCAATCGTGTTGAGAACCTCTTGGTTCTCTTTTACCATTCACATTTTTTTTTTTTTAAGAGAGGCATTGTGTAATACCTTAGTTTTTAGTTTGAACATGGTATTTAAGTTTGTTGCAATTTTGAGGGCTATGTAAAGAAAAGCTCAGGTGCTGTGTTCAGGGTTCTGGTGATTTAAAGTTACACCTGTACAAGAAAGTACCTTTAGAGACCCTGAAAATATGTAAGCAACCTTCCAATTCTTTAGTTGTTCTCCGTTAAATATTATTAATAAGCACATAGAGGAATGTGGTTGTTTTGTACATGAAAACTGCTGAGGTTCTGGGCGGCAACATGAATTGCGGTAGAATTATTGTCTAGATGTACGCACAGCTGAGCAGGCATTCCTTCTTCTAGCTCTTTATTAACTGTATTTTGATGTTTAAAACCCTTAGTATAATTTTGACATGACGGGAACGATGAAGTGTTTGGGAGTGATATTTGAGCTCTTTTGGGTGTTTGTTGCGGCGGTGGTTTAGTCGGTTCTTTGGCATTGCTGGGTTCCAATTGCAGTTCCTCGCTCCTCTGATTCAACTTGCTCTTAAGAGCCGGCCAGCCATTCTGTTCATTACTAAATACTGTGGGAAAGGGTGGTGCTTCCTGTTACCAGAATTAAAGTTTAAAACGCTTAAAAGAGGTTTAAATTACTTGAAAGCTGGAAAGTATGTTGTACATGAATTTAAAGGGTATTACTACTTTAAATAAAATTAATATATAGTGCATAAAGAAATATAGTTAAAGACCATAGATAGGGATGAAGTTTTAAGGTCACCTGACCCTTCTGGGTATAAAGGTGGAACTTATGGTTCAGTTAGGTTAGATATGCTTTTTGGTCTGGAGGTGAACTCGGGGAATGCTGTTAAAGTGCCTAGGTGAAGTGCTCTGAGGAGTTCTGAGGAGTAAGACTGTATGCATACTTTGTACCAGATGGAAGACTAAAGATGCAGGTCTAATTTCTATGAGTTAAAATATGTCTGAATTTTGGAAAGTACTGTTAATGGAAGAAGAAGCCTGATGTATAATGACTTCTGAGACAACCTGAAGCACTACTGATGATTATTGAAAGTAAAACCCTCTGCCAAATGAAGAACTTTTCTGTTAATGAATAAAAATTTGAAACATGTATCATATTGTTACGGTGTTACTGCTTAATTGCCCACTCCATACTGCAGACCCATCACAGTGCCCAAGAGGTAGATAGGCAGAAAAGGGCAAATTCAGCAGAAGGGCAGACAGCAAGGAGAATCAGGGATAAAGGACAACCAAGGAAGGGGCTGGAGTAGAACAGTGAAACAGTCTAGGAGGTCAAATCATGGAGAGCCATGTGCAAAATGCCAGGAGCCTTAGCAACAAGATGGAAGATCTGAGGCTGTGGTGCAGTCAGACCTGGACATTGTGGCCATCACTGAAACCTTATGTAATGATAACCACGACTGGGAGATGGCCATACCTGGCTACAACATATTCAGAAGAGACAGAGCAGCAGGCAGGAAGGAGGAGGAGTGGCACTGTATGTGAAAAATGACATAAGGGCCACAGAGATCCAGGAGGAACAAAATGGGAGAGATACTGTGGGTTAAGTTGGAAAGGAAAATGGGGACAGCTATCCCATGAGGTGTGGTCTATAGACCACCAGCCCAGGAGGAAGAAACAGATAGGACCTGATGCTAGCCATCCAAAGGATGGCAGACAAGGGTGAGGTAGTACTGGTTGGAGACTTCAATATTCCAGACATGGGCTGGAGCATACCAGCAGCAGCATCAACTAGGAGCAGATTTATCCTGACCTTCAGGGTGCTCCTTCAAGCAACTGGTCACGGAACCAACTCGGCAGAAGGCAATACTGGACCTTGTGCTCACAAACAGGACAGTGTGATGGGGGTAACAGTAGGGGAGCACCTGGGAACAGTGACCACCAGTCATTGTGGTTTGAAATCAAAGAAAGAGCAAGCAAACCACACAAAATGTGTATCCTAGATTTTAGGTGGGGCAGACTTTGGGAAAATGGGAGATATTTGAAAGAGGCATTAAGGGAAATGGGACAGGAATCAGGGGTTGAGGAACAGTGGGCAGTATTTAAAATGGGGATTACAAGAACAACAGAATTTTTGCATTAAGCAGGTTAGCAAGAGGAAAGGAAGAGGAGACCATTATGGTTTTCCAAAAGGTAGCAAAGAAAGTGAAAGCCAAAAAGATTGCATCAGGCAATACAAAAGACACAGGCAGAAGGGATAGGGAGAAGTACCAGGAGAAGCAAAGGAGGCAGGGAGGTCAGTAAGGAAGCCAAAGCTCAGACAGAAGAACACATTGCAAAATCAGTGGGTAGAGGGACAAAACCTTTACAGGTACATAAGTGAAAAAGAAAGACAAAGGGAGAGATAGTGAGACTGAAGGGGAGGATGGGGCACGTGGAGGATGACAACAGTAAAGCTGACATATTGAACAGGTATTTCTGCTCAGTCTTTACTGACGAAGAGGAGGGTAATGGGTCTGGAGGAGTACAAAGGGTGAGAATGGTGCAGAAATGGACACAAGTCCCTTTACAAGAGAAGGGTCCTGAAGGAACTGGAAGTAATAAGAGTTGATAAAGCAATGGAGCCAGATAGGGTGCACCCAGGGTCCTTAAAGAACTAAGAGAGGTGGTGGCTGAACCTTCTGGCTATCCTGTTTAGCTGATCACTGGAAACAGGGGAGGTACCCAAAGACTGGAGGACAGCAGATGTAGTCCCTTATACAAAAGTGGGAACAAAGAGGAAGCAGGAACTACAGACCAGTCAGCCTCACCTCGTAGTGGGGAAGATCATGGAAGCACTACTGAAGGAGAGATTGGTGGAACATCTGGTTGTCAATGGACTACAGGACCCAAGGCAGCATGGTTTCACCAGGGGAGGTCATGTCAGACCAACCCGTGAATTTTTTGACTGGGTGACTAGGAGGTGGATCAGGAGGACAGTGGACATGGCCTATCTGGACTTCAGCAAGGCCTTTGACACTGTGCCACATAGAAGACTATTACAAAAACTGGGGAATATGGGTGTGGGCAGGACAGAAGTGTGGTGGGTAGGTAACTGGCTGGGTGGCAGGACAAAGCGGTGGTGGTAAATGGCTGTCACCCTCAGAGGGAAGAGTGACCAGTGGGGTACCACAGGATCAGTGCTGGGACCGGTTCTATTCAGCATCTTCATCAGTGACATTGGCAGGACCTAGAAGGCAGAATTTCACTGTTCGCTGATGACACAAAACTCTGTAACAGAGTAGACACACCAGAGGGTGTAGACAGAATGAGAAGGGACCTGCAGAAACTTGAAGAATGGTCAGGCAGTTGAAATTCAATGCAAGGAAGTGCAAGATAATGCATATGGGGCACAAAAACCCTGGCACAATATATCAGTTGGGGGTGAGGATATAGCATGCACCAAGCAGGAAAGGGATCTTGGGGTTATCATCTCTGATGACCTCAAGGTAGGGAAACAGTGTGACAAGGCAGCAGTAAAGCAAATAGGATGCTGGGATGTATAGGCAGGGTCATCACCAACAGGAAAAGGAAGTCATAATTCCGCTATACAAGACACTAGTGGCCCCACCTGGAGTACAGTGTACAGTTCTGTAAACCATACCTATGTAAGGACATAGACAGGGTAGAGAAGGTTCAGAGGAGGGCAACAAAGATGGTGCATGGATTGCATCACAAGTCCTATGAAGACAGGTTGAAGGAACTGAACGTGTACTCCTGGAGGAGAGGAGGGAGAGAGGGATAGATAGAGACATACAAGTATCTTACAGGGAGGAACAGGGTGCAGGAATACACTATTTTTAAGTGAAAAGATGTTCTAGGACTAACGGCATGGGATGAAGTTGGAGGGAGGACGATTCAGAGGAAACATGAGGAAGAATTTCTTCACAGAACAGGTGGTGGACAGTGGAACACCTTCCAGAGGAAGTGGTGGGGGCTGAAACAATCATGGGATTTAAGAATGTATGGGATAGACATAAAGGAATTCTGGAGGTCAAGGGTAAGGGCAACAGACTTCTAGGAAAACATAAACTGAACTTACAAGCTCAAATGGGCAGACTGGGTGGGCCATAGGCCCTTATCTGCCGACACTGTCTATGTATCTATGTATCCCAGAATTCTAAAAGAACTAAGGGTTGAACTAGTGACACCGCTGACTACCCTCTTTAACAAATCATGGGAGGATGGGGTGGTACCTGAGGACTGGAGGAGGGCAGATGTGATTCCCTTCACAAAAGTGAGAGCAGGGCAGAAGCAGGAAACTACAGACCTATTAGTTTAACCTCAGTGATAGGGAAAATGATGGAATCACTTCTGAAGGAAAGAACTGTCGAGTACCTAGAGGCTGGAGGGCACAGGACCCAAGGCAGCATGGATTCACAGCGGGAAGGTCATGCCAAATGAATCTAATAGATTTCTTTGACTGGGTGACCAAAGTAGTAGATCAGGGAGGGCTGTGGACATGGCCTACCTAAACTTTAGCAAGGCATTTGACACAGTCCCACACAAAGATTACTATACAAGTTAGCCAGCCTGAGTGGGTCCCAAGATGATAGCCTGGGTAAAGAATTAGCTGGAGAATAGGACACAGAGGGTAATAGTAAATGAAGTCCACTCTGAAGAAAGGGGTTACTAGTGGGTAACATAGGGGTCAGTATTAGACCGGTCCTCTTCATTGTCTTTATGGGCGACATTGCAGAGGGACTGAAGGAAAGGCATGTCTCTTTGCAGATGACACAAAGATCTGCAACAGAGTTGATGCACAAGGTGGGGTGGAAAGGATGAGGAGGGACTTGGCAAGGTTAGAGAAATGGTCAAATGTATGGCAGCATAGATTCAGTGCTAAGAAGTGCAAGGTAACACCTGGGAAACAAAACCCAGGAAAGAGTACACAATGGGGAGACTAACAACAATAAAATGGAAAGGGACCTGGGGGTAGTCATATCAGATGACTTAAAGTGCAAGCAATGTGAGAGGGCAGTAATGAGGGCTGGGGATACTGAGATGCATGGGAGAGGCATCACCAGTAGAAAACAGGAAGTTGTTATCCTCTGTACAGACAGCTGGTGAGACCCCATCTGGAGTACTGTGTGCAGTTCTGGAGACCCAATCTCCGCAAGGACATAGACAGGATGGAAGCTGTCCAGAGGAGGGCATAAAATGGTGCAGGATCTGCACCGGAAGACATATGAATAGGAGACTAAAGGAGCTTAATATGTATAGCTCCGAGGAAAGGTGGGAGAGAGGGACATGATAGAAACTTTCAGGTACCTCAAGGGACTCAGCAAAGTCCAAGAGGGTAGCATCTTTCAAAAAAGAGGTGTGCAAGAACAAGGGGCACAATTTGAAGATGGGGGCAGCTCTGAGGTAACGTGAAGGAAGTATTTTTTCACAGAGAGGGTTGTGGATGCATGGAATGGCCTTCCGGAGGAGGTTGTGGAGTCAAAAACAGTGGTTGAATTCAAGCATGCATGGGACAGTCATAAGGCAATTTAGGGGTGAGGGTAGCAAGAAGTAGGCTGCTGGTTAACTAGGATCTGCAACTTATCCATTAGGTAGGAAATGGGCAGACTGGGTGAGCCAAGCGGTCCTTATCTGCTGTCAAATTCTATGTTTCTATAATCAGTCACTGTACTTTTGAGTTGGTTTTCTGTCCCACTAATTTCTTTCTGAATCTGTTTTTGTTCTGCAGTCAAAGTCTCAATTAACAATAAAATGAAATCAATGGAATATTTGTATTGGATGCCATCCAATCCTGCCATGAGTCTTTGTACTGTGAATCACAAATTAGGCTGTACTAATACTCTAAAGTCCTCTGGTATACATTTTGCTTCACATATGCACTTTAATGCCCTGTGTGCTAATCCCATTTGATTTATTTTCCTTTAATTGCTCTATGTATTAATTGTGCTGCTTGCTGCATTTCTACTAGTATCCAAAATTCTGTTAGCCTGTCATCATAAATTCTATTATTTCACCCTCTTCTGGTGAGAAATAAGAAACACATGCCCTAGTATCTGTTAGTTTGCCTAATTCTTTAAATTCTGGCATTAGTATAATAAAAAATGTTTGCTACCTCCTGGTTCAAAGGTGTTAAAAGAAAAGATGAAAAGTTTACAATGCCTTTCAGGTGATGCTTGATAAGTGTGAATATGGCAGAATGATAAAGGGTACAGGTGTGATTTCAGGACACTCTTGTATCCAGTCTCTTTCTAGGCCACCTGAGGAGGCAGGGACCCTCACTTGCAGCAGTGTTCCATGGATTCAGTTTGTGAGAACAGCAGATATCATATAATAGTCATCTGGTAGTCTCCAAAGACAAACAACAGGACAGCAGTGATAACTCTGGACACTTGGACTCTGATGGCCATTTGTGAAGATTGCTATTAATTCTGGTTGGATTGTAAGGTATCTCTGAAGGGAATATGTACCCTAATAGACTGCCCCCAAGGGAAGTCCCTGTCAGCCTTACAATGCACAGAGGAGCTCACTGATGTGGGTGTTTCACTTTGGTTTCAATTTTGGTCCTGCCTGTTCATGATAGATGATGCTGTCTGTGCATGAGATGGTGACAGAGTTGGTCCCACACACTGAGCTGCTCAAACTCTAGGAGATGGAGCTACTTTTGTATGGGGAATCACAAGCTGATATGGCAATCAAAGATTTTGCCTCTAGCAGATTGCCTGGGTAACTGCCAGCTGCAACCAGAGGGCAGGCTAAGGAAAACACTGTCACACTGGTGCACAATACACTCTCTGTTGAGAGTATGGATCTTGTTATGAGTTGCCTAGAGCTTGGCTGGGCACTAGTCAAGAATGCCTGAATGAAAGTCTCTACAAAGGTGTTGCCTCCTCCAAACCAGCTGAATTGATGGTCTAGTGCGGTGGCAGTATAGGTGAAATGAGTGAATCCAAAGCATATAGCAGGTTGGAGATCTGGTAAAATCAAGAGGCAGAATAGAAAAGTCTCTGTCCAAAGGTATTACTGTACCTCATTAACTGTTGAATTACAAGCAGTAAGAGGAGTCTTGGAGCACCTCCTGTAAAAGGTGTGTAAAGGGTACAACCTTTTAAGGGACCCTAACATTCAGACTATCAGTGGTCAGAATCAAACCTGTCTTACTGTGCTATCAAGAAGAAGGATCTCCTGGGTCATGTTTCTATGTGTGTAACTGTAAATAATACAGTAAACATTACAACTTATCACATAGCAAGAGTGATTTCTTTGTGGCATTACAGAAGGTATCAAACAAAGCTTGCCAATGATTGAATGGAAAGGAAATGCCCAAAAGCCAGAGACTAAGCGTGTGTTTGAAATAAGGCATGCCCTGGTAAGTAGTTACCATCAGGCCCTACACTTGGAAGGTACTCTTATTGCTATGCCCATCCCTAGTCTGTTCTTGATGGCAAAAGGGTCATCATATGTTATTTGCCCCCAGCTGAAAGAACAGTGACAGAAACCACAGTTGAGTGAAATTCTTGGACTGAAATCCATCTAGTCTGGGAAGTTTGGGGACAAGAAGGAGAGTCAGAGTAAAAAAGGAGTTTGCACATACATTTTGAAAATCACTGTGCAGCATAAACATTTTGAAATTTTCGCACAGTGTGTAGATTACAGATGCCATGCAAAGTGCATATGTGCATTATTACTACAGCCCCTTGAAGGAAACATGGTCAAAATGAGATAGCATGTCCCAAATAGGATAGTGATGTCACTACTGAGAGCCATATTTAGTGACTGACATGTTAATGATGACATACTGTATCAAATGCTTTGCAGTAACGGGCCATTTACAAGTCATTTTGTATGAACTGTACTAATGCATTTCTGGCAGCCTAGTGAACCACCCTCCTCTGAGTTTTTTTAGTGTTGAGGAACTTTACAGAAGCCTTACCCTGGCAGTCTAATAGACACCTTTCCTTACCCAGTCTGTTATTGTGGAAATATACTGAAGTCCACCTGGCAGTCTAGTGTTACCTCATGCTGTACTGCTGACAAAGCCCACCATTCCCTGTGTCTACCAAATCAACCATGAATCTGTCCCCTGTTGGACCCTAACTCACCCATCCTTTCTTAGGTGAGCCTCCATTAGGTCCTCAGACAGTGGCTGGCACAGGACCTCCATTCAACTTCTCAGCAATCTGCCATCTGACAGACAGGGAGAGAACCACATCCTTATGTTCTGTTGAAACAACAATTTATACAGCATACATGTGCTTACCTCCTGCCAGCCATATAGCAGCTGGCTGAGGTGAGAAGGAATAGTTTGTGCTGGTCAATGTCTGTTAACATAATGGCAGTTGATCTATTGTGGATAGGTTAGTAAGGGAGACTGGAGGTGGATGTTGTGGGTGCCATGTGGGTGGGCTGGTGGGCTTTAACAGTAATTGGATGGGGTGTATAACTAAACTGTCAAGGATGGGATCCAGAACATTTCCCCAATACTGGATCAGATGAGGGAGGAAGGTTTTTAGACTCTCAGGAAAGGGCTTTAAGATAGTTTTGCAATTCCTATGTGGCTCAATTGAGGAAAGGGTCCACTAGACTGCCCTATGTGAGGTTGTGGGAATGAAGAACATGTACACCAGGTTCAAGATGCAGAAGAATGGCAAACTGCCAAACTATTTATTTACAGCAAATCAAAATAAGGCAGACTGAAAATGACAAAATAAAGCACCAAAGGCAAAATAAAATGAAATGATTATTGAAAACCAGATTACTCTCTAGAAATATGGCTAGAGGGTTCTTAGAGTCCTCAGTCAGCACCACAGAATGCACTGACTGCTCAACACACACACCTTCGTTCAAATTAATTTTCACTGTTTAAATATTCATACATTCCATGTGATCGGGTAACTCCTCCCACCTTTTATTACTTTTTATGACATTTGCTTCAAATACCTTTATTTCAATACTAAAACACAATATTAATCTGTATTGTCCTTTCACATATATTTTGTACATTTGTAAACAAAAGAAACTACAAATTTCCAGCATTTAGAACCCCTACAAGTGAGTCCCTCCCACACTGTCAGTCAGCATAATAAAAGTAGAGAAGATAGGGCCAGCCAGCTCTTAGTATCAGGCTAAATGGACAGTGGACAGGAGCACCAGCATGAGAGAGAGGCTACTACTGGAACCCTGCTGACGCAAATTTTGCAGAGAACCACAACAAAACATTGTAAGCAATTTGAAACTGATATGCAATTGTTAACGCCAAAAGAAACATTCAGGAATAATTGTATGCCAGATATGCTGCTTTTCTTTTAGGTGTATGAATGGAAACATGCAACACCATGTTCAGTTTCTTCTCAGTTTGGGCAGTTCCATAGCTATACCGAGTAACCGACTCTATTTCTATCCTACCTTCTGTTTAGTTTAAGAAACTGTTATCTTGTAGGTCTTTCTGAGTAACATAATAAACCAGACAAATATTAGGCAGTTCTGTACGGAAGGAACAGTGTAAAAAAAAAAATGAGTAGCAACCTGCTGTTAGCTAACCCTATATACCCGCTTGACAGTGCAGCATGAAATGCAGAAGCATTATTTACTCAGAAAGTCTGAGCAGGAATCTTCTTTGTTAGTATTAAAACTGCTTTTATTTGAAGGCTTTTTAAAGCCTTTTCTTGCTGTACCAACAACTGTACCACAAACGGTGCTGTGTATAGCATACAGAAAGGCTAAAGCCTCTATTCCTACATAGAGATGGTGCAGCATTCCCTTAATAACAATATCAGCACTAATCTAAACAAGCAAACCTTATGCTTCTTCATGAATCCCTGAGGGGTACCTCTGTCCAGAAGACAGGTTTCCGCCCAGTAGCCAATGGAAACAGTGTGAGTAGCTAACCTGCAACTAAACAGAAATAGAGAACAGAGTTTAGAAGCGTAAGAAGTGTAAAGAAATATATGCTGTTGTGCAACAGGCTTTAAAGGGAGACAGGAAGGCAAGGAAAAGATATGGCTTAGGGTTACCAAAACAGTCCCCTATGACACCCTGCAATGTCTTTAGTACAGTTCCACACTACTCAAAGGTATCCAGTGAGAAAGGGGTGTCCACTTGACTGCCAGGGTTGGAGATGTTCTGTGTTGCATTGTGAAATATGAATAAGAAATGACAGCAAACTAGGGTGGGAGGATCTCTTGAGTGCCATGGTCAGATCTGCAATAAAGCTTTGTATTTAAGAGGATGTGACAGGTGAAAGTGGGTGTCTCTGGCACAAGTGCTAGAGGACAGGAGTCACATACCACTAGGTTATTTGATAATAGCAGAGTTTTGTAAACATTAATTAACACTGCCTTAGTAGCCTGTTAGTGCATACAGGACTCTGAATATATCATTGTGTCTTGTATACAAAAGAACCCTCATTTACATGGGTGCAATGATGTATTTTGCACAACAGTGCTATACATTGTATGAAGTGCCCTGTAACCATTTTGATGAGGACCAATTGCATCCAGACATGCCAGGTCTGGTTGTGTTGATGCAATGCCAGTTAACACTGCACTAACCTTCATAAAATAGCGGTCACTGTGTGTCCATTCTACCCCTTCCTCACTAACAGTAAAGTGTCACCCTTAACAAGAGATGCACTGACTCTGTACGTCCTTTTCCTCTAGAATCTGATTTTAAAATACAGTACTGACTTCAGTTCTGATACAGTTCATCTCTACAGGCTTTTCCATTGTTCTGGTGGGATTTTTTGATTTGCATACAAGCAGTATGTGCCATTTTCAGAACTATGTGATGCAGTATATGTCCTTGCTTGGCCATAGTTGGCACAATGCATCTATGTTTTACTGTAGAAATCTGTGGTTGTGAGGGACATAAATGACATGAAACAATTTTAAAGTGGAACTGGCCACAGAGTATAAATCAGAAACAACTGAGGTTACTAAAAGGCTAGTACAGCTGGAGCAATAGCAGCTTCTACTGGGAAAATTACTTTCAGTTTCATATGAGAATCTCCTTTAACATTGAAGTATATAATAACATACCTTACCTTAACGTTTTTGCTTGTGTGGAACATAAGCACTAACTAGAAACATTTGCATAATACAAACAGAGGGTAGAGTGTTAAAACCTGTGTGAAGGATTTCTGTGCAAATACTGTGTCAAACTTAGCAGCAGGTAGATTTATAAAACCGTATACGGCATATAGATTTTGAAAATTGAAATACAAATATTTAGAAAACCATTGTATAGCTGTTCAAAATATTCATTCAGAACATAGATTAAAAAAATTGTAACTTTTTTGTTTTTCTAATTAAAATATCTCTGTCCTACCACATTTCTTGAATAGAAGATGGTGCGTCTACTAAAATGTTTTATTTTAGCTCTGCCTGTATTTGAGTATGACTTGTATTGAGAGAGCATCTATATAAGAGTAGCTTCTAGTCAATAAAATATAATATTTAGCAATGTTTTAGTGAACTAAGCATGCGAAACAATAAATCTTAAATAACTTCATAATCAATAAATATCTTTTCATCAACCAACCAAAAACAGTTATTACATGACATCTAACAAACCCGTAAGTTTAGTAACCTAAGTCTGAGTATTTATTTCAGGTATGTAGTCAGCAAACTAAGAATATGTGAGCAATAAATTAATATTTAATTATGTATTTATTTATTTATTTTAATTTTGGTAACCTAGTAGGTGCACTGAGACTTAGACAGTCCCTTTTCTAGATGAATTAACATTTTTACTAAACCACCTTAAGTTTACGTAACTTAACTCTAGATTTTCTCTGTCCATTTGCAAACATTTTGGCTCAGTAATAATGCGAAAAACTACATAAATTCAACACTCTATAACTCAAAACAGACAAACAGATTTTAAACTTTTCAGATATGTAGATCCTAGGACTGAGTGGATGCTTGGTAAATGTCAATGTCCCAGAGTCTAATATGGCAGAGTTTTTAGCATTTGAAAACAGAACCTCCCAAGTTGTTAACATGGGGCACTATTGTGCCCTATAATGAGGTAGTATTCCAACCTGACAACCTCACGCCCCATGGGGAGGGTGAATGGTGGTCAAGAGATCTGAGTTTGGTGCTGCTCTAAGCTTCTGCTGAGTGCTCCATAGTTGAAGCTAAAGAAAACAATGCTGGCTTGTAGGGCTTCAGATAGCTGCTGTTCATCCAGTGTAAATAAAATTCTTTGCACCCTCTGGAAAATTGAAATCTTAATCTGGTTGCAGACTGGATCAGTTCTGTTAATAACTAAATATAGACCAAGCCACTTTCTGCATATTTTCTCATTTGTTTTCTTTTCCTCTTTTGTAGTTAAATGAGAGTAGAATATATTGGCCCCATATTTTAAACACTATCATGGTGCTAAACATGTTAACACTTGCTAGCCAGGAAGTGTAGTTGGACAGGTTGCCACAGCCAAAGGCCCATGGTGTATTGGGCTAACTTGGTAGCATGGACATTTAGAATATACCACAGCACCCATGCAGATAAGGGCTCCCATTTCATACAGTAAATATTTAAAGGTTTTGAAAGCACTAAACAGCCTATGTCACAGTGCTCTTTAATGCTGTCAAAGCCCTACTCTTAACATTGTGTACAGTGGTGCATGAACACCCCATCAGACAAGTGCCAGTTAGCAGGCTGAACACATAAACTGTCATTCCCTGACAGACTCCCTCCACCCCTCAATCACTGTAAATATGTTCTAGAAGTATGCATCACAACTATCTCTGCCATCCAGTGGTCCCCACCCCAGTCATTACACACATGTCCAGAAGTATGCATCACTACTATCCTTGATGTCCAGTGGTCCCTCCACCCTCAATTACAGTATATCTATCCCAGACATATGCACAAAGCAATCTCTGGCATCCAGTGGTCCTTCTTACCCCAGTGCCTGGCATCCAGTATTCCCCCTTCCCCCATTGACTGTGCACATGTCCTAGAGGTATGCATCACAACTATCCCTCATGTCCAGTTGTTCCCCACCCTGACCACCCACCCGGTATGCTAAAATATAAGTCTATGGCATCCAGTGGTACCTTCTACTCTTTGATTACCAATCCAAACCACCATTCTCTGATGGACAGTCTGCCCCCCATCATTACAACACCAGACCATCCAGGACAGGACTGAAGTTGCCGCTCCTATGTTTTAGAATGCTCTTCCTGAAGTAGTGCACCTACTGTAGCTCAGTTTGTGGAGGCATTTAAGACCCAGTTAAAACATTCCTATTTGCACAGCCTTCCATGAACTATCTATTTTATGAAAATGTGTTTTATTATTGCATTTATTTATTTTTTGAAGACTATTTATTTTTATGTTTTTGCTTACTGTGAGGCACACTGAGCCTTTTGGATAGGGTGCCATACAAATAGAATTTCACTTCTCTTGCCTTGCCTTGCCTCCCCCACCCCCCACCCCCTGAAGGCCTAACTCCTTCCAATGATTGCAGCCGGTCCAGGCAACTGGCACGCCCCATCTTCTTACCATCTCAGGTAGCAGCAATCTGAGTCAAATGGGTTGAGTGCACTTCCTACTGTAGAAACAGTTCAAATCAAGTCAGATTTATTGGAAAGCAATGAGAGGAAATGCTATTTACAATTGCTTCACTAAACAAGAACCAAGACATATAATACAAAATATAATACATACAAGTACACATACAATCAATAATTAAAATATGATACAGTTGTTCACCATAACAGTCGCATCTGTGTATTAAAAGATCTCTAATGTGTTTTTAAACTTGAATAAGATACAAGTGATGTTAATTTTAGTTTCTTTTGGATAGAAACCCAAGCTAGTGTAACAGTACTTGCCAAGGTATTATTACCGTAATCAAGCTGGCCTATAAAGGGCAAGCCAATTTGTCCCAGGGATCCAGTCAGAAATCACAAGAAGATGGAGGTAGGGGGAGGTGGTGGGTGTAGGTAGTGACATCACACAAGGGAGGGACCAATGAGGGTCATATGACAAGGTAAAGGAGTTCGTTGGCCAGTGGCCAGGGGAGATTATGGGGATCCTGAGCTGGGGTCCTTGGGGGTTTTATAAGGTCAGGGCAGCCCCTAGGGAGCCCTCTTTTCTTGCTGATTTGAATTCATATCAGCACATCGCTGGCAATTCTGGAGGTAAGGCACCAAGTGGAAAACTAGGCCTTAGGTGTCCCAGCGTTGGTGGCTGTTTTAAAAAGACAATGTGGAATTCTGGTTGCATTTCTGTTTGGCAAAATGCTGAAAACAGTTGTTTTAAGTTTATTTCTGTGGCTGGAAAATGCCGGAAGTGGCTGTTTCCTGTTTAATTCTGCAATGTAAATTCTGGTTGCATTTCTGTGTTTGGTAAAATGCTGAAAAAGTCATTTAAAGTTTATTTCTGTGGTTGATAAAATGCTGAAGTGGCAGTTGATGTTTAATTCTGAAATGTTTATTTCAGCAATATTTGTTTCTACAGTCTGATATTGTGCAATGCTGGGAATCTGTGGCCTCTTGGTGAGGGTGGTAAAATGCCGCAAGCATTGGCGTGGGTGTCAAAACCTGGTTTGGGGAATAATGAGCAGCATGCTTGGTTTCTGCTGGCCCAAGGGTCCCAAATGAGAAGTAGGTGGCTCATAGCGTGGAGCTTATAGGCAGAATGTGGCTAAAAGGACGCTGGGGTGGCAGGCCCAGGCAGGGCTAGGTCATGAGTGACGGGTAGCATGCTCCTGGCCATGCACTGCTGGTGTGTTTTGCAGCAAAGTGAGGTGGAGGTGGCAAGGCAGACAAATAAAAATAAATAATAGAGGAGCTGGGCAGCAGTTTACGGTCTGTGATGCTGGGAGCCTGTTGAGATGGTGCAAGTGTGGGAAGGCAGCTGGGCCACCGGGCCAGTGTTGCTTTGCCTGAGCTGAGCATTGTTCGGAGCTGTTGGTCCAGGGACTTGCCTGGTGAAGCTGGAGATGCATTATGGCTGCAGGAAGGCCATGGCCAAGGGAGAACGCTTGGCACGACCTATGGAACTGCTGTGGGTGACTGATCCTCAGGCCTATTGGACCCACATTGCATGGGCTGGCTGGAAGCTGAGAGGGTAATGGGGAAGGCCTGCACTGGCATGATGCCACAATGGAGGGATGAGCACATGGCATGGGTTTAGGGGCATCGTCAGCTGCAAGTGGCAGCAGATGATGATGCTGGCTGCATTGGGAAGGGCAAGCCTAGGGACACAGGGGAGGGAAAACGCCTCAAGAGGTGCGGACACTGGTGATGGGGAAGAGGTATGGCATTTCATTGCACCCATGTGGGTGCTTTGTCCAATGGGGGGTGGGCTGGACGTTTGATCAGAAAGGCATGGGGATGGATGCAGGCACGAGTGGAAGCATGGCCCTTGCAACAGGAGCATACCTCTGTGTGAGACAGAGCAGGCCGGGATGCCAGGAGTGTGCCCAGATGGGTCAGCAAGGGTTGGCCCTCAGGGGCGATGCAGGGCCAGGTGATTGCAGGTTAGCCGACATCATGGTGGGCCTGTTGACAAAGGAAGGCCTCCGGGACCAGGGAGGCTGCTAGGGTGATGGGGCCAGTTTGACAGCACAGCATGGATCAGATTATCCACTGGGGAGGCAGATAGCTGCACACATTTTCCAGTGGGGCTGGGGAGGACATGGCAGTAGGGCTGTGGGGGAAGGACCCAGGAGGCACGGTCATGGGAAGAACCACTGTTTAGAGGCAGCGGCTGGAGTTTGACCAGTGGCACCAAGGCCCCAGGTGGGGGCTACAGCAAGGCTAGCACATCACTGGCATGCCGGGGCATGCTGAGGGGGAGTGGGGGCCTAGTGTAGGCCACCAGAGCAGACAGGCACTGTGAATGGGGACAGTTATCAGCACAGCAGAACTGGGCTGAATGGAGGATGGGACAAGATCCAAGGAGGCCTGAAAAGGGGTGCCCACAGTACATGGGCATCAAGTGAAGCAGGAGGAAACTTCAATGGGTGGGCCTGCACAGTCAGCCTGGGAGAGGCCAACGGACATGCCTCAAGGCAGAGGTGGGGAGCTCGGAGTTTACTGGGAAGGAGTGAGGAAGGGATAGAGGGGCTATTATAATCACTGTTGTTTTGTACATATTCTAGTAGGAAAGGATGGCCCCAAGAAAACACTGGCATCCAGCACCAAGATGATGGAGCAGCGAGAGGTTGATGAGCCAAATGACCAAGCTGATGGAGATGGCCAAGAGGAAGGAGGCGAAGGAGGGGCCAGAAGAAAAGGAAAGAGAGAGAGATGGGTGAGCTGGGGAAGAGGCCAAACAAGAGGCTCAGGGAGCAGAACCCAACTCAGCCCTGTCCCAACCCCAGTTCCCATTCTAGATGCGACACCAATGCCACCAGCACCACAGCCAGCCGGGGTAGATCGGATGGACATCAACAATGAGGGAAATTTGAAGGATTATTTGGAGAGCCTCCTGGGGACATGGGGATGAGGGGGTGAAAAGATGGAGTGTGTGGCAAGCCATCAAAGATGTGGGGCAGAAGGGAGACAGCAGGGTGAACAAACCATCTGGAAGCCGGAATTTGTACGATGGACTGCCGGTTTCACCATGGGGACCACATACCAATTTCCTGAAGGAAAAATTTGGAAGGGTGAGTACGTAGATATTTTTGGCCAGTGGATGAAGAAACATCCAAAAGGTATGAGCAGAAGGAATCGTGGAAAAGTCAGAAATGGCGGTCGCTCTGGTGGTAGTGGGACATAAGGCTGAGGGAGGCGAAGTACAGAGGAAGAACATTGACACCTGACAGGCTATTTTTCTGATCCACATTGTGTTGGTGTTGGAAAACTGCCAGCTTTGGCCTTACCACCTTTGACTTATATGGCAATCATTAGGGATGCATATGAGGCGAAGATTAGTTTTGATGGTTGAAGTACAATGAAGCCTTTCAGAAATGGATGGCGGCGAAGGGGACCTGAGTTGGGACTGCACCCAGTCAGTTATGGGTGTGGACCCTATCCAGACCAACGGTGGGTCCGGTGGTTGACCAGACAAGGAGAACCACGCAGTCCCGGGGTAAAACCCACAGGGCTTACAACAGAGTGTTGTGTACCTGGCCTAGCAGCAAGTTCTGGCATTTTTTGCTCCTGATGCAGGGGATGCACCAGGCAACTGCCTGCAAGGTAGGGGGACAATACTTTCCATCAAGGGGAACAGCAGCTCCAGGAGCAGCCCTTTGGGAGGGGCAGGGTGGGCCTGGCAGAGGATGGGGAGGGTGGCTGAGGGTTTTAACCCCAACTATGGATAGAACTAGGGAGGATTGCGGATTGTGGTGGGCTGTTAGCTTGCCTGCACACCCATAATACTCAGGGTGGTGGACACATGGATGGCCGATACCATAAGGCAGGTGAGGCTGAGATGCTGTGGGAGGGTTCAGGGGTTGCTGTAGGTTTTAAGGGGGCTGGTGGCTATCAGGGCTCAGAACTTAGGCTGTGTAAAGGAAAAGAAGACAAGGTCTCAGGCAAAACCCCTGAAGGGGGTCCATGCAGGAAGGGTGGAGAGGCTCTTGCAGGACCCACCATGCAAGAATTTTCCAATATCCCCATTAGGGTGGTGCCCAAGGAACAGGTGGGTGAGTTCAGGTTCAGCCATCACCTCTCTCACCCAAAATGGAGAGAGTCGGTCAATGAGGGATCCCGGAGCACCTGAGTTAGGTTTCCATATCTCTGACCAGACAGTCATACTGATCAGGACAGTGGAAGGAGCATGGCTGGCCAAGACAGACATCAAGTCTGAGTTCTGCCTCTTTGTACTATGGCTGGCTGACTGGGATCTACTTGGTTTCCAGTTTGATGGTGGCTTGTACTTCCATAAGGCCATGCCCATGGGATGCTTTGTAGTGTGCTCAGCAATTGAGGCCTTCAGCTCCTGGTGAATGGGTGTTTGGGTCACATTATGGACACAGAAGGATGGTCCATTATTTGGACAACTTCCTTTGATTGGGGCCACCCTGGCCGAGACTCTTGGTATGCTCCAGGACTTCCAGGACATGTGCAAGGTCATAGGGATCCCCCGCGAGGTACAAACAGAAGGACTGGCCTGCTCATCGGAGTTCCTAGGGATTGAGGTTGATACAGAACAGGGGTGTTTTGGCTACCAGGGGACAAGGTAGCACAGCTGAGGGCCTGCTGGCACAAGTTGGGGGAGGAGGAGGGTGTTCCTGGTACAAGTGCAGCAACTAGTGGGGCCTTTATTTCTGCTGCAAGGCCATTAGTCCGGCAGAGCTTTCACTAGGCGGTTGGTGAGGGCCACAGGAATGCAAAACTCCCCACCACTAGTTAAACATCAGCGAAGGAGTCCAAGAGGACCTGAGCATGTGGGAGGAATTTTGGGGATATATAAGGGTGTGATGTTTTACAAGATGACTGGGTATATAATACAGACCTCAAGCTTGTATACGGATGCCTCAGGGGTTCTGAGGATGGGGCGGACTTTAAGGGGAGTGGATGTCAGAGCCATTGCTGACACAGTGGATGTAATAGGGAACCATCAAGGACATCACCTTCCTGGAGATTTTTCCCATTTGGGTGGCAATGGAGGTATGGGGACCAGATGAGAGGGAAATAGATCATGTTATGGTGTGACAACAAGGGAGTGGTGGAGGTCATCAACAGGCAGAGGGAACACAGAATAAATGGGGCAAGTTCTGAGGCACTTGGTGCTGTTGGGGCTGCAGCTGAATCTGACATTCAGGTGCAGCCTATCAAGGGCCCAAAATGAGGTCGCTAACTGTCTTTCCCATTTCCAGATGGAGAGGTTCTGGGAGCTAGCTCCAGGAGCAGCAACATCCCAGACCAGGGTGCTGGACAGGTTATAGAAATTGGAGGGAGAAGGTCGGGGCCCTGTATAGGAAGGTTTGGGCAGACAGTACCCTAAAAGCTTATGAAGGGACCTGGGCAGGTTTCCAAGAATTCAGGCCCAGCAGGGTTGGGAGATGTGCGAGCCAGTGCAGGAAGAACAGGTGATGTGATATATAGTAGAAAGGTGGGAGGCGGAATTTCCCACAACACCATGGTGGTTCAACTGGCGGGCATCAGTTGGGTATGCATTAACTGAGGTGGGTGGATGCAATAGGAGGTAGAGCTGTATAGAGGATGGTGAAGGGCAGGCAGAGAAGGCAGGGTTACAGGCAGTACAGGAGATGGCCCATAGTGTGACCACTGCTGAAAGTGATAAGGGCCCTGGAGCAAGTGTGTTCCTCAGCCAATGAAGCCTGCCTGTTCGAGGCCATTTCTCTGTCATGGCCAAGGGTGCATTCAGGGTGGGTGAAGTGGTGGTGGTCAAAGGGTGATGTCCTCTGGGCACTACAGCTGGAGGATGTCACATGGGGAATGATGAGGTGAGCATTGACTTCCAGATCCAAAACTGATAAGAGGGGTCGGGGTACATTGGTGATGATCCAGAGGCCTCGGGGTGGGGTCTGTGTGGTCAGGGACATGGAGGAATACAAGAACATGCAGGGAGGGCAGGAAAGGGGACATGGTTCCAACATAGAGATGGATCTCCATGATGAGTTACCAAGTAGGGCTGTCCTCAAAGGCGCCACATTCATTGGGGAGAATCCCAGGAATATGCCCCTCACTTTTTAGGATGGGGCAGCGTCTGAAGCGGCGGCAAGGGAAGAGTCGGCAGAGGGGGTAAAGCTGGTGGGACATTGGAAATCCAACTGTTACAGATGGTATGTGAGGTGTTGATGGATAACCCTTGTTCCTTTCTTTCCACAGAAGACCTCCAAGCAACAGGTCTGGATCTGGGGCACTCATTCATCTATTGTATGGAGAGGTTTGTGGCTGCCATGAGGAGAAGGATGCAATTGCACCCAGAAGTGAAGCAAAAGAGAGTTTGGTGGAAAGGCATCAGGGACATGAGGTAGGCTCAGCTCCTGCCCCTGCTGGAGGATTTGCAGGTGCGATGGCCCAGGCCAGACTGCATTATTATTCACTTTAGGGAAATGACCTGGGTGGAGTACCATGTGGAAGACCTGAGGAAGGTGAAGAGCTGATGGCCAGGTGTAGTGCTCAGCTGGAAAGAGGTCACATCCCGATGGGTGTGGAGGGGCTAAAAGGAGTCAAAGCAGTGGAAGTGGTGTGGAAGCACCTTAACAGAAGGGTAACCAGGGCAGTGATAGAGAGGGGAGTACACATCCAGCACAGAGAGATATCATTTGAGCATGTGGAGGTGTATAGAGCAGATGGGGTGCACCTGTCGGAATTTGGCATGTGCATATTCCTTAAGCCATTGGGGAGCTGATGCTGACAATTAATAAGAAAAGTCTGAGACACTAGCCCAAGGAGAGCCCCATCTTCCATCGCAAGGTGGAGATGGGTCAATGGAAAGGGTGGGAGCAGGGAAAAAGGGGACAGGAAGGGGTGGGTAGGCACCACATGCTGGGGACAAAGGAACCCAGGTGTGGGAGTAAATGGAGAGAGGGATAGAGCTAGGAGGCGGATCACCATGTTCACACCTAGCAGAGAGGGAGGGAGTCCAGGTAAGAGTCTGGTACCTGGTTCTGGTGATGGAGGAGGAGCTGGATCAGATTGTCCAGACCCTGAAGAGCAATCCAAAACAGAAGAAGGATAAAGGAGAGTAGATGGGCAAGGAGGAAGACCTGGACTGATAGATCCAAATAGACTGATATGTCTAAAGAGACTGATATGTCTGATTGTAAAATATACTGTGTGTTTCTTAAGCAATAAGCCACTGAGGGGTGTGAATTATTGGGGGATTTACCACAGTTGGAGTGGTTTGCCCAAGAGGTGTAGCTGAGTGGGTAATCTCAGCTGTGGTAATCCCGATAACCCACATCCTCCGAGTGGCTTATTGTGATTATACCATGGTCCTTTGTATCTTTTTGTAACAAAAAGTAAGGCAAAACATAGTATTTTTAGAGGGTAAAAATTTTTTTAGTTTATTCTTCCACCATAAAATATAGATCCTTGCTGTTAAGGCAGAATATTTAGGAAAACCCCAAGCTGAGACATTCTGTATGCTGGCATGAATTTTACTTTCCTGGGGTTACTTTATTAGGTTTTATGTGGTACTGTACTTAAGTATGTGGTAGGGAGAAATAGTGGAAGACCGAGGGTGGGAGAGTGATCAGTTTGGCAGTCAGTTCTATACAAATGCAACTTGTTACTGCTCAGTGAGAGAAAGTGGACAGTGCTGCCAAGAGAGAACAAGCAGTAGAAGCAGTGGAGCCAGTCAAACATGTTGAGGGAAATAGCGGCATTTTTGAGAAAGGGGTACTGGGGAATGTATGGGAAAGCCCTGCAAGGGTTTTGTAGGAATCATGAGTGAGAAACAGAGTGAGGAGCTGTGCTAGCGAGCTAAGGGAAGATCAGTGTTGGGAGTTTAAAAAAACTAGCAGGATAGCTGTTAGTGAACCCAAGAAAGGAGGATTGGTGTGTCTGAAGAGTCTTTCTCCATGCTGCTTGGTCCTGAATATCATTTATATGTGAGTAAGGAGGCTGTTAGTAATGTTTATGGGAGAAACTGGTAATCGATGAAAACTAAGGCAAACTTGTATCACAGACGAAAAGCTGTGCCGTGATGCTGGGCATGTGCTTATGAATATGCATAGGCACATGCACTGTTTCACGACTTCAGTTTTGGCCATGATAAAAAGTTTTACTGTTCATTTCAGTATTATTGAGATGGAAATGGAAACTGGAGTTGTTGAGGCTGTGAATGGCAAGAGGGTGCATATGTGTAGGAGCGAGGTGTCAGCTAATATTGCCGTGGAAGCTGTTTTTATTTTTGTTTAAACGAGGGTCACTAGCACAGTTGAACTGTGAGGTGGTGGCATAGATTGGGTGAAGGAATTGCCAACAAAAAGGTTGTATGCACAGTGGCAATGGGGAGTGTTGTGGGTTGCTCATTCAGTAACTTTTTAAAACTCGCGCTTTACCATAAGTGGTTTACTGAGAACCAATATGGTGGATTTCAGGGCTGATCTTACGGGTCGGATGAATTCAGGTACTGGGCTGACTGAGCACCTTTGCTGTGGGTATATCATAGGATTCACCACAGCAGAAAAGTGCCAGACAGCCAATCAAAGTATCGGGATTTTCATTTATTTTTATGTCCATGGTATAATATGATATAATGAGATATAAAGAATGTAACATGTGCCTTTAAAATAAATATTGGTAGTAGTATCCAAAGTCAGAAGTTGTAGGGTGATTCATTTCGGTGGAATCAGGGGACAAATCAAGCTTGCCTTGAAGGGCAAGCCAATTTGTCCCAGGGATCCAGCCAGAAATCACAAGAAGATGGAGGTGGGGGAGGGGTGAGTGTAGGGTAGTGACATCACAAAGGGGAGGGACCAATGCTGGTCATATGACAGGGTCAAGGAGCTCGCTGGCCATTGACCAGAGGAAGGGGCTTGTAGGGGTCCTGAGCTGGGTCCTGGAGACTTTATAAGGTCAGGCAGCCCCTAGGAGCCCTCTTTCTTGCTGATTTGAATTCCACAGCCACCTGCCCTGGGTTAGGAGTGTTTTTTTTGAAAAGGGGAGAAGCACACAGTGAATGGAGGCAAATGGAGGAAGGTTGCCTCAGTGTGAGACCCAGAAGGGGCCAGGTGAGCTGCAGAGGGCAGCTGTGTGCTGGGGGCTAGTGGAGCCCTGCTAGTGGATGAAGGGAGAAAGGAGAGGAAATGGGGTGGAAACGTGGTGGGAGCAGGGAAAAGGGGTCAGGAAGAGGGGTTGGGTATGCACCATGTGCTGAGGACAAAGGAGCCCAGACACAGGAGTAAATGGAGGCAGGGGACTGAACTGGGGAGGATCACCATGTTCACACTGAGTGGGAGGGGAGTCCAGGTAAGAGTCTGGTACCTGGTTCTGGTGATGGAGGGGAGCCGGATCAGAGTGTCCAGACCCCGAAGAGCAATCCAAAACAGAAGAAGGATGAAGGAGAGAAGATGGGCAAGGAGGAAGACCTGGACTGATAGGTCCAAATAGACTGATATGTCTAAATAGACTGATATGTCTGATTGTAAAATATACTGTGTGTTTCTATGATATAATGAGATGCAAAGAATGTAACATGTGCCTTTAAAATAAATATTGCCAGCGACCATCGAAGTCAGAAGTTGTAGGGTGATTAATTTCTGGTGGGGAATCAGGGGACAATTACTTTTATATCTAGGCAGAGAAAACTGAGGCAGGTCAGTATATCTTAATTAGTGATGGCTGAAGTCCATGCACTTCACTCCATGGAGCACTTCACATATATAGATAGTTAAGTGAGGTACTCCTAATACGAAGCAAAGTAATCCAACATATTGAATAACACAAAGCCCCATTGGTTTCATAGGAATCATAGGAATCATATGAAGTTTTAAGCATTATGGACTTTCATCCTTATAGCTTGCTGATTCTAAACATTTAGGACTCAGTGGTTCTGTTACTATAAACCAGGTCAAGTCGAGACTTAGAGATTCCCATATTAGGGCTATCCACCACTATGGATGGGAGATCATTCAAGACTAGATTACCCTATGACTGAATCAAATGTTCTCATTATTAATTTCACCTCGGCTGTAGGAGTTTTTATGTTTCCTGGCACTACACCATCTAGATTTAAATGTAATCCTCAGCTGTTTGCGCAATTTGGTATCTCCAATTGTTTTGTAGAGCATGCATATATCTCCCTGAACCTTCTATAATGGAGTGAATAAAGGTTCAGGGTTTCCAGCTTTCTTTATATGGCCGAGTCTTGAGCCCAGTAATGGCTTTAGTGGCTCTTCTTTGTACCCCTCTAATCTAAGTATATCCTCTTTTCTTATACAGGGACCATATTTGATCACGGTATTCCAGGTGAGGTCTAACCATGGCACTAAATAAAGGGATCAAAACATTTTCTTCCCTGCTAGATATGTGCCTTAGAATGCAATTTAAGTTACGATTTGCTTTTCTAATCTGAATGTTACAGTGATGACTAAATTTAAGGTCTGGGGTAATCAGTATTCCCAAGTCCTTTCTTCCTGAGTGACTGTTAACTTATCTTTCCAATTTTGTATACTGTCATATTATTCCTGTTCCCCAAATGTATAACCTTACATTTTGCCAAATTCAATGACAGTCTGTTTGATTCAGTTCATGTCAGGATATTATCAATAGCTGCTTGTAGGGATAATGCATCAGATGGGTTATTGACAACTGCACCCACTCTGCAGTCATCTGCAAATTTAGAAAGCCAAATATTAGGGTCATTTATTTTTAAAGTGGAAATATAGATATTGAACAGGCATGGTCCTAAACTGAGCCCTTAGGTACCCCACTAGTAATTGGTGCCCAGTCTGACAACACACCCTTTATTACAACTCTTTGCTTCCTACCCTGCAACCAGTCAGATATCCAACAGATTAGATTTGTCTCCAGTTTATACCCTCAAAATAGCTAATAACTTGTAATGTTTCAATTGACTTTGCATTGATTTCGCCTTATTTTTGGACTTCAAGGTGAAGTTTGCATTGAATCATGGCAGATGGCAGGTCACTTGAGCTCTAGACAGGGCCATTTTGTGCATAGATAACTAGGCTGCAGCCTATGGGCACCAGCCATTTAGGGGCACCTGCAAAATTAGGCAGCAAAAAAAAAGTAAAAAAAAAATAAAAGTTTTTTTTGGGCTGGCTGCTTGTGTTGTCTGCCAGTATGTCTTGCTAAAAACAAAACAAAAAAAGACACAAAAGTCTAAAGACGTTCCAGTTCAGACTCCTACTAAAGGACCCCTGCCAGTGTCATTTAAACAACTGGCTCCCCGCCCTCCCTTTGTCGTGACAGACATAAATGTTTATTGCTCCTGCTGACTGTTGTGCTGATGACAAGCCCCTCCCTTAGGCTATGGATGACGTGACATCAATGTATATGACTGCTGGCGTCCCCGCCACCCGCTTAGGCAGTGGCTGACCTGACCCTGACTGACGCTGACATCAATGTACTTAGTCTGACTGTTGGTGCCCTGCCCGCTTGCTCTAGCCCTCCCCTGTGATGAAATTATTAGCGCCCGCCGGATCTTGTGATTTAGGATTTTAACCAGGTCCATGTATGATACTGTGCTGCATCCTCCGATTGGCTGCCGCTTCAAGTAAGAGGGCAGTAAGTTTAAATGGCCCCAGTACAAGTACAGCAAAGTACTTGGAAGATAGTAGAACTGTATCAACCCCACTCTGCCAGCCGAGAGAGAGAGAGAGGGAGAGAGAAAGCCGCTGTGTCTTCAAGTCCACTGGGTCTCTGTCTGGGAGAGTCATCATTGCAGAGACAAGACAAATGTGACTGCATAGGAGATTTGGGAGTTGGAGGCAAGCAGCAGATGCGGAGTACTACTAGTCTGGAGCAGCTAGACCAGCCAGCTACAGCTACTTAATTTTAGTCCATCTAACTGTATTGTGGACTGAAGTGAAAGAATTCAAATCCTCCATCCTCTCCTGACTGAGTGAGCATGGAGGAGTCGGGTAGGCTGGAGAGCAAAGACTGAGAGGGACCTTCCTTGCCAGACAGTGAGTGCACAGTGCCACCAGCCCAGTAGTTGTGGCCGGTCTGGTTGGGAGAAGTTTGAAAGCAAGTTGAGAGGTCACTGAGACTTGCACAGTCAGCACCAGACCCACTTTACTTTAGTAAGTAAACAGAACTGTTCTTCATCTTTTGAGTGAGCAGTGCCAGCCAGTGTGTGTGAGGTCAGATGTAGACTAGATGTGTTCCAAATCAAAGCAGATGCATCATTCATCACAACTAGTCGGATGGACTGGGTCGTCCGTGTCCTGTCGGTCGGCTTCTCTGATAAATAACTGCTGCCTGCAACTTCTGCCAGGCTATTTACCTTCCCACAGAATCATTCAAGGCATATCAGGTACCATTTTTTCTTTATTGCACACAAGGTCGTCTGACAGTTTGTTTGAAGCTTATCTTATTTTATTGTCTGTGTTATGTAGTAACAAAATAAATGCTGCTCCTGGTTGATCTGTAGTGTATCCATTTTTTTAGAAAGTTCAGGATGCATGCTACCTCCCAACCCATGACCTGCAGTGAATTTGAAGGGTTTCTTTTTCTCCTGTAAATTAAATTGATAGCAGCAGCTTCAGAGTTCAGACTGTTTACCCACAGGTTCTGTATTATCAGACAGTGACACTGACTGGCACAGCAGTAGCTTTTATTCTTAAATAATGTTATCACCACACTTAGTAATAAAAATGCTGCCCCTGACTTTCGGACCACTTGGATAAAAAAGTTTAACCACTAGCCTCCATTTTAAAATACTACCCCCTCATGACCTGCAGATTTTTTTTTCCAACTTCTAAAGAAGTTAAAATGGTGAGTTTTGGGCAGTGCATTTATTCTTGCAGCTTGTCTGTTATGACACTAGTTTAGCCTTAAAATGCTACCCTGAATGACTTGCAGTGATTGAACTCAGACCATTTAGGTAAAAGTGACTGTTGTTCTGTTCAGTGCATTACTTTTTTCTAACTAGGGAGACTCTGAATAAGAATGCACACTGTTTGGCCTTGTTCAGATCAAATGCATAAATAAGTAGTGTTTGTGCTTGCATGTGTGCTGATAGACTGTTTTTTCCCACCTCTAAATAAGTGTAAACAGTTTATTAAAAGGAATTTTAACATTTTGACTGTAAAATGTTCATATTCTGGAAAAGTTTTATACAAGTTTAGCTTTCAAAAGGGTGTGAGTGGGACCAGGCAGGGAATCTGTGGTGTGGATGTAACTCAGCAGGACATGGCAGGAAGGTGTGTGTGTGTGTGTGTGTTGGGGACACGCCTGGCACACTGGGTGCACGGGTCAGTGGAGGGGGGCGCCTGAAGTTTCAAGCCTATGGGCGCTATCTATGTAAACACAGCCCTGGCTCTAGATTGTCTTGCACAGACTCAGTTCTGTTTAGTGTGTGTAGCAGAAAGTTGGAGACAGTTTGCTGTCAGAGCTCTGAGAATGCAGAGAATGAGAATGAGAATGTGGTGTGAGAAAGGTGCTGAGCTTTCTAGCGCCTCCTCACACTAACTTTTTCATTCCTTGTTTGTTACCTACATCTTCCCATTGTGTCACCTACATCTTCCAATTTGTGCTTCCTGTAAAGTCCTTGTAATATCATGTTATGTCAATTATGTTACCATTTGTTTTATCATGTGTGTAACCTGTATGACCTGTATGCCTGCACCTACTGATGTGGAACCTTTGTAAAAGAGCTTCGCTCAAAGGTATTTGTAATCCTAGATTCAAATAAACAAATAAACAAACAAAATGACACCATTGAAAACCTTTTAAAAGCATTTTTGAGGCAATTTTTGTGGTCAAAATTTAGTACATCGATTGTAGGAAACCCTCCTGTGCTTATATCATCCAGTGTTTCTTGGTTTTGTGTGCATTTTGAATGTTAATTTGTAAGATTCAATCTCATGTATGGACAGACACTGTAGAAGTGTACTGGGAGGGGTGTGATGAAGGAGATTCACAGTGACTGTGAGAAAGGCAGTCTTTCTGTTTTGGGTAGCTAGTGTGTTAGTATTTGTGTGCATACCTCTCAACCTTTGTCCCCAAATATGGAACATTGCCTGTCAAAATGTGGAACAAATGGGCAAAATGTGGAACACTTAATCAAATCTTTACCTAAGAAGCTCAAAACACTGTTAACATGTTGCATTTATGTTCAGAAAGTCTGTTATTAATTGAATAATATATTGCTTTGCATCATTAATTATAATTTTGCTTTCAAATGTTGACTTTGAATGTGGAACAAGTCCTCACAATGTGGAACAGAGAGCTTTTGTGAAGTAAAATGAGGAACGTTCCTCGTAATGTGGTACAGTTGAGAGGTATGTTTGTGTGTTCTTGTACACACAGTAATACTTTCAGTAAGTTTTGATAATGTGTTGGTGTTTGCTGTGGTGCTGTGCATTATTTTCAGTTTTTTTAAGATTTGGTTGTACTGCACTGAACTTTAAACTTTTCTGTGCATTACCTGTAGTGTGTGCTTGTCGTGTGTCTGCGTGCCATCAAGTTACACACATTTTATTGTGCCACACCATAATCACAGGACTCTGATTTGAATCTCTTGTCCTTCTGCCATACTTTTACTGCTTTGTTCTATCTCAGTTGGTAGTGGACTGTTACTGCAGCTGCCCCCAAAAAAATTATTGTTCCAGTTTTGGTTTCTGATTTTGACCACTGGTTAAGGTGGTGTTCTGCATGTGTGCCACATCTCTTAAGTGCAATCTTCACCTTTTTTGTGTGTCTGCATCTCTTTAGGCCCAGTCTCCATCTGTAACTTAAATCACAGTTGTTTGGCTGGCTTCCCTTCAGAGTACTGGTGTGGTATATCTCAGCATGAACATTGTACTCATGTATGTGCTTTTTAAGTCAAGGTGATCATCACGAGTCACTCACAATACAAATCACATTCATCTTCACGCTCACAATTCACAAATTACAGAAGTTTTTGGGTGTAGTTGTGTAAACCTGTTTTTTAAAGTCCTCAGTTTCATCACAAATCAGGAAAATGACTGGGGACATTCAGTTATTTCATGTCATGTCACTGAAGATCTTTAGTGTCTCCGATACTTCTGTTTGTGTTCACATTCTCTAGGATGCTCCACTTGAATCTTTGTGCTTACAGGAAGCTGGCTCTATTTAATTCTGTAAAAGTATCTCAGCTTGACCATTGCACTCATTGATATGCGCTCAAGTCATGGTTATTGGGGTGGTACAGGTCAGGAAGTACAGCCGTAGGTATTTGCATCAACAGTTCATTAGTCATGTCACACCAGTCACTCATCACCAGACAAATCACATTCTTCATGAATCACAGCAGTTACTTTTTTTCAGTTCTGACCATGTTGAAGTCCTGTAAAGATAACCAAAATATTAATGAACCATTTTTACTTTTTTAAATAATGCCCCCAAAAAAAAATACTTATCTTTCATGGGTTGACAGTTTCTGTGCATCCAGACTCAACAGCAGACATCTGAAAATTGTTGTGGTGGACCACTGACACTGTGCCTAGGATGACATGAAAAAAAGGAATCATAAATGATTGCGTTCAGTGTACCACAGCCCCCAAAAAAGAACATTTGAATTTGACAATACCACATTACTTGTCAGGCTCTAGTCGAAAAATATGTCTTGCTCACATGTTCATGTGATTTGATCATCATCATGCCCACCATGGTAAAGTGTGAACATTCCCTGAAAATGAGCAATATGATGGACTGCTTACAACATAGAACAAGATTATATAGATAGAAATTAAATGGCTGTGTTTCTGGAAAAAGACTATAGTGGCATATACAATAACTTACCATTGTGATATGAAGGCAAAGCACACACAAAGGCAACATGTATTGGTGATGCAGCAGGCATCAACACAGGCAGTGCGCTAACTTGGGACAAAGAGATGCATTTCTGGCATTTTAATCTTCATCTGGACTTTTCATTCAGTTACAACAGCAGGAGAACAGCAACAGCAGCAGCAGCAGGTGGTGTCACAACGTAGACAATAATGTCACTTAGCAAGCAGTGGGTGGCAGGCCCAAAATGTTTAGTCCAATAAATATGTTTAAGTTCTCTGGCAAGCTTCACATGTGCTTTGCAGTACCTTCTCAGGTGTGTGTGGCAAAAGTATTTGACTTAAAGGAAGCATTTTCTCTGGATATACTACGTTACATTTCTGTCAAAGTGGCGGTGATGGTGGTGTGGGTGGCAGGCCAAACTTACAGTTCTCTGGCAATCTTCACAAGTGCTTTGCATCGCCTTGTCAAGTGTGTGTAGCAAAATATTTGACTTGAAGCATTTCTCTCTGGGGACACAACTTCACATTTCTGGCAAAGTGCTGGTGGTGGTGGTGGGTGTGATGTGGGGTGGCAGGTCCAACTTTCAGTTCTCTGGCAAGCTTTACATGTGTTTGCTCTTTTTCTCAGGTGTGTGCAGCAAATGTATTTGACTTAAATGAAGCATTTTCTTTCTGGGGACACAACACTGTGCGACACATTCCGGCATTTCATTTTAATCTGGGCTTTTCATGACATTAAAACAGCAGGACAAAAGCACAAAAGATAGTACATTTGTGGGGGCATGGTAGGTGTGGTAATGGTATTGTTTGTGATAATTGTGCTAGTGCTTTAAAAGGAAATAACATGAGGACTACATTTATCAGTCTTGTTGTTACCAATGGAAATCTGCTTTAAATAAGCTATTTTGACTGAATCCATAACACTTTTAGGACCAGAATTATTTATAACCAATTCATGGCGTTCAAACTTCTGCTCTAGCCGCAAGATCACATTCCTACGAATGACAGAACATGATGCCAACAAAAAAGTGTTGCAGGTTCAGTCAATTGCTTGTGTAAAGCAGATTTCCATTGCTAACAATATTGATAAATGTAGTCATGCATGCTAGTTTCCTTTTAAATAAATGTAAGGAAATTAACAAGTATTTTTGTAGTTGTTATTACTTAATTTACTTTATTTCTTACATGGCTGGTGGTCGGCTAAATAGTTGATACTGTGTGCTTTCATTACAGGTGAAATTCTGCTGCCACTATGCAAGCTGCAATAAAAGTGTTTTGAAGACAGTGTTTTGAAGACACAATATTTAATTAAAGGAAAGCATGCAGTGTCTGCAAAGTGCGTGGCAACATGACTTATTACATAAAGGAAACTAAGAAAACAATTTCTATTGTTGAAAGCATTATGGTGTGGGGGCATCTGGGGAAGGTGGGAATGTGATTTACCAGTACTAGGCTGAAGAAATACAGGATTAGCAACATTAACATAGCTAAGAAAACATTAACTTAACATAAATGTTATAAATAAGAAAACATGTGGCTTAAGAAAATAAATTAAAGCAGAGATGATTTTGGGGAGGGAATGTTAATACTGCCTTTTATTATCTTTCTTGTCCTTCATACTGGTAAATCTGAGTCACCATCCCACATACCCCAAATGTTCCCCCACTACACCATTAAACAATTCTGCAATACAAATTGTTTTGTTCTTACTCACCTCATCTATCATCATCATCTTTACTTTACTTTATTTTATGTAATATGTCATGTGGCTGCCAGCTGTGCAGATACTGTATGCTTTCATTGCAGTTGAAATTATGCCGCCAAAAAGCTAACTTCAAGACACTTTTATTGCAGCATGCATGACGGCATGACAGTTTCACCTGGAATGAAAGCATGCAGCATCCACCATTTTGCTGACCTTCACTCATGTAACAAAAAGAACAATTCCAATTAGAATAAATGAAGTAAAAAGTATGAAAAATCACAAACCTGAACATAAATGTCATACAGAAAAAGAAAATATTAATTAAGAAAAGAAATTTAAAAGAAGAGTTGGGAGACTTTTTTTGGGGCGGTCAGTTTGAAATCAATATAACTTTCTTAATGGGCCTGTGGGGCTGTTGCTGCTCATCACTACCACTATTGATACGCAGCAATCATAATTTTTCATCATTCTGCCCTCAACAAGTATTAGCCCTGCATTGCTGCCTCCACCAATGTTTTCAGCCCCTGTAGCTTGGCACATAGTTCTGCAAGGTCCCCCTGTGTCGATGGCGGATGTGACTCTTTGTTATGAGCAACTCTGGGACCTACCACCACCTTACCTGATGCAATTTCTCATCTACCATGGTGGCCTCAAAGTGGACGTGAAGTAGCCACTTGCATTTGCACTGCCAGGCATGCCCCATAGGAAAGGCTCACGCCGCCTTGTTATTATTACTTTGCATTGTCATTCCACCCAAACATGAAGTAAGGCAGAGAGACAACAATATTGGCAGCATCCCACCAACACAGTCACCAGAATTAATGGGCATCCCCAAAGTGCTACTGTCTTGTGTCCAGAAAACTCCCAGTGCTGATGAAGTGAAATGAGAGCATAACAAGAAATGCAAAGCCTCCCAGAATTAATGGCACACTCAGTCATGTACTCAGTGGTCACACACAGAGCCACCAGAATTAATGTGCATCCCCAAATGCTACTGTCTTGTGTCCAGAAAATTCCCCAGTGCTGACGAAATGCTACTGTCTTGTGTCCAGAAAATTCCCCAGTGCTGAACAAGTGAAATGAGAGTGTAACAAGAAATGCAGTCCCCAGAATTAATAGTGCACTGCAAGTGCACAGGCAGATTAAGATTGCACTGCACACTCAAGGGATGCATACCCACACTAGTCAACTCCCTGCCTACAACTGTTATATCATATTTTCACAGTAATATTTGACTTCCTTGCCTGTACATATTGTATATATATATTTTACTGGGTATTTGTGTATTACTTGCTCACTGGATGATGCAGTCACACATTGTACACTGTGCCTATGATTTGTTTGTTTTGTACCAAATCTCCTCATATCCGATATTGAAACCTTGTATTCACTGTTCTCAAATTGACCTATGCATCAAAACCTGTATATTGTGCTTACTATTGTTGCATGTATCAAATCTGTTTTATGTGTATTACTGTTACCTTGTACTCCACTGTCACCCTCGCCATGTTATGGCCCGGGCATGCCTGAAACCGGTCCCTGGATCAGTGCACTCACCCAAGTTATCAAAGTCATAAATAAATAAATAAATAAAAGACACAACACCTAACCAGTAATCACAAATCACAAATCCAAATGTGGAAAGGAATACATTTTGCCAGTTGGGGATTAGTGCAAGGCAGTAACAATCCACTACCAGTAAAGATACCACAAAGCAGTATAAAAAAAATCATGCTGGTGCGGTGAATAGCAGGTTCACACTGCTGCAATTACTCTGTGGCACAATAAAAGGTGGCTGATTTAATGGCACACATCACACACACACTACAAGTAATGCACATTGTTCACTTGGGAGCTTAAGCAGCAGGTAGGAGGAAAGAGAGCTGGAGTTATAATCTGTTTTAACTGAAATATTTGAATAGTTTGTAAGTGAAATTAGTTTTATGTGGTAAAATTATTACCTTGAATTAGAATTGTTACATTGTAACTTTGGTGGCTTGGGATAGTTGTCTAGCAGGGATATTTAAAAGTGTTGTTTGCCTGGTGTTCTTAAATACTGAAAAGCCACTGGGGGTTGGGATTGAAGGCTGAGTGTTTCTGTTTGGGACTGAAATTCAAAGCAACAGGAGCTGGTGGGCCTGTGACATCTTATGGTACCTGATGTCTGCTTACATACACTGTTAGTGTGACCGAACACACTGGACTGTATGTGTTTGTGAGACTTTGGAACGTTATTGGTGGGGCTGAAATTGGGTTTGTAATAACTACAGTCAGTATAGAGAGAAACTTCACTTCAGGGAAAGGGACTGAGAAAAGGGGTGTGCTATTATAAACAGAGGGATAATCAGGGTGGCCATATTCCACCATGGCAGGCATCTTCGGAAGGGTTGTAGGCTGCACAGGCTGTGGGATGGCAATAATTCTAAATTGGGCCTGGAGAGGGAGGCTGCCCACTCTGTAGACAGCTATCTTGTATCAGGAGTGAGGTATATTGGTTAAGGAGTAAGCTGTGGGAGCTCGGGGGTGTCCAGGATAAGGGGTGTGGATATGGGCAGCAGAAGGGTGGGGCTGAGGGGAGGCTGGGGCAACGCCTGAAATTACAGGACGTTATGTTACAGCAAGCAGGAGGGGGATATTAGGACGGAGGACCCTTAGATAGGAAGTTGATGCTAAGGGAAAGCGTATGGGGTGAACATTCTGAATACAAAGAGACTGGAAAAGAGTAGGAATGGCTGTTGTGCGGAAGCCTAAAACAGCAGACTGTGGGAAGGAGCTCTAAGGTGAATAGTGCAAGAGAGGAAGAAGAGGGTCAGTTTAGAGATGCAGTCAGGGAAACCGGGCTACTTGATGGAGGCTGACATAGACTGTCACAATAAATTTGAGCTACTAAGCAAACCTAGAGGGGAGGAAGGGGTTGGTGGAAATGAGGAAACTTATACAGAGGCTGGGGAGGGAGTTGGATACCCATAGGGCATCACAGACCAGCTATGGAAAGGATAGACATAGTCCCAGAGGGAGAAGGGAAACATATATGTTAAGCAAATGGGGAGATGCAACATATTCCAGACATGAGGGAGGAGAGCATGATTGGAGAGAAACTGGGAGACAAGGAGGTGGGAGAGAAGCCCCCTTCAGCTGGGAGGTCAGTACCAAGGATGGGGCCCTAGCTAAAGGGACCCACAGAGAACCTCTGGAAGCAGGGGTACTATTACAAGGGGAGGATGGTGGTGTGGGGAAGGGAAACCATCAGAGCCAGGATAAATGGTTCAGATATGAGAGGTTAAAGGGACACCTATTCAGAGGGGTTTGAGTTAAGTGGGAAAAATAGCAAGGAAGGCAGAAAGGGGAGGGTGACAGGGGTCTCTAATAAGGCAGGAAGACTCCCATGAAATTCAGATCATGAATAAGGGGAAGGGGGCTGAGAGGGCATAGTGGAGGTAACCATAAGGATGATGGAGGTGTAAGGTTCTGTTACTGGGAGACTTGATGATTAGGGGTATCCATTGGGAGGACAGGGGTGGATGCCTAGCCAGGTGAAGGTAGTGAGTATCTCTGGGCTGACAGTGCACAGAGCAAAGTTCATGGTGTATGAAATGGTTAGGGATTGTGGAGGAAACCAGATTTCCTGGTGCATTTGGGAACTAATGATCTAGATGGAAATAGCATTTTGGAAATCCAAGCAAGGTTCCAAGAACTTGCCAGAGTCTGTCGGGATAATGGATGCAACATTTCCTTTCAGAGATATTGCCAGTACCAAAGGCCTCAGTGGACAAAAAAGAAGCTAACAGAGGTTAATGACTGGCTCAGGAAGTGGGGTGAAGAGAATGGGTTGGGGGTGTTAGGAACTGGAATGGAGTTTGGGAGGAAGGGGACTATATGCCAAGGACAGGTTTCATCTTGCCCCATTAGGGAAGGAAGTCCTTAAACAGGGATGGCTGACTACATACAAGAAAGGTGGGGTTTAAACTTGTAAGGGGGAAGGGATGAGGAGGGGTGACCAAGCCTCCTCCTCCAGATGAGGAGTAGCCATCAAGCCCAAGAGGGGAGGGGAAACAGACTGGAGGTGGAGGTTTCAGGAGGAGCAGGGAGGACGGAGTATAAGGAATCTGGGTGGGGTTTGAGAAGAGGATCAGGGAAAAGGGTGTGGGTTGGTGTTGGTAAATGTCAGGAGCTTGGGAAACAAGTTGCCGGAGTTCCAGGCCATGCTGTTCGAGGGGTGGATGTGCGGCGGTCATGGAGACGTGGCCAACAAAACCATGACTGGGACCTAAATGTACAGGGCACACTATGCTTAGAAGGATAGAAAGGAGGCCAGAGGGGTGGAGTGGCTATGTTCATTAGAGATGATATAGAAATTACTATGGTAGAAGAGGCAGAGAGAGCGTGGAGGCCTTATGGGTCACTCACGATCCCCAGCAGGAGATAAGGTCAAGCTGGGAGTAGCATATAGGCCCCCGGGATGAGTGATGTTCTAGAGGATGGTTTGCTGGACAACATCATTGCCCAGTGTGGTCCAAAAGGAAGGAGTGGTGTTGATGGGGACCTTATATGCCAGGTACAAACTGGGAACCATGTCCTCTAGGGTGGCCAAGGAGCAGAGCTGCTAGATGGCTTCAGGATGTGTTCTTAACACAGCATGTGATGGAGCCCACAAGGAGGGCATGTCCTGGATGTGGTTCTGGCAGATGGGGATCTGTAAGGGACATAGTTGTACAGGACCCTCTGACTGGGAGTGACCACAATACTGTCTGGTTTCAAATAAGCATGGGAGTGGGGTGAGATCTAGGACACTGGCAGTGGACTTCAGGGGGCAGACTTTATGGGCATGGGAAATATTCTCAAGGATCACTTGAAGGGATTACCTCAACGACAAGTGTGGAAAGGAGATAGGAGGTCATAAATGGGGACTTCATGAGGCAGTCAGGATCTGCGCTAAGTTGAAGCGTAAGGGAGCAAGGTCACGTAAACCATGCTGGTGGTCCAGTGAGGTACAGGTAGCAGTCAGAGAAAAGAAGGCGGCCTACAAAAATATAAAACAACAAGAGGGATAGGGATAAGGAAATGTACCAGCTTGCATCTAGAAAAGTCACCAGTATGGTGAGGGAGCAAAGTCCAGTAAAGAGCAGCGGCTGGCACAGGGATACATGGAGGGAAAAGGGTTCTTCCGTACATTGGGGAGTGGAGAAAAACTAAGGGCCATCTCAGCAGATTGAGATCAGAAGGAGGGTGGGTGGAAGAGGCGAGGGACCAGGCAGAGGTATTTAACGAGTACTTTGCCTCTGTGTTCGCTAGGAGGGATGGGACATCTACAAAGCAAGGCATGAAGGGATAGAAGCGGCAGGGAGTGGGATCAGGGGAGCAACAGAAATGGAGCAAGAGGGAGGGAAAGGTACCCCAGGGTGTCACATCTGGATAAGAATAAAAGACCAGTAAGGGGAGGGACGGATGATGCTATCTCCACCAAAAGGGTGTGGTTAGCCCTCAAGGCCCTAAAGAAAACAAATCTCCAGGGCCGGATGGCATTCATCCCAGAGTACTATGGGAATTGGTGGACATACTGGCTGCACCCCTGGCAGAGCTTTTCAGCAGGTCACTTGAGACAGGGAGGGTACCTAGTGATTGGCGGAGGCACATGTGGTACCAATCCATAAAGGGGGGTCAAGGAAGTACCAGGTAACTATAGACCCATCAGTTTGACCTCAGTGGTGGGAAAATTAATAGAGAGTATACTAAAGGAACGATTGGGGTGTACTTGGAGGAGGTGGGAGGTCTGGATAGTCGGCAACATGGGTTTGTGCCAGGTAGATCATGTCAAACCAACCTTGTGGAGTTCTATGAATGGGTAACATCAGAACTGGACAGGGTAAGCCTGTGGATGTATTATTCTTGGACTTCAGCAAGGCGTTTGACTCTGTCCCCACAATGGTCTGGTGGAGAAACTGATGGGGTTAGGAGTAGGCCCTTTGATGGTCAGATGGATTGAAAACTGGCTAGCTGGACGCACTCAGAGAGTAGTGGTCTGTGGGGAGCTCTCAAACCCTAGAGAGGTTGGTGGTGGGTACCACAGGGCTTGGTCCTGGTCCGATCCTGTTTAATGCATACATAACGGACATCAGGGAGGATATAGGGTGTGAAATGAGTCTCTTCGTGGATGACTCCAGGATGGGAGCAGTAGTTGAGGGAGAAGAGGAGGGTGGCCCTGCAAGGACCTGGACACCCTGGAAAGCTGGGCTCACATGGAAATTAAATTTCAATATCACCAAGTGCAAGGTGTTGCATCTTGGTCGGGAAACCCTAAACACAGGTACACCCTGGAGGGGAGGCGCTGGAGGCCTTGATAGGGGAAAAAGACCTAGGGGTCATGGTGGATACATGTATGATTAACTCTGAGCAGTGCAGGAGTGCAGCTAGCAAGGCAAACAGGATGTTGGGATGCATTGTAAGGGGATCACCTCTAGGAGCAAGGAAGTGATTCTGCCTCTGTACAATGGACTGGTTAGACCACACCTTGAGTACTGTGTACAGTACTGGAGACCACATTTGAAGAGGGACATACAGCTCCTGGAGAGGGTACAGAGGAGGGCAACAAAGATGATCACGAGGGCTAGGGGATTTGACTTATGAGGACAGACTTGAGGAGCTCTGCCTGTTTTCATTGGAGGAGAGGAGAGACAAGGGGACATGATTGAGGTCTTCAAGTACCTCAAGGGAATAAATAGGGTAAACATGGAGGGATCTTTAGGCTAAAGCAGGGAGGTATCACCAGAGGGCATGGTTTGAAGTTGGAAGGTGGAAGGGTGAGGGGAAAGAGGAGGAGGTTTTTCACCGAGAGGGTGGTGGACCCTTGGAATGCACTGCCTGGTGAGCTGGTTCAGAGATCCACAGTGGAGGGCTTCAAGAGGGTGGGACAGACACAGAAAGTGGATGTATCAGATGATGGCCTGTCCGAGGGGTGGGGATGGATGATAGGGGTTTCTAGAGAACAAGGGATGGAGGTCTCGCACCCAATTAATCTATCTAGGTTCGAGCAGACTCGATCGACCGGTAAGGCCTAATCTGCTGGCAAATAGTATGTTAGAAAACCTTTAGTAATATAACCAAATGTTTTAAACAAACAAATTATACACTGCTGCACCACAACAATCGGCAAAAAATTTCAAGAATTACTGAAAATATTACTGTGTGTACATTAACACAGTTATAGAAGAAAAATATAACCAAAAAAAAAGACTGCCTTTTCTCCCAGTTAATGTACCTACACCACAAATATGCCCTTCCCCCAAAAACACTTCACAGTACACAGACTGACTGTTCTAAATTAACATTCAAAATCCACACACAACAATAAACATTCGATGATATGAGCACAGAAGGGTTCTTACAATCGATGTACTAAATTTGAGCAAAACAAAAGTAAGTCAAAAGGCATTTTAAACAGCTTTTAGAGGTTTTGAATTGCAGAGCTCTGAGAGCAAACTGTCTCCAGCTACCACCACCGCATTAATTACCTAGGCCAGAACTGAGGCTGTAAAGAACAATCTAGAGCCCATGTGACCAGCAATTCCATGAATCACAGCAGAATTTTATTTGGAGCTCAATTATAAAGAAAGTGAGGCAAACTACATTGATTTCAATGTACTTTGCCTTAAAATTGGTGGAGAAGTTGTTTGGGGAAGGCGGAATAGCATAAGTCATTGGTTTCAATGGACTTTGCATTCCTCGATATGAAGCGAAGTACTCCACTTCACATTATGGAGTACTCACAGATTCAGCTTTACTCTGTGAATCACTTCACTGAGTGAATTGGGGCCACTTCACCCACCATTATTTACAGTACTTTAACTCACATGTTGTACAGGAAGGAATGCAAATGCATATGGCTGTATTTCCTGATGAGCTGAGCCTGCATCATAAAACCTCCAATTTAAAAACTCTTATTAATGAGTACATTAGTGGGTGGTGGAGCCTGGAGAGATACTACAAAACAGGCTTACACTACATCCAAGTAACTAGCAAAAAGATTATGTTTAGATTTGTGACATGATTGTGAATCATGATTTGTGACTGCATTTGTGACCATGATGATGAAGAATGTGATTTGTATCACAAGTGACTCATGATGATGGTCCTAACTTAAAATGCACATGAATGAATACAATGTTCATGCAGAATTGTGCACCTCACCAGTCCAGTACTCTGAAGGAAGCCAAAGAAACAACTGTGACTTAAGTTAGAGATGGAGATTGGGCCCTAAAGAGATGCAAATGCACAGACAGATTAAGATTGTACTGCACACTGAAAAGATGCAGACGCAAAGGGTGCAACACCTAATCAGTACTCACCATTAGAATTTCAAACTGGAAAGAATACCTTTGCCGATTGGGGTGGGCCACTGGGGGACAGTGTACTGCACTGCTGCAGTAACAGTCACTAGTACTAGTACCAGTAAAAGATACCACAAAGAAATACAAAAATCCCACAGCTGCAGTGGATAGCAGGTTCACATTGCTGAAATTACTATGTGGCACAATCAAAGGTGCCTGATTTGATGACATGCGCTACACACATACACACATACTAAGTAATGGGTATGAAAATTTCAGTAATATAACCACATATTTTAAACAAATTAAAATTATGCACTGCTGCACCACAATCATCAAAAATGGCAAGAATTATTGAAAATATTACTGTGTGTACATTAACACAGTTATACAAGAAAAATACCACCAACACAGAAAGTACTACCTTTTATCCAAGTTAATCTACCTACACCACAGATACGCCCTCCCCCAAAGTACACTTCCACTGTCTCTCAGTACACAGACTGAATGTCGTACATTAACATTGAAAATCCACACACAAACAATAAATGTTCAATTATATGAGCACAGGAGGATTTCCTACAATCGATGAACTAAAGTTTTACAACAAAATTAATCAAAAAGGCTTTTTAATAGTTTTTAGAAGGTTTGAATCACAGAGTCTCAGAGCAGACTGTCTCCTACAGCTTCCTACACACACTACCCTGAACTGAGGCTGTGCAGAACGATCTAGAGCCCATGTGACCTGAAATCTCATGAATTACTGCAAAATTGCCTTTGGAGCTTAAAAACAAGGTGAAGTGAGGTGAAGTGCATTGCTTTCAATGTACTTCACCCTAAGAACTGGTGGAGTAGTGGTTTGGGAAAGTAGAGTAATGTGAAGTCATTGACTACAATGGACTTGCATTACCCATTATAAAGCTAAGTACCTTACAAGATAGCAGAACACTCGTGAATTGCCGCTCGTGGATTCACTTGTGGAGTGAATTGGGGCCACTTTGCCCATCTTTAATCTTGCTCAGTAATTTCCTTAAATGTGAATAGTTGTCTTTTATCCTATAAGAAAAATGTATATCCAGCATGCTTTTTGACATATTAGGGTACATTTTGTCAAAAGTGCTACCTGCTTCTAAAAATAATAATTGAATGTGTTTACCTGGTCAACAGAATTGCAAAGAAGTAAATGATTACAGTTTAAAGCTTTAGGTAGTGGTAACCTGTTAAATTTACTCTGTATAGATCTGATTCCAGATCAAATCTCTTTACTATAGTTAGATGCATTTAAAAATTGCTGATTATAAAATCTGCTCTTAGTCTCTTTAACTTCTTGAGTATATTTGTTTCTAATAGTCCTATAATTCTCTGGATCAATATGTTCTTTCGATGCCTTTGCTTTTTCCATAGGTAATCTTTAATATGTAGCATTCTTTTAAATGACCATTAAACCAGGGTATAGGGATTGATTTTACCTCTTTTTAAAGAGAGGGCATGCCTATCCACTATATTGAAAAAGGATAATTTAAAACATTCCCATGCAGTGTCAATGTCAGGACAATAAAAATTAAAGACCAATTTTCATAACTAAATCTGAAAGAAAAGCATGTTCACAGAATTTAGAAAAATTCCATGAAATTATAATTCTAGCTGGGTTTAAAAGTTTTGATTGTTGTCTCACACAGGCAACATAATAATGATCATTTATATCGGAGTCAAGACTGCAAAGAGATATTTGAGAGGGGTCATAGTCAAAATTATGTCCAATAAAGTTCTTCTGTCATCACTGTATTTACTAGTGCGAGTTGACTTATCAAGAATTTGAGTAAGTTCAAAGATGTTAACTGGTTGATTAAGGTTTGCTGTCACCTTCCCTTGAATCTGCTGTTCCTTCCAGCAAAGGGATGCTCTTACTGACTTTCTGTAAATGACATCTTTCACTTAGGAAGGGAGCTTCAAACTCAGGGTTTGTCTGATTAACAGCAAACTAACCTGTGGAGGAAGATGATGTTACAGTTTTATTTTCCAGTACTGTGTTCCCCATGCGATATGCCTTGTTAGGGACCACATAAGGCTGATATCCATTACAACCCCAATTAAGACATTTTGAACTTATGTTAACAACATTCTAAGGAATTGTACTGTAAAGTCAGGTGGCTTGATTTTCAAAAGATCAGGAATGATATTCAGCGCTTGAGCTGACATGGTGTGATGCAAAGGCACATTGCACCACACTGTGCACTATTCTTGATTTTCCAATGTGGCCAGTGCTTCGAGGATCTGCCTGCACCAGTCAGGCTTGTGCCATCCTTGCAATGGACTCCACTGCTGTGCCAAGGCAGAAGGGAGCTTGTACCACATCTTGGTTGCACTATCCCCAATTACAAGATTTTCAAATCCCTACTTTGGCCACAAGCTTTGCTCTCTCTTAAACCAGCCAGCTAACACCCCTTGGCCAGCACCTTCCTGAGCCTCTGGCCCACAGACACACCAGAGATGACAAGAAGGGGTGTAGTGTATGTGTGCTCAGAAGAGGACAACAGCACCATGGTTGCATGGCTACAGACAGTGGGGAGGGATCTGACACCACAGCACCACGTGGCATCAGTGGTGAGTATCCTCTCAGGGACTCTGAAGTCGATGCACTGGGACTGGGTGAGTGAATCACCTTGGGACATGCACTAGCTGGTGGGAGTGGGAACCTTGCCAGTGTTGTCCATACACTGTGTGGGTCTCCTGCCATCCGGTGTAGGGGGCTGTCCAGCTACCCTTTAGTGTTGTCCTAGTGGCACTGCTACTGTGTCACCCACATGTGGGTCATGATATGCTGCCGATCATATAGTTATGTACAATACTGCAGTGAACCCAAAAGTGAGGTGAGTGGTGGTGGGTATACCCATGATACCTCCAGGACTGTATGTATATGGTATGACATACTGAGGCCGGGAAGGTAGACATTCTGATTGGTCCATAGGTATATCAGACAGCTCCATAATGGAACTCTTTGAATGTGCTTCAGCCATTGTAGTCCACTTACCAGTGTCCCTTGTCCCTGGGGTCTGTTTTGATTGGTCATTGCTTAAAAGCCTGGTTTCTCCCTTAAATCCTTGTTGAAAAGTCAATTTTAAACTGTTTATTGTGGGAAATATTGTTCAAATGTGTGCCACTACCACAGCTTGTTATTAGAAGTGTTAAGATTTGGGATTTTAGGAAGTGATCTGTGTTTACATCCCTTCTCTGCCCTTTTGCACTGGCCCCAGACATTTGGGCACCCAAGTAATCCACATTTCTTTGTGCTGCAAATTTGGACCCTGATGCTCTGTCTGCACTATTGTCCATGGCCTGATATTAATCCACGCTCTCCTTCTCTTCCCAGCCGAGGAACACTTTTCCAGGCTCCCTGCACCAAAGCCTCGGAAACCCTGCTACCAGGTGGCGGCACTACCTCAGCCGCCTTGAGACTGCAACTTCAAACTCTTGGCCTACTAAAATTTACAGCAAATGCCTCAACCAATCGGATTACTGCGCCTTCTTGGGCTCCTGTTCTGATTGGTCATTACACAGCCAATCTCTCTAAATCCTTGTTGAAAATATGATTTTAAACTGTTTATTGTTGGAAATATTGTTCAAATGTGTGCCACTACCACAGCTTGTTATTAGAGCGTTAAGATTTGGGATTTTACAAAAGTAATCTGTGTTTACAGCCCTTCTCTGCCCTTTTGCACTGGCCTCAGACATTTGGGTGCCAAGTAATCCACATTTCTTTATGCTGCAAAGTCGCCACCCTGCTGCTCTGCCTGCACTATTGTCCAAGGCCTGATATTAATCCAAGCTATGCTTCTCTTCCCCAGCCAAGGAACACTTCTCCAGGCTCTGTGCACTTAAAGCTGTGGAAACCTGGCTACGGGTGGCGGTGCTACCTCAGCCACCGACTGAGACTGCAGCTTTGGACTCTTGACCTATAAAGGTATAGCGCGTGATGCAACTTTTTGCCCACCCCTCACTCTCCTCCTCTTTCTATTAAATACAGCAGCTCCCACACACCTCTATCCCACACCCCGTATCGCTCTCCTCAATGAGATTCAGTACCTTGACCGCCTCGTCCTAGTAATTTGCTGTGATTCATACTCGCAAGGCTGTGTTTTGTCTAAGTAAGCTATTTTTCTTGGCCTTACCTCCAATAGCAAGGTATATTTAAAAAAAAAAAAAACCTGCTTTGGTCTTATACATCGTTTCACTAAAACCCAGTTGCTTGCAGACAACCGCTATGCTGTAATAATATAGCAGTTTGTTTTTGGCTTCTGGGGGTCCACGAGTGGCTTTCAGTTTAACTCAATGTTTCACCATGAGCGGACTTATATGACTCCTTATTGTCTCTTCTAACTGTGTTTCCAACTGGCTTGTATCAGCCAACTGAGTTGCCCCACGCACAGATTACTACCCCTTGTGTTGTACTTCATCTAGTAATTTATCCTCAATTGCCTTTGTGAGTTCATACATCTTCTTCTGCAGTCTTATACTTGGCTTACTCACTTTGTGGTGCATGCACTGAACCACCATCACTTGGCCCTCCTTCTGCTATGCAGACTACTGACCCTCCCTGCATTTTGCAGCTAAAGTATTAGTCTTCGTGACCGTAGGCCACTATAACCATGGTGGCAATGCCCCACATTCCAGAAGCAACAAACCTGGTAGACATGCAAGAACTAGGAACTTCAAGCTCACAATTGGTGCACTCAGAAAAATTCTACTTATTCTTTTGTTGTGCTCAGGTAACATAGAACTTAACCCTGGCCCTCCTGAAGCTATTGCATCACCAGCTGACCTAGCAAGACTTAAAGGCATGAGTTTCCTGCATATTACTGCATGCAGTCTGTTAAAAAGTTCACCTTGATCCAAGCGTGGGTGAATCACACCTCTCCAGATGTACTAGTGATCTCCAAATCCTGGCTCAGACCAGGGAAGTAAACATCACCAACTATGCTCTGTTCAGAGATGACAGGCAAACCAGAGGAGGAGGGTAGCTATCTGTGTCAAGGACAAATATGTGGCCTCCTGTATTGTCTCAAATCATCTGTCGCTAACGAATCTGAATGCCTGATACTCAAGGTGGAGACTATACAGACTAGCGTGCTTTGTGTAATAGGATGCTATAGGCCACAGTCTGCAGGTTCACAGCTTCTGTCTTACCTAAGTTACAGGCTGGGACAAGGCTTGCCAGAGACTATCATCCTAGGGGACTTTAACTTTGATTGGCTTTCCAATACATCAGGCTCCACTTGCATCCCTCTGTGATGCCCATGGGCTGACTCAACTTATTGATTGACCCAACGGCACCCTAATATAAAGAACCCCAGCAACAGTACTGTATTGGATGTGATCATGGTGAGCAAACCCATATTTTTCCCCATGCTGGTACATTTTCTCAGAGGACAGTGACCATTGCTTTATTGCTGGAGTAAGATCAGTCAATAAATCATCAACTACAACAAAGTTCTCTATGAAGCGGTGTAGATGGAACTTTGATGTATTCGCTTATCTTAACGAGCTTAAACACTCCTGCATTGGCAGGATTTTTACCTACCAAAATGGTTAATTCTGCTTACACTACCTTCTATGACATCCTGTTGGGGGCCCTCAATAAGCATGCATCCTTGACCAAAGTCCACATTAGGAATAAAACTGTAAATGGTTCTCCCTTGAAATCAAGACTATGCTTCTTGAAAGGAAAAGCTTTGGAAAACACACAGATTCATCATTCCTAATGATTGGAGTCAATTCAGAAGGATGCAAAACTTATGCTACGAAAATGATCAGAGAGTCAAAGGCTAATTTTCTTCTGCTCTGAACTCGACTCTGCTGCCAAGAGCCCAACTAAATTCTGGAATACTGTAAAGAACCTGTTGGGCCACCTCAGGCAACGCCCTTCCAACCAAGATTATCCATGACAACTCAACTATCAGTGAGAGGATGTAAATCTGAGATTCTTTTAATAATCATTTTGTCATTGCAGGCTTGGCATTTGACAACTCCCCTGCGTGTGCTAAGCTCCCAGGTTGGCAATCATCATTCTGAATCCCTTGCCACTTCCTCGTTATTCACCTTTCAACCTGCCTCATTAAAAGAAGTTGAGGATCTCCTGTTACAACTGGACTCCAGAAAAGTGCTGGTGCTGACACCCCAGACCCACTCTTCTTAAAGATTGCCTATCATGTACTAGCCATGCCTATTACCCATCTATTTCATTTATCCTTGTCTCAGGGTATTCTGCCACCTGTATGGAAGACAACGCATGTCATCCCTATGTTTAAATCAATGGACCCCTGTGATCTCAACAACTATAGGACACTTTCCTCCTTATTGTTTTGTCCAAACTTTTGAAGAAAATTGTAAATGCACAGCTGAGATCTTACCTTGAAACTATGAACTGATTAAATCCTATGCAGTCTGGATTCAGAGCTAAACATAGCACTCTCACGGTCCTTGTTAAAGTAACCAATGATTGGTAGAGTGACCTTGATGACAGAAACTTTATATGTGCTGTTTTCTGGATCTAAGCAAGGCTTCCAACACTGTTGATCACAGTCTGCTCCTCTCCTCCATGCGAACTATAGGTATGGACTCCTCTTCACTGTGCTGGTCTTACCGACTATCTTTCAGGGTGCCTTCAGCAGGTCAAAGCCAAAGGAGACCTGTCTCCTCTTAAACCTCTCCCAGAGAGGGTGCCTCAGGGATCTATACTAGATCCCTCCTGTTCGCTATCTACATCAATAATATTGGCAGCTATATAATCAATGACAACATTCATCTGTTTGCAGATGATACAGTTCTCTATTTAAGTCGTCCAACACCGAGTTGCCTGCAATGACCTCTAATCTGAATTTAACCTTCTGCAGAGTCAACTACATCATAAAAACTCCTTCTCAATGCCAAAAAATAAAAGTGATGCTCTTTTCTCCATTTATCCATGCAGTAAACCCTGTGTTTGAGGTTCAGTTCCCCAGATTACCACAAATCTAGGAGAAAACTGAAATTTGTCACAAAATTCAAGTATCTGGGAGTATGTATAGACCACAGACATTCCTTTATGGAACACATTGAGGATTTGCTAAAAAACTTTGGTAGAGATTAGGACTTTTCTTTAGAATCAACCAATTTCTCACTAGAGATGCAAAGCTATAGTTGGTCCAATCGACTTTTCTCTTGCTGGTTGACTTTGTGGATTTCCTTTACAGCCAGTGTTCCAGCTCCTACTTGGCAAAATTGGACATGTTCTACCATAGAGCCTTGAGGTTCATAACAGGACTTCCTTTTGTCACACACACACTGTGCCCTGTATGCAGCTTTGGGGTCGACCTCACTCAAGTTAAGGCGAGACAGAAATGCTGCGCTCTGGACCTTAGAGCTATTTCTAAAAATCTGCTGTACTATATTTCCAGCTGTCTACCCCTAAGTGAAACAGGAACTATGTACTGAAAAGCTACTCATTTATCTCACTCAAAATACCCAAAGGCTAATAAATCTTGCTTTGGCAGAGCAGCCATAAACTTTGTGCTGCATTCCTTATGGAACAATCTGCAAAAACTCTCACATTGAACACTTCCATCTGCCTGACTGCCTTCAAGACACTATGTTCCCCACAATCAAAGAAGCATGCAACTGCTTCTCACATCCAGGATCTGCATCAGTGTCTGCCTTGGTACCCTTCCCGCACAGACTCATACATAAGGCATTGACACTTATGTGCTGCCTTCCTATATAAGGCACTGACACTTGTGTTCTGCCTTCCTCCCTCTCAAGCCCTGGATGTCCTACCTTCTTAGTTTGCATCCCTAACCCTCTGTATTACTGATTCTCCATCTCAGCTTCATTCCTAGTCTCCCATTGTCAGGTAGGAGCTCTTCCTACCTCTGGCTGAGACAACCTCCCTGCCCTTCCTTACTCTGCATCTCCAGTGTCTCTATAATATCTCATTCCTCCACCCCTGCACACCCTCCTCCCCTACCCTCCTTGTTTTTTTAACTTGACACTCTCTAAGTCATTCCCTTCCTCCCTCAAGCTACTGTCCTCTGTTGCCTTAGTGTTTTTAGTCCACTACATTAATTAACCCTACCTTCCTTTCCATGATTAGTTATTGTGTATATGTACATGCTGTTCACACCTTGTACTTTTGCCTGTACTACTTCAAGCTTATATGAACTTATGTTTTATTTTTATTGTATGCCTTGTATTATAATTGTAACCATGTATGTCTGTAAATACTAGTGTTTGCTTTGTATAAATATATGACTATGCTCCACCCAGGTCCATCTTGCAAATGAGCATTGCTCAATGATGATCGCCTGGATAAATAAAGATTTTGATTGATTGATTGTCTGTCATCTGCCCAAGGTACAGAGTGCTTACATTATCCACACATGCACCCCAGAACTAACAGCGGTGTCCACACAACTGGAATGGGACAGTTAAAAGCCTGAGGGAATGCCATCTGTGCATGACCCAGGGAATAGTGTGGAACAGATTCAGTACCACTGTTTTGGAACATATAACAAGGATGATGTCAACAGCTGTATAAGTATGTACAGTCGTAGCCATGATGTGGTCAGATATTTCCAGATATTTCACAAAATATCTAAGGAGATTCTCGCTCATGGCCCATAGTGGTGCTTCAGGCAGGCAGGACATTTCTACAGAGATATCACTATATGGATACAGGAGAATGTCATTTACTTCTGTCCCGTACAGTCAGTGTACACCAGCAGGTGATGACACTTGAATGGTTGGGTCCCACTGCATTGTTCCCATTGGGACTTATGTCATTGCCTAGTGTTTTTCAATTTATTGTTTGATTTTGCCTTGATAAAGAGCACTTCATTGTGATATTTCTTTGGCTTGTTTTCTTGCAGCAGGCTGTGCCTTAGTTTTACTCTTCTTTTGTTTGTTTTGTGACTTATGCGCACTGTGGCATTGGGCTGCTTTTCCTTGAGTACACTATCTGTCATTGTCAGGTGGTATATTCAGGGGCATCCTACTACTATGTCGGCTGCATGGTGGACATTATGGTGAGCACAGTACATTACTATTGCATTAACATTGTTCTGTTCTGACATTCCTTTTTATTTCAAGATAATATGCTTTATTAAAATATTTCGACATGTGAACATACCAAATATCCATAACAATGCAAGAAATGACAGGACTATATAATCAAAAGAGATGGCGCAACTGAAAAAGTTATAAACAAGGAACAAAACCATCTCAAAACAACCCCACCCCTCCCTCGAGCATGGCGGGTGACACAGCAAACCACCAGAGACTGAGTAAATTGCCCAGGGGTGTAAACAATCAAAAACATCTATCTGATATTTAAATATCTAGAGATTGCCAAGGTCCCATACTGTTCCAGTCTATTCAGATGGTGAGCTATATTCTTTTCAATCACTGTGGCCTGTAAGCTCCTGGTGCCATTCATGAAGTGTTGGTATAGTGTCATCCAGCCAATGATGAAGAATGACAAGCTTGGTGGTCATCGAGATTAGAGCCATGTGATCTTTCTGGGGCCAAACAGCTCCTGCTGGAAAATGCCCTACAGACATATCTGTGGAGTAAAAGGATTCTTGCCCCAACCACGGGTCAAGAAAGCCATAGATGGACACCAAGAAAGAGACAGTCTTAGGCCATTCCCAAAGATTATGTTTAAGGAAGCTGTCTCCTGTCCACATGCATGCACTCTGCTGATGGCCTACATCCCATCTTATGTAACTTCTGGGGGTACAATAAACATTGTGCAATATGCAAAATTGCATAAGGCAGTATTGTCTCTGTCCTGACATTCCTACAACTGACAAGTGACATGAGGAAGTCTACCTTTACAGAATGGTTCTTGATCCTTGCCCTCTGCCATTTCAGCATCATGTTCCTGCTGTAGATCATACAGGTTCATACCCCAGATATCTGGGATTGGATATTCTACACCAGGGATTGACGGATGCCTCCATCAATCTTCCCAATGTGCCATCTTTACTGGACAACAGCACTGGTGGAGCTCAACTGTTCCATATATATTTTTTCTCACTCAGTATTGCCAAAGAGCCACTGTCTTTGAAAAGAGTTTAAGTGCAGTGAGACTGGTGTCTAAACTATTGTATTTCTTTTCTTGTGGGTTCAGATGTTTGCATTGCTTTTTATACTACAGCCATCTCTTTTCTCAGTAACTGTCTCCTCTGTAAACAGAACGGTCTTCCAATCCCTCAACTGGGGTGCATTCTCATCAAACTGTGTAGTCTTGAGCACAATATAAGTCCACTGGCTAGCCAGTGTGATTGCAGGAGGACTTGGCATAGAAGAAGAAATAACTCAAAGCATTCCTCCACTGGCTGGCTGTCTGCATCTGTGGTCCTATGGGCTGGTATGACCAGCTTGAAGAGATGATGGGTAATGGCCGTAGGAACAGACTCTGCTACACAATCCCAAATAGAAGTATGACTTCTTGACTGCTGAAATTCCTGTTCTAATTCAGTGATCTTGCTTCCAGCTTGGACTCCTTTTAGCTGTCTGGAGTTCATAAATCAAGTCTCCATTTTCCTCTACAAACTATGTATTGGGTTCTTGCCATTGTTATAATTCACTGTTCATCTCCTTGGACAGCATATCCTTTAAATGTTAACTTTTCCTCAAGAACTTTTGTACTCAGGAAGCAAAGTCAATTACTTTTAGGGCAAACACCTAATTCTATTTATGTCATTATATCCTTGCAGCCTACATTTTCTTCAGCTGTTTAATGCATTCAGTTTGGGTCTCATGTTGTTCTAAATTAGCAGACTTATCTGGAGTGCCTGTTTTATCTAGCTTTTGGGCCAAATCTTTTATCCCCATCTATATTTCTCCAAGACTCTTGATGAGCTGCTATATTTTCTTGAGTGCCTTTTATACCTTCCTTGGAGGTCTTGAACTTCTTTCTCTTCTTTCTGTATTTCAGTATCTAGATGGGCACACTATTCCTTCAGATTGTTAAGCTCCTGTAAACATTATGTTTTCCTGTAGCTAGGCACTCATGGTGTTCCTGAACACTGCAAAATTATTTTGCCTTTAATTGGTTTCTATATATTTCTGCTCCTCTTAGCTATTTCAGACTCAGCCTGCTGACACAGTAGCATCTCATTGTTTTGCTCCTTTACTGACCTTTCAATTCATTCTACTGTGCCAGTTCCTCAAACATAAAGGCTAGACTCTTTTCTTAAATAACTGCTAATCTCTGAGTCAGTAAGAGAGTTACCTCTCTCTCTCCATACACTTCACACAGCTACTGGGTCAGATCTAAGATATTTTGGCCAGTTTCCTGCAAAACCTGTCCTGATTCTAGATGCTTGGTGTTAAGGTCAGTGACCACTGAATAAGCTGTTCCCTCTCGGTCTCCAGAAGTCTGAAACTGATTTTGAGAGCTGTCATTTCTTGTTTTCATTCACTCAGTAAACTGCATTTCTTGTTCTCATGTTCTAAAGATTTCAACAGCTCTGTGTTTGTATTAAAGTCTTTTTTTCATCATTCAGTTCTATCCTTCTAACCCCTTTAATGCCTTCTTCAGATGGGTCTTGATCTATGTATTCTTTTAAAGGATATCAGTAGCGTTTCAACATTGCCTGTGATCACTGGTCACACGTCCCATGATCCTGCATTTTACTTAGTTGCAAAGCCTACTTTGTCTGTAAATTGGTTACATGAACCCTTTTCTCTGTAAGGTTTTGTGTCAATAGATTTAGATGCACATATAATTTTTCTGTTTTAGTAGTCAGATGGCATGATTGTGTCTTCCGCTGCACATTTTTGAAATGGTAACTGCTTACAAATTTGCTAGGGAATGAGTTTTTTGATTCTGCTTTTGCAGACTTTCAATTTTCTAAATTATCTGTTAAGGTCTTGTCTAACTCATCCTGAGAATATCCTTCACAACTGTTTGTTCATTTCTCTTTCATAGCATCAACTGTTTCAATATTCTGATGTGTCTCATTTAAGATCTCTTCTTTTAGGGTTGACATTTCAGCCTTTTTAACAGTTATTTCTCAGCTCAAATGAAATGTGACTTAGAGAATGGAAAAAGTTAACATATCTCAAACTTCTTAACCTCTCCTTCTCCTTTGTAGTTGTCCCCAGTGACGGAAGGTTGACACAGTTCTCCCTTATATAAAGGGGCAACCCTTCCTTCCTGGCAATTTCCATCCTCTCTACCTCTTCCTTCTCTTGCAAAGCTGCTAGAGTTGCTGACTATCTCTACTCTTACAGATTCCTCTCCCATTCTAGCCAGGTATTTGGAAAAACCACTCCACTGTGTCCTGCAGGTCACATCTTCATCCTTACTGGGATGTATCGGGGCATATTACAATGACTATCTTCAGTGATCTGACCAAAGCCTTTGATTCAGTGTCCCACTCTCCTCCTGGACAAGCTGAGCTCTGTTGGCCTCTCAGATCCAGAGGTTGACTGGTTCCATTCCTACCTTATGTGATGTCAACAGTCAGTACAGGTTGGAGCACGCTGTCACCTCCCTTCCTTTTAATCTAGACTCACAAGGCTCCATCCTGGCACCTAACCTCTTCTCTGTTTTCCTGAATGACCTCCCTCTGCCTGTGCCAACTCACATATCCATATAGTTGCAATGATACAGTTATCTAAACATCCAGATCCTTTACTTTGGCTATGAAAGACTCACTCTTGCTTGACTTTCATAACATCCTGCACTGGTTGCAAACCAACCATTAGGCACACTGAAAAAAAAAAAAGTTTCCATGACCACTGGCACCAGCCTGAAACTGGACAGGCTCTCCCACTCCTCGTCTTCACCACCTTAGAAGACACCCTTCATGAAGTGGTTTCTTACTTCAAATACCTCTTCATATGGCTAGATAGTAAGCTTGACTTCTCTGCCTACATTGATACCATCCACTCCAGCTCTGCCTCAAACTTGATGCCTTGTACCGTAGCAAAGGCTGTCTGTCATTCAAGGTATAATGGGAACTGGTCTCAAAAATGGTTCTCCCAGGTTTTGACTATGTGAGTGTGGTCTATGGCACTGTCCCCCCCTTGCCAGACTGTACATCCTCTGCAATGCCTTTTGTTGCTTTGCCATTATGCCTTTTCTTACCCCAGCCATCTGACAAAGACCCACCTCATCAAAGTTTAGTTTAGTTTATTGGAGATTTGGAAATACCTTTGAGTCAGAGACTTCTTTACAAAGGTTCCACGTCACAAATTTTACATACAGAAAGACAGTTTACATAGCAGTACATCAGTACATAGTCAGGTAGTTACAGGAGCAATTGTGAGGCTAACAGTGAAAAACTAGGGAAAAGTTAGTGCAAACACACAATACAAATTGCACACATGTGCAGAGCTAGGCTAGGGGTGACACGTGGTTGTGGCAGGGAGTGTGGGACTTGGCCACAGCCTATGCAGGCCAGAATAGTGTAAGATATTTCAGTGGTAATCACAGTGGTTCGAGGACTGTAGGAGGTCTCTAAGAGCGGTTTTGTACGGTCCAAGTCTGTTCTCTTTTGCAAGAGGGTGGGCAGACTGTTCATCCAGGAAGGGTCTCTGTAGCTGAAGGACCTTGCTGAAGGAAAAGCTGCAGCCCCTGTGTCTGTGGTATCACTGGCATCTCACTGCATAGTCAACATTTGTCTGTTTAACTCTACTGTAGCATTTGAAACATTTATGTAAATTGCTACCAGACAACACACCTAATCTGTACTGATTTATTTGGTGTCTAGGCTTTATATGGTGTGGGAATGCTGTTCATTATTGTACTTTGTTGTTGACGGTGCTTTCTCCTCTCAACATCACCCAAATCCTACACTGAAAGCTTGTGAAATTCTGGCTCACTCTGCCTTTTCCTACTACCTTCTCATCTCTGGTACCTCCTTCCCTCCACTCTCTGTCTCCCCCTCCCATCTCCTTCATTCACCAGTTAAACTTTACCATGCACTATCCTGCCCCTGCTTGTCTTCTGCTTACCGGCCTCCTCTGTGAGAGGCCGCTATCTCCAACTGGCAGATTTACACCTGGGTTCTACTCCCTGCCTGAATTTCTCTCCGAACAACTACTGCACTGCCATTTTGTTTAAAAGACTGTTCATATATACTGAATAGCATTGTTACCCAAATAGAATATTGCTTTTTACATTTTCATTTGTTATTGCACTTTTTCCATGTTAACTATTGCACTTTGTACTTTACCTTGTACCGTATGTTTGTTGCTGTGTATGCTGCTTATGTACTCCTTTTCCCTGAGTCACACCGAAAAGAGCCTTGCCTTAGTGTGCCTTTCTCGGCTACCAATTTTCAACTAAACTTACAGAAAACATCTGCCATCTGCATTAACTCCAACAGTCATAGAATTCACTTAGCTCTTACAGAAGCCTGCATCATCATACATACATGGATTTAAAATCACAGTTCATCAAGCAACCTTTTTGAACACAACTCTGAATGTCAGTGCTCAGTACCAGTGTCCACTAAGTTATTGCTTGCTAAAATAAAGTACATCTCTGGCCCCTTTTAAGTTGGGCATCAGATTATAATGAAATGTGTTAGTTCAACAGATATGTACAGGTAATTGTTATCATTTGCAGAGGTACTGTACATGAAGTTCATAAAATTCTCTCTGCAAATTAATTTGTGAAGATATGCCACATCGTGAAGTTAGTTTATGGTGAAGAGATAGTTCACAAAGTGGGCCCACTTTGCAAAGCTGCAAATTGAGAACGTCACTACCAAAGGTCCCAACTGAAATTTTCAAGTGACTAGCCAGAAAGGGGCTAAAAGTAAACAACATACCATGTGATGGCAGAGACTGCAGGTCATTCAGTAGTTCACATGGTCTTCAATACAGAGCTGAGGTGAAGTACCAAGAATGACTAGCAGAGCAATGCCAGGAGAACCAAGGAGAGGAAATTCTCTGTCGCAGAGCTGGAGAACCTCATGAAGATGGTGATTGACAGGTAGGAACAGCTCTTTGAAAGAAGCCCAACTGTCTGGATGTAATGTAATGGTCACATGCACATATATTCCATGCACCAGTACCAAGGTGTGTTCGCCACTGCAGCTGACAATTGCTTCAGTGTGCCATCTACACCTCTGGTCCAGTAAATACATGTTACCTGCAGCACTGCAGAATGTGACTGTTCAGTGTTTGCAAAATGCATATCAGTATGTGATATGGTTGCCACCACACAATAGTGTGCTGCCATCGTGTAGCCTAGCGACCACACATATATGCATGGCACTGTCTTTGCACACAATGGAATGTGTCACCCATGTATGGCAAATGATAATGTCCTGGCATGTCCACATAACTATGCACTGTGTTAATCATTTGTGGTACCAGTGTGCATTATTGCTAGCTGTGCCATCAATGGTGTCATGTACATATGCCATATTGGATTCCATGTGATAATAGTGAAGGATAAACAGCTACTAACAAAAAGGAAATGCATTTTTGGGGGCTTCACCCTGCACCCCATTTGTAGGTGGCTTCGGCCCCAAATTCTTCTTTTTATAGATAACCAACTCCAGGTGGGTGCAATTTGAAGAGGGGGGAATCCTTAAGTCGCCAAATGGCACATGCTATTTTCCTTCGCTGTTTTGGTAGGTCACTGTTTATCCTTCGCTGTTTTCACTGGACACCCTATATTGCACTGTTTTGTGTTGACTTCATGGAATCCCTGCCTCAGATGCTTAGACCTTTGCTTGTTTCACATGTGCTTACACATATTACTGTCCTGCTCTGCTTGCTGACATGATAAAATACATGAACAGTATCCAACAGTGTTCTTTGGTGCACAGCATGTGTGTTTCATGACCTCTGTATGTCATACTATACTTACATGTGCACTGACATGGTGTCTGTTCTATTCATGGCACCAGTGGGTACATATATGACTGGTGCAGTTGTCCATGTTGACTGCATGCATACTGTACTAGGATTTGTAAATACTTCAGCTGAACTTCTGGTGAATTTTTAACTGTATCAGCAAGGAGATGATGCCTGATTTCTCTACTTGAAACCACTGATTACCTTCTGTGTGTGTTTTGGTGACAACTGCAGACACTCATAATCAGGGTTGGTAACATTCCTCAATGAGTACAATAGGAAGAAAGAGATCCTGTTATCACTATACTGGCCTTATGGATGAATGTGGACCAACGCTCAAAGGATGGGGATTAAACTTAAGTCACATTTGGTTTGTAGTAGTGGAGTGATCACTAAATTGTCTACTACCAGGGTGGCCCTCACTTGTGGGTTAGGTAAACAGGAGGGCGTTCTGGAGTGTATGGCACTGCCTTTGTCTGTGTTCTTACTCGGTGCATGGTGTCATGACTTAATACTAGCTGATGCTGTTACTCCACATACAGGTTTTCTAAGTGCATTGTTGCAGCTCTTATATAGAGGCCTGCCTGGAATCTGGCTCTGTTGCAGTCCCCCAGAAGGACCTACATGGCATTTATGTCAAGATATAGTATACTGAGTGACTAGCTTGTGTTAGCATTTGCCTGGTATCCACAACCCCCATATCTCCCTTTCTTCAAGAAGACTCATGCACTGAATCTTGGAAGAAATGGCCTCAGCCACGTATTTATTGATTTACTATACATCATCTTGAGCATGGGAACTGCTGGGAGGATGCACTCCTGATTCCTGGGAGGAGGTCATATGACCAAGGCACTGGTGGCCATCCCCATTGAGCACTGCCTGCTATCCTTGTGGTGTGTAACCCAATGAGCTGGACTACACCCCCACCTGGGTCATAATCTAGTGGTCCCTCAAGCTCATGCCAACCAGGGACAATGAGTCCTTTGGGAGAATTGGCCTAGTACCTCATGTTTTCCCAATACCTTGCATCTGTGCTCCACCCAAGCTGGAACTCAGCCATCACCTGAATCCTGTGGTGCTGTTTCTGCAGCTTTGACCCCGATTAGCCAAGCAATGCATGAAGTACCTGCCCATGGGAATGACTTTGCATGCAAAATTAGGTTCCCGCCAGCTGCTGTAGCTCCACAACATAACCTTCCTGACCGACTGCCTCCTTGGAGCAACCCCTTGAAAGACTCCAGTTTCTCAGCTGGCAACCTGCACTGCTGGTGCTCTGTGTCAACTTCTATGTTGAGAAATGTGATGACCGTGGATGGCTGCTCCACCTTCCCCAGAGTTAATGGAACCCCAAAGTCCCAGCACATGTGTACAATGGCCTCCAGGGTTGCCACACACACAACCAAGCACTGGTCGGGCCCACAAACAGAAAATCATCGAGGCAGTGAATGACTGCCTCATTCCCACTCTCTGCATAGTCACCCAGTGCAGGAAAGTACTGAATTGCTCAAAGACTGTGCAGGCCACTGTGCGCCCCATCAGCATGCAGTTGTCAATGTAATATTCCCTATACGCTCATGCCTTACAGGACTCTGTCTTTGGGATTCATCAGCAGCAGCTGACTCGATATCAGCCTTAGCCTGCAAGGCTCCCAGGCCTGCTACCTTAACCACCTCAATGGCTTCAACGAAGGAGGTGTACTGCACTGAGGTACAGGTTGAATAAATGTGTGCATTCACTGAATCCCCTCTGGGTAGGAAAGATGATTGATCCTAGCGGTATTCCCAGCGCCTTCTTAGGTACCAAGCCAATGAGTAACACCCTCAAATTGGGCATAGGAGGAGACTTAAATGGGCCACTGACCCACCCTAACTGCTTTTCTTTTTCCAGTTCTCCAGACCACAGCGGGTGATTACGCGGCAGACTGGAGATTTTCCACCTCATAACCCCATATGGGGCCAGAATAACACAATCAGAAGCCCACCGTGAAACTCTCCCTCAAGCAAATCAGTAGCTGGTCTGTCCAGGTACTGGTCCAAACAAGGTTGCCTCTCACCAGCACTGGGATGGAAGGCTTGTTCCTCTGTGGTTTGAGAATCTACCTCTTCCTGCCAGAAATCCTCCTTGGGAGGATCTTTGGCCTGAACACTGCATGAATGCTGCTGACGGCTGCATGCCATGTATGCATGAGGAAACCAGCAAGTCGCCTCTGGTGCAGTTCCCTTGATTGAATGCATAATACAACTGTCCGGGCACGCCTTCCACCTGCTGGGGAGAGGACACACATAGGGCCAAGCCACCATCCATATACAGCACCTACGCCTCCTTGCATGACATCCACCAACAGGGGCATGTCGAGATGACACCCCAAGAAGAATCTGCTTGCCACCGCCAAAGAAATTCTTCATCGTACTCTAACCACACCAATCACCCTTTTCCGCTGGTACATCATGTTAATATGATGCTGTAATTGAACAATTCTAACCCTTGGGACACATCCCTTGACAGAACACCATGGCGTATACAGGGAACACCGCTAATCCAATTGTCAAAGATCCAATGGATCTTGACCCTGTCTCCTTGTCCTTTTTACCGCCATGCTGCTCCACTTCCTGATTCAACAGAGAGAACATGTCTACATACTTCCGATTCTGAATCTGATGACAGACTTTGTCTGACAGGTGCATCCCTACTGTCATTTCCAGACCCACGTAGGAGCCTACTAATGGCCTGAGGTGTGAGCAGGGGGCTCCAGTGCCTCAGGCAGTGAGGTGTTCACCTTAGCCACTAGCACTGCAACTATGTCTCCCAGCTTCATCAGGCTGTCACACAGGTCCCCTGCCATGACTGTCTGGCTGGCTCTGACGTCATCTGAGGACCCTCTGGGGCCCCACCTTCCATGGGGGCTCAGCCACCTTGTTGATGGCCTCCATCTGGCCATTAGAGCTTTCCTTTGAATGGCGTCCAACACTTCCCTTACCATCTGGGCCCTTACCTGATGCTTCTCTGGTCTGTTCTTACCTGCAGCCCTAGAGATCTTTGCAGGAGGCATGTTATTCTGCTCCTGCACCATCTCCTTTTGCCATCCTCTTCTTAAGCTGAGTCTCCTGACACCGATGGACCATCCAACCTGTCCAAACATGCCTCAAGCCAGGCTGCACCTTTCTTCCTATATAGCTGCCACACTTGTTCCTCAATGGCCCTCTGCCTCTTGGCTGTAGGCATCTTCTGGCATGAAGCCGTAGTCCTGAAATGACAACTAAAGTCTCCCCAATCCCCACACTTCATTAGTAATCTCAATGATGGATTGCCATACTTTTTTTTCTGTGGGGAAGAGAGGGGAGTGTGGTCCACAGAGACAATGAGATATTAGGGACAGGATTCTAAGCAACCCAGGTCTAAGGAGCATACCAAGCTGAATCACATCCCCACACAGCTCCCTACTTAGACTATATGCTGACTAGGTGCACCTGGACCTGGGCAGAGTGTTCAAGTGCAGAATAGTACCCTGACCCAGGAACTTCTGATGGGCCTTTCTGGAGTTCACCATCAACTTTATTTTTTATTTTTATTTTTATATTTGGGGAAACCGGACTGAGCCCAACTAGATGGCCCAAGATAATTTGTTAACCCTCATGGATGGCGCCATGTAGCAAAACCACAGCTCTGCCCTTTATATAGAGAAGAATGGAGGGGCACCTATCCCCGAGCCCATCTGGTATGCTACATGGGGCTGGACCAGACCTGAGCTCCAGTACCAGAAAAAAAAAACACACTAGAAAATAAGGCTTCCCCGTATTCGATGGCTCACGAGATTCCTGTCCCAAGTGAGAGCATCGCCAACTGCACTGTCACTCCTCGATTCCCATCAGTCATCTGCCATCCCAAGATGGCTGAAGAACTTCTCAATCTCATGAGAATACCGATGCAGCCACTCCCATGAAACAGGAGGAAGTAATGCGGGGAAGCGCTGCATGGCAGAGCTGGGACTTCTCCACATGTTTGCCGAGACTGTGGCAGTTCTCTGCCAAAAGCAACCACCAGATGGAGGACCTTCAAGCAGCACAACAGGGGCTGCACTAAGAATCACCTGATAGGACTTGTAACTCCGCCATACTGATGGGAACTCATGGGGCTCCTTTATGGGTCTTGATACCAGATACTGCTCTGCCCCTTGATCCGCAACAATGAATGCCACCAGGCACAGAAACCCAAGGAGTGCTCCCTGGAGAGATCTCTGTTCTTCAAGCACCACCACCAGTAAGTGAGAGAGGAGGGAGAGCTGCCCAGCTGAGTCACAGGAAACCACAACTCAGCCACCTTAAAGTGGCTGCAATTAAACACAAAGGGGTGTTGGAAACATATTAAAACAAAGGAGGCACCCAAATTGGAAAGTCCTGACAAACATTTGAGGCCATAGTGCCCCATGGAAAGGAATGGGAGGGGTGAGCCTTCTAAGTAAGGGTTGGAGCTGAATCTAAAATGGATTCAAGGAGGACAAGCCCAGGGGCTGCCCTCTCCAATGGAACCTCTCTTCCCAAAGAGGCTGACTAGGCCTTACCTCTTGGTGCTGGAGATGTTTTCTTCTTGGAAGATGTTCCCAGATCCACTGGAAGGAGGAGAGAGAGAGAGAGAGAGAGATGCACCAAGAAAGCAGACTAAATATCTCTCTGTCTCCTCCCTCCTGCTAACCATCCCTCCCTAAGGGTGGCTGATTGGAGACCTCTTCCTGGGTGTTGGCAGGCCCAATGTTCCCCCAAGAGAGGCCCCTCAATCCTTACCAAGTCCAGGGGGGGCCCAGGCAAATGGCAAGCTGCTGCTACAGGCTGGCAGCCTCTCTAAACCCTCACAATAACTGCTAGAGCTGCTAGCTGTGACTGACTGCTGTTCTGACAGTTGGGAAGGACTTTCAATGACAACCAGCTATATGTCCTTCTATAAGCTTTTGTCCAATGGTATGCTTGTGTGTATTTGTCTGAGTTTGCCCTCATGCCCTTGCTCTCTATATGCACTGTATCTCTACAATAGTTACAACATGACTGATCATGGTGAGCACCCTCCCTTGGAACCATGCCAGCTGCAACTCCCTAACCACAATATATGTGGTTGTTGTTTTCCCAATATATATCATGTTTTACATCTTTATGGTGTAGCATGATACTGATGTATTTGTTGCAATGCAACCATGGTGTTCTGTTGCTCTGTTGGCACATGGCGTGGCATGTGTTCCATTATAACCCATATGCAAATTAGATCACAAATAATCCAGACCACTTTATTACAGCTGTGTGATGCATACTGTGAATACTCTTCACCATTGACATATACAGCATAATAACAAACTGTGCATATGTTGTATACAGTCCATTTATGTGTTCTCTGCACTGTGTCTGTTATGATAACATACTGTGCATGTGTTGGATGCAGTCCATTTATGTGTTCTCTGCACTATGTCTGTTATGATAACAAACTGTGCATTTGTTGAATGCAGTCAGTATGTGTTCTGTGCACTGTGTCTGTTGTTTAGCACAATGCAGTCACTGCATTGATGTACAAGCTACATGTTGGGGACCAGTCTCTCTGTGTGCTTATACACATGACCGATTCAGCATATTTGCCATCTGCTATTTCAATGGTGGTAAGGTCATTTGAGGTCCATTTCCTGGATGTATATTTCTTTGTGACTGCTTTGCATGCTAATGTGTTATTTTCATTTTCATAAGTGACTCTGAGAACACAGGAAGGCTAAGGTGGCTCTGATCCCCAAAGGGTGAGACCAGCTTTCTGGTGGCAGATTCTGCTGTTGTGGGCCACCAGGGCAGCAATAAATCTCAACAATGCCTTTATAAAAGAGCTGAAGACCATGTTGCTGGAAGGTGGCCAGAAACAGAAGCCCAACAGGAGGCAGAAGTGGAGGATGATGGACATTATAGTCAATAAAGACTTTTTATGAAGGTGATGTTTTGATACGTGTTTTCCTGGATGTAGTTCTGCCGTGGCTAGACAGGGGTGCCATGTGTGAGTGGGGATTTTTTTAAATTAGTCATGTCTCTTTAGAAAGTAAGGGTGCCCTGAGCATTTGAGGAAGGGTGTCCCAAACAAACAAAATCTACTACTACTACTTTTGTCCCCACCAAGGTTTTATTTACATCCCACAGCTCTGCTTTACAGCAACATTTTGCATACATGCTATTTGAATAAAACCTGTTTGTTTACATAGGATGGTGTTTATCTGATTAGTTGGTGCTTCTCCTTTTGTTTACGCTGTTTGCTATATCTCTTACTCTTCAGTTGTTGCCTCACCAACACTGAACCACCTGTGTTCCATACACCCTACTGTGCTCTTTGTTTCTACATCACTGGGGTAGGTAGGATATTGTTAGGCATCATCATGTGCTTTTCATCCTGGGAGCCATCTAGTCACTTTGCTTTTGTTCTTCATAGCATAGCTGCCTCACATGTGATAATATAAGGTGTATGGATCATACTGCTAATAGGAGACCAGATTTATCTCTGTTACTATCATATTAAGTTCTACAGCACTCTCAGCAGAGTGGTGTGATCTACCTTATGCTTACACAGCTGCATCAAGGTTACACTGTGACTAATTGACATTTTGCACTCTGTCTTGTGTGTCACATGAGCTGTCACCTACTTCCACATTGTCATGTGTCTTCATTTGTTAGGTAGCAGGACAGAAGAAACTCACTTGTGAATTCCACAGTTGTGTGTTTTGTCCTTTCCACTCACTCACTCGCTCATAATGGTCAATGCCATATCATGTGCTGGCCTACAGCACCTCTCATGTGCATATTTTGTTCTTTATAGTGGCCTTTTGGCATCATGGTGTAGTTGTGTTTGCAGTTTACTGTGCTGTTAGTGTTCAGAGTGTTGTTTATTTGTTTTGAGCTGCTGTGTATTTGTGCATTTTAGTTCTTGTACTATTTCATTGCACCATTTACTGTGTAAGTATGTGTAAACATAACTTTTATTAGAGCCTTCTGCAATCCCGATGCAAAACCAGGTTTACACACTTCTGAATATGGGGCCATATGTCATAAATTGTGACACATTTGCTGCAATTACTGTCACATTACTCTGACTGAGGTAAAATATAATTTGTGACAGTGGCATTTTGTTCTCTGCACACATACATGAGGACCATCTGAATCAATTTCAAAGTCTAAATGCTGACAATTTAAGGAGATAAGTCCACAAAAGACAGGCGTGGATTAACCATATCTCGTTCTTTTTATATTAAAACAAATGTTTTAAAATGTCTCAGCTTCCCATCTCCCATAATGAAGCAACATGTAACCCGTTAACTTACACTTAATAAAATATAAATAACTCTGATAAGTTTTAATGTTGTATTTTGCTGTAGATTGCAATTGCGTTTGAGTCGAGGAGACTGTAATATGGAAGCTGGTGGAAGGGCAAATTAGCAGTCCCACAACCACATACAAGAGGAATTCATGAAGGAGACTAACCAAGGGCATGAAAGCAAAACAAAACCATGGAACTCTATATGCTTGTCATCTGAGACTGACTTTTCCCCATGATATTTCAGATTGTGCACTCTAAGAAATGGAGTTTAATTTTTCTACACTGTAATTGTGTCAGTCACTGTTTAACACAGTGTGTGTCACCTTAACTCACAAATGTGTCATATTAATGAAATCAATTGCTTTGCTATCTGCATGCATTTTACTTAACTAAATACAGTGGCAGGGATATTCAGACTGTGCCAGGCAGTGGTCAAGCCTGGACACAGCGCAACTGTGATGCTGCTGGGGCCAGGGGTCCATGTGATATTCAATGGTGCCATGCCATGGCACAGCACCATTGAATATGGCACAGGCAGTGCACAAACTGCACATGGTACAGTGGCACTGTGCGGTGCAAGCCACTGATAGGGAGCATGGGGATGCACCAGTGCATGTGCAGTTGCGTTAGGTGCATCACCCATGATATTCGGCAGGGGGCATGCAAATGAGGCCATGAGTATATGCAAGCTGAAAATAAGGCCATTTGCATGTCATTATGGCTCCCATTTGCATGCCTTAGCAGGGCAGACTGGGTGACTTGTGCCTGGTACCCTGCAAAGCATGATATGTGCTGTGGGGATCCCAGGGCATCCCCACCCGTAGCCGTGATCACCGGTATAAGTATCTAAAGATAGCCCTGGTAGTCTAGTGGCCCTCCAGTCCCCAGTTCCCTGATGAGTAAGCAACATGACCAGCCCTGGTGGTTTAGTGGTTCCCCCTCAGCGAGTCCCGATTCCCTGATAAATGACAATGTGACCTCCTGGTGGTCTAGTGAGCCCGCCCATTGCCATGATCGTGGTAACATCCCGTATTGCAACACTGTGATGATCCAGTGGCACCTCCCACCCCAACCACCACAGAACCCTTGCCACCCGCTCACCCCGGTCATTGGTGGGTGGCTGCATCCACCCACACCACCTGTCTGCCCACTGAATGACAGGTACAGTGACGGATACAAGCCCATTGGTCCTCGATGTGGACCAATGGGCTTGAAGGTCATATCTGTACTAGACAGTCCCAGATCTGTGAATGACTCCATCTACAGTTTGGGGACTATCTAATACAGTAGCCCGCAAGCCCATTGGTCCACACTGGGGATCAATGGGCTTACAGACCATACTGTACCTGTCTTTGGTGGTTGGCCTGGTGGTGTGCGGTGATGCAGCCGCCCGCCAATGATGGGGGTGGGGGTGGGGTGGGCAAGGGGTTCTGTGTGGGTGGGTGGATGGCAGGTGCCACTGGATCACCAGTGCATTGTAATATGGGCTGTTACCGCACTTGCAGTAATGGGCGGAGGTTTCCACTTGACCACCAGGGAGGTCATATTGTCATTTATTGGGGAATTGGGGACTCGGTGGGGACCAATAGACCACCAGGGGCTGGTCATGTTGCATACTCATCAGGAAATCAGAAACGGGGGCTACTAGACTACCAGGGATATCTTTAGCAACATATTCAGGTGGATCGCAGCTATGGGTGGGGGGTCCACTAGATCACCAGGGATGTGAGTGCTTGCAGATGGTGTTCTGGGTGGGCAGGTGGCCACCCACAGCTGGGCTGCTGTGTTTTGCCCTGCAATACAGAAGCCACCCTGTGGGCGGCAAGGATTATTCCTACTCTGCAGGGGCTCACTTTGATCCCTCCCTATGCAGCGCAGTTCAGGGGTGTGCTGGCATATGTGCTGCACATCCAGGGCTAAATATTGGGATGTGCTACATATGCATGTGCACACCCCTGCATCTGCGCCCATATATTATCATTGCACCCTGGTGCATCTGGATTTGCACTGTGCCAGGCAACCTTCTCAATATCCCTCTGGACAATGTGGGTTGCATGTGTGCAACTCTGTTTCACCAGGCGCAACCCATTGAATATCTGGGCCAGTGTGTAGTTGTAGCAGTACAGTGATGGGGAACCATATATGTACCCATTATAAATCACTATGACTAGCCAGTGTGTGCAGAACCACTGTACCCTTAGTGTGCTGTCATTCATGAACTCTAAGAGGAGCACTCTGCAGCAATGCCTGGGGAGAGGATGGCAAAATAAAATGAAAAATATCATACTTATTATAAAGTACTTGAGTTAAATTGGAATAATTTATAATAAGATATTTGGTATCTGAGCAGTGTCTTAGTGCAAGAGACTTCTTGGGTGGTTTGGGCAGACAGAAATGTACAGCTCATGAGTCCTCCATCTAAAACCTTTTGCTAGTCTCTTATTGATCAACTGAATGGTATAGTGCTATCTGTTTAGTTAAGTAGCACATTAAAACAACTCTGTATTATAATAAAAGCTTAAAAACACTAAATTAACACTAAAATTGTTTGTCTAACTTTATTGTTTTCCAGTTATTTTTTCTTTAACTTTCACTGCTGTTGGTCTTGTAAATATTGTAGAAAATGCTGCACTTACTTCACTACATCTTTCAAAATATAGCTAACTGTCCCCTGCTAACCACACAATTGCTGTTTGTGACATCATTGTGTGTTGACACGCTGAGGACTCTGGCGTCATAAACAAAGGCACTGTGATGTTAACAGGGAGACCAATTATTTTCAAATGTTTTCTATACATACTTTTGTGATGGACTATCAAGATGGGTTATAAATCTTGGAAAGGAACACTGAAAATAAAAAAAACATTATTCTTTAGTAAATTGTAACAGCTGAAACATCTTATTTATGAAAGTACATCCTGAAGTGCAGAGTTGCTTTTTAAATTCCTGCAATCATCAGTGTTCATTTGAGGTTAGATTATCTGTAATTTTGCATAAAAGAAAAAACCTGTGTGTTAATTTGTCACATTTTACATTCTCGTGGATTTGTGAGCTGAAAATCTTGCATTTAAACTTGGATGTCGATAGGAACAGATTTACAACAGACCATGCTGCTCAGCCTCACAGAAGCAGTTCTACTGCCTGTAGATGACTCCTCTTCTTTTACTGCATGCTGGTCTTCTCACCATCCCCAGCCCCCACACATTCCTTCATTCTATCTGTTGCTGCCATGCAGATTTTTTCTTTACCTGATTGGCTGGCCCAGGCCAGAGTAGAATGATAAAAACTTAATTGTTCAAATGTCGTTAATCATGCCATTCCTGCACTCTCACTGTTCACCTTCCTCCAGCATTTTATAACTCACATCCTTATTGGCTGGTATACACTTTCTGTTCAGTAAGTGTGCCAGACCCTGTTTGTATAGGGGCATTTGTGTGCACAGTACAGAGGTTTGTTATATGTCCTTCCCAGGAGGAAATGACACTCTGTGGCATTGGAAAGAATAAAAAGCAGCAGCCATTATTTCAGCCAGCTCACAGTGTGCAAGACAAGTTTTGGTTAGAGCTACTATGGTAATTCATTAGTTTTCAATGATGTAGATATCCAGCAGAATATTCAGACTTGTGCCCAAGGAATGTGCAAGTATGGCACAGCACAATCCAGATGCGCCATGGAACGGCCGCCATATTCAGAAGATGCACCACCAAAATGTGTTGTTGCAGCCAGGCTGAATATGGCAAAGATGTGCCACAGCACAACCAGATGCACCAGTGCATCCATGAATGCATGGGAGCAGGCCAGAACACACAATCCAGTGAGCTGAGCAAGGGCAACAGGCCACAGGGACACACAGGCAAAGGAGGCACAGGGCATTGGGCCACAGTATCCCACCAGCAGGGCACAGCACAGTACAGTGAAGCACAGTTCCTAAGGTGACACAAGGCACCATGGGGTGGTCACACAGGACCCCAGCCCACTGACCATGACACAAGCACCAGGACAACACAACAGCACCAGTGGCATGCCAACAGCACACCCACATGAGATACCCATGAGGCAGTGCAGCAGGTGTAGTAGCCATGGTGCCAGGAGAACACACAAACACAGACAGCCGTGGTCCATGGGCAACAGAGGCACATGCCACCCAGGGCACATGTTCCACCACCCAGAACAGGGAGTAGCACAGCACCCTATTATGGGCCACACTGGAGCCGGATAGCACGGCAGGCAAACAGAAGGGCTGGCTGATAGGGGCACAAAGTGCTCATGCAGACACAGGCCACTGCAAGACACATGACACAGGGCCATGCACAGGACAGAGACACTGGGCACATGACCAGTGCACGATGTACAGTGGGCCTAAGGGAACAGCAGTTGAACACCAGAGACATGGCATGTTTTGTCCTGCATCTGATCCATGGCCAAGCACAGCACAACAGACACCTACAGCATGGCTCCACATGCCAGTTGCAAATGAAACACAGACACAGTGATGTAGCAATAAAAAGGCTTTAATACAAACAACAGAAGTGTGGGTATACATGGCAATTATACAAAACATACAACCAGGTACAGGAGGGTCATGGGATGTGGGCGATAGGGTCCGGGGCTGTACAATGGTTTGTGGGGATGGGCAGGGAAACAGGGAGGGCAGAACAAATAGGGCCTATGAACAGGGCACTGTGGCTAATGCCAGGTACATCCTGCCTCCACCAGCTGGTGGACTTCCTCCTTATAGCTGCTGTGTCTCACAGTAACTGCAACACCAGTCCCACCAGATGATGATGCTGCACCAGGATGCTCCCCAATGTGCGGACAAATAGGCCATTCCTCTTCCCCGCTGGAATCCTGCGACCACCTAGAGAGGAGACAGAACAGGCAATGAGTGACATGCCAAAAGGATCCCAGACCACCCACAGTTTGCACTGGACAGCAGGGGCACACACCAGTGTATGGATCACACAGGGACCATGCATGGAGGCCGCACAAGCCAACCACACAGCACACCACACTGGTGCAGACAGGCACACAGGCTGTGCAGTGGTCACATCAGTGCACAGGCAAGGCACATGATGTGGACCACGGACAACCATTTGTGCACACATATGGATGCCAGGTACACACACACACCCTGGGCAGCACAGTGGATACTGTCACAGTGCACACAAGTAGTGCAACACCGCATGCTCACAGACACCACAGCAACCACAGCAGTGTCCACACATGGCCATGGTGACCATGTGCAACCCTGTGGCCAACCAAGACCCACAGATCCACAGTACTGTCATGTGAACATGCTTAACTTGCCACCGCGATGTCCCAGCTGCTGCACCACCACTGGCACCTTGGGCTGCGGTTGTGGCTGCCCTGGTCCTCCTGAAATCCTCTGTCTCTGTGGAAGGCAATGAGAGAGGTGGACATGAGTGAACAGGAAGCACAGACAGCCCCCATCAATCCAGATGGCGCAGGGTGGGACAACACCCACCCTGTGGCCCTGGCACCTGCATGGCTGCAACACGCCAGCAGCACTGTGCGTGACAGTCAAGGGACATGCAGTGACTGCGTGGACTGCACAGCACCCCCAGCAGTGGCATCGCTGTGCAACCAAACACCTATGACAGTCATGCCCTGTACAGGCAGACACATGCACATACTAGCCTGGCTGTGGTAAAGCCCCACACTGAACATGGGCCTGCAAGCTCCTCAGTCTGTCAGTGTCCCTGTGTCGCAGGTCAATATATTTGTGCCTGCACTGTTCAGTGGTCTGCTGCACCCCTGTGCACTGCTCCAGGTTTATAGCCACACATTCCCATACTAGACTTTGTGTCTGCTGCAGGGGACCTGCCCAAACAGCTGGACTACGTAGGGCTGTACAAGTTCAATGGGTTGCACATCTCAACCTCACCCCAGTTTAATGCACAATGAGCAGCACTGTTGAGCACCATGGTACAGCTATCATAAGTGTGTGAGTGGCAGTCTGACTACAGCCCACATATGTTGGGGCATGTGGTCATTGTGCAAATGGGTACCGTTGTGCAGTGCCGTGCAGCACATGGATGCATGGCTGGAGTGTTCCATGGGGTCCATCGTGCAGCACTGTACATGCACACATCACCATGGCTTGGTGGGTGACTGTGTCATGTTCATGACCCTGAGGGCACAGGGTGTGACCCTGTGTGATGATGCAGGTACCTGACATGCAAGGCATGCGGCATTCCACATCATGGATATATGTGCAATAGGCGTGTGTGCCACGATGCACATGCACACGCCAATAAGCATCCAGCACCACATGTACACTGAGTGCACAATGCACAATGCAGATGGTCACAAGATAGGCATGTGCAATGGTGTGCTACATGCACACTGCAGGACCGCAACACCGCTGCATGCCCTGAACTTGTGCCGCATAATTGCTCTGGCACAGTATGTTTAAGCACTGCACAATAACGTGATGTTAAATTTCCATATGCAAATCACTTACTGAGCATATGTGGGCACAATGGAAAGCATTAGCATATCATTACCATTGCAATTTTTTCAAATTAAACATAGAAACATAGAAACATAGACTTTGACGGCAGATAAGGACCACTTGGCCCACCCAGTCTGCCCATTTCCCTACCTACTGGATAAGCTGCAGATTCTAGTTAACCAACAGCCTATTTCCTGCAACCCCCACTATAATTGCCTTATGTCTGTCCCATGCATGTTTGAATTCCTCCACTGTTTTAGACCCCACAACCTGTCCAGGAAGGTGGTTCCATGTGTCCACCACTCTCTCCATGAAAAGAATTTCCTCACATTACCCTGAGCCGTCCCCTCTAACTTTAAATTGTGCCCCTTGTTCTTACATCTCTTTTCTGAAAGATGCTACCCTCCTGGACTTTGTTGATTCCTTGAGGTACTTAAAAGTTTCTATCATGTCCCCCGTCCCTCCTTTCATCAAGGGTATACATATTAAGCTCTCTCAGTCTCTTTTCATATGGTTTCTGATGTAGACCCTGCACCATTTAGTTGCCCTCCTCTGGACTGCTTCCATCCTGTCTATGTCCTTGCGTAGAATGAGGTCTCAAAACTGCACACAGTACTCAGATGGGGTCTCACCAACTGTCTGTATAGAGGGATAACCACTTCCCTTTTCTACTTGTGATTCCCCTCCTATGCATCCCAGTATCCCCTGGCTTTCCCTACTGACGTCTCACATTGCATACCCACCTTTAGGTCATCTGATATGACTACCCCAGATCCCTTTTCATTATTGTTGTTGTTAGTACCTCCCTGCTATTGTGTACTCTTCTCCTGGATTTTATTTCACCAATATTTTTATTTGTTTTAGATTGTTAGATGGGTTCTTGGTTCCATCTTTCAGCTGAATTATGATAAGGTCTGACCACTGCATCAAAGTCCCCAGCTCATCAGTTAGGAAGACACATCACATTTTACCTTGCCATTCTGAGCTGTAGTTCCCCTGCTTTATCTGTATCTTATGAGCAATCCACTCTCTGGCTTCATTACTTATATCATGTGCCCTGACCAATTAAAGGTTCACAGGGGAGCACACCAATTAAGAAATTGCCACAGTTCTCATGTATGCAATCTAGTATAAATGGCTTGCAAACCCAAACCATCACATTTACAATACATCTTTATAAGATTTTATTGAGGTGCTTTTGTGTGTGGCCAAACACAAGTATACAATGAATGTACCGTCCCTAACTATGCTGATTTAAAGCCAGCAATTTATTCAAATAACACCAGTCTTTTACTTGTTTTAGATTGTCAGATGGGTTCTTGACTTATCTTTTAGCTGAATTATGATCAAGACTGTGACAAAGTGACCACCTCATTGATCAGGAAAAATGAATCACATTTTACTTTGTCATTCTGAGCTGTGGTCCCTGTTTTGTCTGTATCTTATGGGGAATCCACTCTCTGTCTTCATCAGTTATATCATCTGCCCTGGCCAATTAGAGGTTCTCAAAGGAGCTTACAATTAGGAAGGCCACATTTCTTCAGTATGCAATTTAGTATAAAGGGTTTAGCAAGCTCAAACCATCCCATTTACAATACATCTTCAAAGATTTTTAGGGGTGCATCTGGTGTGTGACCAGAAGAAAAGAATACAATTAAGGTACCAGTGCCCCTCACTACACACATACAGACTGTGCTGCTTAAAAGCCAGCTATTTATTCAAATAACATTAGTATTTTTACTTGTTTTAGATTCTTAGTAGGGTTCATAGTCTCATCTTTCAGATGAATTATGATCAAGCCTGACCACTGTGTCAAAATGACAACCTCATCGGTCAGGAAAATGCATAATTTTTACTCTGCCATTCTGAGCCCTGTTTCTCTCTGTAACTTAACGGGAAATGCGCCTCTGCTTTATTACTTATATCAAGTGCCTGGCCAATTAACAGTTCACAGGGGAGCTTCAACAACTAGGAGGAGGCCACAGGACTCCTATATGCTATTCAGTATAATAGGTTGGCAATCTCAACACATCACATTTACAAAACATCTTTATAAGATTTTTGGGGTGCTTTGGTGTGTGACCAAACAAAAGTATACACTTAATGTAACAGATCCCCTCCACTCTGCAGATTAAAAGCCAGCAATTTATTCAAATAACACCAGTATTTTTACTTGTTTTAGATTGTTAGATTGGTTCTTGACTTATCTTGTAGCTGAATTATGGTCAAGCCAGAACACAGTGGCAAAGTGACCACCTCACCGATCAGGAAAACTGAATCACATTTTACCTTGTCATTCTGAGCTGTGGTCCCCTGTTTTGTCTGTATCTTATGGGAATTTGCTTTCTGTCTTCATTAGTTATATCATCTGCCCTGGCAATTAGAGGCTTACAGGTAAGCTCACACTGTTCTCCAGTATGCAATTTAGTATAAAGACTTTGGCCAGCTCAATCCATCACATTTACAATACATCGTTTAAGATTTTGTAGGGGTGCACCTGGTGTGTGATGAAACAAAAGCATACAATTAAGGTACCAGTCACCACACACACACAAACACACACACACACACACACACACAATGTTGCTTAAAAAGCCTGCAATTTATTCAAATAACACCAGTATTTTTTCTTGTTTTAGACTGTTAGAGGGTTCATGATCTCATCTTTTAGATGAATTATGATCAAGCTTGACCACTGTGACAAAGTGACAACTTCGTCGGTCAGGAAAAATGCATCACTTTTACCCTGCCATTCTGAGCTTTGTTTCTCTTACTTTCTATGTATCTTACAGGAACACGCTCTCTTGCTTCATTACATATATCATATGCTCTGGTGAACTAGAGATTCAAAGGGAGCTCACCTATTGGAAGAGGACACAGTTCTGCTGTACACAATTCAGTATAAGGGGTTTGGCAATCTCAACCCATCAAATATACAATAATTCTTTATAAGATTTATTAGGGGCACCTGGTGTGTGACAAAACAAAGGCATACCATTAAGGTATCAGTGACCCCCACTCTACTGCTGAAAAGCCTCCAATTATTCCAATAACACCCATATTTTTATTTGTTTTAGATTGTTAGGGTGGTTCCTTTTGTCATTTTAAGCAGAATTATGATCAAGCCTGACCACTGTGACAAAGTGACCACCAATCGGTCAGGAAAACAAATTACATTTTACTTTGCCATTCTGAGCTGTGGTCTCCTGCTTTGTCTGTATCTTATGTGGAATCCGCTCCCTGTCTTCATTAGTTATATCACCTGCCCTAGCCAATTAGAGGTTCTCAGGAAGCTCACAATTAGGAGAATGCCACAGTTCTCCTGTTGCATTTCAGTATTAAGGACTTGGCATGCTCAACCTATTATATTTACAATACATTTTTATAAGATTTTTATGGGTGCTACAAGTGTGTGATCAAACGTAAGAATAGAATTATGTACCAGTGCTCCCCACCCCCACTCGGCTGCTTAAAAACCTGCAATTTACTCAAATAACACCAATATTTTTAATTGTTTTAGATTGTTCAATGGGTTCTTGGTCTCATCATTCAGCTAATTATCATCAAGACGCAAGACTGATGCAAAGTGACCGCCTCATCAGTCAAGATAAATGCATCACATTTTACACTGCTGCTTTGAGCTGTGGTTCCTCAGCTTTCTGTATCTTATGGGGAATCCACCTCTGGCTTCATTACATATATCATGTGCCCTGTCCAATTACAGGTTCACATGGGAGCTTATCAATTAGCAGAAGGCCACAGTTCTCCTGTATGCAATTCAGTATAAAGGCTTTGGCAAGCTCAACTCTTCACATTTACAATACAACATTATAATATTTTATGTGTGACCTGGTGCGTTAAGCATAATCATACATTTAAGGTACCAGTGAACCCTACCCCACTTTCTGCTACTTAAAAGCCTGCAATTAACTAAAATAACACCAGTATTTTTACTTGTATTAGATTGTTAGATGGGCTCTTGGTCTCATCGTTCAGCTTACTTTTGATCAAGTCTGACAAATGTGACAAAGTGACCACCTCACTGGTCAGAATAAATGTGTCACATTTTGCCTTGCTATTCTGAGCTGTGATTCCCCAGCTTTCTGTATCATATGGGGAATACACTCTGTGGTTCATTACTTATATCATGTGCCCTGGCTAATTAGAAGTTCACAGGGAGCTCACCAACTAGGAGGAGGCCACAGTACTCCTGTATGCTATTCAGTATAATAGGCTTGGCAATCTCAACACATTACATTTATAATTCATCTTTATAAGAATTTAAGAATTTTGGGGTGCTTTTGGTGTGTGTCCAAACAAAAGTATACAGTTAATGTACTGGTGCCCCCCACTCTGCAGATTAAAAGTCAGCAATTTATTAAAGTAACACCAGTATTTTTACTTGTTTTAGATAGTTAGATGAGTTATTGACTTATTTTTAGCTGAATTATGATCAAGCCAGAACACTGTGACAAAGTGACCACCTCATCGATCAGGAAAATGAATCACATTTTACCTCGTCATTCTGAGCTGTGGTCTCCTGCTTTGTCTGTATCTTATGGAAATCCGCTCTCTGTCTTCATTAGTTATATCATCTGCCCTGGCTAATTAGAGGTACTCAGGAGCTCACAATTAGGGAGCAGGTCACATTTATCCAGTATGCATCCTATCAGTGTCAGTATCCTAAATGGCCACATCATCACAGATCAAGTCACCATGGCAAATGCATTTAATGCAGCATTTACCAACCTTAGCCATGTTTTACCACCAACTTTCTTTAATCCCCATCTAGATACCATTAACTCAGTCAAAGTCAGAAATTTGGAGGAAATCGCCATTGTACTTCAAAGCTGTCTCCAAGGACATCACAAAAGTACCTCCTTAGAGTATTTGGAAAGTCTAGATCAAGCAGGGACTCCTCAACCTGAAACTCCTCACTCTTACCCTCGATGAAGTCCCGACCCCCCTCCCCAAAATCCTTAACAAATCTCTCATGCTCTCACAGTTCCCCAAAATGGAAATCAGCGATGGTAATACCTGTCCACAAAAGTGGCAATAAATCTGTTACAAGCAGCTATAGACCAAACTCCATTCTCCCCTCTCTCAAAAGCACTGGAGAGAATAGCTGCTGCCAACTGATAGAATACCTTACTAAGTATAACCTGCTATGTCAAGAACAACACAGATTTCGCAAGGGCCACAGCACAACCACGGTATTCCTAAAGCTTACCTCCCACATCCACAATGCCCTGACCAAGGGGATCTCATTGGCTCCACCTTCATTGACCTAACTAAGGAGTTTGACACCATCAGCCATTCACTACTGCTTCCATAACTATCTCTAATAGGTCTATCTCCAGACACAACTCTTTGGTTTCAACGCTACCTCAATAACCGAACAAAGCAGGTAAAATTGGCGAATCCTCTCAACACCTCTCTTGGTCCGATTAGAGTCCCACAAGGATCCATCCTGGATCCTATGCTTTTCAGCATTTTCCTAAGATCCTCCCTTGATCTTGCTCAGAAAAATTGTACTCTGTGCCGATGATGCTGTCATCATCACCTCCCACTCTGATCCCTCCTTTCTTCAGTTGCTGCTACAAGAAAGCTTCACTGATGTAAAGGCATGGTTTAAACCCACAGCTTATTCTTAACTACAGCAAAACCAAATCAATGCTGTTCCATGGTACCCCAGCAAACATAAAACAGAGACCTCTCTATCTCAAACAGGAAAGGGGCCACCCTTGAACACATACATCTATTTAAATATCTTGGGGTGATTCTTGACCCAACACTTGGATACTCTGAACATATCAACTATGTAGCAAAACTGTGAATACTTGCATAGTCCTGCTCTATAGACAAAGAACTGCTTCACAGTTGAAGCTCTAAGCACTAGCATTCACAGTTCAATAATCTCTATAATAGACTATGGGCTTGTGATCTACGGGTCTGCCACTGACAGCTCTGTGACGTGTGCCACAACACTAAACAAGGCATGTGGTCTCCAAACATCTGCAAACTGCCAAACACACACCTGTAGATCTACAAACACACAAACTGGCTCCAACTATCTGGCAAAATTAAATATCAAACCTGCATCCTAGCAAAAAGCAAACATTGAAATACTACTCCCAGATCACAGGCACTGCTGAGACCATATAGCGGCCCACAACAAACCAGGAATTCAAACAACCTCCTTCTCTGTTCCCTTTGCAGGACTACCCAAGGCCAATGATCCTTCTTTTTAAGAGCTTCTTCCTGGTTCAACACCCTGCTAGCAGAAGTTACCAGCAAAGCAACCCTGGGTGTATTAAAGCTCAACCTATATCAATACCTCATCTCCTGTGCCTACTGTGACTGCTACACCTGAATGGATATCCCCACCCCATACCCCACCCTTCCCTCCCTCCCTACTCCTTCCCTCCTCCTCTACCCCTCCACACACCTTCTCGCTGACCCTGACCCACCCCCACTCCTCTCTTTCTCCCTCTTTACACCAGCCTCTGGCCTCACCTCCTCTGTCAGATGGCTACCTATATGAATCTATATTGTTTAAATTGTTATAGAAGTAATTTGCACAATTGTGATGTTTTGGTAATTGACAAAGCCCTCTGGCTGCCACTTTTATTTCTTTTGCACAAACCACTGCCTGTCCTAATGTTTCAATAACCTGAAGTGCAACTTTGTAAACAGCCCTGGCTAAAGGTGTATCTGATTCCATAAATAAATAAATAAATAAATACATAAATTCAAATGCAATTTAGTATAAAGGGTTTGGCAAGCTCAAACCATCACATTTACAATACATCTTCATAAGATTTTTTAGAGGTGCACCTGGTGTGTGACAAAACAAAAGCATACAATTAAGGTACCAGTGCCTCCCACCACACAGACTCTGCTGCTTAAAAAGCCTGCAATTTATTCAAATAACACCAGTATTTGTTTTAGTTTTAGATTGTTAGACAGGTTCATAGTCCCATCTTTCAGATGAATTATGATCAAGCCTGACCACTGTGACAAAGTGACAACCTCACTGGTCAGAAAAAATGCATCACTTTTACCATGCCATTCTGAGCTGCAATTCCCTACTTTCTCTGTATGTTTTGGGAAATGCAATATCTGGCTTCATTACTTATATCATGTGCCCTGGTGAATTAGAGGTTCACAAGGGAGCTCACCTATCAGAAGAAAGACACAGTTCTTATGTATGCAATTCAGTATAAAGGGTTTGTAGCGTAACCCATCACATTTACAATACCTATTTATAAGATTTAATGGGGAAGCTGGTGAGTGATCAAAGAAAGGCATGCAAGTAAGGTACCAGTGACCCCTCAAACTCTACTGCTTAAAGCCTACAATGTATGCAAATAACAACTGTGTTTTTATTTATTTTAGATTGTTTGTGGGTTCCTGGTCACATATTTAAGAATTCATTTTTTTTTACTTTATTAAGCTTTATTGTTATCAACTTGTACAGTTACATTGTACACTACATAGTATGTAAAGACCACACATCTTAGAATTGGTTGCACAAGCAATACATATATCCCCTCCCTTATTAACCCTCCATCCCTAAGATACCTAGACTGACATAAAGCTAAAATCAGTAAATAAAGAGAATTGAGGGATTCTATCTCATGGGTATACAGTAAACTTATATGAGCTATCAAACGATCTTCATCCTTACCATTCAGACTCAAAGCCATGATGTATGTCCTTATATATTCACTTGACATTTATAGGAAATGTTTATACCATTAACAAAGTCTCCAATTTGCCCCACCTCTTGTCATATCTTTGAGAACGGTCCCTAAGAATGGCAATTGTTTTCTCAATCCTTAAGTTATACAAAATTTCTTTTAGCCATTCTGAGGTAAGAGATTTCTTCCTGCTCTAGCCAGTGACGTAGTACCAGTCTCTTTACCACTAAGGATACTAAGGAAATATGAAACCTTCTTTTCTGACAGGGGTCGATGAGAGCCCCTAAATACATATTTCAGGGAGAAAAGCTCCGTTAAACCTAATAGGGGACTAATTGTTGTCTTGATTCTCTCCCATAGTGAGACTACCATATTGCACTCCCATAGAATGTGAAACAACGACAGTACCTTCTGCAGATGAACACCTAGAGCATGTTGCGAAGGAAGTTTTCCCATTTAAGTAAATGCCTTGGGGTAAAATACATGTTTTGGAGAATATAGAATTGGGTAAAGTGTAACCTATCATTTGCAGAGTATTGGTGGAGATCTAACCAAATCGATCCTATTCTTTTGGTAGCCTGGGTAGTGCCGCACTCAGTACTAGGATTCCCCAGATATTGTGGGATACATAGGAAATATAAAATTCACTAAGCATGAAACCGAGTGGGGTGATCGGGCAAGGTATTGCATATGGGAGAAATCCCTTTGATTAGTATCCCATTTTCGTATGCTGAACCAGTCCAACAGCATATGGCGGATCTGGTACACCTTAAAGATTTGTGATCTTGGAAGTCCCAGCTCCTGGAGTAATTTGGGGCTTTCAAATATTCTTCCCTCTTATATAAGATCCAAAATACATTTCTATGATATTTCTGTAATACAAATAAATGCTCCCTGAAGTTTAAAGTTAGGGTTTCCACATATTAGTTGGGAAATGTCTTTATATTTTCGTATTTCATAGACTTACAAAACTGAGTATGTACTTTAATTGATATACTGATAACTGAGCATCTTAATTGTACAGGTAATCTATTTACTGATACAAAATACATAGCCTCTAAAGATATTCCCATTGCCTGATCAAATATCTTTCCACTTGTAACCAAATAGGCATAAACTGTGAGGGATTCACAGCCCCTGCTCTATGGTCCATCGGGCATATTTTGAGATATGACTGGCTAAATAATATAAACAAAAATTTGGCACCCTAAGTCCCCCAAAGATTTTGGAGCACCCAGTTTAATATAGGAATGATGAGGGCATTTCTTTGCCAAATGAAGTGGGATATTAATGCATGAAGTTTTTTAAACCACGCCATTGGGATAAACAAATTAAGCATATGAATGGGATAAAAGATGCGGGGAGAATATTCATTTTAACAACACTGATTCCAGCCTGCATTGACATCAGGAGCATTCCCCATCTATTTAAGTCCCTTGCAATAGTAACCATCAAATTCTCCAGGTTCAACCTTCTCCTCAGAGCTACACTCTGCACAAGAGTTATTCCCAAATATCTGAGTTTAGTTGACTCTCTCAGCCCTAAATGTATATAATCCATGGGACCTACACAATTATTTAATGGCAGTAGGGTAGTTTTATCCAGATTTAACTTATAATGCAAAACCAATCCAAACTGAGAAATGATTTGTAGTGCAACTGGTAGTGAGGTGGCTGGATGTGAAATGTGCAGTAAAGATCATCAGCATAAGCTGAAATTTTAACTTCCAAAGGGCCCAATATGATGCCAAGCACTTGTGAGGATGAATTCAGGAGTCTGATTAATGTCTCTAGGTAAATATTAAACAAAATGGGGGTAGTGGGCAACCCTGATGAGTCCGGAGTGAAGAGAAAAGCCGTTCGACAAAATGCCATTACAATAGACCTGTGCGCTCAGGCTGGTGTATAAAATCTTCACCCATTCAATAAACCTAACAGGAAACCAAATCTTTCCATTGTCAAAAAGAAAATCCCAATATACCCTATCGAAAGTTTCTCCGCATCCAGGAGACCAAGACCATTGGGTCCTGAGACTCCCTGGATAGCGAGAAATGTGTTCTAACTTCCTCAAATGGTCCAGACAGGATCTCCCTCATAAACCCTACCTGTTCAGGTCATATAAGTCCCTCCCAAACTTGCATTACTCTAGCAGCCAAAATTTTGCTAGGATTTTAATATCACAATTCATGAGAGATATGGGCCGATAATTGGTAACTTTATTTGGGGGTCAATTGGGTTTGGGTAAAACTACTATAAGGCCTGCAGAAGTGAGAAATCAGATATACCCTTTCACAAAGGAAGGAGAAGACCTGGGCAAGAATGGGGTTAAGTCAGTTGCCAGGGCTTTGTATAAATTAGTGAAATCCATCCGGTCCTGGAGATTTGTCCAATGTCAAAGCCTGAAATTTGGTCTGTGATATAGGCCGTGTTAAGAGAGTTTGTTGAGCTTGGGATAATTGTGGAGTGGAATCTCTCTAAATAATCCTGGACCTCCTTATTCAAAAGGACATTTGAGGGAGGAGAGTATAGTTGTGAATAAAACCTATCAAATTCTTGGGTAATCTCTTCTGGGAGGTTTAAGGGTACCATCAAATTGAGAGGAGATAGCTTTAACCCAATGGGAGGATTCTTGTTCTTTAAGTCGATAGCCAACAAATGCCCTGCCTTATCTCCTTGGTCTATATATCTCGGCAGCGTCTTGAGTAATACATATTCAGACTTTTCCCTTAGTAAGTCCGCGTATTGATACCTTAATTTGGTTAATTCGACTTGCTCTCATTCAGAGGATTCCAGGGTTGGGCTGTGTTCAAGTGCTTCCATCTGCACTAACAGGGCATGTAAGGAAGCCTCTCACTTTCTCTTGTGGGTCAGGCGATCTGAATACACTCCACGAAGGACACATTTTAATGCCCCCATATTTTATCCGCGTTAGCAATAGATCTTAAGTTCGATTGCCAAAACTTCAGATGACAGCTTGCAATTTCTCTATGACCCATGGGTCTTTAAGGAGTTGTGCATTTAATTTCCATATTTTATCCCGCTTAACATTCTGGTTTGGATTATAGGATCCATACGGCGAATGATCCGACAGTACTCTAGGAGCTATACCAACATCTGCAATGTGGGTTGGGCATCAACACTAACTAAAAATAGTCAATCCTGATAGGGATTTATGTACTGAGGAGTAAAAGGTATACTTTTGGGTAGTTGGATGGAAGGTTCTCCAAGGATCACAGAGACCTCCCATAGTTATGAATTCTTGGAGAGCTTGTTGTGTCGAGGATGGTCTAATGACGAATATTCGATTTGTCTAAATTAGAAGTTATAGTGACATTCCAATCCCTGAAAAAATTAGGGAAGGTGTATAAATCTGAATATCACTTTCACTAACTCTGTAAAAATTAGGGGATGGGATATTTGGCCCATACACACATCCCATAATTGTTCTATCTGATCCATCACCCCATGCAAAAATATATCGCCCTCGGATCCACAATAGCTGTATTTAGCTGAAAATTTAGTCCCTTAAAAGGAGAATAGCCACTCTTCACTGATTAGTGGAGTTTCCCCTGTATAACTTTGTCCCACCCATAAATATCTAAGAAAGAGATTCTCTGAAGTCAAGAGATGGGTCTCTTGGAAAAGGCTATCTGACATTGTAATGTCTGCAAGTGACTTAATACCTGGTGCCTTTTAATACTAGTACACAATCCCTTTATTTTCCATGAAACATATTTCATCCTGTATTTGCCTTTACAGCATATACCCAGGTCTTCCAGAACTAATGCAACCCATTTGACCCCTCGATTAGGTATCTTACCCTGACCTTGTGCCCCCAAAACAAAAACAAAGCCCAACACCATCTTATCCATAACCCTATCCCCACAATAACAAAAAATAAAGTTTGTTCTTTTACCATTCTGGTTTATTCACCAGAACATTATTCAAGTCCGGTTGTGATGTATCCTTCCCCAAAACAACTCCATAAATCCCCTCCACTTACATCAATTAAATAGATAACATTAAGGTAACTATTAACTCTCTACTTCCTTATACGATATTACTGGCTATTCTTGACCTAACAGTCCATAATCAGGCTAAACTACTTCAAAGCACCTAAATCCTTTTATTGTACCTTAGTACTCATTTAGTGATTAATTATACCTCATTCACCTATCTTAACAAATACCCCCATTAGTAAGATAAAAGTAAACAGAGTCAACTGAAAGAAGCAGCTTTTAGACTAGCTCTTGAGTTAGCTATCCCAGAGTCCATAAAAGATAATTAACTTGTAAAGACCAGGAGCTCAAACTTGTTATTCCCCAGTAAATCTGTCAGGCTTTAGTAACATTAGAGGTAAAAGTCAGGTTCTGGTAGACATGTTAAAATTGCTCCCTGTATACCACATTCCACTCTCTCTGAAGCTTGCCGATCCCGGAGAACTACCTAAAATAAATCTTAGCATGACAGCTTCCAAAATAATGGTAACAGAACACTAACTACAAACTCTTAGTGTCTATACACTGTTATGTCTTCTCTGATATGTTTTCTCTCAGATTGTTGATGTCTGTCCTCATCATAATACAGCCCAACAGTCATCTCAGTGTCCAAATGAACATTACTACTTCACGTTCTCATTTAAACAGATCTGGGTACAGCTTCTGCAACTTTTCAGTGGGTTGGACATGCGATTGAAATTATGCCATTCCACCATATGGTACACCTGCAGTATAGCGGGTATTTCATTTGAAGCAGATTTCAGCTGCAATAAACTTCATGACTATCGGGTGAAACTGTCTTCCTTTTATGCCTCACAGACTTTGGCAGATCCTGAGTCATCCATATTCTTTTGCCTTCCCAAAGTAGTTCACTGATATCTCAAATTTTACCAAGGATATGCTGTTTGTCCTAAAATTCAACAATCTAAAATTATGGGACATGGAGGGGCCCCTACTGGAGGACCAGTCTTGGGAGACTGATGGGTCTGCTCGATCACATACTCCAGGCCATTAAGAGAGGGGCCTGCCAGCTTACTGCATAACTTCTGCACCAATAGCACAGGCGACGTGTCTCTCACCTTCGGCAGCCCCAAAATTAAAAGATTATTTCTTCTTGATCTTCCTTCCAGGTCTCCTACTTTGTTTTCCATTGCCTTAATTCAATGCTGCAATTGAGACAGCTCAAGGTTCAACTCTCCCCCTCCAGTCATCAAGAAGGAAATCCTTGATTAGGTTATCTGCTGTCGCGCTGCATTCGTGAAGCCAGGAAGAGGTAATGCTCTGAATTGAGACCGTTAGTGACTCCAGGGATTGGGGATTAGCTTCAGCCGCTGCCCCTGCTGGAGTTACCTTTGAGCACTAGCTGTCTTATCCTGCATCGGTGTTGTTGGTGGCGTATGGTGGGGCAAGTTGTCTTGCATCTCCTCATCCATTTAGGGGTGATTCGCTGCTGTGGTGCTCCTTGTGGCTTCTTAAAATACGGTAGCCAGTTTAGATGCTCAAGTCTTTGGGTTTGATTTTAAATCTTATTTTACCCGACCGTGGAGGCGGAGCTAGGGAGTATCGACTGTTCAGGCACCATCGCGTGACCTCTCTTTAAGCTAAAATTATGATCAGGCCTGACCACTGCAACAAGTGACCACCTTGTTGGTCAGGAAAACACATCACGTTTTAACTTGTCATTCTGAGCTGTTGTTCCCCTACTTTCTTTCTTCTTATTGGGAATCACTCTTTGGCTTCTTTACATATATCATGTGCCATGCCAATTAGAGATTCATATGTGAGCTCACCAATTAGAAAAAGGCCACAGTTCTCCTGTAAGCAATACAGCATAAAGGGTTTTGCAAGCTCAACCCATCAAATTCATACTACATCTTTATAAGATTTTGTATGGCGCCCCTGGTGTCTGCGAAAACAAAAGCATACAATTAAGGTACCAGTGCTCCCACCCCACTCTGCTACTTAAAGCCTGCAATTTGTTCAAATAACTTCAATATTTTTAATTCTTTTGGATTGTTAGATGGGTTCTTTTCTCATCATTCAGCTAATTATGAGCAAGCCTGACCACTGCTACAAAGTGACCACCTCTTGGTCAAAATAAATGCATCATATTTTACCCTTCCATTCTGACCTGTGGTGTTCCTGCTTTCTCTGTATCTTATAGGGAATCCACCTCTGGCTTCATTACTTCTGTATATCATGTTCCTGGCCAATTAGAGGTATGATCAAGCATGACCACTGTAACAAAGTCACTACCTCATTGGTCAGGATAAATGCATCACATTTTCCAATGACAATCTGAGCTGTGGTTGCTTGCTGTCTTGCTCTGTCTCATGGAGAATACACTTTCTAGCTTTGTTACTTGTATCATGTGCCCTGACCAATTAGAGGTTCACAGAAGAGCTCACCAACTATGAGAAGGCCACAGTACGCCTGTATGCTATTAAGTATAAAGGTTTGGCAAATCTCAACCCATCACATTTACAATACATCTTTATAAGATTTATAGCAGTGCACCTGGTGTGTTATCAAACTAAAGTATATAATTAAGGTACCAATTCCCATCCCCCCTACTGCTTAAAAGCCTGCAATGCATTCAAATTACACCAGCATTTTTACTTGCTTTTGATTGTTAGATTAGTTCTTGGTCTCATCTTTCAGTTGAATTATGATCAAAACTTACCACTGCGACAAAGTGACAACATCATCAGTCAGGAAAGACACATCGCATTTATCTTACCATTCTGAGCTGGGGTTCCCTTCTTTATGTGAACCTTATGAGGAATCCACTCTCTGGCTTCATTACTTATATAGCATATCCTGGCCAATTAGAGGTTTCGGGACCTCACCAATTAGAAGAAGGTCACAGTTCTCCTGTACGCAATTTAGTATAAAGGGATTGGCAAGCCCAAACCATCACATTTAAAATACATCTTTATAATATTTTTCAGGGCTGCACTTGGTTTGTGACCAAATACAAGTATACAATTAAGTACCAGTGCCCACTCCCACTCTGCTTTAAAAGCCTGCAATTTACTCAAATAACACCAGTATTTTATTTGTTTTAGAGTGTTAGATGGGTTCTTGACTTATCTTTTAGCTGAATTATGATCAACCAGACCACTGTGACAAAGTGATAATCTCATTGGTCAGGAAAAATGCATCTCATTTAACTTTGTCATTCTAATCTGTGGTTCCCCTGCTTTCTCTGTATCTTATTGAAAATCCATTCTCTGGCTTCATTACTTATATCATCTGCCCTGGTTAATTAGAGGTTCTAGGAAGCTCACCAATTAGAAGAAGGCCACAGTTCTCCAGTATGCAATTTAGTACAAAGGGTTTGGAAGCTCAAACCATCACATTACAATACATCTTTATAAGATTTTTTAGAGGTGCACCTGGTGTGTGACCAAATACAAGCATACAATTAAGGTACCAGTGCCCCTCCCACTCTGCTGCTTAAAAGCCTACAATTTATTCAAATAACACCAGAATTTTTACTTATTTTAGATTGTTGAGGCATACCTGGTCTCATCTTTAAGTTGGATTATGATGAAGCCTGACCACTCAAGAAAGTGACCACCTCACTGGTTAGGAAAAATCGTCACATTTACCTTGCCATTCTGAGCTGTGGTTCCCAGCTTTCTCAGTATCTTAAGCGGAATACAGTCTCTGGCTTCATTACTTATATCATGTGTCTGGCCAATCAGAGGTTTACAGTGGAGCTCACTATTTAGGAGAAGGCAACAGTTCTCCTGTATACAATTTAGTATAACGTGTTTGGCTTGCCCAAACCATCATATTTACAATACATCTTTATAAGATTTGCTAATGGTGCACCTGATGTGTGTCTAAACAAAAGAATACAATTATGGTACCAGTGCCCTCTCCTCTGCAACACACACACAACCTGTGTTGCTTAAAAGCCTGCAATTTATTCAAATAAGCCAGTATTTTACTTGTCTTAGATTGTGAGAGGGGTTCCTGGTCTCATCTTTAAGTTGAATTATTATGAAGCCTGATCACTGCAACAAAGTGACCACCTCATTGGTTAGGAAAAATGCATCACATTTACGTCTCCATTCTGACTGTGGTTCCCAAGCTTTCTCTGTATCTTAAGGGAATACACTCTCTGGCTTCATTACATATAGCATGTTCCTGGTCAATTAAAGGTTCTCAGAGGAGCTCATTATTTAGGAGAAGGCCATAGTTCTCCTGTATGCAATTCAGTATAATGTATTTGGCCAGCTCAAGCCATTATATTTCCAATACAACTTTATAAGATTTCTAGTGGTGCACCAGGTGTGATACCAAACAAAAGCACACAATTGAGGTACCAGTGCCCCCTCCCATCTGCTGTTCAAAGTCTACAATTTATTCAAATAACAGCAGTAGTTTTACTTGTTTTGGATTGTTATATGGGTTTTGACTTACCTTTTAGTTAAATTATGATCTAGCCATACCACTGTGACAAAGTGACCTCCTCATTGATCAGGAAAAATCCATCACATGTTAGCTTGTCATTCTGAGCTGTGGTCTCCTGCTTTCTCTATAGCTCACTGGAAATCTATTCTCTGGCTTCATTACTTAGATCATGGGGAATTAGAGGTTCACAGGAGCTCACCAATTAGAGAAGGCCACAGTTCTCCAGTATGCAATTTAGTATAACGTGTTTGGCAAACTCAAACCATCATATTTACAATACATCTTTATAAGATTTTTAGAAGTGCACCTATTATGTGACTAAAACAAAAGCATACAATTAAGGCACAGTGACCCCTCCACCCACACAAACACATTTATTCAAGTAACACCAGTACTTTTACTTGTTTTAGATTGTTAGATGGATTTATTGTCTCATTTTTCAGCTGAATTATGATTAAGCCTGACCGCTGTGTCAAGTGACAACCTCATTGGTCAGGAAAATGAATCATTTATTAACCTGTCATTCTGAGCTGTGGTTCCCTGCTTTCTCTGTATCTTATGAATAACGCACTATCTGGCTTCATTACTTCTATCATGTGCCTTGATGAATGAGACATTTACAGGGGACTCACCAATCAGAAGAAGGACACAGTTCTCCTGTAAGCCATTCATTATAAAGGGTTTATCAAACTCTGCCCATCACATATACAATAGATTTTAAAGGATTTATTGGGGTGCCTGATGTGTGACCAAACAAAGGCATACAATTAAGATACAATTGCCCTCCCCCACACTCTGCTGCTTAAAAGCCTACAATTTATTCAAATAACACCAGTATTTTTGCTTGTTTTAGATTTTAGATGAGTTCCTGGTCTCATCTTTAAGTTGAATTATGATCAGGCCCGAACAGTGCAAGAAAGAGACCACCTCATTGGTTTGAAACACATCACATTTTACCTTGCCATTCTGAGCCGTGGTTCCCTGGTTTCTCTATATCTTATGGGGAATCCATGCTCTGTCTTCATTACTGTATATCATGGTCCTGGCCAATAAGAGGTCCATATGGGGAGCTCACCAATTAGAGAGGGAGCCACAGTTGTCCTGTATGCAATTCAGTATAAAGTGTTGTAAGCTCAACCCATCACATTTACAATATATTTTTATAAGATTTATGAGGGTACAGGCGGCTCGTCCGGCACAGCGATGGGATTTCCACTTGCGGCGCGGCAACCTGGGTTCGAGGAGCGGACTCGGGTCGCTGGAAGGGTCGGCCGGGGAGAAGGACAGAGTGCCCTTGCGGCTGCTCTCTTCTCCAGGGGAGGGTGGGGTTGATGCTCGTGCATGAGTGACCCCTGGCAGAGGCTGGGAGTCGCATAGCTACCGCACACGCAGGACACTTTGGAGGCGGGACAGGACGTCATGCATCATTGCACGTCCCGCCTCCCAGAAAAGCGGAAAATGGACAGCTGCCGGTGGCCCTCTATAGAAGCCATGCCCATGACTTTGATTAGCTCCAGGCCGGTCCTCCGACCTATCACACGCATCTGAGGGTGTTAGCTCCCGCATCCCGTAGGCCCACCGTGGGGGTAAGCCACCGGGTATCGGAGGGCTCAAGGCGCTCTGGGAGTGGAGCTGTCAGCCCGTGACCGGACTGATACTCTGGATGACCGACAGCTAGGAGGAAAGAAAAAGCAAAATGGAAAAAAAAAAAAAAAGATTTATTGGGGTACATCTGCTGTGTTACCAAACAAAAGCAAACAATTAAGGTACCAGTGCTCCTCCCAACTCTGATGCTTAAAAGCCTGTAATTTATTAAAATAACAGCATTATATTTACTTGTTTTAGGTAAATGAGGAGGGTAGTCAGTGAAGAAATGATGAAGATGAGGGATACACACGGGTGGAGAAATTATGTGGAGCAATTATGGAAGGGCTACAAAAAGCCATGGACACATGTATTAAAAGGATAAATAAGAACAGAAGATGGAGAAGACTCTATGGTTCACTAGGGAGGTAGCGAAGGCATCAGGGAGAAACCAGGGCCTTCAAGAGATACAGTATGACAAAAAGGCCAAAGATGGGGATTCCTATAGGGTAAAAAGGAGGGAGGCAGAGGAGGGATGCAGCGAAAAGATAAGGAGGGCAAAGGAGGACACTGAGGAGAGGATAGTCAAGAAGGCAAGGAGGGGAGCTAAAACCTTCTTTAGGTACATGGGTGAAAGAAGGAGGCACAGCAAGGAATCAGAAGATTAAGGGAGAAAGTGGAATGATACTGGAAGGGGATTATGAAAAGTGGAGGCTTTAAATGACTACTTTGGGTCAATCTTCACGAAGGAGGGTGAAGGCAGAGGACCAGAATGGGAAGGTAAGAGAGAAATTTACAGGCAGTTGGATTCAATGGAATTCCACAGCTGACAGTGTAAGGAAGAACTGGGTAGAATTTGGGTAAACTAAGGTGATGGGGCCCAATGGAATGTACCCAAGGGTACTCAAGGACCTGAGAGAGGAGCTGGAACCACATCTGGTGAGTCTATTTAACTTGTCCTTGGACACAGGCATGGTGCCAATGGACTGGAAGAGGGTGGAGGTGGTTGCACTATACAAGGGAGAAAGGAAGGATGAGGTCAAAACTACCACCCTGTTAGTCTCACCTTGGTGGTGGGAAGGTAATGGAAATGTTACTGAAAACTAGGTTGGTGGAATACCTGGAGATAAATGGCATGCAGGACAAAAAGGCAATGGCTTCACTAAGGGTAGGTCCTTTCAGATTAACCTATCAGCATTTTCGATGGGCTGACACAGATAGTGGACTGGGGGAACGGTGGAAGTGGCCTATCTGGATTTCAGTAAGGCCTTCAACACCCTTCTGCATAGGAGGCTGGTATATAAGCTCAACAGACTGGTGGTGGGGCCAGAGGATCACCAGGTGGGTAGAAAATTGGCTGAAGGGAAGGAGTCAATTGGTGATGGTAAAAGGGACACATTTCAGGAAATGGCTGTGACAAGTGAGGTGCCGCAGGGGTCAGTGCTAAGAAAACTACTTTTAACATCTATGTTAGTGACCTAGCAGAGGGTCTGGAAGGGCAGGTGTGTCTATTCGCAGATGATACAAAGGTCTGCAATAGGGTGGATTCACAAGGGGAGTGAGGCCATAAGTTGGGACCTGGAGAGGTGGAACAGTGGTCTGAGGCCTGGCAACCAAAATTTAATGCACAAAATTGCTCGATGATGTACCTGGGAGGAAAACAAGAAGGAAACTTACCTTGGTGGGGGTGATTAAGGAAAAGGAAACAGAAACTGACCTAGGGATTATGGTATCAAGCAATCTTAGTAGGAATCAGTGCAGTAAGGAAGTGGGCAATGCAACTGGCATGTTGGCATACATTCCGAGGGTTTTACTAGCAGGAAGAGGGGTGCTGATGCCACTGTACAGAACCATGGTAAGGCCACATCTGGAGTACGGGGTGCAATCCTGGAGGCCTCACCTGCACGGGGATATTGAGATGATAGAGAGGGTCCAGAGAAGGTAAATCCAAATGGTACAGGGAGTGAGAGGTACCTTATGGGCAAAGATGGAGAGAGCTAAATCTGTACCTCTGGAGACTAGGAGGGAGAGGGGACATGATTGAGATGTTTAAGTATTTAAAGGAGTACAGTAGTAGCCACAGACATTGGCAGCAATTTTCAGATATTTCACAACATTTCTGAAGAATTTCTCTGCTGACCTACTGTGGAAATGCAGAAAGCAGGCGATATTTCTGGAAATTTCAGGAAATAGCTGGCATTGTCTGTGGCTGCTACTGTAAATAGGGTGGAGGTGGGAGCTTGTTCAAAATGAAGAAGGAGTGAATACAAGAGGACATAGCCTCAAACTAGAAGGTGGGAAATACAGAGGTAATGTCAGGGGCAGTTCTTCATGGAGAGGGTAGTGGAGGCCTGAAACAAGCTACTGGAAGAGGTAGTGGGATCCGAAACAGTGGAAGAATTCAAGAGAGCATGGGCTAGACATAAGCGTTTGGGCATTAAGGGTGATGTATAAAAGGGGGGCATTGGGCAGAATCAATAGACCGTATGGCCTTTTTTCTGCTGTCACATTTCTGTGTGTCTCTGTCTGTGTTTTAGATTGTTAGATGAGTTCTTGGTCTAAACCTTCAGCTGAATTATGATCAAGCCTGACCACTTTCACAAAGTAACCACCCTCATTAGTCAGGATAAATGCATTAAATTGTACCTTGCCATTCAGAACTGAGTTTCCCTGCTTTCTCGGTATATTATGGAGAATGCACTCTCTAGCTTCATTACTTATATCATGTGCCCTGACCAAACAGAGGTTCACAGGGAGCTCACCAGCTAGGAGAAGATGACAGTACTCCTGCATGCTATTCAGTATGATAGGTTTAGCAGTCTCAACTCATCACTCTTACAATACATCTTTATAAGATTTATAGGGTATACCTGGTGTGTTATCAAACTAAAGCATACAATTAAGGTACCAGTGCCCTGACTCTATTCCTTAAAAGCCTGCAATTTTTCAAATAACTCCAGCATTTTTACTTGTTTTAGATTTTCAGATGGGTTCTTGGTCTCATCTTTCAGCTGAATTATGATCAAGCCTTACCACTGCAACAAAGTAACCACCTCATCGATCAGAAAAGACGATCGCATTTTATCTTACCATTCTGAACTGGTGTTCCCTTCTTTACCTGTATCTTATGAGAATCCACTCTCTGGCTTCATTGCTTATACCATGTCCCCATGCCAGTTCGAGGTTAACAGGAAGCTAATCAATTAGTAGAAGGCCACAGTTCTCTTGTACACAATTCAGCATAAAGGGTTAGGCAAGCTCACCCCATCACATTTCATATCGATCTTGATATGATATATATGAGGAGTAAGTGGTGTGTTAAAACAAAGGCATATATTTTAGGTACCAGAGCCCCATCAAATTGTGCAGCTTAAAGCCTGCAATTTATTCAAATAAAACCAGTATTATTACTTGTTTTACATTGACAGAGATGTTCTAGGTCTCATCTTTAATCTGAATTATTAGTAAACCAGACATCTGCAACAAAATGAACACCTCATCAGATAAGAAAAATGCATCACATTTACCTGCCATTCTGAGCTGTGGTTCTCCTTCTTTCTCTTATCTTATGGGAATTCACAATCTGACTTTGTTGCTTATATTATATGCCCTGGCCAATTTGAGGTTCACAGGAACTCACCAATTAGGAGAAGGCCACAGTTCTCCTATATGCAATTTAGTATAAAGGGTTTGGCAAGATCAAACGATCACATTTACAATACATCTTTATAAGATTTTTCAGGTTTTCACCTGGTGTGTGACCAAACAAAAGCATACAATTAAGGTACCAGTGGCCCATTCCCCTAACCCCTCTCTAATTAAAAGCCTGTATTGAACTCAAATAATACCAGTATTTCTCCTTGTTTTAGATTGTCAGAGGTGTTTTATTTTTCATCTCTCAGCTGCATTATGATAAAGCCTGACCACTGTAACAAAGTGACCACCTCATCAGTCAGGAAAAATACATCTCATTTTACCTTGCCATTCTGTGCTGTGATCCCCTGCTTCTTCTACATCTCATTGGCATTCCACTGTCTGTCTTCATTACTTGTATCATGTGCCCTGCCTATTACAGGTTCCTGGGAGCTCTTCATTTAGGAGAAGGTCACATTTCTCCTATATGCAATTTAGTATAAAGGGTTTGGGAAGCTCAAGCCATCACATTTACAATACATCTTTATAAGATTTTTAGGGGTGCATCTGGTGTGTGACCAAACAGAAGCATAAAATTAAGGTATCAGTGCTCCCCCATGCCCACTCTGCTGATTAAAAGACTGTAAATTATTACAATAACACCAGCACTGTTACTTGTTTTAGATTGTTAGAGAGGTTCGTGGTCTCATTTTTCAGCAGAATTATGATCAAATCTGACCTCTGTGATAAAGTGACAGTCTAATCATTCAGGAACAATGCATCACATTTTATATTGCCATTCTGAGCTGTGGATCCACTGCTTTCTCTGTATCTAATGTGGAATCCACTCACTGGTTTCTTTTCTTATATCATGTGCCCTGGCTAACTAGAGGTTCACAGGGGGCTCACCAATTAGGAGAAGACCACAGTATGCTATTCAGTATAATGAGTTTGGCAAGCTCAACCCATCACATTTGCAATACATCTTTATAAGATTTATAGGGTGCATCTTCTCGTTACCAAACTAAAGCATATAATTAAGAGAACAGTGCTCACACCAACTCTGCTGCTTAAAAGCATGCAATTTATTCAAATAACACCATTATATTTACCTGTTTTACATTGTTACAGTGGTTCTTGGTCTCATCTTTCAGCTGAACTATGATCAAGCCTGACCACTGTGACAAGGTGACCACTTATCAGTCAGGAAAAATGCATCACATTTTAGCTTGCCCTCTGAGCTGTGGTTCCTGTGCTTTCTCTGTATGTTATTGGCAATCCGCACTGTGGCTTCATTACTTATCCCTTGGTCCCTGGGCAATAAGTGGATCACAGAGGAGCTCACCAATTAGGAGAAGGCTGCAGGTCACCTTTAAGAAATTCAGTATAAAGCATTTGGCCAGCTCAACCCATCACATTTACAATACATTTTATAAGATTTTTAGGGGTGCACCCTGTGTGTGGCCAAATATAATCTTTTCAATTGAGGTACCAGTGCTCCACCACCACTCTGCTGCTTAAAAGCCCACAACTGACTCAAATAACACCAGTATTTTTACTTGTGTTAGACTTTTGATGGGATCTTTGTCACATCTGTCAGCTGAATTTTGTTCAAGCCTGACCACTATGACAAGGTGACCACCTCATTGGTTAGGATAAATGCATCAGATTTTGTCTTGCCATTCTGAACTGTGGTTTCCTTTCTTTCTCTGCATTTTATGGGCAATATTCTCTCTAGCTTCATTACTTATATCATGAGCCCTGACCAATTAGAGGTTTACAGGGGCTCACCACCTAGAAGAGGCTACAGTACTCCTGTATGCTATTCAGTATAATAAGTTTGGCAATTTCAATAATCATATTTACAATACATCTTTATAAGATGTATAGGGGTGCACCTGGAGTGTTATCAAACTAAAGCATGCAAATAAGGTACCAGTGCACCCCACCTCCACTCTATTGCTTAAAAGCCTGAAATTTATTCTAATTACACAAGCATTTTTAATTGTTTTAGATTACTAGATGGGTTCTTGGTCTCATCTTTTAGTTCAACTATGATCATGCCTGACCACTGTGACACATTTCCAACTTCATAGATCATGAAAATGCATCACATTTTAACTTGCTACTCTGAGCTGTGGTCCCCGCTTTCTCTGTATCTGAAGGGGAATCCACTCTTTGGCTTCAGTACAAATCTTGTGTGCCCTGGCCAATTAGTGGATCACAGGAGCTCTCACCATTAGGAGAAGATCACAGGTGTCCTGTATGCAATTCAGTATAAAGGATTCTTGGTCTCATCTTTCAGCTGAGTTATGATTTAGCCAGTGCGCTGTGACAAAATGACCACCTCTCATCAGTCAGGAAAAAGGCATCATATTTTACCTTGCCATTCTGAGCAGTGGTTCCCTGCTTTCTCTGTATCTTGTGGACAATCCACTCTCTGGCTTCATCAATTATATCATGTACCATGGCCTATTATAGGTTCACTTTGGAGCTCACCAGTTAGGGAAGGCAGCAGTTCTACATTATGCATTTTAGTATAATGGATTTGGCAAAGTCAAATCATCACATTTACAATACATCTTTATAAGATTGTTTTAGGGGTGCAACTGATGTGTAACCAAACAGAAGCATATAATTAAGGTTCCTGTGCTCCCCACTCTGCTGCTTAAAGGACTGCAATTTATTCAAATAATAGTAGTATTTTTAATTGTTTTAGATTGTTAGATGGGTTCTTGGTCTCATCTATTAGCTGAATTGTCATTCTGAGCTGTGGTTCCCCTGATTTCTCTGTATCTTATGGGGATCCACTGTCTGGCTTCATTGCTTATATCATGGACCCTGGTCAATTAGAGGTTCACAGGGAGCTCACCAATTAGGAGAAGGCCACAGTTATCCAGTATGCAATTTAGTATAAAGGGTTTTTCAAGCTCAAACCATCACATTTATAATACATCTTTATAAGATATGTTATGGGTGCACCTAGTGTGTGACCAAACAAATCAAACAATTAAGGCACCAGTGTCCATAACCCCACCCTACCCCACTCTGCTGTTTAAAAGCCTGTAATTTTCTCAAATTACACCAATAATTTTACTTGTTTTAGATTGTTAGATGGGTTCTTGGTCTCATCTTTAAGTTGATTATGATCAACCCAGACCACTGTGACAAAATGACCACCTCATTGGTCAGGAAAATGCATCACATTTACCTTGCCATTCTGAGCAGTGGTTCCCTCTTTCTCTGTATCTTATGGGAATCCACTCTCAGGCTTCATTATTTATATCATGTGCCCTGGGCAATTAGATGTTGACTGAGGAGCTCTCCAATTAGGGAATGCCACAGTTCACCTCTATGCAATTCAGTATAAAGGGTTAGGCATGCTCAACTCATCACATTTACACCAAACAAAAGCATACAAAAGATACCAGTGCCCTCCCCACAGTGTTGCTTAAAAGGCTGAAATGTATTCAAATAACACAGTGAAGTGTGACTGGGCACTAATGCCATCTCCTTACTCTCTCTCTCTGCACTTGCACATCAGATGGAGCAGGCATGTGTGTGCTTCTCTCTGTCACTCTTGAGCTGCTCATCCCAAATGCTGGAGGGGCTGGTGAGTGGAATTGGTACCTGGACTTGAATACAGAAGGAAAGGATTTGTCATCATTCAGGGAATGTGCAAAGTGTCATACCCGGTGCTACCCTGTTTACCATCCACACCACTGCCACCTGCTGTCAAACTACATATGATGGTGTTACCAGCACTGCACTGAACACACTCACAGAAGGAGCCAGGGATCCACATAACTTAGTGCCTGCCTCTGATGAAATGACCAGCTGACTACTCAAGTGCTCATCATTCTGCGAGTAACTGATCTCTCTTTTCCTGTCAGTTGTCTGTAGCATTGTTTCTAAACAGAGCCGACAAGAATAGCAGTGGCAAGTAGTGCACTGCAATAATGGCACTGATTTTTTATTTGTGGGGCCTCCACCCTATGTACCCACTGATGTGGGATGTTCTGTCCTGCACCCCACACTTAAGGATTCTCAATCTCAGGGGAGGAACATGGGGCAAGTAAAATTTCTGAGGCCATGGAATACTGTTTCCATGGCCCTTGTAAAAAAACAAAGTCCTGAGGTATGCTAAAGATTGGAGACCAGGATAAGAACCCTCATTTCTACTGCTGCTGGCCAAGCTGCTTGATGCCTCAGCCCCCATGCCACAAGTGCAGCTTGGCCAGCATCCTGGATTCTGGTGCCCTTGTGTGTAATGTGCATCATGGACAGAAACCAGGAGTGCTTACAGCAAGCACTGTAAAACCCACTCACTGTCCATGTGAGCTCTTCCCAGATTAGCGCCATCTAGTGAGGTGCTATTCTGGTGGTGTTCACTGGACTGGGCACCCTTGTGGGCAGGTGAGCCCCTGGTCAGAGCAGATGAGCTGGTGTCCATCCTGCCCTGTTGGTGTGTGTGTGTATATATGTGTGTGTGTGTGTGTGTATGTGTGTGTCTTTTACACCAGAGGGTCCCTGGTTCTGTCACCGCATGAGTGGCTGGGGATGCATACACACAGCTGGCTTTGGGCTGTGGTACAGTATGGATAGCTCAACTAATGACACACTAAAATCAGCAGTGTTCCCCTTACAGTTTGTAATGACTCTGTTTTTGCATATTTGTCATCAGCATGTTAATCCTCATATAATTATAGAATTGATGACATAGGAAAATGTTTCAGAGTTTGGAAAGTTGGTGAGAACTGAACTGAATTGGGGGTAGAGGGGCCCAGAAACATTCCAGGTATCCAGCTAGGCCAAGGAGTCCGATTTGGAGATGTGTACTGTCTTGAATCAGCAAAAGCCCTTCAGTAAAGCTGTGTTTTACAATCTGTGACAGCAAATGTGAAATCAGGAGTTACAGACAGTGAAGCAAGGTGTTTTTTTGTTTTGTTTTGTGTCTTTCTGAGGTCAATTGATTTTTTATGCGATAACAAGTGCAACAGCGTGCTAACTGTGCAGCCCCTGTGTAGAGTGGGCTTGGCACAGAGACCAAAGGTGCAACCTGTGATTAAAACATTGAAGAGGACATGACTGGTTATTACAGGGTTTGAAAGCTGTGCGTTTCCACATATATTATAGGCAAAATGATTTGTGTGTGTTTGGGGGCCTTCATCCTCTAGTTCAGCTGCATCTACGGATTAGCATAATAGTGTTATTTTGAGAGCCGGTCTGTCATGTTCATTCCTGACAAAAATGTTTTTGCAGGTTCCTCTATAATGTTGTCCTTTAAAAATAATTATTGACTGAACTGTCTTGCATTTTTTATAATTATGAACAAGGTATCATTTAGACTGTATGTGTTATGTATTTTATTTTGCCTAATTTATGTATGAATCTGGGTCCTTTGAAAATAGCAGGCTCTTTTCCAAAGGATTTTATGTAATAAAAAATAAAGATGATGACTAATATTGGAATAGTGGCAAGATCGTAGCTAAAGTAACAAGAAGGTGCTCTATACAATATGTTGGGTGGATGTCAAGGTTAGGGGACACAATCAAGAAGTTTTGACACAAAAAATAGATTTCATTCCTCCACAGAACACAGTAAATGATTTTAAAGTTTGTATTAATACTAACATTTAGAAAAGGAAGGAAATTCACCTCATTAGTTTGAATTCCACAATTACATCGCTTCTACATATTCCTTACATATACAGCAAGTTTGTAAAGACTAAGCAGAAGCACATTTAAAAATGACTATTTAGAACCTTTAAAACTGCAGAATCTACATGCTTTCCTAGAAGAAGCAATTTTTGAGACGCTGGTACAAATTATATTTAAGCTTTATTTTTTTTTGAAATTATGCCTTATTCTCACCCCTACTGCTTGGCGGCCATTCAGGGCTTCCAAGGGTCATCCTCCTGCCACCCACTCACAGAACCTACCTCCAAGTCCCCATGGAGCTTCAGTCTTTCCCTCAAGCTGGGATGAGTTGGGGTTCTAACCCATAATCCTTCATTTAATCAGGCCTTGTGGAGGTGGCCAGTGAGCAGGGGCAAATCAGAGGCATGCCCCAGGAAGCCCATCATCCCAAAGCCGGCAGGTTTTCACATTTTCTCCCAATGTGGTAGAAAGCCCTGACATCAAAAGCGCTGCACGCCGACATCCACTGTGTGTCTGGCCGCCCGTCCCCTCCAAAGGGGCTTGTGGTCCCCCGATTTTCTGCCCAAGGTCATGCACAAGTGGCGTAGGCATTGGCCATCCCCATCCCCTGGAGATGGTGAGCTGTTATGGGACTCTCAAGCTGTTCTCCCCAGCTGGCCATCCAGTGACCCAAGTCTGGTCCCAAACCCAGGTCGCTGGTGTTGCAAGCAGAAATCCAACCACTGCACCAATGGGTTGGCCCTGTTATTGCTCTATTTATTTATTGAATTTTGTTGATCTGGTAAGCTCACTGGGCCTAGAAGTCCCTTTTTCAGGAACGACTGGGGGAAGGGGATACAGATGGTAAGCAACTGAAATTGAACCAGATTAAGCTGCTGGTGGTACTTTTTAGTGAATGGGAGAAATTTAGCCAGGACACAAGGAAATTCCCTACTCTACTGTAGGGCCCTTACATCCTTGCATTCTGCCAAGATGGCTGACTCAGAGGTGCTGAGGAGAACATGGACGTGTTAGAAGCAGGGAGATAGTCTCCTCCCAGTCTCTGGAAAAGAGAGACCACACTGGTTGAGACACTGCCTGATAATGGAGATGATCTGCTGACTTTGCCAAAGGACTCAGGATGTCTTCAAATACTCTCTTGTTGAGACATACAAGGTATGTCTCTGGTTTCTCATAAAGCTATTAACCAAGTTTTGCTACCCTCTAAAGTTGCCGATGAACTGCATTTTGACCCTCCAAATATTGCACCTACAGATGCTGATTTTCTGCTAGCATTGGAAGAATGCGTTGTTTAGCAAGAAAATTGAACTTTTAGCTCTTAAACGAACTGCTGCTGTGTTATATGCCATTTCTCATGCTGACTCACCTCTGCTGAATGTGGCTGCTTTGATCTCTGACACGTCTGAGAGAGAGCTGACACTTCCTCATTCCTTTACCTCATTAATCTTGTTCAGAACCAGCAGCATGTACTTGATTGTTGGTCTCTCTGGTGGAGCCCGTAGAATGGCAGATACAGCTGACAAACAGACCCGGTCTAAAATGCTTTCATTGCCCTAAGCTGGAGACCAGAGTGCAGAATGGTATGTTAATTCTGCTCTAATTGTGGCAGGTTGGGAAAAGGATCCTAAAGCTGGAACTTGGTGCTCTGGACCATCTCCCATATGGATTAAGTAGAAGCATGATGACGTTTCTTTCCCAGTTGATTCTGCAGTTCCAACTCCTTCTCTACCTTCAGATCTCTCCTTATCACCTGAGTTACACCTGACTCAAAACCTTATTTTGAAACTACCCTGTGCTACCCCGTTTCAAAATTTACTTTTGACATTGAGCAAGATGGGATGCATTTAAAATACCAGAGCCCTAGTCTCATCCACCAAACATAAGACAAGCTGTTCCTTCTCATACTTCTTCCTCTTAAGACCTATGCCTCTTGCTTTTCGGTCCCCATGCAACAAGCAAGAAGGCATAATGCAGTTAGACTGCAATATTTGGGTGGTATGGATGAAATGCCTGACTGTGTTTTGTGGGATGAACTTTACTTAAAGACTCTATGAGTCTTTTGCATATGAAATTCATGCCTTAATTCATGTTTCTCAAGAACCTAATTTTGATGTGAGCTTTAAAACTTTAAATGGATTAGAAAGGTTTTGGACTATGTTTCATAAATTGAAATCTACTCCATTATGGGTCCCTTCTAGTGAAATTCCTTAACTAAACCTGCAGAAAAAATATTACTATTTTATTTTGAAACAAGGGGTGAGTTTAAATGATATCTCTGTATGGTTAAAACAGCGATGCACTATTCTTACAGACCCAGAAGCCGTTTTGACATAGAAAATGTATGGACAGGAGGTTGGAAAGTGAGAGTTATGCTTAAAACTACAGATGCTGGGATACAACATTTACCTAATAGCTTCATGTTAGGTAAGGATAGGGGGTTCTTTTCTACTCTGGACAACCAAATGCTTGTTACAAATGTGGCTCTGTTAGTCATCTTAGCAGTATTTGTGATACGGTGAAATGTTCTGTCTGTGGTGAACTAGGCCATGCTGGTTTTCAGTGTATTGAAGAACCTAAATGTGTTGTCTGTTAACAGTCTGGCTACACTTTTCAACAGGGCACTTGGACTGCTCATAATTCCCCTACTCTAGCTGACGGGGAAGAACAGAGACTTCTTATTACTGTAGCACAACATTAAAACTTAATAACCAGCCATCTGTCTCCCTAGAAAGAGACTGTCACTTCATTCCTTGGATACACAGTACCAATCCCTGATAAAACTCTCTGCCCTTTCTAGGGACATGGTAGAGACCCTATAACTTCACACCTCTTCCAGATGGTCTTGTGCCTGATCCCCCTCCCATTACACAGCTGGTAGTTCAAGTATGGTTACTAGCTCCAGTACCTCTTTCAGACTTACCTGCTGATACTATGGACCCCCAGAAGCTGTTACCCCTAGAACCAGGGTTGCATGGGGCAGTAGAAAACAAGGTCACCCTTCTCCAAGGTTTTAAAATGGATGACATCCCTTGGAGAATAAATATGAATTATTATAAGACCCTCAGAGAACACAGATTCTGATTCCTCGTCTGTAGTCTCCTCTTATCCGGAACTGACTACAGATACAGAGGTTCCTGTTGATAATATGGGTCTCAAAGAGGAAGGCCAGGGCAAAAGTAAAGCATAAAGAAAGTTTTTCTAGGAGGGGAAACCTAGGTGAAAGACTTATGTCTTGTGAATTGTCTTACACCTTACTATTCTGATGGCTCCTTCATTTTCTATTCATACTGTGAATGTTAACAGTATAAAAGGCAGCCTAAGAGGATTTGTTTTTTCTTTTTATCTTGTCTAACAGTTGGAGTTATACTGTTGCAAGATAATAGATTTCATTCCTTAATGAGATAAAATAAGTGCAAAACATGCTTTCCTGGCCCTTGCTTCTGGTCCTTTGGGTTGAAGACTTGTTCTGGCTTAGGAATATTATTTAGCATACCTGATGTTGAAAGTACTAGATTTATATCCGGAAGATTACTGCTTCTAGATGTTAGAATTTCTAATGTGGCCTGTAGAATTTTAAATATTTATGCTCCACAATCTAAGTCCCTTAGAACTGAATTGCTGAAGGTTGCTCAACCTTATCTTTATACCTCTAAATATGTTATCTTTGGGGCGATTTTAATTGTGGCTTATCCACTAAAGACAAATCACATAACACAAAACAACTAAATTGTTTTGTGATTCTAATTTTGAAAACAGTATTGAATTCTGCTAAACTTCAAGATGCATACCTCATGCTGGACCACACTCATCATACGACCTTTCATAGAGGCCATTGGCAACGTATTGATTTTTTTGTGTGTCACGACATTTGATGCTTTCTTCTGCTTCCATGGCTGTTATGGAATTTTCTGATCATAATCTTTTAAGTGTTACTTTAGGTAATACCCAAAGTAGAATTTATGGTCCAGGTACACAGAAATTGAACGTAAAACTGTTGAATGACTTACAGTTATTAAATCAACTTAAACTATTTTTTCAGGCTACGAAATCTGTTTTCCTTTATAAGATGACTTATGGATGTGGTGGTCTGATACTAAATTGGACTTACAGTGTTTATTAAAACAGTTTAGTAGCCAACATCATCATACACTTTATTTTGTATACCACAGGAAACTACATCAGTTAGAAACTTTCAGCCTTATCATATACTACAGGTCATGACTTTATTAAACAAATCAGTAAACTGAAAGTTGATCTTACTGCATACCATTCCAACAAACTTGCATTATTACAACAGCAACAAAGGTTTGGTGTTACAGGCTCATATGATGTTGTTTGTCCATATGAGATCTGCACCAAATGGATTGACACTAAAGTTTTTGATGCCCTTCTTGATGAATATCAAAATGAAATTACTGATAATTTAGGAATTCAGCACTGTATCACTGAGTACAAGGAAATTATTTGGTCCCATTACTTCCCAGGTAGGCAAGGCCTCTGCCTACCTTTCCAAACTTGGTCTCTGACGTCCCTCAATCCTTGATGGACTTAACTACTAAAGATATTCAGGGACAGGAAGTGGAAGAGGTGATTCATGCCTTATGTTTGGGAATGACTCCTGGGTTGGATGGTCTTTCCAATGAGCTTTATAAAATATTAGGTGCAGAATTGGGTGGTGAACTGGCTGCTGTGTTTAATTATGTTCTTCAAGTGGACACTTTTCCATTAGAAATGTATATGGGTAGCCTAATTTATATCTATAAAAAGGTGATAAAGACTTACATAATTGGAGACCTCAGCCTCCTAAATACAGATTTCAAGATATTGGCTAAAATTTTAGCTCTCTGCTTGTTGAAAATTGCTCAGCATGTATTTCTGCAGCTCAATTTAGCACCATACTGGGAGAAATATCTCAGACCATGTTATCTTATTGAGGGACTGGTTGGACAGGGGATCATGATTTACTGGATGGCTATTTGGTTTCATTAGACCCAAAACAGGCCTTTGATTCTGTTAATCATCATTTTCTATGGCACACTTTACATCATTATCATGTCTCTGATAGGACTACTTCCTGGCTGAGAAAACTGTATCATTCTGCTACAATAGTCCCTCTTGCAAATGAATGGATGGGTCCAATGATATCATTAGAAAGAGGGTTAGACAAAGTTGCCTCGTAGCCCTATTTTGTATGTCTTTTTTTTGGATCCTTTGTTTCGTTCTATTCACAACTCTCAGACTATAGTTCCACTTTCTACTCTGTTACTTTCTACCCCATACTGTCATGGTATATGCTGATAATATGAGTTTGGTTGTGGCAGATATCCCTTCAGTGAGTGAAGCAGTACATCAGTGTTTGGTGTTTGGGCCCATTTCTAGGGCAGCCTTGAACCTGGATAAGTGTGTAGGTAGGAAATTAGGGACTAGTGGCATGAGGGACATTATGGTTTCTAACATTAGGATTAGCACTGCTCCTATAAAAATTTGGGGAATAATGTTTGGAGCTGGTTCTCTATATATTTTAAAATTGGGGTCCTAAACTGGATGTTGCACAAACTAAAGTGAATTATTGGAGTTAATGGAAATTAGGAAAAAGAAGAGGGTTTATATGATTAAGATTCATTTGATTCCAGTGTTCCTTTTGAAGCTATATCTTTCCCCTGAGGGTTTTGAAACTAGACTATTTAGTATTTTCTTTCAGGCATTATTGGGGCAGTCACCTCAATCCGATCAAATGAAATTTAACTTATTTACCACTCATGCAGGGTGGTCTGAATATAGTTCATCCTTTATTTTTTTATAATAGTATTTTTTGATGGCAAACATTAAACCTCTTTTGATTTATTGTGATAAGTGCTGGGAACCCTGATTTTTGAGTTCTGTAGTCCATGGTTTGGCACTGGAATTGAACAGATTTAAGACCAAGCTATATTAGGGAGACTTTCTTATGACTTAAGTAGTGGAATATCTTAAGTACTATGTTAATAACCCTTCATAGGAAGACCATGTATAGGCATTTACTAGATCATATTTGTACTGAGCCCATTGTTTTTCATAAATGTCTGGAACCCTATTGGGCAACCTTCTGATATTTTATGTAACTCCAGAATCCTCCATGGATGTGGGATCTACATTGGCTAAGCTACCACAAAAGAATAAATGTGAAGGCAAACCAAAAACATAAGCAGCTGACAAAAGATTTTGTAGTAGATTGGGATGTACCAACAGGAAGAGACAATTGATCATTTATTCGTCCACTGTACTTATATACAGGGTTTCTGGTCTTTTCTTGCAACTAGGTGGAATGAGCCTTTATTGTCCTCTGTATTCTATGTGAATTTAATGTATGGTATATTCTCACATAAGTGGAGCAAATGGAATACTGACACATTGAATGTTGTCTTTACTGCTTTGAAATGGCATATTTGGACTGCTCGATGTGTATTTACTCTGCAACAATTAGATCAATCCCATCAGATTGTATTGCAAAAAGTTGAATCTGATTTAAAATCTGTATTTATTTCTGAACTGAAGAAAATGCCTAACAGAACTATGCTAGAATTATGGAAATGTTTGCCCTGGATTACAGACTCTGATGTTCCTGTAACATAATTTTCTTTGTTTTATTATCTGCTGTTATTGTACCTAGTTTTCTTGTCAATAAAAATGTCCCCTTCTCTTTTTGATAAGTGCCATGGTATCTTTATCATCCACCTGAACTACCACCAATCCAGGTAGATAGGACCTTGGTTTACCATCTCATCCGAAGGCAGTTCCTGAGAAGTGCAGCACCCTTCATGCTACACTACAGTGTCAGTATTGGGATATTAACTCAAGTGCCAAATGTGGGAACTGAACCTACAGCCCTCTGATCTCCCAGCCTCAAAGGCGTGTGTGCTACCTACTGAGCCACTGACACTCCTCTAGCTGTCCAGGCTTCTTAGTTATCCTAGTGGGTGCTTCAAATTGACATGCTGTTGGTAAGAATTATGTTATGATGTAGTTTATGTCACTGTTCTGCTCTTCTGCTGTTAGAACAATGCATCTATGTTCTACTACTACCTTCCTGCAATTGTCCCTACAGTAAGTGTACAGTATGCTTTATGTCTTACATGCATGCTCTGTTAAACCAACAGTTTTGTAATCTGTGTAGGTGCTATCCTAATATGTTCTTGCCTCATTCTTATTGAGTTCTGTGTGAAATGGTCTGCTTTTAACTATGTGAAGTGTTCTATAATAGTAATATTGGTTATGACTCACTCTGGTAAAGATACTTTGCCTCTGTTTTATGTTGCTGCTGCCCATTAGTGTGCCTATACTGCTGCATGTCTTTCTCTGCATAGCCAGATCAATGACATATTTAGTGCTCACCTCCTTTATTGTTTTGCCATTACTGCCTATATTGCTTACATACCTTTCACCTGTTTTTAATGTAATCTTGCTATTAGGCTTAGTCTCTGTGGTTACTGTGCAACTGTGAATACTGCTAAGATATCACTACCGCCTCTTGTATTGTGTAGTCCTGCTGTTAGATAGCAGTTTTCTTGCTTTACTTTGCTACCTACTACACTTTTCTCTTTGTTCTGGATCCCTCCTCCTCTATCCCTCTGGCTTGTCTTTGCTCTCCATCTCCTTACATTTCATTAATTACGCTTACTCCAATCATTTTTATTCCCTCTCCTTCCACCCCTGTTCCCTTCTGCTGCCTGGATGCACTGCGCACAATGTATCCTCCTTTTACCTTCTTCTTGGCTATTGCTCTAATTCATTATAAGGGTCCCCAATGTTTGTAGTCACTGAAATAACCTAACTTCTCTTTTTATTTTTGCAGGTCTGATGGGACGTGGACTCCTACCCCATCAGATAAGTATAATTCCTTCCTAACCTGTCCTTTCTGCCCTGTATTGCCTCCCAAGGAGCTGCAGATCCTTTGTGATCCCTTTTCTATTTTTATAACAGATGTGGCAGATGACTTCTAACTAGGACTACCCTTGCACCCTTCACTCAGGTAAGTCCCTCTATTTTGCATATATAGGGTGGGTTGACTGCATGGGGTGGCCACATCCATTACATCTGGTTAAGTCACACTGTTAGCAACCTAAGATTTACTGTGTTGTTTCACCTGTGAAATGGTAATTAAGTGAAAATCACATGTATAACTCATTATAACCATTTTAAACACTGAGGACAGTTCCATGTTCTGCTGGACCTTAGTTGCAGCCGTACTGGCTTTTGCTAGAATTTGTTTTATATACAAATTATTCAGATGATTTATAGCAATACATACTGGGAAGCCTGATGTGGCTTAACAATATCATATTTTGAAAGAGGAAAGAAATTAGCACAGAAAGAAGGAGAGGTCAAAAGGGCTAAAAGGGAGGTGATGTACAATATGGAGAGCCATGTGTGCAAATGCTTGAAGTCTGGGCATCAAAATGGCAGACCTAGAGTCCACCATGGCAGATGGGGACCTGGACATAGCAGCAATTTCAGAGACCTGGTGCACTGAAAACCAGGACCGGGATGTAGCCATACCAGGCAATGCTCTATTCAGGAGGGACAGGGTAGGAAAAAGGGATGTGGGGTGACTTTTATGTGAGGAGAACATAAAGGCCATGGAAAAAATGTGGAGACAGGAAAAGTGAATATATTGTGGGTCACCCTGGACACAGGGAGGGGCAGAAAACTACTGACTTGTAAGCCTGACTTCAGTGGTAGGCAAAGTGACAGAAACACTGCTTAAAGAAAGGACTGGGGATTACCTTAATACCAGTGGTTTGCAAAATCTAAGGCAGCATAGGTTCACAGGGAGAGATCTTGCCAAGCAAATCTGATAGATTTCTTTGACTGTATTACCATGGAGGTGGATCAGGGAGGAGCAGTGGATATGGCCTACCTGGATTTCAGTAAGGCCTTCAACACAGTACACACAGAAGACTGGTAAAGAAGTTAGGCAGCCTGTTAGTGTGAACATAGTAGAATGGGTACTGAAGTTGGCTAAGTAACAGAACTCAGAGGGTGGTGGCAAATGGAGTTCACTCAAAAGAAGGAAAGGTAACCAGTGGGGTGCCGCAAGGGTCAGTAGTGGGAACTGTCCTTTTCAATGTCTTTATTAGCAACATCGCAGAGGGCTGGAAGGAAAGGTAGGCCTGTTTACGGATGACACACAAATCAGTAACAGAGCTGACACACCATGGAAAGTGTAAAAATGAAGGAAGCTCTAAAAAGCTGGAAGACTGGTCAAGGATTTTGCAACTGGACTTCAAAACAAAAAGTGCAAAACTATGTATATAGGGCATAGAGACAAAGGGCAATGCATCTTTAAGGGAGAGGTGCGTTAACAACTGAAAACAGGAACAATAACTGGGGTTATCATATCTTAAGACCTGAAGGTAGCAAAACAGTGTGATAAAGCTTTGGAAAAGGTAGTAGAATGCTAGGGTGCATAGGAAGAGGTATCACCAGCAGAAAGAGGGTGTTAGTGTTACCCTTTTACAGATCATTGTGAGGATCCGCCTGGAGTTCTGTGTCCAGTCCTGGAAGCACAATCTCAAGAAAGACATAGATTGGGTGGAAGCAGCACAGAGAAGGACAACAAAATAGTGCATGGCCTGCATCAGAAGTCATACGAGGAAAGACTCTGTGAGTTAAATATGTACTCTTGGAGGAATGGAGGGAGAGGGAGACATGATAGAAACATTCAGATACATCAAGGGTGTCAATAAGATACAGGAGGACATCATTTTTACTGAAAGAGATGCTCAAGGACAAGGTGGCATGATATGAAGTTGGAAGGGGATACTCAGAGGGATGTGAGAAAACAGTTCTCTATGGAAAGGGTGGTTGACACCTGGAACAGCCTCTCAGCAGAGGTAGTGGGTATTGGAATGGTAACAGGTTTAAAACATACCTGGGATAGACACAGGGGCCTTAGTAACAAGGTTGGTGGTGGGAGGTAGGTCCAGAAATCAGAGTCTATGGTAGCACAGTAGGTAGGGACCTTAGGGCAGACTAGGTAGGCCAGGAGGTCCTTTTTGCTGACAGCTTCTAAGTTTCTATGAAACTGATACTAGCCGTAAAAGTTTTCCTGTAATATTCTGCTACAAGTTCACCATTAAAGTGTAGGTCAACAGTTAAATGTACAATAAAGTACAAAAAGTGTGCAACAAAATAGAGACACCAGTACAATAATGTAACATCAATTCTGTTTGTCACACAGTATAACGGTTATGTTGCCCAACTTTGGATCTACTAGCCAGAATTACAATATATTGAAATATTTCAAAATAAATATGCTTGGCTGCTGTAAGATTTAAAAAAAAAGAAAAAATATTAAATTATTAGCTTCCTAATCTCTTCTTTATCCAATTACAGAAGTGTAGAGTTTGGAATAGTTCAGAATGACAGAGTCCACTGCTAATAACAAAAACCCAGCATACAAAGTGAGAAGATGAATCATACCTTGGTCCCTGCTGGGGTATTAACTGCTCCATGGCACTATTGGAAATTTCTATCACATTTCTTAACAGCCTCTTATAGTAATAACACATTTATAAAGCACTAATCAGTGAAAAATAAAATACAAAGCTATTTAAAAACAAATCAATATCAACTACAATAAAAACTATAATAAAATGGCAAGATAATTACATTCAGGTAGAAACACTGCAACCTGTGTCCTCCACCTCCTCTGACCCACAATCCACTTGTCCTCATCTCACAAGTGTGCCATAGAAACTTACTAGTTTGATGATGGAATCAACTTACCTTTCATCTTGTCAACCCTTCCAGCTAAATGGCGGTAATTGCCAAACTTGAATATAAACTTTTCTCATCCAGCATTTTACCTCTACTTATGCTATGTATCTTCCCTTCAAGAACCTTCCTGGTACTGCTTCAAAACCTGTAAAATGACAGCTTCCACAACCTTATTACTAGCATGTATTACACTGAAAATAATTATTCTTAACTAGTCAGAATGCAGAGTTATTGTCAGGTTATTCTGAAATAACTGAATAGTAGACTGAAAAAATCAGACATTGATTCTGCATTCTGATTGGCTCGCATGTGTACTTTGCCAATCAAAGACAAGACCAGTTGCTCTCCACTTCAACATGCAGGAGCTAAAGACATCTAGACAGACTGTAACAGATTTTAGCAGTTTTGCATTTACTTATGAACAATTTTCAGTATAATAGCAATAATACCAATAGTGGTCTGGGTTTCCATGGTAATAACCAAACCAAGAATAATAAATACCTTGGCCTTTGACCTTGGTGTTTATTACCGCTGGCATTGTTATGACCTCATAAACCCAGACCACTATGGTATATCACTATAGTAAACATAGTAATTAAAAGTGTGAAGGGACTATAGGTCCATCATATCTCCCCTTCACAAGCAGGGATAAACTGAGTATGTTGTGCAAAAAAGCAAAACAAAGGACACATTTTTTGGGAAGCCCTATATGCTCTATAATAATAATAATAAATAAATAATAATACATTTTATTTCTAAAGTGCCTTTCAGATTTTCAAGGTGCTGTACAAAATACATAATACAGATCAAACATTATAATTCAATATAAAACACAGATAAAACTACAGTCTCATCAACAGCTTGAACACAGTCAATACTCTAAGAAGGCAATTTGATAAAATGAGTTTTTAAACCCTCTTAAATTCCTGCATGGAGGTGCACTGCCATAACCGATGGGGTGAGAATTCCAAAGAGTGGGAGCAGCATAAGAAGAGGCTCTGCAACCAGATGAATTTAGACTAACTCTTGGAATATCTAGCAACCCCTCATCGGCCGAAGCAGAGTGATCAGTCAGGGCAGTAAAGAGACAGAAGATCTTTCAGATAGGCTGGACCCTGATCATGTAGGGCTTTGAAAGTCAATAAACAGACTTTAAAGGTGATCGGCCACCGAACAGAAGCCAGTGCAGATCACGCGCACCGGGGTAATGTGACAAGACCTGCTTGTCCCAGTCAAAACCGGGCTGCTTTGTTCTGCACTAGCTGAAAGTGGCAGATTTCAACACCAGAAAGCCCAAAATACAGGGATTTGCAGTAGTCCAAACATGAGGACACGAAGCGTGGACCAGCATTGGTAACATGTCAGATGGAACAAGATGCTTCACTCTGCGATATTCCTAAGGTGGTAGAAGGAAGTGTTGATGACTGCTGACACCTGTGACTGTAGTGTCAGCCTGTCATCCAAGATAACCCTTAGGTTAAGCACCCATTCGGAGGTTGGAAGTGACACTCCCAAGAAAAATTCATGAGGGTGCACCAACAGGGCCCTCTATCTGACAAGCCTGGATCCTACAAAAACCTCTGTCTTTTCTGAGTACAACTTCAGCTAACTAGACTCCATCCAATCCTGGATTTCTTTCAGACAGTTGCTAAACACCGAGAGAACTCCATACTGGTCAGGGAGCGAAAGACAGGTATAGCTGGGTATCATCTGCATAGCAGAGAAACCTCAGCTTATACCATCTTATAATGTCTCTGAGGGCAACATAATCACAAAATAACATGGGAGATTGGACAGAACCCTGAGGCACCACACAACAAAGGAGTTGGGCCAGAGGAAAAAACCCTGACACAACTCTTTGTGATCTCCAGTGAAGAATGAGGTGAATCATCGGAGGACAATTCCCTATATCCACAAATCTGCCTCAGGTGTGCTAACAACACCAAGTTATCCATGGTGTCAAAGCTGATGAGCAATCAAGAAGAACTAGAATAGAACGTCTCTTCTGGTCTCTTGCCTGAGGAGATCATTAAGCACCGAAGCAGCGCAGTCTCTGTGCTATGTCTTTTACAAAAACTGGATTGGAAGCATTCGTAGATGTCATGGATGGTTAAATGGTTCTTCAATTGGACCACCACATCCTTCTCAATCACCTTCCCAACAAAGGGTAGGTTTGAGTTGGGTCTGTAGTTTGTGAAACAGTCTTTGTCCAAGGTAGCTTTCTTCAAGAGAGGTGTCACCACCGCCTCTTTCAGGGAGCTAGAAACTCACCCAATTCAGGGAGCATCGGACTGTTTGCACAAGGATTGGACCAATGGTGTCACAACAACCCAATATTAGGAAGTCGGTCCAGGATCCAAACTACAGCTTGTAGGGTGAATACCATGGATAATCCTCATGACATCCATGAAATCAGGTCTGCTGAAGGAACACCAAGAAAACTGAGGTACTGTGAACTCATGTTGCTCGACAGCATACCCTTAAAACTGCGCTGGATGCAGATCCGCCTGATGTTAGCCACCTTATTAGCGAAAGAACAGGTGAGCTCCTTGCACTCTAATTGTGAAAAAGCTTTCCAAACTTGTAAACAAGCTGGGTTGCACAGCCTGTCTATAGTTTGAAAAAGCTGGGGCAGTCAATTCCTGGTAGCTGCAATCTCCCTGGATAGAATTCTGCCTTCTTATGGGAGATTGCAGATTGATGAACAGAATAATGGTCTATCAGTCACAAGAGTCGGCATCAAGGGAGGATCTGCACCAGCGGCGTTCCTAATCTTTGCCCTGTCTCGCATCTCCCTCAACATCCCATAAAACCAGGGCACCTTGGGATGAAGGGAAAGAGGCTACACAAACAGAACAATAGTATCCAGAGCCAAAGCAACAGCCTGTTATAGGCCATCACCAAAGTCTCTGGACTACAGCTCAAAATGCAGGGGATGAAAGGTCAAGGACTGCCACAAGGCCTTGGGAGTAATATCCCATAAAGGCGGTATCTTGCCATCTCCGCGAGGTAGGCCTTCTCAGGTGGGTACTAGCATTGAACCTCACGGTATAGTGGTCTGTGCAAATGACTGATTCCACCCCAAATCGGAAATATCAATCCCTAGGAGAAAGACTAAGTCCAAGGAGTGTCCAGATTTGTGAGTAGCAGTGGAAACCACCTGTGTAAAGCCCAAAGAAATCATTAATTGGAGGAAGTGATTACCAAATTGCGAGAGTTCATCGTCGACCCAGGCGTTGAAGTCATCCAGAAACATCAATCTCAGTGACTCAAATGACATGTCAATGATGAAGTCTGCCACTTCCTGTAAGAACCGTTTCCCATCTCCTGGTGGGCGGTAGATGAGTACGATTTGAAAGCCAACACCGCTGCCACTGAGCACTCGAAGGACTCAGCTTCCCCACTACCACACTGAGGCCCAATTCTGTCTTAAAACAGACTGCAACCCCTCACCCTGTGGTCCAATCTTGGGCAGTGTATCACCGAGTACCGGCGGGTCATGGCTTCAACGTGGGGCCTGGTTTTCATCCAGCCAGGTCTCGGTGATGCAAGCTAAGTCCACCGAACCAACAAAATCAGCAATGATGCCAGACTTGTTTCTGACAGACTTAGCATTGCATAACACCGCCCGAGTTGAACCAACCTCGGAGGCTGTCATGCCCATCTGCCTACTAAATTCCAGTAGTGCCCTTGGGTATGGGTACCAGACATGGCGAACCACTATCTGGGTTCCATTTCACCCCAGGGCACCTTCTAGATCTAACTACCCTGATACGAAGGCCCCCTCATCCATCCTCCTAGCTCACAGCCCCCAACCCTCCTCCTTCTCCTTCGAGCAATTCCAATGCTCTGCAATGTTGGTATGTATCATAATGGAGGGAGGATAAAAAGGAGGAGGGTATGAAGAAGAGAAGGATGAATAGCGCACCACCATGGGATTATAGTCCGCACATGCCACAGTACAACTAAACCAAAACAATAATACAAACTATTTTAACTTAAAATTAAATAAACCCCCAAATAAATCTAATTAAACATATAATCCAAAACTAATCCAGAATAAATTTCCAACCCACCTCGAAGAAAATCAAGTCAAACCCAGTAAGAAGACTCTTAAAATAAAAATAAATATAAATATAAATACATTCAAAATAAAGTCAAATCAAACAATTCAAACTTAAAATATACAATAACACATCCTCCGACCAGGAGTCGAGAAAAAAAGTAAAATAAAATAACCCTCCCAGCTCTCTCAGCACGGAGGCTCTTTGAAAAAGAAGATATTTCAGCACTCTCACTGCAAAAATATTTCAGAACAAACAATTCAAACTTAACACATAAAATAACACATTCCTTCCCCCACCTCAGTCCTCTCAGACCAAGGAGTAGAGGAAAACAATAAAATAAATGGACACAAGGTCCTCTCACCACCTCGCTGTTCAGATCAAAAAGAAAATAATAAAACCTTCAATCCACTGGGAAGGAGTCAAATTTGTTCACAGGTGAGAATCCATATAACAAACCGGTTATCCATAGAACTTAAATAAAATCAGGGCTCAGGGCAATCAGATCTATCTCATGACCAAGAAATGAGACCCCAGTCAACTGGTCAGCACCACGAGAGATATGATGAGGCCTAATAAAGCACCCTGGGCAGGCCACCAGTAGCCAGCCTGGGAGTCACAAGGTCACAGAACAGTAACCAATTCCTTGGCCACAAAATTCTAATGCCCTCTTCAGACTGCAAATCAAGCAGAAACCCAGCAGGCAGTATGACTCAAACTAAGTCGGAGACTCTATATATACCAGAAGGTCCAAAAATGAATAACGCCCTTCTCCTTTTTTCCAAGGACAGTAGCCAAAGGCAGGATACAAATCCTGAACAGCCCAGATGAAGCCCAGCAAAAGAACCACTAATAGATCCAAAGTCCAGGAAAGTCCTGTGCCAAATAAAATCCCATAGCACTTCAACCGTGAAAAAACAGATCCTACATTCCATTCAGCATTCATTCACTCAGTTCAAGTGAAAAACACTCCGGTGCATCAGACATACAGAAACACCATCCTTTGGCCCACGTTAGTCTCACAATGGGCAGAGATTAAAATTCAGATTACAGTCAGGAAAACCCTTGGCTATTCCACGCATCGTGTCCACTGACGGTCCCACCATCCCACAGTTTGCTCTCCACATCCGAATTAGAGTTCAGGCAACTGGTTACCAGGACAAGCACTCCCCTTGACCCAGGACTCCTACACTGGGTGGAGGTAAAGTCAGAACTACTGCCGTATGTTAAGTCAAATTCACTCTACACCCGTGCGATATGTATGATGGGCGGAGGAAACAGCAATCAGGAACCTCCTTTTGTTCAGGCTCCCCAAGGTAAAGCACTCCCGATTTCACCAACTCCAACTCCAACTCCACTGAGCCACAATTTGTAGCATAGTACAATAAATAAACAGAATAGTGAAATAAAATTGTGAAATAAAAAGAAATAAATGATAAAGAATAAAATAAAACAATAAAAGCGTTAATAACCCATAAGTTATAACTTAAAACATCCCAGCACAGCAGCAGCATGCTCAGCCTAGTGCCAACTTGGAATCCTGGTCCATCATAATGAAGGCCTTGGGTGATTCCACAGTGATTCCTTTAGTAAGTAGAAACTCATTCAGGCTCACCTTAAAAACCTGCACATTCTTCATGTCTACTTTCTGAACTATGCTGCTCCATGGGTTCACTACCCAATGAGAGAAAAATTGACTCTAATGTTACTCCTTAATTTACCATCCTACTACGTCCTCACTTACTGCTACATGAGGCCAGATTAAGCATGTCTGACTGTTAAATCTTGTTGATACTCTTAAATATAAGACTGAGAACACATTCTCTCTCAGTATCTTTTCTCCATGGTGAGCATGTTAGGGGCCTGAGCTTCTCTTTCTAGCATTTGTCCCTAGTACCACTGATCATTTTGGTGGTCCTGCATTGCATGCTTTGGAGTGCCTCTGTAATCTTTTGCATTGAGGATACCTAAAGTGCATGTATATCTCCTGGTGGGGTCTGATAAGGGCCTTGCAAAGTGGCATTGCATCCTCTGTTCTACTAATCCATATTTGATCCACCCCAGCATTCTGCTGACCCTCATGACAGTGGCTAGGTATTGCTTGCCTGCTTCAACTCATTGTCTGTTATGACCCTCTTGACTGTAGCAAAGGCCCCACACCATTTGCACTGCAAGTTCTAAATCTATTTTTCCTCCCCAAGTGTAACACCTCACACTTAGCTAAACAGAATCTTAAGCCCCATTAGCTTAACCAGTCCCTCAGTTTGTTCAGGTCCTCCAGCAGTTTGTCCCCATCTTCAAAGGACACCAACACCCTTGCTAACTTATCATATACCACAAGCTGAAGCAGCCTATTAGAAACCCTGCTTCTGGATCACTGATTATTTTTGGAGCAGGCGGTGGCTGATCTTCAGCCCTGAGGACACTGCTGATTATTACTCTCACTTGGAGAAGTTTCCATCCACCACTGCCCTCTTCTTCCTGCCTCCAAGTCAGTTTCTGTAGAAATCCACATTATGCATGTCTCATGCACTGTATAATACTGGTTTACTTTGATTAAAAATTATCATGCACTACAGTATCAAAGGGTTTAATGACATTCAGACAGACTATGCCCGTCCCTATTCCTGTCCATCTGCATAGTAACCCACTTGAAATAGGTGATCACGGTGGTTTGGTATAAATTGCCGCTTGTAAATCCATGCTGAGACAGGAAAGAACATGGACTCAACCAAGTGCTCTAGTACTTCATCCTTAATTGTGGTTTCCAAGACCTTTCCAAGTAATGATATCAGGCTGTCTTGCCTGTAGTTATCCAGGTATAACCTGGCCCCTGTTGAAGATGGCAACTACTCTGTAAGCGTTTCTGTTCTTGGTCATCCACCTGTCTGGACAGTCCCCTAAAATTACTACAAGTGGCACCACCAATTATTCCTTTAGCTCTAGTATGATTCTATGTTGTATTCTGTCCACCTCTTGGAACTTACATGGCTTGTCTTTGCCAAGTTGTCAGCTACCAAGGAAAGATACAATATCCAGTGGCTGCATTGTGTCTACCCTCATGCTATAGGCTCATTCAGTGAGCTCCTTTCACTCACCAGGGGCCCTTTGGTGAACACTAAAGTGAATTAATTATTAAACATTTCAGCCATTGCCTCTGGCTCTCTCTCAGACTCCTGTTTCCCACCACTGTTTTCAAGGACACAATCTCCTTCACCATCTCCCTCCATTTGCGTACTGCATTAACTATTTGGTGTTGCCTGTAGCACATGCTGCTAACCTGGAATTACAATCTTTCCTTTACTGTCCCAGTTCCATATTTGCAATCCCTCAATGCTATTCACTACTTTTCCCTCGCATGGGAGCTGCCTATCTTTTCCAACAGTCATAAGCATTATTTTGCTCACAGTCAGTAATCTTATGTCTTTGTTGTACCAGGAGCACCTTGGACCTATTTTCTCCAATTGCTTTCAGGACTGCTGACCTCTTAATGTGCTTCAAGCATTTTCTTCAATGGGAACCACATGATGAGATGCAGCTAATTTTAACTTTGTTGGCACAGTTGGTGTGAAGTTGGGAATTTTACTTGACACTTAGAAGGTGAGGTTTCCAACATTATCAAACTACATGCAAAGTATCTTTATTTTCTTTAAAAAACAACCGTTTTACTGTTTACTCTGCTGCCTCACTGTGGCAAATGCCCCCTCAGTTTCAACATCTACAGTATATCATTAGAAATGAAGTTCCCAACCCTGCTACTATCCAATACTTACTTCTCCCTCACACAGTCCTGGTGAAGTTTACTCATGTACAGTAATGACATATTTAGATAGATATCCTTCCCAATCCCTTGTCCCACCAATTCCATATCTTTCTGTGGAGGGCAGATGAATTTTCAGTGACACAAGTTTGAATTCTTTTGGCTTGGACATGCAATGGCTGCCTGAAATGTTATATTATTCAGGGTCCTCCAGGAAGGAAGGAAGGAAGGAAGATGTGATGTCTTCACCTGTAGTCACCCCTACTGGCTGCTTCTCAGCTATGCAGGCCTGCTCCAACTGTGTGTTAACTCCTGATGTACTTGCTTGGCAGAAGCTGACATCTGTTGCTGGTGTTGAGACACAATGGTACTGTCTTATGACCATTCCTGCTATACCCTTCTTCACCATGATCCATTTCCCATCTCTACTTCTATAGATTACAGTCACTGCCATGATCCTATCTAACCTACCATATCTGCCCTGCTAATATCTTCCTCCCTGGCCTGTTGCTCATAGCTGCACTCTCCTTTCCCTTCATCTTCTTCAGCTGCAAACTAATCTTGCCACGCCCTGTGGTGCTTCCAACGATCACTCCAGTCTGACAATGTGTCTCTTAACAGCATCCACAACTCTGCAGTGGATTCAGATGTACCCCATCCAGCTCAACATAGGCAGAATGGTGTTCATCACACAGCCCTGGCAGTGCACCAAATGTGCTTCCCTCTCAGTGTCCTGGATGCTAGTCTCACCCCACCCCTGCCCTTTCTTCTTTCAACCTTCCTCCCCATGTCCCTCTGAACACCCAGATACCTTTCCAGACTGGCAATATGCCTCTCCAGTGAAGCAACTGGCTCACAAAGCACTAGGTAGGCTGTTCCACATCTGACCTTCTTTCTGATGTAATTATTTCTAATATTTCCTGGTCCTGCCCCCCAGTTTAAAAGTATGACATTTATATCTGTGTATACTCACCATTTCTGATATCTGTGTATACCCTACCCATTTTGTTCTTTAGTACTAAGAGCAATGTGTTTATGTCATCTCCCAGCCATCTCTTCTTTTGCCTGAATAATTTGAGTATGTCCAGTCTGTCCTCATAACTATTGCAGGCAGGTTTCTGCTTACTTTCACATTTTACTATAATCCTTTTTCTCATTTGTGGTGTGTCAATGATCCGTAAAGGTCCTGTTCAGATTTTTCAAAGGAGAATTTTACTGACTCTGATTTGATACCATTGGGCCTACAAATGTTAGGACACATCATGAGATAATGAACTAACATTAACAATGATGTCTGTGACTTAATTATTCAGGACCTCTAAGGGAGTTAATCATGTCCGCTGCTGTAGCCATCCAGAAAGTAACCTCACAATTTCTGGTGAAAGATATATTAATAGAGTGCTCTGACCTGAAATAAGCTCTTATTATATTCCTGAAATCAAATGTAAATTGGCATAGGTTGGAATTATGAGTGTCCTCAATGTTGTTTATATCTCTCAGATTTAAGCTGCACACCACAGAAAACAGACAACTACAGCAGAGTTCATAAAAATGCATTTGTTGTGGGAATTTCCATAAATTATGCTTGGGGTTGTAAATCTTGCAGTCAAAATAGGAACATCTTATAACACATGAATGCCCTGTACAATCTATTTAGTCCACCCTTTTAGCTGTGAACCTTACACACAATTAATAACTCAATTTGCTATCACATATAGCTGACACTTTCAGATGCACCCTAAGATGTTTGGAATAAAAATATTTGAAAAGTAACACCTCCCTCCCACTTAATTTCTTTCAAGGTACAAGGGCATCCTGACACTGGCAATGTACTTTACAAGAGTGGAATTTAAAGTGTTGATTTGCATACTTCCTGAATTATCCAAGTCTGAACTATCCATTGTCAGTAAGGCATAAAAGGAGAAGTGTCAATGTGATATCCATGTATTTGCCGTTTCCATAAACAAGATAATATTTTCAAAAGGTCAAAGCAATTTAATCAAAAAGAGTGATTATATTCAAATCAGCTGCACAGCATTTCCAGCATGTGGTGTACTTTTGTTTATTGTTAATTGCAATATATATATATATATATATATATATATATATATATATATATATATATATATAGTTGTGTTTGTTTGTAGGTTTTCACATATTGTTGAATTTAACGTGTCTACTTGAAGGGCCAGAACATGGTCATGGTGGATAAAGCTTTCTATGATGGTGACAATGATGCAAGTCAGACCCCAGAAAATTGCAGCACACTGGTAGGAGGAGGACTTAGCTTCTCTGTGAACCCTCTTCCCACCTTTGGGAGGTTGTACTCCTGCTGTGATACTGTCACCTAGGAGACCACAAAGTGGTGTGCAATTTGAGAGAATGCAATGGAAGAAGGATATATGTTTTGCTTGTCAGGCTTGCTGGCACTACTGTCCCTTCATCTTTGAAGGTATGGAGAGAGAAGGTGGCACTGAAAAATTCAGTTCAGTTTTAAATGTAAACTCTTTTCTTCTGCTTTGGAAAGTTGCTGAAACTAGGTACTGACTTGGGATAAAGCAGACTTAACAACAAGATGGGCAATAAAAGCCTTGAGGTCAGCAATGAACAGTTATTACTTCAGCTTCCTTGTGGCTAATGATATTGTTGCAACAGATGGACCTCTACCAATTTCTGGGATGGCTCCCCTCTCTGAGTGGAGAAATCTCATGCTCAGAGTGTTTATATCTAAAATATTGCAAGTAGCAGCAGATCACCTCTGGCCAGGCATCTAATGCTAAAAAGTGACAGGCGTGAACTGAGGCCCTCTGGTTACAGACTGCTGGAATGCCCCAGGTGAAATACTGAGCTGGGAAAGACAGCCTTCTCCTATGCAGCACCCAAGCTATAGAACTCCCTCCATAATGGACTGCAGGCTCCGGTTTCACCTCACATATTTAAACAAAACCTTCAGGAATTTATGTTAGGCAGATGCTTATGCACATGCAATGCTAAGTGATGGTAACAGCTCTGCTGGACATTTCATTTATAGAACATGTCTAGTCCTGTAACACATATGAACTTATTGCTATAAGCTGGATTCTTGTACAGCAAAATGTCCTGGAAACTGTGATGAATTGATTGTTGAACGTTTGCTATGCTGGTACTGTATCGTCATAATTTGTACTGCATCTGGCAATGTTTTTGTTTTTCCTTTTTTCTCCTATACACTGTACCTGTAAAGTAACTGTGCATTGTACTTGTTGGGCCATCTCAGTGGCCAGGTCGTGCTCTGAAAATGGTCCTGGGGTCAGTGCCTACCTGGTAAACAAATAAATAAATAAAATATTTTTATGTTGGTGTGACAGAGGTCTGAAGCCCATTCAAATTGCAACAGCCTAGTGCTGTGTTGTAGAAAAAAAATACATATTTCTTTCAGACCTAAAAATTAACCTTTTAGACTGCTGCTTTAACTCCATGTTACTTTTAACATTTTTCTTTGGCCTGAGTCTATTGCTTTTGAAATATATAATATACCAACCCAGCCTTCAAAACATCTGTATACTAAAACAAATTAAAAAATGTATGACTTGTATAGCATATTGCTAGGATTTACTGCCAAAGCCCTCTACTACTGATTATTTACTATATCTCCATATTTAATTGTCGCCTTTGTTTTACTGATTTTCCTGAAACTGTGGAATGTGTAGAGTTGGTGCTAGGATCTTTGGATCTTATTCATTTTATGTTGATGGCCCAGATATTCAAAATGGTTGCATGGGCACAACCCACTGATGCGCCCGACACGATATTCAAAAGGAAAAGTGTGTTGTACAAATCCTGATGCACCGGAGCGCATCAGTAATGTATGCAGGCACAGGTGGGGTGTGTGCCCATGCATAACTTGTATCTAGCCCGATATTCAGCTCCGGGATGTGCAGAGTCATGCATGCGCAACCTCTACCTGTGCCTGCTCAAAGTTAAGCAAAAAAAAAAAAGGAACAAGTGATGGCCACCCACAGGTGAGTTGCCACTTTGCAGGGTGCAACCGGCGGTGGCCACCTGTGGTGTACCCGAGTTCCTACCGCACCTGGTGGTGCCCTCCCATGCGCCATGAGGCATCCATGTGCAAATCCCCTCCTATATCCCTGGTGGTCCAGTGGACTGCTATGTGCCCGATCGCGGGCATTTGTGATGAAGAATAAGCCCCCGTCCTATATCCCTGGTGGTCAGTGGACCTCTATGTACCCGATCGCATGCATTTGTCTTGAAGATTAAGCCCCTGTCCTATATCCCTGGTGGTCCAGTGGACCGCACTCAACCAGATCATGGGCATCAGTAATAGAAACCCCCGTCTAATATCCCTGGTGGTCCAGTGGACCGATCGCCTGCCAGATCATGGGCATCTGTAACTCATAAAATACCCTACTACCCTGGTGGTCTAGTGTACCCCCTCCCACCCGCCCACTGGGTCCCACCCCGCCCGCTCCCCCTCAGCCAGCAGGCGGCGCACCACCTGCCTGCCGCCCGCCACCCCGCCGCCTGCTGACTGACAGCTCGGTAGGGCTGCCGCCCGTTGGTTCCAGCAGTGGCCAATGGGTCTGCAAGCCATACCTCTATTCAGTCCAGATATGTGAATGAATTCATTCCTGGACTGAAACTAGCTATCATATGGGCTGCATGCCATTGGCTCACACTGTGAACCAATGGGTGTGCAGCCCTACTGAGCTGTCAGTCGAGTGCGTGCGGGGTGGCAGGCGGTGGGTGCTGCCACCCACTGGCTGATGGGGAGTGGGGCAGTCTGGCTCAGTGGGCGGGTGGGGAGGAACGCTAGACCACCAGGGTAGTAGGGGTATTTTATGATTTACAGATGCCCGCGATCAGGAAGTGATTGGTCCACTGGACCTCCAGGGATATTGGACTTGGGGTTCTATTACTGATGCCCATGATTGACTGAGAGTGGTCCACTGGACCACCAGGGATATAGAACGGGGCTTAATCTTCAAGACAAATGCCAGCGATCGGGCACATAGCGGTCCACTGGACCACCAGGGATATTGGACGGGGGTTCTTTTACACGAATGCCCAGTGATGCGGGATCGCAGGTGGTGTCAGTCCCGGCGGCTGCTGCCTGGCGGGGCGCCAGGCACAAGTCATCGGGATCGGCTCACCTGCATGCTAATGGAATGCAATGGGGGCCTATAATGAGATGCAAATGGCCTCTGTGCGCCTTTGTATAAATTATGGCTCCATTTGCATGTCTCCTTTTGAATATCACAGGTGCTGTGCATGGCACAATGGCACTTGCACTAGCGCATCTCCATGCTCCACTCTGGCCACTGCGCTGGCGCAGTGCCACTGCGCCATGCACAGTGGGGAGTGGCCAGATGCGATATTCAAGCTGCCACACCATGGCGCCAGCTCCCCGAATATTGCCCAGGCCACACCCCTCGCGCCAACAAAGTTGAGCTGCGCCCAGGCTTGCGCCACAGCCTGGCGCAGTTTGAATATACGGGCTGATGTATTTAGCAAAGGAAAAGATATAGAAGGTTGAAAACATATAAATTCACTAACATTGAGATTTTATTTGTTCACCAGTAACTCAAAAACAGTTCTGATTTTAAAACTAAAACTTTCAGGTTTGATAAGTCTTTACAAAGGTGTGAGTCTATTTTCTGTCTTTGTATGTTAAACCTTTTAACTACTTGTACAAACAATTCTAGTTGTGCACATGCTCAGTAGAAAAATGAACTTTCTAAGGATAGCTGTATTTTGTGAAAGCATTGTTATATGGTTTATTTGATAAAAGCGTGTTTGTTCTTGATGTTGCTTGATGCCCTTTGTGCTTTCATTTTGCCAAAACTATGATTATCATACGGGATGGGGCTGGCCAAACCACAATGTCAGTACATGTGTGCATTTTGCCTGAGCTGACAGCAGTGACAGCAGTCCCATTCTATGGCAGAGAGGAATGGGATTATTTAAAATGCATGGGTTTTAAGCAAGTCAATTACAGCATTTATTTCAGCCTTTATTTGGCAGGGAATTTGTGTGCCCAGGTGGGTGGGGTTGGTACTAAGCAGCCCCATAATAAGATATGTGGCCTGAAAACAATGATGTTTTCATCATCAGGCCCTACTGACAGGAACTGTGGAAGTTGCAGTGGCAGGATCAAGAGACAGACCAAGGAAATGCTGGAGAGAAAGCCCCAGGAGAGCTGGAGGAGAACCTGCCCGAGTCAAGAAGCAGAGGCCACAGAACTGAGCACTGGGAAATTGAGCAGACCAGCATTAGTTTATCTCAAAACAAGCATGTGGAGCCATAGGCTCAGACACCTTCTTGTCCTGTTGATTATATGTCCAACCTGGCTGCTGTCCACTGACCTGCTCCCACCACATTTATGCTGCTCACTTGACTTGCTTCCTCTTCATTTTGTGAATCATGCCATGCTGCTCCTGTCCTGCCTGTTAATGGTGAGTTGTAACTTGATTGATATGAAAATTGGGATGCAGTATAGCTCAGTGGTTTAAAGCTCTGAGCTACAAATTTAGTGACATACAACAGACCAGACCTGGGTTTGAATCCCACAGATTCCACTTGCATACTGTGTGACCCTGAGCAAGTCACTTAACTTCCCTGTGCTCCCAGGTTGCTCCTGTATAAAGCTTTCAGCTTAGAGTGCTACTCCTGGTTAAACAACTAAAAAAAAAAAAAAACTGAGCACAGCCTTACATTTTTGTTTTAATTTCTTTGTACTGCCACCTGCTGCGCTGTACTGTGCAGTCCCACCAGACCACCATGTTATGTGAACCACTGCAGCTGCTTTTTCACTGCCTGCTGCTTCTGTTTTCTTCTTCTAACCAAATCCAAACCTCTGTCCTGTTCCATGTGACAAAGAAATCTCCTAAACAACAGTTGCCCCAGCTTGCTGTCAAGTTGTCTGCCCAGTCCAGTCACACTGTCTGCATCAAGGGCCAAGGGCTCACTCCAGCTGCTCCCTCTCATCTCTGACTATGCCTGTCTATCTATCTATCTATCTATCTATCTATCTATCTATCTATCTATCTATCTATCTATCATGTATATTATGGTAGCACGGTAGAAGCATCATAGTTAGGGGTTGACTAGCTCTTTTTAAGGTTAAGGTCAAATTTTGCACCTTAATAACTTTGCCACTGTGCAACAGATTTGCCTGAAATTTGGTATGCTCAATTGGACATGGTAGATCTTGGGATCTGCTAAGTTTGCACCAGTCAGATATACGGCTGTGGAGTTGTTAAATGACAACCAATTGTGCCAATTATGCTTTTTGCGATTTCTTTGCTCACCTACAGGTTGGGCAGTTTCGCATAACTGGTCCAAAACTTCAGGGAATATGCGGCCGGGGTCTCGATGTGCCTTTTGAAGACTTTGTGAAAAAATATTGAAGGGTTCAAAGTTATTCAAAAACTAATTACCATTATAAGTCAATGGGAAAAGTTAACAAAATACTCAACACTTTTGCAAATACACTTTTCAGTGTCGCAAATGGCCCTAGTAGTGTCATAAATCTGCCTTTTTTCAGTTGGTGATAAGAAAAATGCTTGGCATTTAAATTTGGACCCTCTAGGGACACAATTCTTTGTGGTCACCTAGTCGGATCCTGAGGATGCTAGCCATGTCCTTATTTTGGGGTAAAACACCTAGAAATATGCTTTTCAAATTTCTGGAACCAGTAGTGTCACAAAGTAGTGTTGCAGGCATGACACTTTCACAAAATTTTGCAAAATTTGCTGCAAATTGCCACACTTCTTTTCAGACTTGACTGAAATTGCAGGAATTCTTTGCCACCCTGCTGCGAAAGAACAGTTTGGTCTTTTGATCTGAAAGTTGGAGAAGGAAGCCAACATCTCACAGATGTGCCTTTTGGAGGTTTGGTGAAAAATATTGCATGACTGCCAAGTTCACGGTACTCTGAAGTTGACTTTTTTCCCCATAGGCTCCACATGGTGGCGTCTGCTGCGCATTTAGAACTAGTATCTTGAAAGCGGTGCGAGATACGAATTTGTTGTAAGTAATAGCAATAACCTTGCCAGGAAAATCAAGATTTTGTGAAATGTAAATTTTTTCTATGTCATGCGGTTGCTGAGATATTAGCAATTAAGTAGTTCAAGGCTCGTTTAAGCTTGATCCCATTACACTGCATACATTCTTTGTACGCTGTGTTTCTGTATACACCTGTTTGGCAAAACAGGTGATGCGCTCCATTACTATTACAGTTACTGTTTCCACTTGCGTTTATGTCCCTGTTTGTCTTACCATTCCCTTGTATGCACATATGTGCTTTACCCTTTGTGTTGTCATTCGCTTGCATTTTCATTACTGTTACCATTTGCATTTCCACTACTGTTTCTGTTTGCATTTTTTTTGCATCACCGTTCACATTGCCATTTGCATTTATGGCGGCATTTTCGTTTGTGTTTCCGTTTCTCTTCGTTTTGCGTCTTCCTTGCTGTTACTGTTACTATTTGCTTTTTGCAATTGCGTTACTGTGCCCATTCGCATTACAGTTTGCGTTTCCATATGCACTTGCCTTTTCCTTTTGCACTTCTGTTTCCTTTGCTGTTATTGTTGCTGTTACCGTTACCATTTGCATTTACAATTGCGGTACTGTGCCCGTGCACATTTCGGTTTGTGTTTCTGTACACGCTTCTGCTCATTTCCATTTCTCTTTCCTTTGGTGTTATTCTTCATGTTAACTTTAAAATTTGCATTTGCAGTTGTGGTACTGTGCCTTTGTGCATTACGGTTTGCATTTATGTGTGCATTCACATTTCCGTTTCTCTTCCTTTTGCATTCTTTTTGCTGTGACACTTAACATTTCATTTAAAATACCACTGCCATCACTGTTCACGTTACCAGTTGCGTTTTTATATGCACTTCAATGTCCGTTTACGTCACTGTTCTCTTCAACGTCACTTTGCGCATGTGTTTCTATTAACGCTTCCTTTACCATTTACGTTTGAGTTACCATGTGTACCACTGTTCACGATTCTGTTTGCATTGCTATTCCTGTTCCTATGTCACAAGACATCACGTGGCTTGAGTGTGGGTCCGAATGGCCCTGCACTCCTGCTGCCACATTACATTTACTATTTCTCTTCATCATTTTCAAAAGAAGGAAATTAGAAGCAAAAACTCCATTTAATGCATTAGTTAGGGTTATTCCACAGTGACAAAAGTGAAGAAATTCAGTGTTAGATTTGAAGCCACCCTTGGACCCCAGCCCACCCCCAACTGGCATCGGGTGGCGTTTACAGAACGATGAAAAGTTGAAGCAGACCCCTGTAAGGATAAATGACCTAGTATCCTTTATGTATCATCCTTAGTTCATTTATTTATTTTTCTGTTGTGCACACTTCTACATTTGTTTTCCTCTGCCTCCTTTGAGTCTGAACTTGATGAATGTAAGTTGCTGCTCTTCCATGAGTCCGATACCCCAGAAATGGAAGTGCACATGAGCACCCAATTTCACCACTATCTGGGGTATAAATTAGAGGGGCTCAAAGTTAAGAGCCCCTTTCTTCATTACCTGTGTCTCTGTAAACTGTGTCTTCTTCAAGAATCGCTGTGTGTGAACGGAGATCAGGATGAGCCAGCATTTGTGCACCTGACTGAAAGCCAGCCTGCTATTCCAAGAAGCCCAATGTTGGAATATTTTTAAACATAAAGGTACAGTACTGCAATGTGGAAATATGGGCAGAAAGGTGGCTAGTGCTTGGAGGAAATCAGTTTTGAAATTATTGTGTGGTGTGTTGTCTGATGTAGGAAATTATGAAATTAATGCCACGTAGAACAGTGTCAGCCTGCATTTCAATGCAAGAGGGTCCAAATATTGGGATATTTTGTTAATATTAAGGACAATTAATCATTTAAACTAAGTGGTTCTTGCAGGTGATGAAGGCTGGCAATACTGGAGAATCAAATACTGTAAATGTGTAAATCCTCTGTTTTTAATTTAAAATTAGGTAATCTTAGAGTGTGTAGCTAATTAAATAAAGCCACCACCTGCAATATAAAAGTGGCAGAGTGCTTTTCTGTTGATGGTCCAACATCAGGATTAATAATGTTAACTAAATTATTTAAAATCTGTGGTGCATAAAGGTGGGCAGTACTGGAGGATCAAATAAATCGTAAGTCCTCTGTTTTTTAACATACTGTGGATAGCCTGTAAGAACAGAGACATAAAGCTGCATCCAGTATAACAGTGTCAAATAATGGCCAAGCCATGATTTTCTTTCTTTTTTTAATTTGTAAAAATAAATAAATGAATAGAGTTGGGGAGAGATGTTGCTGGAAAAAGAGCAAGTGTAAGCAAAAGGAAAGTAGCTGCTTTTAAAGGGAGTATCTTAAAACTAATGTGGCTTGAAAACAATTTTCAGTGTTCTAGGAAGGGGTATGACCCGCAAGACACAGAATTTAAGAATATAGAAAAACAGTTTGTTTGCCCATGAGAGTGTGATTTGTGGAGGTAAGATTAAAAATGTATGCATGTATTTTCCATCATATTCTGTGGAAAGAAGTAGAATAAAGTTCTTGTGCTTTTGAGTAATTCTTTGGTGCACCATGTGCTCAGGCAAGTAAGGCCCTGCATAGGCTTTTCTGAGAAAAAAAAAAAGATATATAGACTAATGTTTTGTGACATGTGTTGGATCTAGCTTGTAACTGGCTAATGCTGACTTCAGTGCTTTTGTTTTCACATTATTTTGGCTTTTTTCATAACATTTGTGCTGCTTGATTGTTTTGCTTAATGTTTAGTACAGGAAACTAAAATGTCTGGTTCCTTTGCACTGAACATAAGCTTGGACCAATCTTACAGCTTTAAATGCTAAATTTAACTCTCTGTCTGCCAGATGCCTGCAGAGTTCTTCCGGTTTGCCAGTAGGCACCTTTGTATTTGAAAGATTTTTTAAATGGATTTTAGAGCAAGTTCAGGTACATTTAAGTAATTGTTTGGTGTGCCATGTGCTATGGTAAGACCCTGCATGACATTTTCTGGTGAAAAGAGATGTGAAATAAGGCTGTTTATCCTGGCCAGCTCTGGCTTGTAACTGGCCCATGGTTACCTTTGATGCTAGTGTTTTTCTCAATGTTCTGTCATTTTTGTAACATTTGGGCTGTTTGGTTGTTTCAGTTGATGTCAGAACAGGGGAAACTAAAATGGCGGTTTCCTTTGTTCTTAACATAAGCTTGGGCCAATCTCATAACTTTAATTGCTAAATTTACATCCCTTTTTCCCCAGATGCTTGCAGAGGTCATACAAGTTTGCCCGTGAGCACCATTTTCTTGGAAAGTTTGACATTTTCAATGCATTTTGCAGCTAATTCTAGTACTTTTGAGTAATCCTTGGTGTACAATGTGCTGAAAGTAAGGCCCTGCATGGCATTTTCTGGTGAAATGAGATGTAAAACTAAGATTTTGCTGCAGGGGCCAGCTCTGCCTATAACTGGCTTATAATTACCTTCGATGCTAGTCTTTTTTTCACATTTTGTAGGCTTTTATGTAATATTCGGCTGTCTGATTGTTTCACTCGATGTTCAGTACAGAGGAAACTAAAATGGCTGTTTCCTTTGTTCTGAACATAAGCTTGGGACATCTCACATCTTTAAATGCTGAATTTATATCTCTTTTCACCAGATGCTTGCAGATGTTTTACAAGTTTGTCTGTATACACCTTTTTGCAATATGTGATTTTTTAATACATTTTGGAGCAAATTCATGTGATTTTGAGTAATTGTTTGGTGTACCATGTGTTTAAAGTAAGGCCCTGCATGGCATTTTCTGGTGAAAAGAGATGTGAAATAAGGCTGTTTATCATGGACCAGCTCTGGCCTATAACAGGCCCATGGTTACCTTTATGCTAGTGTTTTTCCACATTTTTCTTGCTTTTATGTAACATTTGGGCTGTATGGTTGCTTCAGTCGATATTCAGTAGAGAGGAAACTAAAATGGCTGGTTCCTGTGTACTGAATGTAAACTTGAGCCAACTCACAGCTTTAAATGTTGAATTACATATTTTTTCCCCAGATACCTGCAGAGGTTATACAAGTTTGCCTGTGAGCACCATTTTCTTGGAAAGTTTGACTTTTTAATGCATTTTGGAGCTAATTCTAGTACTTTTGAGTAATTCTTTGGTGTACAATGTGCTGAAAGTAAGGCTCTGCATGGCATTTCTGGTGAAAAGAGATGTAAAAATAAGGTTTTGCTGCAGGGGCCAGCTCTGGCCTGTAACTGGCTCATAATTACCTTCGATGCTAGTCTTTTTACATTTTGTAGGATTTTTGTAACATTTGGGCTGTCTGATTGTTTCACTCGATGTTCAGTACAGAGGAAACTAAAATGGCTGTTTCCTTTGTTCTGAACATACACTTGGGCCATCTCACAGGTTTAAATGCTGAACGTACATCTCTTTTCCTAGATGCCTGAAGAGCTTATAGGTTCCTCTGTAAGCACCTTTGTATTTTGAAAGTTTGATTTTTTTCTTAATTTCAGAACAAAGGATGATGTTTCTCAATAATGTGTTATGTGCCATGTGCTGCACGTAAGTCCGGCATAACTTTCTGTTTGGGAATGGGCTGGCAATATAGCCTTGAGGTTTGAGTAACAAGCTGTGAATGAACTTGATACATCCAGCAGATCAAACATGGGTTTGATTCTCACAACCTCCACTTGCAAGTCTTGCATACTGTGTGACTCTGAGCAGGTCACTTAACTGCCCAGTGAGCCTAGGTCACCCATGAAAATAGTCACATGTGCCTAGTGGGCCTTATCCTGTTACCAAATAAATAAATAAATATATTTTAAAATAATTGTTTGGAACCTGGCCCCAAGACTGTCTTTTTATGCATGCATGAAAGTGTGCAAGACCATCAAGAAAGGTATCACTGTTACCAACACCTCTAACACATTTTCATGAATACCTCTCAGCTGCTATGAATTCTGTATAGCGCTATGATTTTCACACTCAAATGTACCCTTGCTCATCACATGTTTACTGATGCCTGGGAGTGGTAGCTTGAAAAACATTGGCTGGACAACAGGACACAGAAGGTAATTGTAAATGGAGTCCATTCTGAAGAAAAAGGAGTTACTAGTGGGGTACTGCAGGGTTCAGTACTGGGTCTAGTCCTTTTAATGTCTTTATAAGTGACATTGCAGATGGACTGGAAGGAAAAGTATGCCTCTTTGCAGATGACACAAAGATTTGCAACAGGGTTGATATACAAGGAGGTGTGGAATGGATGAGAAGGGACTTGGCAAGGTTGGAGGAATGGTCAGAAGTACAGCAGCATGGATTCAATGCAAAGAAGTGCAAAATAATGCACCTGGGAAACAAAAACCCAGGGAAGATTACACAATGGGGAGGTAATAACAACAACAAAAATGTAAAGGGACCTGGGGTAATCATATCAGATGACCTTAAGGTTAGCAAACAATGTGAGGAAGGCAGTAGGGATGGCTGGGGTATGCTGGGATGTATAGGGACAGGCATCACCAGCAAAAAACAGGAAGTTGTTATCCGCAGTAGAGACAGTTGGTGAGACCCCATCTGAGTACTGCATCCAGTTCTGAAGACCCTATCTCTGCAAGGACATAGACAGGATAGAGGCAGTCAAGAGGAGGGCAACTAAAATGGTTCAAGGTCTGCAAGAGAAGCCATACGAGGAAAGACTAAAGGAGCTTAATATGTATACCCTTGAGGAAAGGAAGGAGGGGCATGATAAAAACTTTAAGTACCTCAATGGAATTAACAAAGTCCAAAAAGGTAGCATCTTTCAGAAAAAGGCGTTACAAGAACAAGGGACACAATTTGAAGATGGGGGGCAGTTCAGGGGCAATGTGAGGAAGTATTTTTTCAGAGGATGGTGGACACATGGAACAGCCTTCCTGAGTAAGCTGTGGGGTCTAAAACTGTGGGAGAATTCAAGAATGCATGGGACAGACATAAGGCACTTTTTGTGGGGGTAGGAAGAAATAGGCTGTTGGTTAACTAGGATCTACAGGTTATCGTGTAAGTAGGAAATGAGCAGAATAGGTGGGCCAAGCGGTCCTTATCTGCTGTCAAAGTCTATGTTTCTATGTTTCTGTGATGTTCCTCATAATGTTAGAGCTATTTCTGCACACGCAAACTATGAATCATTGAACCAGGTTCATAGAAACGTTCCTTATCACTATTTGGCCTCACTATCTGTAGATATAATATTGTTTAAAATAAGAATGTGCTACACATTCTGGCCTATACTATGATTTTGAAAGCCAGTACTATGATTTTTTTGCCGACCTACTTGCCCTGGCTTGCCTCTCCTTCCAGTTGCACATGACCCCCGACCTCCTCGCCCCGACCCGTTCCTACTCACCTCGGATCACAACTGACCCAGGGGTGGCCCGGCATAACCTCCGACGGATGGGTACCTCTCTCCGAGGGGACGGTGCCAGGGAGGGGATACCAGCGCACTCTCGATCAGTCCCGGGTGCTGCTGAGGTGGATTCCAGGGTGTCGGGGCATCTGAGGTGGCGGAGTCGGCAGCCATCATCCGCTGACCAGGCAGCTTCTTTCCGCTTTTCTGTGGGGAGTGACATCCTGACGCCAAGGCGACGCCGACGCCTGTCACACCCCTGGAGCACTGAGCCTGGCTGTATTGCTGCACTCCCAGCCTCTGCCAGGAGTCAGCCTACACGGTCGCATCCCTCCTCCCCGGAGAAGGAGAGCTGTCCCGGATGCTCCTTCCTTCTCTCCCGGCTGGCCCTCCAGCAGCCCCAGTCCGTTTTTGGAAACTGGATAAAACCACAAGGCACAACTCTCTGTTTTCATGTGTGACATGGGAGCATTGGGAAGGTTAAGTGAATTGCTCAGCATTAAAGCAATGCAAGTGGATATATAGCCACGCCTAGACCCGATTTTAAGTACTGCCCCCCAGCTTGCTCCTCACCAGCCTAATTGTTCTCTCTTTATCCCCTGTCTTATCAACACTAGGCCCATCCATCCCCTTATTCTTCCTTTTCCCAACCTCAGATAGGAGCTCACTACCCTGGGTTGTGACATCCTACCATGCCCTGCTATTATAGCATTCAATCCCGGGCTCACACAGACTCTTTTCTCCATCCACATTCTCTACATCCAGCTTTACCAACTCCTTTCTGTGCACCGTGCCCTCTAGCCTTTCTCCCCTACTTCCTCCCTCTCTTCCCCTTCACCTCTACCTGGTGTATATTTTTATTTTTATTTTTTCTTCTTCATTTCCTCCTGCAACCTTAGATAACCTGCTTTATCTTCCTATAGACACTTCTATGTAAAATACCGTGTAATCTGTACAATATCTGTATAATTCTATGTACATATGAACTTCTTTTCTTCCTCTCTGTAAAGAGTATTATCTGTATTGCCTTGTAAATACCTGTGTTGACCTGTATATACAATTGTTCATGCTCCACCCAGGTCCATCTTGCAAATGAGCTTCTGCTCAATGATGAACGCCTGGTTAAATAAAGACCTGATTGATTGATTGATTGATTGATTGATTTATTGGATGCTATGGGAAATAAAACACAGGTATGTTGGATGTATAGCTCATTCACAGCTCATTACTCTAAACTCTATGCAATATTTCCAGCCCCTTCAGGCTGAAAGTATTTCTTGACAGAAACACAGTGTGCTATTCAAAAGCATGCTTTACAGTTAATTGTCCATTTAGCTAGATGGTACAAGTCACACCTTTCTCACACCTATTGTTTCAGGCTCTGGGCAGAAAATTTTTTCTGATAGTCTTTCCAACACAGATTAAGTACTTAAAACAGCAGTAAATCTTAACAATAATTTAAATAATTTTTGGGCAGTTAGGAGAAGCAAAACTTCAAGATACATGACTTTCTTTTACTTTATTTCACTCTTAAGGCAAGAAAAATAATTTTATGTTCTTAAAAGTTGATGATCTTTGCCATGTCAACAATCATGGATGTAAGCCAATCAAGGTGGTGTGTTGCTAGTCCTCAGAAACATGTGCAGGCAACATTGTGACATATTTGCATTTTAAATGGGAGCACAAGGAAGTTAAGTGATTTGCTCAGGGTCACACAGAATGAAAGCATGGGCTAATGGGATTCAAATCAAGGTCTCCAGGTTTAAAAACATAGAAACTGATGGCAGATATGGACCACCAGTCCCATCCAGTCTGCCTGTATACCCTACACTTAATTAGCGCCACTGACCCTTTTGGTCTACTGCTGCTGCCTCTCCTTCCCACTCTTGGGATCCCTCATATCAATTCCATGCCTGTTTATATCCCCAATTATGTTTGCCCTCAGCACCTCCTGGGGCAGGTCATTCTAAGCATCCACCACCCTTTCCATGAAAAGTACTTCTTCATATTGTCCCTCAGTCTACTGCCTTCCAGTCCCATGTCATGCCCTCATGATTGTTTGAGCAATTTCAGTTCTGAAAGATGCTGCCCTCCTCTACCTTATTATTTCTCTTAAGGTACTTGAAGGTCAATACGTTGTCTCCACTTTCCTTCCTCACCTCCAGGGTGTGCATTTTGAGTTCCTGTAGTCTCTCCTCAAATGACATGTGGTGCAGGCTCTGTCCCATTTCTGTTGCCCATCTCTGGACTGTTTCCACCCTGTCTATGTCCTTCCTGAAATGAGGCCTCCAGAACTGGATGCAGTACTTCAGATAAGGTCTCAACAAAAACCTATAGAGCGTCATTATGCCTTCCTTATTTCTGTTTGTCTACCTTTCCTATGCAGTCCATAATCCCACTGTCTCTCATCACTGCCTTGGGCCATTGATTGGTTACCATTAGGTCATCAGATATGATGACCCCCAATCTCTTTCCTGTTTTGTGTCTGCTAATATCTACCCCTTCATCATGTAGTCCTCCCAGGGTTTCTGCATACCAAGTGCATTTGAACATACAAAATCTCAGTAGATAAAGGCCTAGTAGTCTATCAAGTATGCTCAAACATAGAAAAATAGAAACATAGAAACTTAGAATTTGATGGCAGATAAGGACTGCTTGGCCCACCTAGTCTGCCTATTTCCCTATCTAATGGATAAGCTGCAGATCCTAGTTAACAATGTCTGGCCGGGTCCCATGTGCCTTTCGAAGATTTTGTGAAAAAATATTAAACGGTTCAAGTTATTCAGAAAACAATTTCCCATTATAAGTCAATGGGAAAAGTTAACTAAAAGTTCGACATTGTCATAAATGCACTTCTTAGTGTTGCAAATGGCCCTATTAGTGTCGCAAATCCACCATTTTGTTTTCAGTTAGTGATCAGAAAAATGCTTGGCATTTAAAATTGAGACCCTCTAGCAACCTAATTCTTTTTGTATTCACCTAGTCAGGCCCTGAGGATGCTAGCCATGTCTTTATTTTGGGGTAAACACCCCACAAATATATTTTTCAGATTTCTGGAAAAAGCACTTTACGCAAAGTAGTGTCAAACTCACGAAAGTGTCGCAAATCACGACACTACTTTGCGACACTATGCCCAAAATAACAGTAATTCTTTGGCACTACACTGCAAAACAATGGTTTGGAGTTTTGGGCTGAAATTTGAGGAACATAGCTGACATCTCACAGATGTGCCTTTCAGTGCTTTGTTGGAAAAATATTGCATGGAGGCAAAGTTACGATACTCCAAAGTTGACACTTTTTCCCATAGGATAACATTACGGCGTAGCAGCATTACAGGAATCCTTTGGCACCCTGCTGCAAAATAACGGTTTGGTCTTTTTCCTGAAATTTGGAGGAACACAGCCAACTGCCCACAGATGTGCCTTTCAGTGGTGTGGTGAAAAAATATTACAGGGAGCAAAGTTATGGCACTCAAACTTCTCTTTTTCTCCCATAGGATAACATTATGGCATTTGCTGCGCCTTTCAGGGCCCGTATCTAGGAAACGGTGTGAGATACAGACTTTTCATTGGAAAGTGCTTAGCCCCTAATGGGCGCTAAGTACAAAACTAGCCAGGACAGTCGAAATCATATGACTTTAAATTTTTTCTCGTCCTCACGGTTCCTGAGATATAACCTATTTAGTAATCCAAGTCCTCATTTTCTGCTCCGATACCCATTATTATGCATACATTCTTTGTACTCACTGTCCTTCTCTATGCAGATTTTGGGGAAAACCAGCCGCATACGCTTACATTACTGTTACAGTTGCCCTTTCCACTTGCAGTTCCGTGCCCATTTCACTTACGTTGTTATCATCACCATGTCGTTATCCTTTGCATTTTCCTTTGCACTTGCGTTTCTGTTATTTTTGTCATTTGCATTTGTATTTACAGTACATTTTCTCTTTCTGTTTCACTTTGCGTCACCATGCCTATTGATATTTCCATTTGCAGGCACCATGTTACTATGTGACCAACACATCACGTGGCAGACCGTTCCCGTCTATGCCACCGTGTGCGTTACCCTTTCTCGTTGTTTAATGCACACCCCATCTTGTCTTATTGCTTACTTAAAACACTTTGAAAGTGTTCTGTCATTTCGTTACATTTTCAGAAAAGTTTTCTTTTCTTTTGCAGTGAACCATTTAGTGAGTTCTTTGTGGGGAATCGGTGGATTTTTAAGGTGGTTGATGGCACTTGGCTCTGCCAGACGCTTTATGTGGGGCGGATTGATTAGTTGCAGGTGCTCACTCTGGCCTGACTTGTACTGCTATAAATCTCCAACAGAGCAGTGGTCACCTACAGACAGTACATGAGGACTACACTGCTCTCACAAACACAGTACGGCACAAGGACCGAGGTTTACACTGAGAGTTAGTCAGTGGAGGGGCGATAGCTGTGGCATAAAAGGAGTGCCAAGTCCGGCTACAACTTTTGGTCCTCTCTGCTTCCTACATAGGAAGGGTCCCGCTCGATATCATTCAGAAGGATTTGGATTTAGTTACCCTTTACAATGGTTTAAAGCACGTACCGTAACTACCACATTCATAAAAGCAGCAATTGTTTTCCTCTTTTTATCCTTCAGTTCAGTGTTTGTTTGTTTCTGTCATTGGACAGTTTGAATAGTTCTCAGCACTACCTGAAATCATACCTTGGCGATTTAGCTTTTAAAATATTTTCATAGCACCATTACCAACAATTTGGAACCATCTCGGCTGTGTTGAAGACTTCAGCAGTCCCAGTAACTGAAGAACCCCAAGAGGTGTGTCAGGCTGAACAATCAGCAGCATGTAAGGGCTACAGGTGTCAGCTTGGACTCTCGGACACTTCAGCATGTACTGAGCAAAGCCATCCGATCTGGCTCCGAGCTTATTATGGGCAAGTCGGAAAGTCAAATGGATATGATTGAAAATAACACACCCAAACCAAAGAAGAGGCGAGGATGGACCCCCTCAACTAGGTACTTGCCACTCTGGTGATTCTGTTGTCCACTGCACTGATCACTCTGGTCATTTTATTTGCCACCTGGGATGGTGAGTACTACAATGTCTACCTTGGAAAGAAAACAAAAAGAAAAGAAAACAAATACACAATTATAGAGACAAATAAACTGGTTATTTATTAATTTCGTGTTTCTTGGGGAAGGAGAACAAGACAAAACTTCCTTTTATTGGGGGCAGATGCAACCAGCTAGTGTAAAACTAAAGCAGATGAAGATGTTGGTAGTATTAAGAAAGTCTTTCTATGAAAATTGCATTTGTTGCTGCAATACCATATGCACAGGCTGAGCGAGAGACTGCGAGAGAGAAAGTCCAGATTTGGTCTATATATTTGTTTGCAAAATTCAATTCCTTGAGCTCTTATGGTCCAGGCAAAAAGAATGACACATGTGGCAGGATTCAAAACTAAGGATTTTCCCTCAGGACTTCCTACGCTATACAATAATTCATCATCAGCTGAACTATTTTAAGAACAAGTAACATAAATACTATATTGTATGGGGCATTGCAGGTATCTATCTGTATTACACTGAAAAATCAAACAAAACTGATCGCGTTCAGGGTGTTGACAGGTTAATGCGTGACATCCCATATATTATGATATAATCTATTCCTGCAGACATAATCATCTCAAGGTATTTACAATATAGAAATGCAGAACCACTTGAAGAGAAGAGATTTATTTTTATCCATCCATTAAGGTTCATTACACTTAATTGACGGTATGTGTTGAGTTAGTTTTCAATACAGACATATCTCATTTACATAGGGTTCTGTCTCACCTCGACCCTGGATAATTCACATGCATACTGTACCTTGAGGATTTACACGATGCATTCTAAAAATTCACACATACTTTTTGTCGAGAAAAATTCCAGTTGATCAGGAATTTCCGGTTAGTTGCATATAGCATTGACAGCCACATGTTCTTTGAACCTTTATATATTAATGCCGGGCTGATGAGGCATCAGTTGTAAATACTGTATATAAAGGATATACATTACATATACATTGCTATATGGTTAACGTCATTTCCATTTATTGAGTTCTGATCTGCTGGGTGCAGGCGCTTTACAATTTCTTGGTGTCTGCACAACCCCAGCATTCAGATTAAATCTACATAATATTTGATTGAATTAAGGCTTTCTAGGTCATTAATTATTGAACATAAAACATTAAGCACCAGGCCAGCCATTTCAAAATCCTTTGTTTAAAGTAATTTTTAATGCAAGATTCACTAGCATAACATCCTACATAAAATGATTTCAGTACCCCAACTCTAGATCAACTGGATTCTGAGGCGATCACTATTTACTTTAAATGAAGCAACCCTGCCAAATTGTTGGATATACTCTGCATGTTACTATCAATACTATGAGTCAGGTGGTTTCTAAACAGCTGTGAACTCATAACTCTCCTCCTGTCATCTGTAAATTTAGGACACTAGCCCTTTAAAAGTAACAAAATTTGATAGTCTCATTACAATCCATGGTGTATTTTTTTTTTAATTAAGCAAAATAATTAAATAAAGTAACTGAAAAATTTCCTTTTACTTCATCAGTTTTCTCAGATTGTGGATGTGCAGGACCAAATCGATTAAAGGGAAATTCTGTCTGCCTATGGAAGTGCAGCGCCTGCTGGCCTGTAAGGTTGTGTAGCACGGACGCCAATAAATCATGGGGATGTCCGGTGGGCTGTGGAAGTGCAGGACCCTCTGTTCAATGCACTTCCACATGGGTCGAGATCTGAGGCACACGAGGCAGAGAGTTCATCTGTCAGCTAATGCAAAGAGCACTCTGCCACTCACAGGTGTCAACATGCAGGGCCCTATGCCAAGAGAAAAGTTGTCTCCACTATATTGTACATGGTCCCATATGGGCAACCTTGCATCTTTCATTCTCTGGCTGGGGAGCCTCAGGGTTGAGAACCCCAAGTAAGGCGACCCCACTCCAGATTTGCAAACAGTCATGACAGAAAATATTATATTTTTTACGCTTTTCCTGCTGGGGGTGGGTGGGGAGGAGTTAGGAGTGGAAAATATAATGCCACAAATACCTAGTTTTCTCACTTTAGTGTGACCCATAACTGGTGCATTAATGCAGTTTTCTTATACAGTAAGTGTGTGTGTGTTTCTATATATTCACATATATAGATACAGGTACATCTCTCTCTCTCTCTCTCGCGTTTCTGTTATTTTTGCCATTTGTGTCTACAGTACTGTTTCTCTTTCTGTTTCACTTTGCGTCACCATGCCCATTGACATTTCTGTTTGCAGGCACCATGTTACTATGTGACAACACATCACGTGGCAGACCATTCCGTCTATGCCACCATGTGCGTTACCCTTTCTGTTCTCATTCGTGCTTGCATTACCATGTGCACCACTGTTAGCGCTTCTGTTTGCGTTGCTGTTCCTGTTACTATGCCACAAGACATCATGGCTGCACGCTCCTGCCGCCGCATACATTCACTATTTCTCATTATCATTCTCAAAAGATGGGAAATTAGAGGCAAAAACTCCATTTAATGGATTAGTTAGGGTTGTTCCACAGCGACAAAAGTGAGGAAATTCAGTGTTAGGGTTGAAAACTCCCTTGGACCCCCAGCCCACCCCAACCGGCATTGGAGTGCGCATTGGGGTCGTCGGTCCTAACTGTCCACCCCATTCTCCTATACTTCTGTTGCTTTACACATGTGATGGGGTGAGGAGTTAGGGCTGATGACCCCAATGCGCACCCAATGCCAGTTGGGGTGGGCTGGGGTCAAGGGGTTTTCAACCCTAACACTGAATTTCCTCACTTTTTTCACTGTGGAACAACCTTAACTAATGCATTAAACAGAGTTTTTTGCCTCTAATATATATAAATATATATATATATATTTTTTCTTTTTAATTATTTGAATTTTGGTAACTGGGTAGGCCCACTGAGACCATGCAGTCCTTTTTCAGTGACTACCTGGGAGACAATTACAGTACAAAACAACTTGACAAGTACGGGAATTGTGTGTACAAAGAAATGACAAAGAATTCAAGGGACATAGAAAGATTTCAAGATAATTAAATAAGTAACCTAATATTACATTGAGCAAAGTTAAATGAAGTTGAAGTATATACAGCATATATATATATATATATATATATATATATATATATATATATATATATATATATTATAGTGGCATGGTAGTGCCACTATAGTTAAGGTTGAGGAGCCATTTCTATGTTAAAGCCCAAAACTTTGCACCTTAATAACTTTGCAATTGTTCAACGGATTTGCCTGAAATTTGGAATACACGATCAAGAACCATAGGTCTTGGGATATGCCAAGTTTTGTACTGGTCAGGTATACGGCTATGGAGTTATTAAGCATGATCTGTGCGCACATTTATGCTTTTCCTGGAATTCTATGGTCGGCCTACAGGTCGTACGGTTTGCGTGACCAGCCCAAAATCTTCAGGAACATGCGTCCAGGGTCCCTGATGTGCCTTTTGAAGATTTCGTGAAAAATATTAAGCGGTTAAAAGTTATTCAAAAACAGTTTCCCATTATAAGTCAATGGGAAAAGTTAATAAAAGTTCAACACTTTCACAAAATGCATTTTACTTTCGCAAATCGGCCATTTTGTTTTCAGTTGGTGATCAGAGAAATGGTTGGCATTTAAATTTGGGACCCTCTAGCAACCTAATTCTTTTGTATTCACCTAGTCGGACCCTGAGGATGCTTGCCATGTCTTTATTTTGTGGTAAAACACCCCAGAAATATGTTTTCAAATTTCTTGAAAAAGTACTTTCATAAATTACTTTCGTACTCACGAAAGTATCAAACTTTGTTAAAACTTTTCACAAATTGCGACAGTAGTTTTCCATCTGTGGGACAGTGACAGCATTCTTTGGCACTGCGCTGCAAAGAACCGTTGGGAGTTTGGGCTGAAATTTGGAGGAACGGGCCGACATCTCACAGATGTGCCTTTCAGTGTTGCATTGAAAAATATTACACTGCAGCAAAGTTATGGCACTCCAAAGTTGACAGTTTTACCATAGGATAATATTAGGCCCTGACCTGTTACAGAAATCCTTTGGATCCCTACTGCAAAATAACGGTTTGGTCTTTTCCTGAAATTTGGAGGAGGAGCCAACAGCCCACAGATGTGCCTTTCAGTGGTTTGGTGAAAAAACATTACAGGAGGCAAAGTTATGGTGCTCCTGAACTTTTCTTTTTTCCCATAGGATAACATTACAGCGTTCACTGTGCCTTTCAGGCCCGTATCTCGGAAATGGTGCGAGATACGGACTTTTCGTCGGAAAAGTTCTTAGCTCCCTCATGGGGGCTAAGTACCAAATTAGCCAGGACAGTTGTAAATAATATGACTTTTAATTTTTTCACGTCGATACAGTTCCTGAGATATAACGTATTTAGTATTCCAAGTTCTCATTTTCTGCGCCAATACTCATTATTATGCATACATTATTTGTACTCACTGTCTTTCTCTATGCAGGTTTTGGGGAAAACCAGCCTGTGCGCTTACATTACTGTTACTGTTGCCCTTTCCGCTTGTGGTTCCATACCCGTTTCACTTACCGTTGGCGTCTGCGCCACCATATGCGTTATCCTTGCGTTTTCATTTGCGCTTGCGTTTCTGTTATTTTTGCCATTTCTGTCTACAGTACTGTTTATCTTTCTGTTTCACTTTACGTCACCATGCCCATTGACATTTCTGTTTGCAGGCACCATGTTACTATGTGACAACACATCGCGTGGCAGACCGTTTCTGTCGCCACCATGTCGTTACCTTTCTGTTCTCATTATGGATTGTGTTACCATGTGCTTGCCACTGTTAACATTGCTGTTTGCGTTGCTGTCCCTGTTAGTATGCCACAAGACATCATGTGGTGGAAGCGGGGCCGGAGCACCGCCAAAAGATTACATTCACTATTTCCGTTATCATTCTCAAAAAAGAAGGAAATTAGAGGCAAAACTCTGTTTAATGCATTAGTTAGGGTTGTTCCATAGCGACAAAAGTGAGGAAATGTGCTGTTAGGGTTGAAAACCCCCTTGCACCCCACCCACCCCCAACCGGCATTGGGGTGTGCATTGGGATTGTGGGTCCTAACTCTCACCCCATTCTCCTATACTTCTGCTGCTTTACACATGTCATGGGGTGAGAGTTAGGGCTGATGATCCCAAAGCACACCCAATGCCACCTAATGTGTGTCATCCTTTGTGTTTTCATTTAGCTTGCATTTCTGTTACCTTTTGCCATTTGTGTGTACTGTACTGTTTCTCTTTCTGTTTCACTTTGCGTCACCATGCCCATTGACATTTCCATTTACAGGCACCATGTTACTATGTGACAAGACATCACATGGCACACCGTTCCCGTCCCATACAATGCGTTACCCTTTCTGTTCTCATTCGTGCTTGTGTTGCCATGTGAGCCACTGTTAGCATTTCTGTTTTGCGTTGCTGCTCCTGTTACTATGCCACAAGACATCATGTGGTGGGAGCACGGGCCCCTTTGGGTCCCATGCTCCCGCCACCGCATTATTCACTATTTCTCTTTATCATTCTCAAAAGAAGGGAAATTAGAGGAAAAACTCCATATAATGCATTAGTTAGGGTTGTTCCACAGTGACAAAGTGAGGAAATTAGCTGTTGGGGTTGAAAACCCTAACTCCGAATCACCCCCAGCACCACACACACACACACACACACACACATTCAAGTATGGGGAGGACCAAGTCAACACAACCAATGACAGACATCCAGCAGCAGGTGACAGAAATAACAAACAATTGTCTAAATGTACTACGAGACATCCCACCCACCTGACCAGGTACTGCATGCTCAGTGGAGATCAACAGCAAAACTCAGAGGCCATGTACACCAACGTACACATCCCTGATTGCAGCTGCTCACAACGTACCACACTTAGTAGTTGCATGGCCTTACCTACCGATGCCCCACCAGACCACACCACTTGGTGGGCCACCTGAGCAATAGAGTTCAGCAAAACCAAGGAGTTGTACAGGTATAATATCTCTGATTATAACAAGGGTTTGAGAAATGCAGTTTTCTAATTGACTGTAAACATTGTAACAGCCTTATGTTTAGTTTTTATTAACATACATGTGAGCCTAACCATATGATGAACATGGTTTAATGTTGTTTAAAAACAGTTTTATTATGATAGCAATAAGCCACTCCCAGGTATTATGTTAATGGTCAGTTTATCACTGTCTAGCGACATGTGGCACTCAGCTATGCCTCATTCAACATTAAACCCCTACAGGGTGATTAACAGACCATTTAACATAACTGTTGGTCATGCCTTATTGCTAATTGTCTTTATGAGTAGATACTCTCCTTCTGCTAGGCACTGCAGCAGCTTTGCAACACAGTGTCCCACCCAGTTACACCATACACTGTCTAGTTATTGGAGAATGGCTGTGAATATGAACTCATGAAGATGAACAGTGTAACTTGATCATTACAGTCATCGAAACCCTAGTGTGATTATAACTGACAGAGTCAGTGATAGAGGATAACCCTGCTGTCCTAGTACACTTACCCCATTGTGAGTTAAATCAATACTAAAAGACATTCTGTTTATATCTATACCATACCTACTTGATTCCTGTTGTACCACAATTAACATAGTTATCACTTTGATAGCATCAGTGACAGAAGTGTGGCAAACCCAAACAGTAGGCATACAGCCTGAGTATGAAACAACTGTTAAAAAAAATCACACTGTGTCCATAAGTGGCATAGATCACTCATTGCAACAATAGTAAATGTATTACTATTTGAAAAAGTTAGTCATCACAGATGCAATGAGATTGTCTTTATCAGGTACAACGTACTCAGGAAGTGCCTACAGGAAAATCTATCTATATACATCTCCGATACAGGTACATCATTGTTGGCTCAGTAGTGCTATGATATTTAGAAGTTGCTTGGCCTGATCCATGCAATTACAATGTTTCTTACAAAGAATGCTTACTGCATCTTTAGTATTGAAACACACTGAAGGTCTTATGTATGTACATCAGCAGTACACCTTCATCAGTAAGAATGCATGTGATACTGGCAGAGTGAATTTCTACAGCGTTGAACAGGCAATGCTTTTCCATACGTTTACATCAGCTTCTCTATGTTGAGTAAACCATTGCAGTAAATGTACTACTATGTAAATCACCTACTAAATGTATCACTACTTTTATCTTGAGCATGCTAGTGTTTTGTAGTTAATTTATGTACTTCTCTTAATTAATGTATACTCACTAGTGTTAAAACCTTTCTACAACTGTCATCATGCACCTTCAGCATTTATATTGAATAACGGCACAGTACCAGTTGTGGTGTGTGGTGTGGGGGCATCGTAGGTAAGGCCATGAAACTACTAAGTGTAGTGCGTTGTTGTGCAGCTGCAATCAGGGATGTGTACGTTTGGCATACATGGCCTCAGTTTTGCTGTTGATCTCCACTGAGCATGCAGTACCTGGTCAGGTGGGTGGGGATGTCTCGTAGTACATTTAGACAATTGTTTGTTATTTCTGTCACCTGCTGCTGGATGTCTGTCATTGGTTGTGTTGACTTGGTCCTCCCCATACTTGAATGTGTGTGTGTGGTGCTGGGGGGTGAATTCTGAGTTAGGGTTTCCAACCTAACGGCAATTCTCACTTTTGTCACTGTGGAACAACTCCTAACTAATGCGTTAAACGGAGTTTTGCCTCTAATATATATATATATATATATATATATATACAGTCTGATACATTGTAATGTACATACCTACAGAACACATGCACAACACAATGCTTTGGCATCAAATAAAAAGTATGCCAGGCAACTGATGGTCTAGAGAAGGTAGTGAACTAGCTAAAGCAGCTGTAGTGGGAGGTTTCAGTAGATAAGAAATAAGCTCTTTTGAAAAGAGATAGGGTGGGGCAGGTGAGTAAAGTAGGTGGGAGGAATTTCAGGCACAAGTGGCTAAGAAGGCAAATGAGCGCTTAACTGATAGATGGTGTGTTTTCCAGATAGCTAATAAGGGATGAGAAGTACACCTAAGAGGGTGGGCATAGGCTTTGTGGATACATGATTCCCCTTAGTGACGGAGAGCTAAGAGATTAACTAGTTTGAAAATGCAGCATAGTGTATGGAGCTGTATCCTAGAGTCATAATTGAGCCACTGGAGAGACTGCAAGTTGTCACAATGATGTTGTCTAGGGTTAGCTCCTAGTGCAAATTGTCCAATCCTATAATAGACTTGATGCACCTGGGCAGGGATGAGGGTTGAGTGGTGAGTAGAAGCTGATCACCATAGAACAGTATAGGGAGAAGGATGTGGAAGTAACTGTTTGACATGCGCTTGTGCATAGTAATGAGCGGAGGTGGTATAAGAGACCTAGCTTTTGGTTAACTGCCTTAGTAAGCTGTGCTATATGAGGTTCTAAAGAAAAGGAGGTGTTGAGGACATCCCATGATATTTGAAAGTTTTAACTACTTCTATAGTGTCGCCAGACAGTGAGCAGATTTGTGGCAGATTAAATAGTTTATTGGAGGAGTTGGGAAATAACATAGCTTTGTTTTCATGTTCAAGATTAGGTGGTTTGCTGCAAACCAGGTTTCAAGTAGCTTGAAGTGAGAGTTAAGATTTTGGTTAACTCCACTCCATATTGTTTGACAAATGGTATAGAATTGCATCATCTGCATATAGTTGCACTGCCACACCACCACAAAGCATATATATATATATATATATATATATATATATATATATATATAAAATTGCAAAACACTTTGTTAATGTATCATTTAGGGTTAAAGCACAAAAGTCAGAAATTAGACCTTTAGGGTTGCCCCTACCCCCCTTTCATATACCACCCTCCTCCGCAGACTGACAGACACCAGGGGTATCATTGAGGTTGTGAGGCCCAAATGTCATCCCTTTCCATGTAAGCATGTTGACATCCCACAGTAAAGAAGAATGGGTGACATTTAGACCTCACAACCTCAATGACACACCCCGGCACCTGTCAGTTTGTCGAGAGGGGATGCGTGAAAGGGGGTAGAGGCAACCCTAAAGGTCTCATTTCCTGACTTTTGTACTTTGACCCTAAATGATGCATTAACATAGTTTTTGCACAGAATTTCCTTACTTTGAGAAAGCATAGTAAAGTACAGTGTTGCATATGTTGGTTGATGGCGGGGCCTTTTGCCACACTCCCACCACCTGCAAATTCTGACCTCTAACATAACAGTACAAGTACTGAATATCATATGTATTGATGGGAGAGGGTTTGGGGCACGCAGGCTCCACCAGCTTGAAATGAAACAAATTTTCATTAAGTGGCAAGATTCCACACCTGTTTACATTTTACACACCTAACCACTGAAAATGACCTCCGTGGCAGTAAGGCTAGCTACCCTATAAATGTCAAGCCACTAACACAATGGAGAACACTATGTGTAAAATGTAAATTTTGTCACACAATATCTTCACAGCAAATTAATGTTCTGACACCTAAACAATATAATTCTCATCTACAAGACATCCCTCAACACCTTCCAAATTTCAAGTGAAAAGACCAAATCATTTCCAAGATATTAAATTTTAAAGTTTGGGATTTTCATTCATTGTGTGGCATTATTCATACCTGCTTACATTTTACACACCTAACCACTGAAAAGTACCTCTGTGGCAGTAAGGCTAGCTACCCTATAAATGTCAAGCCACTACCACAATGCAGAAAACTATCCACAAAATGTAAAGTGTGTCATGCAATTTCACCACAACACATAAATTTTCCTACACCTAAATGCCATAATTCACATCTACCCGACATCCCCTCAACACCCTCCAAATTTCAAGTTAAAACACCCAACAGTTTCTGAGTTATTTAATTTTAAAGTTTTAGCACCTTTAAAAATTATTTTATCACCAGAATCGACTGCAAATTCATGATTCAAGATCATCTTTGATCATGAGGGGCATCTGGTTGTGAATTTGGGCTATCTGGTCTCTTCCAGAGACATATGGTCCAGAAAAATCTGGCCATCTCGTCCTGACCTCACGAACGATGCTCGCAATCAAAGAATCTCACGGTGAAAAGAATTTGCAGGCTCATGATTAAAGAATTTAAAAATGTTAAAACTCCATTTTTTACACAACTACTTTAAATCACAGGCATGGCTCAATAGCTGGAAGCCCTCTGAGCAAAACACATTCTAGTTTGATTTCACAAGTCACCCTGGGCTGAGATATTGGATTGCATGAAGAAAGATCATGTGTGACATGTTTTGCTCAGGGAATGGGCAGGGCATTTGGGTTGACAACCCCAAAGAAGGTCCCACTACTGATTTTCCATGACTCTGGAGTTCCCAAACTATTTTTTTTCCTTTTGCTCCTTGAGTGGTGGGTATTGGGAGTTAGGGTTGGAAACTCTAATGCAACATTTCCTGCTTGTTTGATGTTAAGATGCCATATATCAAGTGCATTAATTTTTTCAAATAATTTTCTTTCTTTCTGAGATAGTGGAATTGTATCCTCATCCATGCAGGTCTGTTCAGCACCTGTGAACAGATGCAGATGTGCAAGCTCTGTAGGGCCCTATGTTATGGGAAGAATCCATCCACCTACAGAAGTGGAAGGCCTTTTATTGGTCCAGTACTTTCATGCAGTGATGGATGTCAAGAATTCATGAGGTTGTCTAGTGGGCTGTGAAAGTACAGGGCCCTCTGGCCTCTGTGCTTCCTTGTGGCCACAGATACAGATGCACAGGGCAAAGAGACCATCTGTCAGGCATTACAGGGCCCTCTGCCACCCATAGGTGTCGACATGCAGGGCCCAATGCCAAGAGGACAGTTATCTTCACTATATGATACCTGGCCCCTCAGACAACCCTGCAGCTTTCATTCCTGGGTGGGGGATGTTGCATAACAGTGCCATCCCCTCGCATTCACTCCATCCTGCTGGGTCACTGAGCTCACCCCAAACTCACCACAGCGGCACTGGATCATAAAGTATACCCACTGGGGTCTAGACTGGTGCTACATACAATGTTTCTTAAAATTATATATATATATATATATATATATATATATATATATATATAAAATTATAATATATAGATATATATTTTTTAATGAATCCCATTATACATGACATGTACCATTTATAGTATATTGACTGAAATGTCATTGCACAGCACAAGTGCAAAACACATTTCATCCAGGTTCATAAAATGACTCCTGTCACATTTATAAGATGGTGAGGAAAATGACTATATTTAAAGTTTGAGTCAACATATTGAAAATTAGCAAAGTAATGAGTGTATGTTAAAATAATGTAGCATTCACTCATAACCTGAGTATTTTACCATATTTTAAATCAAATTTTCAGCATAGCATCTTTATTAGCAGACCTCATGAAACCTGTAGGTGAAACTTTTCAAATCCCCACCAAAATGTCATTCTTCATTACACATCAGCAAAACACAATTCTATGCCACAAGTGCAAAAATATATTTTGCCCAAGATTTGAAAAATGATAGCTATCATGTTCACGAGTGGTATGAAAAGATGGTTATATTTAAAATTTAGGGTCAGAATATTTAAAATTATCAAAGTCATGAATGAGTGTAGAAAAAGTTCAACATGCTCTCATAAATTTATCTTCACATACTTTTACTCCAAATGTTCAACATAGCCTTCTTATAAACCTGCCTCATGAACAAGGGCAGTGAAAATGTTCAAAACCTTCCCAAGAGGTAATTTTGCAAAGTGACCATAAAATCACCTTCCAGGCCTGATTTGCATAATCTGCCATTAGTCTTCATAAGGTGGTGTCCTAAAAAGGATATGTTGAAACTTTGGAGTCAAAATATTTAAAAATGGCAAAGTTATGAATCAAAGTTCAAGATCCATAGCTCTCTGTACCCAGACAATGTCTGCCGGCACAAACACACCTCATCTCACTTAATCCTCACCCATTACTGTTTTAACTGCTATTATACTACTGCTTGCTCGTACCATCATGCAAGAATGTGCCACTGTAACTTAACTGGCTTATCTGTTCAAATGCTATAATCACATGTGCCTGCTATGTAACCCATTTGATGTAACCAAAAGTCAGTTATGTATTTATCCTCAATGTGACGAGGTACCTTTGGAAATGAGCCTCTGGCTCAAACGTTATAAACCGGTGTATAAATAAATACATTAAACTGCAGTTACCTGATTTTGTCATATACTGTACCAGTTGTCAGTTCCAGCAGCAAGATGTGACTTTGATCTGAGAGTGGCTGTACATTGTGGGACATTTTCAGGTGAGTGAGGTGTGTGTTGGGTGTGAGGAGGTGGTTACTGAGTGGGAGGTCAGGGTGGTGTGGGTGGGGGGTTGTGTGGCAGTCAGAACCTGGAGTGAGCATTTTCTTTTTTCCAGGTTTAAAAAACATTGATGTATGGTTTCTTTTATTTCAGGGGCCATTTTGATACTGGGGAGCGACAACTGCAGTGTTGGGATGGTGTTCTGCTTCACCAGAGATAGCATCCCAATGCAGCAAAGTATATGTTTGGAAGGGGGGTGGGCGACCTGGAGAGGAGTGTGTCAATAAATTCAGTATTGGGGTGGTAACCCAGTCTGCTTCTATCTATCTATCTATCTATCTATCTATCTATCTATCTATCTATCAAAAATAAATATAAACATTGGAAAGCCAGCAACCTATAGATGACTTGGGAGAAAGAAGAGGTACAGGGATGGGCACCATGGTCCACTTAACAAATAAGATAGACAGACAGATAGATAGATAGATAGATAGCTGGCTTGATGAATGAATGAGACAAAAAGGAGTGATTGAGTGATCACCAGCTAACTGCTGGCACTGGGATGGTAGCACACTTCTATTTGCAGCTGCAGATTTCAGGAAAGTCTCACTGTTCTCATACATATAATGGAGGTGGACAGCCTCTCCAAAAGCTGGGCACCCTGGATTTTGGGGTGCCTGGAAAAGGTAATTCTGGATTTTTTTCAGAAAACAAACAAGAATCTAGCTAAACTGGTCTTGTTGAGTTAAGTTCAGTTTTTTTCTTTGACAATGTATCACTTTTATGTATTTTCAAGGTGAGTGAGTTTAAAGAAAAACAATATGGTGGTTGGCACCTCAGTATTTTTTCCACACAATGGGTATTTTTATCAGCATGAAATGTAAATCAGGAAAATAAACATGCACAATCTTTTTTCTTTTTAATGTTCGCATTTCTCCATTAACTAAAACTTCCTTATAACTCTTAAACTCTATAATATTTTTCATGAAACCTTCCCAAACCACACTGGTGGCATATGATCTTTCAAACCTAAAAATGTCATGAAAAATTCAAGGAAATATCACACACCACTCAGCCATTCAAACCCTGATAGAGAACCAAAAACAAGATTAAAGAAGAACAAAAACACCCACAAAATTAAGTCTAACCTAAAGAAGAGTATTATCTTTCAAAAGTAGTCTCAGAAATAATTGTGTTAGTCCAATAAAAGGTATTACTTGAAAATAAAAAATACTTTTCTTCTATATTAAAAACAATCCACACCATTTAGGCTATATGTGAGAGCAAAAATACACAATGTTAATTATAAGGAAAACAAATCTTTTTTTTGGGGTTCTGTTTTTGGTGCTCTGTACCTTGAAAACCAGACAAGATGCTGTCACAAAACTTTTCATGTTTTGAGACTCTTACAACCTGACCGAGCATGCCAAATTTTGGGCTATTTTGTCAAATAATGCTAATGCTAATAAGTTGCAAAATTGGGGTTTAACATTAGACAGCCTTCTCAACCCCTAACTATAGGGGCATTACTGCACCTATAATACTGCATATATACAGTAGATATATAGAGAAAAGACAGAACACCAGGAGGAAGGAGCTACTGATATAACTAAAACTTCTCTACTGGGACTAAGAACTAGAAATCTTGTACTGGGACCTTCAATTTAGGATAAAAAGAGTTAGTGTGTCTGTCAGTGGTAGTTGAAGTAAATTGTTATCTGTTATCTGTGTTACCTGTGTACTTATCTAGGAGCTTGTCGCAGGTGTCAGAAGGAATTTTATCTGTGAAATTAACTAAGTGTAGAAAGATTTGAAAAGTAGGGAGTAGCTTAGCTAGAAGGAGCCTGGTTAAAACCAGATTTAAGCACTGCCCTAGATAGCTTCTGCCAGGAACAGACAGAACACCAGGAGGAAGGAGCTACTGATATAACTAAAACTTCTCTACTGGGACTAAGAACTAGAAATCTTGTACTGGGACCTTCAATTTAGGGTAAAAAAGAGTTAGTGTCTTATCAGAGGTAGTTGAAGTAAATTGTCATCTGTTGTCTGTGTTATCTGTGTACTTATCTAGGGCTTGTCACAGGTGTCAGAAGGGAATTTTTATCTGTGAAATTAACTAAGTGTAGAAAGATTTGCAAAGTAGGGGAGTGGCTTAACTAGAAGAGCCAGGTTTAAACCAGATTTCAGCACTGCCTAGATAGCTTCTGCCAGAGAACAGACAGAACACCAGGAGGAAGGAGCTGCCGTGTAAATAAAACTTCTCTACTAGGACTAAGAACTATAAATATTGTACTGGGGCCTTCAATTTAGGGTAAAAAGACTTAGTCTGTTTGTCAGAGGTAGCTGAAATAAATTGTTATCTGTGTTATCTGTATACTTATCTAGGTGCTTGTCACAGGTGTCAGAAGGGAATTGTTATCTGTGAAATTAACTAAGTGTTGAAAGATTTGCAAAGTAGGAGAGTGGCTTAGCTAGAAGGTGCCAGGTTATAACAGATTTAGCACTGCCTAGATAGCTTCTGCCAGAGAACAGACAGAACACCAGGAGGAAGGAGCTACTGGTATAACTAAAACTTCTCTACTGGGACTAAGAACTAGAAATCTTGTACTGGGACCTTCAATTTAGGGTAAAAAAAGAGTTAGTGAGTTTGTCATTCATAGTTGAAGTAAATTGTTATCTGTTATCTGTGTTATCTGTGTACTTATCTAGGTGTTTGTCACAGGTGTCAAAAGGAATTATCTGTGAAATTAACTAAGTGTAGAAAGATTTGCAAAGTAGGGAGTGGCTTAGCTAGAAGGAGCCAGGTTTAAACCAGATTTAAGCACTGCCCTAGATAGCTTCTGCCAGGAACAGACAGAACACCAGGAGGAAGGAGCTACTGGTATAACTAAACTTCTCTACTGGGACTAAGAACTAGAAATCTTGTACTGGGACCTTCAAGTTAGGTAAAAGAGTTAGTGTGTTTGTCAGAGGTAGTTGAAGTAAATTTTATCTGTTATCTGTTTTATCTGTTTATTTATCTAGGGCTTGTCACAGGTGTAAGAAGCGAATTGTTATCTGTGAAATTAACGAAGTGTAGAAAGATTTGAAAAGTAGGGGGAGTAGCTTAGCTAGAAGGGAGCCAGGTTAAAACCAGATTTAAGCACTGCCTTAGATAGCTTCCGCCAGAGAACAGACAGAACACCAGGAGGAAGGAGCTGCTGATATAACTAAAACTTCTTACTGGGACTATGTTGCCTCCTTCCTCCCCTCCAACCCCACCCTAAACCAGTTCAACTTTTATAGTCACAGGATTTAACTGACAACAGGAACTTCCTGTTTGGGAGCAGGAAGTGAGTGATCACTGAGCCACCAAAGACTCACCATCCTAGAAGAGCAAGAGTAGCTCCATCCCCCAGCTGCTGGAGGTCTTACTCTGAGCAAGTAAGGAGACTACTTAGAAATACAGGAACTTATTGTCTTAGAACAGGAAGATCAGGAGCTAAAAAGGCACAAAGGCAGTAAGTATGTAGGGGAAGAAAAAAAAGAAAAAAAAGAAAATAAACAGACAGAGGAAAGAGTAAGTATTCCAAACAACAGTTAGGGGCCAGGAAAAGACATGATGTGAGTGGTGCAGTGCAGTGGCTGTGGAGCAGCAGTCTCTAGGAGACAGTCTGGAGAATGCAGTGTTGTCCCATCTGCAGGCACTCTCTCTGCTGAGGGAGGAGGTTGTTCATATCCAGGATGAGTTGGCCAGGATTTGTGGGACCTCTTCTTCCACCCAGGGACCACCAGGGTCACTGCTGTTGCCTCAGAGGTTGCTAAGAAAGAGGAGCCGTTGGACAACAGTGGGCTCAGGGAGGGTGACAGTGGTGGAACAGAGGTGCATCCCTCCAGTTATACCTCTCCACAATTTCTATGCCATTCTGGAAAAGTGTGGCTCCTCTATGGAGGCACCCACAGTAGAGACCAAGGAGGATGCTGGAAACCTCCACTAAGGAGACCCACAGGAGGGTGGCATGGGACCCCACAGGGGAAGGAAACAACTCCTGATGGGGGATTCCATTGTTAGGAAGGTAGAACTGGGGAGGAAGGGAGAGGATGTGGTGCCTCCCTGGTGCCATGGCTTGGAGGGACAGGGAGTGAATCCTCATGAATTACCAGAGCAGCTGCACAGGGGAGGGCTGGATGTCATTGTCCACCTAGGGACAAATGACCTGGCTAAGAAAGGGATCAGAGAAGTGCAAGAAGCATTTATGGAGATGAGGAGGGCCTTGGACAAATAGCACACATGGTAACCTTCTGGAGGTGCTGCCTGTCTATGGCACGGATGAGGCTAGGTGCTCCACACCATGGGATTCAATCAGTGGTTGAAAAACTGGTGCAGAGCTCAGGGATTTGGCTTCATTGGGGACTGGGGTCCACCTGGATGGATGCAGGCCTATACTGGTGTGATGGTCTGCGCCTGTCCAGGAGGGAACCAGGATCCTAGGTGATAGACTTAAATACTTCATTGGCAAGCATTTAAAGTAGCCAAGTGGGGATGCACTGGAAAGGAGCAGGGAAATTCTAGCCCCATAAAATCTGGGTACTAAGTGAGGCAGACACCAACATAGAGATGTCAATAGGAGAAGCGCAGGGGTAAATGGAGAAAGTGACAGATGCAATAAGGACAGGGATGGGGCAAAAGGGTAAGGCCATCAAGAAATGGGGGTAATGAGTACCAACTCCCGTAGTCTGAGCAATAAGCTCCCTGAACTGGTGGCCTTGATGGAAGAGGGATGCCTGGATATCCTAGCAGTCACAGAAACATGGTACAAGAGAACCATGACTGGGATGTTAACATACCAGGGTACACAACCCTACAGGAGAGACAGGAGGGCAGAAGAGGGGAGTAGCTCTCATGTAAGGGAAGGGATAAAAGGAACTGAACAAAAGAGTAAACTGGGAGGAGAGGAGGCACTGTGGTCATCTTAGAGACTGGAAATGGCACCACAATCCGCACAGGGTTGTATACAGACCCCCATGTCAGGGAGGGAATGGACAAGGATATGATAGAAGGCATACTTAGGCTGGCAGAGAAAGGGTAGATACTGTTGATGGGAGACCTTAATGTGTCAGATGTTAACTGGAAGCAACTTTGTTGCAGACACATCCAAAAGCAGGGCCATTCTTGATGCCCTTCAGGTGGCATGCCTCAGGCAGCTAATTTTGGAACCTACTCATGAGGGAGCAATCTTAGACCTCATACCTCAAATGGGGACAGTGAAAGATCTCAGATCTAGAAGTGGTAGCCATTTGGGAACAAGTGACCACCAAACAGTGTGATTCACGATGAACTCAGCTATAGAGTCAAGCCATACAAAAGTGAGGGTTCTGACTTCAGGAGGGCTGACTTTGGAAAGATGGGAGAGTGCCTTAGAAAAGCCCTAGCAAACAGGCTAGAAGGAGGGTGGGGCAACAGTGGGGAAATATCAAAACTGCCATCACAGGGCAACAAGCCTTGTGTGAAGCAAATAAACAAATCAAAATGAAAGAAAAGTCACTACAGTTCTCAAAAGAAGTGGCGGTAAAGGTTAGGAGAAAAGATTGCATTTAGGAAGTATAAGGAAACACAGAAGGAGTAGGACAGAGAACTGTACCAATTAAGGCAGAATGAAGCAGGAGGGTAATCAGAATAGCAAAGGCAACAAACTGAGGAAAAGATAGCAACTCGGTTAAGAAGGGGGATAAAACCTTTTATAGGTATATCAGGGAGCGTAGAAAGACAAAAGGAGGGATAGTGAGGCTGAATAGAATGGATGGTGGGTGAGCAGAGAGTGACAGTGAAAAATCAGGGATACTAAATAAATACTTCTGTTCAATATTCACAAAAGAGGAAGTGGGGAGGGGCCTAATCCAATTAATAGAAGCACTCTGGAGAGGGGGGTCAATACCAGTCCTTTCACAGAAGAAAGGGTTCTGAAAGAACCCTAAAACTGAAGGTGGGCAAAGCAATGGGGCCAAATGGAATTCACCCCAGAATTCTAAAAGAATTAAGCAGAGAACTAGTGACACCACTGACTACCTTTATAACAAATCATGAAATGATGTGTGGTACCTGACGACTGGAAGAAGGCTGATGTGATTCCCCTTCACAAAAGTGGAGCAAGACAGAGGCAGGAAACTACAAACCTGTCAGTTTGACCTCTGTGGTAGTGAAAGTGATGGAATTACTTCTGAAGGAATGAATTGTTGAGTACCTAGAGACCAGTGGGGCACAGGACCCAAGGCAGCATGGGTTCACAGTGGGAAGGTCATGTCCGATGCATCTAATTGATTTCTTTGACTGGGTGACCAAAGTAGTAGACCAGGGTGAGGCTGTGACATGGCCTACCTAGACTTTAGCAAGGCATTTGACACAGTCCCACACAAAAGATTAGTAGTCAAATTAACCAGCCTTGGAGTGGGTCCCAGGGTGGTAGCCTGGGTAAAACATTGGCTGAACAACAGGACACATAAGGTAATTGTAATTAGAGTCTACTCTGAAGAAAAAAGGGTTACTAGTGGGGACACTGAGGTTCAGTACTGGTCCAGTCCTTTTAATGTCTTTATAAGTGACATTGCAGAGGACTGGAAGGAAAAGTATGCCCTTGCAGATGACACAAAGATCTGCAACAGGGTTGATACACAAGGAGGCTTGGAAAGGATGAGAAGGGACTTGGCATGGTTGGAGGAATGGTCAGAAGTATAGCAGCTTGGATTCAATGCAAGAAGTGCAAGTAATGCACCTGGGAAACAAAACCCAGGGAAGTTTACACAATGGGGGAGGTAGTAACAACAACAAAATGGAAAGGACCTGGGGTAATTATATCAGATGACCTTAAGTTTGGCAAGCAATGGAGAGGTGGTAGGAGGGCTGGGGGATACTGGGATGTATAGGAAGATGCATCACCAGCAGAAAACAGGAAGTTGTTATCCTTCTGTACAGACAGCTGGTGAGACCCCATCTGGAGTACTGCATGCAGTTCTGAGACCCATCTCCGCAAGGACATAGACAGGATAGAGGCAGTTCAGAGGAGGGCAACTAAAATGGTGCAAGGTCTGCAAGAGAAGCCATATGAGGAGAGGCTAAAGGAGCTTAATATGTATACCCTTGAGGAAAGGAGGAGAGGCGGGACATGATAGAAACATTTAAGTACCTCAGTGGAATCAACAAAGTCCAAGAGGGTAGCATCTTTCAGAAAAGAGATGTGCAAGAACAAGGGGACACAATTTGAAGATAGAGAGGGAAGCTCAGGGGCAATGTGAGGAAGTATTTTTTCACAGAGAGGGTGGTGGACACATGGAACAGCCTTCCTGAGGAGGTTGTGGGGTCTAAAACTGCAGGAGAATTCAAGAATACATGGGACAGACATAAGGCAATTTTTGTTGGGGTAGGAAGAAATAGGCTGTTGGTTAAATAGGATCTGCAGCTTATCTTCTAGGTAGGGAAATGGGCAGACTAGGTGGGCCAAGCGGTCCTTATCTGCAGTCAAAGTCTATGTTTCCATGTAGAGATAGACGAGATATAGACATAGACATAGATATAGATATAGATATAGATATAGATATAGATATAGATATATTTGTTAAATGCTTGTGAGGATATTTTCTGGCACTTGTCATTTAAATGTTTCATACCTCTTGACATATTCTTACTGTAGGTGTTGACAGGAGAGAGGCAGCAGTACAATTAGCACAGTTCTAATTTTATTACTCTAACTCTTAACTTGTATGCTGGCTGTCACCCACTAGTTTCATTTAAGTCAGGCTCAAGACACAGAACTTTCTTTTCTCTCACCTTCACCTCTAACTTCCAATTCTTCAAAAATCCTTTCCAAATTACCCAAAAGGATATTTAAAAATAGCAACAGCATTTTTATTGTTTCACAGTAAATAGCCTCCATCACTTACTATGATGTATCTTACATCCTCCATATCCACCACATCCACCACAGATGGCTGTTACATCTCTTTCTGACAGTTCTGATTCCCTCTACCCAGCATTCAATACATCCTTTTCAAACCAGACAAAAGCACATTTTCAACAAAAAAGACGTCACATGTTTTGTTTAACAATAAATAGCCCTTCCAGCATCTAGTCACCAACCTCCCTGTATCAGCCACTGACAGTGCAGCACCAGTCAGGGAGGTCGGCATCAGGAGGCACAGTACTGGTCTGCTGTAATGGGGCACTGTAGGCTTGCTGAGGGAGCAGGGTAGACGTGGTTAGGTGCAGGAGGCGCCCTGGGCTAGACAGGACCTAAAGAGAGGGCAGATGTGTTTGATTCCCATCCCCAGGGGTCCCACCACACCAAATGGGCAGGTTGTCAGATTGGCTGCAATGCCTACCAGTTCCTTAGGATGATGCTTTGCAATGACAGATTGATCAGAAATAAGACCTCAATTATAGTGGACTTGATTTCAATGGTTGATCTGGCTTGCATCACAGAGACCTAGGTGGGTGATGATGCCAGACCAGTCTAGGAGGCAGCTGTCCCCCTGGGTACTCTGTAGTGCTCTGGCCTAGGGTGGAATGCAGGGGTGGGGGAGTGGTCATCTACTTTATATCTGACCTGGCTTCACCATGCACACAGTGGGAGCTACCAGGTCTTCAAATGTGTAATGCGTGTAGTGTTCTGGGTACAGGCTGCAAGATTCTTCTGGTTTACCATCCCCTGGGGCAACAAGGGGATTCCTGCAGGAGGTGGTGGATGTCATCTTTGTTGAAGTGCTGGAGGCCCCAGATGTTTAGTGCTGGAAGACTTCAGCACCTAGGCTGATGATGAATCCTCCAGGCATGGTTCCAACCTCTTCCTGATGATATCATCTCTGGGTCTGTCTAAGGAAGTTGTACACGTGGCCCATCACGGCAGCCACATGCTGGACCTGGTGTTCTCACCAGGGCTTGAGGTTGATAACCTCAAGACTGATCAGGTCAGCTGGTCTGATCATTGCATGGTGAAGTTTTCACTCATGGCCCCCTCTAGAGCCCTCCCCTATGGAGATGGTCAGCTACCACCCTTTTAGGGATCATCCCCTGAGGATTTCTTGCAGTGGTTGATCTATCTAGTGTAGATGATGCAAGTGCAAAGAGCATGAGTAATGCAGTTGTCACCTATAATAGGGTGATGTTTGACTCACTCGATGCCCTCTCACCCATCCGTATGACCCAAATCTTCTCACTTGAGGTCTGCCTGGTTTGATGGTGATTTCAACGTGATGAAAACTTAAGGTCGGAAGTTAAAGTGTTGCTGGTGGAAGACCAGGCTAATAGAGGACAAATTGGCCCTGCATACTCACTACAGTAAGCATCAGGGGTAATCAACCATAAGAAGGCAGAGTTCCTGTCCAGGGAGATTGCTGCAGGGTGGAACTGACCTGCTGTGCTTTTTCGGACTGTAGACAGGCTTTTACACCCGTTCTGTCTACAGCTGAAAAACCTTTTCTGGTTCTCTGTGTGAGGAGTTTGTTTGGTTATTTTCTAACAGGGTGTCCTCCATTTGGCAGGGAATTCCATCAGTGAGCCAGACTACAGCTTGCAGTGATCACCATGAGCGTTGCAGAGTTTAAACCGTGAAGGTGGCTGAAGTCATTGAGGTCACTTCTGGGTTGAAACACACATATTGTGAACTGGACCCGGTTCAAAACTTTTCTTGATGGGATGTGTCAGTTCCATTGGCCTGGTGTTTCCATGATTTTACAGTGTTCTTTGTCAGAGGGGGTCTTTCTGGATTACTTGAAAGAGGCTTTGGTGAGCCCCTTCTGAATAAAAATCCTTAGACCCTGACATTTTGGTAAATTACCACCCTATCTCTAAACTCCCTTTTTGGGTAAGGTTGTAGAGAAGATAGTGGTGCAACAGTTTGAGGACTACCTTGTGGCCTTTGACATTTACGAGACATTCCAGTTGGGATTTTGTGCAAGGCATAGCACTGAAATGGCATTAGTTCGGTGCACAATGATCTCTTTAGCGAGAGATAGTGGAGAGGGTCTATTGTCATTCTCCTCAATCTCTTCTCAGCATTTGACACGGTAGATCATTTCTTGTTACTTTACCATCTCAGGGAGTACTGTGGGTTTGACAGAACTTTCATCTGCTGGTTTGAGTACTACTTCAAGAACAGGAGGCAACAGGTAGTGATGGGAAATTTCTCCTCCTCCTCGAGCCTTCTGTCCTGCTGAGTAACCAGGGTTCGGTCTTGTCACCAATGTTGTTTGCTGTGTACATGCTGCCCTGGGTGAGCCATTAGGAAGTACAATGTGGTTTTCATTGATATGCAAATGATACCTAGTTGTATCTTTCCTTTGCCGCTGGGATATCCAATGCTGTAGAAGTGCTTAATAGCTGCCTAGCCGAGATTAATGACTGGATGACCTCCATCTGGTTGAGAATGAACCCTGATAAGATGGAGGTACTGGTTGTGAGTCAAACTATAGGTGTGATAGGATTGCCTCTGGGGTGGCAACTGGTCTCTTCCTAGGGCCTGCACCATTGATGGCTTCCTCTAGGGTGCATGATCTGGGTGTGTTCTCGATGATGGACTGACATTTGAATTTCAGTTGTCATCCACTGTTGAAGTACTTTCTACCATCTGAGGAATATCGCAGGATCAAACCCTACTTCTGTCTGAGGACCCTTCCATCTTGGTACATGACTTTGTGATGTCCAGGCTTGATTACTGTAATGCACTCTACTTTGGGGTCTCTGGAGGGACCATCCGCCAGCTGCAGTTGGTGCAAAATGCTGCCACCATTTTGCTGACAGGACTTTCTAAGTTCAGACATGTTACCCCAGAGTTGTGCAAACTGCACTGTCTGCAGTTAGGTGGAGGATTCTCCAAGGTGGGGCTTGCTCAACTTTAAGGTCCTCATGGACTAAGCCCAGGCTATCTGGCTGACCTCCTCAGACCTGCCGCTTCTGTCCGCTTCCTCCATTCCTCCTCCTTGTGATTCCCAGGATAAGGTTAGTGTTTCGGATCCATCTTGTGGAATTTGCTACCATCACCTGTCAGGAGGCCCTTCAGTTGTGGTTTTAAGAGCCACTTAAAGACCTATCTGTTTGCCCTGGCATTCCAGAAATAGAGCTGCAAAGAACTTTTTCTTTTGTTTGATATATCGGTAATGCTCATATTTTGCACTTTGTCAACTGATTTTTTGTATTTTATAATTTTGTCTTTATTTATGTACTTCTAACTGTCCTTTCATTTTTGAATTGTCTATATTTGTAAGGCGCCCAGAGCCTCTGGACTGGGTGCTGGAAGAAATAAAAGTTGCCTTGCCTTACTATGAATTTTAATGTCTCCTCCTTATCCCCACAGAATATAATTACATCTACAACTGGCACTTCTGATTTCCTGTCCTCAGTGAGCAAGCCCTACTCTTGACTTTCATTTAAGCCACAGCAGCTTGAACTTTCGCGAGTAAACTACCCATGCTCAAGCAGAACTGTCATGTACCTAAAACACAAAAATGCAGTGATACATGCAATAGCATCATGCATCAATGGATCACAGGCCACTCAACCATCTAAATCATGATCAAGAACCCCCAAAAGTCTGCTTAAACAAAAATAAAAAAGCAAAAACAACGCCATGGATAAATGAAATATACCATGGCCTAAGGAAATATCACTGATATTTTCACTCTTGCTGTTTGACCTTTTGTACAACTCATGGCTCAGCCACTCATGATGTCATAAGGTCAAACAGCACTCAAACATATTGGCACTATTTTCCATGGGGCCAAACATATCCGTTGTATATGTGTGTGTGTATATATTATCTATATATATATATATATATATATATATATATATATAGAGGATACATGATGGTGACTGTGGAATATGGCAAATATTTGCATGAGTGCAGAGTGAACTGTGATAATATCACGAATGCGAAGGCATGAGTGACATTATTGCAGTTCACTCTGTATGAGTGTAACTGTTTGCCATATTCCTACAAATCACATCATGTGTGCGATTTATACAATAGGGCTAGTACATTTTAGGAACATTTTTTTCTGTGTTCTCTCCTGTTTACTTTATTTTGGTAATTGGGTAAGTTTTTTTTGGGGTGACCTGGGAGCACTGGGCAGTTAAGGATTTGTTCAGAGTCACACAGTATTGAAATGGAAGTTGTGAGAATTAAACACTGTTCTGAGCTGCTGGACGTAGGAAGTTGGTTCTTTGCTTGTTACTCTAACCTCTAGGTATACTGACAGCACTGTTTGTGTGTGGTCTGAGTGTGTGTGTGTAAGTGTTTCTGAATAGGCTGGGAGTGTTAGATAGTATGAGGAACAGGTGCATGTGATTTGCAATGATAATTGTGTCACCTGCAGCTAGAAGTGAGAAGCAGACTGTTTATTCAGTAAGTTGAAGGCTTCACTGAGACAGAGAAACTGTTGCAGTCAGTACCCAGAAAGAGAAACTGGTTTATGAAGGAGGCTGATTTGAAGATTAGAGCAGCATAGCAGTGTGCTAGGATTGTCAGAATAACTATGGGACACAGGTGATTGTCTTTACAATGCTAATTGAGTTAGTTGCAGGATTCAGTGAGAAAGAGAAACTGTGAAGCTATTACATGCAGGCTACAGTGTAGATAGTATGACTCTGGTGACATCACCATTGTGAGTATATTCATGAGATGTAGACACTGTGGATTTATCAGGAAATAAAACCACAGTGTCTATGTCATCATCAGAGTTGTTCCACTGCAGTGAGAATACATGTTTTTATTGTCAAGGTTACATGCTCACCCCATTGTATAAATATATATATATATACATATTCATTGCAAAAAACTCTGTTAATGCATCAGTTAGGGTAAATACTATAGCAACAAAAGTTAGGAAATAAGGCATTAGGTTTATAACCCTAATGCCCCTTAAGGGTTCCCTCTACCACTCCTCCCCACTGCTTCACCCTCCACACACTAACAGGTGTTGGGGTGTGCCATGAGTTAGCAGGGCTAACTCTCACCCATTCTCGTATACTATACAATGTCAGCTTGTTTATATATACTGAATGGTGTGTGAGTTAGCCTTGATGTCTCCAAGGCACACCTCAATACCTGTTGGTATGTGGAGGGTGGCATAGTGGGGTGGAGTAGTAGGGGTTTGAAGCCGGGGTAAGCATTAGGTTGAAACTCTAATGGCTCATTCCTCCAGGGTGACTGAGACATTTGGGCCCACAGGCACCGGTGTTCTTTTGGTCTCATGTTGTGAAATAGGGATGGGTCTGCTGTGAAACAATGTTGGGTGCTGATGGTGCTGTGAATAGATAAAAAAAAATACAGGCTGGGGCTGGGCCACCTAGGCCCCTTTTAAATGTTTGACTTTGTGGTGCATTATGGTGCATTTTGGAGGCAATTTTAGACAAATTGCTATCTTGTTACCCTCTCCCATGCCCAATAATTTGCAATGAGCCTGCCCCTCTCCCATGCTCAATAGCTTGTACCTGCCTTTCTCCCCTTTCCAAAGTCACCACATTCTAATAGGTTGCCCAAACCACTGCCTGGGCCCCATCCTTGAGGAGAATTACAAATACAAACACTTTGCCTTGTCCAATGTTGCAGCAACAAAACAATTCAGTACACACACCTGACCCTCCCACAAAAAGTGGAGAATGTGACCAACATTTTGTTCATCCTGGATTGGCAACTTACTCATTTGATTTCAAAAGAGTGGGAGGTCTCTTGGTATTTACTTCAGGGCCCTGCTGTGAAGTCACCCAGCTACCATCATCAAGCAAGACCCTCCCCATCAGCTGGGTCCAGCCTGGATTGGCAACTCACTCATTTGATTTCAAAAGCAGTGGTGTCTCATTCACTTCAGGGCCCTGCTGTGAAGTTGCCCAGCTACTATCATCGAGGTAGACCCCCATCAGCTGGGTCCCTACTCCAATCTGCATCTTCCCCATTTTATTTAAACTGAATTTATAAGAAGTCAAGTCAGCAATCAACTGGTCAGACAGTGGACACAGTCCATATTGATTAGTGGTTAAAAGCTATAAAGTGTGCAGAGCTCCTGTTCTTCTCTCTGCTAGAGTCATGCTCCACAGGGTCCCCACAGCCAGCATGGTTCTAAATAAAGCAAAAAGCTCAGCTCTTTTGTGGTCAGTGCAAACTTGTCGATTATCTTCTCTTTGTCATTCTTCAATTGTAGTGCAATGTCTTTTTCACCGCAATGTGACTCCAAGTTCTGCTGAGTCATGAAGGCCTAGGTCTGGTTTTCAAAATTTTGAGTTTAGAAAATGATCGCTCACATGTACACTGTGTGACACTTAGTGTAAGGAGATATTTGTATGAGGAGGCAAATTCTCATATGCCACTGAGCATAGCCTGTATTGAGACAGCAACATGAATGCACAGGACAGACAGTTCTTGCATGCAGCTTGTTTTGTAGATGTGGCATGTGTGACTCTTTAACCACTTCCTCAAGGTCGCTGTCATCAGCATCAGATATGTCACCTTCCAACAACCCATGTTTTAGCTGTGCATAACCAGATGCAAATTAAATAAGCTCCTCTTGAAGAGATTTTGTGTTTATGTGAGAAAGCTCCTGTAATATGATTTGTAGATTAATTTGTTCTGGAGATGCCAGTAGCTCTTGAAATCTATTTTGATCAACACATGAAATCTCTTGGTATAATTGATGATGTGAAGTGAATTTCTTGTTCATACTTTCCAGAACAGTGTCCAGTATTACATTGTAGCAGGAAATTTCAAAATGTCTTAATGGGTCAGCAACATTGAGATTTTTTTGCTGACTGAGCTTCAGGTAGTTTGCTGGCCACAGCAATATCATGGTCAGAAAGTTTCTCATTCACTGCATCCACAAAGCTTTCTACTGAAGACTGTCAAAGCCTCTTGAAATTTCTTTCAGGTGGGTGATGGCGTTGTCAATTAACTCTGCTTGCAGAACATCTAAACCAGATGTTTGTAGGTAATCAGAAACTGGAGTGGTGATATCAAAGATGTGGATGTAGACAAATGCTGTCAATATAATTTCAAACTTAAGGAGATTGTCGCTAGAGTTTTTGCTTCATAGCAGACAGATTGCTGAAATCTGTTGACTTGCTTACTCCCTAAGCACAATCAACAGATCTGTGAAAGGATTTGTTTGACTGATCATTGTAAGTTCCAAATAGCCTGCACAGTGCCATCGCCCTACTCGACCATCTTGTTTCACCAGTCCTTCCTAGTTTCTGCAGTCTGTCCATTTCAGTTTTGTTTGCCATCTGTTCTTCCCAAAGTTGCATTCTCTTGTAGGACTCATGGAAGAAAGACAAGTTTTGAAATATTCAAACAATGTTACTGAAGCCACACACACTCGCACATATCAGCTACAAGGTTCAACACATGAGAGTAGCACCAGGTATGGATATAGTTAGGTTGAGCTTGCTTCACGAGCACCTGAACCCCATTGTAGGCACTACTCATATTTACAGCCTCATCAAAGGAATCACTGACACTCTGGATAGATCCAAATCCACAGCAGAAAGTACTTCTTGGAGCATTCTGTGTAAGCTTGAGTGTTGTCGTCAGTCACATCACCCAGATGCAACAGTCTTTCTTATGCTTTCTCCACCATGATGTATCTTACAGCAATGGCACATTGATCATGTTGTTCAATATCTTGTGTTGAATCCATTAGCACAAAAAAGGCAGCATCCTTCACCTCTTGGACTATTCGCTGCTTTATCATGTCTGCAATAACGGAGAAAAGTTTTGTGATGGTAGTTTTACTAACGAAAGTTATGAATTTCCCTCTTCATGTTTTTGAAGCTTCACGTTTCTTGGCCTTGTCAGTTATGGATATTTAGACTTTAGTGTGGGTGTAGTCTGCAACCAGCTTCACAGCTTTGAGAAAATTTCCTTGATTAATAGAGGAATCATCATCCAAAAGTTTTGCTGCCTCCGTATTTTTTCATGATAAGGTACTGCTTGGAAACCAATGAATGAGAATGTCCAGAACACAGCTAACCACAGCACCCCTTTCAAGCACAAGTTTTTGGCGAAGTGTAAGATGGTCATGAGACAGAAGATGTGCAATTGATTTCCTTTGTTGTTTATGAAATATGCTTCACTGGAGTGCTGATGACACTGCGACTGTTCATGTTCAACTAATCTTGTTGTTATATGTCTCCAGTCTGAGCAGCCTTCAATCAGCACACTTCTATGGAATCTTTCAGTTGCATACTGTAAACAAAATGAGCAGTGACTTGATCTCTTTTCATTAATGTAAGTCACCCACTTTCTGTTGATGTATTTACTTTGACTATCCTTGCAGTAATAGACAACATCACTGTTGAATGGGATACCCTGGGTAGGCTGGCAAGAATGAAATTTCAGAACATTTCCTCACTCACATTTTCAGGTTTCATGAAAAAATCTTTTACATGAGGCACAAACTCTATTAAGTCGGGACATGATCTACCGATTTCTGAGAAGTTGATTCTTGCTGCTCCTCCTGAGGAGGTCTTGAATGTTGCACATCTGAAGGTACTTGGTATTAAGGTACAACTGCTACATCACAAACTGCTGCAGTTTCAATGGTTTCTTTGGCTTCACCATTACCAAAGTGTGAAGTTCATGCTTCTTCACTGATCGGCTTATCGTCCTTTGTCTTGCATGCAATTCCCAATCCGGATGGCAGAAAAAAATGTTAATTCTTTGCAGAGATTTAATCCCATCGAGTTTCTGCTGTTTCTCTTTTCATTTTGTGCCCCACTTGTGTGCTTGTATTTGGATCCTACCACTCGGTCTTCCATTTTCTAAAAAAAAGAAAAATTATATATCAATCGACCTTAGACTTCATGGAGCAGGTGGCAAAGGTTGGAACTTATTGAATCTCTGCCCCTTAGATAACTTAAGACCTCTAACAGCAGAACCAGGGTGACTGGTCTGGACTTCTTACATGACCGTGTCCAGGTTGGGTGGGCAGGGTGTGTGGGGGTTAGCATGGCAGCTCAGTAGGGCTAAAGCCCAAGCCCTCAATTAATGGTCCAGAAGGTGGCACTGGTAGAACAGGCAAGCTGACCAATGACATGGTGAGCCGCAGCGTTTTTTGTAAGTACCAACATGTTTGTGATAGCAAGACTGAATCTAATAATGTAAAAATAATGTAAAGCTACTAAAGAGAAAATCTGCTTTGATTCAACACATCTTGCAGGAAATCATTGCATTGCAGCCCAAGCCTCTTTACATTTTGTGGGCACCATCTCTAGGTTTTGATTTGAACTGTATTGCACAATGTGCTTCAGAATTTCATGGGCTGCTCCCGATCCCACTCACACACTACTGTTAACCTGTGCCACCAAAAGGGTGAAAACTGACACCAGCTCAGTAGCCAAATGCTGGAAGATTTTGCATCAGGCTAGTAGTATTTCCTTTAACTAGCCCTGCTGGCTTGTTACTGGAGAAGGTAATATTACACTAGGTTCACCAGCTGGGCCATGAAACATCTATGGGGACAATGGATTTTACAGATCACTACCCTTGCTGGTTAGTGGCTGAAAATATTTTGGCCTCAGCCACCAACCAGGATTGAACCTGGTGGATTTTACAAATCACTACTGTGCTGGTTAGATACCCAAACACCCAGAGGCATAGTAACGCATGAGTGCAGGTATCTCAGTATTACCAAATTCCCAGGTATTACTATGCTGCTAAATAATCTAAACTATGACTCCACAGAGTCACCCATCCTTCTACAGAGTCATCTGCCCTCACAACAAATACTCCAAGATTGTTTACCATGGAACAGAAAAATCAAGGATCTACATTATTTCATTGTAGAATGCCTCTACACACAGAATGGTGACATGGAATACATGATTTTAAAATTCTTCAGATACACGACACACACACACACACACACACACACTCATCACACACACACCTCAAGTGGAACCATAACCTCAATTTTATTTTATCTGCTGCCAAGTAAGGGCAGGCTGTTCTCTCACAAAAGTGGTAGGGATAGGAGGAGGGTTCTCTCATGGTGACATGACACATGGTCAAAGAACACCAGCAATGAAAACTGAATAGCACTTGATTTTGGAAAGTTTGCAGGGACTTGCTTTTAGCCATTGGTGGTACTCTTACTGCCATAGCTAGAACTAAATCTTGGCAAATCAGGACACAGGGATTTCCTTACCGATTTTATAAAGGAATCATAGATTGTCAACAAGCCCAGTGAAAGTCAGTACTCAGTATGTGCACCATGAAAGTTCAATAAAAGCAGTACGTGTGTAGAAAGATGCCCTTAAACTATTACATGACCCAGCTTGCTTTTCAGATCAAAAGTTTTAACACGCCTACAGTACCACAACCACTATACCCTGAGGAATGCTGCCTGCCAACTATAGGAAAGGTAAGTGCACTACCGCAGTATCCTCACATTACTGCTAAGCTAGCCTACATTCAGAGAGGATTACCTGACCATCAGTCTTACTTTGCTTTCAATACTTTACAATTGGAAGCAGTCAAGACAAGGCATGCCAGATAGGTCAAACATAGCAATAACATGCAATGATTCTACACATTATACCCAGGTTCACAGGAGAGGCAGGGAGAGGAGTAGCTCTCTAAGCAAGGAAGGGATAAAAGCATCGGAATAAAAGAGTAAACAGGGAGGAGAAGAGGCACTGTGGGTCACCTTAGAGACTGGAAATGGCACCACAGTCTGCATAGGGGTGTATACAGACCCCATCTCAGGGGAGGACTGGACAAGGATATGATAGAAGCATCATTAGGATGGCAAAGAAGGGAGATAATGTTGATGGGAGACCTGAATATGCCAGATTCTAACTGGAACACCTTTGCTGCTGCAGCCACATCCAAGAGCAAGGCCATTCTTAATGCCCTACAGGAGGCATGCCTCAGACTGCTAGTTTTGGAACCCAGTCTTAGACCTCATACTCTCAAATGGGGACAGTATTTAGTTGTTTAACCAGGTATAGCACACTAAGCTGAAAGCTTTTTACAGGAGCGACCTGGGAGCACAAGGAGGTACTAAGAGGATCAGATCTAGAAGTGGGTAGCCATCTGGGAACAAGTGACCACCAAATAGAGTGGTTCATGATAAACTCAGCTACAGAGTCAAGCCATACAAAATGAGAGTACTGGACTTCAGGATAGTTGACTTTAGCAAGATGGGAGAGTGCCTTAGGAAAGCACTTGCAAACAGGCTAGAAGGAAGGGTGGAACAACAATGGGGAAACATCTAAACTGCCATCACAGAATATGCAGCTTGGATTCAATGAAAAGGAGTGCAAAATAATGCAGGGAAACAAAAACCCAGGGAAAGATTACACAATGGGGAGAAGGTAGCAACACAAATGGAAAGGGACCTGGTGTTAGCATAACAGATGACCTTAAGGCTGGCAAGCAATGTGAGAAGGCAGTAGGGAGGGCTGAGGGGATGCTAGGTAGGATGTATAGGAGAGGCATCACCAGCAGAAAACAGGAAGTTGTTATCCCTCTGTACAGACAGTTGGTGAGTCCCCATCTGGAGTACTGCATCCAGTTCTGGATACTCCATCTCTGCAAGGACATAGACAGGATGGAGGAAGTCCAGAGGAGGGCAACTAAAATGGTGCAGGATCTGTAAGAGAAGCCATACAAGGAGAGACTAAAATAGCTTAATATGTATACCCTTGAAGAAAGGAGGGAGGTGGAGGACATGTTAGAAACATTTAAGTACCTCAGTGGAATCAGCAAAGTCCAAGTGGGTGCATCTTTCAGAAAAGATGTGCAAGAATTAGGGACACGATGTGAAGATAGAAGGGGATGGCTCCGGGCAATGTGAGGAAGTATTTTTCAAAGAGAGAGTAATGGACACATAGAACAGCCTTCCTGAGGAGGTTGTGGAGTCAAAAACTGTTGGAGAATTCAAGACTGCATGGGACAGACATAAGGCAATTCTTGTAAACTTGATTGACTACGATCTGCAGCTTATCCCTGTAGGTAGGGAAATTGGCAGACTAGGTGGGCCAAGCAGTCCTTATCTGCCATCAAAATATAGTTTTCTATAAAAGTAAGTGTGTATGTGTGTGTGTGTGTGTGTGTGTGTGTGTGTGTGTGTGTGTGTTATTACAAACTACAGATTTCTATATATCCATGTAGAACTCAATTTTGAAAAATGTGTCTGGTTGTGATTTTACTAACCCCTCAAAACAAACATTACAACACACACACACACACACAGTGTTGGAAGCATCAAGCCACACTTTAGAATGATCTGCCAATTTGACTGTGTTCCATAAAGTAGGTGTCAATTATGTCTCATTGCAGGCCCAGTCAGTTTGACACTGCCATTGTCACCAACTGTTCTCAGCTTCTACCAGTAGACACTTTAAGCAGCTGTGAATGTATCCTGAGTAGGCTTAATCATATTGTCACACATCTGTTAGAACCAGTATAGCCCATTGTTAAGTACCTAGCAGAAAATGTGTTGGTTAATTAGCACACCACCATATCAGTCAACAAAAGTACATACTACTGTACTGCAATATTTTAAACCAGTGGCTGGTGTGTATTTTAATAATCTCTACATATTACCTGGAACTGGGCACTGGGAGGAATCAGAAATATAGAAATTGGCAGCAGAGTGGCCCACCATTCCAGTCTGCCCCATACCCTACATTTGCATGTGGCCTTAGACCCTATCTGGTTAGTGGCTTTCCACCCTCCTTCTCATCTCTATGGTTCCTTATAGCTGTCACAGGAATGCTTAAAACCGTCCACTGTGCTCCTCCCATCACCTCCATGGAGACCATCCCATGCCCACCAACCTCTCTGAAAAAATGTCAGATTTCCCCATAACCTGCCAGTGCTGCCACCCTCTAGTTTCACATCATGCCCTCTTGTCTTTGAACTCCTCCTATATTGGAAGTTGCCCACCTCACCACTTCACCTTCTTTATACCCTGGCCTTAAGGTACTTGTATGTTTCTCTCATACCCCCAATCCCTTCTCTCCCTAGTGAGTACATAGAGGTCCTTTAACATCTCCTCATGGTTTCTGGTGCAATCTCTGTACCATCATCATTGCTCTTTTCTGGACTGCCTCCACCCTGTCAATGTCCCTAAAAGGTGCAGCCTCCTGACCTGCACACAAAACTCTAGGGAAGGTCAGTGTTTTAAACAATGGCATCACTAACTTCCTCCTGTGAGTGATACCCTGCTTATGCACCCAAGCATACCACTTGCTTGCCCTGCAGTCTTCACACTTGGACAACTTTATGTATTCAGGAATTACAACCCCAGTCTCTGGGTCCTTTCTTCCTTTGTGAACGTCAGTAACTAAATCTCCCTCCATTGTGTAGCTCTCCACTTGGTTCCCTCTGCCCAAGGGCATTATTTTGCACTTCAGTTTGAGTTGAACCTCAGTTGCTACACCTCAGACCCATTTTTTAGTTTCTTCATGTCCCTCCCTCAAGCACAGCAAATGCTCCAACCAGCAGCAGCCACTGCTTCACCATAGTTTAACAATGCCACTCATGCCTGGGACAATTCAGTGTAGCAGTAGCACCCAGTCGTCTATTCATTAAACAGTTAAATAAGCCTCACATCACCCAAAGTTGTGCATCATACTCAATTTTGTTTTGTTACTGTTATGCAATTGTTCTATATTTTGCACCACCACCTGCAATTTATGTATGTATGCCTAATCACTCTTAACCTTGTCTTATGTGCAAGTGAACCTGGTTTAATGTAATCAGGAACTGCTTGTGAATAAGCCTGCTAAATGAAGCTCCTCCTGTAATAAACTTGAACTTTACCTTAACCCATGATAACAAGCCACTTTCACTAAAAAATGCTAATCACGTTCATAGGTACAGCAGGTCTGCACAAGGCATCATTGCCAGAACCATTTCAAAACAGTGACCAGTTTATTTTTACACACTTCTGTCTGGAAAAGGTAGAGGAGATCAGAGCATTTGTTACAAACAATAGGTGTTATAATTTCCTGCCAGACTGGTGCGTGAGCACTGGCAGGACATTAAAACATAATATTACTTATTAGACATTATCTGCTCTACCTCCAGCCATTCCAATCAGAAGTGTAAAAAGGCAATTTCTTTACAGTACTTCATGATGTCATGCATTTGTAGGGCTAAAACAAGTATGAACTGAAGGTTATGATGTAACAATATTCCGTGAAGGCACAGTAACTAGAAACACTGATACATAACAAGTTAGAGCAATTGCCAAAAGACTCAGTTTACCCCACTTTTTATATTGCAAGCATTTGCATAAACATGAAAGTCAATGTAGCATATCTAATAAAATGCTGCAGTAGGGCATGTGTAGAATATGGGTAGTTTATGCCTGCCTAGGTGACAGGCAACACAATTTGGTGACATACTACTTGCATGCTTGTAATCGGAGTTACATCTTTGGACTATGAAGCTAATCATAGCTTTATATACCATTTGTTCTTAGCAAGTTGCTAACTGCAATAAATGTACCTGGCATTATTTCTACCAATTTCTCCCATCTATAGAGAAGCTAGGAGGTGGTCTATGATCTGGCAGCTTGGCTTCAATGCCAAGAAATGCAAAGTTCTGCATATTGTAGTCAAGAATCTCAGGACAGAGTACTACCTGGGTGGAGTCAGAGTATCTGTAACTGAAGAGGAGAAGGACCTGGGAGCGATCATGATGAGTGACCTGAAGGCACTCCATGTTGTGCAAGAAAGCAGCAGCAAAGGCAAACAAAATGCTAGGAGGCATATCTAGGGGATCAATAGCAGGAGAGAGGAGGTTATACTGCCCTTGTACAGGTCACTGGTAAGGCCGCATCTAGAGTATGAAGTTCAGTACTGGTGCCCACACTCATAAAGGATGTTAACCTGCTGGAGAAAGTCCAAAGCAGGGCTACAAAAGATGATAGCCAGTCAGCAGGGTAAGGCATATGAGGAAAGGTTGAGGGCATTGAACATGTACTCTATGGATGGGACAGGAAGTAGAGGAGATGCTTGAAAGGGATGAATAAGCTTGATAAGAAGAGTCTCTTTAAGCTGAGTGGCAACCATAACTTGACGAGGCAGTCTTAAGCTGGAGGGTGGGAGGTTTAGGAGGAAGATCAGGAAGTACTTCTTCATAGACAGGGTGGTGGACACTTGGAATGCACTGCTGGAAAGGAAGAGGTCATCCCGTTGAAGACAATGGGCAGATGTAAGAGAGGCTGGGTTAGTGGGAGGAAGGCAGGGACATAAACTCAAGCTGTGGACCCTGTAATACGAGATAGACTTGATAGAACAAATGGCCTTCTGCTGGCTTCTTCATATGTTCTTATAATATAGACTGGATGGGCTCAGAAGGTAAACTGCCAACACTTTTAACAGATGACACAGATGCAGAAGTGCTACAGATACAGTACATAGCAAGATAAGGTAGTTACAGCTTTTAGTTTTGCAAACTTACTTACAGATATGGGAATATGCAAGGGCCTGATGTGCTATGAAAATGCAAACAGTGGGACCCCACATAGTCCCACTAGAATTTTATTAGATCATTAGTGCCCATCCTCAGGAAAAAAAAACAAATAAAAAAAAGGTTCAACATATCTAAGCACATTTGCATCTGTGTAATCTGTTGTCAAACTGGTTGGCAGTTTACTTGCTAAGCCCAGCTGGCCTATACTATAGATGTGAGACGTGGCACTCTGGCAACATATGTTTGCAAAGAAAAGAGTATATAACATGGCTGATTAAACATTGCACATTGTGATCATTGGCATCACAGTGCACAAACTTGCAAGATCACACAGGTCCCAAGTCCTCTAGTGAGTTAGCCATCTGCCAACATATCTCATGAAGGGGCATGTGAGACCCCAAAAGCATGTGTACTGGAACACAATTATCACAGTGTACAACAAATTAATTCTGTATTTCAAGAACTAAGCCTACTGGGCCCAAAACTTGGTGTGAAAAACAGAGGCTTACATTTAGCCATGATGACTTCTCTTCAGTAATTTAAGTACTGTACAAATACACCCCATGCTATTGCCACCCTGACCTCCGTCACCCCCAGCGCAATGTGAAAAAAATGGAGGCCCAATGCTTACTTAAGCCAGGACTCTGGGACTTCAGGAGATTTAGGAACCCACATCCTGACACTCGCCCTCCATCTGGCTTATACTATAGACAGGAGAAGTCAGCAGCAAAAAAAAATGCTTCTCTGTTTGACCTCCCACAGGAATTTTGTTTGTTTCTCATACCCCCTCAAAAATGTGGTGAAGATCACACTGTCAGACAGTCTGAAGAATTCTGATACTCTAGTAGCAGGGCAGGCTCTCAGACTGCTGATGCTGATCTGGACTGTGCACTAACAACCAACCTATGCTGCTGTTTTCCGTCCGGGCTCCTGGTGATCCAACTCCAGTGGTCGGTGTCGGAGGAGATCTGCAATGTGATGCTCAGCTTTCGTAAAAGGAAATGAAATACAGCTCTTTAAAGCTCAGCACTTATGCAGTGCAGAATGCAATAAAAGCCTGGGCCCCACATAATTGGTTGGCTTCTCACTCACTGGTGATGCTAGGCAGGGCAGCTGGTCTGATCTTGATCTTCTTCTCGGATGCTGTGATGTGGCAGCGGTGGCTTTAATCTCTTCAAATTTTCCCTGGTGCTCTGGAACTCATCTTGACTGTAAATCAAATGTGCGGGGACTGCTTTTATACACTCTCCACATAGACTCCATGGACCTAAAGGGGACAGTAAAGTTCAGGTCCTGGTGGGTGGAGGTGTTAGAACTGCAGTGGACCGAGGAACACCCGTGATTGGTTAGTCAGGGCTGACATAACTCAGTACACATGGCGTGCTGTGTATCAAATTGCCTCACCGTGAGTGAAACAATAGTGTAGAGAGGTGAGGTCATGAGCAATGGAGACAAAGTCAGCATGGTGGCATGGACAGCATATATGGGTAATGGGCAGAGGAATGGGGAAGAAAGAGACCAGTAGAATGGGAACAGAACTGAACTATGAAGGAACCTGGCTGTAGCATGTGGAAACTGTGTCAGGATGCTGGCAGGCCCTCTTGGCTGAGATAGGACAACAGGTAGGATTGAAAATTGCCTTCTTTTGGCTGGGCCCACACACAAAAAGCAGCGATTATCTGCGTTGGTGCAGTGAGCAACCGCTGGCAGTTGAGCAGGCCCTCGGTAGTATGGACCCTCGGTCCGTGGTCTGGTTGCCCTACTGATCAGTCCACCCCTGCATTTCCCTACTTTTATCACTATAGTATTCACCTAACTGATGCAATAACAGAGTTATTTTGTAATGAATTTCCTTTCTTTTCAGATAGTGTAATTTTATACTCATTTTACTGTGACAGCACAGGGTCCAAAAGGACCCTGCACTCTATATGTATATTTAGATAATATAACAGTGTCCGTATATCACGGTGGGAGCTCAGGGTCCTTTGGACCATGTGCTCCATCCCTCAATCCAGATAGTACAACAGTATCCATATGTCATAGAGAATTGCAGGGTCCTTTGGACCCTGCACTTGATCCCTCCACAGATACACATATGTATCTAGCTGAATAAACACAGGGGTCTCCAGCCCCTGCTCTTCCACACATAAAGTTTTGAGCAGGCATAGTGGAATTGCAACAAATAATCACTACAGTGTCATCTTCAATAATTTTCACCCCAAATGTTCAACACAACCTTCTTATCACCTCACCACATGTACCGAGTACTGAAAACATTTAAATCCCCATTAAAATATAATTCCACACAATTGTAATGCTGTTTTGTGCCCCAGGTGCAGAAAACATTTTGGCAAGGTTTGAAAACTTACAGCTGTACTATTCATGAGGTGATGTGAAAATGGCAGTGTTGAAAATCTGGAGGAAAACATGAAACATTGGCAAAATTACAAGCATGAGTAGAAACTGAGCAACACATGTTCATAATTCGGGCATTTTTGAAATTGTTTCACCAATCTGACAACATAGGTTTTTGGGACCTCCCTCATGAACAATTGCAGTGTCATTTTGTTAATCCATCAGAAAAGTTGATTTTGTACAGTGACTGCACCATTCTGCGCTACAGATGTGAAAACATGTTGTGGGCAGGATGTAAAAATGACAGCTATACTGTTCATGAGGAGATGATAACAATGGCAATGTTGAAAATCTGAGGTGAAAATATAAAAAATGGCAAAGTTATGAGTGTGCATAGAAACTGCACAATGTACACTCATAATTCAGTCATTTTGGAATTTTTCAGAGAATTTGCAACATCGCTTTTGAGACCCCACCTCACGAACAGTGACACTGACATTTCATTAATCAGCCCTGAAAGGTGATTCTGTGCACCGACCATGAAATCATCTTTCAGGACAGAAAACAAAATGACAGTGACTGTGTTCATAAGGTGGTGTCCCAAGAACCCCATGATGAAAATTTGGTGCAAAATTCTAAAATTTGAAGAGATAACAACATAAGTAGAACCCCTCCATTGACTCCCATTATATGGTGCTTATCTTGATTCCTCAGATTGTAATTCAGCTTTGAAGAGTGCAGATGTGTCCTGGTCCACAGAAGATGACAGCGTGACATCCAGAGGTAAGTTGGGTCAAGGGTGTGCAGGGTGTGGGTGCACAGAGGGAGAGTGGGGAAGGGGAGAAGGATGGGGAAAGATGATGGGGACCATTTTGTTTTTCAGGGGTAAAAAAAGACTTTGAGGGTCAGTTTTCTTTTTACAGGGTAAAAATTAGATTTGGGGATACTGGGGTGGGCTGCCAGTGTCCCACAGTTGGGGTGGTTGTTGTTGCTGGTCTGACTCAGGGATTGGGCACCCTGATTTTGGCAGTTAAATATCATAATTTGGGAGACTGGGAGTGGGCTACCCAGTGTCCCACAGTTGGGGGTTGTTGTTGTGCTGACTCAGGGATTAGGCACTCTGATGTCAGCTGAAGCTGCCAGTAAGGCAGCAAAACAGAACGTGTGAACCTTGACTCTGCAGCCGGCAACACGAGTTCCAGCTGTGGCTGCAAAAGTCAAGAAATTACTTTCCTCCTCATACAGAGAACAGGCTACAAGTTGTTCTCTGACAGAGCTGGCATCTGAGATTTTGAGACTTGTTTGGAACCAGTTAAAAAACAAAACATCAGAATACAGCTGAACAATTCCTCTTTATCTATGTTCTGATTTGTTTTTCTTTTATTTGTATTTTACAGTTTCTGCAAGTGAAGATCCTGGCTAAGCGGCAAACAAGATGGCAGACACAAGGCAGCTTCACCTTTTGCAATACAGTGAACTTTGCAAAACAACCTACTTCTTTGCACAAACTACCACCTTCTTTGTGAAAAGAGTGTGGTAGTTTGTTCAAGTACTCCTATCATGTGAAATTTCAAACTTTTGTGCCTGACATATAAATATTCTCATAGGAAATATTGGGAACATTTACAATCTTATAATTTTGAATGGATTAATATTTTTTCAGCAAACCTTTAAAAGGCACATCTGTGTCCCAATGACTTTCTACCTGAAAATTTCAGACCAAAATCTAAAACTGTTTCTGAGATATACTGTAGGTGGACAATGATTTGTAAAAACTAGTAAATTTATGATTTTGTATCACTCTGTATCTCAGAAACAACAAAACTGATTCAAACAAAAAGTAACATGTCAAGAGATCTTCCCTAGAGATTATGCTTGCCAAATGTCATGCATATCCATTTACAATTTCAAGTTTAACATAGAAGTTTGCACTCAACCCTGACTATAGTGGTGCTACTGCACTGATATATCTATATATATTTATATATAGATCTATCTATCTATCTATCTATCTATCTATCTATCTATCTATCTATCTATCTATCTATCTATCTATCTATCTATCTGTCTGTCTGTCTGTATATTATAGGGCGTGGTCATGCCCCTATATTTAGGGTTATGAAGCCACTTCTATGTTAAACTCAAACTTTAGTGTTAATAATTTTGGACCTGTTCAATGGATTTGCATGAAATTTGGTATGCGCAGTGGAGTATGGTAGATCTCTTGATCTGCCAAATTTCATTCAGTTAGGCTTACAGTTTTGCACACAAAAACACTGAAAATGCAAAATTATCGAGTTTTGGAAGCAGTTTTGAGATATTGTCCATGGTGCTGCATGGCCGCTGTGTGGTGTGCCACTCTGTGACATGACTCATTTGAAAGAGCTTCACTGGCCAAAATGGCACTTTTCATTTGGTAAAAATATTAAGGTATTCAAAAGTTATAGCACTTTTTAAGTTCCCATTGTAAGTCAATGGGAAAATTTAAATGGTTATTTTGCGTAACAAAGATGGAGTTTTGCCATCTGGTCCCTCTTCACAATCAAAGAATTTGCAGGCTCATGAACAAAGATTCTTTGATCCCAGGAGGGACTAGATGGCCAGATTTGGAAGGATCAGATAGCTCAATTTTAACAACTTTTAAAATTAAATATCTCAGAAACAGTTTGGTCTTTCAACTTGAAATTTGGAGGATATTGACGGTATGTCCTGTAGATGTAAATTATGGGGCTTAGGTGTCAGAAAATACATTTATTGCAGAGATATGGAGTGGCACATTTTATGTTTTGTGAACAGCATTTTGCATTGTGGTAGCAGCTTGAAATTTACAGGGCAGCTAGCCTTACTGCCATGGACATACTTTTTCAGTTATTAGGTGTGTAAAATGTAAACAGGTGCAGAATTCTGCCACTCTGACCAATGAAAATCTCAAACTTTAAAATGTTATATCTCGGACACGGTTTGGTCTTTTAAATTGAAATTTGCACAGTGTTGAGTGGATGTCCTGTACATGTGAATTATGGCATTTAGGTGTTGGAAAGTTAAGTTACTGCAGAGATATTGTGTGACACACTTTATATTTTGAGTATAGTGTTTTGCATTGTGATAGGCACTTTTAATGTTAAACCTCACATGTTGCACATTATTAACTTTGAAACCATTCAATGGATTTGCACAAAATGTGGAATGCACAGTCTGGTGTGGTAGGTCTCTTGATTTGCTAAATTGCATTTCAGTCAGACATATGAGTTTTGCGTAGTGAAGTCCCAAAAATGTACTTTTGCAACTTTTTGTGCATTTTTGTCCATGGCGCTCTTGTCACTGTGTGTTAGCTATTGGTCTGAATCTTGGGACGTAGAAAGAAGCGACAAAAACATGCCACTTTTTGTTTGGTAGAAAATATTAATCCATTCAAAAGTTGTTATAATTTGAAATTCCCATTATATCCTAAGGGAAAATGTATATGTATTTTGGAATGTTAGGAAAGACCATATGGCCCAAATTGGGATGACCGTATCTCAGTAACAGTTTGGTCTTTTACTTGAAATTTGCAGGGTGTTGAGGGAGTGTAGAGATGTACACTATGCTATTTAGGTGTTGTGGAAATAATTTGTTACAGAAATATTCAATGATGTAATTGACATTTTCCCAAAGGATTACATTGCAGTCTGTGTCATGACTTTCGGCACCGTTATCTTGGAATCAAGCAAGATACAAATTTTTGCTACAGGTGGCCACTGGAAAAGATTTGATGTTGTAGAATAAGTCTGCAGTGGACTTTTGTTTGTACATTGCACGGTTCATGAGATATTGTGAAAGTACTGTCACAAGGGTTGAAAGAGTGCCTGTCCAGTGCTTTTGGTGCCCATATCTTGGAGCGATGTGAGATATGGGTATAGTCTTTCAATGTTGTGTGAAGTACTCACTGTCATGATTACAATGATGCTAGAATTTGTTGTCTAGCTCTTACAGTTCCCCAAAATATGCACAAATTACTGTTACAATTGTTTGGTGCCCTATAGTGCTGCTGCATGGCTCCATGGCTTTACATAAAGTGGGAGAGTGGGCCCAGATGCATATTGTTATGCAAAATTGACAACTTGGTGGGAGCTGGGCTCTGCATCCCACCAATATGTGTTTTACTACTGTTATTACATTTTTCAAAAAGTAAGGACATTCTATGCAAAACTGTGTTAATGCTTCATTTAGGGTTAAAGCAAAACAAGTCAGGAAATGAGACATTAGGGTTGAACCCCTAACCCCCTCACACACCACCCCAATCCTCCACAGTCTGACAGATGCCTTGATGTGTCATTGGGGTTGTAAGCCTAAATTCTCCCCATTCTCCTTTGACTAGCACGTCAGCATGCTCAGTTGTGGAATATATTATGGGCACAGTCGCACCACTATATTTATGGTTATGAAGCCTCTTCAATGTTAAACTCAAAATTTTGTGAGTTAATAACTTGGAACCTTTCAGCGGATTTGCATGAAATTTGGTATGCATGGCTAGGCATGGTAGATCTCTTGATTTGCAGATTTAATTTTGGTTGGACTTGGAGTTTTGCATACTAAATGCAGAAAATGCACTTTTCACCAGTTATGTGGGCAGCTTTTTGATTTTATCCAGCGGTGCTGCAGGGCGTCATGTGGTGTGTTGCTCTGCAACTTTTCTCAGCTAGAAAGAGCTTGGGTCAAGGAACATGCCACTTTTCATTTGGTAAAAAATATTAATCCATTCAAAAGTTATTAAAGTTTTAATTTCCCATAATATGTCAAAGGGAAATTTATATTGTTATTTTGTGAAAGAAGAGTGGGGTTTTGGCCATCTAGTCCCACCTCATAATCTAAGAATTTGCAGGATCATGATCAAAGACTCTTGGATCACAGGAAATCTTTGATTGCAATGGCCGCCATCTTGTTTTTAGTTTGTGGTTGGAAAATTAAAATATCTCTGCCGGGGGACTTCTGAGGTGAAACTATGGTGGGTTGCTCAGGGTTTTCCCTCTATCGAGCCATACCTGTGGTTCTTTCAAAATAGTCAAAAATAGAGTTTTTAACTTTTTAATTCTTTGATCATGGCTCGCTAACAATCTTAAATTGAGCCTGGAAATACTTTGATCACAAAATTCTTTAATCGTGGAGCATGACCAGATGGCCACATGAAAAGTCAATTTTTCAGCTCGGGGTGGCTTATTAAGCCAAACGAGGGTGGATTTTGCTCTGGGCTTCATTCTATCAAGGCATGGTTGTGGTTTCATGTATTTCTGCCTAAAATTTACTTTTAAAATGTTTTTATTGTTTGATAGTAGCCTGCAAATTCTTTGATCACTAGCCTGCAAAATCATTGATACCAAGATTCTTTGATCACGATCTTGATCATGAGGGACGACTAGATGCCCACATGAAAATTAAATTTTCTCAGCACAGGGGTCACTTATAAAGGCAAACTAGGGTGGGGTCTGCTCAGGGCCTTTGTTCTGTTGGTGCATTGCTGTGGTTTCATGTATATTTCTCTAAAAATTGTTTTAACATTTTTATTCTTTGATCATGAGCCTGAAAATTATTTGATCTGAGCCTGCAAATTCTTTGATCATGATCTTTGATCGTAAAGGAGGGACTAGATGGCCAGATTTGGAGGAGACAGAAAGCACAATTTAATAATTTTTCAAATTAAATATCTCTGAAAGGGTTTGGTCTTTTAAATTGAAATTTGGAGGATGTTGAAGGCATGTCCTATATATGTGAATTATGGTACTTAGGTGTCAGACAATACATTTTTTGTGGAAATATTGCATGATGCAGTTTACAATTTGCTAACAGGTTTTCCATGGTGGTAGTGGCTTTAAATTACTAGGGTAGCTAGCCTTACTGCCATAGTTGTACTTTTCAGTCATTAGGTGTATAAAATGTTAATAGGTGTGAATTCTGCCAGTGTGAAGAATGAAAACTGAAACATTCACATTTTATATCTCAAAACAGTTTGGTATTTTACATTGAAATTGAGGTGTTGAGGGATGTGTTGTCCATGTGAATTATGTGGTGTTTAGGTGTTGGAAAATTAATTTGCTGCACTCATATTATGTGGGCACACTTTATATTTTACATATGGAGTTTTGTATTGTGGTACTGGCTTCACATTTATTGGGTGCCTAGCATTACTGCTGTTGAGGTAATTTGTAGTGGTTAGGTGTCTGACATGTAAACGGGTGTTGAATTATGCCACTCTGATGACTGACACTTTGCTTTCTTTCAAGGTGGTGGGCCCACACTCCCAACTATATCGCTGCCAGCAATACATGTAGTTATTCAGTACTGAACTCTTATCTTAGGCAGAATTTGCAAGTTGGTTTAGACACAGGGCCCAAGGACTACACTCCCACTAACTTGTGCAACTTTCTACTTTCTATTCTTTCTCAAAAAGTAAGAAATTCTATACAAAACACAAAAAGTCAGGAAATGAGACCTTTAGGGTTGCCCCATCCCCCCTTGTGGACCCACCCATCATCCCCATATTGATAGCTGACAGGGTGTGTCATTGGGGTTGTGAGGCCTACATGTCACCCCATTCTTCTTTACTGTGGCCTGTGAATATGATTACAGATGGAATGGGGTGACAGTTAGGCCTCACAACCTCAATGACACACCCCATCAGTTGTCAATCTTGGGATGATAGGGTGGGTCCATGGGGATGGGGCAACCTAAAGTCTTTGTTTTGTGACTTTTGTGTTTTAACTCTAAATGATGCATTAACAAATTGTTTTTGCATAGAATATATATATATTTATTTATTTAGGCATTCAGTATCATACCTTTGAGCTCAGAGCTCTTTACAAAGGTTCCACATCAAACAGTAATAATAACAGCAATAACAAACAGTTTACATACAATACTGTAATAGTAGGTAGCTAGTATACAATAAGGTTACAATGTCATTAGTAGGTACCAATGGTGATCGTTCAGCGTCAAGAGCATTCAGCTAGGTAAAGGACAGTGTTTATATGTAGTGAAGGAGATAAAGAGGTGTGACACCTAGTGTGAGAGTCCAAGGAGGAGTCAAGGGAGGAGAGACTGGGAGGGAGAGTGGGTGGCCAAAAGAAGTGGCTTTGTCTAGGAGGTTGAGAGGTAGTGGTAGGTTGGTTTTTAAGGTTGATCCAGTGGGAGAAAAGGCATGGGGGAGGAAGACAGAGGGATAGGGCAAGAGGAAGAGTGGGGGTTAAAGGAAGGGGAAGAAGAATGTGGATGAGTTGGCATTATGGGTGTTAGAGTCCTAGTGGCAGTCACAAACTGTCCTAGTAAGAAGGTGTTGCCTTGAGCCATTTTCGAATTGTAGAGATTCATTGGGAGTTTAGAATGTGCACTGGGATTTCATTGAGCCATTTTAGGGTCCTATAGCTGAAAGCACATTGTCCCTGCACAGTTCGACAGAAAGATGTTGATAGGGCCCCTCATCCTGCCTCTGGTGGTATAGCTGGTAGCACTTGGTGTTAGGATGCTAGCAATGCATGGGGTGGTTTTACCATTAGTGCTTTTTTCCAAGGAAACATGTTTGAAATATAATCCTGCTCTTTAGTGCAGCCAATTGTTCCTCCCCGTAAAAGGAGCAGGTGTGGGTATTTCGATCTGCAGCCATTGTGAGCCTACATGTCTTGTTGAGGGCAATGTGGAATCCTTTTAGTGCAGTGTCTGTTGCTGCGCCATAGACCACCAATCCATAGTCAATGGTAGAAAGGATGGAGCTGGATACTGAGAGATGGAGGGCCTCTGGAGTGAGATACTTGTTATGCCTATATAGTACACCAGCCTGGTGTTCACTGCTTTACCACTGTGTCAATGTGTTGGGTGAAGGTGAGGCAGTCATCAATGGTGACCCTAGGTACTTGAAGGTCTGAACTTGTTCCAGCGGCTCACTGACTTTATTGGAGATGGTGAGGGAAGGAGCTATTTTGTGCTGTGGGCTGGCTGTGAGCATCACCTTGTTTTTTTTTTAGTTTAATAGAAGTTTGTGGCTACAGAACCAGTCTTCCAGCTTGTGAAGGATGCCTGCAGCTCGAGTGGAGGCGACTGTTGATGAACTGCTGGTGAGAAGCACAGCGTCATCTGTGTAAAGTATCAGTTTAGTGTCACGGGCTTCAGGAAGATTATTTAGGAAGAGGCTGAATAGTAAGGGCCCCAGTATTGACCCTGTGGGCACCCTGAAGATACCTCGTTGGAGCTAGATACTGTGTGCATAATTTTTACACGCTGGCTTCTGTGTGTTAGGTAGTCCTTGAGCCAGCAGACAGCATTGGTTGCAACCCTCAGGTTCTGTAGTTGAGTCAGGAGGAGAGTGTGATTAACAGCGTTGAATGCTTTGGTGAGGTCTATGAAGACTGACCCCACCAGCTTTCCTTCGTCTAGTGCCTTGTGAGTAGTCTGTGTAGTCCAGAAAAGCTGTGGAGGTACTATAATTCTGCCTGAAGCCATGTTGGTTGGGACATAACAGGTTGTATTTGTTGAGGTAATCTGTGAGTTGGGTGGCCACAATCTTTCCCAGAGCTTAGATAAGGGAGAGAGGATGTATATTGGCTCATAATTGTGGTGGTGCATGTCATAGCACCACATTCTGTGCACTGGCATCATGACAGCCTGTTTCCAGATCCCAGGGAACTGTGCAAGAGCCAGCAATTTGTTAAATAGTTTTGTAACTGGCATGATAATGACATCCAGTGTTAGGATAGGAGTTTCATATCAATTCCATCATTTCCCATTCTGGTCTTGCCTAGTATTTTTTATGTGTTTGTAAGCCTCCTTCACTGACACTTTTGGAAGTAGAAGAGCAGGGTTGAGCCCCTTGAGGCATGCAGTTGGTTTGTTCCCCAATAGGGTGCAGGTAGTCAGGGGTAGCACTCCAGTCAGGTCAGTAAATGCTGTGTTGAGAGAATCCTTGATGTGCCGAGGGTCAGTAATCGGACGTTATTAATGTTGGAGTGAGTGGGGATCTTCTTCTCATCCTTCCCAAGAAGGTTTTGATGTTTTCTCCAAAACTCTTCCCATTGCCCCAAGTTTTATTAAGCTGCTTCTTGTGGAGTTGGCCTTTGCTTGGTGGATAAGGTTGGTGCAGTGGTTTTGCAGCTCTATAGCATTGGAAGTTGTGTCTGCTGTGAGGGACCTGGCTTTTCCCAGAGGTTGTCCCTTCCTTCATCTGGGCAAGGAGATCCCCTGTGATCCAACCATTAACTTGACCCCAATTTTCTTTTCCTCAGTGGTGCAAAGATATTGCAAATCTTGTTGAAGCCCTCTATAAAGAAACTTAGGGCCTTGTCAATATTAGCGCGCGATCGATGAGGGACCAGTCATACTGGGAGAGGGCAGAGGAGAGGGTCCCAAGCTTGCCCTTCCCCAAGACCCTACTTTTAATTATGATAGGCAGGGTTGCTCAATTTGTTTGACCATGTGAAAGTGACTGGGGAGTGATCACTTAAGGTATCAGACAGGACCTTAAGTTCAGAGATCCGAGAAGGGTAACTGGAAAGGACCCAGTCGAGTGTGTCTTTGTTGTTTTATGGTTCCACCTTGTTGGGCTGTCTACAAGTTGGCTCAGATTGGAGGTAGCGACCATGTCCTTGAAAGGCGTGGATTCCCTGCCCTCCCAGTTGATATATATATTTATACCACTGGGGTGAGTGCTATTCCAGTGGAATAACCTATGTTATTTTCTCTGGAGTGAGGAGCAATCCTGATGACATCACCAGAGTGAGGATATCACATTTATCCCTCACTCTGCTAATGTCACTGAGTGAGGATATCACATTTATCATCACTCTGCTGATGTCACTGGAGTGAGAATATCTGCACTACAGATAGCATTCTAAAGGAAACTGCTTCATAAACAGTTTCTCTTTCTCACTAAAGCTGCAACTACTCCAATTAGCGTTGCAAAAACACTCTCCACTCTGTCCCACTGAGTTTCTAATACTCCAAGCTCATTGGTGTGCTGATCTGAGTTTCCAAACAACCTGAATTCTAATTGACACCTTTACAAAGCAGTTTCTCTGTCTTACTGCTACCTGCAGCAGTTTGTCTTTCTCAGTGAGCCCCTGACTCACTCAATTAGCTTTTCAAAATACTGTCAGATGTGTCCCACTGAGTTTCTAACACTCCTAGCCCATGACTGTGCTGATCTCAGCCTGAAAACAACCTGAATTCTAAATGACACTGTTACAAAGCAGTTTCTCTCTCTCTTACTTCTACCTGCATAATTTGGTCTTTCTCTGTGAGCTTCTGAATCACTCAATTAGCTTTCCAAATACACTCAGCTGTGTTTCTCACTCCCAGTCCATTCAGAACCCCACCCCCACACACAGAATGAGCAGGAAACACACAGAAACAGAAAAAAATGTTCCTAAAGCTCTCACCCCAGTGGATAAACCACACAAATGATGCTGATCATGGGATATGGAAAATATTCTTACTCCTGCATCTCGAGGCTGTGCATTTTCACTCATGCCTTTGGCACTATTGAGAATACAGAGTTCACTCACAGGGAGTCATAAAATTTTCCATATGCCCTCCTGCCCATCATGTATCCCAGATATACATATATATATATATATATATATATATATATGTAAAAACTCTATTTAATGCATCAGTTAGGGTTGTTAAACAGCGACAAAGTGAAAATTCAGGCGTTAGGGTTGAAACCCGCATGGACCCCAGGACCACACCCCAACTGGCATCAGGGTGTGCATTCAGATCATTGGCCCTAACTCTCACTGCATCACATGTGTAAAGAAGCTGGAAATGTAGAATGGGGTAAAAGTTAGGACAGATGACCCCAACGCAATCCTCGTGATGGTTGGGGTGGTCTGGGGGGACAAGGGGGCTTTCAACCCTAACACTGAATTTTCTCACTTTGTTGCTGTGGAACAACCCTAACTGACTCTTTAAACAGAGTTTTTTGCCTCTAATTTCCCTTCTTTTTGAGAATGTGTAGTAGAAATAGTGAATGAAATGTGGTGGTGTAGGGCCCCGCTCTCACCACATGATGTTTGTGACACAATAACGGTAAGTGCAATGGAAACACAACCGTTAATGGTTGCGCATGGTGACAGAAACATAAATTGTAAAGCAAACATTAATAGAAACGCAGTTTACAGTGACGCCAAAGCAAACAGTGATACAAAAGGAGACACAACCGCTGTAGGAGATGCAAACTGTTACATGCATGGTCATAGTATGGCAATTGGAAATGCAAATTCTAATGTTAACAGCATAAATAACACCAAGGAAACACAAATGGAATGTAGCAAACGGCGCATTATGGAAACGCGAAACCGTAACATTTGACGGGGTCATGGTACCATAATTGTAAATGCAAATGATAAAGTTAATATAAATAATGACACTAAAGGAAACAGAAACGGAAACACTAATGGAAGTGCATATGGAAACACAAACCGTAATGCGTATGCAGTCACGTAGCCACAGTTGTAAATGCAAATAGTAATAGTAACAACAATAATGCCAAGCAAACAGAAACATAAAAGCATATGCAGGCGCTACATGGAAATGCATAACGTAATGCGCACGCGACGGGCCAGTAACGCGAATTGGAAACGGAAATGGTAACAGTATCAGGCAATGAAGATGCAAACCAAAGAGAAAACATAAATGCAAACAAAAGGTGTTCGAAATGCAAACTGAAATGCAAACAGAAACAGTAGTGGAAACGCAATGGTAATAGTAGTGCAACGCAAGCACAAATGAGAGCATGAAGGGTAATGCACACTGAGATTGCTACACGAGAACAGTAACGAACTGCGAAATTGAAACACAAGTTGAAACAGTAACTGTTACAGTGACAGAAGCTCACTAACTGGTTTTGCCCAACAGCCGTATAGAGAAAACAATGCGTACAAAGAATGTATGCATAATAATGAGCCTCGGAGCCAAAAATGAGGTGTTAGAATACTAAATTGCTTATATTTCAGTAACCCCATGACATGTAGGAAAAAAAAATCACATGATTCATGATTTTCCTGGCTACATTTTCACTGAATGTAAGGCTACACATTGTCACAATGAAAATTGCATATCTGGCACCATTTTCTAGATACGAGCCCTGAAAGCCACTGCATACGCCACCATGTTAGTCTGTAGGAACAAAACACCAACTTCAGAGTACCATAACTTGGTATCCATGCAATATTTTGTCACCAAACCATAAAAGGCACATCTGTGAGATGTTAGCTGCTTTCCTCCAAATTTCAGCTCAAAAGATCAAACCGTTCTTTGCAGCATGGTGGAAAAATCTTTTGTCATTTTGGCCATAGTCTGGAAAAGTAGTGTAGTGATTTTGAAAGCTGCATAAAATTTGCAAAGTGTTGTGAGTGTGACACTCATTTGTGACACTAATTTTCCAGAAATTTGATAAACATATTTCTGGGGTGTTTAACCTAAAATAAAGACATGGCTAGCATCCTCAGGGCTCGAATAGGTAAACTCATAAATAATTATATCCCTATATGGTCCCAATTTTAAATGCCAAGCATTTCTGTGATCAGTAACTGAAAAAAAATGGCTGACTCACGACACTACTAGGACCATTTGTGACACTAAAAAGTGCATTTGCGAAAGTGTTGAACTTTTTGTTAACTTTTCCTTGATTTGCAATGGGAACTTGTTTTGAATAACTTTGAACTGTTAAATATTTTTCACAAAATCTTCAAAAGGTGCATCGGGGACCCAAACGCATGTTCCCTGAAGTTTTTGGACTGAGTCGCTCAAACTGTGCAACCTGTAGGTAATGAGCAAAGATGCATAAAAAAAGTAAATATGCACATGGATGTCACTTAATAACTCCGCAGCTGTAAATCCAACTGGTACAAAAGTTGGCAGATCCAAGAGCTATGGTTACACCCCATGGCTGCCAAATTTCAGGCAAATCCATTGAACAGTGGCAAAGTTATTAATGTGCAAAGTTCACCTTTAACCTTAAAAGGGCTACTCAACCCTAACTATGGTAGCACTACCATGCAACCATAATATATATATATATATATATATATATATATATATATACAGTATGTTTATACAGTAGGAGAGAGCTATATTTTTCACTGATAAAATCATGTATTACTACCACAGTGAGATGAATGCAAGCCCAGGCTAACACAGTAATGATAATGTTGTTTAGACATACTGGGCCAGATATTCAAAAGGTTGCACATGGCCAATAGTGTTGCGCCATAGTAACTCCACTGATGTCCTGCACATGATATTCAAAAGGAAAAGTCTGTGAGCATAAATCGCGATGTGCCAGAGCTCATCAGTAATGTATGCAGGCAGGTAGGGGTGTGCCCATGCATACCCTGCACAGCCTGATATTCAGCCCGGATGTGCAGAGCCATGCATGTGCAACCCCTACCTGCAGCCAGCACAAAGTTTATCCAAAAAAAGGAACAACTGATGGCCACCCACAGGTGAGCTGCCATACAGCAGGGTGCAACATGGCAGCTGCCACTGTGGGTGGCCCTACTCCGGCTGCACCTGGCGCACCCCATGCCCAATCATGGGCATTTGTATAAAATTAGTAATGTCCAATATCCCTGGTGGTCCGTGGACCGCTGTCTGCCTATTCGCAGGCCTTTGTATAAAAAAGATTAATGTCCAATATCCTGGTGGTACAGTGGACTGCTGTCTGCCTGATTGCGGGCATTTGTAATTAAAAATAAATAATACCAATATCCTGGTGGTCTAGTGGTACCCCTCCCACCTGCCCACTGAGCCCCACCGCCCGCTCCTGCCGGTCAGCTGGCGGGCAGCAGCACCACCCGCCTGCTGCCCGCTGCCCGCCCGACTGACACCGTCAGTAAGGCTATACCCGATTGGTCCACAGTGTGAGCCAATGGGCATGCAACCCGTCCGTACTACACATTCCAGATATGTGAATGATTCATTCACATATCTGGAATGTCAAACCACAGTCTGAAACTACTATCAACTAGCTCACGACCAGTAGGCAATACTGCAACCTACCGACCGTGTCAGTCGGCGTAACAGGCGAGTGGGTGAAAGTGCTACGCCAGCTGGCTGACCAGTGAGAGTAATTAGTGGGAAGCTCAATGGCTTAATCGAAATATTCTTAGACACCGAAGATAATGGCTATTATTCACAATTACTGAAATGCCTGCGATCAAACGAACAGCGGTCACTGAACCACCAGTCGAACATTAATCTTTTATCCCACAAATACCGTGATCCGGGCGAACAGCGATCACTGACCACCAGGGATATTGGACATTACCTTTTTATACAAATGCCCGCGATCGGCCAGACAGCAGTCCACTGGACCACCAGGGATTTATGCTTTCCGCTTTTGTACTGCAGCCCTTAGTCAGGCTGTGGAACACATTGCCGGCTGCAGGGCGTCGGTCCCCGACGGCTGCTGCCTGGCAGGGCGCCAGGTGCAAGTCATCGGGAATCAGTGCACCTGCATGCAAATGAGACGATACGCAATGGCCCCATTTGCACCTTGCATACATTATGGCCCCATTTGCATGTCAAGTTTTGAATATCACAGTTGCTGTACATAGTGCAATGGAACTTGCGCTTAGTGCATCCCCATGCTGCACTCTGGCCACTTGTGCTGGCACAGTGCCACTGTGCCATGCACACTGTGGGTAACCAGGGTATGATATTCAACGATGCTGTGCCATGGCGCAGCTCTGTTGAATATAGCCCAGTCCACACCCCCCGCGCAGCCAAGTTGTGCTGTGCCCAAGCTTGCGCCACAGCCTGGCGCAATTTGAATATCTGGGCCACTGTGCTTACCTCACCAGCATTTATTCTCACTGTGGTGATATCACAGAGAAGCCCATTAACTCTCCCTCAGTACTGCAACTTGTTTCAGCTCATTAAAACAAATTAAATTCACTTGTCTTTCAAGTACCAGAAGCCTCAGCAACAAGTTTACTACAGTCAGTCTTACAGACACTCACATGCTGAGAAGATCTCTAAAGTTCCTACTAGAAGAAAATGAAAAAGAAAGAGCATTGACTGCTAAATACATCAAACCATGCAGACTCAAAGCAACAAACATACTCTCATACAGCTGAGCTATACTGGAAAATAAATAAAATTCTCCTTACAGAAAAAACAAAAATAATGGATGTGGAAGAGATTTTTCTATCTTGCACAGTTTGAAAGCAGCAGAGAACCACTTCAGAAAAGTCTGTTGTATAAATCACACACATAAGGTGCAGATCGTAGGATATGTGAAATATCTTCACTCGCGAACAGTGACCTCTCGATACTCTCACTCGTGCCTTCAGCACTTGTGAGTATCCAGAAGTCACTATTCACTCATGAAGATATTTCACATATCACAATCCTGCAATCATGTATATATATATATATATATATATATATATATATATATATACATATACAATAGATAACCCATTCTTAGGTGTGCGGTCACGCTCCTGATATCACATGCGCCTTGGTGTGTGTTGTATGCACAAAGCCTTAGGCTAAGTGCATCAACCACCCAAGGTGCATATATCAGAGCGTGACTAGCACATCGTAGAGTGGGTTATCTATCTTTCTTATAAAATGGCAAAATTGTTTTGGAGGGTAAAGTGCAGGTGTGCGGTTTTATATATATATATTTTTTTCAGCATATCTATTTCTAAATTTAATAGTGGTGCATTAGCACCACTATGATTAGAGTTGAGTAGGCACTTTAATGTTAAACTCAAATTTTGGCACTGTAATATCTTTGCAACTGTTCAACAGATTTGCACAAAATTTTGCATGTGTGGTCTCTTAGGGTAAATCACTTGTTGTTATCAGTTTTATTCCAGTCAGATATGCAGATTCTGAGATTCGAATAGGAAAAAATTTAAAGAAGAAAATCACTATTTTTGCCATCACCAAGCACCAAACGGTTTGGAATTTTGGTTTTAAAATTTCAGAGTAGAAAGATTTGTCTAAGAAAAAGTGTCTGGTGGTTTGGTGAAAAATATTGGGGCAGGATTCACAAAAGAGATGCACGGGCACAAGTGAGATGTGCCAGTGCAAACAAAAATTCACCATGAAGTGATTCACAGACAGGTCAGATGTGCTGGCACATCCCTGATGCATCGCACCAAACTGAATCGCTGTAGATGCATAATATTGTTAGGTAGCACATCTAAGGGCGTACACATGCATACACAGTGCAAAGTGATTCACAGTGCAAAATGGGGTGCAATGAGAAAGCAAACCTGGTGCAAATAGCAAATGTGCCATTAAAAGATGAGTATAAAAGAAGCAGACTTAAGTGCAAGCCACCAGCAGGTCAGTGGCAGAACAGCAGCACCAGCACAGTGGCAGACAGAGAGAAAGAGAGAGAGAGACAGCACACCAACACCAGCATGGATACAGCACAATTCACAATGGTTGGATGGCTAATGAGTATGAGAGGCGAGGAGGTGGAAGGCACCGTAGGCATCCTGCTTCACGGTGGTATCGTGCCAGGCTGTCCTAAGCAACTGACAAATGTATGGAGACAGTAGGCCAATACAGCATGACCAGGGCCATTCTGAGGTAGCTCTGTGAGCTGTGCCATGAAGAAATGCAGGCACCCACTGCATGTGATCATGTGACATATGCGGTGGAGACCAAAGGTGACAACAGTAATGTGCTTGCTCTTCATGGGAACCTTCAGAGGCCTACCAGGGACACCACTGGTGTATCACAAACCTCCACTTCCAGCCTCCTCACACAATTCCTCACCACATTGCTCACGACAGGCAAGGGACATACCAAGTGGCCATCTAGTAGGTTTGTGGGATATAGCAACCAGCTTCACGACAGGGCACCAAAGCCAGGACAGGAGGGTGTGTGCAGATAGCACCATGCACAATGTGCATAGGGTGCAGCAGCTGTGGGACAGCAGAGGTGTGCAAGGGACACTGGCAGACACCAGCAGGTGCAGGAGGCACATGTGCAATACATAGGAAGTGTGGTGCAGTGCCATGAGTGGGCATGTGAGGCAGGGACATGCACAAACACAAGTGGACAGCAACCAGTGTTGCAATGCACTGGCAGGGCAATGGTGGGCATGGCACATGTGACTCCAATTTCCTTGTTGGCCTAAGGCTGACAATAGGTGCAGCCCAGGAACAGCAGTTGGAGGGGGGGTATGAGTGCACGGAAGGGACAGACACAGGCAGTGGTGGTTGCCTGGCACACACCAGTGCACAATGGAGCAGGGAATGGGGCACTGCACACATGTGACCAATGTACTAACAGCCACCCTTCCCCTCAGGTGATTCCACATACCCACTGGGGCCTTGGCTCCTCCACTCAATCAATGACCCAGAATAGAGGCAGAGAGTGATACAGTAAGGCACACATTGGTATGCTCACCATGATCAGTGAGTCTTCAACTTGTTCAAGATGCATTTTTGGTGCCTGTGTAGGTCAGGTGGTTCCCTACAGAATAACCCTGAGAAGGCTTGTGGCATATTCCTGGCTTGTTGTTGCTATACAACATGGCCTTTGATCATGGAATTCCTGTCGAGGCCAGTTAGAGTGACACTTCAGGAGGAGGAGGAGGAGGATGGGGAGGATGAAGCAGTGCCACAGGGCCCCAACACAGGACCACCAATGGGTCACTGGGACCCCAGCTGGCTACATGAGCAAGGCAGTATAGAAGCACACTGGTGGAGGAGCATTTGGGGAACTGCAGGTAAGTATTGGAGGTAAGTATCTGGGAGGTACACAATGGTGACAACAAGTAGACACAGAGCAGTGCATTGCACGGTGGACACAGGACAGTACACCAAGATCCCTACACAGGCATGCACCGCACACACACACACACACACACGCACACACACACACCACAACACATACATGTGCCACCATAACTGTGCCAGGTATGGCATGGATCAGTGTGCACTGCAGCTGCCACACAGGTATAGCAGACACTATACTACACTCATCACACCCATGCCACATGGCACAATAGTGGTGCACACTGACATGCAGGTGGCACTGCACAGGGGCCCTATAGTGGCAGTGCACTGTGGCAGGTGCCTGTCCACACATCACCCCAGGCATCATTACTCAGGTGTGTGGGACAAAGTGGCGGAATGTCCAGCTGCCATTGGAATGGGGACCTGGTTGTCACAGGGTGCACCATGGCCATCATGGACACATGGGCGATCTCCACCATGACTGGTTTAATTGCAGGTGCGGCACCACCAGTCACTGGGGGTATCCAACACTCCAGTAAGGGTACTGCAATGAGACTGTGAATTGGTGCTCATTGGTGTGGTGGCCCTTGAGCTATGTCTGGGTTGGGGACGCTGGGCATTGCAATATGTGGTGAAAGGCATCAGCAGCAAAGGGTCCACCTGATGCCACTGCCTGGTTATGTGGAGGCTCTCCTGGGTGTCTGGCTGGATGCCCAATGGCCTCGGCGTGCATCAGATGCACACACCACCTCCACAGTTTCTGCAATCTGCTCCAATGCTGTGATCATGCCCACCCACAGAAGGTGTGCTTCAGTCAACATTTGGGCATGTCATGCAACCATGTACTTATGCTGCAGGACCATCACTGTCCTGTGGCTTCTGAACTCCACATGGAGGCTGCCTGCCACTCCACAGTGTCACGCAGGAAGCAGGCATAGCCCCCATTATCAGTGGGTTATAGGGGCACAGTGGTGTCACAAACGAGCAGGGGGTGACAGCTGCCATGGGGTATTCAACAGGTGGTGGTTGCACCATGGCAGGCTATGGCATGGTGGCCTTTGGCCGTCTTCAGCCACTACACATCCATGGCGGTGTTGTCATGTTCCAGCAGTGCCTGCATGTGTCCTGCAGCACCTGCACCAGATGCTCTTGATGGCCCTACTACCACACCTGGACCAGATGCAGGGCACAGCACCCCTGCCATGGACAGCTGTGTGGCCACCACATCCATGCCAAGTGCAGCAGGGCCATCAGTGGCATCAGGAACCACCTGCACAGATACCTGTGTGCTGGGTGTCCCACTGCCAGCTGTGTCCCCTCTGTCTGTGTGGCATCATCATCCACAGTGACATCACTGTATGCTACCTGTGTGCCAGATGCAAGCACAAGGAGAGCATCAGCAATGTCTTCTGCATCTGCAGGGTCATCATCAGACAATTCCAGCAGACCCTTCAGTCATGTGGTGTCATCGCTGGCCACCCTGGCAGCATTGCCAAGGGGTCTGATGGGCCCACCACCACTGTGGCTGTGTCTGGTGGGACCAGTGCAGTGAATGGTCCAGGGATGGCACCATCCAATGTAGTGACCACAGCTCTGTGTGCCGGACCTGCATCATCACCCGCTAGGGTGTCCTGTGCAACCCGTGCCCATGGCTGCACCTGTGAGGCATGATGGAGCTGTGAAAGAAGAAGGAGAACATAGTGCACTAAAATATACACTGGCATACATACATGCAAACATACAGACATGTACAGTGTGTCACAGTGTAGTGCCATGGTTATGCATGACAGTCCTCAGCGTGGCTGTGCAATGCCTACCACGCAGCTCCAACCATGCACCTGCTGTGACCTGTACTGTGTGTTGACATACCATGGCCACATGGAACCATGTGTGGCAATGGTATAATAATCAAATGATGTTTGGAGAAGGAGACCCACTCACCAGTATTTGTTTTGAGTAAATAAATTAGCACATATTACTAGCTGCTTTTGAATCATTCAATTCAGAAAGATATTCATATGATACTTTTCGCAGTATTCATCTACTGCTTTATCAGGTGACTGAACAGGAGAAACTTTGTTTATGAACTGGGTTGTATTTGCTTCCTTAGTTCATGTATATTGCCTTCTATATCAAATTACAATGTTCTGTCTGAATATTCCATTTTGCTCTTACAGTTTTGAAATTAATTAGAGACACCAGTCTTTAGTTGTATTGTTTTATCTTTCTAATGTTCTGTTGGCCCAAAAGGTTTGAAATAAACTTGTTTCTAATATTCTGCTGGCCAAAGGTTTGAAAAAAAACTTATTTCTCTTTTTCTTTCATATCAATCAATCAATCAACTTTATTTAACCACTGTAAAACACCATTGAGTGACCTCATTTTCAAAGTGGTCCTGGACAACAACATATTACAGGCAAAGGTAAACAGTCACAAAAAATACAAGAGGAGGTAATGCATATCATACACATAGATAACAATATTACAAGCAGATAGCAAGATATATCAAAACAAAATTTATCGGCATATTTGAAAATATATGTGTGTATATATGTGTATATATATATATACAGTACATATACGGGCCACAATAAAATAGGAGGTCGTAAGTGTAAGACAGGGAGAGAGGTGAGTGGGTGAAAGAGATTGGAGAGAGGGAGGGTGGGAAAAAGAGAGAGGTAGGGAGAGGGAAGGGACGGAGCTTGTGAGGCGAGAGAGAGAGGGAGAGCGTGATAGAGGGAGCAGGTAAGGAAGGAGGGCAAGGGGAGAAGGGCATGGAGAGAAAGAGAGGGATAGTGAGAGAGGAGAGAGAGAGAAAGAGGAGAGAGAGCAAGGGGAGATGGTGGGAAGGAAAAGAGGGGACAGGAGCTGGAAGCTCTCTAACTAGGGAACTGGAAGAGTTAAATGCCAGAGTAAATATGGAGAATATTGGTGGTTATGGGTGCAGGGTCACCTAAAGCAAGTACAGGTTTCTTTCAGGTATTCAGATAGCTTTGCTTTGAAAGTGAATGGGCCCAGAAGGGTATAAGGTTTTAGAGATCTTTGCATGGTATTCCATAGGGAAGGAAAGAGAAGGTGATAGTGGACAAACCATGAGATGTTTAAACTCTTGGTGTCTGGAGGCAGATTAGGTGAAGCATTGCAGGCCATAAGCACCCTTGGCATGCACGAAGAAACTTGAGGTGTACGCTGGAAGCTTATCAGTCAATGCTCTGTATAGCCAAAGAAGAGCATTTCTTTTCCTCCTTGAGGAAGGAGGACCATCCCAACTCAAAGTACAGTAGACAATGATGAGTGGGAGAAGGTAGGTTAAGAATGAACCTCAAGGCCCTGTGGTAGAGGGTGACAAACTTACCGAGTGCTGAGGCGGACAGTGATCATACAGGAAGTCATCATAGTCCAGGAGTGGCATGAATGTAGATTGCACTAGCCTCTTCCTGGCATTTATAGTGAGGAGGTTTTGATGTGGTAGAATAAGCCTAGGAGTTGTCTTAGTTTTTGGTGACTTCATTCAGGTGACATAGAAAGTTAAGCTTATTGTCCAGCCAGAACCCCAGATATTTGAAGTTGTCCAAAGTTTCAAGGGGTTAGCCCAACAGAGTTAGGATCTTATGATTGCTAGAGGGCTAGGTCCTGCCTTAGGAGAGATAATCATGGCTTTAGTTTTTTAGCACTGAGTAGAAGCTTATGTTTAATTAGATTATGTTGTAGAGAAATAAAGACCTGCTGTAAGTCCTTGTGAGCCAAGTCCAGACTTGGGGTGATAGTGTAGAGGACACTGTCATCTGCAAATAGGTGTACATTAGCTGTTCGCAGATGAGACTCAAGGTTGTTGATGTAGACTGTAAATAGGATTGGGCCCAAGATGGAGCCTTGGGGACACCTTGTAACAGTGGTTTTAGAGGAGATAGGTCTCCAGATGCTTTGACTTGCTGATATCTGTTAGTAAGGTAGCAGTTAAACCATTTGACAGTGTCACTGTCGAGACTGATGTCACTCAAAACACGAAGCATGATGTTGTGGTCCACCGTGTCGAAGGCATTACTGAGGTCAAGGAAGAGAGCAACACATACTTCTTGGAGTCTAAAGCCGATTTGCAATCTGTGGTTACTTTGGTCAAGGCAGAAACTGTGCTGTGCTTAGCTCTAAAACCTGATTGAGTGGTGTTTAGCAGATTCTGCTAGTCCAGGTGCTCCCTGATTTGGGTGTTAACTATTTTGTCAAGTAATTTTGAGATAGTAGGTAATAGGAGATTGGCCTGTAGTTATTCATGTCATCGGATCCCTGGATTTAAGCAAAGGGATGATGTGTGCAGTTTTCCATAATTTGGGTGGCGTGCCTTGTTTAGGGAGGAGTTAAATAGATGGGTGATGGGGGCGATCAGATGATGGTAGCCAAATTTTAGGAAGAGGGTTCGATGTCATCTGCACCAGCACTCTTTTTATATCCAGTGCCAATATAAGATCATCGACTTGCTTGAAATTAACAGGTCGGAAGCTGAAGGCAGCAGAGGAATGCTGAGTAGTGCTAACATTAGGACTATTATCGACAGTGGTATCCCCATGTGGTCCCAGTTTGCTGATTGGGGAGGTGTCAAATGCTAGCCCACGTAGCAAAATGCTCATTGAGGTGTTTTAGGATCTCAATTTTGTCAGTAAAGACATTGTCTCCAGACACTATTTTTGTGGGAGAGAGGCTGCAGTGGTGTGGCCTTCAACCTCTCTGAGGATGTTCCAAATTTGGCAGTGTTGTTTTTGTTATCTTCCAATGCTACTTGGAAGTAGCAGGCTTTTTCAGATCTGATAAGTTTGGTGCAGGTGTTTCTGGTGGCCCAAAATGCTAGCCAGTCAGATTCTCACTGGGATTTCCTGGCTGTTTTCAAAGAAGGTCTGTGTGCTTGAGAACTTTCTTCAGAAACAGTGTGAACCAACCAGGTGGTCTATTTTGGACTTGAAAAGCCTTGGACGGGCATGTTTGTCTAACAACTCCTTTAGTAGTTTGTGGAAGATGTTGAAGGCCATGTCGACAGATGGGGCTAGGTAAAAGTCCTGCCAGACAATATTGCCCAGATCCTGCAAGAATGTGGTTGGACAGAATCTTTTCAAACATCTCTTCAATTTAGTATTGGGGATCAACTTTACCTGAGGAAAGTGTCTAATGCAGGCAATGGGGCAGTGATTATTTATACCGTTGAAGAACACCCAGGTATGTGTAATATTGTGTGGTTTATTGACTAACATAAGGTCCAGCAGGTTGCTTGGTTAGGTTACTTCTATTGAGTCTGGTGGGTGCTGGGCTTATTTGTGACAATCCACATGCATCGCATAGGTCTTTAAGCTTCATTGAGCTGTTGTCATTCCAATTTAGATTGAAATCCCCCAAGAGAATGCACTCCGAGTTTTCTGAGTCCAACAAGCCTTGGAGATGAGGTAGGAGGGCTGTTCCAGAGAGAGTAGTCGGTAGCAGCAACTAGGCGTCTTGTGGTTGGCAAGTGTTAGTTTTAAAGCTAGATACTCAAATTCTTTAACTTTAGAAGTGCAGTCTACAACTGTGACAGAGAATTTACTCTTGGCATAGATTAGAACCCCTCCACCCCTGGCTGGTCTATCACATTGGAAGGTGCTGTAGCCAGGCATGTTAACAGATTTGTCTGGGGTTGTGGAACTAAGCCAGGATTCCAAGATCCTAAAGAAGTCAGGTGAAGCATGAAGGATTCAAGTTTGGATTAGATAACGTTTTTGATCAAGCTATGGACGTTCACGTGGAGGAAGCTGATGCCCTTGTATTGTGAGACAGCCTCTGGGTAGTCAGAGAAGTGGATGGTCCTGGATTTAGTTCAACGTTTCCAGAACAAAGTGGGAGGAGCAATAGCAGTTTCCTGAGGAGATGGGTTAATCTGGAGGGAAGCATCTTATTCTGTCTGGAGTAGGTATGTTTTTGGTGGTTAGGACCTGGCTGCTAGGATAATTTGTTGTAACAAGTGCAAGTATTAGGGTTTTAGCCATCCACTTCAAGGTGCACTGCTTCATGTGCTGTATATGGTTTGGCACATGGATGAATGGGGCAAAGGGTTGGTCATCCCCACAGTATGGTGCCAAGTGAAGTTCTGGCAAACCTAGTCATGAAACCCTCTAGCAGGGGGAACTGGTCATGGTGACGGTGGGCAGCTGGGTTGTAGTGTACTATGTGTACAGACAGAATACAGCAAACAACCAGGAGGTAATCCTTTTGAGTCATTGTTGAAGTGACATGACACAGACTAGGAAGCAATGGTAAGGGAACAAAAGTCAGAAACCTGAGTGGAGGGAGTTAAATTAGGAAGCAGGAGTGGTTAGGAGTGAAAAAAAGGCAGTTGGGTGAAGCCAAGGAGCATTAGCCAATGACAATTTGAGGGATTGGCCCACCTCTTGGGGAAAGAACATTTAATAGAGGCTGGGTTTGGGGTGGGCGGTGTGGGACAAAAACAGAGAGCTGGCAGGGAGTGAGAGCAGAACAGCCACAGAGAGTCAAATCCCTGTCGGCCAATCACTGCAAAAGCCATAGGGCAGCAGCCAACAGTTCACATTTAGGAGCAGGCTTCATCCAATCAGGGCAAGTTATCTCCCCAAGGCAGTCTGAGGGCTTATCCGGTTTTCATTTCTCCGGTCGCGCAGGCAAAGGTGGCATTGCCAGCTGGCTTCTCCAGCTGCTGCCGCAGAGGCAAGATGGCATTCAGCCAAGTCAGGGGCTTACAGAGCTAGAAAAGCAGGACAGGAGATTACTTTAAATACAGACAGGACAAAGAAAAAATAAATCAGGGGCATGGGAGTGCATGCTAAATTGGGGGTGTGAGAGCATAAGGCATACAAAGGGCTAGAGAGATATAGCAGGGTGAGGTTTGGTGCAGGCAGGAACCAGATAGCAATTGAATGAGACCGGTGCCACTGTGACCTGTAGGAGTGGAGTCGATTAAAATGGAGTGGTGGGAGGTAGCTGGGGCACTAGAGAAGAAATGCAAAAGACAGGGTAGTCAGGGGAAGGGAGAATGGTTTGGCAAATTACAGTAAGACACAGCTAGCATTAAAAAATACACATTTTTCACATTACCCCAAATGTTCTTAGTACCTAAGCACCTAGTTAAACGCAATCCCTTTTGAAAACATGAAAACAAAACAGAGAGTTGGCAGGGGGTAAGGCAGAACAGCCAATGAAGAGTCAAATCCCCTGTCGGGCCAATCACTGCAAAGCCGTGAGCAGCAGCCAATAGTTCACATCAGGGCTCCAAGGTATCTCCCCTGAGTCAGTCTGAGAGCTTACCCAGTTTTTCATTGCTCTAGTGTGGCAGGCAAAGGGCTCCGCATCCGCTGGCTTCTCCAGCAGCTGCCGCAGAGGTGAGATGGCGTTGGCCCAGTCATATTCAAAGTTCACATCTTTGTTGTCATGCTCCTCTGATATCTCCCATGTTAACACATGCATATGGTGCCCGTCACACTGTGCAGTCAGTTTGCACATACATGACCCCCACGCGGGTGCTCATTGTGACAGTTATCAGTTGTTGTATGCGGATTGGCATTACATGCCATTGTGCTTCAGTGTGCCACCACATCACAGACACTCTGCATGATAGTGCATGCTACTCAGAACAAGGCAGCCACATACACATTGCAGATGCCCAACCCAATCGTGACCCATGACCCCACATTTCCACCATAAAATTGCACAATCAGACTTCACGCTGTTGTGTGTGGTGCCATGCATGTGGCCACATGGCATGTGGTACCATTTGCATTCCAGCTGTACATACAGTGCTTGCAACAGTATGCTGTTACTGGTGTGGGGATGCCTAGGTCAGGAAGACTGGACCAAGGGCCATGAATTGGTCCAAGATGGAGCTGCTCCATCTGGTGGCCCTTATGCTGTGTGTGGAGGGAAGCTGTTTGGGACTGAGGACCTGCAGGTGCCCAGGGTAGAGGTGTGGGCTACCATTGACCGGTGGTTGGTGCAGCACAGAAGAGGTTCCCACACCATGGAACAGTGCATGCACCATTATGGTGACCCAGGCTAGAGGGACAGGGCCTGTCTTCAGTGGCTGTGTGAGCTTGCACGCAGGTGCACTTCAAGACCAGGTAGGTTGCATGCATCCATGTGTAGTATATGCACATGCAGGATGGGATGGGTCACATCACAACAGCACACTCACATGGGCACTCCACACCATGCACACATGGCTGTGGCTGCACCTGCCCTGAGGTGTCCTGTCATGCATGTGACATGGGGTGAGCACTCTGCAGTGGGTGTGTGTGGGATGGGTACACTGTGTGCACATGGGGTGGAACCACCGCACGCGGTGCTGCATACATGGGAGGGACTGTGGGGTTCAGACATGGCTGCTGTGTGCAGCTGTGGACTGCAAGTCTGGTCAATGGTGTTGCACTGGCTGTGTGCACCTACACTGCATGCCCACAATGGTGCTGGGATGGGTTTGTGCATTGACGTGTCTAACATAATAATCTTCAGGTGAAGCTACCTCTAGCTGGAAGCTGCAACACTGGACTTAAGATTTGCAAAAAGTGAGTTGTGCTCAAAACAGAGGAGGTGAACCTTAAAATTTACAATTGTGTTTGGTTTGAAGAAGATTCTTTAGAAAGTTAATATTCTTCAGGTGGAGGATACTTCTAACTGAAGGGTGAAATAAAGAACTTATAATTATCAGAAAAGGCAGTCCTTCAGTCAACAGAGGGAGGTGGAGCTTTACTTTTGTTACAATTGTTAAGATTTTCAGTGCAGGAAGAGTTTCAACCTACTGGGGCTGAATACTGTTTTCTGTGTCTGCCCTACTGCACAGCTAGCGTGTTTTGGGGCTGACTGCTTTCAGAGCACAAGTCACCAGGCTGTTTTGGGGCTGGGGAGGTTTACCTGTGTCTGACTTGGATGTTTGGACTTTTCTCTGTTTGATTAGCAGGTATTTTCTCTGTCAAATTGTTGTGTAGGGCATTTTGCTGATGGGAAGGCACTCATTGCAGCGGTAGGTCAGAGCTTTTAGCTGATTGTTTTGTGAGGGGCAGTTTGGGTCCAAACCCTTCCCACCCCTCACCCCACCCACCCCTGGAAATAGTTCCTTTACCTGGGGTTCTGACATCATTTCCTCAGAGGGCAAGGTGCATATCACAGTCATATCCTCTCTAGCACACTGCACTGACAATATAAGCATACACATTAAATAAATACATATATTTCTATATAACACACCAATCCACACACACACACAAAAAACTAAACAAGGTAGACAGTTATGTGTGGAGTAGTGCAATGTAATGGCTGTGGGCAGCAGTCTTCCGGGAGTCTTTCTGGAGGCTGAAATGCTGCCCTGTTTGCAGACAACTATCTGCCCTGAGGGAGGAAGTTCCCTGTCTTCAGGCCACACTGGACAGTAGCAGGGAACCTCCCCATCCAGGGAGTACCACAGCCACCACCACTATCTCAGAGGTTGTGAAGAAAGCAAAGCAGTTGGGCCACAGTGGGCTCAGGGAGGGTAAGGGTGGTGGAACAGAGGCACACCCAGTCAGTTGTTCCACCCACAATCCATACACCATTCTGGGGAGCATAGATCCCTATGGATGCACCCGCAGAGGAGACTAAGGAGGGTGCAGACAACTGTCACAAGGGAGGGCAACAGGAAGGAGGCAGAGGGACCACAGGAAAAGGAAGCAGCTCCTGGTGGGGACTCAATATTAGAAGGATAGAACTGGGGAGCAGCGATTACTGAAGTGAGGTGCCTGCCTGGTGCCATGGCTTGGAGGGACAGGAAGTGCATCCTTAGGATCACAAGAACAGTTGCACGGGAGTCTGAGCTGGACATCATTGTCCACCTAGGGACAAATGACTTGGTTCATCATGAGATTAGAGCAGTGCAGAAGGACTTTATAGAGTTGGGAGGGGCTTAAGACAAGTAGCACACACAGTATCTTGCTCAGAGGTGCTGCCTGTCAGTGGCATGGGTGAGACGAGGGTATTTTGCACCATGCAGTTTAAGAATGGTTGAAAAATGGTGTGGAGCACAGGGTTTGGCTTCACTGGGGACTGGCATTCCACCTGGAGGACACCAGCCTATACTGGCAGGATGGTCTGCATCTGTCCAGGAAGGGAACAAGTCTTTTGGGCAATCGGTTTAAATGCTTCATTGGCAAGCTTTTAAACTAGTCAAGGGGAGGCACTGATAAGCAGCAGGAAAGTCCCAGTCCCCCACAAAACAGGGTACTAAATGAGAAAAGACCAAGGTAGAAAGGTCAGTGGGGATGCTGCTACAGAAGGTAAAGCCATCAAAGAATGGAAAGCAATGAGTACCAATGTATGTAGTCTGGGTAACAAGCATCCTGAATTAGTGGCCTTGATGGAGGAGGAACATCTGGATATCGTGGCAGTCACAGAAACATGGTACACACAGAGCCATGACTGGGATGTAAGCTACCAGGATACACTATCTACAGGAGGGACAGGGAGGGTAAAAGGAGGAGGAGGAGGAGTAGCTCTTTACATAAGAGAAGAAATCAAAGCAACAGAACAAAAGGGTAAACAGAGAGGAGAAGAAGCACTGTGGGTCAATTTGGAGGCAGGCAATGGCACTACAATCTGCACAGCGGTTGATACAGACCCCCCTCTCAGGGAGGAAATGGACAAGAAATGATAGAAAGTATACTTAGAATGGCAGATAAAGGGAGATATTGCTGATGGGTGATCTGAATATGCCAGATGTTAACTGGAGTGCAGTTGCAGCAGCCACTTTTAAGAGTGGGGTTATTCTAGATGCCCTACAGGGGCATGCCTTGAGACAACTATTTATTTATTTATTTCTAAGAATCAGTTTACAACCTTTGAGCCAGAGGCTCGTTTCCAAAAGTACTTTGTCACATAAAGACATACATTGTATTTTTGGTTACATAGCAAGGTTTGCAAAACAATAGGCGTTCAACAGAGCCACGTCACACTATGGTCAGACAGATACAATTGGGTACAGGGTACATGTAATTGATAACAGGTGTTACACAAGTTGGTATCAAGTGAGCAATCTGGTTGGTAAACACTGAGACAGCTGGCACTGGCCAGGTTAAGCGTAAGCACGGTGTACAGGGAAGTGGTGGAGGGGATGGTTGGTGGAGAGCTGCCCAGGGGCATTGTCAAGAGAAGCAGAGGTGGAGGCTATGTTCAGAGACAGGAGCAGTTACGAGTGCTGAGATGTGGTTCAAAGGGTGGTTTTGAACTTGGAGATGGTGGTGGCATTGGTGATGGGGGCAGGGAGAGGTTAAACCAGGTTGGGGCTCTATAGCAGAGGACCTCTGGCAACGGCTGGTTCTTGATCTGGGGACCTTTAGAGTGGTCTTGTAGGAAGACAGGTGTTGCAATAGTGGGAGGCTCTGGTGGATGGAAGCTGTTACCCCAGGGGAGAGCCAGTAGAGTTTTTTGTGAGGAGACAGGTTTGGTATTGGAGCCGTTCATCCAGGGTAAGCAGGTTAGCCTCGACATACAGCTGACAGGTGTGTGTGAGCCTGGGGGCACCAGTAATCAATATGCAGGCTTTATTCAGGGTTAGGTGAATTTTGTTGAGTGCAGTGGTGTCGCCAGCACCATATACTGGTAGACCATAGTCTACAAGGGACAAAACGGATGATGTAACAACTAGCTGGAGAGCATTTGGGGAAGGCAGGTTCTATGGCGGAATAGGATGCCAAGCCGTGTGTTAGTGGCGGATGTTGGGCTCGATGTGGTTGTGAAATGTGAGGGCTGAGTCGAAGGTAACCCCAAGGTATTTGTAGGAGCAGACTTGTTCCAGTGGCTGATTGGTACTTGAAAGGATAAAGAGTGGGTGGTTGCTAGCTTTGTTTTGGGAGTGGGAAAAGAGCTTAGCTTTGGTTTTATTAAGATTGATGACGAGTCTGCGCTTCCTTAACCAAGCCTCAGCACTGTTGAAAGACTGCTGTAGGGAGTCCTGTAGGGAGATGGGATTGGTGTGGGTGGCAAACAGGACAGCGTCATCTGCATACAGTAGAATTTTGCCAGGGCATGCACTGGGCAGGGTGTTCGGATAGGCGAGAAGAAGGTGGCCCAGGATGGAGCCTTGGGGACCCCAGAGAGAATGGGACGGGTATCGGAGAGTGTGCTAATAATTTTTACACACTGAGATCGAGTGTCAAGATAGCTAGCACACCATGCCAGGGGCCAGATGAGAGACCAGTGTGGCAGAGTGCATTCAGCAGAAGTGGATGGGAGACAGTGTTGAAAGCCTTTGAGAGGTCGATGAACACTCGCCAGCTAGAGGCTGGTATCAAGGAGGAGTGTAGAAAGTTGGAGAATTCAATAAGGGCAGTGCTGGTACTGACCCATACGGAAGCCATGTTGCTCTGGGCATTAGTATTGGAATCCATTAGGAGCAATCTTAGACCTGGTCCTCTCAAATGGAGATGGAGAGAGGATCACAGATGTGAAGTGGGTAGCCATCTGGGAACTAACGACCATCGAACAGTATGGTTCACAATAAACACTGCAATAGAGTCAAGCCATACAAAGGCAAAAGTACTGGACTTCAGGAGGGCTGACTTTGCCAAAATGGGTGAGTGCCTAAGGAATGAACTAGCAAATGGGCAGGAAGGAGGGTGGAAGAACAATGGAATAATAAAACTGCCATCACAGAGGTAACAAGCCTTTATGTGAAGCAAATAAACAAAACAAGCGATGTAAGACACCACTATGGTTCTCAAAGGAGGTGGCAGTGAAGGTTCAAGAGCAAAAGAAAGCACTCAGAAAGTACAAGGAATCATGGAAGGAGCAGGACAGAGAATTGTATCAGTTAAAGCAAAGGAAGCTGGGAAGGCAGTCAGAACAGCAAAGGCCTGAACTGAGGAAAGATAGCCAACTCAGTTAAGAAGGATAAAACCTTTTAGGTGCATCAGGGAGTGAAGGAAGACTAAGGAGGATAGTGAGGCTTAATAAAGGGAGGGTGGGCAGAGAGTGACTGTGAAAGGCAGAGATACTAAAGAAATATTTTTGCTCAGTATTTACAAATGAAGAGGAGAGGTACCTAAAACAAACAATAGAAACACTCTGGATACAGAAGTTGATACCAGCCCATTTACAGAAGAAAGGATTCTGAAAGAACTCTTAAAACTGAAGGTGGACAAAGCAATGGGGCCTGATGGATTCATCCCAGAATTCTGAAAGAACTAAGGGTAGAACTAGTGACACCACTGACTACCCTCTTTAACAAATCATGGGAGGATGGGGAGGTACCTGAGGACTGGAGGAGGACAGATGTGATTCCCTTCACAAAGTGGGAGCAGGGCAGAAGCAGAAAACCACAGACCTGTTAGTTTAACCTCAGTGATAGGGAAAATGATAGAATCACTTTGAAGGAAAGAATTGTTGAGTACCCAGAGGCCAGAGGTGCACAGGATCCAAGGCAGCATGGATTTACAGCAGGAAGGTCATGCCAGATGAATCTAATAGATTTCTTTGACTGGGTGACCAAAGTAGTAGATCAGGGACGGCTGTGGACATGGCCTACCTAGACTTTAGCAAGGCATTTGACTCAGTCCCACACAAAAGATTAATATACAAGTTAGTCAGCCAGGGAGTTGGTCCCAAGATGATAGCCTGGGAAAAGAATTGGCTGGAGAATAGGACACACAGAGTAATAGTAAATGGAGTCCACTCTGAAGAAAGGGGGTTTCTAGTGGGGTACCACAAGGTTCAGTATTATGACGGTCCTCTTCAATGTCTTTGTAAGTGACATTGTAGAGGGACTGGAAAAAGTATGTCTCTTTACAGATGACACAAAGATCTGCAACAGAGTTGATGCACAAGGTGGGGTGAAAAGGATGAGAAGGAACTTGGCAAGGTTAGAGGAATGGTCAAATGTATGGCAGCTTAGATTTAATGCTAAGAAGTGCAAGGTAATGCACCTGGGAAACAAAAACCCAGGGAAGAGTACACAATGAGGGTGAGATACTAACAACAACAAAAATGGAAAGGGACCTGGGGGCAGTCATATCAGATGACTTAAAGGTGGGCAAGCAATGTGAGAGGGCAGTAAGAAGGGCTGGGGATACTGGGATGCATAGGAGAGGCATCACCAGTAGAAAACAGGAAGTTGTTATTCTTCTGTACAGACAGCTGGTGAGACCCGTCTGGAGTACTGTGTGCAGTTCTGGAGACCCAATCTCCACAAGGACATAGACAAGATGGAAGCTGTCCAGAGGAGGGCAACTAAAATGGTGTAGCATCTGCACGGAAGACATATGAAGAGAGAGTAAAGGAGCTAAATATGTATAGCCTCGAGGAAAGGAGGAGAGGGGGACATGATAGAAACTTTCAAGTACCTCAAGGAATCAACAAAGTCCAAGAGCATAGCATCTTTCAAAAAAGAGGTGTGCAAGAACAAGGAGGCACAATTTGAAGATGGGAGGGCAGCTCAGAGGTAAGCAAGGAAGTATTTTTTCACAGAGAGGGTTGTGGATACATGGAACGGCCTTCCAGGAGGAGGTTGTGGAGTCAAAACAGTGGTTGAATTCAAGCATGCATGGGACAGCCATAAGAACAATTCTAGGGGTGGGGTAGAAAAGAAGTAGGCTGCTGGTTAACTAGGATCTGCAGCTTATCCATTAGGTAGGAAATAGGCAGACTGGGTGGGTCAAGCGGTCCTTACCTGCCGTCAAATTCCTACGTTCTATGCTTCTCATGTTGGTATCTGTCTGTTGTGTCTTGCAGGGCTGTAGGTGACATGACTGGCCGGGAGGTGAAGCGTCGAGGGCTGCAGCTGGAGAGCATCATGGTGACCATCTGAGAGCAGGTAGGTGGTGCCCTTTTGTGTGCTTTGTTTGCTTGGGTAGGCTACTGCTCGGTGGGAGTGGTGTGTCTGCCATAGTAATTAGTATGTCTTCTCTGTGTCCTTGCTGTAGGTTCCTGGGATTGTTATGCAGCTGCCAGAGGTGGAGGTGCCATGGACCAGCTACAGAACCTGGACCAGAGGATGGTACGGCCATCCAGTGGTCACTCAGGCCCATCCAACAGATGCAGGGGCACCTAAATAGCACCACAGGGACCGTTATCCATCTCCTGCTGGCACATGGCCATCTGGGGTTGGGTGCAGAAGTACTTGGCCATGCCTGTAGCCCCTTCCTTTTGCAGGCCTTTCCACACTCTCCAAACCTATGTTGCTGTCCCTGCCCTCCCTTTTTGCACACCTGTACTTATATGTAGTCCCTCACTCTCCTTTCCCGTTTGGATTAATATGTGTACATAGTTTCTGCTGTTTCTTCTGTTTATATTGTTCACTGTTTAGTTTATTTATATAAATCTTTGAATCTTTGACATGTTGTCTGTGGTCATTCACTGTTCCACATTCCTGGGTTTGTTACTGTCAGGGACTCTTCCCTGTCATCTAACTGCCATGGCCTTGTGTGCCCTCGGTTATGTATGGTCTCCTTCCTTCCTGCTACTCCCTCCGTGAGGCCCCACTTTTGCCTGTAAGTGTGTGGTCCTCATATCCTGCTGCTCATGTCCCTGCCCCTGGTCTGTGTGTCTGCACTGCTTGTGGCCTGCATACATTGCACTGCTGCACTATTGCTCTGTGGACCTGTGTGCGTATCCTGTGGTTGGGATGTGGCCTGGCTATGTGGCAGTGTGGTGGCATGGTATGCTGGCCATTGTTTGGCACAGTGTCACACTGAGTGTCCCCCACATGGCCACAGACCTGGCCACCTATGGTGTTGGCCTTGTCCATTGGCCTCCACCTTGCTCTTTGCATCTGCACGCTGTTGTGTGGCACCATGCCAGCTACAATGTGCCTGTTCTGTGTGCCTGCCATGGACCTGTGTGGGTTGTGGCTTGGGACTCTGTGTGTTGTTCTGTGTTCCTCTCTCAGTTATGTGCCTGTTTGGCCACTGTTGTGCTCTTGGCCTCCTGGTGTGTCCCATTGGTCTTGTGTTCCTCTCTCCTTTGTCCCACTGCTTTGTCCCCTGTTGCTCACACATGCCTTGTGACTTGCTTCGTATTGACTGTGTTGCCCTTCTGGTGGTTTTGCACATCCCAGATGTGCTGGTGCATCTCCACTTGCGCCCTAACCTTTCCACGTGATTCACAGTTGGTTGTGCATGGCGATCCCATGCCACATCCCTTTGTGGATCAGTCGGAGTTTGGTGGAGCACATCCTCTTTGCTCCGCTCATCTCTTTGTGAATCCTGCCTTAATCTGTTTCAAAGTTATTTAATTTTAAAATTTCTGGTTCTGAGCTTGCCTAGTAACCACTTCAAAACATGGGTATGAAGTTATCATATGAGTAATTCTTTTCTGAGGGCAAGAATCTTTTCCATTTGCTGCCATTTTGTTTTTTTTTTCCTAAAAAATTGAAACTGAAAAGCCATGGAAATGGTATTGTACAGAGATACTAAAACATGTTTGTTAGTCATGGGACCCTGTTAGCTGGATTGTACACTTAGTTATTGGGAAAATGATGTTGAAATGTGTTATTTTGTTTGTTTTTCTCTTTTTCATGACTCAGTTCTGCTTTGTTAAGTATCTCTTGATGCGAACATTTTATAAGATATATTGTATTTGGCAGCTTTTGCCATCACCTTGTGGCCAGATGGGTTGCAATATTAGAATTATATTTTCAGGGCAGAAAGTACTTTGCCCACAGAGGTTCCTTTTTGCTTTTGTAAATAAATAATAATTCTTTTCAAAGTTATTTAATTTCAACATTTGTGATCCTGAAAATGCTGATTGAACTCACCTACAGCCCAGATGGTTTGGCATTTTGGTCTGAAAATTTCAGGAGTAGATTGGAGTTGACCCACATATGTTATTTTTGTTGGTTTGGTGAAGAATGATTAATCCATTCCAAGGTTATTTAATTTTTAATGGGAGGGAATGGAAGGAGGCAGTAGCAGGAAGATGGGATGAGTAAGTCAGGTAGGATACTGGAGAAATTGCAAGGAGGGGCACCAGCAAAGAGGACATAGGCATCTGGTGGAGTGGTCTGTGTGCAAACACCAGAAGCTTAGGAAATTAAATGGAAGAGCTAAAAGCCATAGTAGCAGATGAGGAAATAGACATTGTGAACATGACTGAAATCTGGTGGTCAGGACACCATACATGGGAGGTGGAAATCCCAGGATACAGACTCTTCTGGAAGAATAGGCTGGGAAGAAAGGAGAGGGTTGCACTCTATGTGAGGGAAGACATCAGAGCTATGGAGAGGCAGGGGAACCAGGGTAAGCAGAGGTCCTGTGGGTCACGCTGGACAAAAGGTCTAGTGAATCATTGAGGATGGAAGAGTTCTAAGCCCCTGGCACAGGAGATGAGGTGAGACAGGCAGATGCTGTGAAAGATACAGAGGATGGCTCTTAAGGGAACTTCTGCTGGTTGGGGACCTCAGACTCCCAAATACTGCTTGGGATATACCATCAGCAGGTTCAACCAGAAGTAAGGAAATTTTGAGTCCCTCCAAGGAGCTTTTCTGGAACAGCTGGTCAGGAGCCCACAATGGGTGGTAATATACTAGATGTAATCCTCACAAATGGTTAAAGCATGGAGGAAGTAGAGGTGGGGGACAACCTACTGTAGGTGCAAGCGACTACAACATGATGAGGTTCAAAGGCGAGAAGAAAGGAAAAGAGCCATTTGAGCACTAGGGTTATGGATTTTAGGAGGGAAGATTTTATTAAAAATGAGAGTGATATTCAGGGAAGAAATGGAGGGCAGGAAAAGCTGGAGGATATGGAGGAGTTATAGGATAAATCAAGGAGGGACTGCTGAAGACCACATAAACTTGCATTAGGATAGTCAAAAGAGTAAAAGGAGGAGGAGGCCATTATGGTTCACCAGGAGGTGAGGAGGGCAATTGAGGATAAAAGATGGGCTTTGGCTAAGTATAAGAGGACCCAGAGGAAGAGAACAGGTTGTCCTACAGGGAGAAGTGGAGGGTGGCAGGGCAGAAGATAAGGATATCAAAGCCAGAGATGGAAACAAGGATAGATAGGCAGACCAAAGGGGAGACAAAATCTTTTCAGGTATGTCAGGAAGAGATGGAAGGTCAAACAAGGAATAACAAGGCTTAAGGGGGATGGAGGCATACTAGTGGAGGATGACTCAGAAGGCTAGTACTGAATAGATATTTCTGCTTGGTATTCATGGTAATAGGGGAGGAAGTGGACCAAGGTTAAGGGAGAGAGGGTAGGGAGGGTGCATGTGTTGACCTGAGCCCATTCAGAGAGGGCAGGATAAGGAGGTTAGGAAAGTTATGGTTGGATAAGGCTATGGGTCCAGACGCCCTGCATCCTAGGGTGCTCCAAGGGTTGAGGGACTTGCTGGTGGCACCATTGCAAGGCTGTTCAACTTGTCCCTGGACACAGGGCAGGTGCCTAGGGATTGGAGGAGGGCAGATGTGGTACCTCCCAACAAGGGGTGGCAGCAGGGGAGACACAGGGAACTATCATCTGGTAAGCCCCACATCAGTAGTGGGTAAAGGATGGAGACACTGATTAAGGAGAGGGTAGTCAGATACCTGGAAGAAAGGGACTGCAGAATGATAGGCAGCATGGCTTCATTTCAGGGAGAGTCATACCAAATGAACCTAATATCATTTTTGATTGCATAACAAGATTGGTGGTCAGCCAGGGGCAGTGGATGTGGTCTACCTTGATTTCAGGAAGTCCTTTGACTCCTGTGCCTCATAGAAGGTTGGTCAATAAGCTGTAAAGTATGGGAGATGGGCCTAAATTAACAAAGTGGGTAGAAAATTAGCTACAGAACAGAATTCAGAGGGTGATAGTAAATGGGGCAGCTCTAATGAGGGAAGGTGATGAGTGGGCTGCCCAGGGGACAGTGCTGTGGCCCTTACTTGTTCAATGTATTTATTGGAGACATAGCAGAGGGACAGGGAGGGAAGGTGTGGCTGTTTGTAGATGATACAAAGATTTGCAACAGGTGGCTATCATTGGGGAGGTGGAGGCAATGAGAGGGAACCTGAAGAAGTTGGAGGAATGGTCGGAAGCATGTCAACTGGGTTTTAATCCCAAGAAGTGTACAGTGATACACATGGGGCACAATAACCCGCAAACAAAGTACATGTTAGGGGAGAGGAAATAAAAGCATCAAGGCATGGAAGGAATCTGGGGATTATTATCTCAGATGACCTCAAGGTAAGGATCCAGTGCAGGAAAGTAGTGGGCAAGAGCAAATGGCATGCTAGCATGCATAAGGAGGTATCACAAGCAGAAAAATGGAGGTACTCATGCCCTCTACAAGTCCATGGTGAGGCCACACCTGGACTATAGGGTCCAGTTCTGGAGCCGCATCTGTGTAAGGACATTGATGTGGTGGAAAGGGTTCAGAGGAGGGCAACAAAGATGGTGCAGGGCATGCATCAGCTGTCATATCAGGAGAGGCTGAGGGAGCTGGACCTGTACTCACTGTGGAGGAGGGTAGACTGGATGGGCCCTGGTGCCCTTTTCTGGTGACAGCATTCTATGATTCTATGTTCTGAGCATGCAGATAAGAATTTCAATATAACTGTATGAAATGAAAAGATTCTTTTTCATATTGGAATATTCCTTTTTGTTTGCCTGGCACCATCTTGTTTCCATTTTTTTCTAAAAATTTTTCAAAAGCCACAAAAATTGCATCCTGGAGAGAGACCAAACACATCTGTCTGGCTCATCGGGACCCTGTTAGGTGGATTCTGCACTTAAGTGTGTTAAAGTTACCCACAAATGTGTTTTTTTTTTAGTTAAATCAGAATCTTTTGTGACTTACCACCACAGCTGTATGAAATAAAAAAGGAATCCATTGTCATTTAATTCCTTTTCTTTTGGGGCCAATCTTTTTCATGACTGGTAAAATCCTATATTTCTTCCCTTATGAGATGTGGCACACCACACCTCCACTCTCCTGTCCCCAAAATTGTTTTAGCTAGCCCACCAATAAACCTTTTTTCAGTATTATACATATATTATTTCTTGGAGTGGGGGAGAAAGAGTCAGGTGAATAGGAAAAAGTTAGCATTTGAAAATGTTCTGTCCTACTGAGGAGAAATTCATTTTATTCAAGTTTGATACAAGACAACACGTGGGTTTACTTTTCATATTTCTTCTTTCCTCTTTACGTTGCAAACTCTGTAGCAACTTTTGGATATAGACAATGAGGTAGAGTGAAATAAAGATAGGAAGCCAGCTGGCCTGTTTATATCCAATATTATGTGGAGGTGTCTGATATATACTTCCATAGGACATAACTGTACTTAGGTAAAATGTCCTGTGTCTTGATGTATGGCCTAGGGAGAAAAAGAACAACACACATTAAGTGTCTGAATTTACATTCTGGAACAGAAAAATCCTTTCAATAAAGATGTTAGCTATCACAGATAAAGGGTTCCAATTAAAAATGATCTTTAGTCCTTTTTGTGATGCTTGCCTCCATAGTATATATCCAATAGTTTTCTTGTTTACTAAACATGTTCTCCTATCACCTCCCTCACTCCACGACAGACTTGTTCTAGCCCAGTAAATTTTATTTTGTGGTTCAACTTGTTAAGACCATTAGCCATATGGCTGCCAGAACATATTCCAAATTGCAGTTTTGTACTGCTCTTATATGTTCTCCAATTCTTTCTTTCCATTTCAATTTTTTCCCTATGTAGTACACCCACATGAGCAATTTGCCAGATACACAATGAACTTAGTGCCACAGTTTTATAAAATGTTTCATATGGATAGTGCTACCATCATAAGGATTTTTGTTTCAGTACATTCATTTTATATATTCACAATATTTGCATCTTCTATATTTCTTTTGTTACATTTGGAGTGGTGGAACCAACCTGTTTGACCCCTCTATAAATGGGGTTCTAAAAGCTCCCTAGGAGCTGCCTAAGTGTTCCCTCTGGTGGTTGGTGTTCGCTTTAAGCCGTTTGAAATGGCTCGTGAGTGCTTGTAGAGCCTCCACGACTGTCTCTTTAAGAGCCATCTGCCTGCAGACAAAATCATTGTTTATGAGGGGGACTGTGGTTTCCCTTCTCGATCCCTACCGAAAGCTGTACTGTAATTGTTCTCTTTGTGGTCGCTGAAAGCGCCAGGAAGCCCCTCGATAGGTGTAACCATTTGCCTGAAATCATTTAGAGTGATAGTGAAAATGCAGTTTTGTTTAACCTGCCTTTGTTGCAGATGGGACTCTGTGTGCTGTGCCCTCCATCTTGGACCAGGACAGTTCAAGGGGTCCAATAGGAGCAAGGGGTATCTAATCTGGAGAAAAAAGCAGCCAACCAGAAACCAGGACTCTAGATGAAGCCGGCTGACAAATGGGGACACAGCTTGTAATTCTGGGAAGTGGCATTTTAGGCCATGGCCGTTTTGCACCAATGAAGGCAGTAATAAATGACTGGCATCTGCAGCCCTCCAATGGGATTGGGTGGTGCCTGAAGAGAGACTTGCCTCAACTGCCAAAGGGCAGAGGCGGCTGTGAGCTGTGAGGGGAAGGAGCCCTGGGCTTCTGCTCCGTTAAGTCTTCACGAAGGCGCATGTGTGGTGAAGGACAAATCTGGGTGGCTAGGTCACCTGCTATATTCGGACTAAATCCACGAGGCAGTGGTCAGAGGAGGCTGTGCAGGAGTGCAGCTACCTACCAGACTCACCCTGTAGAGGACTGGAGAATCTGCTGAATCATGCTCGGTCTGTCAGGACAGTGAAGCTGCAGTGAGATGCCCGCATAGCTGTGAGTTCAGTCGGGTCCTAGAAGCAGCTGCCTGGTATGGTACCCCTCTGTTGTTTACCGTATAAATGTGTGAGGAGGCATTTGAAGCTCAGGCTCAGCCCCTGCAAGTGGTGAAAGTGTGGTTCTCTGCTGGAGTTGTGAGTACTGAATCAGGGTAGCTCCTGTTAAAGCTTACAAACAAAGGCAAAATTGTTTTGTTGTATTGCTGACTGCACTAATTGAGCTTTCTGGCTCCATCTGATCTGCTCAGGAATTAAATGTCAGCTTGTGTCAGGGCCCCAACCAGCTGCATTGAGGAACTAGCCATTAGGGCTTGGTACCCATAGACAGTAATTAATAGGTTAGGCCTGTGCACAGAGCCATAGGTAGATTCCATATACTGTAGTGGTAGCTAATCAACCTGATTCACCCCGGTCCTTGTTATCTCCCCTCAAATAAATCAGATTGCTTGTTTTGCAAAAGTACACTGGCTAGTCTGTGTATTAATGGTGAACTACTGCACAGTGAATGTGGTGTAACTGTACCTTACTTTCTAGGGGTCCCGAGGTGAGCTGACTGGTTCAAGCCAGGAGTAAGTATATAGGTAAGGGCACTGAAATTGAACTGCGTGGACCACTAGTGGGAAGAAGAGGGTTGCTGCAACCCAGAGGGCTGTGACAGAGTCAACCTCGACTGTGTTAAACCCGACCTCTGGGTGGAGGCACCTGCCAATGGATCTGGGCCCCTGACCCTGCTACAGTTAGGGCAGGCAGGGTGGTAGTAGCCCTTAGGGATAGCACCCCTGGGGTTACATGTTGTTTTATCTGTTTGCTGTACTGAGGGCACCAGTTAATTACCTATATTTTGGCTCTTCTATAAGCCATTCTCATGGGCACCCTGCTACCTCCCTTAATCTAGGGTCTGCTGTCAGTACTTGCCAATTTTGCAGACTATTTCTTTAGCTTTCCACAATCTAAAACTATATGTACAGTACATTTATCCTGTCCTTACTTCCTCTAGTTCTTTCTCTTTGACCTGTAGTAAAGTCTCTCTATCAGTTTGTTCTACACTCTGCTTTGCTTTCACTACTATCTCACTACCATAACCTCTTTCCAAAAATTTTCTCTCCTGCTTCTCCATTTCCTGTATACATGGTTTTGTTTAGAGCAATTTCTCTTTATTCGACAGAATTGATTTTTGGGGATGTTGTTCATGGTGTGGCATGGATAGCAGCTTCTTGACAACTAGATCATGTTTCAATCAGTTGGTTTTCTATGTAGGCTCATGCTGAGAACTCCTCCCTGTTCTTTCATTATGCACAGGTCCAAAAGGAAACCTGGTTCACACTGGCCGTTAATGTAAACCTGAGGTTCTCATTGCCCTTATGTAAATAATCAATAAATTCCTCAAGTTCTGCCATATTCTCACACCACACATGAACACATTGTCAATGAATCTTTCATGGTTCCTACCTTCTGCCTAAAAGGGTTGGTGTTCCTATCCCAAATATAGGCTTCCTCCACCTTCCAGGTACAAATTTGCAGAACTGGGGCAAAACTTGCCCCATCAGTCACCTTTAGTTTGGTGGAAGTGTTCGCCCATAAAGGAAAAGTAATTTCTCCAACACTTTTCTGGCCATTTTCACAAGAAGATCCGTACTTAGCCTTGCCTCCGTCCTCTTTTATCCACATAATATCTCAGTGCCATCAAACCCCTATGTGGGAGCTATTCATGTAGAGAACTTCCACGTCCAGTGTTACTAACAGTGACTCACTATCTACATGCATCTCCTCAGTATCTCTTACCATATGGCCAGAGTCAAGGACAAAAGATAGCAGGGTACCTACTATAGGTTTAATATAGTCACCTGCAAACACCGAAAGGAGTTCAGTCACTAGGCCCACCCGATACTACAGGTCTGTCTGTGACCTTTTGGGCTATAAAAGATATCTACCCCTAGAGAGCATTACCTTTGAAAAAGCCGATTCTGGTGAGAAGTTAGGTGTTTGTGGCTGCTCCCCCACTGTGGCTGTATGTATTCTGCATGTTTGTACTTGGACACTTTGGAATGTTTTAAACAATGGAACAAAAGTCATCTAAATGGTGGTTGCAACCTGCATTGTGACTGTTGAACCTTCTTTACTAAGGGTGAGTGCCGTGACTGTATTTTCCTAGTGTCTAGTGACAACCACTACCTTTGATCGTCATACCCATAATTGATTACTTTTTGCTCTGGTTAAGTGGTGCCCCCCACCCACTAATTGCCATCCTCTTAATAACTGTATTTTTCCCTGGTGCCTGTAATAAAGAAAACTGTCCATTGATGTCATTTTTTTACAACTAGTCTGTCAGAAATCTGACCCCTCACTCTGGTCTTCCACTCAGAACCCTCCCCACCACACACACACTCATTCACCTGATCAGGTCCCAGGGTGAAGATCCAGTCTCCGATGGAAGACACATCTTGCTGCTGGAAACAACGACTGCTATATGAGAAAGTAAGATAAATGCTGTTCAATGTATTTCAATAGGGTTTTCAATTTTATGGCATAACTTTTCCATGTTTGTATATTTTTAGCCCAAATTTTCAACGTGGCCTTTTGGGACCCCATCTCATGAACAATGTTGGTGGAATTACACAAATCTGACCCAAAAACTGATTTTATTGTTGTTTGGCAAAATCACTTTTTGGGCAGAAGTTGAACATTTTACCAACCTTGGTCATGCGGTAAGGTCATAAGAAGGCTATGTTGAAAATGTGGGTCAAAATATTCAACAATTGCAAAGTCATGTGTATTGACTGAAATTTTCCTATGCTTGCTTATAACTTTGGTAATTTAAAATTCTTTGACTCCAAAGTTTCAACATAACAATTTTATTTCACCGCCTCATGAACATGTCAGCTACCATTTTTCAACTCCTATTCAAACTGTGTTTTTTTTCACGTATGGTGCAGAATGACATTCCAGTGGCATGGAATAACATTTTGGCTGGGATCTGAACATTTTCAGTACTGGGTTCAAGAGGTGGGGTAATAAAAGGCTATGATGACATGTGGTTGCTGTTCTGTTACAAATGCACAGCAACATATATGTCTGCATCTAAAGAGGAATAGGAGAGCAGGGCCCTGAGGGTCCTTTACTCTGACAGGCAAATAAGGATTCACATCTATGGAAGGATGAGATCACAGGACCCAGATGGCCCTGTGCTCCCACAGGCAAATGTGGATATGATTATACTTTCTCAAAAAGTAAGGAGATTCTTTGCAAAAATCCATTACTATATCTGTTAGGGTTGTTATTAAAGTGTCAAAATATGGACATGCAATGTTAGGATTTTCAATAGGTTCTGGACCATGATGATGGATGTTTCTTGTGTAATGTGGAAAGAGTTGTACATTGTTTGTCTTACTTGATGATAGATGTCTGTGGTTGCTTGTGTTGCCTTGCCTACTTTGGCTGCTTGTGGGGAATGTGGAGTTAGGGTTGAAAACCTAACATGCGCTTTCCATACTTTTGTTCCTTTAATGCAACCCTAATGATGCATTAACAGAGTTTATTTTGCAAAGGAAAATAATATATATATATATATATATATGTATCAGAGATGGTTATTAATGATGGAATTCAATGAATTCCTATCGGTGTTATGCCATTGTTATGATGTCAAAATGTTGTTATACCTCTTTGAGCATGTCACAAAAATAGGACAACACCATATTACTCTCTGTGCATTCAAGTGTCAAAATTTTCAATCTGAGAAATGGCATAGCGTGAGGTAGACCCTAACAGAGAGAGAGAGAGAGAGAAAGAAGAGAGAGAGAGAGAGAGAGAGCAGCTCAGAACAAAAACTGGGTGGTGAGTAAAAGCAAGCAAATCAGTGCCTCAATCAACATGTCAGGCTATAGGAAGCCCATTTCCATTTACTTTAAAAAAGTCTGTTTGAGCAGGGCTGGTGCAGGGCTTGATGGGGAGGAGGAAGGAGGGATTTTAAACAGCTGTACAGTGTTGAGAGCCACATTGGGATAGGCTGGAACTCATATGTCACACAAGAAGTGCCCCTTGTTGTTAGCTGTGCCCATACACTATAAAAGATGGTGGATGGGCAGCAATAAGCACCAGTTCACTTCTCAAGGTTGTCAAGACAACAGTAAACATCTCAAGCTTCACTCTAGAGGTTTACTTCATTGTCACGACAACCTCTCAAAGTGAACACGTTGTTGTTCACTGTTGCCCATCCATTATCATATACATATACATCTCTCTCTCTCTCTCTCTCTATATATATATATATATATATGTATATATACATATAAAATTAATTAACATGCCCTTGATAGCATGGAAATATCAAGTTAGGGTATAGAATCATAATAGCACACTCAGACTCACTACACAGTTACACATGGCTAATATACAGAACTTAAACCACAACACTTACAACAGCTTATATTACACACACTCATAAGGGTCAGCACTTTTAAGAAAACTCATGTCCCTAGAGTTCAGTAGACCAGGTAAGAATAGGAAGTCTGCAGTACTGCTGTGATTTCATGTAACTGACTAATGAATTCTGTTGGCGTTAGGGACATGACAGCTTAATATTCATGAGGTTGTGTGAAAAATGGTAATGTTGAAAATCTGAAGTGAAAACTTGACAAATTGGTGAAGTTACAGTATGCGTAGAAACTGTGCAACACACATTCTTAACTTGGTAAATTTTTGGAATTTTCACCATATAATCAACATTCCTGCACAAAGATTAATAATCAGTTAGCCAGCCTGGAAGTGGGTCCCAGGGTGGTAGCCTGAGTAACAAACTGGCTGCACAACAGGACACAGAAGATAATAGTGAATAGAACACATTCTGAAGAAAGGGGCTTACTAGTGGAGTACCTCAGAGCTCAGTACTGGGTCCAGTCCTCTTTAACGTCTTTATAGGTGACATTGCAGAGGGTCTGGAAGGAAAGGTATGCCTCTTTGCAGATGACACAAAGATCTGTAACAGGGTTGATACACAAGGGGTGGAAAGGATGAGAAGGGACTTGGCAAGACTGGAGGAGTGGTCAGACATATGGCAACTTAGATTCAATGCAAAGAGTGCAAAGTAATGCACCTGGGATATAAAAATCCAGGAAAAGTGTACACAATAGCAGGGAGGTACTAACAACAACAGTGATGGAAAGGGATCTGGGTGTAGTCTTATCAGATGACCTAAAGGTGGTAAGCAATGTGAGAAGTCAGTAAGGAGAGCCAGGGGATACTGGGATGCATAGGAAGGGGCATCACAAGTAGAAAAAGGGAAGTGGTTATCCCTCTGTACAGACAGTTGGTGAGACCCCATCTGGAGTACTGCATGCAGTTTTGGAGACCTCATCTACGCAAGGACATAGACAGGATGGAAGCAGTCCAGAGGATGGCAACTAAAATGGTGCAGTGTCTACAGCAGAAACCATATGAAGAGAGACTAAGAAGCTTAATATGTATACCCTTGATGAAAGGAGGGACGGGGACATGATAGAAACTTTTAAGTACCTCAAGGGACTCGACAAAGTCAGGAGGGTAGCATCTTTCAGAAAAAGATGTGTAAGAACAAGAGGGCACAATTTAAAGTTAGAGGGACGGCTCAGGGTAATGTAAGGAAATTATTTTTCACAGAGAGAGTGGTGGACACATGGAACCATCTTCCTGGAGAGGTTGTGGGTTTCTAAAACAGTGAGAATTCAAACATGCATGGGACAGACATAAGGCAATTATAGTGGGGGTTGCAGGATGTAGGCTGTTGGTTAACTAGAATCTGCAGATTATCCAATAGGTGGGAAATGGGCAGACTGGGTGGGCCAAATGGTCCTTATCTGCCATCAAAGTCTACATTTCTATGTAACATGGATTTTTGGCACCACCTCTCATGAACAGCTGCACTATGATTTTGTTAATTAAACCAGAATTGTTTTTGTTTTTTTACTTACTATGCCTTTCTTATTCTTCTTCTGGTAGCCAATCTCCTTCAGTCACACTTTTGCTGCTGCAGTTGATCCAGGAGTCACCCACATGCAGTGCCCCTGGATTACCTCACAGGTTGGAGCCATCAGAGCCTCCCCTGCAACCCCAATGCTGCTCTGTCACAGATGCTCCAGGGACACTCTTGAGTCCATTGCAGCCAGGAAAACATCATGCTGCATACAAAAGGTGTTTTTCTTGCTTTGGAAAGTGGGGTATGTGTCAAATTGACCTCCGAGATGAAGCTACATCATCCATTGTAACACCACCCCAAGGAGCAGTGATCAGGTGCTCCACTAACAGTGTGCACTGTGGTAACCCAGAAGCCCAAACCAGGATATTCCCCCCTCCCCTCCTGGGGAGGTGAAGGCATGCAATTGTGGCTCAATTCACTACTGCTCTCCTGCTGGCCCTCAAGACATTCTGAGTCTGTTCCCAAATCCATGTCACCCATGATGCAATGATAAATCCTTCCACTGCACCGCAGTCCAGCAGATCCATGCTGAAAGTTGAATTTGCAGGGGACTGCACCAATCTGAGGCTCAGGTGCAGAAGCACATTTGGGCATGATGTGAAGAATGACAGCTGTATTGTTCATGAGGAGGTGTGAAAAATGACAATGCTGCAAATCAGGATTGAAAATATGAAAAATTGACAAAGTTACGAGCATGCGTAGAAACCGCGCAACACACATTTGTAACTTGGTCATGTTTGGAATTTTTTCACCATATTTTCAACATAGGCTTTTCAGGACATCCACTCATGAACAGTGACACTATGATTTTGTTAATTCATCCCAAAAGTTGATTTCGCATAGTGACCATGCCATGTGCCACAAGTGTGAAAACATGTTTTGGGCAAGATTTGAAAAATAACAGTGGTACTGTTCATAAGGAGATGTTTAAAAGGGCAATGTTGAAAATCTAGTGTGAAAATATAGAAGAGTGGCAAAGTTACAAGGTTCATAGAACCTGTGCAATGTACCGCGTTAAGTAATGCAGTCAGTTTTCGAATTTTAGCACCAAATTTCAACATGGACTTTGGGATCTGACTTCATGAACCGAGGCCCTGTCATTTGGTTAATCAGTCCTCAATCAATCAATCAATCAATCAATCAAATATTTATTTATTCAGGTGAACATCATTGAGCAGGCTCATTTGCAAGATGGACCTGATAAGGTCAAGGTTCAATAGCTGGTACATAAACAGATACAATTAAAACAATTATATATACATAATCAAAAGACAGAAGTTGATTTAAAGCATAACAGGACAAGGTAGGACATAAGAAAAGTACACTAGATAATACAGTATATACATATCCCAGTGGAGGAATCAAGGCATACACTCAAGATAAGGCACCCAAAAATTTCCAAGTTCCAGGGCAAGCCAATGCAGACAAGGAGACACAGTGTTTGAGTGACTGAGAAAATGGTGATCACAGCCTCTGGTAAAAGACATGGAAGGAGGGAGGGTATAGGGGACTCGGACAGGGGCTGGGGCTAATACTAGGAGGTGTAAGGGAGTAATAAGGGCTGGGGTAAGGGCCAGGAATTAGTGGGAGAAGATTATAGCCAGGGCAGCAAGATCAGTGTAGATAAGGTTATAGGGAACTGAAGTACCATAAAATGAAAGGTGATCCCATGCAGCAACTGCAAAATCACCTTTGGGTCTGATTAACAAAGATGACAGTGACAGTGTTCATGAAGTGGGATCCCAAGAACCCATGTTGAAAATTTGGTAAAAATGCCTAAAATGGCTTAGATATCTACCTAAGTTGAAACTCCCATTGTGTGCCACTATTCATCACTTACCTTGATTCCTCAGCTTGCAGTTCACTTTGAAGAGTGCAGATGTGTCCCTGCAGAGAAAATGGGTGCTCCCAACCTCCTGAAGTAAGTATGGGTAAGGAAGGGGTATGGAGAAGTGGGTGCTCAGTGGGATGGTGGAGATGGGGAGGGGGCGGAGGAAATGATGATGGACCATTTTCTCATTTACAGGTTATAAAAGAAAAGACATCAAGGACAGTTTTCTTTTCATTAAAGGGGACTGGAGAATGAGGGTGGTGGGTGGTACTGCACAGAGGGAGGGTAATTTATTTACATGTACTGGGGATTGGGAATGAGGGTTGTGGGTAGTACTGCACAGAGGAGGAATTTATATATGTATAAGAAAGGGGGGCTACAAGGGTGGTGGTGGGACTGCACAAAGAGGAGGAGAGAGAGGTACATTTTTACATGGACCAGGGACCAGGGAATGAGGGTGGCAGGTGGGATTGCACAGAGAGAGGGAGTGGGAGGGATTTATTTATAAGAAAGGTGTCCCAGAGAAGGAGGGTGGTGGGAGGGACTGCACAGAGGAGGAAAAGGCAGTGTAATTTATTTTACATGGACCAGGAATGAGGCTGGTGTGTGGGACTGCACAAAGGAAGGAGAGGGAGGGCAGTTTTTTTCTCATGGGCCGGGACCAGGGAATGAGGGTGGTGGGTGGGATTGTACAGAGGGAGGGAGAGGAGGAAATTTATTTACATGGACCAGGGACTGGGGAATGAGGGTACTGTGGGACTGCACAGAGGAAGGAGGAGGCAAGGGATTTATATACATATAAGAAATGGGGACTGGGCCAAGGGTGGTGGGTGGGACTGCACAGAAGGAGTGAGAGGGAGGAGGGGTAATTTTTTACATAGATTGTGGACCAGGAAACAAGGGTGGTGGGTGGGATTGCACAGAGGAGGGAGCAGGAGGTTTATTTGTAAAAAACTGTAAGCGGGGAATGAGGGTGGTGGGTGGCGCTGCACAGAGGTAGAATGAGGAAGGTAATTTTTGCATGGACTGGGAACCGGGAATGAGGGTGGCAGGTGGGCTGCTCAGATGAAGGGAGCCAGAGGGTTTTTAGAAATGACAGGGTACAGCCATGAGGGTGGTGGGTGGGACTGCTCAGATGGAGGGAGGATGAGGAGGAGGAGGTGTTTTGGTGAAATGACAAGGAACGGGAATGAGGCTGGTGGCTGGGACTGCACAGAGGGAGGGAGAGAAGATAATTTATTTATATGGACTAGGGACAGCGAACAAAGGTGGTGGAAGGATTGCACAGAGGATGTAGAGGAGGGATTTATTTATTAGAAAGGTGTACTGGGGAATGAGGGTGGCAGGTGGAATGTTCCAAGTGAGGAGTGGGAGAGGTTTTTTAAATGACAGGGGTATGGGTATGGGTATGAGGGTGGTGAGTGGGACTGCTTAGTGGAGAGGAGCAGGAGGTTTTGTTAAATGACGGGAACAGAGTACAAAGGTGGCAGGTGGGACTGCTCAGAGTGATGGAATGGGAGGTTTTATTTGAATGACAGCCAGCTGCAGAGGGGTGAGCTTTCTATGGGGGGCATTTGGCCCATTTGTCTCCATTTAATGTGACCATACATGGCACTTTGATGCAGGACTCTGCATCTAACATGGCAGTCAAATGCAAGATTCTCCATCAAAAATAGCACTTTGATGCAGGATTCTGAATCTAACAAGACAGTTCGATGCAGGATTTACATCAAAAACACCTGGAATCCTGCATCTTGCCACATATATTTTTTCACATAGGAAATAATGGGAAAGACCTAATTTAATATGTTTTCAAAATGCACATCAGTGAGGCCAAGGCTTTCTCCCTGAACATTTCATTCACTAATTTTAACCTCTTTTTGAGATACAGGTGAGCAAAGAAAACAGACAAAAAAACAAAACCCTCTGTTTTTTCAACACTCTGTATCTCAAAAACTACAAAAGGATTGACACAAGGTCTGGACATCAAGAGACCTAGCCCTACCCACATGGCGTGACAAATTTCATGCAAATCAATGGAATGGTTCCAAAGTTAATAAAGTGCAAAATTTGAAGTTTAACATTAAACACCCTTATCAATCCTAACTATACTGGCACTACCATGTCAGTAATATATATATATATATATATATATATATATATATATATATATATATATATATATATATATATATATATACACACACACACACATAGATATAGATATGAATATATGACATGGCCTGCCTGAAGATATATTTATCTTCATGAAAGGCCAATGATATCATGGTATCTCATGACTAGGAAGCCATGAGTGAGATATCTTGAGGTCACTGGCCTTGAGTGAAGTTAAATATATATCTTCAGTCAGGCCATGTTATGTTATGTTTATACACAATGGAGGATATTTCCCAGGGAAATCACCATCAATTTTTGCTAGGCATTTATTAAAGTTAGTTTGGTGGAGCTTGCCAAGGATCGTAAATTCAAAATCTGGACAAAAGATTTCCTGGCCAGCTTGAGCAAATGAATACTTCTACACAAAGAGTGTCTTTATGTATACTTCTTTTATTATTTAAGTCCCAACATTTTGTCTATCAGTTAGGCTGCTTCTGTGGAACTGTAAATAGTTTCAAGAAATATTTAAATAAATATATTTTATTTCATGTAACTTTTGTCATTAATTTCACAGAAAACAAAACGGCTCCCTCAATTAAACATGTTTTTTCTAAAGTAGATACTGTGCTTATTTAATACAGTTCTAAAGCATTTTTCTTTTGTGTCATCCTTAAAAACTGGCCACCATTTCCAATCTGTGTTATAAAAAGAACACTACCTTTCTTATTAACTTGGCCAGTCTAGGCTCCTTCATTGCCAAACGTTCCTCTAAGTTAACTTTACCTGAGTTCTTATAAAACAAAACAGCAAGCAATAAGATTTTCACTCTTGTATTCCTAAATTGTTAAAACATTTACAGACATTTAGAAATTTTTTTAAAGGGCTTTTCACCTGTTAATAAGCGTGAATGCTTTCACAAAACATCCTAAAAGTGCTTCATTATTATTTATTTCCTCCTAATATACAAACATACTGTATCACAAATTTCAATAATAAAATGCTGATAATTTTCATTTCAACCAGTGTTAATCTGATAACAAAAATATAAAAATCAAGAAGCATTAATTTGGGTCATTGTACCTTCAAGGATGAAAAGGGCACTTTCCTTTAAGTCTCTTCTTTAGTTATGTGACTCTGTTAATGTAGATAAGATATTTTGACTCATCCAAAAAAAGGAATAACTCATTTCATTATTGTGATAAAAAAATTCCAATTAGTATTACCTCATAATCATCCACATTATCCTGATTTACCCCCAAAAACAGATACACATTTCTTCAACTTAAAAATGTTTCCTACTCGATTTTAACTCAGTCTTTCACAAGATATAACTTATTCTAGATAAACCCAGTATATCCTGAATTTGTTTAACATTTTACATGTACAGAATTATTCTCTTCTAATATTCTCTTTGTGTTTTCCAGATTACACATGAATACTTCCACTATTAAATAAATTGGGATTTACAGAGTGCACTATAAAGTTTCTACTGATGAGTACATTAAAGTTTACTTTAACAGAATAAAGCCCTATTGGCATCTGACACATCACGAAATAAACTTGTGTTTTGTATGCCATACATCTTACTTCTGATTTCTCTGTACTCAGTTAATATGCCAGGCCGCCATCTTGTTGGCATCTGACACACCAAAAGCACTCAAGTTTTTAGTCTGCTTCTTCCTTGTTTCAAAAGTTTACTCAAAGTTTTAATAGTTTCAGTTTAAATAATAATATAAAGTTTGCTTACTTTGAAGGAAGCTTTGTTTTGCCATCTTGCTTTCTCAACTCTAGTTTCGTACTGAACTGGCAGCATTGGAAGCCTCACCAGCTACACCTTTTATGCCCATGGAGAAAGCCATTTGGCAACATCGTGAATGTCACCACACATCACTCCTAGTGATGAGGTCATCTAGGTGACCCTGGTTTTCCACAGACATATTTTGGCCAGTGAGCTAGGTTATCAGCCTTTAGTTAAGTACCCTGTGTCATTTACACCATTTAGGTAGTAAAAACAGTAAATGTATGTTCATTTTGTACCTTATTCCAACAGAACGTATCCCATTCATGTTATTTTATTCACAAAGTTTCTCCTTTGTTTTCAGAAGTTCTAAAAGTGGTCTCACTTATTCTTAGAAATGAGGTTTACATAAAAGTTTTACTTATCTTATTCAATTAGTGCAATCATCTAATGCATAAAATCTATCCTACTACTTTCAGTAATTTGAACAGGATCTTTCTTTAGTGAACATGAAATACTAGTGTATTTCATGTGTTTTGAGGATGAGTCAAAGTACCTTATCTACATTAACAGAGTCACATAACAAAGAAGAGACTTAAAGGGACAAATACCCTTTTCATCCTTAAAGGTAAAATGACCCCAAATTAATGCTTCTTGATTTTTATATTTTTTGTTATCAGATAAACACTGGTTGAAATGGAATTATCAGTATTTTATTATAGAAATTTGTGATACGTTTGTATATTAGGAGGAACTAAATAATAATGAAGAACTTTTATGGCATTTTGAAAACTACTCACTCTATTAACAAGTGAAAAAGCACTTTAAAAAAAATTCTAAATGTATGTAAATGTTTTTAACAATTTAGGAATATGAGAGAGAAAATATTTTTGCTTGCTGTGTTTGTTTTATAAGAACTCAGTGAAAGTTAACTTAGAGGAACTTTTGGCAATGAAGGAGCCTAGACTTGGAAGTTAATAAGAAAGGTAGTGTTCTTTTTATAATACAGATTGGAAATGGTGGCCAGTTTTAAAGGGTGACACAAAAAGAAAAATGCTTTAGAACTGTATTAAATAAGCACAATATATATTTTAGAAGAAAACATTTTAATCGAGGCAACAATTTTGTTTTCTGTAGAAACTAATGACAAAGCTATATGAAATATAAGATATTTATTTAAATATGTTTTTAAATCTATTTACAATTCCCAGAAGAAGCCTAATTGAAAGGCAAAACATTAGGACTTAAATAATAAAAGAAGAATTTATAAAGACATTCTTTGTCTTGAAAATTCATTTGCTCAAGCTGGCCAAAAACCTTTTTGTCCAGATGTTCTGTTTATACAACGTGGCCTGGATATTCAAAGGCATTGTGCATGGCACAACGAATTGTGCCTGTGCAACTCCTCACATTACACCCCAGTGGATATTGGAAAGGCTGCCAGGAGCAGCTCAAATCCTGATGCACTGGGCGCAATGTAATTGTATGCAGCGCAGATGCAGGAGGCATGCCCATGCATATGTGGCACATCTGATATTCAGCCTGGGATGTGCGGTGCATATGCTGGTGCAACCCCTGCATTGTGCTGCATGGGAGGCTCAAACTTGAGCCCATGAAAAGAGGGAACACATCCTGGCCACCCACAGGCAGCTGCTGTGTTGCAGGGTGCAACACAGCAGCTGCCAGCTGTGGGTGGCCACCTGCCCACCCAGAACACCATCCACAAGCACCCATGGATCCCTAATGGTCTAGTGATACCACCCTCCATCCCTATTCCCTGATTGCAGTAAAGTACCCATCATATAAATCCCTGGTAGTCTAGTTGTACCCCCTCCCTCCTGTGTCCCTGATCACTGGTAAATCCCTGCAAATTAAAGCCCTAGTGGACTAGTGGTACCCCCACCCATCACCACAATCATGGTAGAACTCTGTAAGATAATTCCATGGTGATCCAGTGGCACACCACACCCTCCCACACACAGAATCCCTCCCACCCTGCTCCCCCATCATCAGCAGGTGGCTAAACCATCCACATACTGCTGGCTGACCACTGAATGACAGATACAGTATTGGCTTGCAGGGCATACTTTACTAGACAGTCCCAAATTTGTGAATGACCACTAGACTACCAGGAAGGTCATTAAAGGGATTTACTGGCAATCTTGACTATGGGGCAGGGTATGCTCCATTACACCCACTGTGCACACGTCATTCTGTGCAGGGCACCAGGTGCAATTCATCAGGCTGCCTGCACAAGGCATGTAAATGGGCTCATAATGACATGCAAATGGCCCCATTTGCACCTTGCATATATTAGGCCTCATCTGCATGCCCTTAGCTGAATATTGTGGGTGATGTACCCAGCACAACTGCATTTACGCTGGTGCATCCCGTGCTCCCTGGCTGTGACTTGCACTGGTGCAGTCCCACTGCATTGTGTGCAGTGCCACTGAGCCATGCACGGTCCATGCCATAATCAGCAGTGCTGTGCTATAGTGGATCACCATTGACTATCACCTGGTCCTGGACCCAGTGCATCCCAATTGCGCTGCACCAACTCTTGCACCTCTGCCAGGTGCATTCTGAATATCCGAGCCCATATGTTTTGGGCCAAACTCAACACAACCCCACATGTCCCTCAATACAATTCTCAACATAGAGGTGATGGCTGTCCCAACACAACTCTGCATATCTCTCCCAACACAACAGATTCCATATGTTATTTAAAATAAAACTTATGTGGCTGACTTTGCCACATTAAACTTATTAAAAAAACACTTGTCTAGATTCTATTTGTTCCAGGCATGGCCACCCCAACACATCCCTTCATATCCCCAGCACAACAGATTACATATGTTATTTAAAATATGTCTGTTTGTTCTTGCCACTTTTAAGTTATTTAATGAATCATATCTGGTTGATCCTACCTGTATCATTAAATAAATAATTATTTAAAAACATGTGTGGTTGATTCTCAACTTTCTTTTATCCTATCAGTACTTTCACTTCCCCTGAATGTAGCATGACCGGGCACTATGAACATCAAAACATGATGTGCTGTCAGACCTTTAAAATAAAGGAGCCTGTGCTGCAACATCTAGAAAAGTGTGTCTCTTTGCTAATTTTAGCAGTATTTTCTTAAAGAAGCTGCTGACTATACTAAGAGGAGAGTGTGTGAGTTAGCAGCTTCAGGACACCAGAGAGGTGAGCATGTGTTGCTATGGCAACACATGCTCACGCTTCCATCTGGTCTTCTGAAGCTGCCAATTCACACGCTTTCTCTCAGTACATTCGGCAGCTTCTTTTAAGAAAATACTGCTAAAGTTTCAAAGAAACACACTTTTCTAAGTGCTGCAACACATGCCCCTTATTCTAAAGCTCTAACAACACCTCATGTTTCAATATTCATAGCACTCTGTCACGCTGCATTTCAGGGATGGTGCTCGGTCATGCTACATTTCAGGGGAAGTGAAAGTACTGTCGGATAAAAGAAATTGGCAGGATCAATCAGATACATCTTTTAAATAAATATTTGTTCAATGATAGTGGCAAGATCAACCACTTGTGAGAGATGCATGGGGATGGGGGATCTTGGTCATAAAGAGAGAGAGCAAAATGATGGAAAGTTAAAAACTTTCACTTTCATTAAGATGATGAAAAGAATGTAGTGATATCACCATGATGTATAGAAACATGAAAATATCACTGATATCTCCATAGCCTGCCTCAGATACTACTATTTATCTGTAGTAATATCTCAACCGTATGCTGTGTGTATATATATATATATATATATATATATATATATATATATATATATATATATAAATATATATATCTATATATCTATCTACATATATATATATATATATATATACACACACATCATGATTTTAGGGGCTCACTCATGCTCCTATAGTTAGGGTTGAGTAGGCACTTCAATGTTAAACTCCAAATCTTGCACTTTAATAACTTTTTAGCCATTGAACGGATGTGCAAGTAATGTAGTGTGCTCCTTTCTGTGGGCAGAGCTCTTGATCTTGCAACTTTCATTCCAGTCAGATTTGTGGTCTCCAAGTAATGGAGAGGTGAAAAATATGTTTTTATCCTTTGACTTTGCTGGATTTTTCTTTGAATTTGCTTACAGACCAGATGATTTGTTTGTTTCTTCTGAAATTTTCAGGACAGAAAGGGATTATCCCACAGATGTGCCTTTGCTAGTCTGGTGAAAAACAATAAGCAGTTTTAAAAACTTCAAAAATAGTTTCTGAGCATGCTCAGAAAGCACTTCAATATAGCTGTATGAATCAAAGCAGAAATTCTGCTTTGTATGTAAAATTCTACTTCAGATAGCTGCCATCTTTTTTTCACTTTTGCCTGAAATTCATACTTGGAAACCTCCCAAATTGATATTCTGGTGAGGAACAACACATGTACCTTGCTTATTGTGACCTCCTAAGTGCATGCTGCACTTTACCCCTCAAAGTATGGCCCTAAAGCTGCCTTTTTAACATTTAGATTATTTGTTCATATCAGCGCCATATGAAGTAAGATCCTTGTTCAGTATGATGAGATACGAACTAGGATCCTATTTCGTGAGTCAAAATCTGGTTTAATTTATTCATTACTCTTTTTAAACATGTTTCTGCTGAAATTGGGTTGTGCAATACCCGTGTCAGCAGTAGAACCCCCAGTTGCCTTTTTGGAACACCGAGTAGCCCGCTTACAGTGTCGAAAAGTTTAGTTTTAAAAAAGCGACTGCTGACATCAAGGTGCCTAATCCCTTGTCAGCAGTAGAAATGCACCTCCACCCCTGCCAGTGTGGTACCATGGGGAGCCCACTCCCAGTGTACCATTATCTCTGCACCAACATTGGGTGCCCAATCCCATAAAACAGAAAATTGTCCCTAATGTCTTTTCTTTATATCCTAGAAAAGAAGAAATATTCCTTGTCATCTCCCCATCCCACTCCCCATTCCAACCTCCCTCTGCAACCCACCTCCAAGAACCCTCCCTTACCCCATACCTCCCAGAGGTCAGGCGCTGTCATCTTCGGTGGGCCTGGAGATGTCTGCACTCTTCAAAGATGAACTGCAATTCGAGGAATCAAAGGTAAGCCTTATAATGCCAATCAATGAACTTATGTTGATATCTCTGTCATTTTTTTGAGATTTTCACCAAATTTTCAACATGAGGTTTTTGAAGCCCCACCTCATGATCAATGTCACTGTAATCTTGTTACTCGGTCCTGAAAGGTGATTTCCACGGTCACTGCATGGAATCACCTTTTGGGACCGATTAATGAAATGACAGTGCCAGTGTTCATGGGGAGGTCCCAAAGCCAATGTTGAAAATTGGTCAGCAAAAAAAAACAGCCATGCTATGAGTGTGTTGTGCAGTTTCTATGCACACGTAACTTTACCATTTTTTTATATTTTCACTCCAGATTTTCAACATACCCATTTTATCACACCGCCTCATGAACAGCAGAGCTGTCAGTTTTCACATCATGCCTGAAATGTGTTTTCGCATCTGTGGCATAGAATGGCACAGTCACGGTGTGAAATCAACTTTCAGGATGGATTAATGAAATCACAGTGCAAATATTCATGATGTTGGGTACAAAAGCTCATGTTGAAATTTGGTACAATATTTCTGAAAAATAACTGTGTTATGAGCATGCATTGTGCAGGTTCTACGCACATGTGTAACTTTGGCAATTTTTCATATTTTTGCTCCAGATTTTCAACATTGCCTTTTTCACACCTCATTATGAACAGTATACAGCTGTCATTTTTCACATCCTGACTGAAACATGGTTTCACACCTGTTGTGCATAATGGCATGGCTGCTTTGTGAAATCAACATTTAGGACAGATTAACAAAATTACAGTGCAAATGTTCATGATGTGAGGTACAAAAGGCCATGTTGAAAACTTCTTGAAACAATCCTGAAAATGCCCAAGTTATGTGTGCCTGTTGAAGTTATTTATACACATACTATTATACTATTGCAAAGAAGGAAATTCATTGCAAAGATGTCGTTAATGCATCAGTTACAACTTTTATTAAAGTGTAAAAAGCTGGGAAATTTGATGTTAGGGTTACAAAACCACCACCCCACCCCACCACCCAACTCTCCACACACCAACAGGTGTTGGGGTGTGCCTCGAAGTCATTGGGCCTAACTCTCACCCCATCCTTCTATACTGTACCATCTCATCTTGTTTACACATGGACTGGGGTGAGAGTTAGGCCTGATGATCCCAAGGTACACCCCAATGCCTGTTGGTGTGTGAGGGTGGGGGTGGGGAGGTAGGGATGGTAACCCTAACATTGAATTTCCCAGCTTTTATGCTTTATTAAAACCCTAACTGTTGCATTAATGTAGTTTTGCAATGTATATATATATATATATATATATATATATATATAATTAATATAGTGATGGTCATGACAATATTGTTAGGGTTCAACGGTCACTTACATATAAAGTCAAAAGTTTGGGTGTCAATAACGTTGGACCCGTTCAATGGATTTACCTGAAATTTGGAATGCACAGTGGGGCATGGTATATCTCTTGATTTGCCAAATTGTGTTTCAGTTGGACTTACGGTCTTTGCATCAAAAATGCTGAGAACTGCAAAATTATCCATTTTAGAGGCAACTTTGGGGATTTTGGATGTGGCCCTGCACAGCTGTTGTGCAGTGTGCTGCTCTGCATGTTGACTCATTTGAAAGAGCTTTGGTGGCTGAACATGCGGTTTTCATTTGGTGAACAAATATTAAGGCATTCAAAAGTTATACCACTTTTAAGTTTCCATTATAAGTCAAAGGAAAAATTTATATGTATGTTTTGCGAACAAAGAACGGGATTCTGGTCATCTTGTCCTGCCTGGCGATCAAAGAATTTGCAGCCTCACTGTTCAAGAATCTTTGTCCCTGAAAATTTTAAAATCTTTGATCACGAGTCCTTCATCTTGTTTTTGATTTTCTGATCAGAAAAACACAAATATCTTGACTCAGGGGTCACTTCTGAGTAAAGTTGGATGGGTTTTACTCAAGGGACTCCGATCTATCGAGCCATGCCTTTGGTGTGATCAAAATCAGTCTAAAAATAGAGTTCTGAGCTTTTAAAATCTTAGTTTGCGGCTAGCTAAAGATCTTTGATCGTGAGCCTGCAAATTCTTTGCTGCATAAGATTCTTTGATCGCAATTGTGCATATAGCGAGGGTCAAGATGGTAGTTGAGTGGCCCTCCTGATCTGTATAAAATAATAATTGTAATTTATACCCTGGTAGTCTAGCATCCCCATAATAATAAAATATATAACCATCTGCAATTTCCTGGTAGTCTAGAGTCCCCCCAATGCATATTTGATAAATATTGCTTTTTAGATCTAGTAGTCTAGTAGTTTGATCTGTATTAAATTATAATTATTGTTCATATCCTTGGTAGTCTAAGCGGTCCCCTCCATCATAGTAAAATAAATAAGTTTCCAATTTCCTTGTAGTCTAGTGACTCCCCACAGCCATGCCAAGCCAGCACCCCTTGCCCTTTCCCAGATGGTGACTCTCACCGCCACGGTCAGCCACCGACTGTATGCATTACGATTGCTAATGCAAAGAGGTGATCAGAAATCATTTCAGAGTGCCTCTTTGCATTAGCACTCATAATACACAGATCGGTGGCTGGCCATGGAGGTGAGAGGTGGGCACTAATGCCAGTCACCAACTGGGGAAGGGTGGAGGTGCTGGGTAGTCTGTGCAGCTGGGTGGAGGTGGGGGCCACTAGACTACCAGGAAATTGGACATCCTTATCTATTTTATTATGATGGAGAGGATCCACTAGACTACCAGGGTATGAACAATAATTATAATTTAATACAGATCGGAGGGCCACTAGACTACCAGTGATAAAAAAAGCAATATTTATCAAATACACATTGGAGTCCACTAGACTACCAGGAAATTGCAGATGGTTATATGTTTTATTATGATGGGGGATGCTAGACTGCCAGGATATGAATTACAATTATTTTATACAGATCAGGAGGGCCACTAGACTACAAGGGATATAAAAAACACATTATTTATGACATCACATTGTGGGACCACTAGAGATCATTATCTATTTTATTATGATGGGGGTTCTAGACTACCAGGAACATTTAAAACGTGATTTTTTCATTCAGATGGGGCAGAATAATAATAATAATATTTTTTATTTATATTTAAGCCTTTCAAATACCAAGGCACATTCAATAAAAGATACAATACAAATGCAGAAGCAACAGTACAAAAATATTATAAAACATACATAAAAATTAACACACAGTCAGACCATAAGGCCTTTCCCACAGATAGGATTTGAGTGCCTTTTAAAGCTCCCCACGGTCATACACTCTCTTAACCGATGGGGTAGAGAATTCCAAAGGTAGGGGCCACAAACATAAAAGCTCGGGCCCTGCTGATTTTAATAATACCCTAGGAATCTCTAGCAATGCCTCATCAGCTGAATGGAGCAATCTCACAGGGTGGTATGGGATCAGGAGCTCTTTCAGGTAATCAGGGCCCAGATCGTGGAGGGCTTTGAAAGTCAGTAATCCAACTTTGAAGGTGATCTGCCACTGAACTGGCAGCCAGTTCAAGTTCCTGCAGCACTGGATTGATATGGGCAGATCTAGGGGTACCCATCAATACTCAGGCTGAGGAATTCTGCACCAGCTGCAGGCGGATATCAACCCCGAAGCCAAAGGTAAAGCGAGTTGCAGTAGTCCAGGCTTGAGGTCACAAAGGCATGGATCAAAGTTGGCAGATCGCCAGACGGAACAAGATGCTTGATTCTGGCAATGTTTCTTAGATGATAAAGGATGATTTTACCACCGCTGACACTTGGGAGTGAAGAGTCAACCCCGCATCCAATATCACCCCCAGATCATGCACCTGTTCAGACACCCATAGCTCGACATCCCCAAAAGCACCCCAGATGGGGTGCCGGTCATAGATCCCCTATCTGGCAATACAGATCCAGTGCCAACACCTCCATCTTCCCAGGGTTCAACACCAACCAACTGGACCTCATACAATCCTGGATTTCATTTAGGCAGCTGTTAAATACTGAGATAGCTCCTTTCTGGTAGAGGTTCAAAGGACAGGTACAGCTGGGTATCATCTGCATAACAGTGAAACCCTAGCCCATACCATCTCACAATGTCTCCTAGGGGGGGCATGTACCACAAAACAACATGGGGACAATATAGAGCACTGAGGAACCCCACTAAGTAGAGAGAGAAGGGATCAGAGGAAAAGACCCTGACACCACCCTCTGAGTTCTTCCGGTGAGGTAAGAAGTGAACCATCTGAGAACAATCCCAGAAAGTCCACAAATACATCTCAGGTACTCTAGTAGTACCCCATGGTCAATGGTGTCAAATGTTGATGACAGATCTAATAGTAGTAATGGACCATTTCTCTGGTCTCTCACCATCAGGAGATCATTGAGCACCCGAACCAGCGCAGTCTCGGTACTATGCCTCTTTCAAAAATCTGATTGGAGAGGTTCATAGATGCTATGGATGGTCAAGTGGTTCTCCAACTGGGCTGCCACCACCTTCTTGATCACCTTCCCACAAAGGGAAGGTTCGAGATAGGTCTGTAGTTAGCAAGACAGTCTGGGTACAGAGTGCTTTCTTCAACAGGGGTGTCACCACTGCCTCTTTCAAGGAACAGGGATATTCACCCGTGTCAAGGGAACACAAACTATCTGTGCTAGAACCAGCAAAATGGCTCCCACACCTAAAATTAAGGGTGTGAGGGCCTGGATCTAAACCACAGCTGGTAGGATGCAGCCCTTGGACAATCTGCATAACATCCACGATTTCCGGGTGATCGAAGGTACTCCAGGAAAATGAGGGGTAGTGACCCGCTCCCTGGCCACTTGCATCTCACGTAAAGCATGTCAAACTGATGTCTGACCTAATGTTGGCCACCTTATCAGCAAAGAACCGAGCAATCTCATCACACTGTGATGAATGAAGCCCTGAGCAAAACCCAGCCTCATTTAACTTTGTAGGGCACCTGGGCTGAGAAAATAAATGTTTTAATCTAGTCATCTAGTCCCCTCACTCTTTGCTTGTGAGCCAGGCAATTTCTTTGATCATGACACTGAAAATCTTTGACCGTGAGATTCTTTGGTCATGATTGTGCATCAAGTGATGGATGAGATGGCCAGATTGAAAATCAATTGTCTTAGCCTAGGGTATCCTAGGAAGACAAATGAGGGTGGGTTGTACTCAGGGCTTCCTCTGATGAACCATTGTGGTGGTTTACTCCAATTCTTGGATTTTTTAAATTAGAAAAGTTTTTATTCTTTGGTTGGGATCCTGCAAATTCTTTGATTGTGAGCCTGCAAATTCTTTGAGTGTGAGATTCTTTGATTGCGATCATGCATTGCAGTGAGAGACGAAATAGCCAGATTAAAAAATAAATTTTCTCAGCTCAGTGGTATCTTAGGAAGACAAATGAGGTTGGGTTTTACTCAGGGCTTTGTTCTGATGAACCATGGTGATGGTTTACTGCAGTTCTTAGAATTTGTTTAATTGGAACAGTTTTATTCTTTGGTCATGACCCTGCAAATTCTTTGATTGTGAGCCTGCAAATTCTTTGATCGTGAGATTCTTTGATCACCATCTTTGATCATGAGGGACAGACAAGATGGCAGATTTCTTATAATGCAATAGAGAGAAATTTTACCAATCTTTAAGATTGAATATCTAAGCAAAGGTTTGGTCTTTTACTTGAAATTTGGAAGGTGTTTATGGCACGTCCTGTATTTGTGAATTATGGTGTTTACATGCCAGAGAATTATTGTTTTGTGGAGACATTCGTGTCACACTTTACGTGTTGCGGACAGTGCTCTGATTGTGCTGGTGGCTTGAAATTGATAGGGTGCCTAACCTTAGTGTCATTGATGTAGTTTTCAGCTGTGTTTGTTAAATGTCAGCAGGTGTGGAACTGTGCCACTCTGATGAATGAAAATCTCAAATTTTTACATGTTGTATCTCCGACATGGCTTGGTCTTTTATTTGAAATTTGGACGGTGTTGATGACATATCCTGTAGATGTCAGTAATGATGTTTATATGTCAGATAAAATTTTTTTGTGGAGATATTGTGTGGCATAGTTTACATTTTCTGGACAGCATTTTCTATTGCTCTACTAGATTAATGTGTTTGGTGGCTGGCCTTGCTGTTGTCAATGTACTTTTAGTCATTGGGTGTGCAATGTGGCCCGACACTTACAAGTTGGTGGGGCCCTGCCTTCCTAACAGCTTGCACAACTTTCTATTTATCTATCCTTTCTTAAAAGTAAGGAAATTATATGCAAAACTTTGTTACGGCATCAGTTAGGGTTCTTGTACAGTGAAAAAGTGAGGAAATTGATTTTAGGTTTCCCACCCTTGCACCCCAAATTCATTGAAACCACAAGGGCTTCAGGTGAAACATTAGTTAGAAACTATTGCAGAGCTGATTACAATAAGATAATAATAATAATAATAATAAACTTCATTTGTACTGCACCTTTCAAAAACCAAGGCACCTAACAGCAATCAAAACCTCATAATCAATACAACTTGTCAACAATAAATAGTATAATTACACAAATCTTTCCTTCAGTTAATCACCATAAGCTTGGCTCCATAGCCAGGTTTTCAGAGCCTGTTAAAACCTTCCATGGTCATGTGCTCACTTAACCGACAGGGTAGAAATTCCAAAGGGTAGGGGCAGCATACATAAATGTTCTTGCCCTCAGAAGATTTCAAACATACCCTTGGAATCTCTAGCAACCCTCACTGGCTGAGTGGAAAATTTTCCGGGTATTGAGGAACCAGGTGCTCTTTCAGATAGTCCAGGCCAAGTCCATGTAGGGCTTTAAAAGTCAGAAGACCAACTTAAAGGTGATCCGCCACTTAACTGACAGCCAGTGCAGTCCACACAGCACTGGCAAAATATATAGGACTGGGATGATCCTGTCAAAGCCATGCTGCAGTATTCTGCACCAGTTGCAAGTGGTGCATTTCCACCCAGGTAGCCCTAGGTACAATGAGTTGCAGTAGTCCAAGCATGAGGTCATAAAGGCATGGATCAGAATAGGAATGTCTCTGGATGGAATAAGGTGCTTAATCTTGGCAATATTCCTCAGGTGTTAAAATGAGGATTTGATAATGGCCTACACCTGCAAATACAGGTCAGTCCATTATCAAAAATTACAGGTTCATCAAATGTTGAGAGGTCAGGAGGCGGTGCACCCCAAGGTACAGTATAGGCCAGATGGTGAACCTCTCTCATTCCCTGTCTGGCGACCCAGTTCCACAACCAATGCCTCAGTCTTATCAGAGTTTAACTTTAACCAACTGTATTCATCCACCTCTGGATTTCAGTGAGGCAGTTATTAAAGACCGATAGCTCTATCCTGATCGGGCACAAGAAAGGTGGAGCTGGGTATCATCCACATAGCAGTGAAACCTCAGCCCATACCTTCTTACCTGTGGCCTCGTGCCCAACCACCCAGGTGTGAGGTTATCCTAGCACAACCCACACCCTGTCATGCATTATTGCTTAAATAAGCCTGACTTCAATACTTGGCAAGAATTAGAAGGGTTAATAAGGACCATATAGAACTGGATAAACAACAGAAAGGGGATACTGATGATGTGCAACATGGATTCAGACATGGTAGACTGTATCAAACAAACCTCTTGGGATTCTATGAGAATGTTAGTAAGGCCTTGGATGAGGGTAGTCCAGTGGATGTTATATTTCTGGACTTCTCCAAGGCCTTTGATAAGGTACCAAAAGGAGAACTAGTGTATGCCCTGATAGAACATGTCATCCAGGGAAACATAACAAGCTGGATTAGCTCCTGGCTGCAAGATAGAAAGCAGAGAGTCACAAATCAGGGATGTAACTCGGGATGTTTTGGGGTGACGAGTGGAGTCCCACAGGGTCTGTTCTGAGTCCTTGCTTCTTTAATGTATATATACATTCAATGACTGCTGGAGGGGTGTATGGGAAGCAACATTTGCTGACGATGCTAGAATCAGCTCCATGATTAATAGCAACCTGGAAACTGCCAGACTACAGAAAGCCTGATTAAATTGCAGGAATGGGCACAGGACTCAAGGTTAACTTTTAATGTGGATGAGTGCACGGTCATGTACTTTGGCAGAAACAACACAGGGGCTACTTACAGTCTAAATGGACATCTACTGGGGAAGTTAGTGATGAAAGGGACTTGGGAATTAGGAGCAAAAACCTTAAATTTAATCAGCATTGCAGCCAGGTAGTCAAAAAGCAGGCAATATATTGAGCTGCATAAACAGGCAATTTATGGGTAGGAAGAGGAAGGTCTTGATGCCCTTGTACTGGTCACTGATATGGCCGCATATGGAGTACTGCGAGCAGTTTTGGTGTCGGGTTAAAAAATGAGATTATGTCACTGGAGAGGGTTCAGAGAAGGCCACCCAGATGATCGATGAGGTATAAGGTATGGATAGGTTGACCAAATTGGGGATGTACATATAGGAATATCGCAGACTATGGGGAGGCATGTGAATGATCTATAGAACCCTCACGGATATAAACCTAAGGGAAAAGTTGGGATTAAGGCTGAGATCAGCTTTATCAGACCAGAGCACATCCATTACAGCTCATAATGGAGAGATATAAGCCTACTAAATGAAAGCACTGGTTTAGTGTAACAGTTGTACCAATCTGGGGCAGACTGCCACTGGAGGTGGTAACCAGCAGTAGCATACAGGCTTTAAAGCTAATCTGGATAGATTCCTGATTGGAAATAACATTCTGAGGTATCAGCAGTTTTTAGAGGTGAGCCATATGGACAATATAAATCTTCTGCACTCTGAATAAACTTATGAAACCTATAAAACCATTGATAGCCATTCTGCCAATCCCACAATGAATCCCCCTAATTGTCACACAGAACACAGACATTGTATACACAGAACATGCAATGGACTGTGTTCAAAGTTGCCAATTAATTTCCATTCTTGAGGTGGTGAGGCTTTAAGAGTAACTCACTCATGGCTTTGCCATTCATAAGTCATGGTCCTGCCCCTCACTCATGGAAATAAATGGCATATTGAACACAGACCATTGTAAATCCTCTATTTATGCCATACCTGTGAATATATTAAAGGGCAAATATTGCATGATATTTCCTTCCTTAGACCTAGGGTGAGAATATCAAAATATTCTCACTCTAGGTCCCAAATCTACCTACAATAGGTCCTGATTGGCTCATTCAGAACTCATTTAGAATGTTCAGCCTCAGTAGCAGAACTAATCATATTCAAATATGAATAACTTAAAAACAAAAATGATAGCATGGTACTGTGAGCACAAAAGTTGTTCAGCTCACAAATATCTACAAAATGAGTGGTGTTTCATTTATAGCTACCTTTTTGTTTTATAATTAACAAAAAACAGCAGAAATTCAATTCTTTTTCACTTTTTAACCAATAAATCGAATAACATTTAAATTGAAAAATGATAGAATGGCACTATAAACACGAAATTTGTTCAGCACAAAAATGTGTCCTGTTTATTTATAGATTCCTTTTAGTTTTCTGATACTTAGCAAAAACAGCAGAAAATTCTTTTTGTTTCACTTTTGCAACAAACAATTGTAAATAACTTTAAAATGAAAATGATAGCATGGTACTTTAAGCATACAAGTTGATCAGGACAAACATATCTACAAAATGAGTGGTGTTTCATGTATAGACTCCTTTTAGATTTTTTACAATCAGCAAATAAATGGCAAAAATGCAATTGTTTTCACTTTTAGAGGTTTATTTATTTTATTTATTTATTTGATTTAGCAGGGAAATGGACTGGCTCAAAGACCCAATTTCAGCCACACCTAGGTAAGGGGAAGACAACAGAAATACAAAACAAGCATACATATTTTGGTATGACATAAATGGAATATGCTACCCCTACTGGAAATATTGTCACTTACCTGATGACATCACTCACTTGCCACTAGTGATGTTATTGGGTCAACTGGCATGTGAACAAAAACATTGACAATATTTCCAATATTGGGGTAGTGTATCCCTTATAAATATTGCAAAAAATGTGCTAAAACACCCATTAAGGTCAACCTAATGCCACAAAAGTGGGGAAATATGGCATTAGGGTTTTCAACCAGCAAAGGAGAAGACCACACAACCATCCACAGACAGCCATCATCAAGTAAGACACACAAATATAATTGTTTCCAGATGACAAATACAATAGCACACATATAGCTACCTTTATTAATTTCTGTGTGTTGCTGCAGATGTGCAGACCCACAATGACCTCTGCTTCTGCAGCCAGATGTGTGTGTGTATGTCACACTGTGTGCATGAGTACCTGTGGCTACAGAAGCACTGGCTCCGTAGGGCCTGCACATATGAAGATAGAAGTAGTTTTGCAGTTTGGGTGTCGTATTTATATGTGGCCAGTGCTTCTGCAGACATACATATTTTACATTTGTGGCTGCAGATGCATGGACCCATAGGCCTGCACTTCTGTAGACAGAAGCAGTGTTGCAATTGGGGTATGATGGATTTATTTCTATGGCTACAAAGGGCAGGACCCACTGGGGCCTGCACTTTACAATCAGAAATCTTCTGCAGTATGCCTTACGTTGTGCTGAGTACTTGTAACTACAGAAGCGACGACTCCCAGAGGGTCTGTTCTTCTGCAGACAAAAATAGTATTTCAGTTTAGTTATCATGGATTTTGTGGGGCCTGGTTCTACAGGCAGAAGTGTATATGTTTTAATCTGTGCATGATTACCTATTCTTCTGCATACAAAGCATTTTTGCCAATTGAGTATCATGGATTTGTATCTGTGGCTGCCAGGATCTGTGCTTCGGTAGGCAGTAGTGTTGTAATTTCACTATCATGGATTTCTATCTGCAGCCACATGTGACTGTGTGTGTCTTGCAGTGTGCATGCCAAAGATTTAAATCCATCAAGGCAGCTTATCAGTCGTACTGCATTTGCATCATATGGAAACTGTTGTATGTTGTTTGTCTTACTTGATGATGGCTGTCTTTGGTTGCTTGTGTGGTCTTGTCCTTTTGCTGCTTGGGCTGGTTGTGAGTTAACACAATGTTTCCCTACTTTCTTAGTGTTAAGTTGAACACTAACTGGTGCATTAATGGACTTATTTTTGCTATGAATTTCCTTTCTTTTGAGATAGTGGAATCATATCCTCATTCATGCAGGCCCCTTCAGAACAAGCATGAATAGAGGCAAATGTGCAGGACAATCTGGGCCCTGTGCAAGGGAAAAGTCTGTCCAACTACCTCCTGAAGTGCCCTAAATCTGCATCTCTGTGTGGCTATGGCTGCTAAGAAGTTGTAGGCTGTTTGGGGTGGCTGCATAAGTACAGGACCTCTGAGCCCTCTGCATCCATGTGGCTACATATGCAGATTCAAAGAGCAAAGAGTTCAGATTGCTGTGGAAGTGAAGGGCCCCTGGCCCTGTGATTGTTTGCAGCTATGACTGTAGAGCTGTAGTGTCTTCTAGGCCTCATGCCAAGAGAAGATTCTCTTCACTATATGATTACTTGTGTCCTTTGCAGCCCACACTGTGCCATCTCTTCCCAAGCTGGGGGTGCCACACAGCAGCACAGTCCCCCAGCATCAGCCAATCCAGTTGCATAATTGAGCTCTTCCCTAAACTCAGCTCATCAAAATGGGATCACAAACAGTGCCTTAATGGCCAAATGCTGTCCATGCACTCAGTGACCCTGATTCACAAAGGCTGGCACATGCTGCACTGAAGGCAACTTGTGCTGACCACTGGTATGCAAGGGACCCTGCACCTGAATCACTATTGGGCAGGGTCCTGTCAGCAAAGTCCCATGGCTTGAGGAAACCAAAGCCCTGCTTCAAACTGTAAACAGTCCACTAATTGACATCTCAGTCAGTGGTCAGCTGTTGAGGAGAATGGTTGGCTGTGCTGAATGCTGGCTCTGGAATAGGATGGGGAGAGTGGGTGGTGGGGCACTGTATGTGTGGTGGGTGGTGGGGGATCCACTAGACCATCAGATTGGATGTGTATAGGAAACAGGGATCTGAGGTTGGGATGGTTCACTGGACCACCAGGGATTTTTTCTTATTTAATAAATTGAGTCAGGGGGCTGACTGGGGATCCATTACACTACCAGGATTTTTATGTATTGATGTGGCTCATGACTTGGGGAGGGGGTGCTGGATCATCAGTGATATTTTTTATTTTATTTACTAAATGGAACTGAGCTGATTGGGGGTCCACTAGACCACCAGGGTTTTATGTAATAATGGTGATCAGGGCTGGGGATGTGCCACAACTGTCAAACCCCCTAGAGGCCATTCTAAGCAATTCTCAGACCAGCCCTGGCTGGTTGAAGGTACTTAGAATTTTGCCTCCTGGAGGGTTTTATGAATACCAATAAGGGGATTTGGCAGCCTGCATCTGCCATAAGCCCCCAGTGCCATGCCGCAGCCCCATTTGGGAGGCAAGTGCTGGTGCAAGCCCCTTTGGCACATGTAGCCTGCATTTGATGCAGTTGCCTTCTGAATAGCTCCTGGGGCATCTTTTGGTGGAAAGTGCCTCTTGCATCATTCACGCTTGACATAGGAATCATGCATCATTCTAGAGACTTTGTGAATCAGGCCCAGTGTCTCTTCATAAATTCTTTTGAAATTTTGACCCACATCATGAATTTGGTGGCTATAATGTGTTAAATCCTGCCAAAAAGTGATTTCTCAGAGCATGTAACATGTTTTTATATATCCTACTCTGATGTCTCTGACTGTATGTTCCACTCCACCTATCTGATTGTAACCCTATGAAATCTTTCACTGTAACACAATATGACATCTATCAACTTGTACTGTTCTGTTACTTGTATGTTATTTTACCCCAGGTCACCCCTGAAAAGGGACCTCCAGGCCCAGTGGAACCTACCAAGTCAACAAATTCAATAAATAAATAACTGCAAAATTGCCTTTTGATCTCTGTGTGAAAATTTTCACCATCCTTGTTCACAAGGTAGTGTCATGTAAACAGCATAGTCAAAATCTGTGACAAAAATATTCAAGCTGTCTAGGTTATATGTCAAAGTATGTGAGACAAAAAATCACATTTTTATGTTGTGAGTTAATATTGCACAACTGTACTTAATAACTAACCAACCCATTTTTGATCGCACAAAAACCTTCAGCTATTCAGAAAAAACATGAATTTATCTTTGCACAAAAAATTCTTAGGTCACAACTAACATTTTTTGTCCTCATATCAAAATCTCCAACCACCTCAAAAGCGGTATTTTTTTTTTTTGTAATTTGCTTAAAACATTATTAGGTCATACTTAACAGTAAATGTGCAATCAAAGAGGTATTCTGGCATAAAATAAGCATTTTGGTATGCACAAAAAATTATTGAGTCTCCTTAAATGCTTCACTCAACAATTCCATTTTGGTGTGTATGGAAAATTCTTGGGTTGTACTTAAATGTACCAACCAAGAATCCATAACTCATGACACAAGAACTGGCAATCTTGCTAAGCTGATGGCCAGAGAACTTTTTGCATTTTACTCCAAATCATGAATTTGGTCACTGGAATGTGTTAAACCCCACTTAAAAAGTGATTCTAAAGAGGACTGCATAATCACCTTTCTATTTGTACTTGAAAATTCCAACCATTTTTGTTTATGAGGTAGGATCATGTAAACAGTACATTCAAAATGTGTGACTAAAATATTGTAAAACAGCCAAGTTATGAGTACAGGTATGTGAGAAACAAAAGCGGAATTCTTGTGTTGCATATTTAAGTGCAACACAAAAGTTTTGATATTATGCACCAAAAATGGAATTCCATGGCCTCACATTTAAATCACGACCCACATGGAAATTTTTAGTGTCACCACACTTTATTGTTGCACTTTAATGTGACCCAAGACTTTATGGTTTGAGATGCAAGAATGAGTGATTCTGCTACGCTGATGGCCAAATAGCTTTTTCATTTAATATTTTGACCTCATTGTCATGAATTTGGTCACTAGAATGTGTTAATCTTGCCTGAAAGATGGTTTCACAGAGTGACTTTAAAATCCTTTTGACCTGTACATGAAAATCCCACCATCCTTGTTCATGAGGTAGGGTCATGTACATTATATTCAAAATTTAGGACTATAATACTTTAAAACAGGCAAATTATGAATAATATATGTGAGGCACAAAATGGAATTCTTGTATTGCACATTTAACAACACAAGAATGTATTGTGTACATCAAAATGGAATTCCTGGCTGTCCCATTTAAATGCATCCCATGAATTTCATTTTGGTGCACACTGAAAATGTTATTGTTGCATATTTTACACCATATCCACATTCCTGGCCCAGTCCATTTCTTGTTACAGCATTTCAAAAAAAATAACCTCAAATATGTTCACAGGACCTCCCCAGCTGATTTGCTTCATATAGCCAATTCTCCTCAATAAAAGTTTTAAGTGTTAACAGTAATTCTTCAGGACTTTACAAAACATTGATGTCAGACTTATTAGTCTGTACAGTAATTCCCTGCTTCATCTCTCCTGTCAATATTGTGGAATCTGTACCATAGTTACTCTTTTCCAATCATCCAGCAACTTCACAGTCCTGATTCATGTTTTAAATATAAATCTGGTAGTTAATGGCAAAATTATTTCATTAGCCAACTCTTTAATACAGCCAAGCACATAACATCTGTCCCTGCATACTCCTGTGCTTTTCCTTTACTAAAACAATCATGTACCCTTGTCTGCTCTATTTTCATAATCTCCACAGCTGAAATTGAATTTTCATTCCCCGATTTATACACACTCATTTCTGCTTGTCTAGGTTAAAACAGTTGGACAGTAACAGTTTGTCCCTTAGCTATCAAATCTTGACACTCTGCTATTCCCAGTAATCCATTCTGCCTTTGTTTTCCCACACCTTTACCCTGCCTCTTATGGTTCACCACATAGCAAATAATATTTTCTTATTCTCTTCTTTATTACTAGGTATTTTATTTTATTTATTTAAACATTTGGTGACTGGGAAAGGCACACTGAGGCAAAGCTCATTTCCAGGTGCGACCGGGAAGGGAAACAATGGGATCAAGTGAACAATACAATGGTACATAGGCAGAAATAAAGTATAGGAAGCATAAAACAAATAGATGGGTCTGTCTGAGTGTTTGCCGCCCTGACCATTCACTGCACCTCTCCTGCAGTAATTTGCCTGCATATTTTCTCTACTCTCTTTCCTTAACTTATATTCCTCCATTTTCCTCTGAATTCTTGTAATATCTCACTTTTCATTCACATAAAACTGTTTTGCCTTTCCCACTTAATACATTCCACAATATAAGCACTAAGAGCATTCAAATGTAATTCCAATCTTTCCCACATTTTCTGTGTATTCATGTTCCATAGTTCCTTTCTCCACTCTATTTTTCATATCGGTTTTCTCTTTCTATACACATTTCCTTTTCTAATGTTCTCTATATCTTATTACTGTACATATTAATATATTTATGAGTTTTCCCCACTTGGGAACCATGATACAGAAAATATAAGAACACGCTGCCTAGCTTGCTGTAGAACATAATACACCAACTTGCTCCAAGTTGCCAGGAATATTGATCCTGATTGAGACTGCTGTGTAGGTCAGTTACATGTAGAAATGAAACATGAGCAAGAGCCTTCAACTCACTCCAAAGTAAGCACAAGTACCTATATCCATTAGCTATAAATATGTAGAGGCTTAATTACTATGGCATTTAGGTTGTGATTGCAATAATGATCAACTGACTTTCACTTACAGAATTAGGTGGATCTGTCATATATTTAACTTGTTTTTCAATGTATTTAACCCTGACCCTTAACTCCTTTTCACTCTGTAATTAACAGTACAACCTACAAATCTGGTGAATTGAGGAAACAGCATAAATGAAAATCATTAGATTCTTATCTATGACAAATGTATGTGTTTTCTTTTGATTATGTATGACATTGTAGAAAGCAATATCCTTGGCTTAAATGAACAACTTCCATAATGCAAGTTGACAACACCTATGACTCCTCACCCTCTGAAGATGTTGATTTCTTCAATAAATATTTCACCAGTGGTGCCATGTCTCAGTTTGTCCAGTCATGGGGCCACCCCACAAAAATGTTATACATACATCACTTTGAATCTGTACAGAAGGCCACAAAACGATTACTTGTCAGCATATGTTGGCGAAGAGAAAGGAAAGAGTAGAACCAAACAAGACATCATGGGAGCCTATTCACCAGCTGCAATTATACCACTACCTGGGTCATGAATAGGAACTGGAAGGGGCAATTTCAGGTGAGATGTGAGGTAATATTTCTTACTGAATTAGTGTTGGACAGCTAGAACAGCCTCCCAGGAAACATAGAAACAGAATCTGACAGCAGATAAGGACTGTTTTATGCATCTAGTCTGCCCATTTTCCTGCCTACTGCAATGACACAGACCCTAATAGATTTGTGACTTACCCTCTCTTCCCAATCGCTAGGGTAGCCTTATGTCTATCCCATGCATTCCTGAATTCCTACCACCTCCATAGGGAGGCTGTTCCATCATCCTCTACTTTTCTGTGAAAAAATACTTCCTCACATTGCCCTAAGTCTATCCCCTCTAGCCTCATATCATGCTCCTTGTTCTTGCACATCTTCTTTTCTGAATGATGCTTCCATATTTTACCTTGTTTATACCCTTGAGGAAATTGAAAGTCTCTATCGTATCCCCTCTCTCTCTCTCCTCACTTCCAGGGACAACATATTGTGATCCTCTATGTTCTCCCTGTATGACTTCTGGTTGATTCTTTGCATGATTTCAATTGTCCTTCTCTGCATTAACTCTACTCTGTCTATGTTCTTCCAGAAGTGCAGCATCCAGAACTGGACACAGTACTCCAGATGAGGTCTCACTAGAGATCTGTTCAGTAGCATCACCACCTCATTTTTTCTGCTGGTGATACCTTGCACTACACCCTATCATCCCACTGGCTCATGCCCTGCCTTCTTAAATTATTTGGTCACTCATAGGTCAACAGATATGGTTACTCCCAGGTCCCTTTCATGTTTGGTCACCATCAGTACCTCCCCATTGTCATATACTCCTCCCTTTTATTTCTATACTCCAAAAGCATAATTATGCACTTCTTTGAATTGAATCTTAGCTGCCACACTCGACCACTCCTCAAGCTTGATTAGGACCCTTCTTATTTTATTCACCCCTCAAAGTGTTGATGCTGTTGCAGACATTAGTGTCATTTGTAAGAGCATACCTTCCCTTCCTGGCCCTCTGAAATACCACTTATGAAGACAATAAAGAGGACCAGCCCCAGCACCAATTCTTGTGGCACCCCACTGGTCACCCTCTTGTCCTTGGGATGAACTCCATTACCACTACCCTCTGTGTGCCATTGCTCAACAAGTTTCTGACCCAGATTACCACCCAGGGATCCATTTCCAGGCTGCCCAACTTGTTTACAAGCCTCCTATGTGGGATGGTGTTGAAGGCCTTCCTGAAATCTAGGTGGGCCACATCCACCATTCCTCTCTGATCTACTTCCTTGGTCACCCATTCAATGAAATTTATTAGATTTGTTTGACAAGCCCTTTCAGCTGTAAATACATGATGCCTTGGATCCTGTGCACCACTAGATTCCAAAAATACCACTATCTTTTCCTTTAGCAGTGGCTCCATTAATTTCCCCACCATCAAGATCAGACTGACTGGCTTTGGGTTGCCAATCTCATCCCTGCTCTCAATTTTATGGAGTGGGACTACATCTACCCTCATCCAGTCTTCTGGTGCCACACCTGTCACTAGCAAGTTGTTGAATAAGGCTGTTAGTGGTGCTGCAAGCACCTCTCTTGAGTTATTAATATTCTTGGACGTATCCTATCCAGCCCCATAGCCTCGTCCACTTTCAGATTCTCGAGTTGTTTTTTTTTGCTTTCTCCTCTGTAAATGGGCTAATGTCCATCACCTTGCATTAGGGGGTTCTGTTGATTAACTATTGTCCCGCTCCTTTTCCTTCTTCTCTAAATACTAGACAAAATATTATTCTAGGAATATTGCCTTCCTAAGTCACCCATACTTTCTCTCCTCCCTTTTTAACCCCAAAATCCCTCCCATAGTCTTTTTCCTTTCACTACGCACCTGAAAAAGGTCTTGTCTGCTTTCTTCATTGCCTGGACTATGTTTTCATTTGTTTGTGTCTTTGCACTCTGACTGCTTTCCCGGCTCCCTTTATTTTGCTGATACAGTTCCTGTTCTCCTCCATCTGTGTTTTCTTGTACCTCATGAAACCAACCTTTTCTCTCTTACCTTCCTGGTCACTTCCTTTTAGAACCATAGTGTTTTTTGTGTTGCTTGCATGCATGTGCAAAACATATTGCATCAGGTTTTCTTCACAAGCAGGTTGTGGAGGCGTGGCAGTGTTGTGCTGAACAGCAGCAGCCCATTCAGGGCTGGTCTCTGCCTCTGATAATAGATGAGTGTGCTGTGATCCCCGACAGTTAATGAGCAGATTACTACTGTAGAGCAAAGTAACTGAGCCGCTGCAATCAGGAGCTCCCTATCACTGCACAATCAGCTGTTTGTATGGCAGGGCCTCCTGACTGCAGCAGCCAATTATACAGCTCCATTGTGCTGTGTTGCCATGGTGACGGCTTCTCTATCTGCCTCTCACAGTCCCCACAAAGTCGATGGAAGCTACCACCCAGCCATCAGTGTGCCTTCCTGGTGAAACATTTCAATAAATTAAAAAAGAAAGGTGACTGGGGTTTCTAATCCCCCTTCAGCTCTTGCCACCCCACACACATGTGTTGACAGGGTTGCCCAATCCTCCATCAGCATGCCCACTGCCTGGTAATTTTGATGATGTGGAGCCCACTCCCCATCGGCATAATGCTCCTCCAGTTTCTAGTTTGCTGAGGGGTGCCCAATCCTCTCAGCTCTTGTTCCCCAGCACTCGGTATGTGCGGTAGGGGTGCTCAATCCCCATCAGCTGCGCACCCCCAAACACTGGTGGCATGCTGGGAGCCCACTCCAGCATGCCAAAATTAAATCTCTCTGCATAAAGAAAACCTTCCCATTACTTTCTTTGTAAAAACCTGTAAACTAGAAAGCGGTCCCTCATTGATTCCAGTAGTCCCTCCCCAACCTGCGCCCATCCTCTGCATACCCACACCCCACCCCCTCACTCCCCATACTTACCTCTGGAGCCTTGCACGATGATCTTCAGTGGACCAGGAACATGTCTGCACTCTTCAAAGCTGATCATGAACTGAAGAAATGCCAGTAAGCTGTATAATGGCATAAATGTTTTCTTTTTCAATGTTGGTGCATATCTTTGCCATTTTGGGAATTGTTTCACTAAATTTTCAACATGGGGTTCCAATTCTAGAAGCATATGCCAATGCATGTGCAGATGTGCCAATGGGAATAGCACAAGTTGCAAATATGTCCAACAAATCGCCAAATGCAATTCTACATTGCAAGATCGCATTGACACAACACAGTATGCCAATGGCGACTTACACTGCAGTTGCGTCAAACAAGCAGGTATGCAAATGTACAACTAACATATGTCAAGAAAATGGAAGAGAAACACCAGAGCAGGATTCTAGAACAGCAGTGCCACAATTTACACCAAGACCAGCTGGTGCAATGTAAACCAGGTGGGGCAGGTGTAACTTACAGCATAGAAAGTACCAAGGACAGACAGGCCGGACGCGCAGATACACCATGTGAGATAAGACAAGGTGTCCAAGGAAAAGCTAGAGCATGCAGAGGCAGTGTGGCACAAGGAGCAAAGGGTGCACAGAGGCCACAGACACAATGCAGGGATGATGGCGCCACAGGAACAACACTCCTGCCATGGCCACGATACATGTAAAAATGAAACCACAACTGGGACACAGCACAGGTGGCACAGACCAGTGGACAAATGGTGGTGAGCGCACAAACATCTGTGCCAATGGTGACACCTACAGGGAACAATGGCACCCTGAGGCAGAAGGGTGCAACACAGGCACTGTGCCACCACACAGCTGGGAGGTACAATGTGAGGTGGCATGGACACCCATAGCATGCATGGGGACCTGCAACACATAGGACACCATGCAGATGTGGTCTGAGGACAGTGGCCTGTGCTGTGAGCAGCACAAATGGTACACCATCCTTATGCACAAGGAGGGAACACTGGGGATGTCAGGCACCACCACCAGTGTGCACCCCTACACATAGTGACAGACACACACACACACACACACACACACACACACACACACAGCCATGCATACCAGAGACACAGTGTGTATGGCAAAGGTTTAATGTACAAAACAGGACAGGATACAGGGTAACAATGGAAGGAGGATGGGGATGAATAACAGCAACAGCAAGAAACAGTAAAATAACAGTAAACCCAAACCCAAACAGCCACCCACAACAACCCCGAACACCAACCTGCACACCACATACAACCCAGCACAGGCTCAAGAACCAAACCACAATCCCACTCACAAAACAAACAGAAAAAGCAGACCCGCCACCCAATGACCATCTACAACACCCATATGTACAGACCCACCAACACCAACCACCCCTATATACAAGCCCACCCACAGAAAGCCCCACCGATGTCCGTCAGTAGAGGACACATGGAGCCTAGGTCTGCCAGAATTCACTGAGGAGGCACCCACTGACCCATGGAGGCATCCAATGTCCTGCAGGATGGCCGTCACCAGTACCACAAGGTGCTCCTGGTTCAGGTCCCCACCTCAGCCACAACATGCAATGTCTCCCCTGCTGCCACCCAGTATGGCTGCCTCCTGCCATGGCCCAGTGTCCCCTGCTGCAGGGACAGCAGTGCATGGTGCAGTGTCTGATGGTGGGGCATCCTGGCCTGCCCTTGCTGTGACATCCACAACAGTGGGTCTCAGTAGGTGGTGCAGCTATGGCCCCTTCACCATTGGCTGCTACTGTGCACTCTGTGTCCAGGATGTGGCTGTGGCTGTTCTGGCTCCGTTGCCCACCATCAGTGGGGTCCCCTAGTCTGGCTGCATGTTCAACATGGCTGGGTTCTCTTTGGGTGCTGCCACTGTGGAGGAGGTGGAAGAGAGGAGGTTGGTGGCAGCACCCTGGCCCTCAATCCCTGTGCAGGGTGCACAGCCAGTACTCCACCGCATTGCAGGCCTTGACATTTGCCATAGCCCTCAGCAGGGCCCTCTGCTGCTGTGGCAGCCTGCTATGGACCCCTGTAGGGATGTAAAGGATACAGTCAGTGGCAGACCCAGACAGGGGCACACACATAGGCAAGCTATGTGAGAGTGCAGCACAAGGCACATTGTGGCTGCCATCCATGGCCTATCACCGAAGGACCAAGGTATCCTACTTATCTGACCTCCAGTGAAGCGCCTCTTCCCTGATGCTGTCGATGAGGCCCTGCTGGATGCTGTGGGTCATACCAGTGGAATCTGTGGTGAAAGGACAGATGAATGTGTTGAAGGCACCACGCACCATGGCCACCACACCAGAACTGCTGCAGCAGAAGAAACAGCCGATGTGTATACATACCAACACCGGGTCCTGCCCAGACCACATGTCCGTGTCCATGAGGTGAGCCATGCTGAGCATCCACTGCAGGATCCCAGCCTCCCTCCTCAACAGGTCCTGCCAGCGGTGGGTCAACTGGCAGATGGTCCAGAGTGTCCCTGTCGTTTCCACCATGCATGTGCAGATGACTGTCCATCCACTCCGTTCTGCGGCACTGCTCCTCCGGCTCCCAGGTGGCAGCAGCGTCCCTACTCCACTGCTGAGCGTGAGTTCACCAGCAGTGCTGTCTCATGTGGGGTAAAGTTAGGGGCACAACGTGCGGAGGCTCAGGGATGACCTGGAAGACATAACAGCTGGTTGTCTGTGTGTCACCTGTAACAGGGGAAGGAATGGCACATGCATCACTACAGAATGTCACCGTGGCTGTGCAGACCACCCCACCCACCATGTGCAACACCGGATGCCAGCCGGTGGGGCGTGGGTCAGTGCTGAGCCACAGATCTGCAACTGTGGTGCACCACCCCAGGTGGTTCTGCATGCCATTGCCATGCACAGCATGAGGTGTGTGAAGGCCGAGCTGTGCCATGCAGGGGGCCAGGCACACAGTGTTGCACACAGTGACCACAGTGCACCAACATGGTGACCATCCCTGCAGAGGCATGTGTGGCCTGACCCTGCACAGTGGGCATGGAGTGCTGCATGCAGCCATGCAGCCTGCCACACATCCACCACCACCCCATGCAGAGCTGCATGTGGCCACAACCACCAGGAGCCCAAGGGTAGACAAAAGCTAACCATGGGGGCGGCACTAGGAATGGCAGTTCCTTACCTGTTTGTGCACCATGGTGTCTGGGTGGTTGGCACTGATGGTTCTGGAGCACATCTGGATGGAGAAAGAGCGGGGCAACATAAGCCTGTGGCACAGTCAGTGACCACCAGAGCAGCTGCAGTGTGGCAGTGTGTACCTACCTGGACCTGTGTGGTGGTGCTGATTCCTACACAGGGGACAGACAGCAACAATGTCAGGTACACAGTGCTGTAAAGGTATTGGTAATGTGCATGTTGAGCAATGTCATATACTCACCAAAGACTCATATGTGTCTGGCGTGGAGCTAAGGAGGGAATAGACATGGGTTAGTGCACAGCAGGAAGCCATGTGGCCAGCTGCCTGTGGTGCTGCTCCCCACCCACTGTCTCCATCCCACAGGCATGTACTCTCACATGGCAAGGATGGCCCCAGGACACCCTGCTGTGACCAACCCAGCACAGGGGTGGATGTGGTCAGTGCATACCCGATGGGCATAACATGTAGGGTGTGGTACAGGGACAGTGGTACACAGCCAACTGGGCAGGTGACTGTGCACCTGTGTATTCAGCACAAGCAATGACCTGTGTAGGCCCCCTCACACCGTGTGGGGTGACATCTGGTGGCACCCCACCTGAGCCATGTGGGACAGCTGGGACATGGGATGCCACATGATGCACCAGGGCATGGATGGCACTACAAGGTTGGACATAGCATCATGACTGGATATAGCAGCAGCACAGTGACAGTGTGACAGGGCCATGCCACTGCCTGTGTGGTCTGGTATGAGCACCGTGTTGGCAACCCAGCATGACATCCTGTGACTGGTTCCAGGTGCACTGTGCTCCCATAGTGTGCCTGCTGGCACACCAGTCCCGTGCATCTATGCCTACAACACAGGACTACTGTACCACACATACCCGTACAGTCCGTGACATGCCTATGTGACCCTGTAGTACAGCATGCCACTGTGGTGTGGCGGCAATGACCACCAGGCGTGTGTGGTGGAGGGCACCACCACATCTCTGGTGGATGACACACCCTGTCTGCATCCATGCCCACACATCAGAGGCATGATACACCTGCACCACACACCATAGCAGTCAATAGTGCCCACCACTAACGCAATACCAAACTGTGCAGGTACAACCTCCTTCAGCACCCACAGTGGGGCGCACCCATGGATTGACCATGTACCATGCACAGTGGGGTCATGCCACACATACAGGCCCAACCCTCTCCCTCCCATGGCACATCTCAGGGCCAGGGCAGCCAACACCAGGGTCCCAGCTGCAGGACCAGTGTCAACTGTGCTAGGGCCTGCATACACTATATCACTGGGGTGCACTGCAGCACCCTGTTGTGGCCTACATGGTCTTGCTCAATGCTTGCATGGCAGTGTGGTCCCAACCCCACCCAGCATTGGCAGCTGTGTTTACCACATGTGAGCCGCCTGGGTAGCTGTGACCGCGAGCAGGCACAGCCCTGTACTGCAGGGCCATTGAGGGGAGTGGCCTGGGCCTCTGCCATGCAGGTATGCTTGCCTGTGCCACGGGCAGTACCACTGAGAGGCTCATAAATAGGGGTGTACCCTCAGGTGCCCTCCTAGCGCGGGCCTTCCGTCCCATGCCCCGCCCAGAGTCTGGTCCACGCCACCCCACATGGGCAATGTGCCACTCACATAGCCACTGTGCAGTGCCTGTAGGCCGCTGGCCAGATGCCACATGCACAACACACCCAACACGGTACACAGCATATGTCTCAACACCATGGGGCCACACTGGTCTGACCATGTGTACCACTATCTGCGTGGGGCAGTGACCCCATCCTGGGGTCACTGTCCCACATAGTCCCACAAGTGGGAGGGCTGTTGGTGCCATCTGGATGAGGAGACATCCGTAGGATGTCTTCCCCACTGCAGGCAGGGGGTGGTTTGGCCTGTCCAAACTGCATGGGTGAGTGATGGACCAGACAGGTAATATGTTACAACACACATGTGGCATGTCCAGTACACCGCCTACTGCACAGTGGTGTGTGGCCATACCATGCTCCCCAAATCCATGGGTACCCTCCCACAGCACAGCCCCTGGTACTGACCACAGCCATTGCACATGTTGTATGGATCCCTGACTGTCCACCTTTGGGAGTGTCATGCCTGCATACCTCTCACCCATACCACAGTAAGAGGATGTTCCTGTTGTACCTCACAGGGCTCCCTGTTCCACATTGTGAGGACCTGTTCTACATTCATAGTCAACATCCGTAAGCAACACTCCATTGTACAAGATGCATGTCACTATATCAGTCACTTAATAACAGACATTCTGAACATAAATGCAACACAGCAACAGAGTTCTGAGCTTCTAGGTATTGTTTGTCTAAGTGTTCCACATGCTGTCCCTGTGTTCCACATTGTGACAGGCACTGTACCACATATGGAGACAACAGACTGAGAGAGTATTCATGCCTGCCCGGTCCCTCAGGGCAGTAACAGATAGAGCAGGGGTATGTAAGGGGCCCTGCTGTGGCCCAGTACTCACCGAGGTTGCTGATTGACTGTCCCTGTCCTGGTCTGGATGGTGCTGTTCTGTTCCAGCTCTCTCTACACCCAGGTCTGCAGCCCTGTACCACCACACTGTGCCTGGGCCTGGCGACTCGCACCCAGCGTGCGCATGTGCAATGCGTACATGCATCGCATGTCACATTGCATATGCACATTCACGACATGCGTGGTGGCAGTTGTGATTTGCAATAAACATGTACATGGCATCTGCGATGTGGGGTTGTGGCCAGCCTGTTATCACGCATTTGCATGTTCTCCCTGTGGATGCAACACAGTTGCAGTATGGCTGTGGGTGCCTGCATGTATAGCACCTGTGCCTGCAGGGCTCTGTGTGTGTGTATGTTTGTGTGTGCATGTCCTGGGGAGGTCAGTGGCAGACAGATGCCCACCAGCAGTAGCCATGCAGGGCATTATTGTGACTAGGGGATACGCCCTACCCAACATGTATCCGTAAGGCCTTACCAATGCATTGACGACAAAAGGACAACACACAGTAGGGATGAGGTGCAAAGGTTTATTGACACGGTGCTCTATACACACATCAGGTGCCCAATGCACAGTGCTCCCCAGTTCAACCCATGGCCATGAACCCACACTCACCCATGCACACAGTCTTGCATACACAAACACACACCCATGTGAGCGTACCATGCCCCCATAGACATGTGCCCTGCCATGCATATGGCCCCACCCTCCATTGCAGCCCCACCCAACAATTCCCCTGCTGCACAGGTCACCTGGGTGTCTCACAGCTATCTGTCATGAGCACGCCGTCCTCTGCCAGCCCCTCCGGTGCCGAGTGCTGGACTGTGGGGAACCATACCAGTCTAGCGGGCTGTGCGGTGCCCTGGTGGACCATCCTGGCATTGCACCCTGTGTGGCTTGTGTATGCCCCAACAGGTGAACTGCTGTACCTCCACGCACACAAGCCTACTTGTCTCTGTGCCGCATGTGGTAGCAGCTGTGCTAGGGCTGCATGATGTGTTCCCCATCATGTGCTGAGCACCTAGGGCCCTGTGCAGCTTCACGGAGCACCATCCTCAGTGTGCCCCCCATGTGTGTCCTGTGCCTGACCCTGTTCCTGTGGGACTGTGTGACGGCTCGGCCTGGCCTCGCCTATGTTGCTGGCATGCCTGTGTGTGCCACCGTGGTTGCATCTTGGCACTGTCCTGTGTCTGAGTCAGTGTGGGTGGTGCCTTGCTGGGTGTGTTGCTCAGCAGCATGACTGGCAGGTGGGTGAGATACTGACACCTGGGCGGGGTGGGAGGGTTTCCACTGGCTCCGGTGGCTGTGTCTGGGTGCTGGAATGAGCCATGGCCAGGGGTGCCAACTGCTGGGCCAGGCCTTGCAGGTTGTGCAGCAGCAGCAGTGCACGCTTATGGCCTGCATGGCCATAGCCATGGCTGTATCCTTGTGCTACTGGTGTGCCAGCATGTTCTCCAGGCCTGTGCTGAGGCAGTTCATGATGGCCTTCTGGTGTTCAGCACAGTGCCAGATGCCCTGTATGGCATCCCCAGGCCAGTCATGCATGCCAAAGAGTCCCTGGTGAATGCCTGCAGGATGCCGTCAATGCTGGATAGCTGCAGCTCCTTGCAGGTGTGGTGCTCCTGCATGCCTTGCCGTATGTTCCCCAGCTCCTGCCTGCAATCCCTCTGGTCGGTGAGCACCAACTGGCAGTAGTCCCCAATGTATGCTGGTTTGGACAGCTGGTCCTGCAGCACCTGGACAGCATCATCCAACTGGTCCTCCAGTCCACAGCGGCGCTCAGTGGGCTGAGCAACCCTATGGCAGTGTCCTAGCTGCCGGCTGGTCCTGGTCCAATGCCTCCTGCTCGATCACAGGCATCCGCACCACCTCCACAGATATAGCAGCACTGCTGCTGGTGTCCTCAGCGGTTCCCTGCTGCTCCTGTGGTGTCCAGCTGTGTCCTCCTCAGTGCTGTCCACCACCTCCTCTACCATGGAGCTGTGGCCATCCCACTCCCCTCAGGCTCCGACATCGGCTCCAGTGTTCCTGCCACTGGTGTACTGGTGGCAGGGTTGCCTCCAGCATCCATTGGGCTGTACTGTTGTCTGACACCATGCCGGTGGCCTGGGCCATGCTGGCACCATCCTGGCCCTAGTGCTGCTGTTTCCACCTTCCGGCTCCACTGGGGCCACCTGTGCCAGCTGCCACTGCACCTGTTGGATGGGAAATGTGTTAGTGTGTCCCCGCATCACAGTGTACCCTCAGCTGTCTGATCAATGTTACCCTCACAGGTCTGCTTCAGTGTTGCGCTCTGGCATTGCACCCACCACACTTCTGTGCTCTCCTACCTGGTGTATGCGTCATGACTGTACATGCAACCTGCACTGATAGCATGGACCTCCCACCATTACTGCCCTTGCTGTGCCATCCATCCTGGTCGGCAACTCCAGCTGTCCACGGCCACCCCATGTGGCTTCCACTGCACAGTGGCACCATGCACGCCACGCCTTATGGGGTGCCACTGCGCTGCAGGCCTGCACCCTGGGTGACTATGTTGTCCCTGCCATCAATGCATGTCCCCTGTGGCCCTCACCTGCAGTCTGCAGGCACTGGGACAGTGACCATCCCCTCCCTACAGCCCAGCCCATGCCTGTGCATGGCCTCCCCAACTCACAGTGCTTGTCACAGCATCCCCCAGTGTATCCCAGACCTTATCTTAGCATGCCCCCACAGTCACGCAGTGCAGGCCACAGCAACACCAAGTGCAGTCCAGACCTTACCTCAGCATGCCCCCCAACAGTACACAGTGCAGGACACAGCAACACCCAGGGCAGCCCAGGCCATACCTCAGCATGCCCCCCCAGCAGTACACAGTGCAGGACACAGCATCCCCAGTGCACCCCAGACCTTACCTTAGCATGTCCCCAACAGTACACCAGTGCAGGCCACAACATCCCCAGTGCGGCCCAGTCCATTCCTGTGCACAGCCTCCCACTCCGGATTCTTGTGCCCATGCCAGCCCCTCTACAACTGGCCATGGGTCTTTCCTCTTGCACTGCTGAACATGTCAACAGCACATATGCCTGTCCTTGGCCTGCCCCTCACCATTGTCTAGTTCCCTTGGCCCCTCTGTGGCGGCTGTAGCCATGTGGCATTGCTATGGCATGCCTCCCCACTATTACATCTGCCTACACATTGTCACCCCACCCACCCCATCTTTGCGTTGCCTTTGTTGCTGTTGCCAAGTCTGGCCTATCACATACATTGCTGGTTGTTTGTCTCTACCAGTGGCGTCCACTGTCTAACGTGTCGGCTGTGTTACTCCAGTGATGCTCTGCTAGCTGAGATGTGCCGCTATCCTCCTTTCGATGCTGCTGAGTAGCTTCTACTGGGTGGGTCTGCCCCTGTACCCTGTGCACTGTGCCTGTTGTGCACCACCTTGCGCTTCACAAGGCGATGATGTTCCACTTCTTTTGTATATCTCGGACTGTCCTGCGCTGTACAGTGATGGTATTGACTCTGTATGTCACACTGTCCCATGCCCTCTTACGTTTCTCCCTCCTTTTGGCATCCCTCTGCGACTCATGAGGAGTGCATAGTGGTGGTCTATTTGTTCCACCAGTGTGTTAACCTCCTCATGGCCAAAATCCTCTTCCTCCTCTGTCTTTTGGCTGCAGCTTCTGCCATAGCTGTGGCATATCTGCTGGTGTATATTGGGCGCAACTGCGTGTTATGCACTTTTATATAGTGTATTTTTGTGTCACGACTTGCACAGTTGCGTAGCTGATATTCTCACAGGTTCTAGAATAGCTCGTAACTCGCATGTCACAGTTGCTGTTGCTTAAGTTCCACAATGGTGTTACTTGTTTTTGGCATAATTTCTTTTCTAGAATCGGCCGAGGTGCGGGACCCACCTCATGAACTCAGTCACTGTCATTTTGTTATTATTAGGTCCTGAAAGGTGATTTCATGGTCACTGCATGGAACCACCTTTCGGGATCAATTAACAAAATGACAGTGTCATAGTTCAGAGGTAGGCTAAAAAGTGCTGTGTTGAAAATATGGTGAAAAAATTCAGAAAATGACTTTTATGAGTGTGCATTGCGCAATTCCTACACGCTCATAGCTTATGCATTTTAATATTTTCACCCAGATTTTCAACATCGCCATTTTACCACACCTTCTTATGAACAGTACAGCTGTCATTTTTCACACCTAACCTGAAATGTGTTTTCGCACATGTAGCACACAATTGCGTGTTTGGTGTGTGAAATCAAAGTTCAGGACAGATTAAGAATATCACAGTGACACTGTTCATGAGATAGGCCCCCCAAAACCCTATGTTGAAAATTTTGAGAAAAAATTCCACAAAATTACTGTTTTATGAGTGTGCGTTGTGCAGTTCCTATGCACACTCATAAAGTCGAGCATTTTAATATTTTCACTCCAGATTTTCAACATTGCCATTTACCACACCTTCTTATGAACAGTATAACTCATTTTCACATCTCACCTGAAATGTGTTTTCGTACATGTAGCGCACAATTGCGTGTTCAGAGTACAAAATCAATGTTCAGGAGAGATTAAGAATATCACAGTGACACTGTCCATGAGGTAGCCCCTCAAAAACCCTATGTTGAAAATTTGGTGAAAGAATTCCACAAAATTACTGTTTTACTTAATGTGCGTTGCAGTTCCTATACACACTCATAAAGTCGAGCATTTTAATATTTTCACTCCAGATTTCTGCATTGCCATTTTACCACACCTCCTTATGAACAGTACAACTGTAATTTTTCACATATCACCCAAAATGTGTTTTGCAGATGTAGTGCACAGTGGCATGGTTGGTGTGCTGAAATCAATGTTTGGGACAGATTAAGAAAATCACAGTGACACTGTTCATGAGCAGAGGTCTTAAACTGGCTATGTTGAAAATTTGGTGACAAAAGTCCATAAAATGACTGTGTTGCAAGCGTCTCATTGCGCAGTTTCCATGCACCCTAGTAAGTTCACAAATTTGTAATCTTTTCAATCCAGATTTTCAACATTGGCATTTTCCACACCTCCTCATGAACAAGTACAGCTGTCATTTTTCACATCATAGAAACATAGAAACATAGAAGTTGACGGCAGATAAGGACCCATAGGGCCCATCCAGTCTGCCCATTTCTTTTTCTACCTTATAAATGTGCCATCGGCCTTTGCTCTGTCAGTGGCCTATCTATTCATAGTCATTTGTATTGCTCCTTATGCATATCCCATGCCTGTTTGAAGCCCTGCACTGTATTCATAGCCACCACTTCTTGTGGTAAGCCATTCCATGCATCCACCACCCTTTCTGTGAAAAAGAATTTCCTCACATTCCCCTTAATCGGCCTCCCTCTAATCTCATGTTGTGTCCTCTTGTCCTGCTATTTTTCTTATATTTAAACATGTTAGACTCTTTCACCTTGTTTATGCCTTAAGGTGTTTGAATGCCTCGATCATATCACCTCTCTCCCTCCTTTGCTCAAGGGTATACATATTGAGCTCCGTTAATCTGTCCTCATATGTCTTCTGATGCAGTCCCTGCACCATTTTGGTTGCCCTTCTCTGGACTGCCTCAATTTGGTTAATGTCCTTGTGAAGGTGTGGCCTCCAATACTGCACGCAGTACTCCAGATGGGGCCTCAACCAGTGTCTTGTACAGAGGATTTAACCTCCCTCTTACGACTGTGATACCCCCTACTAATACACCCTAACACCCCCTAGCCTTACCTACTGCTTTAGAGGTCTGCTTGATGATTTTAGGTCATCAGTGATGATGATGCCCAAGTCTCTTTCTTCCTTTGTGACTGCTAGCAACTCCCTCCCAGCCTATAGGTGGCTTCAGGGTTCTCTTCCCTATATGCATGATTTTGCACTTCTTTGCATTAAATCCCAGTTGCCACTCTTCTGACCATTCTGCTAGTTTATCCAGATCTCTTCTCATTCTGCCCACCCCATCTGGATCATCTACTCTGTTGCAGATCTTGGTGTCATCTGCAAACAGACAAGCCTTACCCTCTAGTCCATCTGCAAGGTCACTAATGAAGATGTTGAAGAGGACTGGCCCCAGGACTGATCCCTGAGGTACCCCACTTGTGACTTGCATCTCTTCTGACTGTATACCATTTACCACCACTCTCTGTTTTCTGCCCGTCAACCAGTTTGCCACCCAGTTGACCAACTTCTGACCCACCCCGAGTCTACCCAGCTTATTTATCAATCTTCTATGTGGAACAGTGTCAAAAGCTTTGCTGAAGTCAAGGTAGGCGACATCAACTGCTCCCCTTGGTCCACCACTCTGGTTACCCAGTCAAAGAAATCTATGAGATTAGTTTGACAGGACCTTCCTTTGTAAACCCATGCTGTCTTGGATCCTGTGCCCTATGGATTCCAGGTGTTGCACTATCCTTTCCTTAAAGTGCCTCCATAATCTTGCCCACTACTGAGGTAAGACTGGCCGGTCTGTAGTTCCCGCCTCCTCCTGCTACCACTCTTGTGGAGGCGGGATCACATGAGCCCTTCTCCAGTCTTCTGGGACCTCTCCTGTGCACAGAGACTCACTAAACAATTCTGCTAATGGCTCTGCTAGTTCCTCCTTTAGCTCCTTAAGTACCCTGGGATGTATGCCATCAGGTCCCATTGCCTTATCCACCCTGAGCTTAGCAAGCTCTTGTAGGACCCTTTCTTTTGTGAAGGGAGTAGTGCTTACCTCCCTCCCCTGTGTCCATGATGCTGAGCTGTGGGCCCTGCCCTACCTTCTCTTCAGTAAATACTGAGCAAAAGTATCTATTTAGGATAGATGCCTTTCAGGTCCTCCTCCTCACATGCTCCCTTTTCTCCATTAAGCTTAGCAATACCCCTCTGGATTTCTCCTTTCACTAATGTATCTATAGAAAGTCTTGTCACCTTCTTTTACTGTTCGTGCTAGTGTTTCCTCAGTTTGGGACTTTGCCTGCCTTACTGCCTTACCTGCTTCCCTTAGGGCAGTTTGGTATGCCTCCTATCTTCATCCGCTGTGTTCCCTTATATTTCCTGAAGGCCAGCCTTTTGGCTCTGACCTTTTCTGCTACTGTATTTGAGAACCAAAGTGGTTTCCTTCTTCTTTGCACTTCCTTTTCTGTCTAACACAATGGGATGTTGCTTCAAGTATTGCATCCTTAATGCTTGCCCACTTTGCCTGTACCCCTCACCTGTGTTTCTTTTTGCCAGAGCTAGCTTAACTCTGTTGGCCATCTTATCAAAGTCAGCTCCTCTGAAGTCCCATATTTTTGCCTGGAATGGGATGATTTAGATGTAGTAGCCAAATTGAACCATACCATGTGATGGTCACTGGCCCCAGGTGACCTTCTACCTGGAGATCTGTGATCCCTTCTTTGTTAGTCAGTACTAGATCTAGGATAGCCCTGTCTCTTGTGGGTTGCTGTACCAGTTGTTTGAGGCCTCCCCTGCAGGGAATCCACTATGAGTCTAGTTCTGGAGATGTTCCTGCTGGTATTGACCAATCTGTATCTGGCATGTTGAAGTCTCCATTATCAGAACCTCCCTTTAGCTGTCATGTTTTGTATATCTTCTAACAGTAATGTGTCTATGTCCTCCCTCTGGTCTGGGGGCCTGTAGACAACCCAGTTCTTATGGCTGTCCCATTTCCTGTTTCCAGGGTGACCCACAGTTCTTCTGGCTCCTTATGTGTATTCTGAATTTCTGTAGCTTTGATATTTTCATTAACATACAGGGCCACTCCTCCCCCTTTTGCACCTCGGTCTCTTCTGGACAATACATAGCCAGGTACTGAAGTCTCCCAAGTGTGGTTACTGGTAAACCACGTCTCACTAATGCTACTATGTCCAGTTTAGCCTCTGACATTATTGCCTGCAGGTTCATCCCATCCTGGCTGAAACGTGTTTCGCACTTCTGGCACAGAATAGCATGGTCGCTGTGGAAATCAGTGCTCGGACAGTAAATCACAGTGACACTGTTCATGAGCGGAGGTTCAAAATGTCTATGTTTAAAATCTGCTGTAAAAATCCGAAACAAATTACATTACTGGTGTGCATTGCACAATTTCTGTGCACACTTGCGACTTCACCAGTTCTTTTAATATTTTCATTCCAGATTTTCAACATTGCCATTTTTACACCTCCTCATGAACAGTACAGCTGTCATTTTCATCCTGTTCAAAATGTGTTTCACACCTATGGTGCCAAATGGTGCAGTGGCTGTGCAAAATCACCTTTGGCTAATGAACTGATAGTGTCACTGTTCAAGCGGTGGAATCACAAAAGCCCATGTTGAAAACTTGGAGTAAAATGCCAAGAAGCAGCCAGAGTGTTAGGGTTTTCAACCATAACGTCCTAACCTGTAGGGACTGACAGGTGTCAGGGATGTGACTTGGGATTGTCGACAGTAATGCTCATGCCATTCCACCCACCTGCGCCCTGCAGCCAGTGACAGGCGTCGAGGTGCACCTTGTACTCTTTTTCCCCAGAGTTCATCCCATTCTCCTATACTGCACCCATTTCAGCATATTTCCTTATGGTATGAGGTGAGTATAGCCAAACACCAAGGCACACCTCGACACATGTCAGTGTCTGCAGGGTGAGAGAGTGAAATGTCGTGACTGTTATGGACGATGATCCAAAGGCACACACCAATGCCTGTCCACCTCTGCAGGGTGAGGTGGGGTTGGCATCAGTTCAGTGCTTCACTGACATTCCTATACTGCATGAATCTGATTCTCCTAGGGCCTGAATCTGGTGCACCTAATTCAGGTACAGGAGTGGTCCCAGCAGCTAAAGTGCCTATGCTTGTGCTGACCTAAACCCTTCAGCAAACCCCTGGCACATCACACAGGTCCACTGCAGGCCACCAGAGACTAACACAGGACCCCTGTCCCAGTAAGTAATGGGCATGTGGACCCATCCTGGTGAGGCCAGTGCCCCCACACCATGTTCTGTGCAATTGGGGCCTGGCCCGGAGGTGAGTGGTGGGATGTGCCAGGCACCAGGGACTGTAGGGATGGGGTTTGGCCACCACCTGCTGGGGCATGGGTGGGCACTGTAACACCATAGGTTGGTGCTGCAGTAGCACTGATAGGGTGGGCACTGGGGATCAGGAGCCGCTGCCATTATGGCAGCATCAGGATGTGGGGTACTGACATGGTACATAGGTGGCATTGGGGAGCTGTGAGAAAGCCATTGGACCACTAGGACAGGGGCCACACATAAAGGGCCACACTCGAGGAGTATGGCGGGTGGACCATCACCCATAGTGTGCCACACACAGGCATGTCACCCGGGGAATGTCTAAGTCCCCTTATGGCTGCCCTATCTGATCTAAGGGCACTTAGAATTTCTCCTGCTGATGTCTGTGAATTGCAGAATGCAGCTTGCGTCATGCATAGTCCCCCTACTGTTATACAGCAGGGCACAAGGCAGGTGCAAGTCCTGTTTAGAGGGCAGCTGGACTGTGGTTGACGCTAGGCTACCTTTGTTAATCACACGGAGGGTGGTCATGGACCCAAGGTGCACCTTGCACCAAAGCTGTTCAGTGCAGGCACCTTGTGTCCAATGCAGGGCTTTGAGAATCTGGCCATATCTGTCTAACTCCTGCACTTCCACTGCTAATGCCAGCAAGCAACCATTCGGCATTGACAAGTGCCTGTGTAGTAAGCACTGGCCCATAAGAGGCTCACAGGTGACCAGTGGGAAGCTCATTAATTAGGAACAGGCTGCATCTCTCTGCCTGCAAACTCAGTCTAGGCTAATGTACAAAGACTTTATCACATTTCTTATGAATATTTCTTAAATGTGTTTTATCTGTTTACAGGCATGCACCTGATTTGAGGCCAAAATCAAAAGCAAATAGTTATAGTAGCAGAGCCCCCACACACAAATAAACCCTCCCTGAAAAGCTGCTTAAAACCTGCAATTCATTCAAATCAATTCCATTTTCTTACTTAGTTGGGGTTCAATGCCAACAAGTGTAAAATCATGTACCTAGGGCATAGGAACCCCGATGCTGAGTATAGGATGGAGGAGGTACTGATACTCACTAGACGTGAAAGGGTCCTCAAGGTTATTATATCACAGGACCTCAAGGTGGCAGTACAGTGTGACAAGGCTATGGGCAGGGAAAATTGGATTCTGGGGTTCATAAGAGGTGCATCTCCAGTCGGAGGAGGAGGATGTTGTGCTGCCATTGTATCACTCCCTGGTATACCCCAGCTGGAGTACTGTGTCCAGTTTTAGAGTCCATGCTTCAGAAAGGACATAAGGTTAAGGTTTTCAGAGGAGGGCAACTAAAATGGTCCAGGATTTTCACAGGAATCCCTACAAGGAAAGACTGAAGAATCTCAACATGCACACTTTGGAAGAGAGGGAGAGCGAGGTCACATGATCCAGACCTAGAAAACACCTCACAGGTTTAAACAAGGTACAGTTGGGAGTTCCTTCACATGAGGATAAGCATCCAAATCAAGGGGCATACAATGAAGCTGGGGAGTTCAGGATAAATGTGAAAAATGTTTCTTTATTGAAAGGGTGGTAGACACCTCAAACAGACTGCCAGGAGAAGTGGTGGAGACTAAAATGGTAGGGGCATGAAGCATGCATGGGATAAACATAGGGTACATTAGAAAAGGAGAAGAAGGAGGGTCAATGGAGATCAATAGGGCTATTGAGGTGGAGTAGGTTTACGTTCATTGAAGGACAAATCCATTGAGCAAGCTCATTCACAAGGAGGTCTTGATGGATGCAGGCAGAATAAGACATACAGTAATATATACAGGCAGGAGTTACAAGTAGGTAGAGAACACTTGGGCAGACTGGGTGGGCTGAGCGGTCCTTTTCTGCTGACAAATTCTGTTTCTATGGCATCTTGTGTTCATTCAGGTGCAGTATTTATTTAAAGTTGGGCCTACCATACATCCAGATGTAAGGTATGGTAAATTATCAAATTAGATGCAGTCCACTTACAGTACAATGAACAGAATCCAGTGTTTCAAGAAGCCTTTACTCTTCATAAGGCTGCTTAAACAGCTAGGATTCTATTTGTAGTGTCCACACCGATATGCTGACCTTAAATTTGACTCTGCAACTAAATGAGTACTTTATTCTTGCTCACTCCATTTCTTCCCACTTTGAAAGCTGCTTGTTCTGAGTTACTTTTGTCCTAGCAGCACCTCGCCTGTGTTGGAAGATGACCAATAAGCGGTACTGAAAGGCGTCAGACTTCACAGACTGTGAAGGCAGCTGCTCACCATGATCTTGGCAAGAAGAAGGCTGCAGCTTTGGCCACTGATGACTGTTGGGGTGTGGGGATGGAGGGACCAAAGGGACAGACATAAGGAGATAAAATCATAATAAAAATTGTGAGACCTTCACCAGCTTTCCAAAATGCTTACCAGTAAAGAACACTCTATGAAGTTTTTCAAATGGCAACATAATCTGATGCCTTTGTCTGCCGTCTAACACCAGGCATCAACTAGCTTAAAATTGCCTAAAGAAGGCAGTGTGGTCATATGGTTACTGAAATACTGGAGATTACAGATTTATAAGAACAGAAGACTATCACACAGAAGCTGGCACATGTGCCTATAGCAGCTGTCTCCTGCTTCTCAGTAGTTATATTTATACCCTTGAGGTACTTGAATGTTTTATCATATCCCTCTTTCCCTCTCTCTTCCAGTGAGTACATATTGAGGTCCTTAATTTTTCCTCATATGTCTTGTGTTGCAAAGCTCTGTACCATCTTATTCACCCATCTCTGGACCATCTCCAGCCTGTTAATATCCATACGAAGGTGCATCTGAAATAAGAACCCCAGGTCCTTTCCTTCTTTGTGACTTTCAGCAACTCCACCCCCATCCTGTAGCTTTCCCCAGGGTTTCTTTGTCCCGGTGCACAATTTTGCATTTTTTGAATTAAACTTCAGTTGCCAGTCCTCAGACCATTTTTCAAGCTTTCCCAGGTCCCTCCTCATTTTCTCCACCACTTCTGGGGTATCCACTGTGTTACAGATCTTGGTGTCATCTGTAAACATGCAGATCTTCCCTTCAGCCCTTCTGCAATGTCACTATTGAAGGCATTGAACAGGACTGGTCCCAGGACCAATCCCTACAGCACCCACTGGTCACCCCCCTCCCAACTGCACCCCATTTACCACCACTTCTGTCTCCTGTCTGTTAGCCAGTTTCTAACCCAGTTTACCACCCTTTCCACCATACCCAACCTATCCAGCTAGTTTATCAGCCTCCTATGTGGGACGGATGTAAAGGCTTTGCTGAAATCATGGTAAGTGTTGCCTACTGCCCCATCCTGATTTACTTCCTTTATCACCCAGTCAGAGATCAACCAAATTTGTCTGACATGACCTCCCCACTGTGAATCCATGTTGCCTATGGTCCTGGGATCCAATGGCTTCTAGATGCCCTACTATCCTTCTTTAAGTAATGTCTCCATGATCTTTCCCACTACTGAGGTTAGACTGACGGCCTATAGTTCCCGCCTCCTCCCTGCTGCTGGATTTGTGTAGAGGGACCACATCTGCCCTCCTGCAATTTTCTGGCACCACCCTGTGTTGAATGACTCAATGAACATGGCTGTCAGAGGTACTGCTATCTCCCTTCATGGTTCTCTTAATATCCTTGGGTGTATGCCATCTGGTCCCATTGCTTTGTCCACCTTCAATTTAGTCAGTTCCTGCAGGATTCTTTTGCCTGTGAATGGACTATTATCCACCTCTTCACAGCCTTGGCAAGTGCTGTACTGCTGTGACTCTTGCCTCCTCCTCTTCTGTGAATATTGAATAGAAAGACAGAGTGGATGTCCTGGGGGGGCACATGACAGTTCTTAGGCATGGTACTATCACTTACAAATACCTAAACTGCACATATAAGCAAGCAACATTCGGCATTGACAAATGCTTGTTTTTCTTTCTTTTGTTTTGCTACATTTCATTACACAAGGTTAGTTCCCTCTGTTATGGCTCCTTAAGATTTGCCCACTGTTCCTCTACCCCTTCTTCCCCTAGGGGTTTTCTTGAGGCATTCCCCATTTTTTTCAAAGTTGGCCCTTCTGAAATCCAGGACCCTTGCTTTCACGTGGTTTGTGTCCTTTACTGTTCTTACATTGAACCAAACTGTAAAGTGATCATGGGACCACAAGTGGCTGCCAACCATTACCTCTGTGACTCTGTACTCATTGGTGAGTACCAGATCCAATATTGTTCCATCACTGGTGGGCTCAACCACTAGTTGTCTGAGGCTTCCCCTTCAGGGTGTCTAGGATATCTCTGCTTCTGGTTGTGGCTGCAACATGGGTGCTCCAAACAACATCCGGCAAGTTGAAGTCTCCCATCAGCAGCACTTCTCCATTAGCTGGCATCTTGTGGATGGCTTCTACTAGAACCCTGTCCATCTCTTCCCCTTGTGCTGGAGGTCTGGAGCTCATGCCAGTGTGAATGGCAGTGCCATTTCCTGTCTCCAGAGCGACCCACAGTTCCTCCGCCCTTCTGCATTCCCTGTTCCTCAGCTGCTTTGATTCCTTGCTAAGCGTGAGAGACACTCCTCCTCCTTTATTCCCACCCTGTCCTTCCTTAATGGTGTGTAACCTGGTATTGTTATATCCCAGTCATGGTTCCCTGTATATCATGTCTCAGTTACAGCTACAATGTCCAGATCTGCCTATGTCATTAAGGAAACTAGGTCTGAATTTTGTTTCCCAGGCTGCAGGCATTCGTGCACATGGTCTTCCAGGTTTTGTTATCTCCCTTTTAATAGTCCCTTCCTATCCTCATGTCTTCCTGTATTACCCTCCTGCTTTTACTCTCACTCTTCCTTCCCTCAGCCATTCTACCTATTCCAGTTTTGTTATTTTTAGCAATTTCCCAATCTTAGTGTCCTCCTATTGACTGCTTCATCCTGTTGTGGGGGTAGTTAGTTTCTCCTTGCCTACTTTCACCACCTTGGCTAGTTTAAATGCTTGCCAATGAAGTATTTAAACCTCACTGAGGATCATGGTCCCCCAGGTTAGAGGCAGGCCATCACACTTATATAGACCAGCATCCTTCCAGGTGGGACCCCCTCCCCAATGAAGACAAATCTCTCACTCTGCACCAGTTCTTCAGCCATGCGTTGAATTGGGATCAGTTAATTGCCTGATACATGAGGGCCTGACAGTTTAATTCCCAATGCTGACTTTCTGTCACTTGCTACTGCCCATTTTTCTCGGCATTTAATTAACCGACATGCCCCTTTCCCAACATTACATTTCCCAATACCAAATTCCCAGACTGCCATTGAAAACACTATATAGATCATTCATGTAGTCCTGCACCACGCTGTGCTCCACCATCACCTACTAGTGACTGCAACTGAAAACACTAAAAGAACTTAAATAGCCTTACCTGATATGCTTGCTTTGATGCTCCACTGTTAGCTTCTGCAAGGGAGTCCTGCAATGGTAGTGTGCCATGCTCCACCATCAGCTATTAGCTCCCAGCTCCATGCCAACTGAGCATGCTCCTCCTCCAAAGGGTCAAGGGCAAGTCCCATTTTGTTTGTAAGTGTTCAAGTTTAAGATCAAACTTTATCAAGTTTCAGACTGAAAACTAAATTAAATATAAATCACTGTTCCATTTCCATGCAACTGTTCTTCAATGATTGTTCCATTTGCATGTTTTCCAAAGATTTAGCCAATGTAAAACCACATAAGCACAGATTTAAAGCATCAGGTTGGGTGCTATCCCATGAATAAAATCCTTGGCAGACCACTATTATATGTCTGCCGTGATGTTCTTATCTGCTCCTCTCTATGTAATGTCTGAATGATTGCAGTGGTTGGGATAAAAAAATCACGCGGGCAGACCGAGGTGGGCACATGTCAATTTCGAGGACAAGCATTAGCAGTAAAATGCACAGGACAGGCAATTGATAAATGGGAAAACAAGTCAGGAGGTTGAGTGTTTGGACAATGAGGGTCGGGCATTCATACTAGACCCATTGAATCGCATGGTGTAGATTGCCCTGTCCTCTCCTTGTCATAGAATCATAGCACCTCCAAAAGGTTACAGTGCATGCAACATGTCTTAGTCCCTCCCCAGTTTCCTGAACTCCTCCTGAACTACCCTAACCTCATCCCTATACAGGTCATTCATTCTCAAGTTGACAATGATGTCTAGCTCACCTTCCCATACTGCTTCCCAGCAAATCTTAGGATGCACTTTCCATCCCTCAAGCCATGGTGCCAGGCAAGCACTTGACCTCCCTCACTCCCAACTCTCCTGCCCAAGTCTACCCCTAATAATAGAGTACCCCAACAGGGTTGCTTCCTCCCCTGGGAATCCTTGTCCTTCCCTGGGATCTGCTCCATGGAGGTCCCCACATCCTCCTTGTCCACCACTGTGGGTGCCTCTATGGGACATTCCTGCCATGCCAGATCATTGTAAGAGTTGTGGAGTGGAATCATAGGTGGGATGTGTCTCTGTCCAAGCACCATCACCCTCCTAAGCTCACGATCATTAAACTGCCCTCCTTCTTGGCATCCACTGAGGCAGTGGGACTGGACTTGGTGATCCCTGGGTTGGGTGAGCCTCCCAAAACCTACCCAACTCAGCCTGGAGATGAGCAACCTCCACCCTCAACCCAGAGGTTCACACAGATGGGCCAGCACCTCAGCCTCAGATGGTCTCCATGAAGACTGCTGCCCCACAGCCACTGCATTGCACCACCAATAATGTCTGTTTCCTTCCCTTCTGTCTTTGGTTTCTTGGCAGTGCTCCGCTACCCTTCTGTTTTGTTGATCATAGCCCTTTATAGTCACAATTTCCTATCTGTTTCCTGTAGAAAAAAGATTTGTTACCCTCTCGCTGTACATAAAATAAACCCCTTTTGCTGAGCTCAAAATCAGCCACCAAAATAAACCTCTTGCACAAAGCTTCAGAACTGATCATCACTTCTCACTAATATACAGTTGCACCATTTCACCAGTAAACCCTGTAACCCTGTTTTGATACACACACAGCCTTACTAACAATTAATACTCCTTGGAAGTGTTTTGGTACTTGTCTTATCTGGTTGATCTCTGCCTCCTGATTGCTGCTTGTGCTTGCTTTCTTGATATAATGTGCCCCTTCCACTAGTTCCACTTGACATGTGTGCCCTCAACTCTCTATAGTTATTGGGTGGTGGGGGTGGGAGGAAGTGCCAAAAGCTCTGCACTCTGAACACTGCTCCACATCTGCTGTCGCCACTTCTGGTCTGTTCTCCTGTGCTCTGATGTGTGTTGCTCCTTATCTGTGCTCCACTCTAGTGCTCTGCAGAATTTTCAAATTTTGGCGGAGCAAAATTTCCGTGGAATACTCAAAATTCTGTTGAATTCGCCAGAAACAGAATGGCGGAATTCCATAGCATACAATAGTTGCAGAATTATTTACTGTGGAAAAATCATTGTTCCTCAGAATGATATTCTACGGATCTCAATATATTCCATGGAAATTGTTGCAGAATAATTTTCCGTGGAAAAATACTGTTCTGCAAAATATTATTCCACAGGTCACAGTAGGCAGAATTCTGCATTCTGCAGGCAAAAAGTGAAATTCAGCAGAAATTCTGCCCACAGAATAGTCATTCCATGGTAATTCCACCAGCAGAATCCGCATTCTGCACAGCACTATTCCACTCCAGTCCTTAACTGAAGTGGCTCCTTAGGTGTGTTGTCTCTCAAGTCCCTTCCTAGGTATACCCTGTTCTGTGAATTTCAGTAAAAACACAAAACAATCACCAGCATCCTCTGACTGCTCTGGCAGGTAGTGTTAAAGTGGCTTCCCTAAGGAGTGCCCTGATTGGTGGATCAGATGTCTGGGGCTGTGCACATGGTGCCAATTGGCTCTCCTCCTAATGCTCCATTGAGCTCTGATCACTGGTGTCCCCAATGGAATTTTGTAAGATTCTTTGGTTTGGAGGCAGGCTCCTGCTTTCCTTTGAGCTCCTCTTTGTGCGGGCATCCACTAGTACAGTGGGTCTTTCAGCTTCAGAGGTTTAAATGTCCTGCAGAGTCTTTTCCTGGTAGTATATGATTAGTGGATTGGATGGCTGGGGTCATGCAGTGGTGCTGACTGGCTTTCCACCTAATGCTTCCTTGAGCTCTGATCACTGGTGTCCCTAATGGAAATTTGTAGGATTCTTTGGTTTGGAGGGTGGGCTCCTGCTTTCCTTTCCGTCCCCTCCTTGTGCCTGTCAGTGGCTAGGAGAGGTGGTAAAGTCCAGAACTGTGAAAACATTAAGAGCACATATGACATACATAAAGGACTTGTAAAACTACACTCTGCAGGAGCTTTGTAACTGGTTTGCAGATAGGTAGACTATTTGCAGACTTGATGACTTACCTTAATTTTCCATCACCTTTCTATGTTTGTTCATCTTCTTGCCACTTGGTGCCTCACCCCCATCCTCATATTTTCAAGTCCTCCTTTGTCTTCTCCCCAAACTCTTTATTCTTCATATCTTGCATTAGACAGTACGTTTCTGCAGATTGTGGGGTGGAGAGACAAGGGGGCATTTATTTATTTATTTGTTTCATTTTGTTAACTTTGGAAAGGGCGTTAGGCAATTCTGCCTATTTTCAGCCTCATCAGAGGAGGAGAATATAGATGCAAAGTGACATACGTGTCATATTACTTACACAAGAAGTGGGTCCAGGATTTTACCAAGCCTTCCTGCAACTGTTTTGCATTCTAGTGCCCCTCCCACCATTTAGGTTGGCCATATTGTTCCACAGTTAGGTTGCTTTGTTCAGCAACTCATTCACGTTCCTCTGTCATTTGCATACCTAAAGTTTAATTTATTTGCTGTTTTATTTTGATTTTCCACTGTATTTATGCATATCAGTTTCAGTCTTCATACTCAGTTCACTGCAATTTATTGTACATTTGTTTCATCTTTTCCCAAGTACCGTATCTTCAGACCCACCTGAAAATGAGCTGCTTGGACACAGTCCTCAAATAAATAAATACACTATCATAGTCATTGGAATAGTTTACAGTATGACTTTAAGCATGTCACATGATCTCTATGTTTTAATGTTGAGTAGGATTTGGAACAACATACAACATCTCTGGGCTAATATATGCTCATTTATTGCACAGTAAAACTACAGAAGATTATGTTCTTAATGGAACCATTACTAATATCTTCTGACTTGAGATTGTGTACAAGAAATAACTCATAACAGATATGCATTATGATATAGTAGCATAATGATTGGTGGGTTTATTTCCTATGCCATTCGCAAAGGGTTTAAGAATGACCAGGAGTACACTATGTTACTGTAAACTATAATCCACTGTCTTAAATGTGTTAATTCACTTATCAAATGGTTTAAATAATAACTCAGTCAATGTGTTTTAAGGAAGCATCAATGCATACAGAGGTATTGCATGGTACAGTGGCTTTTAGAGCTACAATATCTCAGAGTTTAATTAATGTATAATGACATTTCCATTTCAGTTTAGAATCATAGCTTTCAGTAACACAGCAGAGCCAGAATGCTCTTTTAGTTTGCTTAATGTTTCTTGAATTTTAATTTCTATATTTTCAAATTTTGCAATGGTTTCTGTGTATGTTTGGTGGCCATGCACTCAGACACTGTTTTAGAGAAGTGTTTGCAACAGCAACATGAAAGTAAAGAATGCTTAGTGATTGTTTGGTTAGTATTTAAGATGCTGATTTACAGAACAAAAAAGGAAATACCATGCATTCATGACCCTACAGGCAAAATTGACAGACCACATAGAAGTAAAACATGGAAAGAAAAACAAAGAATAACACACTCAAGGCACCACTTGTGATAAGTAACAATATATTCACCATGAAAGAAATACACCAACACTAAAACAAACACCCCAGTCTTTTCCCTTAACACACATGAATGTGTATGTTAACACAGGTAAAAGTGCATGTTAAGGTGAAGTTGGATTTTTTTTCTGGTGCCTCTGCATGTCCTAACTGGTGAAATAAATTGTTACTTATTATAAGTGGAGCAATGTGTGTGTGACATTCCTTTGTTTTCATTTACTATTGTGTTTGTTTATAACAGTTTATTCCTTAAGAACATTCCAAGGAAAAATATAGCCCTCTTGAGCATTAGCTTATTTTCAATGGGGTCCATTATGTACAAGTCAGTTCCATACAATGTACAACACAAAAGTTACAGCATATAAAATACATATAATACAAAAGCTTTCAAAATATTCTAAATAATCACAAACATTCTCAGGAGTGACTTTAGAGAAACTATTCAGGCAGTAAGAGAAAACCTTTTGTTGACCACAGAAGCAACCACAGACAGTCATTACCAGGTAATGCAAACAAGATACAACTGTTTCCAAATGACACAAATTCAGTAGCACTGATGTACTATCTTCTTGAACTTGCATCTGCAAATGAAGCTCTGTGTTTATGTCTTGCAGCATTCACATGTACCTGTGGCTGCATAAGTGCTGCCATCGTTGGAGCCTGCCCTTCTGCAGACTGAAGTACTGTGGCAATTTGGGTATAATGGATTTCTATATGAGCTGCAGTAGTTCAGGCCACACAGGTCTGTGCTTCTGCATGCAGTGCAGCTGCAAAGGTGCTGCCAGAAGTACTGTTGTGATTTGGGTATTATGGATTTCATAGAGGCTGTGCTTCTGCAGCCAAAGGTAACTGTGTATGTCTTACACCTGTGGCTGCAGAAGTGCAGGATGCTCAGGGCCTGTACTTTTGCAGATAGAACTGTGTGTATATCTTACATGCAAATGAATACCTGTGGCAGCACTTCTACAGACAAAAGAATGCTTGTAATTTGGGTATCAGGAATTTGTATCCATGGCTGCAAGGGTCTGTGCTTCTACAAACAGAATAGTGTTGTTATTTGAGTGTTATGGATTTCTGTCTGCAGCCAGAAGTGAATGTGCATGTCTTGCAGTGTGTGTACCACAGATTCAATCCATGAAGGTAGCATCAGTGCTACTGTATTTGTGTCATCTGTAAACAGTTTCATGTTGTTTGTCTTATCTGATGATGGCTGTCGGTGGTTGCTTGAGTGGTGTTTGTTCTTTTGCTGCTTGGGGAGTTAGATTTGGAAACCCTAAAACGACATTTCCCTACTTGTGTGGCATTAAGTTGAACCCTAGCTTGTGTGTCATCACAGTTTTTCAATGAAGAGATATATATTAAAAGGGCATGATAGCACCCCTATAGTTACGGTTGAGTAGTCTGTTCAATGTTAACCCCTAATTTTGCACATTAATATCTTTGGCTCTGTTTGAAGGCTTGAGTTGAGATTTTGCAGGTGTTGTCTAGGGGCAAGTTCCTGATGTGTTGAAACTGTTGTGATGGCAGTCTGTGTGGTTTCTGAGATCTGCATGTGTCGTTTTTGTAAATGTATAACTTTTTCCTACACTTAACATGTTTTTTTTTTTTGCTCTCCCATACAGCCTATATGGAATGGAATTTCTATCCCAAGCTTGCAGGGGACATGTGTCATGTCCTAAGGTGTTCCTTTGACAGACCTGATGAAAAAAAACATATTAAATGTTTTCTGAGTTATAAGGGTTTACATTTTACTGTTTTCTGACCTGGGCATGTGCAGTAGGGATTTTCAGGTAATGTTCTGTGGTGAAAGTACAAATTTGATGCCCCAAATGCATGATTTTGTTTTGCACCACTTGCTTGGCAGGGCATCAAACATTTTCTGTGGTGTGCCAATTGTCATCTTGTTAATTTTTTCTATGAACCAATAAACATAGAAAATGCAAAAAAATACCAGGATTTTAAAACAAACATCAGAACCTAGCTAAACAAAACCTGTTTAGCTACATTCTGTTGTTTGTTTGTTTGTTTTAAATAAGGGCAAGAAATACATTTTCTGGGCATCCAAATCCCAGGGCCCAGCTAGAGACAGAACCCTTCACCCATGTTCTCTGTTGGAGAACATCAGGACTTCTTGACTTCAGAAGCCACAGCTGGAACTCATGCTGCAGCCTGCAGTTACAGCAGTGAGCAACCTTTTCCCTGGCGGCTAGTGGCACCCCAATCCCTGTATTAATAAATAAAAACATTCCTTGACATTGCACTGCGTGAAACATCAATAGCCAGCATATTGAACTGTATTTCCCACTTCCACCTTGGGAATCTTTGCACCCACACAGAGCCACTTCAATTAAAAATGTGTGTGTTTCTGAGAAAATGGAAAAGGGGACACTAACGCTTTGGGAGGTAGGTGCACTGTAGGATCATGTTTGTACAGTACATACATCATGGGGCTGTCGGACCCAGACTTTGACTGTTTAGTGAGTCATTCTTTGCTTCTATAGATCACATAGGTAGGAAGACATGTATATTTATCATTAAAGTCTCTTTTACTTTCAGTATAGACATGTAACTTGTGTATTGTGATGCCTTTCCTATTTTTCTGTCCTTTGAATTCAATTGTGTCAATCAGGCTGTCATGAGCTATTTTATTCAGTACATTTCAGTCTTTAATTTTCCCTTTAATACCACCACCCAAATGACAACCATTTCTAATAACTCACCCATTATGAAAGCATTGAAGCCTGCATGGGATTTTTCCATTTGAACTGATCCGGCATTCAGTAAGTAAATTATCCCATGTTTCTCATGCTTAACGACTGAGTCAGATGTCTAAAGAGAAAGCAAGAGACAGAGATGACACCACACATGAGACAAAAATCAATCAGCAATCTTTGGGGTTTTCCTTACAAAACTTCCTCTCCAAGAGGATTGGCACCATGCTCAGGAATGTGCTGAAATTATTATAACTAGCTGCTTTAGGGCAAACCTTTTCCACACTGATTGGAGCCAAGTTGTTTCATGTTACCTGACCTTATAATCAGGATTTGTACTTTAAAGGGTCACAGTTGAAATTCAATATGGGCGAAGTCTGCCAACTTCACTAAGTGGAGAATTTCACGAATAATGAAGAATTCACAAAATAAATCCACATTGTGAAGTAAAACTTCACATTTTATAACTTCATGAAATCCCCATATTACAAGCAGCAAAATGCCATTTTGCCCTTGAGGGTTTTACTTTGCCATGTGTGGTTAATCCTAAGGTGAATTTTGAAATGATTCATTGATAGCAGGTCACATGGGCTCTATATCGACTTGCAAAGCCTCACTTCAGTGTAGTGTAAGTAGTGGAATCCTGGAGTTAGTTAACAAGGTGTAGCTACTGATACCTAAGTAAGTCATGGCATACTAAGTTTAGTAGCAGGGGCAGCAAACAGCTGGCCAGCACTGCTCTGCCCCTCCAGTTTATCAAGTTTAAATTCCTTTGTTTGGTTTTGCAGGCTTTTCTTTCTTTTTCAGTTTTGTTTTGGTGGGGATGGCACAGTGGACCAAGGATTCTGAAGCTGAAAGTCTCAATTAGGTCATAGAGTCTGCCTGCATAGTGATTGGCTGCTGTATCTGGTAGGGGTGTGGCAAGTCTGGGGTGGTGAGTTTAAATGCCCCAGCAAAGTTAGAAGCCATACTATTAGTTCAGTTGTACTGAGAGCAAGAGAATCAGTAGAAGAACTGAGGAGCAGCAGACAGAAGCACAGACTCAGAGCCAGCTAAAGAATAAAGACTTCATGTGGTGTGGCAAGTGGAGTGAATCTGCCTACCTTCGGTGGTGGGGAGAGAGAGAAGAAATTTCTGCCATAGTCTTGTACTTGTGGTGCAGTCAGTGGTGTTTACCAGTGGGCAGCGAGCACCGCAGACAGGCAGCAGGTCTAGTGTGGGAATCATCTGATTGAAGTCAGGAACCTTGGACTCGCGTCATGGGGGCAGACGGGAACAGCAGTGGGGAGGGATAGCTGTGTGGCAGGTTGGTGAACAAATCTGAAATGCCTGGCTACACCCCTGTTAGTTTGTTCTCATTGCTGTGTGCTTTAAATCTTGAAAAATATCTATGTTTGGACTTTTGAGTCCAAATTTAGTTCATTCAGTGTCCTGTTTCCTTGTGTGTCTCTATCATCAACCATTTATTGAGTTTGTGTCAATTTTGTGTCGTAAATAAGTACTTTCTGTGTCTGTATTAACAAAGATAGTTCAGAAGTGTGCTTTGGGGAGGAGAGAATCTGTGCTAGAGCTCCACAGACCACAGTCTGAAAGGCAGTTTTGCCAACTGTTGTAGGCTAGAGTGTAGTAGTGCTTTGGTCTGTTGTGTATACACAGTAACACTAATTGTGAGTTTTGATTTTATTTGCTGTTTGCTGTGCATTTGATACTTTCTTTCTGTTGAACAGTGCAATTTATTGTACTGAAACCTAAAATTTTCTGTGAGTACCTTTCTTCTGTGTAGGTGCAGGCAAGGCATAGGCAGGTTCTTGTGCCTGAGTCAGAGCTGTAGTGTTAGTTTTGGAATCCTTGTTGGTCACAGTTTCCTACTTCTAGCTAGTTACTGCTGTAACCCTCCCCAAGAAGGTAGCATTGTTCCACTATTGGATTAAGGTCTTGTGCTCCTGCTGTCTTGCTTTGTTGCCCCTATTTCCATCTTGAAATCCCTCTTGTAGTTTTGCCTCCCACCCATGAAAAAAAGAATAAATATAACCTTGCTGTTAAGTCTCTCTCTGCTCAACGTTTAAATTGTTGACATTGAGTACTAGTGTGTGATTCCCCAGAGTACCTTAATTAATCTCCGTCCTTTGCATATTACAGCATGTAAAGGAAAGAACAAATTATTGCTGTATTTCTTCCATTCTACTTGTAATATCTTGTTTTGTACTCTTTTGAAGTTGTCAACCCCCCCACCAAAAGGAAATTTTTCTTTTTTTGTGGTGCACATGTTTCTCTTTTGGTGAGTGTCTGTGTAAGATAAGAAATGCCAGTGATGAGACAGCTGTGGAGATGCTGCAAGACACTTGCTTGTGTGCTTCCACAGTGTAGCTCAAGTTGTGATGAGGCAGGTTCATCAGGGACAACATTATTAAGGCTGGTTGTAGTACTAGTAATAAGCAACATAAGGAACGGGGGTAGTTCCTGCAAGTGCTGACATTAGTGTGGCTAAGTTGTTCTCCACCAAATCAGTGGCATCAATACTGCTGGGTGATGCTGGTGCTGGTAGACAACAGAGTGACTGCATGGTGGACAACAGGAGCAGTATTGCAACAATCCATGAAAAGTTATCATGTGGGTATGTGGGTGAGTCAGAAGACTTGTGGGAAGTTGATGTCCTCAAAATAGTTAAATAACAGCCTGAGCATGAGTCACAGTGTCATGTTGTTTCTACAGATCCCAATGTTAGGCATCAAAACAAACCCAGGGTGACAAAAGTATGAATGATCGGGGGAGGAGGATGTTGCTATATCTCCAGAAGATAGCCTTATAAGTGAAAGTGTGGATGATGATGATAGCAACCCTATATGAGAACTAACCAGAGAAAATGTAAATTAAGGTGGAGGTAGGGGAACAAGTCATTGATAAACACCTCCCATCCAAGCTCTTCTGCTGTAGCTATGTCTGTGGATGACCTTAGAGTCATAGTAATAAATTGTGATGAGAGTCCAAGTCAAAGTTTGCATCACACCAGAAGTCATTCATCAGACCTCCCATTTATTAATTGTATTAATTAATTTATTTATTTATTTCAGTCTAGGATTACAAATATCTTTGAGCCAGGGCTCTTTTACAAAGGTTCCATGTCATTTCAACCTCTCAAATATTGCAGTCCCTGTGCAGCACCGCTGTCATGTGAAATCCAGGGCAGCAAAATTCTGAGTTTGGGATTTTGTCATTCAAGATTAAAAAGATGAAACAGTGGCTATCCCCAGCTTTACCAAGCATGTGTGAGGTGTGGGAAAAGCATAGCCACCTTGGCACTGGTGGAGCATACTCACCTCAAGACTGGGCTCCTGGCACTGTGGACTCAGCACCAGAAGGCAAGGGTGTAGCCAGGGATTTCAGATCTGCACACCAAGTAGACTCACTGCTACCCCTCCCCTTGTTAAGGTGTACTACCCCGTGGTGTAGCCTCATTTGGCTAATAAATACAACTTTTGTATCTCATGACAATGGTTGTTGCCATGCATGAGTAAATACAAATACCATGCATTGCTCCCTAAGATGCCCACATACCAGCCCAGAGCCTGTAAAGCTGTATTGTCCTTGGGATACAAAGACAGTATTAGTGACCAGTCCTTATAGTTTTGACTCCTATAAATAAAATTACAGAAAGTTTCACCTTTTTCTTTGTTAGTTTTCATGGAAAATGGAAGCAGTTCAAAGCCTATTTGCTACCCCATTAAATAAAATTGCACACCATGGAGTACTTGGAGTACGTCTGGCTACACTAATGCCAGAGGAAACCAATGCTGTAGTGAGGCATTCTACCTCATCAAGCTTATTGAGCAAGGTATCCCTTCCCAATTCACTATAAGTAACAATGCAGGAAAGGTTGTGAAATAACCCCAGAGAATTATTACAGGAATGAGAAGAATGACTAAGAATGTTTAAGTAGCATTCTGAGTAGCAGTGGTGGTGTCAGTATTTCAAGCCAATGTGGTCATTCTAATACATCAAGCCCAGTCCTTAAAAAATATAAATAAAATCATCCATTAGATTGCCACCTATGCACCCAACACAGCTCAAAGTTACCCAATCCATGCCAGTTCACGGAGCACAGGCTTTTGGCATGTCAGGGCAAAATCCCAAACAATACAACCCATGTTGCAGAGCCTGTTCAAGCATCACAGTAAATACCCATTGAATCATGATGTTGCATGTGAACTCAATGCCGCCACTGTGGAAATGCTTGCAGTTAACCTGTTTCCAGTCTCATTTGTGAAGAACGTGAGGTTCTGATGCATTGTGGCCCATGTCGTCAAACGTGGAAGATACCATCCAGGACATATTTGCCATCCATGCTGTCCCAGAGTTATATAGGACTCTAAGTAAGATATTAAGACATGCCCTTCTGCATTCCACATCACCGTACATCCACTTAAGTGTGGATATGTGGACAAGTGGAAAAACAGTGGGTAGCTCTTATTTGTATTACAGCCCATTGGTCACAGCTACCTCGGTAGCCTTTGATGCTTGGATGGGAAAGAACTGGAATCAGCCAGACTGTGGTGGTTGCAACCTTCCTGGTATTTGCCAGCATGCCACACTTGCAATGAGGAGTGTAGCAGGGTTGCATACCAGTGAAAACATGCTAGAGTTACTCCTGAGTGAAACAGATGATTGACTGCACCCATTGGCCCTGAAAGCTGGCTTCTTAGCAAGCTATAGAGCTTTGACTGTCGTGAAATGCATCAGCAATGGTGGATTTGTGAGGGCTTCCTGAATGGCACACTGTTTCATTCTTGTAGCAGATGAGTTTCTGCAATATCCAGAAATCAAGAAAATGCTGACTGTTGCCCACCGCATCTGTGTCCACTTTGCCCATTTAGGAAAGACCGTGACCAACTTAGACAGCTGCAGATCCAAAACAGCCTCCCTCACTGCTGCCTAAAGCTTGAAGTGGTCACGAGATGGAACTCCCTATTTACATGACAGAGCACTTGTACGAGCAGTACAAAGCAATTTCAGAATACCTTGTGATGCACACAAGCTGTGATACTTCAGGAGCATCACTGTCTCTTGACCATTGAGCAGTGATGCCTCATGGATTCCATAATCCTTATTCTGAGGCCCTTTGAGCATGCCACACAGGCAGTGAGCGGGAACACAGCATCTATTAGTCTAGCCATCCCACTGCTATGTGTGCTGAGGCAGACCTTGCTGAATCTCCAGCCGAGCTAGATGTTGGCTCAGATAGATCAAGCTGTCAGTTACTCAAACACATGCTTCAAATATTAGACAGCAATAGACACATCTCAAGCATTCAGCAATCTCCAGAATTTGGAATAGCCACTATCCTGGACACATATTACAAACGTAACATGTCATCCATACTCGAGATAGGGCATAATCAGGTGCAAAATCTCACTGATCTACTGGTCAGATTTGTTCATGGGCACAGATGTCATGGCCTCAGTTCTGCAAGCCACAGCATATCCAGCATGATGGCCATGGTGTTGAAGAGTACCTCCATTAAGGTGGCTGAAAAACAAGGGTTGGGCTCAGGTGGACATTTTCCCATAAATCCACTTCAGGATGCCTTGTCACAAGTTGGAATTTGTGATCTGGAGGAAGGTGGGGACAGGCTGACAACTCTGAGTCATCAGGACTGTGGGTAGCACAGAGCATGGTGTAGGCCTATTTGGTAGAAAACAGCCATCTGACCATATTGGAGGATTCTCTGGTGTACTTGAGTGGCAAGGTGAATGAATGGCCAGTGCAGACATCAATAGCAATGAAATACCTCAGCTGCCCACTATCTAGTGTAAGTGTGGAGAGGGTATTTGGTTCAGTGAGGGCCATTGTACAGGACCAGTATACTAACCTGTCACCAACAAATGTGGGCATGCTGACATTTATAATAAAGGATGAAGTGCACATTCCACCAAGGACATGCACGTCTGTTTTACCCAGCCATGATGATGGCGGTGCTGATGAGGGAAGCAGACCATCATGATGGTAGCAGCAAACTGAGTTCCATTGAGGTTGAAATGCACTCATGGAAAAGAATTCCAAGTGGGGACAACTCCAGCCTGGAGGACTGCGAGGACTACTTCCTCACTGATGAGGATGAGACATTGGTGGCAGTGAATAAAGATGTTTTCATAAAGACCTTCATCTTCTAATTTTTGTAATGACATTTCATTAATTTTTGCCTTCTTTGCTCTTTCCAGCAGTTCCCAGAATATGTTCAGTCATTATTCATATAAATGCATCTCACCTTGTAGCCACTGCCAGCATACTTATTGACAGAGAGAGATCCTGCCTTTGTAGTATATAAGCCACCACTTCCAGCCAACCTGAGTGCTGAGGAAAGAGAGAACTCCTGCCATTGCTCAGTATTATACCATAGTCAGACAGCCTGCTTGTTGGGAGAGCAAGATCCTGCCATTGCAGTATGTAAGCCACCACAGCCAGCCACCCTGTTTGCTGGAGATTCAGAACTCCTGCCATTGCCCAGTATAAGCACCACAGTCAGCCAGCCTGCTTGTTGAGAGACTTCTGCCATTTCAAAATATAAGACACCACATCCAGCCAGTCTGTTTGCTGAGACAGCGAGAACTCCTACAATTACCCAGTATAAGACACTACATTCAGCCAGCCTGCTTGATCAGTGAGAGAGATCCTGCCTTTGCCAAATATAAGACACCACAGCCAGTCAGCCTGCTTGCTGAGAGAGAAATAACTTTTGCCATTTCCCAGTGTAAGACCCCACAGCCTGCCAGCCTGCATGTAGAGACAATGAAAATACCACAAACAATGTCCAGCTGAAAAGTAGCTGCATGATTGTTTTGCATGTGCTACTGCAAAGAATGCCTGCCAAATATTCACTTGTCTCAAATGTGGCTGCCAGTGTGATGAACACCAAGTCCAGATATTTTTCTGCTTGTATAGCTTCTGCAATTGCAAAGAATCCTTAGCAGACTATTTGCTTAGCTACTGCTTATCAGTGCCTGACTGTCTGTATATTACTGCCATGCACCTGAAGCATGTTAAAGTCCTGAAGTTCATGCTGCCATGGTGCTGTAAGTTGATGTCCATGGAATCAGACGTATTTATCAGTCTGCCACTCATGTACTGCAGTACTTTGTGTATAAATTTTGTTTTATTGTCATCATTAACCACATGTTCAAGACAGACTGCTAAATTTCCACCGATTATTTCAATTGTTTAGTTACAAATGTAGTAATGATAAGTTATAATGATGACTCTCATTAAGGCTGGACTATATTTTCATATACTTTATTTGCTGTGGTTGATGAATGTTGTCACATATAGTTGCATATTTAACACATGACATGAGAAAAATGTAAGGGCAAAATATTTCTACCACAGTGAAAAAATGTTCCAGTGCTGGCCTTTCTGTATTTTAATTTCCCTGCAGGTGTTACTACAGCCTGGCTGTCAATATCATCAATGCAGCATCAAACAATAAACAGCCTTTACCTTCTCAACAACATCAGTCATTTATTAGGAAGTATCATTCTGATTTCATGTGTATGTTCATTGAATTCTGTTCTTACTGGTTTTGTTTTTCCTTTTTCCACAGGTGCACAGTATGCCACTATGGGCAAATAGAAGCTACATAGTTTCTGTTTCTCTTCAGAAGTGACAGGTGTACTTAGTAAGACAAAAGGTCTACAAATTCCTTTCAGTGCATCTATGTCAGTGTTGCAGTGCGGCTACATAATTTATGTTATGTACAGGTAAGTATGCCTATGATTTTCTCTTTATTTTATTTTTATTTTATTTTCATGTTTTGTTCTTTTCACAGGTGGGACGTATTCAACAGTGGCACATACAGGCCACATAATATCTTATTTTTTTACAAAGCTGACAGGTGTAGTTAATAAGGCATTGAGTCTGAAATGTCTATTCTGTGAGTGTATCACAGTGGTCTTGTGCAGGGAAATAACTTTCCTTTTTTTCTTCACAGCCGGTTACTAGTCTGATTTGGGGTTGAAGGTGGATATAACAACAGGCAGGCAGGACAACACAGGGTACTGGAATGAACTCTAAATAATGTCTTCTTCTCTTCACAGGTCACATCGATGTGCTGTGGAATCTACAGTGGACTCATCAGGTTGTATTAATACATCAATCAGTATCTTACAATCTCCAGATGGACAATATTGCAGATAAAGTGAAGTGATGAAAGCACCTGAAATAGCAACAGAAAATGAAACAGTTAGCATGATGAAAAACTCATTTACAGTGCAGCTACCAACCAAAAGAAGACTTACCATTCATGATCATAAAATGTGCAGAATTACCAAAAAACACAGGCTCGGACCCATGCAGCAGCATGTTTTAAGCACTGTGCTGAAAACACATTAAAAGGAAAAACATAAAGGAAAAGTGTTTAGAAATGACACACAGCAACAAAAAAAATATATACAGTACCTTTTATGGTTTGAAATATGGATGAATTCACTAAGGAGGCACAGCTGGAACCCATGTGCAGTAGCATGGTTTGATAACTCTGGTGGTGGTGATATGACCTGAAAATGTAAATAAAAACAGTACTGAAAATGGCTAGAAATGAATCTCCACTCAAATGCTGAAAAAATAGAAATTAGCCTTCCGCGTACTAGTGTGCACATCAGTAATGCAAATGAAAAGCACCATGGCCAACACACCCTTCAGCAGAAAAGTCAATATGTATATGATAATGAAGTTTGCCCTTTAAAGGGTAGACCAGGTTGTCCTGGTGCAACCCTTCCCTCTGCATGGAATGGTTGTGTCAGGGAGGGAGGGGGAAGGAAGGAGAGGCTAAGGTCCAGAACAAAGGACAGGTAACAGGAAAGGGAGGCTAAGGGAGGTACATAAGGGACAGCGCAAGGGGCCTCAGCCACTTTTTGCTGGAGTTTTTGATTCCTCCCACCCACCCTACTAGACAGAGCAAGAGGGAAAGACAGTCAAGGGGGACTGTGTTGTGGGTCTGCCAAGGAGGATGACAGACGAGTCCGGTTGGACAGTTTGGACTGCCAAAGGTGGATGGCAGGTGATGATATGGTTGTGGACTGCCAAAGGTGGATGGCAGGGGAAAGGGAGGGAGGGGAAGAAAAAGGAATTAAGACAAGAAGAAGAAGAAGAAGAAAGAAGTCTCGGTTTTCACCTTTACCTAGAGGAAAAGGAGAAACAGAAGGCACCCAGGTTTTCACCTGGGGAGGGATAATCAGAGATTGATATGTGGATGGAAATAAATGAAACTTTGGGAAATATGATAATAAAGAAATGGAAATGGAATATTGGATTATGAATATAAATAAATTAATTGCCAATCTGAGCACAACAACAAACAATGGTCTCTGTCTTTTGTTGAGAAAAGTAGGAATCGGGACAATTCCTGCAACAAAGCAAGAAGACAGACAGCATACAATACAACAGCAAGCTGACTTCAGATTTAAATGTCAGTGTCACAAATAATGATATTGGAAATTATTTATTTTATTTATTTATTTATTTATTTAGACAGCAGTTTGAAAACCTTTGAGCCATAGGCTCATTTACAAAGGTACCTTTGTCACAGTAAGACAAACGAAAATACACAGTATAACAGTATAACACAGTATAACAGTAACTTAAGACATAGATACAAACAAGCTGGTACAGGTAGGATTGATGCAAACAATACGGAGTTATGTTGTCCTTAGCAGCTTAGTAGTAAGCTTTGTCATTAGTACTGAGTATGGCTTTGACTAGTGGCACTACAGCTCTCTCGGTGTTAACAAGGTGGTTCCAGAAGGACATTTTGAAGCACGATATAGTTGGAGCTCAGAGATGGAGGGGCAGTGTGTTGAACCAGGAGGGGCCCTAAAGCTGAAGGCTCTTTGGCCGTGAGAGGTCCTAGCTCTAGGGATAACAAGAGAGGTTTTCCCAGAGGTCTGAGTATGAACTAGTGGGACAGAGCGGCAGATGGTGGTGGTCAATCCAGGCGGGGATAGCCCAAGGAGGGTCTTTTTTGTAAGGGTACAGGTCAGATATTTGAGGCGCTCATCAAGATCAAGTACCAGCACTTTAGCGACAGTAGACAGGGTGTGTTAGCCTAGGTGCCCCAGTAATTAACCTGCAGGCCTTATTCAGAGAAAAGCGAATTTTATGGAGTGCAGTCTGATCAGCAGCACCATACACCAGCAGTCCATAGTCCACTAGGGACAGGATAGAAGAGGTGACTGTGAGTCAAAGAGCCTCCGGGAGGCAGTGTTTATACTCGATGTAAGATGCCCAATCGGATATTAGTGGCAGTGGCTAGAGCAGCGATGTGTCCATGGAAGGAGAGGAGGGGTCAAAATGGATCCCTGGGTATTTATAGGAGCAAACTTGTTCGAGTGGGAAAGAGGACCCAGAGTGAATGAGGAGTTTGAAGTTGCAGAACTTGTTTTGAGGATGAGTGAAGAACATGGTTTTTGTTTTTAAGATTTATCACCGATCTATGTTCCTTGAACCAGCCCTCGGCTTCAGCGAAGGACTTCTGCAGCGAGTCCTGGAAGGCAATAGAGTTATGACTTGAGGCAAAGATGACTGCATCATCAGCGCATACAATAGAATGTTCCCAAGCAAGAGCTGGAAAGGGCGGCAGGTAAAGGAGAATAGTAAAGGGCCCAGAATGGAGCCCTGGAGAACCCCAGAAAAGATGGGACAGACGTCTGAGTAGGTCCCATTAATTTTACATGCTGTGAGCGGTCAGACAGATAACTGGTGCACCAAGAGATAGGCCCAGCAGCAAAACCAAAGAGACTAAGGGCATCAAGAAGCAGGGGTGGGAGACAGTGTTGAAAGCTTTAGAGAGGTCAATGAAGACCGCACCAGCCAGAGAACCAGTGTCTGAGGAGGAGGAGGAGAAAGTTGGAGAACTCTAGGAGGGCTGTGTTGGCACTGTGGCCTGCCTGGAAGCCATGCTGCTCAGGACATAGGACATTGTAGGTGGAGAGGTAGTCAGAGATTTGAGAGGCTACCGCTTTTCCAAGGCCTTGGAGAGGGGGAGAGAATGGAGATTGGCCAATAGTTTCCAGATACAGTCCTATCACCACCTTTAAAGATAGGGGTGATAGTGGTGACTTTCCAGGCAGTTGGAACCTTCCCAGGCAAAGAGAATGGTTGATGAGGCACGTGATCAGGTAAGGACTGTGTCTAAGACCAGCCGTAGGATACATGGATCCAGGGTGTCATGTTCCGTCACTATTACTCTTGAGGGCAGTGACAAGGTGCAGCCTAAGTTCTTGGGCAGAAACACGGTGGAGGAGAAAATAAGGGCGAAAGATATACGGCAGGTGCTGGGGAGGAGGTCAAAAAATTTGTAGGGAGGATAGGGCTAAGGTCAGTGAATGAGGTGTTGAGGTGGTTGGCTATGAGGGCTGGGTCTGAAGAGATCACGCCATTAATGTTGATCTGGGTGGGGGAGTGAGCACCCCATTTAACTGTTTAATGTTATCCCAGAAGGTTCTGGGGTTCCCCATGAGGCTGTGAGTGAGGACCGATAGTGCTCAGACTTGGCCTTCTGATGGCCCGAGTGCACTTGTTTCGGTGGCAGCTATAACTGTCTGTCACTGGGCCTGCCAGTCTCAATGGCATGGTTCCATAGGTTGTCCCTATATTTGAGTTGGTGGATCAAAGCTGGGGTTACCTAGGGGCATTCTGCCTTTTAGACAGCGGGTCAACATTGGGGCAAAGATATCACAGGCATTATAAAAGTTCGGTAAAGAAGGAGAGAGCTGTGTCAATGTCAGAAGTTGCCTGTATAGGAGACCAGTCAATTTGGGACAGAAGTTCCTTAAGTTTTGTCAGACCACCAGGTATTAGACGCCGCCAGCATGTGGACTGTGCTATGGGTTTGGGGACTTATGATAGCTACTCATTAGTAGTATGGCTACAGCCACACTGGGCAACATCTTTCAGTCACCATGAGCAGCAGATATTCGCAGAATAAAACTTTAATTCAAACTGTGGTCACCTTGGAGTATCAGCAACACACTTTACCATGTCAAGAAAGATAGAGAACTTCTCATTATTGGTCACTGTTTGGCCCAGTGTTTTCAACATCAGCAGCACAGACACCAGTAATTATGAACTGCAGATGTTGAAGCTCTCAATGAAACCTGTCATTATGTATAGTCAGGCTTCTCATTTATTAGCACTAGATGTTGACTTTTCATTCTTGCCTTTTTTCCTGCATTTTATCAACAGCAGCACCTTCAAGAATAATGTGCATCTTGTTACTTCTCTGGACAGTTGCACAGCACTGCAGCAGCAGCACCTGGCAGCAACAATGCAGTTTTCACTTGGGACATATATACATTTGTGTCTCTGGGTAAACTTTCTGAGTACAACCAGAAATATGTTGCACTTTCATTTTAATTTTTCATTTTTATTTTTATACTTGTAAGCGGGATGAGCAGACCTGCCTGTTTTGACCAGTGAAAAATTAACTCAATTAACAAATAACAAGACAACGATAGGACAGACCATCATAAATACGACTATAAAAATACAAAATACAAATAGGACACAAGCTGTTATTTTAAACATTTGCAAATATCATTATCCATCAACCAGTACTTTAACCTTGATTTAAGACCAACCTGTTTTACATTCAGTAATGTCATTGGGCAAAGTATAAAAACTTCTTTGAAACCTTTTTCATGTGGTTATTTTTGAATTCTCTGGACAGTTGCACAACACCGTAACAGCCTCACCTAGCAGCGTGACTTCAGCTTCTGACAGACTGGGGCCAGGAGTTCACATTTATGCATATCTGAAGAAATTTTCGTGAATGACAGTAAAACCATAATTATTGTTTGCTGGGACAACTTAAACACTGCTCTTACACTTCTGTATTTCCAGGTACACACTCTAGTAATAGTATTGCATGCTGCATGATGTAGCAGTCTAAGAGTAGCAGCCTGCTACGTACCTTTACATAAGATAGGACATTTTTCAAGATTTTTTTTTTAGTTTTTTTGAGGAAGTTAGTAGTTTTCTGGTATTTCTATGTTGTTTTGGGGTGGACTAATAAACTTAACCACAGTACAAAAAAAAAAGAATAGAGAAGAATAAGGAACTATTAATGGAGATAAAAGCACTTATTTAGTTTTGTGTAGGGAAACACAGATTACTAAGTAGGAAAAGAAGGAAAAGCAGAGGACAGCAATTTATTTTTGGGTGGTGTTTTTATAAACTTTTTTCTTTTTTGTGTGTTTCTCAGATTTCTTTTTTGGGGAGGACAGAAAGAAAAATCAGAAGGAACAGCCACTACATGTAAAGAAAACAAAACAAGTGAGTACAAAAAAAATGTAACTAATGGGCTCAGCTAGTTGATTATCAAGCACTGGTTTGAGGTCCCGTGTACTTTTGTGAAACCCTGTTGCAGGGACTCAACTTCAACCCACAGGATGGCAAGTTCTGCCTGTGTGACTGGTGCATCTGGTCCAGATGCTGGTAAGGCTGCTGTGATGGCTTGAGATGCAGTTGCCACAATTGCTCCCCACTCCCCCTCATACTGCATTCAGTCCTCCTACTGGCAGGCTGTCACTGTATGGTCCCCTCATTCAGTACACCCTCCCTTCTGGAGGAACAGATGTACTTCTTACCTCCCACAGCCTAGCCTCCCACTTGGCACAGTGGTGCAATGTGAGGGTGTCTTCGTTGCCCAGCCATGCCCAAGTGGCTGCAATTTTCTTCCAATGCACAAGCATTGCACATAGATTGCACTTCACCATACTTGCATCACATGGCTGTCTAGTGAAGAAAACCATACTGTTGCATACGGTTCTAATGGGACTGTGTTTACAAAAATTAAACATGGTAGGACTCATCAAACTGGGAGATACATGCAATTGGAATATGTCAGTGAGGGTTTACATCACTCTGGTGAAAAAACCTTTCTTGTCAGCACAGAATGTATGCAGTATGTACCATAGGTATTTTAATGCTGTTTCCTGGTGTCCTAGTGCCACCTCCCACCCTCCAATCACTCTCCCATATGGTAATCCTATTCACTGTTGTCTAGTGGCAGCCCTAGCCTCCCATATGAGGCACAAACCTGAAAAAAATTGTCCCTCTGGGTATTTTTTACAAACCTGTAAAACTGAAAACTGTCCCTCTCTGATCAGCCCCATCATCTCCATTCAGCACCCACCATCACACACCCCAGTTCACCCACACACAGCCTCACTCACCTAAACAGGTCTGAGGTTCAAGATCCACTCTCTGATTGAAGACACATCTTGCTGTGGTAACACTCGATTGCAATCTGAGAAACTAAGGTAAATGCGGTTCAATGTATTTCAATGAGGGTTTCAACTTTTATGCATGACTTGACATTTTTAACATTTTTACCACAAAGTTTCAAAATTGCATTTGGGTCACCACCTCATGAACAATAGGGCTGTCATTACGCAACTCTCGACTGAAAGATGATTTCATGGTCACTTGATGAAATCACCTTCAAGTGGGATTTGAAACTTCTTCTGCCCTTGTTCATGAAGTGGGGTCATAAGAATGCTATGTTTAAAATGTGGTTTCAAAATATGCAAAATAGCAAAGTTATGACCATTCATTGCAATTTTGCTACTCACAAATGTAGCTTTGTAAATTTAAAATATTTTCACTCTAAATTTTAATATTTTTCACCCCAGAGTTTCAACATAGCCTTCTTATTACCCCACCTCCTGTGTGTCACAGCTGTCATTTCATTTCAATATGGAATTTATTGATTTACTAGTTAGTCTTTACAGCTTTACAAAAGCAAAATAGTTTCAAAATATAAGAACAATGTTTCATTTTCATACAGTATACTTCATTAAAAAACATTCAATGTACATGAACCAACATGCTAAAATACTTAGTACAGTTGACACCAATCAAGGGTATCACTACAGTAGCTACAGTACTTGAGTGATTCTCCTCTCAACATTTAGCAAGGTTATAGCATTTATTCTTATCTAAAGTGTTCACAAAAATTTCAGAAAAGAATTCAGCAGAAAAAATATTACAATGGACACCCTAGAGAAGCCCAGATCCAGAAGCAAATGATTTGATACCTTTAATGGATCAACATAGATGTAACAACAAGCACAAAGTGCTCCAGCTTTGGACCATCCAGTCCTTCTTCAGAAGCCTAATGGCAGTTGTTTAGAAAAAAAACAATACTTTTAACAGCTAGATCATGCAGAAAAACAGAAAAAATCCCATTGGTTTAAAATACTCATTTAAAAATACAGATGATGATGTCATAGAAGTTTAACCGTACCATATTACCTTCAGCCAGGCAGTTACATACTGTAACATCAAGAAGAAATTGGCACAGTTAGACAGCGACATCTATTTTCTAACCCAGTGCAACAGGAGAAACATAATCCTTAAAGGTCTTGCTATTTGGAATCCATTAAAAAATCTAGGCAATTCTATATATGTAGAACAACTCTGTCTAAGACCTCTGAGAAATTGAGAAATCACAGGATTCACATGTCATATGCCAAAAAGTCATTCTGAACAAAGAGTTTGCTGAAATTGTTACCACTCTGGAAAGAATGTCTGAGGAACCTATTCAGGACATCTTGTGAGAGATACACATTACTACTAAAAGGACCATAAGAAAAGCCATGCTTATGAAAAATAGGAAATTGATGCCCTTCAACATACCATACTCCTAACAACCATGAAACATAATGGAGTCACTGAACAACCACACAATACAGATGGGCACCTTTCAGTTGTTAATTTGTCCAACCACACTCTGACCACTGGAGAACTAAATGTACTTTCAAAAGGCCTCACTTTCTGCCCAACAAAACCACTGGATAAAATATTGTTTTGTGGTGAACTGGAGGTATACTTCGTAGATTGAGACTTAAAGAATTCTTTCATGGCAAGGAAGAAATCTCTAGTAGAGAAGACATCAAATCAGTAATAATTTAATGGATAAAAAAAGAAATCTGAATTTTTCCTCAAGTGGGAGTAACAAAAACTAGACAATTACATTCTTTGTTTCCGCTAACAAGTCAGTGGTCAGATCCTTACTAGGTAAAAACAGACCCATTATAATCTTTCTCCACTGAAGGAGAGCTATGAGGACACTGAAATCAAACCACAACATTGTCATCAAAAAAGCTGATAAAGGCTCTGCAGTGGTGATTTTAAACAAAGAGGTTTATATTAATGAAGATAACAGACAGCTAACAGATCTTACATACTACAGAGAACTGAGAGTGACCTACTACAAGATATAAAGATGAACTATGTGACTTAATTAGAACTTTTCCAGACCATGTCCAAAAAAACTAACCAACCTCATCCCTGCTGAACCCAGGCCAGGGACATTCTACATGCTACCTAAAATACATAAACCTGGCAGTCTGAGAAGACCCATAATCTCTGGTAATGTTACCTTGACCGAGGGGATCTCAGGGTTTGTAGAGACCATTTTGAAACTGCTGGTTATGGAAGAGACAGTTATATCCAGGACACTATGCACTTTTTGCATGTACTTTTCTGGATATAAGGATTTACCACCTGATACCATTTTATTGACAATGGATGTAACATCTCTACACTAATATTCCACACACAGATGGCATTACAGCATGCCTTAAATACATACAGAAGAAAGGACCAGAACAAAACATCAACCTTGAAGTGCCAGGGGAACTTATGGAATTCATTTTGACATACTGTACCAACTTCAACTTCAATGGTAAACATTATGTTCAAACTATGGAAACAGCAATGGGCACCAACATGGCTCCACAGTATGCTAACCTTTATGGCAGACTTGGGAATATGATTTTAATGCACTGTCCCCATAAACCACTAGCTTATTTCCATTACATTGATGATTTGTTTATTATCTGGATGGAGGCACAGGATGCATTTAAAGATTTTCATCATGAACTGAATAACCTCCACCCTACCATAAAGCTTACCCTGGAGTATTCCACCACCAATGTTAATTTTCTGGATGCCACAGTCACCATTAAGGATGGAACCTTACATGCATGTAGTTACAGAAAGCCAACAGACAGACAGAGATACCTACACAAGAAAAGTAATCACGAAACCATACAAAAAATCTGTCATGTACAGTCAAGCACTCGATGTCACCGTATTTGTTCAAATGAGAATGACAGAGATACACATTTGGCTATGTTGAAAACACCTTTATTGAGAGGGACACTCTTCCAGAGAAACTGACAGGATAACAGAACATGCTACACAAGTACCAAGACAACAACTACTTCAATATAAAGAAAAGACAGCTACAGACAGAATACCTTAGTAATAACATACCATCCAGACCTTGAATTTCTGCATAATATTATTAAAGACCTCCACCCAATATTTAGTGAGGATGAAACCCTTAATTGTATTTTCAAGGAACTCACTACTATCTTTTAAACAACCACCAAATTTAGCCAGCCTAATTATTAGAGCAAGCTTTCACCAGAACAGATTACCATGTCACACAATGGCACACAACCCTGCAATCAAAGCACCTGTAAGACTTGTGAGCTCATTTCCAGCTTGACTGTGTGATTAAATCACAAAACAGACAATTCAAGGTGCATGGGAGTTATACATGCACATCATGACATGTTGTTTATTTCATTCATTGCAAAAGACGTCCACAAACAGGTTATGTTGGAGAGACAAGCCAACAGCTCCACACTAAGATGAACTCACAAGATATACTATTAGAACAAAGAAAACTGAAAACCAGTGGGCACCACTTCTCCCAGCCTGACCACTCAATTTTGGATATGTCAGTAATGGTCTTAAAAGGAAATCTCGAAACACACAACTGAGATGAGCTTTTGAGAGTAAACTTATTTTACATCTTAATATGGTAGCAGATGGGATGAACGTTGATCTGGGTTTCATGGGACATTACAGAAACTGCATCCACAGACTTCTTCTTCAGACTGGCATATTATAGGACTTCAGCATGTGAGGGTGTGGGTGCATGTGTGTGTATGTATGTGTGTGGGTATGTGTTGAGAAGTACATGATATAACCTGTGTGGTGCTTGCTGTCACATTAAAGTAGGCCTCTATTTAGATACATGGAGTTACAGTGTGTTACTACTCTTACTACACACATAATGAACATTAATTGCTCCTTACTTTTTATCTTTGCCCGGGAGTGGGGTTGATTCCTTTGCATCATATTCAGATTATCTAGCCTGCTACTGTACATACAGGAGTGTTATCATAGACTGTCACATTTTTTTACTCTGTACATATTAGTGCAAGATCTCATTTACATGGGGGTCCTGAACAGATATTTTTACATTAGGCTAATATTGTAGTGATCTGTGGAAATGTAGGTATGTTAGACCTCTGGTCTTACACATACTTTATATTTACTTAGTTACCTTATCCTGGGAGGGTGGCAGTTTTATTTCATTGTAGTTCTATCCTGAATCCTTGGAAATGTTACTACGCATATAGGAGTGCAGTTAAATAGTGTCACATTTTGCTCTAGGTATTAGGATACATGAGCCCTTTTACTTAGGATTTCATGACAAGCTGAATTCCTTTGGGGAACAATTGCAGTGACTGATGTGAATAAAGGTTCATTAGGAGATAGCATATGTGTGTGTTTGTGTGTCAGAGAGCGAGAGAGTATCTCCTTAGTTAGTTATCCCCACCGCATTATGGGGTTGTGGGGTGGGGTAGGGTGTATTGTTTTGTGAAGAGGAGGAGAGAAATTACATTTTGTCTCTTTTCAGATTTCTTGGACACTTCTGGTAGATCAAGTTGTTAAATTCTCTGTGTATATTGACATCAATACATATCAGGCTCCATGGTCTTAATTCCTTGGTGGTCCTTGACTAGAGTTTTTGTTTGACACTAATACTGTCAAATTATATTTAAATTATCATTACAAAGTTCTGTCACTACACTAGAGGTTTTGAAGTTATGTGGCATGATATCTAGCCAGAGAGTACAGCTGGGTGATTGGTCCAGCTAACTTTACACATCATACAGTGTGCACTGATGTTTTAAGACAACTTTACTGGTAATTTCTTATCTATAAGGCATGCATTGAAAAATCTTGAGTCCTAAGACAATCTTAATATGTCTTTAATCTGGGGGGTTGCTTTTCAGTAATCACATCCTTATACACACTGTGACACTCATAGCTTGATGTAAGAGTCATCTGCTCCAGCAGTGTTGTCTTATGTCAATTAAATTTATATGCAGTAAGTTCTTTGTATGTGTTTTGCACCAAGCACCTTTGATCCTAAAACCTACCTATGGGGTTTAGCTTATCTGGATGATTAGTGGAATTATTTATTATTATCTGTTATTGGTTGTATGATATGCACGGTTAGTGCTAACTAAATGTTGTTTTAATGTATTTTGTATGTTTTAAATTGTTATTTTATACTTGTATTTGATGTAAAGCACCTTGATATTTTGAAAGGTGCTTTAGAAATAAAGTTATTATTATTATTATTATTATTATCCTGGGACCCTCCTGGCTGAAGGTAATATTGTACAGTTAAACTTCTCTGACATCATTAACTGTATTTTTAAATGAGTATTTTAAACCAATGGAGATTTGTTCTGTTTTTTTCTGCAAGATCTAGCTGTTAAAAGTATTGTTTTTCTAAACAACTGCCATTAAGCTTCTGAAGAAGGACTGGTTGGTCCGAAAGCTGGAGCACTTTCTGCTTGTTGTTACATCTATGCTGGTCCATTAAAAGGTATCAAATCATTTGCTTCTGGATCTGGAATCCTCCTGGGCGTCCATTGTAATATTTTTCTGCTGAATTATTTTTTTAATTTTTATGAACACTTTATATAGGAATAAATGCTACAACCTTGCTAAATGTCTAGAGGAGTATCACCAAGTAGCTACTGTATTGATACCCTTGATTTATGTCAACAGTACTAAGTATTTTAGCATGTTGGTTCATGTACATTGAATGTTTTTAATGAAGTATACTGTATGGAAATGAAAGATTGTTCTTATATTTTAAAACTATTTTTGCCTTTTTGTAAAGCTGTAAAGACTAACTAGTAAATCAATAAATTCCATAATGAAATGAAATGACAGCTGTGACACACATGAGATTGGGGTAATAAAAGGCTATGTTGAAAATCTGGGGTGAAAATATTTAACATTTAGAGTGAAAATATTTAAAATTTACAAAGTTGCATTTGTGAGTAGCAAAATTGCAATGAATGGTCATAACTTTGCTATTTTGCATATTTTGAAACCACATTTTAAACATAGTATTTTATGACCCCACTTCATGAACAAGGGCAGAAAAGTTTCCAAATCAAACCTGAAAGGTGATTTCATCAACTGACCATGAAATCATCTTTCAGTCGAGAGTTGCTTAATGCCAGCCCTATTGTTCATGAGGGGTGTCGCCAAAATGCAATTTTGAAAATCTGTGGTAAAAATGTTAAAAATGTCAAAGTCATGCATTAAAGTTGAAACCCTCATTGAAATACATTGAACCGCGATTTACCTTAGTTTCTCAGATTGCAATCGAGTGTTCCCACAGCAAGATGCATCTTCAATCAGAGAGTGGATCTTGAACCTCAGACCTGTTTAGGTGATTGGGGCTGTGTGGGTATCTTGTGGGTGTGTGATGGTGGGTGCTGAGTGGGAGATGGGGATAGGGTTGATCAGCGAGGGACAGTTTTCAGTTTTACAGGTTTGCAAAAATATCCAGAGGGACATTTTTTTCAGGTTTGTGCCTCATATGGGAGGCTAGGGTGCCACTAGACAACAGTGAATAGCATTACCATATAGGAGAGTGATGGAGGGTGGGAGGTGGCACTAGACACCAGAACAGCATTAAAATACCTATGGTACATACTGCATACATTCTATGCTGTCAAGAAAGGTTTTTTCACCAGAGTGATGTAAACCCTCACTGACATATTCCAATTGCATGTATCTCCCAGTTTGATGAGTCCTACCATGTTTAATTTTTGTAAACACAGTCCCATTAGAACCTGATGCAACAGGATTTTTTTTCACTACACAGCCATGTGATGCAAGTATGGTGAAGTGCATCTATGTGCAATGCTTGTGCATTGAAGAAAAATTGCAGCCACTTGGGCATGGCTGGGCAATGAAGACACCTCACATTGCACCACTGTGCCGAGTGGGAGGCTAGGCTGTGGGAGGAAGAAGTACATCTGTTCCTCCAGAAGGGAGGTGTACTGAATGAGGGGACCATACAGTGACAGCCTGCCAGTAAGAGGACTGAATGCAGTATGAGGGGAGGGGTGGAGCAATTGGTGGCAACTGCATCTCAAGCCATCGCAGCAGCCTTACCAGCATCTGGACCAGATGCACCAGTCACACAGGCAGACTTGCCATCCTGTGGGTTGAAGTTGAGTCCCTGCAACAGGGTCTCACAAAGTACACCGGACCTCAAACCAGTGCTTGATAATCAACTAGCTGAGCCCATTACTTACATTTTTTTGTACTTACTTGTTTTGCTTTCTTTACATGTAGTGGCTGTTCCTTCTTGATTTTTCTTTACTGCCTCCAAAAAGAAATCTGAGAAAACACACCAAAAAAGAAAAAAGATTATAAAACACCACCCAAAAATAAATTGCTGTCCTCTGCTTTCTTCTTTTCCTACTTAATAATCTGTGTTTTCCTACACAAAAACTAAATAAGTGCTTTTTCTCCATTAATAGTTCCTTATCCTACTCTATTCTTTTTTTCATACTGTGGTTAAGTTTATTAGTTCACCCCAAAACAACATAGAAATACCGAAAACTACTAACCCCTCAAAAAATAAAAACCTTTAAAAATGTTCTGTCTTATGTAAAGGTACATAGCAGGCTGCTACTCTTAGACTGCTACATCATGCAGCATGCGATACTATTATTGAGAGTGTGTACCTGGAAATACAGAAGTGTAAGAGCAGTGTTGAAGTTGTCCTCAACAAACAATAATTATGGTTTGACAGTCATTCATGAAAATTTCTTCAGATATGCATAAATGTGAACTCCTGGCCCCAGTCTGTCAGAAGCAGAAGTCACGTTGTTAGGTGAAGCTGTTACAGTTTGTGCAAATGTCCAGAGAATTCAAAAATAACCACATGAAAAAGTTTCAAAGAAGTTTTAATACTTTGCCCAATGACATTACTGAATGTAAAACAGTTTGGTCTTTTAAATCAAGGTGAAAGTACTGGTTGATGGATAATGATATTTGCACATGTTTAAAATAACAGCTTTGTCCTATTTGTATTTTGTATTTTTTGTAGTCATTGTAATTATGATGGTCTGTCCTATCGTTGTCTTGTTATTTGTTAATTGAGTTAACTTTTCAATGGTCAAAACAGGGAGTTCTGCTCATCCCGCTTACAAGTATAAAAATAAAATGAAAATGAAAATGAAAGTGCAACATATTTCTGGCTGTACTCCAGAAAGTTTACCCAGAGACACAAATGTGTATAATTTTCCCAAGTGAAAACTGCATTGTTGCTGCCAGGTGCTGCTGCTGCTGCAGTGCTGTGCAACTGTCCAGAGAAGTAATGAGATGCACATTCTTCTTGATGGTGCTGCTGTTGATAAAATACAGGAAAAAACTGGATGAGAATGAAAAGTCAACATCTAGTGCTAATAAATGAGAAGCCTGACTACACATATGACAGGTTTCAATGAGAGCTCCAACATCTGCAGTTCATAATTACTGGTGTCTGTGCTGCTACTGCTGCTGATGTTGAAAACACTGGGCCAAACAGTGACCAATAATGAGAACTTCTCTATCTTTCTTGACGTGGTAAAGTGTGTTGCTGACACTCCAAGGTGACTACAGTTTGAATTAAAAGTTTTTATTCTGCAAATGTCTGCTGCTTGGTGACTGAAAGGTGTTGCCAGTGTGGCTGTAGTCATAGTACTAATGGTAAGCTATCATAATTTTCAATATCATTATTTGTGACACTGACATTTAAATCTGAAGTCAGCTTGCTGTTGTATTGTAAGGAGTCTGTCTTGTTTTATTGTAGGAATTATCATATATATTGACTCTTTCTGCTGAAGCAGTGTGTTGGCCATGGTGCTTTTCATTTGCATTACTGATGTGCAGACTATACGGGAAGATTAATTTCTATTTTTTCAGCATTTGGGTGGGAGATTCATTTCTAACCATTTTTCAGTACTGTTTTTAATATTTTCAGGTCATATCACCACCACCAGAGTTATCGAACCATGCTGCTGCACATGGGTTCCAGCTCTGCCTCCTTGGTGAATTCATCTATATTACAAACCATAAAAGGTACTATAAATATTTTTGTTGCTGTGTGTCATTTCTAAACACTTTTCCTTTTATGTTTTTTTTTCCTTTTAATGTGTTTTCATCACAGTGCTTAAAACATGCTGCTGCATAGGTCCAAGCCTGTGTTTTATTTGGTAATTCTGCACATTTTACGATCATGAACGGTAAGTACTTCTTTTGGTGGGTAGCTGCAATGTAAATGAGTTTTTCATCATGCTAACTGTTTCATTTATTGTTTCTGTTGTTTCAGGTAAATTTCATCACTTCACTTTATCTACAGTATTGTCCATCTGGAGATTGTAAGATACCAATTGATGTATTAATATACCTGATGAGTCCACACTGTGGACTCCGTAGCACATCAATGTGACCTGTGAAGAGAAGAAGACATTATTTAGAGTTCATTCCAATACCCTGTGTTGTGCTGCCTGCCTGTTTTTATATCCACCTTCAACCCCACATCAGACTAGTAACCGACTGTGAAGAAAAAAAGGAAAGTCATTTCCCTGCAGGACGACTGTGATGCACTCACAGAATAGACATTTTAGACTCAATGCCTTATTAACTACACCTGTCAGCTTTGTAAAAAAATGATATGATGTGGCCTGTATGTGCTCACTGCTGAATACTTCCCACCTGTGAAAAAGAGCAAAACATGAAAATAAATAAAATAAAATAAAGAGAAATCATAAGCATACTTAACAGAAATGATGTAGCCGCACTACAACACTGTCATAGATGCACTGCAAGGAGTTCAGACCTTTTGTCTTACTAAGTACACCTGTCACCTGTGAAGAAAAACAGAAACTATGTAGCCTCTATTTGGCCATAGTGGCATACTGTGCACCTGTGGAAAAAGGAAAAAAAAAACCAATAAGAACAGAATTCAATGAACATACACATGAAATCAGAATGATACTTCCTAATAAATGACTGATATTGTTGAAGAGGTAAAGGCTGTTTATTGTTTGATGCTGCATTGATGCTATTGATAGACAGGCTGTAGAAACACTGGCAGGGAAAGAAAATACAGAAAGGCCAGCATTGGAACATTTTTCTCACTGTGGTAGAAACATTTTACCCTTACATGTTTCTCGTGTCATGTGTTAAATATCATGCAACTATGTGTGACAACATTCATCAACCACAACAAATAAAATATATGAAAACATAGTCCAGCTGTAATGATGAGAGCCTTCATTATTACTTATCACTACCGTGTTGTAACTAAACAATTGAAATAATCGGTGCAAATTAGCAGTCTATCATGAACATGTGGTTAACAATGACAATAAAACAAAATTTATCCACAAAGTACTGCAGTACATTAGTGGCAGACCAATAAATAAGTCTGATTCCATGGACATCAGCTTACAGCACCATGGCAGCATGAACTTCAGGACTTTAACATGCTTCAGGTGCATGATAGTAATATACAGACAGTCAGGCACTGATAAACAGTAGCTAAGCAAATAGTCTGCTTACGATTTTTTGTAGTTGCAGAAGCTATTCAAACACAAAAATATCTGAACTTGGTGTTCATCACACTGGCAGCCACATGTGAGACAAGTGAATACGGTATTTGACAGGCATTATTTGCAGTGGCACATGCAGAACAATCATGCAGCTGCTGTTTTCATCCTGTGGTCTACATCAGACAATTTACTGTTTGGATGCTGATTTACTGACAAGGATTTACTGCTACTGGTTCTGGCAGTTTTGGACATAGCTGAGCCAGTATTACTATTTGTCACTGAGATCCTTGGGGAGCTGTAGTCAAAAGGATCAGTTACTGTGGTGTGGAGACTTGGACTGGTTCAGGAAAGGTCCTGGATTATTGGCCGTGGACTATCTCTGGAATGTTGGCAGCTCACCTGAGGTTTTCCAAAGTAGTGGGCATATCTGGATAAGCTTCGATTTGGAGCAGGAAGTTGGTGTTCTGATCCTGCTAGTGGGCTGACTGCGTGTGTGGCTGAGCGGGGTCCCAGTCTTTTTTCTGTCGGTAGCCAGCAACTTGACTGGTGTACCTCTAGGAATTCTCTGTGGGGCCTGCTAGTAAGTGGGCCAGGCGGAGATCCATAGCAGTGGCCATAGGCTTGCAGTATAGCCCCTTGCTGGATTTATTGGGACCTACTCCAGCTTAAGAGTAATATCTTTTGAAGTGAATTATTTTCTTTTCTTTTTCTTCAAGATACGGACAGACCTTTTTATACTTCATGTTTAAATTCTGTAGAAGGCAGTGAGAGTGCCCCCTTATCCTTTAGTCTCAGAATTGTGAGAGGGTTCCAAGACAGTAAAGGGTTTAGTTATAACCAGCAAAGTCCCATGGTAGTGAGAGTACTTTGGGAACTGGAGAAGTAATTGAGTTTTAAACATTTATCCTCCTAGGAAGTGAGAGTCCTTTGGGAATTTATTGGTTTCTTCCATGGTGAGATCGACCAAATCCATCTGGGGTTGAAGAACTCTGATTTCTCACTGCTACTGGACTTACATGGGCTTTAGTCATTCTGTCATTAACCAGGGACACTGGTTTACCATGACTGCAAAAGGCAAATTCCATTTTTCACGTAGTAAAACCAATATTGCCACTGGTGCCTGCCAAGCCAAAATCTGTTTTACTGGTGTTTTGTTTTGTGCACTTTATTTAACACTTTTTAATTGTGTTAACATGCATTTTAGTAATTTTACCTCCACTATTATACGTCTATCCATCCTTGTACCAATTAAAGTTATTGTAGGTACATGATGTGATGGCAGCAGCGGCTCTAGGGCCACCTTCCCTCAGGTTCAGTAGTAGCAACAACACAATGGCCCCTCCTCCCGGTGTGACAGAAGCAGCAGCACTGCAGTCTCCCATCCTGAAGGTGTGACAGCAACAGTACTACGTTCCCCATCCCTCAGGTGTGATGGCAGTGCATCAGCACTATGGCCCCTTCCCTCAGGGTGATGGTGGCAGCACCACCAATACATCCAGCTCCCTCCAACACAGTGAATACAGTCAGCCCTGGAAAAAAAAACACTACCAGTATGCCACTACACCTAAATAAATCCTCAATGAATGTACCATTATTTTGTACTGTGTCAATGCTACATTATGGAAAGCAGCATTGCTAATGCTGGCTCCTGATGCCTTTCATGTCACCAGGTACTTAAATAAAAGAGACAAGCAAATTAAATAAAATACTGTTTATAAATGTGCAGAAAGTGGTGCAAAAAGTAGAAACAGTACAAAAGCATATACATTAAAATGTGCAAAAGTTATAATCATCGAAAAGTAAATACGATAAGGATAAACTAAATACTGTAAGAAATATAATTTAAAATGTATATAAAAATAGTAAAAGAGTAGAAACAGTGGAGAAAACTGACATTTTGGACTAAAATCCACATACATTAAAATGTGCAAAACGTGGAACATAAAGTAAACTGTGCAAAAGAATGAATGAATCTAAAGCCCTATCAAAATGTTCAGTTAAAGTGTAAACTAACAAATATGAAACAGTACAGTACACTAAAGAATATGAAACAAAATATCAGAATCCAGCAACGTCACACTGACTTCAAATAAAAGGGAGCTAAGCAGTGGCAACCAACACACAAAGTACCCTATTTATTGAACATCAACATTGAAAACAAATTGTCCACCCGCAGGTTTCTTCTTTGATCCTTATGGATCTGACCATATACAGAAAATGACCTTTCAACATCAACACTGGACATTGGGACCCAAATTGCCTGCTGGCAGCTCTAGCCAGCACTGGTAGCTGAGGATCCACAGACTTCCAGTACTGACACAGACCAAAGTCCAACTTTTCTGGTAAGTCACTGAGGTCTTGTCTTATGTAGAGATCCCAATCCTTTTCAAAGCTGCGTGCTGTGTAGTCCAAACATTGGAATGTCCTCTGCATATTAGTTGTAGTCCTTGTTCAGTTTAAGCAGATTGAATGGGTCTAGTATGTGACATGCCTTGAAAAGCGGTATCAAAGGATTTGATCCTATATGCTTGCTGAGTTTGTTTAGCTACACTGTAAGCTTTTGATATACCGAAACTTGATCCTGCTTGGCCAAACCTCTAAGCTGATGAAGCTGCTCATCAGTTTTCTCCAAAGCCATTGGCCTTTAACACACCAGCCTCGAATCTGTTCCTGATTTGCCATTAGTGTATCATAGATTGACACAGCCAGTGGTTTACCTTCAATTACAGCATGTGTATTGTCTCTATTATGTCCATACTATTTTCTGCAATAAATATAGTCTGAATTTGGAGCTCTCCCATCCAGTCGGTAAATAAGTTGAGTAGTGATTTCAGTGAATTCGCATCACTCTGGTCTTCCTGCAAGAAGTCTCAAAAATATTGCAAGTGGATGGTATGGTATTTCTCAGCCTTAAACCATGTGTTCCAGCGTGTCAGTACTGAGACAGGAGGTAAAGTGCTGTTCTCACCCCCACCTCTGTGAGGAATGCCAGGTACTCCTTTTTCATTTTGGGGACTGCTGGAACACATATTTAATCTGCATGACCAGTTTATTCACCAACTGAAAATGGTCGATCCATGTGTAACCTGCAAGTGACAGGACATGTGCCCAGCAACCGACATGGATGACATGGTCCCCAATAACTCCATGTAATGCATCATTGAAACATTTAATCATGTATCTGGCATTGTCACTGACAAAACCCACAACTTGTTCCATCTCCACCTCATATTTCTACAGAGTTTTAAAATGGCTTGTGCAACAGTTGAATGGTTCACTGCAACCAACTCCATGGTATTTGCAATGTAAGATTTACCGTCGATAAAAAAAAAATGTTCAGTACACACTGAGCATCTGAATCTGTGGATTCATCACACATTACTGTGATGCTCTTTCCTTTCACTGGTTGGCGAATTGTCTCCTCCATCTCGTTCTGCAGTTTTGGCAGGTAGTTCTGATGGAAGTGTCTGCCTTTGGAAGTGCACCTATGCTCTTGATATACTTTCCCATCCAGTCTCTGAGGCAGGGTTGGTCAAGTTTTAACGGAATATTGGCCGCACACCAAGCCCTCAACGTGTCAAGAACTGTTTCTTCCTTGAAGCAGCAGCAGAAGTGGTGGTGTTGAAACTCTTATGTAATGTCATCTGTCTGGTCTCACTTTTCTCTTTCTGGCTCGTGTTTTTAAATGCTTCTTGCTGTTGCAGTGGTCTACAACGGTATCCTTCCAGATGTGGTCCACTGGATGGGCTAAAATCGGCAGAACATTTCCTTCCATCTTCATACATTCCCATTGCCTTGAACTGTAGTGCACGGTCTTTCACAATAATGCTGGAGATTTTGGCCATCTTTAATGGTGGTGGTGTTGCCAACTTGATGGTATAGTGATGTGATATTTCCAAAGAACTAAAAGTGACAAAGCAGTAGATCACTAATACCACTTTCACAGATTGACCTACAAAACAAAAAAAAAACATAGTAAGGACTAATTCTGCAACACCAGCAAAGCATTCACAATTTTAGCATGGAAGACCAACTAGTGGCAAAAGAAAGCAAACTGTACCTTTTACAATGGTCTTGGATAGACTTGCAGCAGATCATGTCCAACAGCACTTTAAGGCCTGAAATCAGAATTGAAATGTTTACATGTGGCCCACAGAAAATGTACACACAGCATAACTGTTTTTAAAGACCATCATCCACACCAACATCCTCATCCTTCAATGCATTCTCCAATCACAGCTTGCCACCAGTACCCACACCTACTTACTTGAAGAGTGGCGAAAGGAATAAGCATGACTGCATGAGGTGCTAGTAGCAGTGTTGGCAGGTGGTTCAACATCAGCATGAATTTACAGCAGTGCAAAGGCATAGTGTTCATGAAGACTTCACCTTCAGACTCCCAGCAAGATGGTAACAGCAGTCTTTTGTCAATTCTTCAGGTTAGACAGCAGCAGCACTGTAGCCCCCACCCCTCAGGTGTGATGGGCAGGTGCAACACTGCATCCCCACCCCTCAGGCATGCTGGCAGCAAGTGCAGCCCCCACCCATCAAGCATGATGGCAGCAAGTGCAGACCCCACCCCTCAGGCATGATGGGAGCAAGTGCAGCCTCAACCCCAGGTCTGATGGCAGCACTGCAACCCCACCCCTCAGGTATGATGGGAGCAAGTGCAGTCCCCACCCCAGGTGTGATGACAACACTGCAACCCCACCCCCTCAGGTGTGACAGGAGCAAGTGCAGCCACCACCCTCAAGGATGATGGGAGCAAGTACATCTCCACCCCCAGGGTGTGGGCAGCACTACACCCTCACTAACTCAGGCATGTTGGCAGCAAGTGTAGCCCCCACCCATCAGGCATCATGGGAGCAAGTGCAGCCCCAACCCCAGGTGTGATGGCAGCACTGCAACCCCCACCCTCAGGCATGATGGCAGCAAGTGCAGCCCCCACCCTCAGGTGTGACAGCAGCAGTGCAGCCCCACCCTCAGGTGTGGCGGCAGCAAGTGCAGCCCCACCCCTCAGGCATGACAGGAGCAAGTGCAGCCCCACCACCAAGTGTGATGGCAGCACGCCCCACCCCTTAGGCGTGACAGCAGCAAGTGCAGCCCCACCCTCAGACATGACAGCACCAAATGCTGCCCCCACCCCTCAGGCATGACATGAGCAAGTGCAGCCCCCACCCCTCAGGCGTGACAGCAGCAAGTGAAGTACCCACCCCAAGGCGCGATGGCAGCAGAGGCAGTATGATGGTACTCACCCAATGCCATGAACTAAAAAGCTTAACAGAGCTCAGGACGTGAATTTCGAACCACCAGATGCCAAGGTGAGTCCGCCAGTTCAGTCCCTAACATCTATTTGCCTGGATTGGTTTATGGTAAACAAAGTGCATCCAATTAAACAACATCCAAAACTGATTAATGAGGATTGAGGATGCTAATGGAGAGATCAACAATCTGTACCAAAGAATAAACCAATCAGGAATTGCACCCACAGTAAATTGGGCACTTTCTAACTTGGTCTTCATGAAAATGGAGCCTCTTAGTTTTCATGTCGGAGCTCAAACTCATGAAAGGTATTCTACCAGCAGAAGTAAGCCATAACCACTGTGCAGCTCATGGCTTCATCTCTCCTATCCCCCTGCAGTGAACAGAAATAAATTAATCTTTGCACCCAATCATCAGTTTGAGTGATCACTCAAGTGCAAAGATTATTTTTAATATAGTGCCTGCAGGGGAGACAAGAGAGTTGAAGCCCCAATCCGTACAGTGGTCAGGGCTTCACCTCTCGCGTAGTTCAGCTTTAAGAACTGATCAATTCTCTGTAGTTCCCCAACATTTCCAAAATATTCCATTAGACATTCCTGCAAAGTCCAACTTAAAAGTGGTAAGATTATTATTAACATGGAGTTAGACAGTTTATCAGCTGGCCTTTGTTTATCTCTAGGTAATCTGATGCTCACATCTCTACAATTGATCAAGGAAACCAAGGAGGAAAATCTGCAGTTGACAGTTAGAAGGGCACAGATTAGACATGGCTTATTCAGTTTGATGTGGCTTAATAAAGTTATTTGTCTGACTCGTCTTTATTCTACATGCACACACAATCACGTGCTACACACACACAGGCACACACACACACACGCACACACGAACACACAGGCACACACACACACAAAAGACATGCATGCACCAGATGCACACAGGCACAGACATGCACACACACACACACACAGACATGCACGCACACACACACAGACACGCACTATACACACAGTTTTGAAGGGCACAGATTAGAAATGGTTTATTAAGTTTGATGTGGCTTAATAAAGTTATTTTGTCTGACTCGTCCTCATTATTCTACATGCATGCACAATCACGTATACACACACACACACACACACAGACAGGCACGACACACACAGACACGCACGCACACACACACACAGGCATGCACACACAGACACAGGCATACACACCATACACAGACACGCATGCACACACAAACAGACATGTGCTGCACACAACACAGTACATGCACACACACCACAAACACAGACGCTACATGTACACAAAAACACAGGCACGCCAGACACAAACACAGGCACTCATGCGCGTGCACACACACACACACACACACACACACAGACTGGCACAGGCATGCACGCACGCACACACAGACACACACGCAAGAAGACAGATTCCCAGCAAACCACAACGGACTGGCACAGACACTCTCCCTACCCGGTGGACAAGCACTGCCACTTTCCACACCATGATGGACGATAACTCTCCCACTCTGTCTGAACATCATCCAGGTCGGTGTCCCCCACTCACACCCCAGGCACACAAACTTTAAACAAAATGGGAAACAAGGTTTAACAAAAATATCAATTAGTTTCTAATTGGTAATGATACAAGTTTAATTAATGTAACCAAAATATAATTTAAGAACAGGATTCTCTTGTTTGGTGATAGTGAGGCATCTTTGAAACTGTATATTAATGAAGTTTATAAAAACAAGAATATCATTAAAACATTTTTATGATTTTATTTGTTTATGTTTAGAATCAGCACTGTATTATAAATCTGGCCTGAAGAAGTGGTGTGAAACTACAAAACTGTAGCTGGTTGAACATGTATGGTGCGAACTGATAAGAAGAATAAAAGACCATTCAAGTTTTTTATGGACTATTGGACTGTAGTCTTACTTATTTATGATTGAGTTCTAGATTTTGCCAATAGTAAGAATGGTCCAGATGTACAGATTATTAAACAGGGCAACCTATACCAATTGTATATAGAACAAAGATAATGACATTTTACACACATTTTGTACTGTACAGTATTTCTTTCATATGGAGTACAACCATCAAGATATAAAACATTTTCTACTTTATTTCTTTATGGACTCCCCACCCCACCTCTGTTTCTTATATCACTCTGACCACAAGCCCACCACCCCACAGATAAGTCAAGCAAACCACAGATGTACAATGCAAGGTGTGCAAAAAAAAAATAACACAACAAAAAGACCAACCAATGGAGGTGGTACGGACCCGGCAGACTGTCATACATGTTGGAAAAATGGTTCTGTGCCACTCTGCCCATTCGCCCCTCCCTCTGAGGCCAGAACCATTTTTTTTCATCATGTGGACCTGTCCACCCAGCATGCCCATCTGCCGACCATCAACCAACAAACCAATGGAGCATGGCACGGACCCGGCAGACTGGCATACATGCAGGAAAAATGGTTCTGTGCCACTCTGCCCATTCACCCCCTCCTCCATCACCAGAGGCCAGAACCATTTTTCCAGCATGTGAACCAGTCTTCCCAGCCCGTCCCTCTGCCAACCATCAATGAACAACCACCAGAGCATGGCACGGACCTGGCAGCCTGGCATACATGCAGGGAAAAATGGTTTGGTGCCCTCTGCCTGTCCACCCTCCCTCTGAGGCCAGAACCATTTTATTCAGCATGTGAACCACTCCACCCAGCCTGTCCCTCTGCTGACCATTAGCAAAACAACCACCAGAGCATGGCATGGACCTGGCAACCTGGCATACATGAAGGAAAAAGTGGTTCTGTGCCACTCTGCCCGTCCACCCTATCTCCTCCATCACCAGAGGCCAAAACTATTTTTCAGCATGTGAACCGATCCTTCCAGCCGTTCCTCTGCAGACCATCAATGAACAACTGCCAGAGCATGGCATGGACCCAGCAGTCTGTCATGCATGCTGGAAAAATAGTTCTGTACCACTCTGCCCATCCACCCTCCCTATGAGGCCAGAATCATTTTTTCAGCATGTGAACCAGTCCTCCCATCCCATCCCCTGCTGACCAATGAACAACCACCAGAGCATGGCATGGACCCGCAGCCTGGCATACATGCAGAAAAAAGGTTTGTGCCACTCTGCCCGTCCACCCCTCCTCCTCCATCACCAGAGGCCAGAACCATTTTTTTGAGCATGTGAACCAGTCTTCCCAGCCCGTCCCTCTGCTGACCATCAATGAACAACCACCAGAGTGTGGCACGGACCTGGCAGATTAGCATGTATGCTGGAAAAATAGTTCTGTGCCTCTCTGCCAGTCTGCCCTGCCCTCAAGGCCAGAACCAAGACTAGAGACAAGTACCATTTCTTTCAGCATGTGTGACATTTTCAAAACATTATTCACTTGTTTGTTTACATTAAGCATACATTTCATGCACATACAACCCCTACGCCCTCCATCTTGCCTCCTTTGCTTTCCTATTCAAATAAAAGCAGCATGGCTTCCCCCACCCCTAACAAAAAGCCAACTGAAAAAAAACTTACCAGGCACATAGAAAGGTAGTAGTCCCATGGCAGCAAATGGCAAGGTCAGCAGAAAGAACAGGTTAGCAGCACAAAGCTGGAAAGGAATTCAGCATGGACACCTCAGACAGACCAGCACCCACTCTCCACCCCAACTCTGCCTTGACCAGTGTCCCCATACCACCAGAATCGACAGTATACCCACCATGCACCAACTTTACATTGCCAGAACCCTCATCAAACCTCTCAACTGCTATGAATTTTGCATAGCACTCTGATTTTCACACTCACATTTATCCTGGTTTGGAGCCTGGGTGTTCCCAGCCATACTATATGACCTATACAGGACCAGGTATGGTTTAGAGGCACCTAGCCAGTTGTTAGCTGGTCTTGGTATGACAGCCAGCTAATCCAGTCCCCAACACACACAGATAGCAGCCACCCCCAAAGACAGTCCCCTGCCCAACACAAGCAACCTCCCCAGCCCCACTTGGCACAAGGCCACCAACCACCCCCACACACACAGCCAGTGACCTCCCCAGGCACATGGGCAGCAAACACCAGTGCCCCATCCCACAAGAAACACAGCCTGTGTCCACAACACATCAGCCACTCCCAAAGACAGTCTCCTGCCTTACAAAACATGGTAGTCAACCTCTTCTCAGGCCCCACCAGGCACAATGCTACCATCTCCACCCCCAGACACAAGGCTACTAACCCCCAAAACACATTGTCAGCAAACCCTCAACCTCAGACAGAGTCCCATGCCTCAGTCCCACCAAACAGACTGTTTCCCAAGCCACACTAAACAATAAACAGCCCCTTGCCACACCAACACATGCATTCTCCCCAGACACAAGGCCAGCAAATCACCCCAAGACAACCAAACAATGTCCCTGTCACAAGCCATCCCCAGCCCCTAACACAGACCATTACCACTCAGACACCCAGCCAGCAAGTCCCCACCCACAGACCCAGCAGGTCCCCACCCAGAGACACCCAACCAGCAGGTCCCCACTCAGAGGCACCCAAAAGCAGGTCCCCACCCAGTGTGTGGCTAAATCCATTTTAAATCACACTGTCCCTTCTATCTCTGTAGAAGGGATAATTCAGAATAACCCCTTCAGTGGCTGTGTCTCAGTCATACAGTAAACAGGGACTGCAAAAGTCGTGCCATTCCCCCACAACCATAAACCAAACAAACAAAAAACAACACAGGAGTAGGTCCAGTCTGCCCCCCCGCATCACAAATTCAAATCAGGATGGCAAGGAGAAAACACACAGAATCACAAGGAGGAGGAGGTTAGGTCTGATCCAGTCTGCCCCACCCAGCATCACAAATTCAATCGAGATGCAGAAAAACATACTTTACAGTAGGTCAGAGAGCAATCACCAGCAGCGGCACCATGATGAATTGGACTAGCATCTCGGCAATAAACAAATCGGAAGCTACTGCAAACTCTGTGATTAGGTCAGAAAAGCACTCCCTCAGCAGAAGCACCCACAATAGATGTCAGCATCAACATCAAGGGAATTGATGTAAAATTAGCGTAATATTTATTTGAAAAATAAAATACGCTCAAATGTAACCTCTCACCCCCGCCTGCCTGCCTCAACAAATTCATCAATCATCATTACTCTGTAAGCACTTGAGGGCACCGAGGAGAAATAAACTAAAATAAAATAACTAGTTATTGAAACTTAAAATGTACATAGCTGTGGACACTGGGTACAATTGGAAAGATCCATTTGGTGCATTTATACATGCTTTCATAAGTGATCCACAGATGCCATCACTGAATTAAATAAAATTAAATATAAATTAAAGGCTTACTAGAAGGTGAAGACTGTTGATTATAATGATGAAGTGAATCTGACGTATTAGCATTCTCAGCAGCAAAAGAGTTGCGAGGAACCCTCAGAACAGCAGTGAGCAGAAGCAAGAAAACACAAGCACACTGCGCTGTGCTTTCAAAGTCTGCAGTTTACGGACACTCCATCAACAAATGCTAGTTCGTTTGGTGCCGACATTGGGCAATCAGATTCCATTTTCCACTCTGTTTTCCAAAATGCAGAAAACCCTTGTCCCTGGTCATTACCTGAAGTTTTTCTTCCTTATTTGAGAGCCAAGGGAGTTTTATGTTTTAATCTTGTTTTAGTTTGTTCTTTTCTTTTATCTTATTTTATGAGTATAATTTAGTGAATTGTTCGATTTATTCTGTGGAGATTTACTGTGGTTATTAAACTGTGTTGGAGCCTACATCCACGGTCATCGCTATTCATCCTCAGCCCTTTGTGCTCTCTGCACCTTTATCTCCCCCCATTGCAGTTTAACACCTACCAGTGCTGTAGAGCACTTGGTATTGCTGTCGGGGGAAGAGTCAGGAGGTATTGAACGGTGGAGGGGAATGAGCGGAGCCTCCACATCAGGGTGGTGAGATCCAGGAGATGCCCTGGGGAGAAATGGAACCTGGATCATGGTCGTCCATGTCTGGTTCCATACCCAAGGGCACCACCAGTGTTGGCCGGGCAGGTGGCCCAGATGGCCCTGAGCTCGTAACTTGTCGTGCTGTGTAATGTCAGTTCCATTAAAAACAAGACTGCAATTATGGCAGATCTTGTTGGTACAGTGGACCTGACATGCATCACTGAGACCTGATTGGATGAGAACTGTAGTCCCATATTGGAGGCTGTAATTCCGGCCTGTTACTCAGTGATTCACCACCCGAGATTGGATCGAGAGGTGGGGTGCAGTTTGTTTCAAGACCGAACTGACCTCAAGAGTGTACCAGCTGAGGAGACTCAGTCATTTGAATGTACTGTGGTAGCAGGTGTAGGTTATAGGATTGCTCTTATCTCATTCTGATTTTGGTATAGTAAGGATAGTTGACTATGTGCTGCAATTTAAAGTTTTATATAATTATGTATATCATTTTTTTTATATTATTCTGTGGATGTATTTTGACATTTGTTAACTTACTATATGGCACCCAGAGCCTCTGGGAATAGGTGTCTTTAAATAAAATTTTATCTTTCCTTGCCTAACCTCATCTAACGTCCACCCAGTGGTGAGAAGCGGTTCCTTCAGGAAGTGGCAGACTTCTAATGGTATGGCATTTGAGTCCCCAGGCTGATGGTCCCACGTGACTTTAACATCTGGGCCTATGATGAACTCTCATAATTTGGTCAGCATTTCCTCCAGTTAATGTCATCTCGGGCCTTACAAGATTGTTTCCACTGCTATCCATAAACACGGTCATTCTCTTGACTTGGTTTTCCTCCTGGGAGTCAAACCTCTGATTTGGGGTGGAACCAGTCTGATGGTCTGACCATTACACAGTGCATTTCAGTTTTGTGCCACCCTCATAGACCTGCCCTGTGGAGATGATCAGGCACAGACCTTTACAAGATGTTTGTCTTCTCTCCCTTCACCTCAGTCCACTTGGTTTGATGGATCCTTGAGGGAGATGCAGTGACTAGGATGAAGGATAAAGCATTGCTGGCGAAATCCACCCTTGATACCAATCACCTTAGACTGATGGACCATTATCAAGCCTATCAATCTGCAATCACCTGTAAGAAGGCAGAGTTCCTATCCGGGGAGATTGTGGCAGCACAGAACCGACCAGCTCAGCTTTTCTGAACCATGGACAGACTTGCAACCCAGCCTGTCTACAGGTTCGAAGAGCATTTTTGCAAGATGAGTGCATGGAGCTTGCTCGATTCTTTGCAGCTAAGGTGAGACGACATCAGGGCAGAACTCCTACTGGCACAATCTGGCATTGCTCTAGGCCAGCGTTTGGTCACTGACCCTTGGTTTTCTTGGAATACCTTCAACCAGCCGGAGCTTATGGATATCATTTGGATTGTTCAGGTATTCACCCTATGTGCTGTAGTTTGGACCTCAGGACAAACTACCCAATTTTGGTTGTAGTGACATTCTTGGCCCAGTCCTTGCAATAGATTGTCTGGTGTTCCTTGGTAACAGGTGGAGTTTCAAAGCTCCTTAAAGGATTTGGTAGTGACACCTCTCCTGAAGAAAGCTTATTTGGACCCAGACTGCCATGCGAACTACAGACCAATCTCGAACCTACCCTTTATGGGGAAGTTGATCGAGAAAGTAGTCACCATACAACTGGAGGACCATTTAACCATCCATGATATCTATGAACCTCTCAGTCTGGTTTTCAAAAGAGGCATAGTACTGAGACAGCTGTTTGGGTGCTCAATGATCTCTTGATGGGTAGAGATCAGAAGAACCTTTCCATATTGATTCTTCTAAATCTTTCTTCAGCATCTGACACTGTGAACCATGGGGTTCTGCTCAATCATTTGAGGTTCATCTGTGGCCTGTCAGGTGCAGTTCTCAGGTGGTTTCATCTTTCCTCACTGGAAGATCTCAGAGGGTGGTGTCAGGGATTTATTCCTCTGACCCAGTTCTGTTGTCATGTGAGTTCCTCAGGGATCGGTGTTGTCTCCCATGTTGTTACTTAGTGTAGCATGCTACCCTCAGAGACATTGTAGAAGGTATGGGCTGAGGTTTCATTGCTATGCCGATGATACCCAGCTCTACCTTTCTTTGCACCAATCAGGATAGAGCCTCACAGCATTTAATAACCACCTTGTAAAAATCCCAGGAGTGGATGTATTCAGCTAGTTGAGGTTGAACTTGGCAAAGACTGAAGTGTTGGTGGCGGACCCAGGTCACTGGACAGAGGGGTCTGGGGTGGGATCACCCTCGGACTATTTCTTGGGGTGTCCCACTCCCAACTTCTAAATGGTGTGAAACCAGGTGTAATTTTGATGAGGGTTTGACACTTGATTTACAGGTGTCAGATATCATCAATCTGAGTTTCAGAGCTCATTACTCCAAGCTCTAGGCTATACTGAAAGCATTGTTTGTCTGTGGTCTGAGTGTCGGAGTGTTTCTGAATGGGCAGGGATTGTTAGAAGTGCTGTGAAACACAGGTGATTGTGTTTGGCTGTGCTAATTGTGTTGGTTGCAGCTTGCAGTGAGAAGAAGAAACTGCTTTGTAAATGAGTTTCATTTGAATTCAGGTTGCTTTTATGTTGAGATTAGCACAGAAATGGGCTAGGAGTGTTGAAACTTTGGAATGCAGGGAAGTGTGTTTTTCTATGCTATTTGTGTTAGTTGCAGCTTTCAGTGAGAAAAAACTGCTTTGTAAATGATTTTCTTTTGAATTCAGGTTGCTTTTATGTTGAGATTAGCACAGAATTGGGCTAGGAGTGCTAAAACTTTGGAACACAAGTAAGTATGTTTTCTATACTATTTGTGTTGATTGCAGCTGCAGTGAAAGAAACTGCTTTGCAAATGTATTTCATTTGAATTCAGTTTTTTTTGAAGCTGAGATTAGCACAGAAATGGGTCAGGAGTTTAGAAAACTCTAGTACACAGGTAAGGTACACAAGGTAAGTTTTTAGCAATGCTAACAGGAAGTGGTTTATAGACTTCAGTGAGACAGATACTGATTTTGAAGCACTTTCATTTAGAATGCTAGCTTGAGTGAGTTATGACATCAGCAGAGTATGGATAAATGGAATATATCTCACTCCACTGATGTAATCAGCATTTATCTCATCATAGTGAGCATTTATCTCACCACAGTGAGAATATCTCAATTTATTGCACTGGAATAGCTCTCACCCCCATTGTATGAATATATTTATACAATGGGGTGAGAGCTATTCAATGGAATAAATAGAATATTCTCACTACAACAAATATTCACTGCAGTGAGATAAATGCTGATGGCAGCAGTGGATTGAGATATATTCCATTTATCCATACTCTGCTGATGTCACCACCACTCACTCACTCCACTCAAGCTAGCATTCTATGAAGGTGCTTGAGAAATCTGTTTCTGTTTCTCACTGAAGCCTGCAATTTACTCAATTAGAAATGCAAAACACACTTACCTGTGTCCCATAGGTTCTACACTTCTAGCCCATTACTGTGCTCATCTGCTTCAACACAACCTGAATTCTAAATGAAACTCTTTTACAAAGCAGTTTCTCTTTCTCACTAAAGCTGCAACCAACTCAATTAGCATTGCAAAACACAATCACTTGTTTCCCATAGTGTTTCTAACAATCCCAGCCCATTCATAAACATTTCACACCCTCAGGCCACACACAAACAGTGCTGCCGGTATAGCCTAGAGGTTAGAGTAATGAGCTCTGAACAACCTTGGTGCAGACCAGACCTGAGTTTAATTCTCACAACCTCCAGTTTCATACTGTGTGACTTTGAACAAGTTATTAAACTGCCCAGTACTTCTAAAACTCACCTGCTTACCAAAGATTAGTTACCAAAGACTAAAATAAAAAAACAAAAGCACATAGAAACAGGGTAAAAAACACAGCAAAATGTAACAACACTTCTTATGCTCTTACCCATTGTATAAATAGCACACATGGTGTGCTGTAGAATATTCTCACTCCTGCAGAGTGAATTGTGCATTTTCACCTGTGCCTTCAACACTCATGAGAATACAGAGCTCACTCTGCAGGAGTGATAATATTTCCATATCACACTCCTGCCAATCATGTATCATGTATGAACTAAACAACTATTGTGAAGGGAGCAAAGCCTTGCAGCACGTTTCATTATTGGGAACTTTTTCTCTATTTTAGTACAAATTCTAGATTCCTGGGCCACATTAGCTTGGGGTTTCTGTAACCACAAGACCTCACATAAGTGGGGCTTGTGTGTGTAGCATTACATTTTGTATTTGTTTGTAGCGAGCGAATGATTCAAGGGAAGCACTTCATCACTCCGGTACTCCACATTTAAAAAGCCCACGTGTAGGAGCGGGCGAGCATGCGCAGGGTTAAAATGCAGGAGACACGCGGCCTGCTCGTGGTCTGCTAAGGAGACTGGAGTTGGGTCACATATACAGTTCGTAAGTAGTACAAAATTTACAAACCAAATAAAAATTAAAATGGAAGGCCCTTTTAAAATGTGCACTGAGTGTAAAATGTTTACTGAAAGGATTACAAGTCGATTTATTTATTTGTGATAAAATGTAAACTGGTAGAGATGTTGAAAGAAGAAATTACACATTTGTTAGAAACGAAATCAGAGAATGAAGAGATTGTTAGTCTGGAGAAATTTATTGACTCTATGGTCTCCAAAATAGGAAGCAAGGAACATGAAAACATTACTTGTAAGGATGTGGGAAACAAAATATAAACCAAGTTTAGAACAGGAAACAGAAGAATGGGCAAAGGTAACCAACGCCAAAGCTAGAAAAAGGGAGGACAAATTTATAACAGTGCACCCATAACATTACAAAACCGTTTCACAACATTACAATCTGAAGTTCTTGGAGAAACAAAACCTAGATTACCCATGAACAAAGTCCACAGTTACAAATTCATGATAATAGTGAAACCAAGCATCAAAATAGGGATTTATTAGTAATAGGAGATTCCTTGATTAGAGGTTTGGACACTATGCTATGCAGAGGAAGAAATGAATCTACTACAGTGAGCATGTTACCAGGAGTAAAGATACAAGACATATATTCACTTCTGGATGGATTTCTGAAAATACAACAAACCCACGGTCTTATTGCATGTAGGGATAAATGATATTCAAAATAGAAACTTACAAGATATTTTTCAGACTTCCAGAATACTTTAGTAAAAATAAAACAAAAAGGTGGAAGTACAATAATTTCTAGCATACTACCAGGTTTTGGTTATCATTTAGCTAAAACTTCTAAAATTAATACGTTAAATAGATGGCTGAGAGATTTGTGTAGAAAAGAAGGAGCAGAATTCTTGGATAACTCAGCAGCATTTAACAATCCAAATCTGTTTAAGTATGATGGACTCCATTTTGAGAGGGCAGGGACCAGATACCTAGCCAAGATATTTAAAGAATTCACAAGGACTGATTTAAACTAAATGAGAGGGGAAAGGGGACAAGATAGAGAAATCATAAATAAAGGAAAAATGTTGATAAATCAGATAAACCCGATACTTGGAACTGCATGCTATTAAATGCTAGAAGTTTGAAAAATAAAATGGGAGAATTTAGAAATATTGTCCACAAACAATATACATATAGCAGCAGTGACAGAAACATGGTGGAATGTTATTGATGACTGGGATCAGGCTATAGCTGGGTATACCTTATATAAACAGTCTAGAATATACAGAAAGGGGAGGTGGCCTATATATAATAAATAGTATAAAATCAGAAGAAATAATATCTATTGATATGATTGACCAACTATGGGTTACATTATTACCGCATATACCACCAAAATAGTATTGGGACTTATCTATAGATCTCCTTCATCAACCTCACATTACATAAAAGTTTGATTGAAAAAATGTTGTCTTTAAATCCAATGGACAGAATACTAATTCTAGGTTTAAATTTACCAGGAATAAATTGGGAACATCATCTGTAGAAACACCCTTCAAGAGAGTTCTTAATTGCATGTGATCAAATTGGTCTAGTACAGTGTGTTGAAGATCAGACAAGGGACAAAATATTTTGGACTTAGTTCTAACAAACATGGAGACACATTAAGTGAATGCAAGACAACTGCACCTTTAGGTACAAGTGATCATTCCAAAGTAGAATTTAAATTAGCCGAACTACTAACTAAACAAAGGGAAATACAGTTACCTTTGATTTTGGCAAAGCAAACTTTGCCAAGATGAAAGTTAACCTTTCAAAATGGCAGTGGAGAGAAGATTTTGACAGTAGACCATTAAAAGACGTATGGGAAATCTTATCTTCCAAGATTAAGCAACAAGAAATGGTTAACATTCCTGTCAAACAAAAGTATACTATGAGAAAAAAAAAAAGTGGTGGACACCCAAAATCAAAAATTAATAAACAGAAAACATAGGCTTTATAAAAAGTGGAAAACAAATACATCAAACAAAATTAGGAATCAGTATACACATAACAAACCATATAAAAAACAAATTAAGAAGGCCAAAACAAACTATGAAACAAATTTAGTAAATAGGGTGGAAGTAAATCATAAGGCCTTCTATGCTTACATAAATAACATCAAAGGAATTCAAATACTATAAGACCATTAAGAAAAAGAAATGGGGACAGTACATCGGATGATAAAGAAATGGCTGATATTGCAAACGAATATTTTTCAACAGTTTTTATCAAAAAGGGTTTACATCCTATTACAAGATTTGATCCAAATCCAAAAGATAGAATAGTATTAAACCAAATTGAAGTCAAAGAAAGATTGCCTAAATTGGACCCAACTAAATCCCGGGTCTTGATGGTTTCCACCCAAAAGTACTTAAAGAATTGGCAGAGATAATAGCTCCCCATTAACATACATATTTCAAAGGTCATTGGACACAGGGGAAGTGATTGATTGCTGGAAATCGGCGTTGTTGTCCCAATCTATAAAAGGGTAATAAAATGGATCCTACAAACTATAGACCTATTAGTCTTACAGCTATACCCTCCACAATTTTGGAGGAATATTAAAGGATAAGATAAATGAATACCTGAATCCAATCATCTTACAGACCAATTTCAACACGGTTTTGTGAAGGGTAGGTCATGCAAGACGAATATGCTGGCTTTTTATAAGAAAGTTATAGATAGATTAAATATAGGAATCCTGTGGATGTGTTATTTCTTGATTTCTCAAAGGCTTTGATAAGCTCCTCATCCTGAATTATTACAACAAATGATGAAATTTGCTATGAATCCATATATAATAAACTGTGTTCAAAATTGGTTGGAAAACAGAAATCAACGTGTGAGCATTAGAGGTGAACTGTCTGAAAGGTTGGGGTGACTAGTGGGGTCCCCAGGGTTCGGTGCAGGGCCTTGCTTATTCAATCTTTATGTATCATCCCTTCAATTAAAGCATGATTCTGTCTGGATACAAAATTTGCAGATGACTGCAGGATAGGTGCAGAAATAAATATTAGTCAAAATTCATCAAATTTACAAGATACGATTGACAACATAGATATATGGACAAATAAATTTAAATTGACATTAAATCATGATAAATGTTTTGTTATGCATTTGGGAAACAGAAATCCAAAAATACTCTATAAATTAGGAAATATACTATTAAAGACAATAGATGAGGAAAGAGACTAGGGTATTACAGTTTCTAGTGATATGTCTTTTTCATCACATTGTCAAAAACAGCTCAAAAGGAAATAGAATCTTAAATTGCATATTAAGACATATATCATCTAGAGTAGGCCTGTTATTATGCCTTTATATATATCACTGGTGAGACCAATTATGGAGTTTGGAGTCCAGGTTTGGACAACATATAAAAACAGGATATTATATTGTTGGAGAGAGTCCAGAGGAGAACAACAAAAGCAATACACAATATGACAGAAAAACTATGAAACCCGTTTGAAAGAGCTGAATATGTATTGCTGGAGGAAGAAGGAAAAGAGGGGATATGTGCTTAGTTCTACAACGCTTGAAAAATGATGATCTTTGGAATATCACTGGTCTTGAACTAAATAAAAGTGTGTACAATACTAGGTCTCATCCTATGCAATTAACAGCATTAAATAGGTAAAAAGTACGTAGTACATGGTGGTTTAATCAAGAGTTGTGCATGATTGGAATAGATTACCATTGGAGGTTGTGGCCAGCGAACAACAGCTGAGTTTAAATCTAGATGGGACAATTATATGAATAAAATTAAATTTAAAACTAGATGGTGAGCATATAGTATGAAAGTCCATTTGGCTCAGTAATATTCCTATGAGTTCCTATGATATTATAGTGGCACGGAGAATCTACTATAGTTAGGGGATGAGGAGCCATTCTATGTTAAACCCCCAAACTTTGCACCTTAATAACTTTGCAACCGTTTGATGGATTTGGCTTCAATTTTGAATACATGATCAAGAACCATAGGCCTTGGGATCTGCAAAGTTTCATACTGGTTGGACATCACGGCTGCGGAGTTATTAAAGCGTGACCTGTGCACGTTTACGCTTTCTGGAATTCTCGGTCACACCTACAGGTCATACGGTTTGTGCGATTGGCCGAAATCTTCAGCTAACGTGCAGCCGGGTCCCCGATGTGCCTTTGAAGATTCTCAAGAAAAAATATTAAACGGTTCAAAGCGTTATTCAAAACAGTTTCCCATTATAAGTCAATGGAAAAGTTAACAAAAGTTCAACACTTTCAGAAATGCATTTTACTTTCGCAAATGGGCCTGTTACTTTCACAAATCAGCCATTTTGTTTTCAGTTGGTGATCAGAAAATGGTTGGCATTTAAATTTGGGACCCTCTAGCAACCTAATTCTTTTGTATTCACCTAGTGGGACCCTGAGGATGCTTGCCATGTCTTTATTTTGTGGTAAAAGACCCAGAAATATGTTTTCAAATTTCTGGAAAAATGCACTTCATAAATTACTTTACGTGCTCACGAAATTGTCGAACTTGTGAAGCTTTTGCGAATTCACAGTAGTTTTCCATCTGTGGGAAAGTAACAGCGATTTTTGGCACTGCACTGCAAAAGAACTGTTGGGAGTTTTGGCTGAAATTTGGAGGAAAGGAGCGACATCTCACAGATGTGCCTTTCAGTGTTGTATTGAAAAATATTACATGGTGGCAAAGTTATGGCACTCCAAAGTTGACTGTTTTTCCCATAGGATAACATTCACGGCACCGACACATTACAGAAATCCTTTGGATCCCTGCTGCAAAATAACGGTTTGGTTTCTTTCCTGAAATTGGAGGAAGACAGCCAACAGCCCACGGATATGCCTTTCAATGGTTTGGTTAAAAATATTACACGGCGGAAAAGTTACGGCACTCCAAAGTTGACATTTTTTCCCATAGGATAACATAACGGCAACCAAAGCATTACAGAAATCCTTTGGATCCCTGCTGCAAAATAACGGTTTGGTCTTTTTCCTGAAATTTGGAGGAAGACAGCCAACAGCCCACAGATGTGCCTTTCAGAGGTTTGGTGAAAAACATTACAGGGAGGAAAGTTATGGCACTCGAACTTTTTTTTTTCCCATAGGATAACATTACAGTGTTCGCCCTTTCAGGGCCAGTATCTACGGAAAGCAGTGCGAGATCGGACTTTTCGTCGGAAGATTTCTTAGCCCCCCTCATGGGGGCTAAATACCAAATTAGCCAGGGCAGTTGTAAATAATATGACTTTTAATTTTTTTCTACGTAACGGTTCCTGAGATATAACGATTTAGTATTCCAAGTTCTCATTTTCCGTATACTCATTATTATGCATACATTATTTGTACACACTGTCTTTCTATGCAGGTTTTGGGGAAAACCAGCCTGTGTGCTACATTACTGTTACTGTTGCCTTTCCGCTCAGCAGTTCCGTACCTGTTTCACTTACCGCTGACGTCCTGCGCCACCATGTGCGTTATCGCTGCGTTTTCATTTGCGCTTGCGTTTCTGTTATTTTGCCATTTTATCTACAGTACTGTTTATCTTCTGTTTCACTTTATGTCACCATGCCCATTGACATTTCTGTTTGCAGGCACCACGTTACTATGTGACAACACACTACGTGGCAGACCATTCCGCTCACGCCACCATGATGCTTATCCTTTCTGTTCTCATTCGCTTGTGTTACCATGTGCGCCACTGTTAGCATTTCTGTTTGCATTGCTGTCCCTGTTAGTATGCCACAAGACATCATGTGGTGGAGGCGGGCCCTTGGCCAGGCTCCTGCCGCTGCATTACATTCACTATTTCTCGTTATCATTCTCAAAAGAAGGAAATTAGAGGCAAAAAACTCCATTTAATGCATTAGTTAGGGTTGTTCCACAGTGACAAAAGTGGAAATTTACTGTAGGGTTGAAAACCCCCTTGAGACCCTCGCCACCCCAACCGGCATTGGGGTGTGCATTGGGATCGTGGGTCCTAACTCTCACCCCATTCTCCTATATTTCTGCTGCTTTACACATGTCATGGGGTGAGAGTTAGAGCTGACCATCCCAATGCCACCACGTCGTCCATCCTTTGCGTTTCATTTAGCTTGCGTTTCTGTTACTTTTTGCCATTTGTGTTCACGTATTGTTTCTCTTTCTGTTTCACTTTGCGTCACCATGCCCATTGACATTTCCATTTACAGGCATCATGTTACTATGTGACAAGACATCCATGGCACACGCTCCTGTCTACGCCACCATGTTCGTTACCCTTTCTGTTCTCATTCGCGCTATGCCTACCTTGTGCGCCACTGTTAGCACTTCTGTTTATGCGTTGTTTCTTCCTATTACTATGCCACAAGACATCATGTGGTGGGAGTAAGGGGCCCTTTGGGCCCTGTGCTCCCCGCTGCTGCATTATGTGCTGGGAGCGTGGGCCCTATGTGTGTTATCCTTTGCATTTTCATTTGTGCTTGTGTTTCTGTTATTTTTGCCATTTGTGTCTGCAGTACTGTTTCTCTTTCTGTTTCACTTTGCGTCACCATGCCCATTGACATTTCCGCTTGCAGGCACCATGTTACTGTGAGAACACATCACATGGCAGACTGTTCCGTCTATGCCACCGTGTGCATTGCCCTTTCTGTTGTCATTTGCGCTTGCGTTACCATCTTGCCACTGTTAGCATTTCTGTTTGTTGCTGCTCCTGTTACTATGCCACAAGACATCATGTGGCAGGAGTGCGGGCCCTTGGTCCCCGCCCCGCCCGCCACATTACATTCACTATTTCTCGTTATCATTCTCAAAAGAAGGGAAATTAGAGGAAAAAAACTCTGTTTAATGCATTAGTTAGGTTGTTCCACAGTGACAAAAGTGAGGAAATTCGCTGTTGGGGTTGAAAACCCTAACTCTGAATTCACCCCCAGCACCACACACACACAGACACACACATTCAAGTATGGGGAGGACCAAGTCAACACAACCAATGACAGACATCCAGCAGCAGGTGACAGAAATAACAAACAATTGTCTAAATGTACTACAGACATCCCCACCCACTTGACCAGGTACTGCATGCTCAGTGGAGATCAACAGCAAACTGAGGCCATGTACACCAAACGATACATTCCTGATTGCAGCTGCACACAACGTACACACTTAGTAGTTGCATGGCCTTACCTACCGATGCCCCACACCACACCACAACTGGTACTGTGCCGTTAGTCAATTTAAATGCTGAAGGTGCATGATGACAGTTGTAGAAAGGTTTTAACACTAGTGAGTATACATTAATTAAGAGAAGCACATAAATTAAGTACAAGACACTACCATGCTCAAGATAAAAGTAGTGTTACATTTAGTAGGTGATGTACATAGTAGTACATTTACGGCAATGGTTTACTCAAGATAGAGAGGCTGATGTAAACGTATGGAAAGCATTGCCTGTTCAACGCTGTGAAATTCGTACTGCCAGTATCACATGCATTCTTACTGATGAAGGTGTACTGCTGATGTACATACATAGACCTTCAGTGTGTTTCAATACTAAAGATGCTGTAAGTATTCTTTGTAAGAAACATTGTAATTGCATGGATCAGGCCAAGCAACTTCTAAATATCATAGCACTACTGAGCCAATAATGACGTACCTGTATCGGAGATGTATATAGGATAGATTTTACTGTAGGCACTTACTGAGTATGTTATACCTGATAAAGACAATCTCATTGCATCTGTGATGACTAACTATTCAAATAGTAATACATTTACTATTGTTGCAATGAGTGATCTATGCCACTTATGGACACAGTGTAATTTTTTTAACAGTTGTTTCATACTCAGGCTGTATGCCTAGTGTTTGGGTTGCCACACTTCTGTCACTGATGCTATCAAAGTGATAACTATGTTAATTGTGGTACAACAGGAATCAAGTAGGTATGGTGTAAATATAAACAGAATGTCTTTCAGTATTGATTTAACTCACAATGGGGTGAGTGTACTAGGACAGCAGGGTTATTCTCTAACACTGACTCTGTCAGTTATAATCACATAAGGTTTGATGACTGTAATGATCAAGTTACACTGTTCATCTTTATGAGTTCATATTCACAGCCATTCTCCAGTAACTAGACAGTGTGCATGGTGTAACTGGGTGGGACACTGTGTTGCAAAGCTGCTGCAGTGCCTAGCAGAGGGAAGAGTATCTACTCATAAAGACAATTAAGCAATAAGGCATGACCAACAGTAATGTTAAATGGTCTGTTAATCACCCTGTAGGGTTTAATGTTGAATGAGGCATAGCTGAGTTCCACATGTCGCTAGACAGTGATAAACTGACCATTAACATAATAACCTGGAGTGGCTTATTGCTATCATAATAAAACTGTTTTTAAACAACATTAAACCATGTTCATCATATGGTTAGGCTCTACATGTACTGTTTGTTAATAAAACTAAACATAAGGCTGTTACAATGTTTACAGTCAATTAGAAAGCTGCAGTTCTCAAACCCTTGTTATAATCAGAGATATTATACCTGTACAACTCCTTGGTTTTGCTGAACTCTATTGCTCAGGTGGCCCACCACAAGTGGTGTGGTCTGGTGTGAGGGCATCAGTAGAGTGAGCCATGCAACTACTAAGTGGTACGTTGTGTGCAGCTGCAATCAGGGATGTGTACGCTTGGTGTACATGGCCTCAGTTTTGCTGTTGATCTCCACTGAACATGCAGTACCTGGTCAGGTGGGTGGGATGTCTCGTAGTACATTTAGACAATTGTTTGTTATTTCTGTCACCTGCTGCTGGATGTCTGTCATTGGTTGTGTTGACTTGGTTCTCCCCATACTTGAATGTGTGTGTGTGGTGCTGGGGGTGAATTCAGAGTTAGGGTTTTCAACCCTAACAGCGAATTCCTCACTTTTGTCATTGTGGAACAACCCTAACTAATGCATTAAACAGAGTTTTTTGCTCTAATATATATATATACATATATATATATATCTTAGATCTAAATATGTAAAACCATCCACCGCTTATTGTTTTGTCTCCTATTTTCCACTTGCTTCTGTTTTCTTTTGCCAAATATTACCATTTGTAACTTGGACTCATTTATTTTAACTTCAAATTTCTGGAAGTTTGATTTAATAGATTCAGTTTTTCTGTAATCCTTTCTTAGTTAATTAAACAAGAATAATGACATCAGCAAATGTTAATACAGCACATGTCTCACTTAATATTTTAAGGAATCAGATTCGAGCAAATCATATCTTCCAAAAGCTGATTAATGTACAAACAGAAGAGCATTGGTGCCAACATGCACCATTGTCTGATGCCTCTATTCAGTTTGATTGATTATGATAAATGCCCATGCTGCCCAATTCTCACCTTAGCCCATGTGTTGTCATACATATTATGATATTCACCAAGTTTGTATCAATGCCTCTTTGTAGCATTGTATTCCACAAAGAGTTCCTGGGCACAGTGTCGAATGTGGCATTGAAATTTATGAATACCACAAATAATCTTTGTTTTTGAAGGCTAACATACTTCTCCACTAAATGTGACAGTACAAAACAATTGTCTATTGTATTGTACTTTTCATAAATCCAGCTTGGGCATCACTTAAACTACCTGTGATGTCTATTTCAAAATTAAGTTTTTCGAAATAATTTTTGAAAAATTTTTAGACTCGTGTCCAAAAGGCTAATTGGCCTGTACATTTGTGGGTCAGTCAGTTTACCTTCTTGTGTATCTGTACAATTATTGCATCCCTCCAAGACTGGGGTATATACAGTGGCAGCCCCCAGCATGAAACACACTTTTAAAGCACTCTGTAATATACTGCAACAGACCTACTGGATAAGCAATGTAATTTCAATGGCAATTTGTCCCTTTTGTCATGCAGGAACATGTGACATTCACTTTATCCTGGCAGTGTCACATTTTCCTGACTGACAAAGGGACTGATTACCATTGAAATCACATAACTTTATTCAGTAGGTCTTCTGCAGCATTCTGCAGAGTGTTTCAAAATGCTATAGAATTGCATTTAATTCGGGGAGCACCACTGTAGTTATCTGCAATACATTTGTTAACAAGTATTTGTTAATGCTGAATGTTGTGTCACTGGCATTGGCATTGGTAGTGCAGGAGTTTGAGATGCGTAATAGGAATGGCAGTGAACTATTGAACTGACACCAACCCCAACCCCACCCTGCAGAGACTGACAGGTGTTGGGGTGTGCTTTGGGTTGTCAGCTATGACACTCATGCCATTTTACCTCACCCTACCATCTAGACACTGACAAGTGTCATGGTGTGCTTTGGGGTCTTTGGGCCTTATACTTATCCCATTCCATAAGCAAATACACTGAGATGGGTGCAGCACAGAAGAATGGGGTAAACTTTAGGTTGAACACTGCAAGGCACAGCTTGATGCCTGTCTCTGGCTGCAGGGTGGGATTGGGCTAGAATGGCATAAGCATTACAAGCCAATGATCCCAAGTCACACCCCGATGCCTGTCAGTCTTGACAGGGTGTGATGTTACATTTGTAAACCCTAACATCGTAGGCATTTTTAGTATTTTCATCTAAACTTTCAACAAAGGCTTTTTGTGATCCCACCTCATGAAGAGCAGCACAATCAGTTTGTTAGCTGAAAGGTGGTCTTGCACAATGGCTATGCCATTTGACGACACGGGACCAAAACACATTTTGGTCAGGATGTTTAAAATGACAACTGTGTTGTTCATGAGGAGGTGTAAAAATGGCAATGTTGAAAATCTGGAGTAAAACTATGAAAAATTGGTGAAGTGATGAGCATGCAAAGGAACTGCAGAAACACATCCATAACCCAATTATTTTGGGATTTTTTAGCCACATTTTCAACATAGGCATTGTGGGACCTCCCCTCATGAACAGTGGTGCTGTGATTTTATTAATCTGTCCCAAAGTTGATTTCCCACAGTGACCACGCCATTGTGCACCACAATGCGGAAACACATTTTGGGCAGGCTGTGAAAACGACAGCTGTACTGTTCACCAGGAGGATGAGAAAAATGCCAATGTTGAAAATCTGGCATGAAAATATTGCAAATTTGTGAAGTTACAAGGGTGCTCGGAAACTGTGCAATGCACACTTGTAACACAGTCAGTTTATGGACTTTCATCACCAAATTTTCAGCATGGGCATTTTAGGACCTCTGCTCATGAACAGTGTCACCGTCATTTTCTCAAACTGTCCCAGAAACTGATTTCACACAGTGACCGTGCTATTCTGCGCTGGATATGCGAAAACACATTTTGGCCAGGATATGTCAAATGACAGCTGTGCTGTTCATATGAGGTGTGGACAAATGCAAATTTGAAAATCTGAGTCAAAATGCATGCTCATAAACTGTCATTTTGGGATTTTTCACCAAATTTGCAACATAGGCTTTTTGAGAGCCCACATCATGAACAGTGATACTGTCATTTCATTAATCAGTTGTGATTGGTGATTCCATGCAGTGACAGCAAAATCACCTTTTGGGACCGAATAATGCCATGACTGTGACTGAATTCATGAAGGGTCCCAAGAGCTCCATGTTGAACATTTGGTGCTAGAATTCCAAAAATGCCTGAGATATGCACCAAAGTTGAAAAAAAAACTATTTATGGCATTATACAGCATACTGGCATTTCTTCAGTTCATGAGTCAGCTTTGAAAGGTGCAGGCGTTATGATCCACAGAGATCATTCGCACCAGACTCTGGATGTAAAAGTATGGGGTGGGGAGGCAGGGTGCTCAGAGTGGGTGCGGTTGGGGAGGGAACAGGACAGACCCTGATGGACCATTTTCTTCTTTTACAGGAAAAAAACATTGCGGGACTTTTTTTTTAACAGGGGCATTTGGCATACTGGGGTGGCTCCCAGTGTGCCACCTGAGTGTTGGGGGCTAGCTGATGGGGATTGGGCACCACATTGGCACATAATGATGGGGGAAAGAGCCAAGGGATTCGCACCCTCCTCGGCACAGAACAAATGGGAGTCATTATGCCAACTGGGAGTGGGCTCCCCTGTCGCACTAAGAACTGACTTACGGCATGCCGACAGGGGAATGGGCACCCCTGAAGTTGGTTCACCATGCAGTGGCAGTCAGCGCCGCATGTTTCTTGAAGGGCTTCAGGAAACGAAAGGCATATAGGGAAGGCATGTTTTGGTGCTACTGCATGACACCCTGGTTGTCATTGCAGCAGACCATTTATTGATCTGCTCCACATTATGTATTCCTGGTGTGACGCCTGCATGATGGCTTATTGGGGAATGAGGACACACCTACTGATGCGTGCCCTGCATTTGCTCAACATTGACCGCACCTCCAAATCTGCCACTAATGCAATATGTTGGCTGGCATGCAAGTGCAAGCCAACATAAAATATTACAACAAAAGATCTGCCAGTAAGAAACAATGGATAAGTATATTTCTGGGGCATAAGGTCCGGGCCTGGTGCTTTCTTCAGCTTGAGTGTTTTGATTAAAAATATTCTTCTTGTTTAGTTATACTAACAGTTTGAATGCCAGAGTTGTCAGAGTAGATAGTTTGCCTCCCCTGTTCAGAGGCTTCATAACATTTTTTGTGTAGAAGATTAGCCATTCTTCTTCTTCTATATAAGTATCTAGTGTATGCTTATATTGAGCTGTCCTTTGGCAACATACTGTAGCTCCAAAAAGATTTGTTGTCCCTTTTGTAAATTACCTTCAACATTTCTGTTGATTTATCTAGTGAAACTGGGCCTTTATTGTTGAAAATAAGTTTTATATTTTTTCCTTTTTTGATTTAGGGTAATAAACTGCTGTCAATCTTTTGCATTCCTTTTCCTGGTTTCTTTACTTCTGCAGCTAAAATTGCTTTTGATTTATGCACTCTTCAGCAAACCATGTATCTTTAACTTGCTGGGCTTTCTGTTTGACAACTTTTTCCTTGTATATCTTGCTTTGGATCGACTTATAAAGTTGGATACTATATTGCCACATTTTCTCACATGTAAGTGAATGGATCATCTTCTAAATGTGATGTGCTAATTCTTTTATTATTAAGTTTGTTATCTGTTCATTCCATTTTGTTTTCTTATTTGTTTTAATTTCTACTATGTGAGCCTCTTTCTGAGACTCAGCAGCTGTTCTACAGATGTTTGGGCAAGCCCTTGACAGCAAAATTGGGAAGTGATAACTTTCTACTCTTGTTGGAATTGTTAGGAGGACCAGTAGTTGAGGGTTTCTGTCCAAATTGCCAGATCTATCAAAGATGTTCCTTTGCTTTCCCAAAGAAATAGCTTCCATGTAGGTCACCTCCAATAGTCCATTTAGTGGAATATATTATGTGTTAACATTATATCTATTAATTGCTCTCTTGCTTTGTTTACTGTTTTGTCTGTTATGTTCCTATTAGTTGTTACATCCATATTCAGATATGAAAAGAAGGCATTTTCATTTAATCCATCAAAGATGTCAATTCTGGCACTGAAATCACCTATCAATAGAATGTCTGTTTATGTATATTTCATCTGTATGTCAGTAAGAAGCTCATCAAGTTCTTTCTATATTTCTAGTTGGCAGTATTTAGAGCTTATTGGTGGAATATGGATATTGGTAAAAAGAAGTCACCATGACAAGATGAGACCAAGTTTGTTAGAAAATGTTTGGCTTTTTAATACTTTGTACAGCAATTAAGCTTTCTAGCATAAAAAAGCCAGACCTCCTGATAGTCTCCTGTTTTATGTTCTCTAGTTGCTGTGAAATGTAATACTTCATATCCATTCAAATATATAGACTCTTCTATTTCATGCTAAGTCTCCTGAAGGCAGATAATATCCCCTTAATACTAAAGGCTAGCCAGTTACTGTCCAATAATTTGTTATCCATGCCTGCTATATTCCAAGATAATAATTTCAGACCTGGGTCATTCCTTCCATATTTACATGAACAGAATTAGAATAATCATATTTCTATTTTAGGAGTCAGTCTCTTTATTTTTGGTGATTCACTGATATTTATTGACTGTGGTGAATAAATGTGTTTTCTCATGCTCTTTACTCGTTTATTGTGGGCTGTTTAGGTAGATCCAAAATTCAACAGTCCACCAAATATAGTTCTAGAGTATCCAAAGCATTACTTTTCAATAGCAGTTGCTCAGCCAGTTCACTGTCTTCAAACAGTATATCAATTTGAGATGAATTTTCTTTCTATGGACTTCCAGGACCCTCTGTTTCCCAACTTAACCTGCAAAAGTTGGAAAAAGATTGCACAGGGTTCCCAAAAGTTTATAATTGTTCTGTCTGTACATTACATTCATACTGAACAGGCTCCAACGTTACTGGAGATTCAACTGGATCACAATTATCTTGGCCTTTATTGAATTGTGTTCTGTTAGGGTGGGTCACGTTTATTCCTAAATTCTGCATAGTTCCCCATTAGGTAGGTTACATTAATTCCTAAATTCTTCAGTAGTTCCCACTATACCAAATGTAGTTAGCAATTATGGGTGATTCACAATATAGTTCTAGTGTATTAATACACCCAGCACTGCTTCTCTTTACTTCAGCTATATCATTTCCTTGTAGAGTTAAATCAATTTTTTAACATGTTTTCTAATAGATACAATTTAAATTTTACATCAGATAAATGGGACCAATCTACAAGAGCTGTAAGTCAAAGAAAAGGCAATGATTTTTATTACAATCTGTCAAATGTGATAACTGTGACTGTCTAGTTTCTGCTCCAGCATTAACATTCAGTGAGTTAGTAATTATATTCTGGGCTTACTTGTGTCTATCTTTGTAATTTGTAACCCTTGGATCACCCTGCAGTTTGAGTATGTCATTGTTGTTGGTTATGCTGATATCCTTATTAAGTCATTGCTTACTTAATGCTTGTATTTTTTGTTCCAGATTAAGTAACTACTTGTCCATCTCTGAATTGTATTTAAAATTACATAATATCAAGTCTATACACTCAGTGCTTTTGTCCAATTGTTTTCCTTGTTCCAGCTCCTTAGTGTGTTTCTGATTTCTATCGTAGATGTCCTCTGTTGCTTGGAACACAGTCATACCTTATTGTCCTGTATCTCCATTGTAATCTGGGAGTCACTAGTACCTTTGCTTTTCTTTGCCTTGCCTTCTCACTAGAGTGTTTTTTCTCTTTCTCCTCTTCTCATTGGGGTATCGAATATTTACTATAGAAAAATCTGGTCTTAAGGGACTAGAAGGGCACAATGTGCCATCTAGTGGAATACAGTCTGATTCTTCTGCTGGAAAAATCGTTTCTAGCTTCCTGGGAGCATTGTCAGGCTTTGCAGCATTTATTGCAATGTCACATCCTGAACGCTCCAGTTCATTTTCAAAACTACCAATTGTTCTATCAGAATCAGATTTGCTGTATATTGATTACCCAGCAGAGTCACTAAATCTTCACTAAGACAATATGGTGCATATAGAGGTTGGATGCCACATATAGTTTGATAATTCCTTTGGGGATCATGACTTTTCTTTTTACTCTCACTTATCAAGTGAGTCTCTGCACTGGAAGCCAATATGTTATCATGTTGTGAAAGCCAGTTTCTTTATACTGTTAATGGTTTTATCCAGACCTGCAGTCAAGGTTCTGATTTCTGACCCAGATACCAATACAATATTCCTACAGGCTCTTCCAGAATTTTATTGACTAATGTTCAGCTCACTCTTTTAAAGATGCTAGTTAATTTCCTTCAGGTAAGCAATAAAAAATTCTATCTGCACAATCATCTTCTGTCAAAGATTCATTGATAATAACTCTAGATAACGTAGCAGATTCATCATTTATAGTGGCAACATCTGTATAAGTGGAATGACTGAAATTTAGGTTAGGAGAGAGTTCCAAGCTCCTGTCAACAGTTGTAGTAATAGTTAATACTGGCAATGAGTAGTTTAATCTTGGCTTTGGAGTGAAACTTTGTTCATGGTTAAAAGAATTGAAATGCTCTGGTATCTTAGTCTGGTTTTTAGCTGTTTATTCATCTGTTTCCCAATTTTTAGCATGACTCACTCTCAACAGAGGTGAGGAATCCCTCTGATTTTTCCTTTGTAACCTTGTGCTGACCATTGCTACTTCAATTAGGGAATATACTGCATCAGTATATAAATAGGCACCAGCAATTTGTGTAGCAGAGCACTCTATTCACTCTTGTATTAGACTGTAAACCGTGGAGGTCCCAAATGTTATCCCCGATTTTACTATTTTTGTATATATAATTTTAAGGACTTTTAGGAGATAACTAGTGTATTCCTCTGTCAGCAAACAGCAGTTAGCCTGCAGCTGACAAACTTATACCCAACTTCTGAAACTTAGTTGGAGAAGTCAACCATAAAAAAATATCAAGTATGACAGTACAATGACAGACTAAAATCCAATACATATATTTATTTTTTAAGGTTGACTCAATCAGAGTCAATCATAAATCAATAGATAGGCTGTTTATGCAGCATACATCAAAGGCCCTACAGCATGATAGACAAAAATACAATTAAAGTATTGTATGCAGAAAGGTTTAAGATGAGTGACCTTAATTTATTTCTAGTTAGTGAATTGCTGAAGCCTATATGCCTGAAGAATGTTATTTTTAATTTCCTCAAGGAACCGAGCAGACATCCTTCTATTACTTTTCTTCAGGGTTAACAGCTTAATTTCATTAGGGGCCTGTGGTTGTTGTGGTCGCACTGGATGCAAAACCTTTATTTCAGCATTATAGCTTTAAACTATATTACGGAGTCTGCATCATTTTGAGTTTGGTGAGTGTAGTCTTCCTGGCTAACTTAATTCAGTTCCATAAAGGTCAAATGAAATATGTACAATTTCTGTATTTCAGTACTGAGTTTTATAAGGATTGTTGGCCTGGTTAATGTATCACTAGTCTCTTCTGGACATGCACAGTCTTAGCAGACTTCCCCAACAGAAAGCTAGCATGAACCTTCACCAAAATATTCTTTCTGTAATCACCTGATTGGAGCTTCTGCCACCTAGTTTGCTTCATAATGTTGAGTGGTTGGAATTCGACACTTAAATAAATACAGAATAAAAGATTACATCAAATATAATCAAGAGAATTTACATAAATCTAAGATATTTTAAACCAGTTTTGCATAAAAATTATCAGTTATAAAAATTGGTGACAGTTATAAGAAAGATAGGACAGCAGACAATATACGGATACTGCTAGTTATTACAAAATGCAAAGTGCAATGTACTAGAACAACTTTTAGCTTTTATAAAATCTCATTTGGTGAATAAAATTGTCAAATTACTTTAGCAACAAACACTATTCGAAAATGCCCAAAGTCCATTTTATCACAACTGGTCAATTGTAAAAAAATTAGGCACAATATAGTAAATACAGAAATGTAGTTCGACTTCAAAAGAAAAAACACTTACTATTGCTGATTTGAAATACCGCATACAGTGCACAGAACCTCCACCATGGGCTTATAGTGCTTATAATGCTGGCTGAAACCCTGAGTGACACCCTCCATTTACTGTAGACACTGTAGGAATCGCTTCTTCTGTGGAAGGGCAAAATAAAACCAAGGTACTAAGGTAAAAGTGATTAAAACAGCCACAGCATCCAACTTTTGCCCATATATAAAACTTTCAAAACAATTAGTGTAGCCACTATTAAATAATTGCATGAAGGTTCAAGTACTGTTAAAACTTCTAGACTTAAAATTCACTATTTAAAAGTTAGCTGGCTTTTCAGAGAAACTCCTTCAGCTGCTATGTGGTATCCCTTCTGAAAAATGGCACTCGTGATCTGAATGCCAAGAACAAGACATGCAAAATAAATCTCGGCTTGTCATGTGACTCAGAGTATCTAAATGGCATGAAAATAAAATAAAGTAAAATAAAATAAACTTTATCAGGCCAGCCCAGTGGTGCTGAGGACTAAGGCACTGGTCGCCTTTACTGTGCACCATGCCGGCGACCCATGTTTGGGAAATGAGTGCAGTCGCAGGAAGGGGTCGGCAGCAGGAAGGAGAAGGAGAAGGATTGAGCATCTGCTGGATAGCTCTCTACTCTGGGAAATGGGTCCTACAACAGTCAGAGCCTGATTGTCCCTTGGCAGAGGCTGGGGACACAGCGCTGTGCTGTGCTACAGGGAGGAGCTGGGGCAGATACCAGGAGGGAGCATGTGTGGATGTGTGAACACTCACCTCCACCAGCATCATTGCATGCCCTCAGCCTGGGGAGAAAATGTAAAATTAGGTTCCCCAGTCACTGTGGCTTGATGGCCATCTGACTGTACAGTGCCGGCTCTGAGGGAGATCACCAGTGCAGATCCAATCTCAGTGGGGAGTTGGTTGACCTCGCTGCACCACCATGGGTGGTAAATTGTGGGTAATTAGGTGATTGCCTCATTGGAGTCCAGCACAGGTCAGATGGCAGCCAGAGATAAGGTTTCCTAGTGACCTGGGCCAACTGGAGCCCTGGAGAAATAATAAAAAATAAATTAATAAACAATATCAAATTCAACATATGTGTGTTTAAAAGTTGAGATAAAAACAGAATATTTGAAATTTAAGTTTCTATGGCCAGTTTATAACAAACAGATATACCATCTTGTACTGTTTGGCATTTGTGCTTGTTTGTACACTTCACTTCCTGGTTTAGGGTCCACAGGGGCAGTGTGGGAACTTGGAGGACTGTGTTGGTTGTTCCTCCAGATTAACAGCGTTTCTCCTCACTTGAAACTGTACCCTACCAAGGGACAGTAAATATATCTTTTATTTGCTTTTTAAGGGCTATTTTTGTGCCCTAAACCTTTATCTGGCTGCTTTTGCTAGCTTGAAACCGGAAGTGGTGCGACAACGCACTTCCAGTCCCGCTATAATAAAGTACTCAGAGACTAGCGAGCGGGGCGAAGGAGCAAGGGCCGCGCATGGAGTGCGCGCGAGAAACACGTGTTTTAGCGGCGGTTCATCGTGTCCATCGTGGTCATCGGGCAGCGGTCTTAGCAACTGTCAACAGGTACCTATAAAGGGAAACCCAAGATACTGTACTTATAGTTAGAGTTATTAGTTACTATCATAATGAAGAGAGCAACAAATACTGTACGTCCTGTCAAATGTATGCATTAGGTAAACACATTGCCAATTACATGTGTGACAGGTGCATTTAGTTAAATCTCTGCAGGATGAAGTAGCTGACTCTTAATCCTGTTGAAACAGTTCCTGATGTTACCAACATGCTATTGATCCAGAAATTGAAGCTTTAGAAGAATATATTGATCATATGTCTTTTTACTGGAAGCCAATAATATCCCCATCCCCATGACAATGGTCCCCAGGGTACTTCAGAAACTAATATGTCTTACAATGAAATTATTAAGACTCCTCAAACCCCCAGGGTTCCTCTAGAATAAAGACTGCTTTAAGCAACGAACAAATTTCTTCTACCTCGTGACTGTTTTTTTTTTTACCATTCACTCTTTAACTTTACAAATTAATACAGAGACGGTAAAGAAGTACAATACCTGGTGTACAAATAATTGCAGTTCAACAAAGTCCACAGAATCACCACCAGGAACATAGGTCTCTGTAACTCCCTCCCCATCCCCACCCCCATCCTTGAAGCCCCCTAAGGCACTGTGCTATACTTTATCTGGCATAGGAGGTAGCATACTTAGTTATGAATAAGCCACTATTAATGGGGACCAGATTTTCTCAAAAGAGGCAATTGGTTACTGAAGAATAGCTATCATTCTTTCAACCCTAAGGCTTGCTAGCAGCTCAGCTAACCATTCCGAATAAGAAATAATTGTGGAATCCTTCCAATGTTTAAGAACTAATCTTTTCACTATAATTGAAATCAGAGACATATGATATTTCCTCAATTTAACCAGGAAGTCTGACATGACTCTGAGTAAACAAACCTCTGGGGTGAACATCTCCTCTATACCCAGTAATGGGTTAGCCTTATTCTAATCTCCATCCACACAGGTGCAATTCTTGAGCACTCCCAAAAATGTGGAGCAAATCACCCACCCTGAACCACATTTAGAACACCTAGAGTCTGGTAAAATAACCTTAAATCTGATAGTTTTTGAGGGGAGTAGTAAATATTGTGCAAGATTTTAAACTGAGTCAACCTGAGACAGTCTTGTTTAAAGAACCTGTGGCAGTTAATCCATATTTGCGACCAATCCAACCTAGCATCGGAAAAGCCCTGGCCCAATACGCAGCGAAGCCAGTCTTTCAGTGAACGCCCACTGAAGGAGCACCTGGTATAATTTCGAGATAGCGTGGAAGTTCCTTATCAAGGGTCGTACAGTATCCCAAAATAACATATGGGGCGGCAATCCCACATGACCCTATTCTCTGAATAAGCATATGACGCAATTGATAAATCCTGAAACAGTCTTTTGCAGGAGATTGAGCTTACTTAATATTTGAGGCGTTGATATTAACTACCATCCACATCTAGGAAATCCGCATCAGACATTCCTCAAGCTTAGGTAACCAACTCTGCCTAATAGTTTGGTGTCCAATCAACAAGTGTGGATTACCCACGATTGGTTGAGAACTATCTTTATTATGTTCATATTTTAAGAAGTTACAGAGTTGATTATGTATCCTTAAAGAGACTCCAATGGGCTAGTCTCTTAAGGAAGAAAGCACACTAGGGTACTATAATATAAAAGCTTCTGAGTTAAAACCCAAGCTCTTAATTAAACTAACTTCTAAGTTAACCCAAAGTGGAACATAGTCTTTAGTGTGGGGAAAATGTGCGAGAGGATCCACCAGCCATATTTATTTATATGCATACGCCCAGTAATAGAGAGCAAAATGGGGTAGTTTCAATCCACCTGTCCCTTGGCACCACAAGTTTAGCATAAGACATTCTTGCCTTCTTGAAATTCCAAATGAAGTCAGCAATTAACTATGCATTCTGTTAAACCATGCCAAGGGAATCCAGATATTAAGCATGGACAGAGGGTAAAAGTCTGGGAAAAATATTCATTTTAACAATGCTTATTCTGCCCTAAAGTGACAGAGGAGCTGTGCCCACCTTCTCATGTCCAACTCCAAGCTACACACTAAGGGATCTAAGTTTAGGTGGTGCAGACACTCTGGGCTATTCGCCAAATTAAAGGCCTAGGTATTTAAGGATTTGAAGTCCATCCCAATCCCAACCTTGCAATATCTTTTTGAGAACTCTGTTATTTGGGGATATACCACTGTCTTCTCCTGATTTAGTTTGTAATTGGATAAAGCACTAAACTCATGTAGGACATCAAGTAGGGCTGGGACCGAAGAAGCAGGGTTGGCCACATAAATTAATAAGTCATCCACAAATGCTGTTACCTTTACAACCTGATCTCTGATTTTTATCCCTTAATCCTGTTAGATATACTATCTGCCTTATCAGGGTTCCAAATACAGGTTAAACAATAGGGAGATAAAGGACACCTTGTCTCGTCCCTACATGTAAGTTGAACGATGACGATATCACCGTTACATGCCACTCTTGCCGTGGGATTTGAGTATAAAACCTTAATCCAATTGACAAACTTATCTGGGAACCCCACCTTTTCCATAACCTGAAACAAAAGCCCAATGGACCCTGTCGAATGCCTTCTCGGCGTCCAAAGAGACCAGTTCCAATGGGAGGCCAGCCCTTCAGATGCCGAGAAGACAAGGGACAATGTTCTAAAATGATCTGCCGAGATCTGCCTTCATAAAACCTGCCTGTTCCAGGCCAATTAAAGTAGCAACGACTTGCTAATTCTCTCCATAAAATTTTAGATAAGATCTTTATATCGTAATTTAACAAGGAGATGGGCCGGTAACTACCTGGATTCTCAAGGGTTTATTTGGCTTTGGTATAAGTACTATAAGCTCCTCAAACAAACATTTATCCATGTCCGTTCCCAGAGAATGTGCAGATATAGCCTAGATAGTAAGGAATCAGCTGGGAAGAAAAATTTTATAAAATTTGGCGAGAACCCGTCGGGACGGGAGTCTTATCAATGGGTGAGCTTTTAATTGCCTATTCTATTTCACTGTAGGTAATATCAGCAACAAGAAGCCTATAATCAACCTCCTCCAGATTGGGCAATGGCAACGATCCAAATAGGACTGAATCTCAGATTGGGTAGGTGGAGACTGCATCTCTCGTATAGAGATTCATAGTAGTTCCAAAAACAAGAGCTATCCCATCCGGGGTTGTCTTAATGCACTTATCTTGTTCCGACCAAATCCTTCTATTAGTCGGGATGCTTCTAGCTGCATAATACGCCGAAAAGCCTTCCAGGTTTCTCCCTTGGCGGCGTACTTGGCCCTAGCTTTAATAATGGCTAATTCTGCCTGGTCACCCAGCATTTTAAGATATGCATCTTTAGCTTTAATTAGCTTTAAACTCAATCTCCTCCTGCGGGTTAGAAACCAGAGCCATTTGCAAACCCTTGATTTGGTTTAACAAGTCTAACATAGTGGCATTTCTCTCCTTCTTAGCCCTAGTAGCCTGACTAATCAGTACACCTCATATCATGTAAGCCCAACCATAAAATATCTGAGTGTACCTTCCGTATCATTAAACAAAATAAATTCCTCAATTTGGGACGTCAGGTTATTGACTATCTTGGGAACCCGAAGCTGATTATTAACTTTCCATCTACTTCCTTTGCCAATAACAGAGGGAAAGAGATCACAGCATCCACTGCGGAGTGATCAGACAGAGGAGCAGCCACTATCTCAGCCCCAACAACCTTTCAGGAGTGAGCGGAGAGGGTATATAATCAATCCTCGAACCCGTCTTATGCACCGGTGAATAAAGGTGTAATCTCTGTTTACGGATGGAGCACTCTCCAAACATCCGCTAGGCCCAGACGAACCACTAGATCATTAAAAGCCAGGGTAGCCAGCGTAGTATACACCTGTGATCTTGAGGACCTATCCGTCCGTGGTCTAGAACCAGATTGAAATCCCCAATAATCATAGAAAGCTGGCCAAATGGCAGCAACACCCTCATTAAACTAATCAGGAAGTCCTGACTATCAGAATTAGGCCCATAAACAACCCCAAGTAAAATTTCCATATTATATAGTTTCCCCTTCACTAATAGAAATCTCCTTCTTTATCTGAGATAATTTTTATAGGGCAGAAAGGAACGATCTGTGCAATAGAATCAGCACTCCTCTACTCTTTGAGTTCCCTGAGAAGAGAATACTTCCCCAAATTGCATTCTTCTCAGACACCTAACCTCTTCCTGAAGCAAATGGGTCTCTTGCAAAATGCAATTTTGACCTTCATGACCTCCAAATATTTCAGTATTCTGTATTGCTTTACCTTATGTCTAGCCCTTTGACATTCCATGTACAAAATTTGATTAAAGTATCAGTCCCCATATTCGAAATACAGCCTGACACATCTGATAAGCACTCCATGCTTCTTACGACCCTACAGCACCAGCGACCTTGCGCCTCTCCCAGCCAAAACCCCACACCCCTATTAACCACAAATCCAGTGCTCCCCTACTACCCATATCCCAAATAACACAAAATAAAACCCTCTTTACCTTATCCAGCCCAAAGACCCCCTCCTACCCACCTAAGCACATCCACATCACTCACGGCCCATGACACCAGGATGCCTAACTCTCCTTCCCACTCCTTCTCTCGCCCCTCAAATTCAGTAAAGAACCATTTCCTCCAGGTATCTGTCTAAATCTTGAACTAAAAATATGGTCACATCAAACTGAGCCACTTAGGTGCAGAATCTCCTAAGTAAACCCCTCATTTACGATCCAATCTGGCAAATCACAATAAAGTACCAGCAATAGGAAATGAGAGGAATCAAAGTAAAATGGTCCCGGACAGGGCAAAGAAAATTAAACATGCTCCCCCATTCATATATTGAACAAGTTCGAGCCTTCCAGAAATAAGTTTCAGTCACAAAAAAAAAAAGGTCTTTCTGTCGGGCATGTTAAGGAAAAATAATGTCCATGTCCAAAATAATTCGGTGGGTCCATATTTTCCAGACACGAACTAACTAGCTCCATCAATGTAGTAGAAACCCCAGACCTGGAAAAACAACCCGAAGAATCAGAATGTCCGCATGATGAACTTAAATATACCAAGCTCTACACACTGTAACAGAGCTCCTGTAAATATAAGATTCAGTCCATCCAGTGTTGCATACACAGCATAAGGCCACACATTTATATGGCATGATAATGCCTGTCGACTGGCGACATCGTCCTTCATCTTCATCCAGCCTCTTTAAACAGATCTGGGTAAGCCCCATAGCAAACCAGCGAAGCCAAGTCCATGTATCAAAAGATTTCCAGTAGTTGCCCATAAGCACTTGGAATCTTGCAGGATATCCCATTCTAAATCTTATACCAGCAGCGATCAGCCTTTTAACAAGTGGATGAAAGGTGGCACGCTCTGCCTAACAGACAACGGGAGATCTTGCACCACTCTAACCCGTGACCCTTCCCAAAAGATTTCTTTATCCTCTGGCTTTCCCAACTAGTAGCTGCCTTTCCTGGTAATTCAGAAATTTAATGATGAAGGGCCTAGGAGGGTGGCAGCGGTGGTAATGGACGTAGCGCATGTGAGCCCTTTCCACAATATACTTAGGCCCAAAAGGCGAGGGCCCAGCGATCTTTTCCGTTAACTTCTGGGCAAATAGGATCGGATCCTGAGCTTCAGCCTTTTCAGGCAACCCGATCAGAACAACGTTGTTGCGCCGACTCCGCCCTCTAAATCTTCCACCTTGATTCCAACTTCTGGATTTTCTGAGAAATTTTACTACCATGCTTCCACTCTCCTTGCTTCCCTCTAGTGACTTGACTCGGGCTTCGTTGTCTGAGGCCCTTCGAAAAGATCTTCAATCGTAGTTTTAATATTTTTAAGCTCCCCAACCATATCCACCATCATGGTCTTAAGGGGTCCGATCTCTTCTAGGAAGCGTGTTAGCGTTAGGGGCTCTTCCGGGATACCGCTCTCACTTGCCCTTGTACCAGGGCCGATGCCGAGGCCTTCAGTTTTTTGGCAGCCTTTCGGGGTTGTGGGAGGGGTATGCTTCGGAGGCTGTTTTCTCATCTCAGCCTCCATAAGTAGCCAGAGCACTGCTTCTTCTCCAATAGTCTGCCGATAGATTTCAGAATCGCTTGGTAAAAACGGAGAAATTGAGCAATTATTCGCGCGAGGACGGAGCTCTTGGAAGACCAGCTACTCCGCATCCCGCATCACGTGACTCTCCTACTCTGCACTGTTTTGATCCCCCAGAACTGCTGATAGTTACAGATACCATAACTTGGTCTACCACTGCATCCTAAAAAATAAAGAACAAATTCACAGGGGGAGTCTAACACCCCCCCAATCTCATTACATAATTCCTATGAACCACTGGCCTCTCTTTTAGACAGAGAAACTTGTAACACGATATTGTATCAAATACTGTTCAGGATGACATTCCTAACCCCTCTCTCCACAATAATAGCACCCCCACTCAGGTTGTTGTTCTAGGTGATTCTATGGTTAAATTCATAGATCGAACCATCTGTAACCCTGATAAAATAAATAGGTCTTGCTTAAGTTACAGGGGCTAGGGTCTCTGACATAACCGCCATGACCAGTACTGCTTTATGTACAGTAGGCAACAACCCCTAGTTATAATCCATGCTGGGACAAACGATATAACAAAACCCCACTACAACAACTTAAACATGACCTAGTTGCTCTCTGTAATTTATTAAATGAGAGGGATGCAACATTGGTATTTCGGAAATTCTTCCAGTACCTCAGGCCTCCTTCTATATCCAAAGGAAGATCAAATCATTAAATGAATGGCTTGAAATGGTGCCTAAAACAAGGTATAGCTTGTCTCACTCATTGGGAGGAATTCAGTGATAACCCCGCCCTTTTTGCTGGGATGGTCTCCATCTCAGCCGAAGAAAACTCACTTCTTGGTGGTCAATTTCTATCATTTATCAATGACAATTTAAACTAAAATGAAAGGGAGACTGGGCTAATAAGCCATCTCTTAATAATTTATACAAGTTGAACATCCTATCTTGCAATGCGAGAGCACTTAATAAAACAAAATGGCAGAATTAGAATTGAAAATCCAGGAATCTAATATAGGTCTGATTGCTATAACGAAACATGGGAAACCAGGATAAACAGTGGATAACTGAATATCCCAGGATTCAAACATTATTATAAAACAGAGCTGATGAACGAAGAGGAGGAGTTAGTCTCTATGTTACCAATAATATTCCCTCATTCGAGATCTCAACAACAGTATCTACATGAAAGTGTTTGGGTGTACTTGCAGCCCAAAGGACATCCTCAAATTTTGGTTGGAAATTGCTATCATCCACCTTCTTCAGATCTTACCTATCTAAATCAATTAACTTCAGAAATGGCTCAAATAGCAGATAAAGGCTCAGTAATAATCCTAGGGACTTTAATCTCCTATCTATAAATTGGGATATACTTTTGGACACAACCCATATGATTTACAGCTGATCTCTGCTATTACAGATCTTGGCCTACACAACATGTTAGAGAACCCACAAGGGGAACAATATCTTGATTTAGTTTTACTAATATGAATGCAGCCTTATCAAGTTTATGGGTGCTGGACCCCTGGGCAACAGTGATCACATGACAATTCAATTTTCTTTGTCTCTGGTTCATACAAACTTCATTAATAATAACTGCATGATAAAACAATATGAGAAAGCTAACTTCTCAAAATTAACGAACATCTTGCAGCTCTACCCTGGGACTTATGTATTGCACCTCTCAATGCAAATGATGCATGGAACACCTTTAAAAAAATCATACACAATCTAGAAGAAAAATATGTACCTGTAAGAAGGAAGTACAACAATAAAGGCAAGGTTCCTGCCTGGTATAATAATAATATTAGAAAACTTAGTAACTATAAACAAAAATTATTTACCTTATTAAAAAGTGCAAACCGGATGAAAAGAAGGACAACTATATTAAGTATAAGGAAGCATTAAAAATCTAAAACATCTATTATCCTGGCTAAAAGGAACTTAGAATTTAGAATTGCCCATACTAAGGACTCACATAAAAGTCTTTACTCATATTTAAATAACAAAAGGGTACTGTTAATAAACAGGTCCATTAATTATTAACAATACAACCATCCTTTCAGATATGGTGACTGCATCTGAGTTTAATAAAGTATTTCTGCTCTGTCTTCGAACAAGACAAGGCCTATAATGATTACTTACACTCCCATATTCCATAGTTATATCATCACTACTTCCGATACTTATAAACTTCTGAGAACTTTGAAATCTACTACTAGCACAGGCCCGATGGTATTACTTCTAAATTTCTCATGGGACTAATGACAATATTGTTACTCCACTCACAATCATCTTTAATAAATCACTCGAGAATCTATTGTGCCCTTTGATTGGAGAACAGCTATTGTAAAACCAATCTTTAAAAGGGTGTGCATTACAAGACTGAGAATTACAGACCTATCAGCCTTACTTCCATTCCTTGTAAATTATTGGAAAAACATATCAAACACATAATAGATGAGAAATGCTTGAATTAAAATAAATGACTCTACGCAACATGGATTTAAACCAGGGCACTCATGTACTACGAACTTATTATCCTTTTACAATTTTATAAGCAGTAATCTTGATTTAAATACCCCAGTGGACGTTATCCTGTTAGACTACAGTAAGGCATTTGATAAGGTTTCACATTCAATATTAATCAACAAGCTAGTAACATTAGGATTCTCTGAATGCATTGTGTCTTGGGTGAACAGCTGGTTATACAAAAGAACTCAAACGGTTAGAATCAATGGGGTAATATCAGAGGAAAGACCTGTGACGAGTGGGGTTCCCCAGGGTTCTGTGTTGGTCCCACTTTGTTTGGTATCTTTATAAGTGACCTTAATATCGTATCACAGAATAAGTTATCCAAATTTGTGGATGACACTAAACTGGGGGACCTGTTGATAATGAAAACAACAGGAATATTATTCTAAAGACTTAAAAAATCGAATCTTGGGCAATTACCAATAAGATGTCTTTTAATGTGTCAAAATGTTCAGTGCTGCATTTTGGTAAAAACAAAAACAATCATATTATCTTAATGGTATTAAAGTTCGAGAGTCGGTCGTTGAAAAGACTTGGGTATAATGATTGACGACGGCTTGTCTTTTTCTGAATCACTTCAACAAAGTTACAAATAAAGCCAACGCTCTTCTGCGAGGATAAATAATACTTTTGTTCTGAAAACTGAAGAATGTATCATGACATTATATAAGACTCATGTTAGGCCCACTTGGATTACGGCTCACCCCTGTGGAGTCCAGATTTAGTAAAGGATATCACGAAAATTGAGAGGGTTCAAAGAAAGGCCACAAAAATTATACCCCACCTTTCCCATCTTGATTATGAAACTAGGCTTCTAAAAACAGGGTTATACTCATTAGAAACAAGAAAATTAAGGGAGTCATTCGTCAATTATTTAAAATCATATCATCTCCTACATTAATGAAATCTTGTGGTTTGTCCTTTGCATCTAGAAAAATCATTGCTAGACTACATAATAAACAAATCATAATTGAAAACAAGAACAAACAGAAGACAGCAATTTTTAATGTTAGAGCTCCAAGAGTTTGGAACTCCTTGCCACAGGAAATTGTTGACTGCAAGCATATTAATACATTCAAGTTTAAATTAGATAGATGGCTTTTGAATGACGATAAATCTACTAATGATCCATATGTGTGGAGGACATTCTCGATGGCTTGACCTTCTTATGTCCCAACTACCAAGTTACCAAGTTACCAAGATATCATCACAGTATTGAAATGTCTAGTTCCAAACAGAAAAATGAAAGTTAGGTAGCTCACATTCTACACATTGCATGAAATAATTAGGATGTCTAAAATATGATTTAGTGCACGTCTCTGTTAGAGAGAGCTGCCATGTTCTGTTCTCTTTGGGTGCAGATAGAATGAAAAGGTTTCTCTTCTCCCAGACTCAGCTGTTTGAATGGCCTCTCACTTGCCCACTGCTCCAGCACCAGCGATCCACCAACTCACAACTTTCCTCCTGAATGTAAGTGAAGAAAAACAAGGATATGAGCCGCACAACACAGGGGACACAATAAGATGGACTGGTAAGATTACACCATTCTAAGCAATGATGACATACCTTTTAAAATAAAACAAGCCATATAATCCTCCTTCCTACATTCACTCCTTAAATGCAGGAGTGCATAGCAAACCTCCTGTCTTCAGAACAGGAAAAACATGTCCCTCTGGAAAAGCAGACTTGAACAGTGACCATGTTACTATTCATACAGATTCCTCCCAACTGTCAAGAATGGCTGCCTGCCTTTGGGTACCTTGACCAGCATAGCACAATCACAGCTGTCAGTTTTCAAATCCTGGCCAAAATGTGTTTTCAAACCTGTGGCACGGAATGGCATTGAAGTTGTGCAGAATTACATTTTGGAGGGGATTCAAACATTTCTGTACCAGGTACATGAAGTGGGGGTAATAAGATGGCTGTGCTGACAATTTGGTCACTGTTGTCATATAAATGGAAGCACAAGGCCTGCAGGGTGCAGTGCTTCCACAGCTACATACATAATGCATCTATGGAGGGATGGAGTGCAGGGCCCGTGGGCCATCGCACCCCACAGGCAAATAAGGATGCGATTTTACTATCTCAAAAAGTATGGAAATAAATTACAAAAACTGCATTAATGCTCTAATTAGGTTACAGCCACAAAACTAGGGAAATGTGGTGTTAGGGTTTCCAAACCTAACACCACACCCCATGCTGCACACACCAACAGGCATCGAGGTGTACCTTGGGTTTATCAGCCTAACGTTCAACCCTTACTAGTGCATTATCAAAGTCTTTACAATGAATATCCTTACTTTTTGAAAAAGTATAATCATATCCTTATTTGGCTGTGGGAGTGCAGAGGCCCTCTAGGACCTACTCATCCATGCATACATAATTTTCACATACTGTAATGGTATCCTTATTTACCTGTTAAAGTGCAGGGCCCTCTGGCCCTGTGCTGCCATCCTTCTACACATGTGTTATGTATGTGCTACTAGGGATGGAGAATGAGAAATGCTCAGAAAAATTTATTCTGTCTGAAGCAACATTTTGCTGCATTATAACAAACAATGTAAGTCTTACATTCAGGTGCCATCGACTTTTGATTAAGTGTCAAATATAATAATGGCACTGCAAATCTCAAGCATTCAGGAACCTGAGGGAAACCTGACAGCTTAGAGCTTTGTGATATGTGTGTGTGTTTGTGTGTGTTTGTGTGTGTGTGCCTGCCTGTCTGTCTGCATGTGTGTCAGAATTGACAGAGTGCCTCAACAAGGTTGAGGGCTGCTTTATTGACCCCTGCAGTCAGAAGCTCTGCATTTAATTGCAGAGGCACTGCTGGAAATGAACCATAGTAGCACAGGCCTTCATATAGTGGACTGGTTAGGGTGGGTGATGGAGAGAGGAGGATAGAAAATGACAGATGAAAGTAATTCTAGCAAGGAACAGTTCTGAATTAATGGTTGGCATTAGTAGTAGTGATCCTGAGTCATCAGGTGTCAGCAGGGGGCAGGAGATGGATTGGTGGTCATTTGGAAGCCTACACTCCCAGGTGAGGACTCAGTCATGCCCATTGCAGGGCTGCTCCTGGGTGGAGGCTCATGGGTGGTGCAGACAGAATGGCTAGACTATGGGTGTGCTGCAGATTGCTGTGTGTGCCTGCCTTCACACATGCCTGAGCAACCACTGCAAGGAGGGGAGAAAAGTGTAAAAATGGAGCTGGCAGGCTCCATGATAGCCTTGCAGCACCTGCACCAACTCCCAGAGTCTGGATGTTGGTCTCTGTGGGAGGGGAAGTCAACGCCATTTGTCATTGGCTCTATCATGGGGGCATGGGGGTAACCCATGGAAGATTACCAGGATGATCGGGTGGGAGAATCAGGGCTGGAGAGTGGACCTTTCTGAGGGAGGGGTAGCTGCCTGCCAGCTCCACTGGAGGGGATAAAATCTGTAGGAAAAGAAAGACATTTGAAATAAAACTGCCTGTGGTGAAAAAATATCCAGATCTGAGGTAAGAGATGGAGTGTTTAGATGGGGTCAAGGGAGATGAGTGGTTAATGGTATTTATACAATGCCAGCCACTGATTTGTGCAGTGTAATATAAGTCACTATTTTTGAGTTATTAGATGGATGGGTGGGCAGCTATAAACAACCTAAACGCTACTCTTCCAAACCTGTCTTTATCTCAATTACCAGAGTCACTGATAACCACAAACTTACTCAAATGTCAAAACTTCTAAGTTCAGCCTAATTGGCATGACTGAGATTTGAACACACAACCTTCAATATAATGCATTCATTGCAAGTGATTTAAAATAAAATAAAACATCAGATTTCTTCCCAGGTCAGTGAGGCACATCACCTGCATAATCTGTTAGATACAATGGCTAGGCTGTCACCCTTCTTAGTCACTTTGATTAGAAAAGCCTTCCTCCCAATCTTTTTTCTCACTAAATAAGAAAACAAAACATAAAAGCCTCTGGAAGATTCAACACCTCTGATAATTTCTGACAGCTTGACATAGATCCCAATTTAGGACCCCCAATGCTCTGATGTGGCTGTGGCCCTAGAAAACAAGAAAATGGTCCCCAATGTCTTTTCTTTTTTTAATTTATAAAAAAGGGCAGTACTTCACTGGTGTCTGGTGGCACCCCATCCTCTGATGTTAGCTCCCCATCATAGTTTTGGTTGCTCTGGTAGTCTAGTCCAAACCTCCACCTTCCAATTTCCCTGGTACCCTGTGAAAACAAAGCTCTTTGTTGATGTGATTTGCTTTTTTCTTAAATCTATAAAAAAGATCTATCGGTGATGTGACCCATCCTCCCAGCCCAACATCCCACTGAGCACCCACCCTGCATCATCCACACATCCTCACTCTCCTGCAGATGTCCCACTGTGAAGATCCATTCTACAATCAAAGACACATCTTGCTTGCTGGAATCAGTGACTGCTATATGAGAAATAAGGTAGATAGATAGATAGATAGATAGATAGACTAGAGTAACTTTGTTTTTTCTCTTTTAGATATTTCCTGAAAAAGAGCTAAAGTTAAAATGTAAATTTTAACTCTATTTTCTAATTTCAGCGTGCATTTATTATAATCATTTTATTTTGCTTTCAGACCACATGTCAATGCAGTGCCTTGTTTTTACTTTTACAGATAGAGATAGATAGATAGATAGATAGATAGATAGATGCTTTATTTCTAAAGTGCTCCTTTATAGAGATTCAAAACGCTGTACGAAAAAAGTAATTAAGTAACAATAATAAATTTACATAACTTAATTATATAAATCAATAATAATTCAAGGTAACTGTGGTTCCTGCATTTCAATAGGATTTTGGATCACACATACCTTATTTCATATAGCAGTCATTAGTTCAGCAGCAAGGCGTGTCTTTGATCACAGAGTGTATCTTCACACTGGGACCTTTTCAGGTGAGTGAGAGTGTGCAGAGGGAATTGAGGGTGGTGGAGTTGGTGTGTGTTCAGTGGGAGGTTGGGGTTCGATCACCAGTGGACTTATTTTCTTTACATATTAGAAAAGACAATTGAGGATAGTTTTCTGCTTTTCAGGATTGGCATGGTTGAAGTGCTACTAGACACCAGAGCAAGGAGGATGACCACTGGAGGGTGTAGGCACCGCTAGACACCAGCGATAATATATGCATTTATGGGATGTGGCATGGAGGTTGCACCACTAGTCACCATGAAAAAAAAATTATGGAGACAGCATTCAGAGGGTGGGGGTTACCAGTGGATACTAGGGAATAATATAGAACATAAAAAAAAAACAAAGAAAATACAAAAATCAGGAAAGAAATCGGAAGGTGAGAGGATGCACAAGACAAAATGCAGAAACAGAAAAACTGTGGTGTTGGCTTAGAAAAGGCTTTTTTCATTACAAGGAATACTTTTCTGAACCAACAAAAGATGGGAACAAAAGAAACCATTGTAACGAAAAAGAATTGGCGAAAATCCAAGTCTGAAATCCTTTTCTGTGTCACTAGATCCTTTTCATTTGAATGCAAATATCAAACATAAAAGGATTCCTTATCACAAAAAGAAATTGGACAAAAACACAAACTAATGCCAAAATCCTTTTTGTGAGAAGAAATCCTTTTTGTTTGAAAGAAAATCAAATGAAAAAGGATCCCTTGTCCCAAAAATGAAGTCTTGAAATCCTTTTTTGAAACGAGAATCTTTTTCATTTGAATGAAAGTATCGGATGAAAAACAATTCTTTGTCATGAACAAGGAATGGAAAAAATGACTAAGTGAAAAATTATTTTCATGATAAGTGATCCATTTTCATTCCAGGGATCATGTTTCATTGAAACGAAAAAGGAATCACAAAAAAACACAAAATACTAAATCCCAAATCCTTTTCATGACTCATAATCTTTTTCACTTGAACAAAAAGGATTCATGAAAAAGGATCTTAGCTAATGACAAAAATGGATTTAAAATGCAGAAAAATCAATATTCCAGGGTCATTTTGCCACCACAGAGCTGCAGAATCCACCTAATAGAGTTCCAATAAGCAAATATATCTGTTGGTGTCTCTTCAGCATATTTTTCCAGTTTTGAATATTTTGTCTTGAAAAAATGAAAACATGAATCTTGAAAATAAAAAGGATTGGCCGCTAACAAAAATAATCATTTTTGCTTGACCCAGTTCTTTTTCATTCCAGGAAGTTATCCAGGAGACTGAAATTCCTCTTGAAAATAATGGAAACTTTAAAATGTAATTACTTTGGAGTGGATTAATATTTTACCAAAACTAGTGAACATCACCTATGTGCCCAAGCCCTTTCTACACTGAAAATTTCAGACCAAAATTCCAAACTATCTGGGTGATAGGCAATGATAAAAAAAAGAAAAATGATGTTTTTTAAGGTTTTCAGCTATTCAGATTTTGAATCAGCACATCAGAACAACAACAACACTTGGCATGGCCAGTGATCTAACACACAAAACTCCATGTGCAAACTTTCATGCAACTCTGTTCAACAGTTCTGAAGTTATCAAAGTGCAACATATGAGGTTCAATATAGAATGTCCTGCTCAACGAAACTATAGGGTGCTACCGCACATATATAGAAACACATACTGTATACCACCAACAAATTGCAAGTTCATCAAGCTTAAAAATGCCTGTATTTAAAAAATAGACTGAGTAATCATCATGGACCATTAGCGACATCATAGGAGTGAAAATACAGACAAAGGGTACTTGGCACAGATATTCAGAAATGCGCAAAGGACAGCACAAACCGGTAGCAGCGCAAATCTGATGCACTGTGGTGCAACAGGAGCCATATTCAGAGGTCTGCTGGTCACACTGCACCAGTGCACCCTGGCTGAATATAATACAGTTGCACCATGGCGCAACCAAGAATGTGCTGCCATGGCACATCCTCAGAGATGCGCCATATGCGAAAAAACACAGTTGCGCCCATGGTGCAGAAAAGAAGCACCAGCACATCTTTGGGAGCAGAGTAGCAGAGCAACCAAGGAGGACATGGCACAGAGAAGTGAGTCAGAGACAGAGCCAGGGAAGCACAGCGAAAGGCCACAGGAGGCCACCACCAGCAGGGCACAGCAGGGTGCATACAAGCATCCAGACCTCCATAACAAAACAGTGGCACAGATACAGTAGTAGGCAACAGGAGGTGCCAATGGCCAATGGAGGGCCACCAAGGAGCCCCGTGAGGGCTGCAGGCCATAACCCCATACATCCAGACCAGGGCAGGCTACACCCAGGACCATGCAGCCAAGCACACAATGCACCACACAGGCACACAGGTGGCCCACACAGTGAGCACAGAACATGCTGGGAGCTACATAGCATGGCAGACCTCATGGGACAGGCTGCACAATGCCAAGCAGGGAGCGCAACACAGCGTGTGGCCAGTACCCAACCAAAGACCATGGCTTCTGCCATCACCATGCACACACCTGCCACACACCCTGACAGCTGCCTCATGGGCACCTCAAGCACAGCCACTGACCGAGGGGAGGGACACCACCACAGTGGGACATATAACAACACACATCAGTGAACCACAGAAGCACAACATACACTCCAACACATGCACACCACACAGACATGCACTGGCCACTGCAGCATGGCTCCTCACACCACCTGAAAAGCAGACACTGACACAGGCAGGTAAATCAAAAGAGATGTATTCCAAAAACTATTTACAGCAACAAGGAGTTGGGATAGGGTAGGAAAGTGAGGAAGGGACAGGGAACAGGGACTGTACAGTGGGATGAGGGACTGTAGGGGGAGGTACAGCAGGGAAACAGGTGACTGCTGGGGTCCATTCAGTGGCGACCATGGCCTGCTGCCCCAGGCACCCTCGCTGCCTCTGATCATTAAGTAGCATGCAGCAAACCTGCGGGACAGCCATCATGGTTGTAGAACAGATCAAAATCAGCTGCCGGAGCAGCTAGCACAATGGGCCACCGTCTTCTCCAACAGACACCTATGACAAGGGCAGGACAGGTGATCAGTACAATGTCCCAAGGAACCATGCCCACCCACAGCATGCAATGGGCAATGGGAACACCCCCAGAGGGCCTGTACCAGCCACCCATGGGTGGGCCAATTTCTGCCAGCAATGCGGCACACCATGACAGTGCACAGTGGTGGTCCCTGCCATACAATGGCCACCCGACTGCACAATGACAGTAACAAGGCATAGTGCACTGGCAGCACCACAGCAACATCAGTGGCAGCTGGGCGATACCCACCACCAATAGCTGGCACCATGATCAATGGATGCACCACAGTGGCAAGCACCACACAGTACAACACACACAGCTGCCATGGCACATGGCACAGGCAGCCATGCTGTACCCAAGCCCCGCCACCCCATTGTAAAGTGCAAAGGACCATGGCAGTGCCTACCTGCCCTCTGTGGCCTGGCTGGTGCCAGAGCTGCTCCTGTGCTACCTCCGGTTCTGCTGTGACCTGCCACTCTGCCGCTGCCACCGCTGCCCTACAGTGATTCTCAGGCCCTGGGAATGGAACACAGACAGGTACACATCAGTAAACATCGACAGCAGCTGCCCATCACCCCCACCCCTGTGCACATAGTGAGCCCTGCTTGACATGTCCAACACAGCTGCATTGCAATGCAAGCAGTGGCTGGCACTGCCATCCCACGATGTGCACGATGGCAGTGCACCACTTGCAGGCATGCCAGGCAGCCTAGCCAACACCACAATACAGCACCGGGTCCCACATGCAATATGGGCATATTCATCTTGGCTGTGGCACGGCCTCATGCCTGACACATGTCTCCAGCCTCCTCAGGCACCTGGGTCCCTCCTCACTGGGTCTCCATATCGGTGGTGGCACTGCTCCCTGTCCTGGTCACCCCAGTCCGCTGCTGCAGTGTGGCAGCAATCCCCTGCCACACCACAACCCTGAGCTGCTGCAGGGTGCCTGGCCAAACAGTTGGGGTGCATGGGGCTGGAAGCAGGTGACCAGGTTCACCAGCTCCACCTGCGTCCAGCTTTGTGCCCACAGTGCCCTTTGCTGTGCCATGCTGTGAGTAGTAGCCAGTGAGCAAAATGGCGGCAGTAGCACATGACCACAACATGTACCAGATGCACGATGCAAGTTAACATGCACTGTGTCTGCCCATCACACAGTCTCAGAGATGTGTAGCATGGGCATGGCTAGGCTGAGGGTTACAGGTGAGGGGTGACCCAGGGGAGGTCACAGCAGGGGTCAGGACTCCATCTCTGCACAGTGCACACATGCGGAATGGCAGGCGTGGTGCAGCATGCACCATGCACCCCATCATGCAGTTGGCACACAGTGTGCAACTGACATCATGTTACCATTTGGCACATGTGCACAGTGGGCCTGTGCAACGCGCATGCATGCATTGCACCGCTAATTGCTCCAGAGCAACCTCAGTGCTCACTGAGCAAAATCAATATAGTCAGACACCATACACAAATGAGCTCATCAGCCAGTGCGTGGGCTCACTGGGGGCATTAGCATGTCATTACCATTGAGCCAAAGCTAATTTGCATGCATTGCACTACATAAGCACCATGGAACAAGCACAGGCCATGGACCAGTATTGCATCCTTTCGAGGTAAGTTGTGCCTGCTGCTGCAACTCACTGGGAGCAGCCGCACAGAAGGTGGGATGGTACAGGGTGATGCTGCCACTGACACATTGTGCTGTCCATGTCCACAGGATGTGACATGTCAGAATGTGGAGGGTGAGTAGCATGGGCCTGCTCTCAAGAGCAGGCCCAATTTCCCAAAGGCAGAGACAGAGGCCCTGTTTGACTCCTACCTTGACAGGGAGCCCCTATTGAGTGATGCCATGGGAAAACCACAGGCCAGGGCTGAGGCCTGGGAGGTGGTGGCGGCATGCATCAACCAGCAGGAAGCCACCAGTGGTCAGTGCAGGAGGGCAGGAAGAAGGTGGCATGGACAAAAGGCATATCAAGGAGAAGGTGGCAGCCATCCATGCATCCCAGAGAATGCTACCAGAGGGGCTTGCAGATGTGCCAGCACTCCACGGCACAGGGAGATGGTGGCAGCCACCATGCACCACAGCATAGTGGAGGGTGTACCTGGCTATGGATTCCAGATGGGTGGCAGTCCATCACTGCATGGTAAGTATCTCAACCACACACAGCTGGGGGCATGGAGGAGCGACACGCGCATGCTGGCATGCATGCAGTTGGAATGCATGTCATGTGCATGTGTTCACACTCACGTGCATGCCATGCCACAGGACACAGTAGTGGCAGTGTGGGGGAGTACATGTGGACAATGCATCACTAACACACCTCTTTTTGTCTTGCAGCACCAGCTCACCTTCATGCAGATGATGGGGTACTGGCAGCGGCAGCAGCCATGGCCACTGGACTGGCCCTGGAGGACCAGTGGCCCACCTCCATGGGCCTCCGGGGACCTGACAGGCTGCAGCTCACCACTACTGTGCAGGCGGATGTCCTGGACCTGGTGTTGGACAAGGCCCTGGATGTTCTCCTTCAGGATGCCAGCCTTGGGGTCCTGCACATAGAGACACAGATCAGGGCAGGGTCTGACAGCAATGATGATGTAATGCTCATCCTGGACAGCATGGCCACCATTGTGGGGAGACACGGGGCTGGCCACTGATAAAGGCAGCATGTCTAGCACTCTGCCAGTGGCAGAACAGCTGCCCACCACCACTGTGGGCTCAGCAGTGTGAGCTGCCTTGGCTGTGCCCTGAGGTGGAGGTGGTGCTGCCACACAGTTGCTGGGTGGTGTGCGGTGGCCAGATGGGCAGCAACAGCAGGCTGTGGGTACCGCAGGCAACTGGACACAGGGTCCGCCTCTGATGTGCCTACCATATCCAATCCCCTGCAAACCCACTGTGCAGCGTCCATCAGAGAGGGGCTGTGCAGCATGGCTGGTCACCACATGGGGATCGGTGCCCAGCCTGGGGTCCCAGGATGCTGACAGAATGGCTGAGCACACCCATTTGCTCCGGGAGTCCATTCAGCAACAGATGCTGCTCACCACTGGGGTGTGCGCACTGTGTGTGGGAGTGCACCAGTTAGCTGAGAAGTAGGATAGGGCACAGCACAGATCCTGGTGGGGATGCAGCACATGCAGGAGGCTATGACTGCATCTCTGGATCATATTGTCACTGCAATCTCAGCTGGCTTTGTGCTGCTGGCTGCTACAGGACATGGTCTGGCAAAGTTGACCCCCACAGTCGCTGTCCACCCTGCATACCTGGCATGGGGTGACCCCTACACAGTCAATGCCAGGCTCTGATGTTGGCATCCCAGGCACACCTGGGGCTGGGCTGTTTGGGCAACTTGACACCCCAAGTGGACACGGTTGCAGTCAACCCTTGGGGGCTGTTGTAACCCCCATGGCTGATGCACAGCCTGTGGCTGCCAATTGGCCCAGGCACAGCTGCCCCATGGCTGTGGTAGCTTGTGGTCTATGCAGTGGACCTGATGTGTGGCCACCCTACCTGCAGTCTGCAGCTGCTGCCCAGTGCACACATGGGTGGTGTGTGTGCCTACTGCAGGTGTGGCACCTGTGTGTTGCACCATCGCTGTTTGTGTGCATGCTTGCCCGGCTGCTGGGTTATGTGGTGTGGGCATGATGACAGCAGTCTTGCACCAGTTGTGCCTGTACACAGGTGCAGTGCATCTGATCCATGCCACATACCCACGCCTGTGTGTGTGGGTGCATGTGTGTGGGGGGCTGTGAGGGGTGCTGTGTGTGGGTGTGTGTCCCTGCCAGCCTTACTCCTGCTTCCACCTCAGTGTGTGCATGCCCATTGCCATGCTGTACCTGTCTGAGTGGCCTATGCATGTGTGTCGCACCACCTACCTGTGTGCACCATAGTGTTCCCATGCTATGGTGTCCTGAGTGACATCTTGCCTGTTGGATCAGCCTGGGATCCCTCTGCCCAGGGTGTGGCTGACCCGCCCCTCCAGCCCATTGCCTCCATCATCCCCACTACTGTCACACTCATCAGCCTCAACAACCATCCCACAGTCAATGGCCATATTGTGCAGTATGCAGCAGGCCAGGAATAGGCCACAGGCTTTTGAGGGGCTGTACTGTAAGGCACTGCCTGATCTGTCTAAACAACAGAACCATGCTTTCAGCATGCCAAAGACTCGCTCAATGATGTTGCACGTGCTGGCATGTGCCTCGTTGTAGTGTTCCCTGCTGGGGACAATAGGTGCTGGTAGAGGGTAAGCAGCCTGGGCGCAGTGGATAGGCACTGTCCCCTTAGTGGATATTGTCATGGTTAGCATTCTGCTATGCTATGCTGTGCCCCTTTCTTGTCTCTGGTGCCTATGCCAACATGCACATCCTGTCCTCCCCCATCACAGGTATGCTCTGTCCATTGCCCTTGCCTGTGCCATACTCACCCACTAGGTGGGCCATGGGGATATCCCCATGTTAAAACCTGTGCACAGCACAGAGCTGTGCCAGATGAATGCATCATGTGCACTCCCAGGGTGTGTGGTGCAGACATTGGTTATGCACACCATGGCATCTCACACCAACTGGCAGTTGACACTGGCTCCCCTTCCTGTTTATGTATGCCACAGACTCGCAGCTAGGTGGCATACGGATAATCTCATTGTGTAGTCAATGGCCCCAATCATGCCAGGCATATGTGCTACCCTGTGGAAGTCCTGCATGGTTGCTCTATGCTCTGCCTGCATGCTGGGGAAACAGATGTATTCTGATGCACATGGCAGCAGAGCATTGAGGAACTGTGTGAGGAAGTAGGACATGGCTGATGGGTTTATGCCTGTGGTGTCCCCTGTTGGTCTCTGGAAGGTGCTCATGGTGAGCAGTCACATGAGGCTGTCACCTTCATCTCCACGGACATGGCATGGCTCTGTCTGGTGGGTGCCTGCATCTCCTCACTGCACAGCTCACACGGGATACCATAAAACCAATGCTCAGTCTCCTTTTTGCACTTAATTATATCAGGGTTTTACTTATTTATTTATTTATGTATGTCTAGGATTACAAGTACCTTTGAGCCAAGGCTCTTTTACAAAGGTTCCACGTCATGCTGGTTACAGGGTAACAGACACTAAAACATAAAACAGTTACAAGTACATAGTTTTAGACAGTAACTTTGCTTGGACAAAATCAGACTGAGCATGAGTAACTCAGAAACAATAGGAGGAAGAGGACAACAAGGGAGAGGGCTGAGGGTAGGGAAGGCATAGATGTAGAGGGTCAGGGTGAGGCAGCCAAGGGGCCTTGTCAGTCTTCCCACTAGAGTTATCAAAAATGTTTTCTCCTTGTCAGTATTAATGGAAGATAAAAAGATAAATAAGGAATAATTCCAGGAGCGGGTACAACAATAGAGCAATAACCATATGCCCCTGGTGGGATTTATGTGAAGCATGAGGAACAACAGAAGATATGAACCACCCAAGCAGTGCAATTAGTGTTGCTTTGTCCTTACCCACAGTGGGTCATTCCACTTGTGATATCCAGGAAAAGGTCATGCATGTTTATAACTGAAGGCAATAACTACATACGGTACCAATACTCATCTTCCAGAATAAGTAGTATACAATGAAGAAGAGTCAAGCTTTTCTATTCTTGAACATTAACAGACAATCTACTGATAAAGTACTGTAAATCTGAACAAATTCAGCCTCCTGATTAACTGATCCCACGGTACATACTGTACAGTACAGATGAGGGTTGCATGCATTCTGTCATTATGTAGGTAGCTAAAATTTATTTTATACAGGTAATGCATTCATTTGGACATAATCCAGTTTACAAGACAGACCTGTGTAATTTCCTACCTAAGTACATACAATAAAGTTCCACATTTAAAACACAAATGAATACAAAACAACAGAATATAACTAAAATGCATCCTTATAAATTATTCTAAAAGGAAATCTTAACAATTGCCAAAACACAATTGAAAATATTCAACACTCACAAGTATGAATATATAACTCCTTTATGGTTTGTATAAATTAAGAATAACTTGTAATTTCTCTCACATCTACAGGGAGATGGTTCCAAAACCAGCAGCTTGATATAACAAGGACCTGTCCCCATATTTATTTTGAAATTTTCCTACAGTTATTTTATTTAAATGAACTTATCCAGTTAATAACCTTTTGGGGTAGTGTTTCACTGGAAACAATAATAATGAAATTGGGTGATTCACCGATAAATATTTCATTTTATAAATTAAGATTAACCAATGGCACTGATAATTTAAATCCAAAGGCAACCAGTTTACTTTATTCAACAGTAAACAATGGTGAGTCTGATAGTTCCCCTTTAAAATGTATCTAGCCACACAATAGTAAGTTTTATCCAACTTAGTCAAAAGTGCTTTATTTGTATTCCTGTATTAGTTCACCATATCTTAACACTGGAATAATTAACTGATCAGCCAACTTTTTCCTATCTAACATTGTTAAACAATCAATACTTCTTCTTAATGCTCCCACTTTTATTAACTTTTTGACCAGTTCAATAATGTGGCTAGAAAAGGACATATGTTCATCAAATATAACCCCAGATAACTATAGTCCTTAACCTGTTCTAACTTAATTGAACTCCCTGTATAGATACAACGGTTATGAATAACATCACCACTTTTTAATGGAAATTTCATGCATTTTTTTTTTTTTCATACTTAATTTCGACCTGGTGAACCACTTTCTATCCTTAAAAATCAGATTGCAGGTTTGATTGCAATATATCTTCTGTTTTTCCAGGCGCAATTATTACCGTATCATCTGCATATAATCAGATCTCTGTTCGCTCCACTATCTGTGGGAGACTATTTATAAACATAAGGAACATAAGAGGTCCTAAAATTGATCCCTGAGGGACTCCTCTATTAACATTTCTACTCTCTGATAAACATCCCTGCACCTCCACCCTCTGGGATAGATTACCCAGGTATGATTTTAACCAGTCTAAGGGATCATCTCTAATACCTATTTCCTGCAGTCTCTCAATTAACAAGGGTGGTCCACCAGGTCAAAAGCTCTTGAAAGGTCTACAGAAATAACCGCTGTCTCCATATTATTTCCTAATGACCTGTTTAACAGGTCACTACATTCCAAAAGAGCTGTTGTAGTGGAATAATTTTTTCGAAAACCAGATTGTTTTGTTGTTAATAAACTATATTTATCCAAATAATCCATTATCTGTATAGAAACAAGCATCTCCAAACTTTTTGATGGAAGAGGTAATAAGGATATAGGCCTATAATTGTTAACTTCTACCACACCTCCCCTTATAAATTGGTTTCACTCTATTTTCTTTCAAGATGAAGGAAAGTAACCAATTTGAAGACTCAATTAAATAGATATGTAATAATTGGTGCTATATTTGAAAGCTGCTAACTTCAAAAATTTACCTCAAGACCGTCATTTTCAAAAGTTTTGTGAATATTTATATTTTGAAGTATTTTATAAACTTTAGTTACAGTCAGAGTTTTAAATCTAAATGGAAGTCCGTTATATGAAAATGCTGTTTTAATTTGTTCTGAGTCTAATTGATAAGGTATTTTACAGTTAGGAAGATCAACAAAAATTATTTAATACGTTACAAATGTCCTTCGGTTTTCAATAAAGGTATCACCATGTTTTAACCTAAGTATTTCCTCTGAGGTATCCTTTCCAGGTTTGGTCAATTTCTTAACCACTCTCCAAAACTGTCTTGGGTCTGTACTAAGTATCAATTTCATTTTATAGAATGAAATCTTTGAAGCTCTAATTAACCTTTTACATTTGTTTCTAGCAGCTTTAAAAGAAATCCAATCCCTTTCCAATTTTGATTTTAAAGCTTTTTCCAAATTCAATTTTGATTCAAATTTTTTTAATAATTTATCATTGATCAATCGTAATTTACTAGACTTTGTTTTTGTTTTAATTTTTGGTGATGCAAATCACATACTTCTCCAAAATCTGAGTAAAATATTCAACTGCAGTATCAATGTCTGGGATTAGTTTGCAAAGTTCCATTTTATTTTACTTATACTATCCAAAATTGGGACTCTAAAATCTTCTAAAGACCCTAGGCGAGTTTTGGATTTTATAAACCAGATTTTGTTTAAACTGAGACCGTGGCACAGTAACCCAGACCAAATTATGATCTCCAAGACATGGGGTAGAATACCCATTGCTTCAACTTCAATTTGAGTAGACACAGAATTAGATCTAATATGGATCCATTTGTTATATTAGATGTATATCTAGTAGGCTTTTATACCTTGTTTTAGTCCCAGATTGGTTACTATGTCTTTAAATGTTTAAATGTGTTTCTAATCACAATTCAAATCACCCACCAAAATTAAGGGCTACTTCCTACTAAATCAGTTATTTTTGTTAATATTATTTCCAGATCTGATATATTTGCCTTTGGAGGTGAATAAACAATTGAAATAATTAGCCCTAAATGTCCTAGATATACTGCTAAATATTCTATATTATTTTCACTACCTTCTATCACAATTTCTGAATAACCCAAAGATTGTTTTATAAGAAGCATAACCCCACTCTAGATTTTCTATCTGCTCTCCATACTTAATAGTATTGAGTACTGAATTCATCATCACAATGTTTTTTGAGAGCCATGTTTCATTAATCCTAATATACATGGATCATTGTTATCCAATAAAGTTGCCAAAATATCATTCTTAGACCCAATACTATGTGTGTTGTCATGAAAAATTTTCATTTTTAAATTTTCAGGCCCTGGATTCATTTCAGTGTCCCTTCCCCAGCATTAACAACAAACAACTAGCCCCAGAAAAATTTGAAATTGCAATATTAAACCTAAAAGGATTCAAAGTTACAACATCCTCCTGAGATTTGCTTTTCCATAAAGCCTGAAAAGAATTTCTTCTTGGTTTATTACCATTATTTTTTGTAATTGGTTACATGAAATTAACCATTTGACCAGCCATTTATCATTTATGGCTCTTTTAACTATATTGGATTCTTTTGAGTTGCTACACTCAGGAGGCAGCAAAGAAATGAACAGCCTAAAGGTTTAACTCCAGCATCTTTCAGGTGTGGTTTCTACAAACAACTAAAAACTTATCTGCAGATCAATTACTATATTTAAATCTCAGCTCTAACCAAGAAAGAACAGTTTACCTGCACACTAACACAGCATCAACCTCAAGCATAAAAAACCCTCTTCTGAAAATAACAAAGTATCCAGAAGTATAGTATTTGTTCACAACTTACTAAATAAACTGCTGGTGTTCATTGAGTTAAATTCTAACAACCCTTGCTGTTTTTTAACTATATTTCTTTTCTTACAATTTAACCTAAGTTCTCCCAGTTTAAAATAATTTTTCTCTACGGAGTGGCGTCATGCACTCACATACGCCAGCGCTGTGAGCTGCACAGGCTTTATTGCACACTGCCCCTCCTCCTCTGTGATGCAGGACCCTGGTTCTTCTCCCACTCACTGCCACAGGTGGAAATATGTTTCTCCGGTTTTCAGAGCTCAGCAGGCAGTTTAACTTGTCCCCAGAGATAGGAGCACTGGCATAGATGAAAACACAGCAGAAACTATGACAAATAGTTCAAGTAACAACAGGTACACTTTTAAAACTCCCGGGCTGCAGCACTCTGATCTTCCGATCTTAGGAATTTTGAAAACAGCTGAGGCTGATGGAAAGAATAGCAGTGTACCTGACTGTGAGCTGCTTGAGGCTTTATTGCACACTGCCCCTCCTCCTCTGTGATGCAGGACCCTGGTTCTCTTCCCACTCACTGCCACAGGTGGAAATATGTTTCTCTGGTTTACGGAGCTCAGCAGAGCAGTTTAACTTTGTTCCTTAGAGTAGGAGCACTGGCACAGATGAAAACACAGGAGAAATGATGATAAATAGTTCAAGTAACCACAGGTAGAATGCTGCTGGGGGTAGTTAAGGTTATTTCAGTACAAATGGTTGAGCAGAAGTCCTTACCACATTTACAACAAATAATACCACCCATGCTGCAAATCTCACTTACTGGGCTTGGCATTGTGGAGGGATTACTTTATGGTCTCCCACTGCATTATGGTTTACATTTAAAAGAATGTGTTTTCAAATAAAAAATATTTGAAATACATTTGGCAATTTATGCAATTTAGGGAAGAAATGCTACCAGAACGTGCCCTTTTAAATTATCAGATGGATGGAATTTAAATTCACAGCAGCACTCAGTTATAGTATAATACATAGTTTAAAGACAAAACGTAAAGTTAGGCTCATTACTAAAGTAGTTTGTATATTATTTTTATTTGAGTGAAGCACATACTTTCCAAACAAGCTAAGGAGCTGTGTGTGAAAGAAAAAGTAAACATACAACATAAATAATTAATCAAATATCCACATATAGAAGTCCCAGCCCATTTTTTGAATTGTACAGATGCTCAAACCACATCAAAATGTGACCTGCACTAGATTGCTTCAAAACTGAATTGTGCTCAACCTCAAAGTACTTTCAGGATTATGTAATAAATAAACAAATTTCTGAGCAATGATAAGTAGGTGGATATGCCTTAGTAGCCTGCCTGGATTATTTTTATCTTAATTTATAACATGGGTATAGAAAGGTGGGAAGAAACATCAAACCCCATTAGTGGAGTCCCTCAGGGTGGCCATGCATTAAATTCTCTTTTTAATGCACAGTTCTGTGATAGGACTCAGTGAAGGTGCCATCGGCACTTGTTGCCTCCAGAGCAAGAGAAATGAAAATGGTAGCCATTACAACAGATGGGGAAGTGAGAGGCCCAACTGTCAACATACTATGTAATTTTTCAGTATCCTGGTGTTTTGCTAGCAGAGTCTCTCTCTCTCTCTCTCTCTCTGTCCAAGGTTTTCTCTGAAACTACACAATGTACAGTTACTATAAGATCAGTCCCAATGACGTTGTCTTTCCCTTGCAGCTGGTCCTTATATGTGGGTGTGGTGTACTCAATAGCCACCTTGTCAAGCCCCAGTGTTTTGCTTCTCACCCACCCACCACCAACAGATCTCAACTCAGTGAGCAGTACAGCAGAGCCCCCAGTATGTCAGTCCCACCTACCTGCCCCACAGGTCTCCACTCAGTGAGCACTACAGTAAAGCCCCCAGTATGTCACTCTCACCCACTTGCCCAGCAGATCTCCAGTGACTGCTCACAGATTAAAACCCCAGTGTTTGGTTCTCACCCACCCTTCCTGTAGATCTACATATGGCATGGTGCAAGCTCACCCAATCACACAGTGAGCAGACATGCTTTGAGTGACAGACAGAGAGAGAGATACACACACAGGAATGTGAAGTGGCCACTAACACTGACAGATGGGACAGCTAGGGCAAACCATGGTCAGAGTCAGTGAAAGTTGGGACAGAACACACACAGTATTAACTCCAGAATCCACAGTGGTAGAGAGAGAGATAGAGAGAGAGACAGAGAGAGAGAGAGACAGAGAGACACAATGACGGGCTGTGAGGTGATAGCTAACAGTGACAGAGTAAGGGGTGACTCATGTAGATTGTCCCCCTATCACCGAGACAGATGAAGTTTGTGAAGTGGTGTATCATCAGATCCAGCAAGTGACATAGAGAGCAGTGAGTGGGAGACAGAGATGTGGGAAGTGAAAGAGCCACAGGTCACAAAATTCTGTACAATGTCCCTGGTTTAGGAAGGAAGTGTGAAAGAAAGAGTTTTATTTCTGTAAGAAAGCATGAGTGCAGTGCCTCTGTCATCTCTTTCATACTGTCCTGTAGTAGGCTGCTCATAGTTCCTCAATTGTTGGGCACACCATTACTTGCAGCAGTCAGTGCTACAGTCAAAGGAGAGTTAGAGATGAGAGAGGTGCAGGTGCATCTCTGACAGTGTTAGACCATGAGTTCCTCCCTCTCCCCACAGTTCCCTAGTAAGTTCACTAGGAGGGAGGGAGCAAGAGAGAGTGAGAGCGAGAGACAGAGGTGGTGCAGGGATATGTTGGGCTGGCACAGATGGATATCAGTGTGCAGTCTTGTACAGTCCCCAGCAGTACTGACAGTGTGAAAAATAACGCCTGCCCAGCAATCTCTGCTCCCCATCAAGTCTCTGTTAAGGCTTCTTCTGAATGCACAGTTCCCCAGTCAGGTCACTGGGAGGGAGGAGTGAGAGAGTGAGAGAGCAGCAAGTGTTGCAGTGGCACAGATGGATTTTGCAGTGTGTAACCATCCAGAAATACCAGGTGGGAGTGCAGAAGTCAGGTTTGTTATTTAACACAGCAAAACTCCAAACGTACTGTAGGTTATTCACAAAACCCCTTAACAGTGTGGGGAGAAAAGGCACGAGGTGCCAAATAACATGGAAATTGAATACTGTATTGCTCAGTGAAGAACGTTTCTATAAGCCCACTAAGAAAAGATTAATAAGACAGCCATCCTTTATTAAAACCTTTTATTTTATTTTTATGAAGCTGGAACTTTGAATAACCACAATATTTTGGAACTTAACTAAGTGCCTAACTTCAGTGGTAAACAGTCTCAGCAAAGGTAAAATAAATCACTGTACCAGTTTTACTGTTGAGGTCCCATTTTTATTCTTTATGGATCATTTGCATAATCAAAATGTGGTTCCCTCTTTTGTGGTTACAGATTACTGGTGTGCAGGCAGGTGAGCATGTCATTCGAAGCCTCCTCCCAGAGTCCGAAAAGCACAAAAGGGCTGTGCACAGAGAGAGAAAAGAGACAGAAAGAAGCGAGGCAGACAACACATATAAGGCTGCCAGTGTTTGTCTTTGTCAGTGATGAGAAAAGTTACAGATACCATCAGAACTGCATGTAGCACAGTTCTGTAAGCACAAGAGGCATGCACTGTAGTTTTTCCTGGGAGGGACTATTTTGTGAGGTGGCAGAATACATCCCTTTTGTCTGTTTCACAGGGTAAAACATGTTTCTGTTGCACTTTTCACATAGTTGAGTGCACCCATGTTATAAGTGCAATAACCCACTCCAGGGTGTGGGTTTATAAGCATTTAATGCATACCTAGCATGCATAGTGAAACATGCCTATCAACCCGTACCCTGTCATGGGTTATTGGTTACAAATCTAATACTTGAATGTTCCCCAATAGTCATTCCTCTGTGCAGTATCAAGTTGTGCTTTGGAGAATGAGTAATGTGCTCCAGGATGGCTCAGTTTCCAGCTGCCTTGGTGATGCTGCTGATAGCACAACCAGAATGGTATTCTAGGTAGCCTGGGTTCATGTCCTAGCTGAGGCACTTACTTCTTTCTCTCATCTGTTTGTATGTTTTCCATAAATGTGCACACTGCACTTACTAATTGAAAAAATGTAATTATCTGTCCAGCACCAGATTGTGCATTGAAGAAAAGAGTAATGTGCTCCAGGACGGCCCAGTTTCCAGTTACTCTAGTGAAATAGCTGGTAGCACAACCAGAACAGTATTCTGGGTGGCCTGAGTTCATGTGCTAGCTGAGGCATTTCTTTTTTCTCTCCTCTGTTTGTATGTATTCCTTGAGTAATATCTATGTGGGAAAGATTGCTGATGTCCCAAAACCAGCTATAATAACAAATCACAGTAGTTCTCTTGCAAATACAGACCCTCCTGCAAGGATGGCTGATAGCAAGCATTCAACAGAGCCCAATTTACTTGCAAGTAGTAGAGATACTGTACATCTGATCAAGCAAAATATACATTTCTTAGTCCCTGCAAAATTACCTGAAAACGAGTTCTAGCAGGGTCATGGTGTAGACATCCTCAGTGCAGCTATATATTTTGTTAGTGAAAACAATTGTCAAAGATTATCACACATAGAGACTTTGGCATGTTAAGTAAAGAGTGAGTGACATCAGTGATAAACTCAACAAATGTAGGTAGATTTCTTGTTAGGAAAATGTGTACTTAATTCTAATTGTTATGACCTATAAATGTGGAGTTGTTACTTCAGTTTGCAACTAATTGGTCTATCGTCGTAAAAAACGTAAAATCAAAGCTATCAAATCCATGGATTACTGCCAAACTACTTGCGAGCTCAAGGTTGGGACCACCTCTGAGCAGTTGCCAGAGACACCGGCTCACCTCATGATACCCTAAAATACAAGCAGGCACGAAATAGATGTACTCACAAATTAGGCAAATGAAGAGCACCTATTTCAAAAATGCCCTTGAATCCACCTGGGGTGATGGAACAGCTTTTGGGACAACATACTAAACATAATGGGTAAACAATCAAAATCGTCAACTACCATTATGAAAGTTGATGGATCCACCACTCTTGACTCAAAGTCTATTGCAGACATGCTTAATAAGACATTCACAGACCTTAGTGGGGTCCTCCCCCAGATTTCTTCTCGGACTTACCTGTGCCTAGCCTAGTATCACAAAACACCTCTGACAAACCACAATTTTACTTCAAGAAAATCAAAGTGCACGAAGCACACAAGTACATAAGAAAGGCCTGCTCCAAATCCAGAACAAGTAGTGACACGCTAGATCTAAAAATCCTGTCTCTCACCCTGGATGAAGTAATTCACCCTTGCAAAATTCTTAATCTGTCACTTTCCAAAGTCAATTTCCCAACAAATGGAAATCTGCCATAGTTACACCAGTGCACACAAAGGAGGACAAAACCTCAACAGGAAACTATCGACCAATATCAATACTCCTCCCTCTCCAAAGCACTTGAGCAGAATAGTGGCAGACCAACTCTCTGATTACCTGGACAAATACAATCTACTCTGTAATCAACAGCATGGCTTTAGGAAAGGACATGAGTACAACAACAGCTTCTTGAGTTCTCTGGAGAAGTCCACTCAGCCCTGGACAAAGGGTGCCAAACAGGTGCAGTCTTTATCGATCTTATAAAAGCTTTCAACACAGTCCATCATGGCCTACTCCTCCCTACTTTCTAGCCTAGGCCTGGCGAAGGTCCTTGTGCTTGGATAAAAGTTACCTGTCCAATCGGGTCACAGGCTGTAAAATCTTTAATGAACTCTCCGACTTCAAACCAGTTCTCTCGGTGTACCACAGGGATCAATTCTTGGACCGCTCCTCTTTAGCCTGTTCCTTAACTCCCTCCAGATATCTGCCAGAAAATAATCTTATACACTGATGATGCTGTAATTCTCTCTTCCCACAAGGATCCAAACTCCCTCGAAAAAGCCTCAACTTGCTTTCTCTAGTGTTGAAAGGTGGTTCCTGGATAGTAAACTTGTGCTAAACCACAATAAAACAAAAGCCATGCTCTTCTCCAATCACCAAAACAAAAATAGGCATACTCCACTCACCATACAAACCTCTGCGGGAATTACACTGGACCAAGTAAATACTTTCAAATACCTTGGCATCACTTTTGACCAAGGGCTCACCTTACTACCCACAGTGACAACACTACGAAAACAGTGAATAGCATGTGGAATACTATTCTGTAACCATCAATTTCTAAATCAAAGCGGCATTGAGAATAGCTATACAGAGTTCCATAATCTCAATCATTGACTATGGCCTTATTATTTATGGCTCAGCTACCTCCACTGCTCTAAGGCGTATCTCAATCACTCTAAATAAGGCCTGCCGGCTCCTCACGGGGCTCAAGACTGACTCACACATGTGATCTGTACTATGAATCAGGCTGGCTGAACCTATCAAATCGTCTTATTTATCTCACCTGCACAATGGCAAAAATCTATCTTGGGACTGACTCCATTATGTATTCAAAACCTACTCCGACTGAATCCTGGCTCACGACCCTCCACCAGATCTGAGCGCCAACCTTTCCTGGTTCCGAGATGCCAGACTGCACAGGGACAAAGATCTTTTGCATACAGGGCCCCGACCATGGTTCAATGCGCTTAGTCCACCTACTCTATCATCAACCTCATGCAGCTTTCAAATCCATGCTCTATGCCCACCTCACCACCACTAGCAACTGTGACTCGCTAGATAAAGACTACTACTCTCATGTCCATCCCTCACATCTGAGGCCTCATCCTCCCTGACTAATGAACCCTCTGGTACCTCTACTACTTCCTGTCTCCACCAAACTCACTCCCCCTTTTTTCCTGTCCCTCTCACTTACTCTCCCGCTCACCACTTTCCTCCTCTCTAGCCTCCTTTTGGCGCCTAATGATCACCCTCTCCCTGGAAGTTTCCTTAACCTCGAAATTGTCTACTAGCTTGAACCTGTTATAGCTTGTTTTCTATGAAACTTAAAAGCGTTACTGCCTTAAACTGTCAATATGCAAATTTATGATGTAACTTTCCTGTCTGGTTTTACCTGTAATGTGTATCGTGCTTTGTTAAATGTTCTCTGGGACGTGGAACCTTTGTAAAAGAGCCCTGGCTCAAGGTATTAATTCCTAGACTAATAAACTAAACTAAACTAAATCACGGAAAGTCATAATATTTACATTTTACAGTAATGGCTGCCTGAAATGTTGGGCTTGGACTCAGTAATAAATTCAAAAGAAATAGAGCATACTCAGTAATCACAATTTACTGGGTATAGTCCCTCAAGACTGCAGCAAGCCATGTGCAATTGTATTGCAATAGTTTAAGCTAAACTGCAATGAAGACTGAAGGACTGACGGTTCTATGTCATAACAGTGATGGCAGAATAAGCGATCACCTTTTGGCCAAGTGTACATTGCCAAAATGAATTACAGCAATGTACACTTCAGTGACTGGGGGCTGCATGTTGGGGAGTGTAAAACTTTAAAAAAATGAAAACCCCTAACCCCATGGAAAAATTATCATGCCCAGAACCAAACCCGGCACCCTCCCAACCTCAGCTTACCACCTATTCACCACCCACATGGCCAGCTCAGTAGCTGATCACTGCCCTTACATACCCTCCTCCCCTTCACCCGTCGCACAATGTGGTCTCCCCCACGCATGTGTATATAAGCGACATCAT